>OX453075.1:14102692-15526558 GCA_949699795.1 Spicauda simplicius | reverse complement strand
GGCACACTTTCACATGAGGCGACCATCATAGTCCTCTGGAATAGCAACGCATCTGTCATTGACTTCAGATGGAACCCATGTTCTGTATAAAGTTGATTACAGATGTCCATGGGCGGCAGTGACCACTTACCATCAGGTGGACTGCATGCTTGTTTGCTACTTAAGTCAAATAAAAAAAAATGCAAGTAGCAAATTTGTATGCAGTCCACCTGATAGTAAAGTGTCAATGCCTCCCATTGACATTTGTAGTCAGCACCAGATAAGATCAGATCAGTCTTACTCGAAGTTAATCACTAGCACAGAACCCAAGATATTTATTGGGTATGTTAGCACTACTAGAATGGTGGACTGTCAGGTCGCTTGCTTCTTTATATTATGCAAGTAGCAAATTCGTATGCAGTCCATCTGATAGTACATGGTCTCTGACGCCCATTGACATCTGTAGTCAGCACCAGATAAGATCAGATCAGTCAGATGCACGTTTTCTTTTCCACTCTCTATAGAACAGAATACAGTAGCACTGCTGTTATTAGGCAGAAATTGATGAGGTCTTGGTGGTGCTTCCGGAGTCGACCCACATGAAATTCAACCGAACGAGCAAAGACGACCCCGCGCATTGACGACCGTGGCGGAGCGCTCACCATACCAGTCTGACGCGCAATGGTCTCGGGTCCGATTCCCGGTCAGACAGGTATCTGAAAGATGAATTTAGATTCATGTTCTAGGTCTGGGTGTTTGTGTATTCGTCTTGTGTGTGTCCCTGGTACCCACGACACAGGAGAAAATCCTAGTGTGGGGCTATAATTGTAGAAAGCGTGCGTGTTTAAGCAACGAATCTGTGCCCGACTTCAGAAGTCTCATCTTATCTACGTTTGATTACATATCTGCGGACGGCGGTGGTTTTACCATTAGATGACGGTTTTTTGTATGCTATTTCTACATAATTAATTAAGTTAGATACAAAAGTTAGAACAATTTAGACACAAAATTTAGTTCTTAAAAAAAAGTTCTCAGAGATGTGTTAAGTCCATCAATTCGCAGTTGGCTAGCGCGGAGGACTATGGCCTAAAACTCTCTCATTCTGAGAGAAGACCCGTGTCCGGCAGTGGGACAATAATGGGTTGACGATATATGTATACAGAAATAATTGTACTAAATACATTTTAGTTCGAACAGATTTTATTTCCTTACTCAAACATTATATATATACTTCAGTAGCGTCTAAATTTCAGTGCATAGTACTCGTGTTATCGACGAATTCAAATTCAGCGCACGTGCTTATTGTGTGGTCATTTGCCAAGGCAGCAACTTTGGCCCGCAACATTTTGTTGCACAAGTTTCTTGAGCATCTCGTTTAAATGTATAATGCTTGGCTCGTTCCAACTGCAAATACTTTCGTAGTTTTTTGTAATAGATACCTATGTACTTATAGTTCGTGTTACGATTTATTCACTACAATGATATCTTGATGTGCTTTTATGTATCTGTATCTGCTTCTTTGTGTGTGGAGCATTCATAGCCTAATGGTTAAAACTTGCCCTCTCGATCGGGAGGTGTGAGGTTGAAACCCACGCATGCACCACTGATTTTTCTAAAATTATTTGCGTATTAGAAATTAATTATCACTGCTTTTCGGTGAAGGAGTACATCGTGAGGAAACATACACACCCGAAAGTTCTTTAAAAAAAAGTTCTCGGAGGGGTGTGAAGTCTACAAATTCGCAAATAGTATTAATATAATCGATACTAAACGGCTGGAGCGATTTTCATAAAATAGGTAGGGAGTTAACTGACACTCTGGATTAACATATAGGTAGGCTATTTTTATTGTTATCTTATTACCACGGGACATTCAATACATCGATTCTTTAACGCGAGCGAAGCCGCGGGATTCAACTAGTTTTAAGTATGTTTCACTCACATTAACTGTAACGAGTATCGTTTATGTTATTCTGGGTAAAAAAAATATCTTTGGGCTAAAATCTAAGCGAAATCCGACTTGTGGATTTTTCGTGAAAGAGAGAACAAACATACAAAATTTCGCCTTAATTATATTAGTAAGAATGACAGCCCTACTAAGGAGTTTCTCCTTTATTCGTCGACTGGAAATAAAAGCCTCCGTGCTTTTTTCACAAATGGGGCGATGTGAAGACTGGTTTTGTTATTTGTTTGAAATGTTTATTTTATTCCGACTTTGTATGAATTACTAAAGTTATGTGATACAAGTGTATTGGTTAAAGTATAATATTTTAATTATTGAGTGATTATAATTATGTAGTGTGAGTTACTATGTGTTTTCAATGCATCTGTGGCAAACATCAGGTTGGACTCTATCTGAAGTTGATTACAGATGTCCATGGGAAGCAATGGCTTTTTACCATCAGGTAAACTACACTGTACTGATTGTTTGCTTAGTCACGAAAAATCTTTTTTGAGTTTACGTCAAAGTGACAAAAGTATTACAATATGTATATGTCGCGACACCGCGTATTTATGAAAAACACGTCGCCGATAATAATTATTTTAGTTAGTTTAAAGATCGAAAATTGTTTGTATATTGAATTAGTAACATTTAATGATTTTTAGAATTGTAATTTAGTTTACCCTCCATAAATTTGTTATTGTCACACCACCAAACATTGTTATAAAAAGACGAGCGAACGCCGGTAGAAAAAGATTCTTGTTTTAACCGTCGAAGCGATCGGACCTCCTCAATTGTGAATAAATCGAACAAGTTTACTCCTGTGTTTTACTTGAAATCTTCAAGAATTGACAGTAATCAAGACTCCTGGCCATCCTGACGTCACATATCAAGCTTTTCACTTCGATATATATATTATTGGAATGGTCTATTTACTATTGTCCCACTGTTGGGCAGGGGTCTTCTCTCAGAATGAAATAGTGTGTCGCAGTGATAATTAATTTTTAATACGCACATAATTTTAGAAAAACCAGTGGTACGTGCCTGGGTTTGAACCTCGGATTGAGAGGGCAGGTTTGATACATTAGGCTACACTGCTTTATGGCTATCACTGCTCTATTAGGCTATCATTGCTCTATGCACTGAAATGAAATGAAATGAAATGAAATGTCTTTATTTTGTATAGGCCTACGGGGGCACTTACAAATTGTCAGTTACATTTTTTTTCTTACACTGCCACCGGATCGGAATACGACCTCAACTGAGAAGATCCGGCAAGAAACTCAGCAGGTTTGTCTTTTTTCTTATTTATATCCATTTTTTTATTTTTTTTTTATATAATTACATTACATTATAAGTTAGCTCCAATATCTATTTACCAACTTTCATTGTATACCCGTATTGTCATGAAAAAAGTGATCTCTTCTCCATTTTACCCTCATCTAGAGGTGCCAAATTTAAAAATTAATAGCCTATGCTACTTTGAAAACTGAGACGATTCTATTGATATGTCTTATATCACAATCCGTCAAGCCGCTTGAGCTGTAGTGTGCTATAAAAATTGACATGCTTAATTATGGTCGAAAACACTCTTTTTCTTATGTAGTCCGGCAAAAATATGAAAATAACGTTACGACTTCTTTGAAAAAATACCGCCAAGTCACCTGTGAGTAGATTTACATAAAATATCCAAGATGGTGTCCAGTAGAACGTTGTGGGTGTTTATACTTTCAGATTGAACCCCTAATGTATTTAGTTTGAAAATATTACGAGTCAATCTTCGGTCGATTCGTTCTTGAATAAGAAGTTTATTAAAAGTTATAAAAAAATTAAATTATTCTACATTTTTTTACCACAGGAAATCGTCACCAACTTCTAGTTCCAAATACCTGCTCATTGGCCATTATTCTGCCACCGTTATATTCAACTATATTTGTTTATTACTTCAACTTTATACTAACTAAATAAATAAAATTAAAATATACACAAAAAAATGAGGTGTATGTTTGTAACATCAATAATAGCAGACTTTTACAAAATGCACATGAAATAACAAAGTATACTTTTTATTCGATTTAAGCAGCAAACGAGTATACAGTCTACCTGATGGTAAGTGGTCACTGCCACCCATGGACACCTGTAAGCCACTCCATATAGATCAGCGGTTCTATCTTAAGACAATAAATAATAGTTGCGTTGCTACTCCCGAGGACTAAGATATCACTAAGCCGCTTTGCGAATTTTAATTTTTAACGTATCTTTCACTAGCAGATAGCTGATTTTATAAGGCGTAACTTAAGCTTATTTTACATATTTTGGGAAAAGAATCGGGATTTTGCGTAAAAAGATAAACCTGGGAAAGCGCTCACGCTACAACCGCTGAGCCACAATTGCTGGCTTTTATGTCAGTTGCCGTTAACCCTCTTTGAAAAAGAAAGATGTGGTGTCGTGGGACACCAGGTAGAAAGGAAGTTATTTTTTTATTTTACTGAAGTAGCAAACGGCATGCAGTCCACCTGATGGTAAGTTGTCACTGCCGCCCATGGACGTCTGTAATCAACTGCATACAGAACATGGGTTCCATCTGAAGTCAATCACAGAAGCGTTGCTATTTCTGAGGAGTATGATGGTCGCTCACGGAACGTGTGAAAATAAAAATACATTACACGAAAATAAACGTGACTACTCACGAGTAAAATGAATCTATAATGTGAGTATTCGCCACGTGCTTTTACATGAATTGGGTGCGTGCAGTGGTAATTGCAAGAGAAGGGACCAGAGAACGCAAAAAAGAGAGAAAAATAGAAAGTCATTGTACATTGTGGTGCTGGAGAAGAATGCTTGGAGTCTCGTGGACAGAGTTTCGCACAAACGGCTCTATACTCCAAGAGCTTGGCATTAAGCAACGTCTGTCGAATTTAGTACAAAGTCGAATCCTTAAGTTCTTCGGTCACGTCTCCCGGCGAAACGTTGATGCCATCGAACGTTTGGTCGTGCAAGGAAACATAGAGGGAACTAGAGCACGTGGCAGGTCACCCACGCGATGGACCGACCAAATCAAATCTGCTGTGGGCGGCCCATTGAATGATTGTACCAGGTTGTCTGCTAACCGTGAAAAATGCCGAGACATCGTGAGACACGCTACATCAGCCAACCAAAAAAGGACTACTTGATGACCACGACCGCTCTGTCAAGAGCGTTACGACTAAGAAGAAGATTGTACATTATTCGCCTGTGTTTACGACTATAGCACTTGCGTTCTATACTTTTTGGAGTTTACTCCCTAAGAATCGATTTGCATATATAAGGGCCCGGTATGAGAAAAATGTGAGGAGTAAAATCTACTGATGAATGACCTCGTTACGTTTTTTTATTGAGTATAACACCATCTAGTTAAAACTTTAGAACTATTTTATCAGTACGCGTGGATGGTATGCATGGCTTTAGTTATTACATGGATTACGTTTTACCGAAATCTTACTTACGGCTTTTTTCTTACGGTTTCACTATCACGTTTTTCTTAATTCGGTCGCGCAGCAAAATTCCCATCTTCAAGCCTGCTGTAAGCAATTTCGTTAAAAGAACACTACATATTTTATAAAAATGTTAATGTTCTAAGATTACGTTCATATGTATATCATTTTTAAACACGGATAAAACCACAGGGCTTAGCTAATATAAACACAAGCAGATCACGGCGACGGGAGTCTGAAACGGACGTGCAATCTCTTCCCATGTAAAAGCTTTCGTGTGTTTCTCTGGTTCCGGGCACGTTAAATTGGTTTATGCTTGGTTTGAGGCGCATTTGTTCCGAGTTGTTAGGCACTCGAGAGGCAAGGTAGACGTGATTTGTAACTAACAATGGCTAACGTTGCCTTGTGGTTGTTGGTACTATTGTCTCGGCTCACTTATCCATGAGGGCGTCGATCTTAGTCCATGAGGGTGGAATTTTGTGATTAACTTGTACTAATATAATGAAGTAACTTTTAAAATTGTACTAATAGAATGAACACTGACACTCTGACAGCCTGACACTCAGTAGGTTCTGGATCCGATTCCTGGCCAGGTATCTAATGAGTTTAAATTCTTGTTGTGGGTCTGGGTGTTTGTGTATTCATCTTTGTGTGTGTCTATGGCACCCGTCATTGTTCGCTAAGCTGGTTATGTCTGAATTGTTAAATTACACACATGTATAACAACGTTTTTTTAGAATATCTCATATGTATCGAGTTCTAGTTGATGTTGTATAAAGATCATTGGCATTGACCAACTTAAACTTTAAGAATAAAAGAAAAATATAAGCTTAGTGAAATATAAGAGCAGTGATAGCCTAATGGCTGCAACTTTTTTTTTTTGTTTTCGAGGGGAAACCTTCAAAAGGTACCCGACGCCGTAGAAGCGACGCAGGGTTATGTGGGATTTTTATCGCACTAAAACCCCCCGGTGGCCGTCCTCGGCGCTGAAAAGGAGGACTCCGGGATCTCGAAACGACTTCAACCGGAATCCTCCGAGCGCGCTGCCCCATCGGGCTCCTCCCAGATGGGCGGCTGGGCCCACCGCTCCGTCTAATCTTTACGACGGTATGCGACCACACATACCGCCGTCCTTCCCGGGATTGCCTGACCGAACGGTTCGGGCTCCCACTCTAGCCGTCTGCAACCCCGGAAGCCCCTTTTAGTCGCCTCTTACGACAGGCAGGGGATGCCGTAGCCCTATTCTGATCCCGGAGCTACAGGGACGAATGGTTGCAACTTGCCCTTTCAATCTGGAGGTCCGAGGTTCAAACCCAGGCACGCACCACTGATTTATGTGCGTATTAAAAAATAATTATCACTGTTTTTCGGTGAAGGAAATCATCGTGAGGAAACCTACACACCCGAGAGTTATTTAAAAAAAGTTTAAAAAAAGTTATCGGAGGTGTGTGAAGTCCACAAATTCGCACTTGGCCAATGCGGTGGACTATGACCTAAAACTCTCTCATTGCGAGAGAAGACCCGTGCCCAGCTGTGGGACAACAATGGGTTGACAATGATAAGCTTAGTTGCTACTTAAAATTTAAAAATCTTAAATTCCGAAATGTTATTCAATTCAATGTAAAATTGAAGTGAACTATTCGTAAAGCATTCGTTTGCCTCAAACCTTGAATAAACCAATCTGACTCCTGGAACAATGTACACACAAAGGCTCTTACACTGCAAAGGCTTTGAGAGAAACGTATATGCTAATATAATGTGTATGAAGATGTTTATAAATTTCTTTCCATATATTGTTTTAGGGACAATTGTGTTGAATAAATATAAAAAATGTTATGACTTGTTTTCTGTTTTGGTTACCGTGAAGTTCTGGGTTCAATTCTGGATAGTTATACATCTTATTTTTTATCGACGATGACGATTCTTTTTTTTATTTGACGACCAACGTGGCCGAGCGGTTACCATACCGGTCTGACGCGCAATGGGTCCTAGGCTCGATTCCCTGCCAGACACGTATCTGAATGATGAGTTTATGTTCTGGGTCTGGGTGTTTGTATTATCGAGAAAATCCTAGTGTGGGGCTATGAGCGTAGAAAGCGTGTTTTTTTTTTATTTTGGTTAACGTGAAGTTCTGGGTTAAATTCTGGCTAGATATAAATCTCATTTTTTTATATGATTGAAGTAGCAAATGAGCATGCCGTCCACCTGATGGTAAGTGGTCACTGCTGCCCATGGACTTTTATAAGCAACTTCAAATAAGAATGGGTTCTATCTACCACTATTGTTGTTGACTATGACAACCACACTCTTCAATAGAAACGCAAGAAATGCTTCGCGCTAGAAATAGGTGTGGCGGTGGTATTTCCCCTGTCGAACTACCTGTAGAATAATGTTACTTTTAATTTATGTTGACGATAAAATTCGAATGCGCACTTTTAACTTAACTAAACTAAATCAAGAACGCATCTGTCTGCTTTATATAAATTTAATCTTAATTTTCGGAATTTCATTTTAATTTTCGAAAAGTCGAATTTTTAAATCGTTATTATAATAATCCCAATTCAATAGAGTTTTTATTCTCCAATACAACACTTTTTCCAGTCACTCCGTTCAATGAAAATATACCAATAACTCTTCAATGAAACAAGCGGATTCCGTGCCAAATACGTTTCTACGTAATGTCTATAATTAAAAAATATATCCCAGTGTCTAGTCGAAATTTATTCGAGGCACTTCTAATTGGTCGAAACGGTAATTTCGCGAAGGATGAGCTGGCTTAAGTTAGAGAAAACGGAGTGTTCCATAATGGTAGCTCTAGGTGTATTATGAGGTTATCCCTGTAGTTCCGGGATCAGAATAGGGTTACGGTACCCTCTGCCTGGTAAGAGGGGACTAAAAGGGGCTTTTGGGGTTGCGGGCTTGAAGAGTGGGAGCTCGAACCGTCCGGCCAAGCGACCCCGGGAAGGACGGCGGCATATGTGGTTGCATGCTTCCGTAAAGACCAGAAGGTGCGGTAAGCGGTGCACGCCCACCAGGCAAGAGCCCGATGGGGCAACATGCTGAGAGGACACCAGCGGCGGTCCGGTGGAGTACCCGGAGTCCTCCACACAGAGCCGAGGATGGCCACCGGGGGGGTTTTAGTGAGGTAAAAATCCCACATAACTCGGCGTTGCTCCCACGGCGTCGGGTACCTTTCGAAGGTTTCCCCCTTGATATAAAAAAGAAGGTGTATAAAAAAGAACCTTTAGATCTAAAACATATGGTGGGGACGTTTCCTCATGATTAGCCTAGATGATCTTGATTAGTCTCTGATCATAGCTTCTTGATATACACAAAATTTTCCAACATAATCATCTCCATCTTGTAACTTGCGCCAACCAATACGCATCGTTTCGCCCAACGGTATAATTCTCCGACTGGTTGAATTATGTGTTAATGCGTTCTTGTAATGGGCTACTTCTGATTACAATTAGTCGATTCTCCTTAATTACTGGTAGCCGAATCTTATTTCAAGCGTGTTTCGCTGTTGCTTAGGAAGCGACAGTCGTTTACTCTTAAATTGCTCTTATGTTAACAAATAATCTTTATCTTTATATTAATACGTGAAGCGAAAACTTGGGTTCCGCTTTTAAGAAACTTGCCGCGGACGGAGAAATATGACATTTTGCACGGTTATAGTTTATGAAGAGAAGGAGCACGCAATGCTAATTTTATTTTCAAGCAATGCATAAAACATACCTAAAATCAACAAAAACGCATTACACACACCACCTTACATTTGACACAAACACATATATAATAAACGAAATAAATGTTAATGTCTTCTATGGAAACATGTAACGTCAAAAATGTCAGATGCAACATTAACCTGAGGTAGAGAATAATTTTCCCTACAGAAAAACAGATAAAAATCTCCTTAGAAAATATGCTAGGAATCAATCCATTACATAAAAGGGTTGAAATTAACTTAACTACCAAATATACCAAAGATATACGAACACAAGAAAGAGGTAGACAGTGGGAAGGTGCGGCAAACAATTATTCCAGAATGTAATTACGTGGAGCTCGTAAATTGCTTCGAGTCGCCGTCGGTGGATGAACGTGACTGCCGTGCTACATTTGTGTAAGAGATCGTTAGTTCCAAGATCTATAGCAAGACAAATAGTGGTGTACATCGGTATTCTTAGATTCTGTAATATTTGGTCAAAGATCTATAGCAAGACAAATAGTGGTGTACATCGGTATTCTTAGATTCTGTAATATTACGTTAAAGATCTATAGCAAGACAAATAGTGGTGCACATCGGTATTCTTAGGTTCTGTAATATTCGGTCAAAGATCTATAGCAATACAAATAGTGGTGCACATCGGTATTCTTAGGTTCTGTAATATTCGGTCAAAGATCTATAGCAATACAAATAGTGGTGCACATCGGTATTCTTAGGTTCTGTAATATTTGGTCAAAGATCTATAGCAATACAAATAGTGGTGCACATCGGTATTCTTAGGTTCTGTAATATTCGGTCAAAGATCTATAGCAATACAAATAGTGGTGCACATCGGTATTCTTAGGTTCTGTAATATTCGGTCAAAGATCTATAGCAATACAAATAGTGGTGCACATCGGTATTCTTAGGTTCTGTAATATTTGGTCGTATTCAGAAAGAAGCAAGACGAAGATATGTTGTAGCGTCCTTATAAGAAGTTACATACGCTTATGCTCTTCATTATTCGAGTGGTTTAGGATAGTTTATAGGTGATTTAGCCTCAATATCTGAATTTAGCTTTTTATCTTAAATGGACCGTGGTTTAGAAGATCACAAATGAAATTACACAAACCATATAATCAGGAAAATTTGTATCGTAGTGTTGAAACAAATCGAGGTCTAGGGATGCAAAATCAACCCGTTGCTACCGTCTGCCGTGCTACATTTAATTTTGTGTAAGAGATCGTTAGTTCAAAGATCCATAGCAAGACAAATAGTGGTGCACATCGGTATTCTTAGGGAATAGAGGTGGTAAATAAACATGCAGTTCTTGAGAAGATACTACCGGATATGGATGTGATAATTTCAATCGTCATACTTTATACTTAATATTATAAAGGCGAAAGTTTGTGAGTTTGTTTGTTACTTCTTCGCGTCTAAACGGCTGGAGTGATTTTCATAAAATGTGGTAAGGAGTTAGCTGATACTCTGGATTAACATATAGGCTACTTTTTATTGTGGGAAATATCTTATTCCCACGAGACACATAGATTTTCTTAACGCGGGCGAGCCTGCAAGTTTTTTTTTTCGAGGGGGAAACCTTCAAAAGGTACCCGACTCCGTGGGAGCGATGAAGAGGACTCCGGGACCTCCAAAGGACTGCCCCATCGGGCTCCTCTCAGATGGGTGGCTGGGCCCACCGCTCCGTCTAGTCTTTACGACGATATGCGTCCACACATACCGCCGTCTTTCCCGGGATCGCCTGGCTGGACAGTTCAGGCTCCCACTCTAGCCGCCCGCAACGCCGGAAGCCCCTTTTAGTCGCCTCTTACAACAGGCAGGGGATACCGTAGCCCTATTCTGAACCCGGAACTACAGGGACGGAACCTGCGAGTTTTAGCTAGTTATTAATAAGACATCCATAGATAATGTGTCAATACGCACCTGTGACTAACTTTCATTTGATAACCTTATTGGAATAAACTATTTATGGATAACAACGAAGAGCGTCTCGGCATAAGCTTCTGCAACACAAAGTGCTCAGGCAGAGTAGCCATTTCACCTGGCCTTGCGGCTCTGCTAAACGGCAGCACTTTCAGGGCCACAATGAAGCGCAGAACGTATAACGCACTGTCTGAAATCTCGGTGGTACGCAGGCGCTGCAAAATAGTGCGAACTAGAAACAAAACGATCGCACTATTTGAAGGGAGCGAAGAAGAGACCCAGTTCGCCCAAGCGTGTGCAGTACTGCTAAGACTAGGGCAACCAGGTGAGGAACCCGCATCAACATCAAGGGTAATAAGCCTCGACGCTATGGTGGTGGGGAATATAAAGGGCAGAGCGGAGGATTACACAGGGAGCCTCAAAGCCTCGGAAAAACATGAGGTAGTGGTATACGAAGACAGGGGCGAAAACCTCAGTTTTCTAAAACCACACAAGGCAGGCCCATCCTCCTCCCGTAGCCCCGAAGACAGATGGGGCCACCCCATAGCAAGCCCTGAGGAAGTCAGCGGGTCAGAGAGACTGCAGCAGAAAAGATCCGCTGAAAGATCTGCAGATCAGAAGCAAGCCGAACAAAGCGTAAAGAAGGGAATACTGTCAGCAATAATGAAGACTTTCAAAGCCGCCTCTCAACAGATTCCAGGCACAAAACACTACACTCAAAAGTTAGACACACACACAGCACCGACAAAATCACCTGAAAGGTACTCACTACAGCCAAAGACCGCCATGACGAAAGCGGACAAAGGCCTGGTCGAACCGCCAACTCTCCGGGAAGCGAAGAACCCTCTGGACCACCTTATAAACGCATTTCTCGAGTTTAAAGCATTAACAGTAGCGACAAAGGAGGACAACAAGAGGACATGCCATAACATCATGCAATCCTTCCTTCACAAAGATATAAGGCTACTAAAAGAGAGACTCGAGAAAGCAGAAGCAGCCATATACAACAACGAAACCTCCCAGACGATTGCAGGCGAGGAAACTGGAAGTCACATGGCAGCTTACAGCGCAACCAGAGGGTTCGTTGCGAAGGACGAAGAGGAGAGCGAGCGAATAGGCCGGGACAAATTTCACACCCCAACTGATGATCCCCTAGTAGTGATAGCCCGCTGCACCAGGATAATGCTAGACGAAAAAATTCTAGCGATGGCGGATAGCCTATCCGGCGAATGCGGCGGCTTCACTCCAGACACATGGGACTTACCAGCATTCTCGTGGATTAATGGGGTTCCGGGCGGCGGGAAATCGACTTGGATAGTGAATAACTTTCAGGACAAAAACGACATTGTTATCACAACTACGACGGAGGCAGCGAAAGACCTCCGAGAGAGACTCGTCCTCCGCACTGGAAAGTCCGGAAAGTTTGCCACATCAAGGGTACGCACATTGGCCTCGATACTAGTAAATGGTTCAAAAGGTAGTTGCAGACGACTATTAGTCGACGAGGTACTCATGAACCATTTCGGAGCCATTGTGATGGCGATAAGACTGACCGGAGCGGAGGAAGTGGTGCTCCTCGGAGATGTTAACCAGCTGCCGTTCATAGAACGCAACAACCTATTCGAACTGCGATACTGTCGACCAAACCAGATAACCAGGATAAGCCAAGAACTGTTGTGCACGCACAGGAATCCGGTGGACGTAGCGTATGCCCTAAGCGAGGTATACAGTGGCATATACTCGTCCACGTCGCGTATGAGATCCCTGAAGCTGAAGAGGTACACCGATGCGCTGATCCCAAAGACCCTCGAGAGGACACTCTACTTGGTACACACCCAAGCCGAGAAGGAGAGTCTGAAGAAAGAGGGCTTTGGGAGTGGGGAGGGATCGCGCACCCTGACCATACACGAAGCACAGGGATTAACGAGCGAGACGACGGTAATTGTGCGTGCCTCCACAAAGCACCTCCACTTGCACAACAGCGTCCCCCACGCAGTAGTGGCAGTATCGCGTCATACCACCAGCTGCACTTACTACACCGACTACAGCGATGACGCCGTAGCTCAGTTCATCCTAAGAGCTATGACTGCCACCGATGAAAGGCTGGAAGATTATAACATCTCCATGGCAATCCGTAGCAGGGACTCAAAAATCATAGATAAGAAAAATTGCACGTTCGAAGTGGCCTCCGGAAAGAATTAAATCGCAACTTACAGTAACAACAATGTAATTAGAGTGTAGTGTCCTTAGAATTATATACAATAGCTTAGCATTATACGTAAAAAAAAAAAAAAAAATTACAACACATATACATCTATGTACAATGCACTGAATTATACACACCATGTAAATAAAAATGATGAATGGTCCTATATATATATTAAGCGTAATTGTAAGATTTCTTTAATTGCCAACGTTGTCACCACCGCACACGACGGTGTGATGGTGGCAGCGATGGCCTAACGTGGAGCTAAGAAATAAAGACTTATTGTTAAAAAAAAAGAAGAACTATTGTGATAAAAGGCACGGACGATCAGTCTGTGGAGTTTTTGTGTTATAATATATAAAAAAAAAAAAAAAAAAAAAAAAAAAAAAAAAAAAAAAAAAAAAAAAAAAAAAAAAACCTTATTGGAATAATATTAAAGTATTATTTCCTTTCTCACCATTTTTAAAAATTTAACTATATTCTTATCAAAGAAGACGCTTACTGGTACTTTTATAAATGGCAATTGAGGTTGTCACCGTGGTTCTTTACGGTATGCGTGATGAAGTGTTACCATTACGCAATAGATTCCAGGTTCTTATCATGTCCTATAGAAGTCTGCAACGCTGACACTCAATCCTTAGAATTGCTCGAATTTTTTAATTGAATAAATCTGCCAATTTCACGCTAAAATTGTTCTTTTGGTAACATTTTAGAATTTGTAGCAATCTATCTGAGTAGGTACTCTAACTATAACTTTGTCAACATCCGACACCTCTCGACATTCCGATCGCAGGACTTTGAATCATTTTAAAAGCGTTGAAGCGCAAAATATTCCGACGTGTCTCCACAAAGAGAGCTGTTTGATTTGACAAATTGCATCCTTTGTTGGTGCCAAGGCCCCAAACTGTCGATAACCTTACACTATTTGTCGTCCTATTTCAGCTAAACGATTTGATTCTACGTAAACTCGGGAACGTGTTTATTAAGTTTATGGCAGACTAGTTATTCACGTAGCTTTGACCGCTTCGGTTAAGCCTACATCAGTCTTGTATCCCATGTGTAAATAAACTAATCGTCCTTGAAGTCACGGGATTAGAATAGGGCTACGGTATCCCCTGCCTGTCGTAAGAGGCGACTAAAAGGGGCTTCTGGGGCTGCGGGCGGGAGGAGTGGGAGCAAAAACCGTCCAGCCAAGCCACCTCGGGATGGACGGCGGCATGTGTGGTCGCATGCCATCGTAAAGACCAGAAGGTGCGGTGAGCGTTTCGCGCCCACCAGGGCAGAGCCCGAAAGCGGCATCGTGCTTGGAGGACTCCGTCTGTGTTCCGTTGGAGATACCGTAGTCCTCCACGCAGTGCTGAGGACGGCCACCGGGGGGGATATAATGCGGTACGAATCCCACATAACCCGCGTCACTCCCACGACGTAAAAAAGTGTACATCGGTCATGAGTATCCCATGTGTCAATCTAGGTCCGGGCCATATGCCATGTGTGTAAAAATTTTAATTTTAATAACTTACCGGACGAAATAAGACGCGTAAAAAATGACACAATGTTTTTGCCAACTTTAGAACAGTACCTTATAAAAGAGTGCTTCTACGATTTAAAGGAGTACTTCGAAAAATAAATCAATTAACTATATATAAAAAAGATCGGGGTGCTCCTACTAAATTGCTATACCCTAACAGGGTTCATACTATGTGTGACTCTAAATAATATTTACCACCTAATTATAACATTCACTGTGTATGTATGCATTAAAGTATTGAGTATTGACTATAGGTCATAAACTAATAGTGTGTCAAATAATGACGAATTTCGAAGAGTAGTCTTTGCTTTTTAGGAGTAGATAAAATGAAATAAAATGAAATGAAACGAAACGAAACAAAACGATATGAAATTGAATAAAATGAAATGTCTTTATATTTCTATAGGCCTGTATAGGTCTATATTTTGTATAGTTATTTGGTAGCTACAATTTTTTTTCTTACACTACTACCGCATCGGAACACGACCCCAATTGAGAATGAGAATTGAGAAGATCCGGCAAGAAACCCAGCGGGTTGGTCTGTTTTCTTATTTTATATCTCATTTTTAAATATATTTACAATCATGTTTTTACATGTCCATAAAAGTTAGCTCCAGTATCTTGCCTCAGAAACATCAAACAAAGATACATCCTCACAAACTTTTGCGGTTATAATATTAAGAACGCGGTGGACTATGGCCTATAACTCTCTCATTCTGAGGGAAGACCTGTGCTCAGCATTGGAACAATAATGGGTTGACGATGATCTATTTCTAGCGCGAAGTAGTAGCGTTTCCATGGAAGAATGTGATGTCGGTTTACTTTCATGGAACGCAACAATTTTAGTCCTTGGGAGAAACAGCGCATTTGTTACGGAGTTCAGACTTAAACCTTGTATAGAAAAGGGCGTAGGGTTTAGGGACATCTGTTCAGATGTCCTTATGTGGTAGTGGCCACTTACGACTAGATGGACTGCATGCCATTGACGTCACACAATCAATCTACATTCTACAGGTGATAGAACCAGTGTAGTTCGACCGGAGAAGTACCACCGCCATACCTATTCCTAGCGTGAAGCATTTCTTGCGTTTCGGTGAAAGAGTGTGGTTGCCGGCACACTTTTGTATGAGGCGACCATCATAGGCCTCAAGAGTAGCAACGCATCTGTGATCAACTTCAGATAGAACCCATGTTCTATATAAAGTTGATTACAGATATCCATGGGCGACAGTAGCCACTTACCATCAGGTAGATTGCATGCTCGTTTGTTACTTCAGCCAAAAAAAATAACGTTAAAATAGGTGGTATCTCCCCGGTGGAAAAATAAACATTGTACCACCCTGCAGCTTTTAGTTCCATTCACTGTATAGTTCTATGATGTATTAAAGCGTTTCTTTTTTAATTTAAAAACCATATTTTCAAAATACAAAACACGTATTGATATATTTCAGAACGAATAAGTATTTTTTTCCAAAAAGATGAAAACACCAAAGAATATTGCTTCCAATATATTTTATTATTGCTTTCAGACACGATCAAACTCAAAGAGAATTGAATTGAAAAGCATCCAGCATCTAATAAAAATTCTATCGCAGTCACAATAATTACAAAACGATGCATCATGCATTCCAACCTGTCTTTCGGTCTCAATCTACAACGTGTTCGACCTTCAGCTAGTAACGAGTAATCGAGGATGTGAAAGAATTGTACAAGAATTTGTACGCCAACATTAGGCAACAGTAAGCGTTTTTTCTACCACTTTAATCACCTATATATTGTGCTCCATACTGACAAATAAATTAATATGATTATGAAGAAATACGTTCCGACCGGTGAGGTAACACCGCCACACCTATTTATATCGTAACTAGATGATCCGGCGAACTTCGTTCCTCCTAGAAGTCAAAAATCTAAATCATATTAACAGTGTTTCATACATATTAACCTTCCCCTTGAATCACTCTATCTATTAAAAAAATACATTAAAATCCGTAGCGTAGTTTTATAGATCTAAGCATACATAGGACAGACGAGACGCGACTTTTATAAACTATGCAGTGAAGCAGTTCTCAAGATTTGTTTTTTGCGTTGTGTTGTTACCCTTCTACGGTGTGATTGCTGACTTGCTTTCGTATGAGGTCATCATCATAGCCTACGGAAATAGCCTCTGTGAGTGACTTTAGATAGAATCCTTTTATATTTATATCAGAAGATCAGTTACGATCAGAAGTACTGGATACTTGCTTGCTGCTTCACTGTTATAGAACACATCTAATTTTAAAATGAAATTCGATATAGACATTCATAGACATAGAGTAGAGACAGAGCAAAGCATTTTAATAGCGTTAAGAGTATTAAAATTATTGTTATTCGTATTATACGACACAATGCTAAGGTAAACGTAAACGTGTAAAAGGATTAAAATAATTTGTCGCCTCCTTAAAGTAATTTGCTGAAGATAGACATCTGGTGTAGACGAGCCCTAATAATAAAATATCAATTAATTCCAATCCTTAAAACTCTTACTCTCGGTACACTAAGTAAATAGCACTTTGCCCTATTCACCTGAGAGAGACAATATTTTAAATGTATCTTTGCCTGGAGAAGACAGCTAAGGAAGCTTCGTCCTTTCGCCAAACAAGTTTTGTATAGCTTTACTTCGATTCTTCGGCGGTGGTAACAGTCACTTATGTCTACCGTCTATTCACTTTTTCTTCTCCTATTAGCTTCCAGACAGCTCTCAAAGGAAATAAACAGCAATATTGTTCCTTTGTGGCGTTTCCCCTGTAATAATCCATACTAATATAATAAAAATACTGTCTGCCTTTATTTCTTTCAATAGCTGTGAATGGGGTTGTTCGATGTCTAAATGGGTTTAAGGAAATCTTCCTACAATAAGGAAAGAGCTTTAAAATATAATCTATTGGACCTTTTTTGCATTTCTCATCTCCCTTACCAGTCCATTTATATAAGAAAATAAAACTGCTATTAGACAGAAATAAATCTGTTCTTATTTCCGATTATGATTTACTTTCCAAATTAATTTTAATCAAAGTGACAAAAGACTGACTTGAACTTCTTAGATTTTACTAAGATCGACAATTATTGTCGATCTTAGTAAAATCTAAGAAGGTAAGGTATTGTCCAGCGTGTTAGACTATGCCTAACACTCTCACACATCCTGAGAAGACCCGTGCTCATGCACAATAATGGGTTGAATCAGAACATATTGATTGCAGCTCACTTCTATATGAGGCGACCACTTTTGACTTCAGATAGAACCCATGTTCTGTATGAAGTTGATTACAGATGTCCATGGGCGGCAGTAACCACTTACCATACGGTGAACTGCATGCTCGTTTGCTACTTCAGTCAGATAAAAAAAGTGTGTTTTAAATCGACGAATATTCTACTCCTTATACTCTCATCAACCCATTATTGGCCCACTACTGGGCACGGGTCTTCTCTCAGAATGAGAGAGTTAGGCCATAGTCCACCGCGCTGGCTAAGTGCGAATTGGTGAACTTCACACACCTCCGAGAACTATTTTTTTTTTTTAAGAACTCTTGGGTGAGTAGGTTTCCTCACGATGTCTTCCTTCACCGAAAAGCAGTGATAATTAATTTCTAATACGCACATAAATCAGTGGTGCATGCCTGGGTTTGAACCTGGGACCTCCCGATCAAGAGTGCAAGTTTCAACCATTAGGCTATCACTGCTCTGCTGCCGCTCACTGCTATCATATTCGTTATACAAATTCAGTTAATTAGTTATCAAAGTCGGTAACATCTGCAACTTTATCCCTATCGACGCACGTTCGGTGGCAAAGGGGACTTATTAGTGGTTTTCCCGTTGCTACCATTGTGTTCAACCCAATGATTAATCGAATCGTACTTTTACACAGATGAGGATAATGGTTAGAGCATTATTATGTACTTTATAAACATATAGTTTTATTTTATTTTCAAGTGCCTTTACTAGTTGAATTATATGATTATATGCTCGAAAATAATGTTTTTATTGAAGTGAAACTTCTTTAGGCGCATGAGGGTAAAATTTTTACAGATGAAACGTCACGCCGGTATGCAACGGAAGTGTCGGAAAAGAGAGAGAGAGTGATCGAGACTGATTGAGAGAGAGTAAGACAGGGCGAACGTAGCATGAGCAACTAGCCGTGGAGTGAGAGTAGGGAGCAAGCGAGTGAGAAAGATTGAGAGAAAAAGTGAGACAGAGCGAACGTCTTATCACGCCTTTTTCCCTTCCTCATAATCTTGGAAATTTAAAGTTTTAGATTTGTATAAATATAAACAAGATTTATAAATTAGTTCGCCAAAGAAGTTTCACTTCTGACATGTGTACTTTGTACGCACGCATGTTTTTTTTTATCTCACTGAAGTAGCAAATGAGTATGCAGTCGACCTGATGGTAAGTGGTCACTACCGCTCATGGATATCTGTAATCAAATTCATACAGAACTTGGTTCTATCTGAAGTCAATCACAGATGCGTTGCTACTCCCGAGGACTATGATGGTCGCCTCATATAAAAGTGTGCCGGCAACCACACCTATCACGCTAGAAATAGGTGTGGCGGTGGTGCTTCCTCGGTCGAACTACACTGGTTCTACCACCTTCAAAACTTTTTTTTTTTTTTTTTTATTTGACTGAAGTAGCAAACGAGCATGCAGTCCACCTGATGGTAAGTGGTCACTGCCGCCCATGGACATCTGTAATCAACTTCATATAGAACACACAGATCACAGATGCGTTGCTACTCCCGAGGACTATGATGGTCGCCTCATGTAAAAGTGTGCTGGCAACCACACCCTTCTATCGAAACGCAAGAAATGCTTCACGCTAGAAATAGGTGTGGCTGTGGTACTTCCCCGGTCGAACTGCACTGGTTCTACCACCTTCAACTTATTTACTCGGCATGCAGTACATCTAATGTTGCACTTTTCGCTATGTTTTCCAGTGGCCACTTACCACGTTCAGTGGCCACTGCTGCATACGAATACCTCAGATAAGATCAGATTCTAACCTGTAGTCACTTATACGTCGCTACCCTTGAGGACTAAAGTGAAACGCCTGATGCGTTTCAATCTATATTCTGTAGTATTTATATGTCTATATTTATATGTCCTCGATACCATATCCGTCAAACAACATAGCAGCGCTTGACAGCATTGCACTGCATTTTCAGGTATCTAATTCAGTAGCATTCCCGAAAATGATCTAAGCTGTTGGAAGTTCAACTCGGAACCTTTATTGGAGTCCGCTGCCGGCATTAAATTCAATACCACGCATGTACTTCCCCTATTTATAGGGAATGTTATGCTTTTAGTTCTATTTAATGTTATTCAATTACCCTCACGGACAATAACAAAAATACGTGTGCCTAATGACAACTTAATATTTCATTTTTGCAAGATTAGCCGGTTATATTATTTTCTATCTTTTTATATAATACTAGCTGAATCTCGCCGCTTTGCCCGTGTTATTTAAAATCAATTGTCCTGTGGGAACAAGATATTTTCCCACAATAAAAAGCAGCCTACATGTTAATCCAGAGTATCAGCTATCTCCCTACTAAATTTTATGAAAATCGCTCCAGCCGTTTACAGGTGAAGAAGTAACAAACACACACACTCACAAACTTTCACCTTTATAATATTAGTGTGAATAGAAGCAGAAATGAAAATGCCAATTTGATGGTAGATGGTGGTTGTACCTCTAGAGGCGAACCACGAAATGTTCTGCCATCTCTAATAATATTTCCACTAGGAATCTCTCACGTGGATGTCTTGAACCAAGAGATGGGCAATAGTGTCCTCCTGTGTTTTTTTATCTGACAGAAGTAGCAAACGAGCATGCAGTCCACCTGATGGTAAGTGGTCACCGCCACCCATGGACGTCTGTAATCAACTACATACAGAACATGGATTCCATCTGAAGTCAATCACATATGCTTTGCTACTCCCGAGGACTATGATGGTCGTCTCATGTGAAAGTGTGCTGGCAACCACACCCTTTTATCGAAACGCCGGAAAAGCTTCACGCTAGAAATAGGTGTGGCGGTGGTACTTCCCCGGTCGAACTACACTGGTTCTATCACCTTGAGTGTTACCTCAGCATCCACTACGGTCACCAAAACGTATGCAAGGCGCGATGACTGTTGGCAAAAAAACTTAAAAATAAAAAAATGTGTACGTGTACTAGCGTACACTCGTAAGAAGTGAAACTTCTTCATGACGTTATTTTTCAAAAAATAATTTACTATATGCAACTTTACAGAAATTGGTTAAATAAAGTTAAATTAGATAAAGTTTAATAAAAGCTTTTATTAAACTTTATCTAATAATCTAATCTATAATAATCTATCTAATATCACGCGTGGTAGGGATAAGAAAAAGATGGCGCGTAACGGAAAAAAAAGATGGCGCGTAACAGAAAAAGATGGCGCGTAACGAAAAAATGCTACACTAAATTTTTTTCCAACCCCGATAAAGAAGTTTCACTTCAAAAAAAACAATGGTTACTTTAAAAAAAACACAGCTAATCTCCGATAAGCTAATTTTTACAGTAAATTATAACTAAATTTTTGCGCCTGATAAAACCTTCAAAGCAAAAAAGGGATAAAAAATCATTGCCTTATATCTAAACAGATCTCATTTGTTAAGACACCCCCAACCCCTTAAGTAAGGGGTGGACAAACTTTATCACTGTACTCCGTTTCATGTTTACGTTTCGTCGTAAACGGAATGATTTCTTTTGTTCTTTTTGAGAAAAGTAAAAAAGGAGTAAAAATCCAATGAGAAATGTTTTTTAATTTTTTTTCATGGACTCATGGAGCAACCGGATAGGACATCAGCTGTTTTTAATTAGCTTCTGAACATAATAATAATGAAAATCTATAGGTATGTATAATGACATGATATGCATAAATCTTAAAACATTTAACAGTCTCCTTTGCGCGCGCCTCACTGATGTTTTTGGGTACAGATGAATAGCAGATTTTATCAGAATGTCTGCAGTTGTGAAATGAATGCGTGATGTATTGTAATTGTAATTTAATAATTCTAATTATTTAATTTATCTATATTATATTGAAATAATTAGTACGATTGGTTGTCACTCAACCGTGCTAATCCTACTATCCTACTTCCTACTAATATTATAAATGCGAAAGTTTGTGAGGATGTATGTGTATTTGTTATTCTTTCACGCAAAAACTACTCAACGGATTAGGTTGAAACTTTACAGTAGTATAGGTTATACATCAGAATAACACATGGGCTATAATTTGTAACGATTTTTTATTTATAAGGTTATAATATAACGAGAAATATCAGGTTAGTCGGAAAAAAAGTTGTGCTCTGAGAGCTATCTTCGCGTACGCTACCTAAACCGTTGGAGATATCCAAATATAATGTATCATGGGATTGTTTGGCACAAATAGATCTAAATAAAAGTCCGCGACAACATATGTCTATATTTTATGTATAACCCACAATAACTCTTTTTATACTTTGAAAATTTTAAAAATATCAAGTTGATGTTTCCATGAGTTTTATACAAACTAAATATTAATCCTTATCAAAATAAATGATTTCAAAAAATCAAGCATCTAATAAAGATTGAATCTGCCTTTTACACCATATAAATTGGATAAGTAGTTTAGAAGATATTACGAGTATAACATATTGCGTAGTCAATTGATTGACCGGCAGTAAGCGCCATGCGCCGCCGCCGTATACAACGAAGTTGTATGATATTAATATTTGAATGGTTATAAAACACTGAGCAAAATGTGAAAGGTCTATGACGTCTCTGTAGTTCCGGGAATAAGGCTACGGTATCCCCTGTCTGTGGTAAGAGGCAACTAAAAGGGAGCTTTCGGGGTTGCGGGCGGCTAGACGGAGAGCTCCAAACACCCAGTCAGCAACTTCGGGAAAGATGTCAGCATGTGTGGTCGCATGCTATCGTGAGAGCCAGGATGGACGGAGCTTGAACCGTCCAGCCAGGCGATCCCGGGAAGGACGGAGGCATACGTGTGGTCGCATATCGTGGTAAAGACCAGATGGAGTGGTGGGCCCAGCCGCTCACTCTGGAGCAGCCTGATGGGGCAATGCACTCAGAGGGCTCCAGTTGCGTTCCTTTGAAGATCCCGGAGTCCTGGTGCTTTAAGAATCCCAGATAACCATGCGTCGCTCCCACTGCGTACCTTTTGAAGGTTTCTTCCTCGACAAAAAAGAAAAAAAAGTCAATGAGAATGAAACAGCGGAAAGGTTAAATATGCTATTCAATCGTCATTGACCTTTTAATGTAACACAACTCGGCACATATATCAGATTAGTAGTAGTTTAGGTCGTAGTTGACCACGCTAGCCAACTGCGCGTTGGTAACCGTCACCGGTTTTGAGACCCTTTCTTAAAACTTTTAATTTCAGAGTAAGCATTAATATCTGTTGCCGACAAAACTAATTCAAATTAATATACGTGCCTGTGATTTGAAATTTGAACACACTGATTTAGGCGATTAACACACGGCACCGCGCACCGTCGCGAATAGCGGTGCCCCGCGCGGTAAGACGGTTTACGCACCTGTACGCGCGGATGGACCGATCATCAAAATAAACTTTTCGACATCGAAATGCATTTTTGTTTCAACGATGATCCGCGCGCTTAGGCGCCAACCCGTGTGTGAGGCGCCGACCCCCCGCACTGTCGTTCGCGCGGAGACACGGTGGTGATGAGAACACCGCTGGATCGCGCGGCCAGTCGGTGTACGTTTGTGAGGCATCAACGGATTTATTAGACCCCAATACAACATGAGATCCGCTTCACCGCCTACCGTGGCAGTGAGCGTACCGTATGTTAATCGCCTTAGGAAGTAGGGCAAGGGTTCAATCTGAAGTAAACCACAGATGCGTTGCTACTTCCGAGGACTATGATGATCGCCTCATACAAAAGTGAGCCGGCAGGCACACCCTTCAAATGAAACACAAGAACTGCTTCACGGTAGAAATAGGTGCGGCGGTGATGTCTCCCTGGTTGAACCATTGCTCTACCACTTTGCAAACTTTATGTGGCAGACTAAATTCCACGCGAGCGAAGCCGCGGGCAAATGCTAGTTATAAATAAATAAACAATAAATTCTATCTAAAGTCTAAAACAGTTCGTGATTACAGAAGTTAAAACGCGTTTTTTTAACGTGTGGTTAAAATTTTGAAAGTATGGGTCCACATATTGGATTCTAAAGTACCATATGTTTTAAGTAAAGCTAGCTTAACTAAAGATACAATTTTAATAAGTAATTCCGATTCCGAATATAACTGTCTACGAACATAAAGACAAAATATCACGTACCTGTGTTTAGGACTATAGACTAAACACATTACCATGAAAAAGAAATGCAAATTCATCTATGACCGTGAATAATAACCATATATGCGACATATATGTAAACTATTTCTTGTTAAAACAATAAGCACTTTACGATTTTCCTTGTTAAAAGTTATTCCCCTTATACTTATAGCAAACAAAGCTAACGTACTATATAAGCAAGAACATGTGTAGAATTTCAGAAAGACAGTCAGTCATACCCGTGTAGAAACTACGCTTCGTTTTTTTAAAATGAAGACTATTATTTTGATTTCCACTTTAGCAGCCGTTGTAGCGCTGGTGCAGGGCCAAGGAATACCTATAAGTAAGTAAATAATTTTATAATTATGTTAGCAATAACATAACTACCGGTGAGGTATGATCGGTGACCGATGAAGGTGAAGAACGGTGGTAGAACAATGGTTCGAACGGGGAGGTACCACTGCCACACCTATTTCTAGCACTGCTTCAGCAGTTTCTGTGTTTCGGCACGGGTCTGGTTGCCGGCTCACGTTTATGAGGAGACCATATTATTTCTTGGGAGTAGCAACGCGTCTGTAATTGACTTCAAATTGAACCCTCGTTCTATATGAAGTTGCTTACAGATGTTCATGGGGGGCAGTGACAACTTACCATCAGGTGGGCTGCATGCTCGTTTGTTACCTCAATCTTATAAAAACAGTACCATCGCAACATCAATTCTAGCGTGCAGCGATTCCTGTTTTCGGTGGAAGAATGTTGTTGCCAGCTCCATTTTTATGAGACAACTATCTTAGTCATGAATTGTCAATCCCGATCTGTATGCATCGTTGATTGACGTCATTTAGAATCTTTGTTTGCATGAGTGTTAGTAAAGTTATCCAAACAATGTTTTTCTTAATGTAATTCAGTTTACAGACAATTTTACGGATTTTTTACAGAAAAAAATCGTCACATTTATCGAACCTCCTCCACAACGAGATTGGACGAGATCGACTTGACGCCCTTCGGCCTAAATATCGTCCCCTACGTTGTTTCAACTTAATTTATAACTTAGTTCTATTTCTATTAAGTATTCAATAATTTATTTCCAGAGGACTGCCCGAAAGGAGAGCATTCTGTGCTCTACTGTCCATCTATGGCTGAGCCCTCTTGCGAGAAGCCCTACCTCCACAAACCAGCAGTACTCCGGCCTTGCGACATACCCGAGTGTTTCTGCAACACGGGAACCATCAGAGATACCAACTCTGGAGTGTGCATCTTACCAACTGATTGTCAAAATTAATACTTGACTTGTAAGATTGTTTTAAGATTAAAAGGCAGTTTGTAAAGTCACTGAAAGATGTTTTTTGGTAAAATTTCCTGTGAATAGGTAATTTGTTCATCTACGTGGTGCCCACGTCACAGGATATAAATGTAAAATACGTATATACATTAGCACATACATAATCTTCTTCTTTAGAAAACAGAATGTTTGTCTGTATGTCCTCTGTAGAATCGTAAACTATTCATATAACTTTGCAAAAGATCATCACATGATCAACATGTGATGATCTTTTGCAAAGTTGTTATTTACGAGCTTGCGAAGGTTTCTGGTGTATTTTTTGTGATGGCATAGCAACGCGCGTAGGGTATACAATATTATTTATATATTGACCGGCAGTGATAGCTTAATGCTTAAAGCTCAAATTATTATTATTTCCCAGGAAAGGGATCATAATAGGTGATCCAATTTTATAAAGAAAAACATACATTCCCTTAGATTATCTAGGTTTCAACTCTCCGATAACTTTCGCAAAGTTATATGTCGGTCGGGTGGTTAATTACTTGCATTTTATTTAATAAATCGTAATATAACGTGCAAAGAAATTTTAAAGAAATATTTCTCTTATTATAATTTTAATAATAAGAGGGAATTTTACGGTTCTTGTAACAATCCAGCTCCTCTTTTTTAATTTAAATTTAAATTTTAGATACCTTATCCTGTCTCCAGATTATCTCCAGTATTAAGAAATGTGATCTCGCGAGTCACGAGGGGTCACAGAAATTATATAAAAATATAAAAAAAATACATGTAAAGGTAAGATAAGAGAAAGCAGACAAAGTTAAGCAAAAAGGTAAATGAGATATTTAAATAAATAAAGTATAATTTTTCTGGACTTAATTGAACACATATATAGACTAAAACAAGAATTTTCTTCTATGTCGTGGCTGTTTTAAACACATACAAAAACTAAAACGCAAAAAAAAAAAAAAACTTTAAACGCTTTCTACACTCATAGCCCCACACTAGGATTTTCTCCTGTGTCGGGGGTGCCATGGACAAACACAAGACAAATACACAAACACCCAGTCTGGCCGGGAATCGAACCCGGGACCCACTGCGTGTCAGACCGGTACGGTAACCGCTGCGCCACGCGGGTCGTCAAACATTTGGTTTCAGAATTGAAATCTAAATTCTTTATTTGAACCACCAACCACCGAGGTACCATCCATCTGATGGAGCAGATCTGATGTCATAATCTTTCCCCCCCCCCCCCCATCTCTCTGAGCATAGCCGAGGAAGACGAAAAAGTTTTAAAGGGGAGGGGTTTTTGGACTCTGTTTACCTACTCTGGACCTCGTTTTAAGCATAAGGTGAAAAAAATCAGCGCCTGGTCGGTTTTTTTGCGCCTTAATAAAGTAATAGCTACGTTTTTGGCTTTTCTACCAAAAAGTAACATAGTCGTTTGCACAAACTTTCTAGCTTCAATCAGTTGTTACTTCAAGCTAAGAATCTGTGTGGCGGCGGTATTTCCTGGGTCCCTACTGGCTTTACCTTTCAAATGGTAGTAGCTTAACGATTTTACAGAAAAATGTCGTCTATCCCTTCAATTTAATCCCTTACGATATCTAGGGGAAAGGAGAAATCAATTCGAAGTATTCAAAATTATGTAAATAATACCAACTCAATTTCTCCGTTAAAGAAGCATAATGAATACATAATTTGAAATCCGAACGTTCATCAATATGGCAACTCAATACTGGAACGATATTCGAAAATTGAATCAACGAATCAATGATGTTCCCGCCAATTCGATGAAACATGGCCGCGGTAAAAATTGTGTAATGTTATGTAATTGTAAATATATGTAACTTTGTAGATTAAATTAGTTTCGTCCCTATAGTTCCGGGATTAAAATAGAGCTACGGTATCTCGTGAAGACCACACGGAGCGGTGGGCCCAGTCGCTCATCTGTGAGGAGCTTGATGAGGCAACGCGCACAGCGGACTCCGGTTGCGTTCCTTTGGAGATCCACCACCTCCTTTGGAGACGGCCACCTGGTTAGTGCGGTAAAAATCCCCAATAACCCTGGTTACCTTTTGTAGGTCCCCTCCCCCTGGAAAAAAAAGATAAAACTAGTTTGATAATGTTTCGATAAAATATTCTTGATAAGAATAAAAATGTCTGCAGTATTTTTGGTTGCCGAATATTCGGAAATTCGGCTAAGAGACTCGTCGAATATTCGGTATTCGGCCAAATAACAGGTTCGCGAACTGTTATCTCTAGTTTAAATATATTTAAAAATGCTTGGAAATTAACAATCAAATAAATAAAGTGTTATAACGTCATAACACGAAGGACTACAATAATACGAGAATACGATTAATATTTCGAAAGCATAAGAAAACTGTAACCCAAGACCCCATGAATAAAATAATGACCTCCGTTTTATTTGCTTCAATGTTTACTTTGGCCAGTTCAATCTTGACAATGGTGCACCCCAACTTTTGTAAAACCTTGAAGAAGACAACCCAGCGATTACATGGCAACACCATTCTACCACAGTACTAGTATCTACAGTATTCTAACTTCTCTTCTGTAAATACGATTTCGGTATGCACTCGGTACCCAACAGCTAGCGAATGTGCCGTAGTGGCGAGCGGGCGATGTGACGTTTTTTAAGCAGTGGATCTTTTTATTTAAATAATAATGTAGCGAAGAGCAGTTGTAAACTATATTAGGCTGTTTTTGATTGCTTTAATTGTGCATAAACACGTCCAATGTCAATAATTTTTATTTTGGTTGGTAAAATATTAATCAGTGTGAAATTTATAACTAATAATTGTGTACGATTTATTATTAAGTCTCTTAAATATTAAAAGAACGCGTTGTTTTTTACCTTAATCTACTGAATAAAATACTTATTAAGTAAGAAAGAAAGTCAAGTTTTTTAATACAGATGTATTAAAATACTTTAGGCGGGTAGCCCTAACGCGAAGTCTCGTCCAGCGTGTCTGTAGGTATAAAATTCAAGGACACGGCAGAGTTAGACTACTATATGATATTAATACTGTGATTCTACTTTTTTATCTGTGTCGTTTAATTTTTACACCGCCCGATTATTTTTACGTCCGACCGACAAGGGGTCGGCGCGCGTAAATTTTTAATACAACTTTTAAGAGGTCCCTTTCAATGTTAGGTCATTTCTATTCGGCCTGCTTTGTCTAAGTTTATTACTATCATTTCCTTTTAAATCTTTCAATGCTTTTGTTTATGCAACGCAATGTACATAGACGAAATAATGATGAAATACGGCACTGAATATTATGTGTGTTTTCTCTATGAATATAATAATTTATGTAATTTTGAATATTAAGTTTGTAATGTAGATGCATAAGCAGAAAACCATGTGAAACATTTTATTATATTTTATATAATTATTTTAATATATCTTTTATTTTTCATGTATTAATGTTATAAGTAGGTATATATATTTCCTCTATAGTTAATTTATTTCTAAGTAAGTGGCTTTTCGTATATTTTATACATAAGAGATAATGTTGGATTAATCTGTCAAAGTGTCAAAAACTACATCAGTCTTGAATATGGCGTCTGAAAAAAGGTCCAAGTGATGACAAAAAGTAGAGAAAAGACCAATGCTACTACTGTTTTTTTTATAATTTATTTATTTCATTAATATTTATTTCACAGAATCATATATCAAACAATTCAAAGTCAATACAATATTAAGTATTTATTATTTAAATCAGAACATGTTTAATCTCATAGTTGGATATGAAACGAGTAGGTAATAAGGGGGTTAATTTGTAACCGACCCATTCATACAATATGAACTAGTAATAATGTTTGTTTGTAATTAAATTCGTGCATACTCATCGCTGTAATTGTGAGATTATTTATGTTTATTAAACGCTAGCTAGCTAAACCCCGCAGCTTCGCCTGCGTTAAAAAAATCAATGTGTCCCGTGGGAGTCAGGTATTTTCCCACGAAGTAAAAAGATATATTTTAATCCAGAGTATCAGCTAACTCCGTACCAAATTTTATGAAAATCGCTCCAGCCGTTTAGACGTGAAGAAGTAACAAACATTCACATTCACAAACTTTCGTCCTTATAATATTAGAGTATGATGATTAGTATGAATTTGATAAGATTGCACTAGTGGTAGGTACTGGGTGGTGGTAGTGGTAGGTATCAGTGTAGTTTGACTGGGGAGGTACCATCGCCACCTATTTTAGCATGAAGCCGTTTTTGCGTTACAGTGGAAATATGCACCTAATTGTCGGTTCAAATTCATTTTAAGCAACCGTTTACTTCTCGGGAGTAGCAATGTATCCTGATTGACATGCGATGGAATTCATGTTCTATATGATGAAGTTACTTAGATGTCCTTGGGTGAAAATAATCACTAACCATCAGGTGAACTGCATACTATCCTACTTCAATCGCATAAGAAAAACAAGTTGGCAATAGCATAAAAGTATTCGTCCTTTAAATTCCTTTTATTTCATCTACCTTCAAATTAATACGTATCTTTTAAATTTCATAATATATATCCTTTTTTTTTTTTTTTTTGTTTTCGAGGGGGAAACCTTCAAAAGGTACCCGACGCCTTGGGAGCGACGAAGGGTTATGTGGGATTTTTACCGCACTAAAACCCCCCCGGTGGCCATCCTCGGCGCTAAAAAGAGGACTCAGGGATCTCCAACAAACACCACCGGAATCCTCTAAGCGTGTTGCCCCATCGGGCTCCTCCCAGATGGGCGGCTGGGCCCACCGCTCCGTCTAGTCTATACGACGATATGCGACCACACATACCGCCGTCCTTCCCGGGATCGCCTGGCTGGACGGTTCAAGCTCCCACTCTAGCCGCCCGCAACCCCGGAAGCCCCTTTTAGTCGCCTCTTACGACAGGCAGAGGATATCGTAGCCCTATTCTGATCCCGGAACTACAGGGACGTCATAATATATATCCTATGAAATTTGTATGCATAAAGATTAAGCTAAGTGTATATTTTTGGTCTGGGTCTAAAGGAATAAGATATGAAATTAATTACGGATTAATTTATCCCACGGGAACCGGCGACTGGTATTAAGTTAATTAAAACAGGGCTAGTGGCGGAAAAATCTGTTACTGACAAGTTAAATTTCTTAAGTGCTCTAGGTAATTAGTGACTTTCAGTTAGTTAATGTTTTTGCTACCTTGTCATGAACTTGGGCTTATACGTTTAATAAATTCTCCTAACTTTAAGATCTTGTTTTTCTATTTTGGTCTATATAATTTAATGTATGTGCATTTTGAAATTCGTAATAATGTTTGTTTTGGTTGAGTTGTTGCTAATGTTGTTCTAAGTGAAATGAAATGAAATGTCTTTATTTTATATAGGCCTTTTTTTGTTCTTGAGGGGGAAACCTTTAAAAGGTACCCGACGACGTGGGAGCGACGCAGGGTTATGTGAGATTTTTACCGCACTAAATCCCCCGGTAGCCGTCTTCGGCGCTATAAAGAGGACTCCGGGACCTCCAAAGGACCGCAGCCAGAATCCTCTAAGCGCGTGGTCCCATCGGGCTCCTTCCAGGTGGGTGGATAGGCCAACGGCCCGTCTAGTCTTCACGGTGTTATGCGACCACACATACCACCGTCCTTCCCGGGATCGCCTAAACGAACGGTTCGAGCTCCCACTCTAGCCGCCCGCAACCCCGGAAGCCCCAATTAGTCGCCTCTTACGACAGACAGGGTATGCCGTAGCCCTATTCTGATCACGGAACTACAGGGATTTTGTATAGGTCTACGGGGGCACTTACAAATTGTCAGTTACATTTTTTTCTTCTCACACTTTCACCGGATCAAAATACGACCTTAAATGAGAAGATCCAGCAAGAAACTCAGCGGGTTTGTATTTTTTGTTATTTATAACTATTTTTTAAATATAATTACAATCATATTTTTTACATTGTAATGAAAGTTAGCTCCAATATCCTGCCTTACAGTTCCGTAAAAAAGAGCCCTGTTTGGCAAGATACGCTACACTTTGACGTTTATTAAATATACTATAGTAATGTATTTTATTGCTCAGTCCCAAGCTGTTTTGTCTTCTGTGTAATCAGAAATTTTATATTACGGTTTACGACAGAGTTCGAGGTTCAAATCCTAGGCACGCGTCACTGTTTCTGTAAAGTGCATATTAGAAATGATTTATCATTACTTGACAGTCAAGAACGACATGTCGAGAGAACCTATTTGTCTAAAGTTCTTAAAAGGTTTTCAATGATTTATGAACACCTATCTAATCAGCCATCATGGTGGACTATGGCTTAAAAGCCCCTCTGACTAAGAAAAGAAGATGCTGACCAGATACTTACCGTGCCAGACATGTGATGCTGTTCAAATACAAAAAAATCCAAAATTCAATTTTTTTTTATTTGTTACTGATTGATTGAGTTATTGATTGATATAGTTATTGATTGAGTGATTGACGACCCGCATGGCGGAGCGGTTACGATACCGGTCTGACGCGCAATAGGTCCCGGGTTCGATTCCCGGTCAGACAGGTATCTGAATGATGAGTTTAGATTCATGTTCTGGGTCTGGGTGTTTGTGTATTCGTCTTGTGTGTGTCCACGGTACCCACGACACAGGAGAAAATTCTAATGTGGGGATATGAGTGTAGAAAGCGAGTTATAGTATTCTCTGACAACCTTCCCATGAGCAGGAAATTGGTAACATGAAAATGTCAACCTTATAATATATACTCCATTTTAAAAGAATTACCTACAGATATTGGTCGTCTCAGACACGTATCATGGCAGACAAAGTTACAGTTTTCTTTAATCTACCTCTAAGGACGAATTTGGCTCATAAGACTGTTACTCTTATTAAATCCATTTTAATATAATCTTCACACTAGCGTGTTTGCCAATAGTGTTATTTCCCTTGCGACTCTGTTCATTCGTGTAAGATGGGTCTCTCTGTTTACACGTGTTTGTTGTCGTCGTGTTTGATTTATCTGGGAGAATTTTCTGTTCATCTTATTTGGAAAAGTCTTGTTTGTTCAATCTACTGTGCTGTGAAATGTTTTTTTCGTGTATGTTATATATATAAATAATAATCTTTATACGTTCAAGTATATACAGTTTAGATGACAATACAATATATTAAAATGCATCTATCCATTAGCCCTTAAAAGTCCACTGCTTAACATAGACCTCCCCTGATCTGCGCCACCTCGAGCGATCTTGCGCCATCTGAGTCCAGGGGTTAACCGTCCGCTTCAGGTCATCAGTCCACATGGTAGGGGGATGCCTGCACTCCTTGTACCCAGTTGGTCTCCATTTGAGGACTCTTCTACCAAACCAGTTGTCTGTCCTATGAACGATGTGGCATGTTTATTTATTATCTCGGGGTAATCTAATGATGGAGATAGGTGGTAAATGTTGAAACATTTCAGTGGTTTCTTGTACGTTCGTAGCATTTCCATTTAAAAGTGGTAGAACCAGTGTTGTTAGACCGGGGAAGTTGGTACTTGGCGGTGGTCAGCCACGCCTATTTCTAGCTATTTTGGAAGGGTGTTGTTGCCGGCACACCTCTATATGAGGCGACCATCTTAATCCTCGGGAGTAGCAACGCATCTGTAATTGACTTCAGATAGAACCCATGTTCTATATAAAGTTCTTTACAGATGTCCATTGGCGGCAACCACCACTTACCATGAAGTGGACTGCGTGCTCTTTTGCTACTCCAATTAGATAAAAAAATATTGGGTTCGTGACTCATTTTATTATGCTTAACTTAAAGAGCTTGTTATCGAGGATAAAACAATGAAGTCAGAAAAACATTTCGAGTGTAATCAATTGTGATACGTAAATGACCAAAAAAAAAAAAATTTAAAGATTCGTATTAACACATACTTTTTATAGGCTCAGTCTCAAATAGAAAATGTATATATAATGAATGGAGTATAATATTCAGACATAATTAATTAGACGATTTCACGCATTGCCAAGCAATGTTCGACTAAACAGAACTAGCCTCATACAGCTCACTAAATGCACAGCCATCATTGAATTAGTTAGCATAATTTAATGTCGATCGCCAGATGTATTGATATGCAAAATTTTGAACGCTTTGTAAGGGAAAATTGGGAATAGCGCGAAAATTTAACGTAACACCGCATAGTTTTAGAATTTGTTATGAAATGATTTTTTCCAAGTGAATTTATTCACATAATGGCCAATAATCGATGGGGAAGAAAGGACTTTGAATCGCCAATTCTGGTCGCCACCACAACTAAGTAAAAGAAGCAGAGCCGTTTCCTGATTAGTAGGATATAAGAAGGCACCAGTGAATCGCTAAACTCATAACAATATTCAGAACAGGTTCACATATTTTCTCGTAGAACCCGATTGGTTCTATCACCTTTAAACTAATTTTGCTCCAAATGACACAAATATAATCCTTTGGCATTGTATAAAGTCATTGTATAAAGTAACATTGATGGATTAATCCCTATTAAGGATAAACGAATAAATGTCATTACCCTGGCTTACAGGCGAACTTAAGACAGGGAACTGCTCAGCGTCCAATCGAAACTCAGTTATAAATCAAAACCACTGTTAAATTCAATCATTGTCTGTGACAGATGGCTTTCCATACTGCGAACTTCTAACTGTGTTTCACAATTTAAAAGCGACTGTATTATAGAACTGTAGAGTTGATTTTTGGTTGTTAAAACTGGCTAGGTCGTTAACTGTTAGGCACCAAGGGAATGATTGATGCGCTCAAGTTAAAATATTATTGATTGTCTCTAACAATTTTGGAGTGCATTTCGTTTTTCTAGATTATTTTGGAAAATTGTGTAATAAGTTTCCTTGACTTTAATGCAGCTTTTACCAGCTGGGAGAACTAGTGTAGTCGAACGTCAAGGTACCACTGTTACTACACTTATTTCTAGCGTGGAGCAGTTCGAACATTCCTCCGGGCGATCATCTTAGTTCCTGGTGAGTCGCATCTGTCAATAAACAGTCAGTAAACTTCATGTAGACGTCCAAGGGTAGCTGTAACCACTTTCTATTAGGTGAACTTCTTCTATGAGGTTCTTCTTTGTTACTTCAATTGGATAAAAAAAAAATTTAATTGTTGAGCCTTAAATATCTTTAAAGTACATTTTACTCTGTGTAAATGAGATGTTGGTTAAATGGGTAGATTTAAAGTCCTTACAACCTCACCTAATAACATTAGAAAGTTTCTTTTAAAGGAAGTCAGCTAAAAAAAGTACTTACTATCTGAAATCTTCTATTTCATATGCATTGAATATATATTTTAGACTATAAAGATCACTCCCGACATTTCTATTCAACCTCCTGAGAGTTTCAATAAATAAAAAGTGCAACACACGGAGACTGCCGCGGTAAAGCTATTGCATAGCATTTTTCTAACAACTTATGTAATTATATTAATTTATTTATTTATGCAGATTTTTTTTATATTTATTCATTTTTTTTCCTTAATTCTCTATACTTTGTCACAAACAGCTGCTTAAATATTCGTCTGATTTCCGAGCAGCTCGTCTCGATCCGTGCGAGCTTCGTAGTATCGTACCATATACATGCACGTTAAGCGAACACTCGGCCGCGCTACATGGTAGGCGGAGTGGGGGTGTTAGGTTTTTTGTTACGTATTTTTTTGATTCGGTCGCCGCGCTCAAAGCCCGCGATAAAAACTATGCAATAGCTAATAATCATTATAGTCCTTCTGGCGCTGACGAATGAAAAAACAATTATAACATCAACAATTATATAACACTAGCTGTCCCGACAAACGTTGTTTTGCCATATAAAAAATAAAAAAAATATTTAGGGTGGACAACCCTTAAGGGGTATGAAAAATAGATGTTAGCCGACTCTCAGACTTACCCAATATGCTTACCAAATTTCAGAGGAATCGGTCAAGCCTTTCGGAGGAGTATGGAGACTAACATTGTGACATGAGAATTTTATATATAAGAAGATATAACAATTATATCAAGCAAAAGCATCCATTTGTTTTACGTAGCACCTATTGTGGTGCGAAAAATAGGTATATGAGTTTCAAGCTAAAACGCAGTTCTTTATAGATTTTTTGAATATACAAACTTCTTATTTTTATTTTTCTGATCTTGTCAAGAGTATTGCCTCGTCGGGGTTTCGTAAGAATTTGTGAAGAAACAATGAAGAAGAAAAAAGTTAAAAAAGGATTATTGCCTTTATACTTATTTTAGATAAAATACGACAGTAAAACATTACTAACAAAAAATATAATATTAAACCATTAGCAATTTTTATCTCCATGGGATCAATAGTCGTTTCAAAATTCGTTTTTTTTCTGATGGCTAATATCTTGTTTAATATGCAAACTTCCCTAATTTGAGCCCTTTGTGCCCCGGTGAAAATGGACCCCTTAGGCGCAGACCCTATTCCAATTCTCTTACGTTAATACACTTATAAGAAGATAGAATCTTGCTAATCAAAGACCTTTTCTCGTGTTAAACGAATCGTTAGCCAAATTACACGGATTTTTGTGTTAGGAGCCGAAGAGCTACAAAGAAATTTGTGATTGTTATCATGATCCTTACAGCTCCTATCCTGTTCAGATGTTTCCCTAATCTTAATGGTGTCTGCCGGGATCGATTTAATAACTTGCCTTCAAAGTGTTGAAACATTAATGACTAACTCAATTATCGACGATTTCTTCGCTTGTAGATTCGGTTAGAAGACTCTTCCACCTTGGCTGGGAATATTTGTACTTAATTACATAAGAAGCTACGTTTTAGTTTGGCGTGAATGGGAAAGATTTTTAGATTTTTTTTCTTATCCTAATCAAAATTTACTTTTACCAATATTCCGGTCGGTGGGCCCAGCCGCCCATCTGGGAGGAGCCCGATGAGGCACGCACTCGGAGGATTCCGGTGGAAGTCGTTTCGAGATCCTGGAGTCCTCCTTTTTAGCGCCGAGGACGGCCACCGGAGGTTTTAGTGTGGTAAAAATCCCACATAACCCTGCGTCGCTCCCACGGCGTCGGGTACCTTTTGAAGATTTCCCCCTCGACAACAAAAAAAAGGTATATATCTTCATACAAATACATCTAACTGGATGAAATTACTTCGTAGGTGACTGTTATTCATCATCTTGTTTTCTTTCGTTTTCAATTCATAACTTATGTCCTGCAAAATTTCAGAAAAAAATATGGTGCTATTTTAATGTATCTTTTGATGCTTTATCAATGAAGTTACAGTGTCACTTTTTAACTCAATTTAATACCATGATAAGGAATGCAAGCTCTTAAAATCTAATGAAAAAAAAATGAATTACACATACATATATTGTAAAAACCTCTATTACCACAAAAATCTAAGAAGTATGCAGATTAAATGGCACTAACAAAATATATTTAATTTCTCTAGCCTTCTGTCGTAATGTTGAATATTGGCTTTACGTTGTTTTAAATCTGTGTTTTCCTTGAAAATGTTGACAAAATTTTTGTAAGAAATTCTAAAGCAAGGCATATGTTACATACAATTTCTGGGTATATTCCATACCGCATCATAGAGCGAGAATATTATAAATTCACTCGCACTAAAGGGGAAACCACTCGAGATTATTGCAATCGTAAATAATGTATGCCAAGTCTACTCTGCAACTATACGTGTGTTATTGCAGATTATGGAACTTCAAGAAAGGAATAAACTTCGCTGAAAGGAAAAAGGTAAAATCATTTAGAAGAAGAAGAATAGAAATTATAGCAGGAGGTACATAAAGAGTGTATACTTGAATATATGATTTTAGACTAATATTATGGCGGAATTGACACATTTTAATACTTAACGGGTACTCACGATATGCGGTTTTTGAATCCTTTTAGAATTATTTTTGCCGATATTTCGACCCAGTTGCATGGATCGTGGTCACAGCGAAACTGCAGTGCGGTGGGTCGAAATATCGGCAAAAAGAATTCGAAAAAGATTCAAAAACCGCATATCGTGAGTGCCCGTTAAGTATTAAAATGTGTATACTTGAAATATAATTATTTATTAATTGAGTAAACGATGTAGAAGGATTAATCAGTTAGAACGCATCTGTATTATTTCTTTGCAACGGTTTTGCAACGATGCAACAATTCAATGATTCAATGCAACAAATTCAATGATTTAATGCAACGTTCCGATTATTTCTTCAAAATTTTTTATCTCTTCAAATTCCTTAAATTTTTGCCGTAGAAATCAGATATTCCTCTTTTGATACTAAACAAACTTTATCACATGTCAGTAATATCAACATTACTTTAAGCCTCAAAGCCGCAGATATAGTCGAAACAATTTTCCATTTGATCGCTTTTCCAGGATCTCGTTTGATGCAACCTGAGTGTTCTAACGTCGTGTGCAATTCCCTGATATTCCAGAGAGAAAATTGTGTGCAACTTTGATATAGCAACACTGTTTTTATATAACTGAAATTAGATTTTATGGTAATGTAAAGCTTTTATCGCGGGCTTTGAGCGCGGCGACCGAGTCAAGGAATTCCGTAACGAATAATCCTAACACACCCACTCCGCCTACCATTTAGCGCGGCCGTGCGTTCACGTAACGTGTATGTATATGTAGTACGACAGTACGAAGCTCGCACGGATCGAGACGAGCTACTTGGAAATCGGGCGAATATGTAAACTGCTGTTTGTGAGAAAGTATATAGTGTCAAAGAAAAAAAACTGCATAAATAAATAGTTAAAATTGCAAAAGTTGATAAAAAGTGCTATGCAATAGCTTTACCGCGGCAGTCCCCGAGTCCCGCATTTTTATTTTTTGTTTCAAAGTGTTAGAACTCTTCACTTTAATATCATAGACTTGCAAGATTAAGAAGTGCAAGGAGGTAGAATGTATATAATTCGACCAAGGATGTACCAATGCCCTACTTTCATATAACACGCTATTTTTTGTCTCCTTGAGTAGCAACATATCTATGGCTGATTTCATTTAGAAACCTTGCTTTTCATGAAATGACAGAATACTGCATGCTTATTTATTACTTCAATCTTATAAAACAAACTTTAGTTCTCAGTTATAACGACAGAAATTGTCACTAATAATGAACTTATAATTTCGGTAACACGTGCTACAATATCGTAACGAATTCTGGGTTCTACACCCACGAAAGTATTTTTTCTGACATTAGTAAACGAGCATGCAGTCCCCTTGGTGATAAGTGTTAGAAAACCGTTGGACCTTTCTAACTGGAATACAACATTGCTTAACAGCTGTTATTTGACATCGTTGTTATTCGGACATCGACACATTAACCTAAAACAGGGAACTGATTGCAATTAATATTAAAATCGTTATATCTTTTATAAAATAGTACTCCAGTATATTTCGCTTTGATAGCATTTTTCGGGCTGCTCCAGAAAAGAATTGAAAAATTAATATCCCGTGTTAAGCTGACCGTAACTAAGTTGCTTTGTGGACCGCGAAAATTGCCTTTTTCCATAACATAGTTCCCTCCGCAAAATGGAATGACAATTTTATGCCATTCATTACACTATTTCCTTCATACCAAATGGATGGGATTATCCTTGCCATGTTAAATTCGACGGAAAATTGAATTGGATTCTTCTTTTATAAGTTTTTTTCTCAATAATGATGATATTAAAAGCTGTTTTTGTAATGGTTGTGGTTTTCAGTTTGGATTGTTATTTTAAGTGATAATACTTTCGGTGAGTTTTTAATTAAAGTAAGAATTTAAAACAAAGTATATTTATCGTGAAAAGTACGTTACATAGATCCTACTTACAACTGCGAGTGTTTTTTTTCTGCCTCAAAAACTGCACAGTTATATAAAATAAAATTCATCATAATGAAAAAAAGTATTTTAAAAATTTAAATATCGCTGCTTTCCATGCATAACCACACTATTCAAAATTCATGAATTTGTAGTTAAAAAATATATTTTAATACTTTTTATATTATTTTAGAAAAGAAACAGAAAACTTCGTACTCTTAATCCACTGTGTAATATATTTCATACTTACAAAGAAGAGTTAAAGTACGTAGAAACAAAAAAAACAAAATTACAATAAGTTTCTAATGTGGTAGAACCAGTGTAGTTCGACGGGAAAGTACCACCGCCACACCTAGGAGTTTCTAGTGAGCTTCTAGCGTGAAGCATTTTTGCGTTTCGATGGAAGGGTGTGGTTGCTGGCACACTTTTACATAAGGCGACCATCATAGTTCTCGGAAGTAGCAACGCATCTGTGATTGACTTCAGATAGAACCCATGTTCTATATGAAGTTGATTACAGATGTCCATGGGTGGCAGTGTCTACCTACTTAGGTGGACTGCATGCTCGTTTGCTACTTCAGTCATATAAAAAAACAGAAAAATGATTTTAAGGAATCTTGATAGACTGTAGAAGAAACTAAACAGGACATATTAGTCTTCAAAACTTGGTTTAGCGACCTAAGCTACAGGGAATAGCAAGTCAATATACATCCATCGACTGAGACGTTTCCGAGTTTCCAATAAGTAATTGTCAAGTTATCCAAGTTATCGAATCAGCTGCATAGCTCGCTAACTTGGAAACTTCCCGGCGTTCTCCTGGGAAGGCTGGGTTGAGTAGTGTCGGTATAGGTTAATATTACTACATATCGTCGCTTGGGATAATAACTCTAAAACGCAATTTATACAGGTGTACCATGTAAAAATTACATACTTTTTGGTATCGTTTAAAGTAATGAAGTTAAAATGATACGAGTAATTTAAAAGGACATTAACGACGGTGCAGTTCGCTTAATTTTGTATAGGCTTACGGGGCACTTAAAAATTGACAATATTATTTCGCCTTTTTAACAAAACTGTATCATTAACTTATAATTGTAATATCTAATATATAAAATTCTCGTGTCCCATTTTTTGTTGCCATACTCCTCCAAAACGGCTTGACCGATTTTTACCAAATTTTATATGCTTATTCAGTAGGTCTGAGAATCGGCCAACATCTATTTTTCATACCCCTTAAGGGTCGTCCACCCTTAACATTTTTTTTATTTTTTATATGGCAAAACAACGTTTGTCGGGACAGCTAGTTTTATATATATTTGATTACTTCCTATTATACAAGTCAATAATAAATGTGAATTCATATTTCTTTTATGGTAATAATGAATTTTAACAATATCTCTTTCTTCATTAGTGCCAGGGATACTCAAAGATACGAATACATAAACCCAGAACCAGAAAGTATAAGACAAGACGCAGGTAAAGAGCACGGTCTGTTCAGAGAGCTCACATTAACTCTTGGGTGTTCTATCGCTAGACAGTTTTCTTAGAATTATAAACGTTTATACCTTAATTAATCTTAAGAGCAGTGATAGCCTAATGGTTGAAACTTGCACTCTCGATCGGGAGGTCCGAGGTTCAAACCCAGGCACGCACCAGTGATTCATGTGCGTATTATAAATTAATTATCACTGCTTTTCGGTGAAGGAAAAACACCGTAAGGAAACCTACACACCCGAGAGTTCTTTTAAAAAAAAAAAGTTCTCGGAGGTGTGTGATGTCCACCAATTTGCACTTGGCCAGCGCGGTGGACTATGGCCTAAACTCTCTCATACTGAGAGAAGACCCGTGCCCAGCAGTGGGGCAATAATGGGTTGACGACGATACCTTAATTAATCATCAAGTCAGTGTTGGGAAACCTAACACGCTAGAGAAATTCAGGTTTACTTACAGAGTCTTCCTTCATTGCAAAACTATTTAAGTATAACTTTTAGAATTTAACTTCATGAACTCAGAGCGTGCTTAAAATCTCAAGCTCTGTCTTGTCAAGTCTCTAGTATGTAAAATTACGGCTCTCATTTATATAAAGCGACCATTTTAGTCCTTAGTAGAAGCAACGCATCTGTGATTGACTTCATGTAGAACTTTGTTGTATCTGATGTCTAAAGTATGAAGTTGCTTACAAATGTCCATGAGCAGTAGTGACCATTACCATTAGTTGGACTGGATGAAAGTTTATTACTTCCATCTTATATCCAAAATCATGTCTCTATACGTTCAGTGATTCCAACATTTCAGCTAATGCCATGTAAATCAAGCCAGCGACGTAATTCCCAATCTTCTCAGCCAAGGACCGATATAACTCAAGAGATCCCGGCCGTCCGGGACCGCGACAAAAACTATCCCGAACAGAAAGGAATGTGGATAGAGCGATAAATCAAGCCGGGATTGATTCTCCGACTCCGGGATCGTATCATTCATGACTGACTTTAAAATTTTGTTCATCATAGGGGAAAATGTAACAAACGCATTTAGTCTATTTTTGTTCTATCTAGATTGCATCCAGAAATACAATGTGGGATGAGTTTCCTTTCGGGGTATTTCTGGAGTGGTATAATGAGGCTCTTCAAGAAAGGTGCACAAAGAGCACTCCTTTAAAGCCGGCGGTGCATTGGTGACTTATCTATTTTTTTGCAAATGTTCATAGACGACGGTGACTCCTTTCAATCAAGTACTTCGTCTGCCTTATTGCTACTTATGCTCAAACGTGCGCGTTAGACATCTAATTTATCGAGTCGCGGATGTGCGCAAATGCTGATCAAAAAATTTTACATAGGTTTGACATTTTATAGAGATCTGCCAGGCTTATTGATTTTTCTACTACTCCTTTAACCCATAAAGTGTTAATTTTATTTAAAGGCACCTAAATTTTAAATATCAGAGGGCGCCCACGAATTCGAACGCAAGTAATTAAACTGTCATTTTTACATCTTTCTTAATCGATTGAGGCATTAAACGAACTAAATATGATTGCCTTTTACGTACTATTTTCTAATTATTCTTAAGTCAAAATTCTGAAAATCTCGTTTACACTCGTACGACGATATAATATCCATGTCGCAACCACCGTTTCGACAGAAACACGTTGAAAGTTATTCGCCTGTAGAATTTACGGCGCGTCTTGTTTTAAGTTGAGCGAGCATGTGGTGTCTGATGTATATAAAGATTTGGAGGTGTTGAGACACTGGCTTGGGGTGGGTTTGGGAAGAGTTACAAGCGAAGCGATTTGAATGAATGACAAAGAAATTATAATGCAATAAAAATCAATACTTAAAAAAATCCAAGTCTCGCAAGTCTCGCAAGACTCGCAAACTTTTTTCCTACCGAAAAAAGTTGTGAGATCCATGTATACCAAGTCGATTATTAATTTATTCAGTCCCTGCTTAAACGAACTTTCTGTCTTAAGTTGTTACGTAATGTTCTAACCTAACACCATCTTATAGTGACCATATCGATACGGCCGTGCCGCTTTTTTGCTCGACTTGGCGGGGGCACTGCCGGGCCCTTAGATGATAATATCACAAAAATTATAATACAGTACATACGGACACAACAATACACACAAGACAGACATGCGACTGTCGATGTAGTACAAATTGATATGTAAGAACAAATGTCAACAGACAACATGCACAAAAAATATAGACCGCCAAAGTGTTTGTGACACTAAGATCTGTAACCAATGAAGTTTGGGTAATTACAATAGTAGGTTTCCAGTTTATGATAATAAATTCTGATGGTCTTAAAATCGATTTAACAATAAATATGTTGGACAAGAATTAACTCTAAAGAGTAATGAAGGTCTGAATTACGTAGGTAAATTTAAAAGTCAGTTAATACACAAAATATGTATTCATAGAGCAGCCTTTTTAAGTTGACTGTTAGACAGCCCGCACCAGGGATGCGAATTGTCGACAATAGTACTTGTCGATGTGATACAGGAAGACGAACCAACACTACACGTCAAAATATGCAAATGTGTCCAATTGAACCGAAAACCAGTTCTATCGTAGACAGTGCGATAGAACTAATCATTCGAAAGTACTATGACATACATTCAAAAACTACGATGGCGTAGGCTTGTACTTAGACCACACTCCACAGTGCACCTTGATATGACGAAACTTTTGAAGGCGTTGTTTCTCAAATTATCGACATCATACGGGGAGACGTGGGGCCGACTGGTTGTGAAGTTTACTGTCTACAACCCCAGTAATGAAACTATGAGTTATTTCGAGAGGGTGAAACTACGGAAGGATTATTTTCTAGAATTATGTTTTATCACAATAGCATGAAATAATATGTTGTTGTGTTTTGAAGAGTTTTTTAATTCTCTTGCCGATATTTTGACCCAGTTGTATGGATTGTGGTCACAGCAAAACTGCGGTAGCGAGGAGAAACCATTGATAAGTCCTAGTGGTAGATTAAGATACCATACGTCTAATTGGTTGTTCTCTTTTGAGATTCCATACCACGACATACTACACCAACCGTACCCTTTTGCATCCATTTTGAAATATTTATGATTTACACATGTTAACGGATCTCCCTTAGATTACCAATAATATACGTTCTCACATCACAATTATTTATTTAACAGATACTTAGTTACAATTATTTATATTATTTATTTATTATTCTCACATCACAATTACTTATATATCAAATTCTTAGTTTACAACTATCTATATTATTTATTAGAATCTTAGTTTATAACTATCTTTATTATTTTTCGCACGACTGACCATTGACAACCCATGACAACTTATATCTTCTTTTTTGTAATGTTTTTAATATTGTAATACTTTAAATAAGTTTTCATATAAAAATATAGTAAATGTATATAATAATAATATCGGTATTTTGAGAACGCTAACACACAGAGATATTCATAGGCGGCAGTGGCCACACAGTTATATTGACTGCGTGCACATTTACGTCTTCCATATTATAAAAGATAATCAAAACTGTACATACCTAAAGTGGAAACGTGGTTATATATTTTACAAAAAGATAGTCTCTAAATATGAATTACCTACTTTATAAATCCTTCTTTCTAGTAGATTTATAAGCAGATAACACAAAACGTTTTATTTATTGTCGCTGCTTTACAGATAAAAAACATCATGAGAAAACCTATAAGATGACTTAAAAAATCAAGTGTGTCAAAGGCGGCGAGAAGTTTATCAATTTGCACTTGGTGGGCTATGACCTAAATCGCTTATTTTTTATGAAAACACCTGAGCCCAGCAATGAGATAATGGGTTAACGACGATACAGAGCAGACCAACATTATTATGCAAGATTAGGCAAAATTATGAATGCACCAATCCCCAAATTACAGGATGGATTCAGCAAATACGCTGATTGTATCTCCCCTCAAATTGTAAGCACATATCTTGTTTGGGCAGGCCGACCTGAATACTATATCAGGAACAACGTTATACGTTATTGTTAGAAAGAAATATAGCAGGTAAAGATAATATTACTACTAGCTTATTCCTGTGGCTCCTGCTGCTTTGATCAACTTGACAAATTCATTTATTAAGCCAGGTCATAATGTGTGTGTGAAAAAATCGAAATCCTATCAGCAAATTTTATATCTTATGATTTACGTTTTTAGGACTAACGAATATCCGTCCCTGTAGTTCCGGGATCAGAATAGAGCTACGGTATCCCCTGCCTGTCGTAAGAGGCGAGTAAAAGGGGCTTCCGAGGTCGCGGGCGGCTAGAGTGAGAGCTCGAACCGTTCGGTCAGGCGACCCCGGGAAGGACGGCGGCATGTGTGGTGCTTATCGTTGTAAAGACCAGACGGAGTAGTGGACCCAGCCACTTACCTGGGAGGAGCCCAATGGGACAATGCGTTCGGAGGTTTCCGGTTGCATTCCTTTGGGGATCCCAGAGTCCTCTTTGTAGCGCTAAGGAAGGCCACCAGGGGTTTTAGTGCAGTAAAAACCCCACATAACCCTTCGTCGCTCCCATGTCGTCAGGTACCTTTTAAAGGTTCCTTTTGATAAAAAAGGAGTAACGAGCATACATACAAACTCAAAAAATAAATTTGACGCAAATTTATTGCATTTATGCCGAACTCCAATGATACATAGACAAATCGTATAAAAGAAAGCTTACTTACTTCTCCTAATAAACAATTTATGAAAACTTAAAGACACGAACGGGGACCACTGTCACTCTATTTCAGATCCCGCAGAGATTCTAGCAGCGAATAATACTGCTGTTATTTGGCAGACTTAGGCGGTGGTACTTCCGGAGTCGAACTACAACGAATTTTACAAATTTCTACCTCTATCGTCAACCCAATATTGTCCCACTGCAGGGCACGGGTCTTCTCTCAGAATGAGAGAATTATAGGCCGTAGCCCACCGCTCTGGCCGAGTGCGACAGTAGACAGAGTATTTGACACAAATTTCTATACTTGTAACTAAACGAGATTTTTTTCATGGGATCCCATGTCAAACTAGCCAAATAAGTAGCACTATTAAAATGTCAATTGATCGCAACATCATAAAATAGTCCATAAAACAAAAATAGATATTTAACATAAAACCCATAATATCTAAGAAAGATACAGATAATACATAACTTATTAGACACCGAAGATAAACAATCAGTTAAAAACTTAAACATTATTATTATTATTTCGTAAAACGCAGTATACCGCAATACTAAGTCGAAATCCTAATTCTGTCATTACGTCTAAAAGCACAACAGAGTAAGCCGATTAATTATTAAATGTGAACACTGTTAAGCAATCATCTTATTAAACCCCTCAAGCCACCCCTATTGATTGTTCGGGCAACGCAGATCGTACGATCTTCAAAGATATGCTTAGAACTTATTATGTAGATGGATAAACATAAGCGAAACTTCTGCATTAACCCTAATATACTTTGAAGTGCAAAATGTTCGATTTTTATAATACTTTTATTTTATAAATACGTACAATAATATTCAAGAATAATTAATCCGTTGAGACCCATGTCTGAGATGTCCTGTCTGTAAATATAAACAGGGACTTCGGACTAACTTTCAAAGGGCCACATAGCATATGAGTCCCAACTTATAAGGCCACAAATTTTGCTGCAAATATTGGAGATATTGGCAGGACTTTGCTAACGTAGTCGCTTGAAGCAGTAATCGAATGTTTCATGGCTATGGGGTAAATTATACGTTTGAATGTAACTGACATTATAGTTTTGAGAACAGGGCTGTTTTTAAGTTTTTACGAAACAAAAAGAAGAATATATGATTACCCATGTTATTGAGCGGTTATCATACCTGACTCGCAGTGGGTTCTGGGTACCATCGCAGGCCAGAGAGAATGAATGAAGAATTTAAATTTGTTTTGAGTCTAGGTGTTTGTGTATTTATCCTTTTAGTGCGTCCATGGAACCCACGACGTAGCATATCCTAGTATGGAGTTTAGAGTGTAGAATGTTAGGAGAAAATCAACATTTTATAACAATTTTATGTGGAAAACTTGTTATTGTTAATTAAAATTAACTTCAAAAGCTATGCAGTATTGTTCTCAAAATATGGAATAGAGCAACAAACAAAGCACGGTTCAGTCAAAGCTTTGAACAGAACAATAGAAAATTCAAGGAAAAAGAAATCTGTTCCACACCGTACAATGATTAACATATTTAAAACCGTTGCTACAATTTCTATCTCATTGTTCCTGGCAATAAAAGTTTATTCAGTAACCAAAAACGCTAAGCAAAATTGCATTCTCAGTACTTTGCCCAACAATGCCTCCTCATTGTGTACGAATTCTAACGAGTACTCTTCGCGAAGTTGCTTTCGCATTGTTCCCCTAATTTACAAACACCCGAACTTTGGCCTAAACACGACATCACTTTGAAACTCGCTGTATGTGCCATTCCGCTCGAATTTTCACACTTGACACTGTTTATGTAAAGTAGTTCTTAAGTAAATAGCTCATTGCTTTGATAATATACTGTTGAGTGTCGTATTTCTTGATCTTTTGTGTTTTGGTTATTATTAGTTTGATTTATTTTTTTCTTACACTAAAAAATGCTCTGCTCTGAAGGTATTTCTAACCAAAACTTTGATTATTTACTTACTTCATATGATTATCATCGAGCGGCCGTCTTAAATTAGAAAATAATGATGATAATGAGACAAGAGATTCTACTAATTTTAAGGGAAATTTAGATTCAACTTCACAAAGCAGCAAAGATGTTTGGGATCAAATGTGCGATGGGAACTAGAAGAGTTTTTACGTATAGGAGTACTGTACGATTTACAACTAAGGCAAAGGTATATTTACAAAGATATAGTTTATATTGAGAACAAACGTTGAATTTTATAAATATAAAAACTCTCTTACAATTCATAAGTCATTGTTTCTGGCAATTAAAGTTTATGAAGCATCCAAAATTGCGTTCTTAGTATGCAACAATGCCTCTTCATTGTATAACAATTCGAACAAGTACTTGTTCTCTTCGCTTCGAAGTTGCTTTCGCATTGTTCCCCCAATTTACAAACACCCGAACTTTGGCCTAAACACGACATCAGTTTGAAACTCGCTGTATGTGCCATTCCGCTCGAATTTTCACACTTGACACTGTTTATGTAAAGTAGTTCTTAAGTAAATAGCTCATTGCTTTGATAATATACTGTTGAGTGTCGTATTTCTTGATCGTTTGTGTTTTGGTTATTATTAGTTTGATTTTTTTTTTCTTACATTAAAAAATGCTCTGAAAGTATTGCTAACCAAAACTTTGATTATTTACTTACTTCATATAATTATCATCGAGCGGCCGTCTTAAATTAGAAAATAATGATGATAATGAGACAAGAGATTCTACTAATTTTAGGGGAAATTTAGATTCAACTTCACGTTTTTGAGTTTTTACGTATAGGAGTACTGAACGATTTACAACTACAGCAAAGGTATATTTGCAAAGATATATAGTTTATATTGAGAACAAACGTTGAATTTTATAAATATAAAAACTCTCTTACAATTCATATGTCATTGTTTCTGGCAATTAAAGTTTATGAAGCATCCAAAATTGCGTTCTTAGTATGCAACAATGCCTCTTCATTGTGTAACAATTCGAACAAGTACTTGTTCTCTTCGCTTCGAAGTTGCTTTCGCATTGTTCCCCTAATTTACAAACACCCGAACTTTGGCCTAAACACGACATCACTTTGAAACTCGCTGTATGTGCCATTCCGCTCGAATTTTCACACTTGACACTGTTTATGTAAATTAGTTCTTGAGTAAACAGCTCATTGCTTTAATAATAGACTGTTGAGTATCGTATTTCTTGATCGTTTATGTTTTGGTTAATAATACTTTGGTTCCATATACTTTTTCTTTTATTGAAAAATATTCAGTGCTAACCAAAATTTATATTACTTGTTTGTGAGAATTGTCATTCATTGAGCTACCGTCCCAAATTAGAAAAAAATATTGATATTAAAGTAGACTAGATTACTGAAGGTATATTTGCAAAAATATATTTCAGGTTGAGCCAAACGTTAAATTTGACTAAATCAAAAACTATTCTACAATTAGTATCTCATCATTTCTGCTCATAAAACTTTATGGAGCATCCAAAGTAGCATTCTCAGTATTTTGCTCAGCAATTACTTTTCATTGTGTACGAATTCTATCCAGTAGTTGTTCTCTTCGCTTCGAAGTTGCTTTCGCATTGTTCCCCTAATTTACAAACACCCGAACTTTGGCCTAAACACGACATCACTTTGAAACTCGTTGTATGTGCCATTCCCTTCGAATTTTCACACTTGACACTGTTTATGTAAAGTAGTAGTTGAGCAAATTGCTCATTACTTTAATAGTAACTTACTGTTGAGTGTTGTATCCTGCCTGTAGTTCCAGGATCAGAATAGGACTACGTTATCAATTGCCAGTCGTAATCGACTAAAATCGGGCTTTCGGGGTTGCGGGCGGCTAGAATGGTAGCTCGAAACGTCCAGTTAGGCGACCCCGGGAAGGATGGAGATATGGTCGCGTTGTAATGACCAGACGGAGCGGTGGACCCAGTCGCTCTGCCCAGACTTGGAAGGAGCCCGATGAGGCGACGCGCTCAAAGGACTCAGTTTCGTTCTGAGGACGGCCACAAGGGGGTTTCTAGTGCGGTAAAAATCCCACATAACTCTGCGTCGCTCCAACGCGTTCGTACCTTTTGAGGGTTCCGCCTCGAGAACAAAAAAGAGTGTTGTATATTTCTGTTTAGATTTCAACTATATAGGTTTAATACCAATGAATTATTCAAATAATATGAAACATTTTTGTATCATCTTGTTTTCGACTTTACGACTTCACTTAAAATATATGAGGAATGAGATTAAATTTTAAATACAAAATCTATAACAGCAATTGCTTGTGATTGAATGGTAGTATGTGTAGAAGCCTTTAAAGAAATAAAGCGAAAATAGTTCGAAGTGAAATGATTTCTTTTAGAGCTAAACGTTATATATGTCGGCGGGACACCGAGTATTTATGAAAAACACGTTGCCAAAAATAATTATTTTAGTTAGTTTAAAGATCGCAAATTGTTTGTTTATTAAATTAGCTATTTAGTGATTTTTAGAGATGCTCATTTAGTCCCCATAAATGTATTTTGTTATAAAAGTGCGAGCGCCCGCCGATTTATAACCACTTTAAATAAATCGAAGAAGAATAACTTCTGCGTCTTACTTGAAATCTTCAAGAATGGATAGTAATGAAGACCCTGACCTTCTTGACGTCACGCATAATGTTGAATTTGTAAGGTGTATGACAAGGAGATCTACAAATCCTATATATCGTATATTTAGGGAACTTAGTTATACGTAAGATATAACCTAGAAAAAGATTAGAGTAAATTTAAGTGACAAAGGAGCTCAGCGGCTGTGATCGGTTAAAGATAACGGTAATGAAGATTTATTAGACCTGCGGGCGATGCCAAACAGTATGCCGTTTTAGGTATAGGGCTTATCTTATAAGTACTAAAGTATTTGGAGCTAGGTGTCTAAAAGATATATTAATAAAGATATATTTTGGATTAATATCAAAAGTAAATCTATAATCATTTTAAAACTTAGTACCTACTGTATGGTTTTTTCAAACTACACCTACAGCTAAATTGTGCTCTAAAAAGTTTACTTTATAAAAAAATAATTAAAAAAATCTTTATTAGGTCAATTTTTGGATTAGGTACAATAATTTTGATTACTTATCAAAGTTTAGAAAGGGCACCAAAAATTGAATATGCCGGTTAAGGCGTTCTAAATGTATGGCACTCACCTACTCGTATTTAACAAAAAATGATTTAGACACTATATTACAATGCTGATAATTTTAGCAGATTATTTTCTTTGTATTTTTATATTTTAAATCAACGTTTAAGAATTCGTCATACCTGTAATAGCATTTTTCTATGATATATAGCATGCTTTGTGGCTCGACAGTAAGTGATCTGGATATCTATTTCTGTGTTTGTAGAGTTAAAGTTATAGTTTAGTTACTGGCAGTGGTAAGACCTAGTCTTCGACGTAGACTTGAGATATCATGTGTGAAACTAGTCAAACCAAGTCCCAAAACGATGTAGGCTGAAGACTTCATTTGCGAAAGTAGTCAAACTTAGTTTGCGATCGACGTAGATTTTTTTATAAGATTGATTAGATTCATACATAGACCTTCGATCTACGTCGCTCTGAAACTACGTTTGACTAGGCTCACACATAAGACCTTTGGTCTACGTCAGTCTAATAATAGGTTCACGGATAATACCTTCAATTTGTAGATGGTAGAACCAGTGGAGTTCGCTCGGGGAAATATCACCGCCACATCTATTTCTAGCGTGAAGCAGTTCTTGCGTTTCGATGGAAGGGTGTGGTTGCCGGCACAGTTTTATATTAGGCGACCACCTCAGTCCTCGGGAGTAGCAACGCATCTGTGATTGACTTAAGATAGAACTTCATGCTCTATATGAAGTTGTTTACAGGAGTCCATGGGTGGCAGTGACCACTTATCATCAGGTGGATTGCATTCTCGTTTGCTCCTTTAATTTTGTAAAAATCCTAAGCCAAATACCATCTCAAAATGATATAACGTAATCAAGGACCTTTGAGTTTTATTGTAAACCAGTTTAATATTCAGACTATTAAGTAAGGTCTAGAATACTAACGAACAGGATAGATTTGACTAAGTGATTATGAATTTATTATCTCGAGGGCACTATTGTACTTATTAATTATATTACAAGAGTTTTGCTGTTGGACCAGTCTTGTGAAAATATCAGTGATAATTTCATTGTCAGAATCAGATTTCGTTATTATATTATAAATGTGAAAGTGTGTTTGTTTGTTCCTCTTTCACGTCGCCACATAACTGTTATATGATATGGTTTATATGCTGGGAGATAGGAGGACGGAGAGTGACGTAGGCTACTTTTTACCGCGCTCTCTTATTCCCATGAGAATATCGATTTTTTTAGTTGATACATATTTAGTAGTTCCAGACGTTGTTAATAGATGGCGTTAGGAAGCTCTGAATCACACTATTAAATGCTAATGTTAATTCTCTTTGACCGTGCGGGCATAGTACAAATATGTATATGTCGACTGTGGCGCGAGCGAAGCCGCGTGTAAGAGCTAGTTTATTTTTTTTCTGATTGAAGTAGCAAACGAGCAGTGCAGTCAACTTGATGGTAAGTGGTCACTGTCACCCATGGACCTCTGTAAGCAAATTCATTTCGAACAGGCGTTCTATCGGAAGTCGATCACAGATGCGTTGCTAATTCCGAGGACTAAGGCAGTCGCCTTTTTATAAGATTACTAGCTGACCTGACAAACTTTGTTTTGCCATATAAAAAATAAAAAAAAAATGATCCCTGAAGGGGTATGAAAAATAGATGTTGGCCGATACTCAGACCTACTGAATACGCATATAAAATTTGATAAGAACGAGAGGAAGATGAATAGGAGTACGGTATTTAACATTGTGACATGGAAATTTTATATATTACATATAAAAATGAGCCGTCAACCACACCCTTCCACGGAAACGGAACAACTGCCATCAGGCCTGCCTTATATAAGTGTGGCGGTGGTACCTCCCTTGTCGAACTACACTGGTTCTAGAACATAATAAAATAAAAAGAAAAAATAGTAAATAATAAGGAGACGTTTATTGCGTTTTTTCAAAACCTAATAAATGTCCCCTTCGGATAAACAATGTAGTTCTTAATGACATTTAAAACTAAGGGTTTTGTACAACATAACATGCAAATAGCCCCCTAATACCCTCGAAACATGTCTAAACAGGACCCCAGCATCAATAAAGCGAGTATGAGTATGGTCACCAAGTATTATGTTTAGCGTGGGACTATGTACTTATGCGACCGCGTCAGAAGAAAGGTAGAGATTTTCGAGCATCACTATATAGTATAAAATAAAGTTACATAGCGCTGTCTGTCCCTATGTCTGCTTAGATATTTAAAATTATGCTACGGGTTTTAATGCGGTTTTTTTAATAGATAGAGTGATTAAAAAGGAAGGTTTTTTATATATGATACATGTTTAATATAGTGGAGGAAAACTGATAATTTTGGATAATTGACTTTTAGGCGGATCGAAGTTCGCCGAGTCCGCTAGTTTGTAATAATGAGATTTAGACGACTGCAGGTTAGCTACATAGAACAGCTTTATTGTAATTTTTTTGACATCGTTTTTCTTGATATGTATGAACATTTTTTAATCTAGAAATAATTAAACTTACTATCTACTTTCTCTTTTACTTCATATAAAATATAAAATGGTAAAACCCTAGTCGTCGTCAACCCATTATTGTCCCACTGCTGGGCACCGGTCTTCTCTCGGAAAGAGAGAGTTTTAGGCCATAGTCCACCGCGCTGGCCAAGTGCGAATGTGTGGACTTCACACACCTCCGAGAACTTTTTTTTTTAAAGAATTCTCGGGTGTGTAGGTTTCCTCACGATGTTTTCCTTCACCGAAAAGCAATGATAATTAATGTATAATACGCACATAAATCATTGGTGCGTGCCTGGGTTTGAACCTCGGACCTCCCGATTGAGAGGGCAAGTTTCAACCATTAGGCTATCACTGCTCCCTAAAACCCTAACACCCTAAAACCCTAGTACTATGTATAAAGTATCCTTAGTATTAAATATCTAACAAGAATTATAACTAATATGTTAAAAATATACTTATAATGTTATATTAAAAAATAACTGTTTATAATAAAATCCCAATATAGTTGAAATGAAGTCTAAAAAAAATGTCCCAAATTTCCAAAAAAATAGGCAGTCCACACACCGCGTCCAATTTTGCGTCACCCTTGCAGAACAAATGCGGTCGTTAACGGCACTAGATGACTGCCAGCCATTGTTGTTAACCCTATCCCCAGGGAATCTAGACCTGAACGGGGTTACTTACGGGAACTTATTCACAAAGCACCGTACCGAAATGCAGTCTCATTTTCTTAATGTGTGTTTTTAGCTTAATTGTGTGTTTGTCGTAACTCTGTAGTAATAATTACTTTGTAGTGAGTAGCTAGTTTTAATAGGAAAATAATTACCGACTAAAAAATTGTAATGAAACATCTATTTCTAGCGTGAAGCAGTTACTTTGGGAACGGGTGTGAATACTAACTTTTTTTTGTTTTATTTTTTTATTATAATGAAGTAGCAAACGAGCATACAGTCCACCTGATCAGTGGTCACTGCTGCCCATAAACATCTGTTAGCAACTTCATATAGAACAAAGGTTTTATCTGAAGTCACTCACAGATGCGTTACTACTCTCGAGGACTGTGATGGTCGCCTCATGTGACAGTGTGCCGGTAACCACACCCTTCTAAACGCAAGAAATGCTTCACGCTAGAAATAGGTGTGGCGGTGGTACTTCCCCGGTCGAACTACACTGATTCTACCACCTTGAAAGTGAAGCTTTTAGTGAAAGGCTAGAAATAGGCATGGTGGTGGCACTTTCCCCGTCAAACCATGCTTGATCTACTACATGTTAACATTATTATTATTTATTACTTCCACCTTTTACTTATTAAAATTATTTAAATTACCTGCACCTAAGTCAATGTTAATTAAGGTATAATCAGCTTCAAAATTTAATAGCGTCATGTACCAAACATAATACCTACGAATTAGCGAATCGCTAATTTTAACCCATTAGTATGCTACGACGATCTTGTGCGAGCTTGAATACATTAAACTATTTCAAAGGGAAAACTCAAAGGCTTACTTAATATATTAAAGGGCGTTCATCCATCTACCCTCGAAAATAGCAATGCTTTACATTTTGCAGCCCTTAAAGCGTCTTGATGCTTAGAAATGATATCCTCACATTTGCATCTTGGCAAGTTTTTAATATTATAAAAAATAAAATTATACAAAATCGTAAATTTAAATTTAAATTTCATTAAATTTAAATTTACAAAATTTTTGCATTATTTAATTCAGGTCGCAAGAGGTTAATGTTGTAATTTTTAATTAATAAATTTAATAAATTAATGATTTGGCATGTATGTATGTTTTTTGCATATATTTGGAATGAAATAGTCTGTGCCACCAACATTAAATTCCTTATAAAACTATGATCAACTAACACCTGAATAAGCGAATTTATTCCGAACACTTCCCAAATAACCAAGTTATTTGTGGAATATATTCGTCAAAGAACATAAATGCAAATGCTTCACTCTATTCTCGCTTTACTGTACACGTCATAGATACGTCAATTGCTTAGCAAGTTGGTATTTGCATATTTATTGCCCACCTCGTTTATATTAGCTATCCGGGCTATTTATTTTGTGGTTGAGGTGACAATCGTGATTCGATACGATTCATTCGCGATTATCATCCTTAGAACCAATTTCGGAATCTGCAGCTTCATTTAAAGGCACTACTTGTTTTTTATCTGTATAAAAATCTAGCTGACCCGGCAAACATTGTTTTGCCATATAAAAATAAAAAATAAAAATGTTAAGGGTTGACATACAACCACCCTTATCATTACCATACATTACCTACATACCCTTATCATTAACGGGTATGAAAAATAGATGTTGGCCGATTCTTAGACCTATTCATTATGCTCACAAAATTTCATGAGAATCGGTCAAACCGTTTCGGAGGAGTACGGGAACGAACATTGTGACACGAGAATTTTATATAGAAATAAATCTTTTACATTCAAAAATATTGAACAATTATCTTTTATAAAGCACCATTAGAAATATCTATTGAATTTTAGATATTAGTTCCAAATTTAAACAATCCAGAGATACTTAAAAGAAAAATCATCCATTATCGCTTAATACATAGTATTTTTATCTTAGTTTTTATAGCCCCTAATATTTTACAGCGCTTATCCCGAAGACCATTCTATTCCGGTCGCATAATCGATAGATTTGCGAAAGTGAGTATTTTAACAATTGAATATAAAGCTATAGGAAAAACGTTAAACTTAAAATATATTTTGATATCTTCTAGTACTTTAGCAAGTAACTCCCATCACATAAGTTTTGAAAAAAATATTTGGGGGTACCACTATGAAGCTTAAATGACCGGACAGCAGAGTCTTAGTAATAGGGTTCCGTTCTTATACTTTGGGCTGGAAATCTTTGAAACACGATAAGAAATTTTCTTCTTTATAAAAATGAATGTTTGTCTGTATGTCCTCTATAGAATCGTAAACTATTTATTTGATCATGTATGATGATGATGATCTTTAGCAAAGTTGTTATCCATGAGCTCGCGAAGGTTTCTGATGTTTTATTTTGAGATGGCGTAGCAACGCGCGCAGAGTACAGCTATTACAATATTAAAGCTGCTTCACACAGTACCATCTAAGAATTTGTTAAAACCTACCCCCAGTGATTCGCGATACATTCCAGGATTCCAAAAATAATACAGCAGAAATCCTTAAACAATACATTTGGTTGTAACATACGTGTCCCAAAAGCTTCAGCTATTAATTTCCATGTAAAATTGCGTGTCCGGGTAAGTACAGGACTCTTTCCAACGGCCTCCGATGCCCGATAAATCTTCATTAACGTTATCGTGTACCGATCAACGATAGTCTTTAGGGTGCTTTGTCTTAGCGATCTTATATTTGTCTTCTTTTGTGTGTCATTCTTTTATCTTGTCCTCAATTCACTTAATATCTTCTCTAATATAATTTTTTTGGAAGTGTCTTTTATGTACCTACCCAACCTATTCTATCGTATTCAGTGTTTTGTATCCATGTTTTATTCGGCTTCTACGTTGCTATTCTTGAAGACTAAGATGATCGTCAAAGGTCTCACTTAACTCGCAGTATTTCGACAAGTTATGAATTTTTCGACATAACTGATGGAAGATTGTTCAGACGTTTTTTTGCCTAATCAGAATCTTTGATCAAGGACAATTCTGCCATAATTTATTATAAAGTAACTATTTATTTCTCAATCTAATTTATTCGCAACGTAATCCATAAATAACAAAAAATAAATCCTTAAACAATACATTTGGTTGTAACATACGTGCCCCAAAAGCTCCAGCTATTAATTTCCATGTAAAATCGCGTGTCCGGGAAAGTACAGGACTCTTTCAACGGCCTCCGATGCCCGATAAATCTTCATTAACGTTATCGTGTACCGATCAACGATAGTCTTTAGGGTGCTTTGTCTTACCGATCTTATATTTGTCTTCTTTTGTGTGTCATTCTTTTATCTTGTGCTCAATTCACTTGTTATTTTCTGCGATATAATTCTTTTGAAGAGAATTCATACCTTTTTTTTTTCTTTTGTTTTCGAGGGGGAAACTTTCAAAAAGTACCCGACGTCGTGGGAGCGACGCGGGTTATGTGGGATTCTTACCGCACTAAAACCCCCTCGGTGGCCGACCTCGACGCTGTGAAGAGGACTCCGGGAACTCCAATTGACCGCCGCCGGTGTCCTCAGCGTGTGCCCCATCGGGCTCTTCTCTGGTGGGCGTGAACTGCTCACCGCACCTTCTGGTTTTTACGGCAACATGCAACCACACATGCCGCCGTCCTTCCCGGGGTCACTTGCCCGGACGGTTCGAGCTCCCACTCTTCACACCCGCAACCCCGGAAGCCTCTTTTAGTCGCCTTTCACGACAGGCAGAGGGTACCGTAGTTCTATTCTGGTCCCGGAACTACAGGGACAAGAGAATTCATACCTATCTACCCCATTCTATAATATCCAGTCTTATCTATCCATTTCTCTCTTGGGGTTTCTTCTTAAAGACGATCACAGATACGTTGCTGAACCTCGGGGCCTTGTTCGCCCCATATGTATATCAGCAAACTTATTTTTGTTCACAGCAGATCATAGATTTTACGTAATTTTCGGTATTACGATTGTGATGTGATTATCCATCGCTACGGCAGTAAACTAATAGTAAAAGCTATTTACACCTACATTAATATATACACCTGCTTTTTATTACGAGTCAATTAACAGCGAATTTCTAATTTATTCATATATGTTGCACGTATAAATTAAAAGAAAAAACATATTATTTTCTCGTCAAAAATCCTTTATAATTGGATGTAATCACTTGTGCAGCTTTATTCTAGTTTTAGGTTTGTTTAGTCCATTTATTAGCATTAAATAAAGGCCAGTAGGCCTCTGTAGTTTATTTATTTTGGTTAAAATCCTTATCACTGTATGTCCAGGGTACCATTTTACTTAAAAGCAAAGCGTGTACGGTCTTGTTTAAAATCAAATTTCATTTATATCAGAATTTATACTAATTTTAGAGATCGTGGCAAACCTTGAGATAAATCTTCTGATATCTACTAAATTAATTACTATATACCATGCATAATACCTATATAATGTAAACTATGCATACATGCGTGATTATTATCACTGAATAAACTTATCACGCATGTAAATCACTAGTATTAAAAGCGGCGCTCATGGACATTAACAATTCCCGTCCCTAAACCCAGAACATAATGGAACGGTGACCATTGTGACACGCGTTATATAAGATTTGGATTTTCCTTTATTACTATCGAGAAGACATTATCATAAATTGCGGACATTCTCAGTCCAAGTCTGGGGACGACATAATGGAGGAAATTAGAGGAAGAAACTGAATCAGGAACTGATGAGAAATTATGACACCTTTGTCGTTATGAAAATCATAATGACTTCAGAAAAAGTAATAGTGTTAAAAGGAAATGTAGAGGATTTTTTTAATGAGTGCGAAGTTAAAGATAAAGCACTAATATTAGTACGAGTATGTTATTTCTTTTCATTAAATTCTTTGAAGGTGGTAGAACCAGTGTAGTGTAGTCCGAACGGGGAATTACCACCGCCACACCTATTTCTAACGTGAAGCATTTCTTGCGTTTCGACGGAAGGGTGCGGTTGCTGGCACACTTTTATATGAGGCGACCATCGTAGACCTCGGGAGTAGCAACGCATCTGTGATGAACTTTAGATGGAACCCATTTTCTGTATGAAGTTGCTTACAGATGTCCATGGGAGTGACCACTTACCATCAGGTGGACTGCATGCTCGTTTGCTAAAAAATCAGATAAAAAAAAATTAAAAAACTATAAATTGTACTAAAATCACTGGTGCTTGCATAACATTGTAAACAAATAAGTTCCTACTTAGAATGAGCTTCGCTTGGAAGTGCGGTTTCATTTGCATTGTTCGTAAAATTTAAATGGCGGAACTTACACAACCTTTGTACAAGTATACGATATCACTCAAAATTCGGTTAGTACATGACAACTCTTCGCAACTTTGCCGTAAGAATTCACGCAGCATTTACGCTTATTTAACACTAGCTGTGCCCGCGACTTCGTCCGCGTGGCACGCAACGCAAGCCCTCAAGGATGAATAATTTTCCCCGTTTTTTTTCACATTTTCCATTATTTCTTCGCTCCTAACAGTTGCAGCGTAATGTTATATAGCCTAAAGCCTTCCTCGATAAATGGTCTATTCAATATAAAAAGAATTTTTAAATTCGAACCAGTAGTTCCTGTGATTAGCGCGTTCAAATAAACAAACAAACTCTTCAGCTTTATGTATTAGTATAGATACATACTGATTGGCAGTCATATCGTTGCAGACCGCCATTTCAGTCTGTCACATTTGATGTTTGTAGATCGATAAACAGGGGGATAGGATTTTTATTATTTTTATAATGTGCCAAATGTAAAAAAATAAATTCAGCGCAACTATCCGATGGTGGGAACTTTGGTTCATAGAACGAGGTACCAGGTTCAAATTTTCCTTGTGAGTATAAAGACAGAAATAACCGTTGGCCAGCGTAACAAGCGATAGCCTAATTTCTTTTGAATTTTGTCAAAAAAGCCATGCTTCGATATATATAAGACCAGTGTAGTTCGACCGGGGAAGTACCACCGCCACACCTATTTCTAGTGTGAAGCATTTCTTGCGTTTCGATAGAAGGGTGTGGTTGCCGGCACACTTTTACATGAGGCGACCATCATAGTCCTCGGGAGTAGCAACGCGTCTGTTTGACTTCAGATAGAACCCATATTCTGTATGAAGTTGATTACAGAAGTCTATGAGCGGGAGTGACCACTTACCATCAGGTGGACTGCATGCTCGTTTGCTACTTCAGTCAAATATAAAAAATAATAATAATAAGACAATAAAATGTTGGTAAAATGCAATGATAATACTCACTTTCACAAGATGAACTTTCATATAAATTGATAAGAGCAATTTGCATACCAAATACAAATATTCAGTGTTTCGTGCTATAAAGTTACCGTTTGCGTTATTCATATAATTTAAATGGCGGAACTTACAAACTTTGCATCCGATATCACTGCCAAACTTCGGTTAGTACCTACATGATGATTCTACGAAACTTCGCCTATGAATTTAGTATTGACTGGCTTATTCCCAGAGCAGTGATAGACTAATGGTTGAAACTTGCTCGATCGGGAGGTCCTAGGTTCAAAATCAGGCACGCACTGATTTTTCTAAAATTATGTGCGTATTAGAAATTAATTATCACTGCTTTTCGTTGAAGGAAACCTACACACCCGAGAGTTTTCAGAGGTGTGTGAAGTCCACCAATTCGCACTTGGCCAGCGCGGTGGATTATGGCCTATAACTCTCTCATTCTGAGAGAGGACCCGTGCCCAGCCAGACAATAATAGTTTGACGACAACTTATTCTGTATAACTAAGCAAAACAAAATATAACGTCGATTAAGTACATAGTTTTGAAATAGCGATTAGAAACTTAGTTGTTTACTCATAATAAAATTACATATCACCTGACATACGATGCTACGAAGTAAACTGTGTCGAATATAAGCCACAGTACCAGATTAAGCCAGCGCGGGGCCTTTAGTAATAAGTAAGATTATTAAATAAAACAAAACTGTTACTTTTAAACTTTTCTGGATTTAATCTGGCAAAATTTAGATGACACTTTCTTTATCTACCTTCTTTATCTTCTTTCAGTTTAGGATTTTTAGGATAGCAAAGATAGTAAAATATAAATAGCAGGTAGGTGTTGGGCCGCGGGGCCCCCTTAGTCGCGGGGCCCTTAGCATTTGCTACTCTTGCTATATGGCTAATCCGGCACTGATAAGCCAACAAATTGGCTTGTTTTGTTTGTTTAATACTTTGCCCCATGTAGATCTCACTAGGCACTCACATTTGATACTTAGAACTTCGATATACCTACTCGTCAGTAACTAAACTATCGATAGTTTGTAAGTATCGACACCCGAAACTTTAAAGCCCGCTCTAATACACGACAAGTCCCAAACTTCGACTTACACGACACTTGAACGGCCTGTAGGCGTTTAAATGATGTTATGAGGAGACTAATTTAATAGTACTGACTTCCCTCCGTCGATCAGCCTTTTTAGCTCCATTAGGGTTATCTTGACCAAGAGTAATTGCTCCTGACATGCGTATTGGTGACCAGGTAGGTAAAGTTTTAAGGTAAAATATTATTTTAATATCAAATTACATGTAACCAGCTTATTTTATATCGCTACGAAGCAAAAAAAAATATAATGTCTATTAAACACATAGTATTGAAATAGCGAATGTAAAACTACTTTAATTATTAAAAATATAATTACATAATTATCATATCAGCTGTGTCTAATATGAGCCAATAAATTCGCTTATTTGGTTCGGTAAATACTGCGTCACAAATTGAACTCACTTGACACTCAAAGTTGATTCTGAGAACTTCGGTATACTCGTCGGTAACTAAACTATCGATAGTTTGTGAGTATCGACACCTAAAACTTTAAAGCCCGCTCTAATACACGACAAGTCCCAAACTTCGACTTATACGACACTTGAACGGCCTGTAGGCATTTATATGGTGTTATGAGGAGACTAATTTAATAGTACTGACTTCCCTCCGTCGATCAGCCTTTTTAGCTCCATTAGGGTTATCTTGACCAAGAGTAATTGCTCCTGACATGCGTATTGGTGACCAAGCAGGTAAAGTTTTAAGGTAAAATATTATTTTAATATCAAATTAGATGTAACCAGCTTATTTTATATCGCTACGAAGCAAAAAAAAATATAATGTCTATTAAACACATAATATTGAAATAGCGAATGTAAAACTACTTACTTACTGCGCTAAAAAAAATACAAATTCTTTAAATTTTAAAATTAATAAAAAGAGAATATTACCCTAACCAATCCTATATAAGACGCTCCAGTTAAATCTTATCCTAAACCACAACATAAAAAGTAATCCCAAGACCAAGTGACTAACATCTAACGTTTGAGAATACTATAGCGCTTAATGGAAGCAGAGGAGTTGAAAATCAAGTTTTTAATCACCCATCTCATGTTAGCATTGCTCTTACATATCCATAAGCACTAATTAATCAACTTCTATGGACTAGGCCTGAGGTACCGTGCATCATCAAAACACACATTTGATTCTTAGAACTTCAGTATACTCGTCAGTAACGAAACTATCGATAGTTTGTAAGTATCGACACCCGAAACTTTAAAGCCTGCTCTAATACACGACAAGTCCCAAACTTCGACTTACACGACACTTGAATGCCCTTTAGGCGGCTGTGAGCAGTGATAGCCTAATGGTTGAAACTTGGCCTTTCAATCGAAAGTCCGAGATTCGAATACCAGGCAAGCACCTTTTTGAAATGTTGAGCTTATTAGAAATTTATGTACTATGTCCAGCAGAAGACTTGAAGCTGATGGATGGGATAAAGTTTGTAGTATTAAATAAGTCCACACCTATTTCCAACGTGATACATTTCTTGCGTTTTGATGGAAGATATAAGGAAGATATATGGCGACCAACATAGTCTTCAAGAGTAGCAACGTATCTGTTATTGACTTCAGATAGAACCTATGTTCTATTTGAATTTGCTCACAGAAGTCGACGGGCGGCAGTGATCACTTACCATCAGGTGGACTGCATGCTCGTTTGCTAATTCAATTCAATTAATAAAAAAAGAACTTCATATAACAAGTTTCTATCTGAAGTTAATCACAGATGCATTGCTACGCCCGTGGATACTTCTTTTATTTTATGGAAGTCGTAAACAAGTGTTATAGCTTTTCTTCACTTTGATGAACACAAATATATCGTCGCTTAAGTTCTAACACCGCGGATTTCAAGCAATTTTCCAGGAGAACAAATAAACTGTCTCAAATAGTTATTTATAACTCCACAACTACCAAATAACATATTGCAGTTTAAAATATTAATACACTCATAATAAAATAATATTTATTATGAAAATGTAGCATGTTCTTATATTATTTTGAGATACCATTATTTCATTAACTCAAAATGGTCATTTCTTGAGTTATGCGGTGTTAGAACTTAAGCGACGATATATGAATGATGTATTTTGACGCTAAACAAAGAATTCTCCAAAGAAGAACAACTCAAGTCCTTGGGGATTTACGGGAACAATTCCCTTCCGTCAGTGTCTGTACGTCACGACGATTAAATGTCAAAAGTTTTTCGGTAAGAATATTTCATAAGCGCAATATAATAGTTTGTGGCTGATACAGCGAACACTAAACCCTTGGGAAGCAAGTTTTAGACGTGCTAGGTACCTTGTCTCACTGACAACGAGTAAAAGATTAGCTATAAATATAAATTTAATGAAACATATTCAAATATATTAATATGGAACATAGTAAACGCTCTCATGGTGCTAGAACTATTGTAGTTCGATCGAAAGGTGTTTCCGGCACACTTTTATATAAGGCGATCATGCTCTCGGGAGTAGCAACGCATCTGTAATTGACTTCAGGTAAAACCCACGTTCTACATGAAGTTGCTTGCGTGCATTGATACTTATCATGATCTGCATAATCATGTGCTACATTAACTTGTAAAAAAATACATATTATTGTAATATGGAATACAGTTTAAGTAACAGGACGAATACTGAAAACAGTCGTAAAGGTGGGAATCATTGTTTTCTATTACAAATTTTAATATACTCCTATAATTATACAAAAAACTATGCCTACATGAATGTCATGTAGGCATTTTTTTAAGTAGGCAAGCAGTAAGTTTAAGCGGCAGAGGTTGAGTTATCAAACTAATAGAACAGATTCGGTTCGTTTAAAGGTATCATCGCCACATCTATTTCGAGCATGAAGCAGTTCCAGCATTTCAATGAGAGGATGTAGTTGGTGACACGCTTTTATATGAGGCGGCCATCTCGTAGGCAAAACGAGAGTAACAACATATCTGTGATTGATTGTCTAGGGAGATAAATCCTGTTTAATATGCAGTATATGCGGTAGTGACTACTTACCAATAGGTATTTTTATTATTCGCAGTCCGAATTACGTATAACTAAGTCACTTTAACACAGAAACTTCTAAATATTTCGCTTCCTCAAATTACCTCGCTTCACGCCGTCAGTAAAACAAAGCCTTACGTAGCAAATGTACCAGTTTATAGCAGTACCAGTTACTGGATCCCAAAAGTAATTTTCTCATGAATAACAAATTATTGTTCAGTGGAGGGGGTTACTGCGCCAATATTGTGCTGCATTTACATACGCTGTTAATAGTATGCATTGTGAAACGAAATTATATTAAAATTACATGAAACATGGAGTTTACTATGAAGGCCACTATATTACTTTTTTGTATAAGATCCGTTGAGTTATAATGAATATTGCGATATATCTATGAATACTGAGGAGTTCTTATAACGCTTTAATATATTCCATACTTATAGCACCATATCCTTAGGACAATTTTTCAAAATCATTATGGAGTAATTTTCAAGTACTTGTGGTCACCATGAGCACATCCAAACAACCAGATTAGGACTTCTGCTCGGGAATACTCGAGACAATAATGACAAGAGTTGTGTTACATGTTTTTTGCATAGCTTATATCGTGGGCTTTGAGCGCGGCGACCGAATCAAGAAATTCCGTAACGAAAAAAACCTAACACTCCCCACTCCGCCCACTATGTAACGCAGCCGAGCGTTCGCTTGACGTGCATGTATTTGGTACGATAGTACGAAGCTCGCACGGATCGAGACAAGCTGTCCGGAAATCGAACGAATATGTAAACAGCTGTTTGTAAAAAAGTATATAGTGTCAAAGAAAATAACTTGAATTAATAGCAAAGAAAAAATATTGCATAAATAAATAAATAATTCTAATTGCATAAGTTTATAAAAATGCCATAAAAAAGTCATCACTTACCATCACCACGTAGTCTGCATGCCAGTATGCAACATCACTAAAGATCTTAAAAGCGTAAAGCGGTTTCTACTTCATAAATTCTTCTATCAAAATACCGTCCATATAAAAGAGAGTATTGTTCTTATCGCGGCAGCTGTTCACCAACGTACAGTTGTGCGCGACATGTAATTCTATTAAATACTCAGTCCAATTACCGTCGCTAAAGTTTAAGGTACATTCTCCTTTATTTGCTAAGAAAACGCCTGTATTTCTTTCTACGTATAATGTACCTAGTGTATTTATTTTAGCGAATTCAGAAACTAATTAAAGAAAATGGATATAAAATAAATAACCATTAGGTAGAACCAATTTAGTCGAATTTAGGTACCGACGTATCACTTGCGTTTCGATGAAAGGGTGCGGTTGCCTTCATAGAGAATTGCTATCATAGTTCTATCAGAAGTCAATCACAGATGCGTTGCTACTCCCGAGGACTATGATGGTTGACATATAAAAGTGTGCCGGCCACCACACCCTTCCATCGAAACGCAACGCAAATGCTTCAAGCTTGAAATAGGTGTCTCCCTGGCCCTCTCCGCCGCAGCCTTCGCGAGCATAACTGCTTCGCAGAACGGTCGCGGTGCCTCCAATAAAGGAGGCCTATGTCTATCAATGGACCTCAGAATACTGAAGCGTGGAAGCATGAAATTTCAAAACAAGAATGAGATAAAAACTACAGAAAGGTGAGTGTTATATTAACATCTAAAACACTTGGAATTTGCAGGTGCTCCAAAACAGGCAAATAAAGTTTAACTACCGTCTTAAAGTTTACTACCCACAATATACATTACCTCAAAGTGCTACGTACAAGTATATTCGTGAATTTAGAGTAGAATAACACTTCAGTATAGTGTTAGTTCGTAGTCGTTTAAATAATATAAAAATTATGATACCAGTTTTATGGTACGAAGTCATGAGTAAAAACTCAAAATTTTGCATCAAAATGCTAAGACCGTTTAATTATTTTCACTCTTTATATAAAACAAAGAGTGTGAGAGCAGTGATAGCCTAATGGTTGAAACTTGCTCTCTCAATCGGGAGGTCCGAGGTTCAAACCCAGGCACGCACCACTGATTTATGTGCGTATTAGAAATTAATTATCGCTGCCTTTCGGTGGAGGAAAATATCGTGAGCAAACCTACACACCCGAGAGTTCTTAAAAAAAAGTTGTCGAAAGTGTGTGAAGTCCACCTATTCACACTTGGCCAGCGCGGTGGACTATGGCCTAAAATTCTCATTCAGAGAGAAGACCCGTGCCCAGCAGTGGGACAATAATGGTTTGACGATATAAAACGAATGACGAATGAGGGGCCTGATGGTAAGTGGTCTCCGCTACCCATGAACATCTGTAATCACCTTCATACAAAACAGGGGTTCTATATGAAGTTAATCTCAGATGCATTACTGCTCCCGTGGACTAAGATGGTCGCCTCTTATAAAAGTAATTCGGCAATCACATATTTACACCGAAAGTCAAGAACTGATTCACGCTTGATATACCTGTAGATGAGTAGGTGGTACTTCCTTAGTTTTCATATACGTCCTACCACCTAGCTTAGAAACAGGGGTGGAGGTGGCTCATCCCCTATCGAACATTAAATTCCATTAAGTTTGTACAGTTTGCTCGAGTATTACTAATTCCGCTTAAATATTTCTATTCTCGCTTACATACTTTACAGCTTACTTAAACAATTTAGTTTTTCTTCTCGCAGGTATTTAACACCACCTCAGTGCTGAGTTGTAATTCCATGAATCGAAGCAATAAACTCAAGTTATCTTTACAAATTAAACAAACCAAACTATACCGAGCATTGAATACCCTAACCCACAAGTGCTGTACAGAAGATTCACGATGTGTACTGTCGTAACTCCGTTGTTATTGGTCTTACGGTGCTTGCTGTAAATTTACGTGAGAACACATGTTTTCGTACGTTTGCTGGTTGTTTTCAAACGTACTAAAACGTTTGATAACTGTTATTTCATTTGAAAGGCGTATGTAAATCATACTCGTGGTACCATAATTTTTGGTCAATATTTCAAGACAATTTCGAGAAATGTGATCGTAGAGATATTGCGATGATTCATGTGAATGACATGTAGTTTATGACATCATTAATTTTGCCTCACTAATATGTAAGGGTCTCCTATCAAAGTGGGTAGGAGTAGGTAAGAGGGTTCGCCACCATGACTGAAGTGCAAATTAGTACAATTTGACAACCTGAAAGATTTTTTAAAGGCGTGTTTCTTCGCGATGTCTTCTATGACCCTTGTTCACTTATTATTACAAAACTCTTTAAAAATAATAAGAGATTCTAACTTCGAGTCTCCAATTCTGAGACCAAGGATTAACAACTAGGCTATCATTATGCAGTTACCTATATAATAATATCATGTCGTTAAGATTTTATGCACCTTTAAATTTAGAGAAATGCAAATTACTTTCCATAAGTTACCGCACAATTCAAAATTTGTTGCGTCCTCCTGAATAATATCAACACCCATTGGTGCTAACAGGCATGCCAGGAACAAATACAAATACACATATCTTTATTCGTGAACTAGCTTTTACCGTGGCTTCGCCCGCATGGTCAAGGGGAATTAACAATGAGTTGTTGAACTTAAGTAAATTACATGTAGCAATTGATAGCGTGATTCAGAAAATGAATTTTACTAACAACATCTGTAACTACTAAATATCTAGCAACTAACAAAACATCGATATTTACATGGGAATGAGAGAGCGCGGTGAAAAGTAGCGTGCGTCACTCTCCGGCCTCCTAACTATCTCCCAACATATAAACCATATCATAACATATGTCATAAACCATGTCATAAATATGTGGTGACGTGAAAGAGGAACAAACAAACACACTTTAACATTTATAATATTAGCATGGATATAGGTTGTAAAGATGTTTGGGTTACATTCATGGTAAGCTTATTCGGCCCGTTAGGTTATACAAATTATGTTAAAATCTTAAAGTCAACAATATTTCATATTTCGTATGATGATCGAACTATATATACATATTTACTATTATAATGATGTATTATATTTCGTATGGTGATTATTGGCAAAACTCCCATCAGGCGAGACCATTGTACAGCAGAAGACTTCAAAACAGTTTTTGGATAAATGAGTATCTTATCACAATTTGAACATGTGATAATTCTAATACATTACTCCAAAAAATTATGAGTTCGTGCCTGGGATTTTAGCTAATGATCCTCAACTTAAAATAAAATAACCACTAAGTTACCACTACACTTGATAGATCTAAGATAAGATATAACGACCCACGTGGCGGAGTGATTACCATACCGGTCTGACGTGCAATGGTTCCCGGGTTCGATTCCCAGCAAGACAGGTATCTGAATGATGAGCTTAGATTCATATTCTGGGTCTGGGTGTTTGTGTATTCGTTTTGTGTATGTCCATGGTACCCACGACACAGGTGAAAATCCTAGTGAGGAGCCATGAGTGTAGAAAGCGTGTGAAAGCCTGATACACATCAAAGGGTGTTAAATGTATTGAGAATAACGCGTCGTTTCCGTTATCAAACGAATTGGGGGAAAATAACTGAATTCGGTGCGCCATAATGAGGGTGTCCACCCTTGCATTTGAAGGATCTATAGCTTAGCACGTATTGGCTCTTTGTTTGGATTCGAATCCTGCTGTTAAGAGCTATGTGATAGCAAGCTCGTTTTTGCCACGGTCGTGCAAGTTGTGGAATGAGCTTCCTCCTGAGGTATTCCCGGAGCGCTATGACATGGGGTTCTTCAAGAAAGGTGCGAAAAGAGCTCTCCTTCACAGCCGGCGATGCATTGGCGACTCTTTTGTTGTTGCGAATGTCCATAGGCGACGGTGACTATTCGGATTCTATTTCGGATTCCGGATTCGATCCCTGGCCACTCAAATATCTGAATTTGGATTTCTGTTCCGATTCTGGGTGTTTTTGTCATCTTTGTTATTCTATGTGTGTCCACTACATAGAACAAAAACCCTAGTGAGGGTTATGATTGTAGAAAGTGTTATTTATTCATTATTTCTCGTTAACTCATTATTGTCCCACTGCTGGGCACGGGTCTTCTCTCAGAATGAGAGAGTTATAGGCCATAGTCTACCGCGCTGGCCAAGTGCGAATTGGTGGACTTCACACACCTCCGCGAACTTTTTTTTTAAAGAACTCTCTGGTGTGTAGGTTTTTTCACGATGTTTTCTATCACCGAAAAGCAGTGATAATTAATTTCTAATACGCACATAATTTTAGGAAAATTAGTGTTGCGCGCATAGGTTTGAACCTCTGACCTTCCGATCGAGAGGGCAAGTTTCAACCATTAGGCTATCACTGCTCTATTTATTCGGTATTTAGTAATTATTTTTTCATTTCTAAACCTCTTGCATTGACATGCTGCAATCAACCACAGATATATTATGCCAATGAATGCCCCATCCATTCTTGGCATGGTCTGAGTGTAGATAATCTGTGTAACCCCACAGGATACCCCAAAACCATCCCCAAAACAAACGTTACAGAAGCCTAAGCCGTTTTACATAATTCCCACATTTGTATGCCAATTTTAGTCTCTGCACTGGCCTACACAAGGATAGAGCGGAAATCGCACACGGGAATCTGATCATTATATATCATAACAATAGTGGTGTAATTTCTGTGTACATTTGATGGGGTTGTTGCATGCCAGTTTAACCCTTCTTGCATTTTAAATAAGGCATTATTCCTTCATCTTTAATGTATCGATAGTGATGATGTACTGGATTTGATGCTCTGTTTATTTGTTTTTGTTTTTATTTCTTGTTTTGATATTTGATGGCTGTTATTATAGCATATCTTATTATATTGAGAATCAACAATGTATAATAATTTGCTTAGTAAAAAAATGCATTTAATTTTTTCGCATATACCTATAAAAAATTAAAATAAAGTGCACATACGTTACATGTTATTTTAGATACAATTAAGTATGTGTAAATATCATTAACTTGGAAACGACAACGGTGACAAATGTGAAAATTTAAAAAATATACATAAAAATCTAACATTGAAAAGTTATTTATGGAGCTGTAACAAACAGTGCTTAAAAATGATCAAATTTCCTATCAAATGTAAGAAAGAAAATCGAAATCGGTTCAGAAACACCCAAGTTATTCAAGATTTTAAGAAACCGTCATTTTCCAATTTTCCGGGAAAACTGCCGAAAGTTTTTCATTTTCCTCAATATGGGACCGCCTGTGAAACTAGCCGCATACAATGTCGTATGAATCGTGTCGGTAGGTAAACGATTTCTGGCCATTTCGTCCGAATATACATAAAAAAAAAAACGTGACGAATAGATAACCTCTTTCTTTTGGGAAGTCGGTTAATAAACAGGTAACACTATATTTCTTACTGCTGCCTATAGTTCACTACAAGATAAATCAGAGACTATTTTTTTATATGACTAAAGTAACAAACGAGCATGCAGTCTACCGTAAGTGGTCACGGCCGCCCATGGACATCTGTAAGCAACTTCAAATAAAACATGGGTTTTATCTGAAGTCAATCACTGATGCTACTCCCGAGGACTATGATGGTTGCCTCATATAAAAGTGTGCCGGCATCCACACCCTTTCATCGAAACGCAAGAACTGCTACGCTAGAAATAGGTGTGGCATTGGTACTTTCCCGTTCGGACTACACTGGTTCTACCACCTTCGACTCGTATAATTTCACTGACCCATTCACGGAAATGCAGGCATTTCTTACTGTAGAAATGGATGTAGCAATCTCCTCCGTCAAACCATATCATTCTCTCTCTCTCTCTCTTTCTCTCTCTCTCTCACTCTTTCTCTCTCTCTCTCTCTCTCTTTCGTCATTAGTGTCCCTTTGCGGGGCACGGGTCTTCTGTCAGAATGAGAGAGTTTTAGGCCATAGTCCGCGCTGGCCAAGTGCGAATTGGCGGACTTCACACACCTCCGAGAACTTCTTTTTTTTAAAGAAATCTCAGAAAAACATCGTGAGGAAACCTACACACCTCACGATGTTTTTCTTCTCCAAAAAGCAGTTATAATTAATTTCTAATACGCACATAATTTTAGAAAAATCAAGTGCGTGCCTGGGTTTGAACCCTGGACCTCCGAATCAAGAGGGCAAGTTTCAACTATTAGGCTATCACTGCTCTACCGCCTATCATTCTACCGCCTTATATATGTATTTAAAGATCTCAATATGAAGATCTCTATGTAATTAAATTTATTATTCATGTTTGTGTTTAATTAAAAATGTCGTTGCCTTTCTTATTTGTATCCTTTTGGTCCTAATTAGTAAGAAGCGTCTATGAGTCAGGTGTTACCTTTGTGCAAACACGGTCTATTTTCTTCTTACTGAAAATTCTCTCTTCTCTTTGAAAATGGTGCACTATCTGCTCCGTCGTTTCCAGCCCTAAGCGGCTTATGTTCTATTATTTAAGGATTGTTGCTATTTGCTATTATGTAGCATGCATTTAAGGGTTGTTTTTTAGTTTTAAAATAATACTGGATTCATAGCTGAGTAATAAAACTGAATGAGCATTGTATTAACGGTTTTGTTTTTCGTTACAGGAATATTGATTTTCGCAATTATTTAGAATGAATTTACGGGTTATTTATGAGTTTCAATACTAACAATCAAAGTTTACTATTAAAACCGAATCACAAACGAAATATATTCCTAGACTTTACTTTTGAACTGAATGCTGACAAATATACTAAAAGGCAATATATTTACCTTAATAATAAAGCAGAAACACTTCACATCAAACACAGACTAGCCACTTCTAGAGGTTATGTATCGCTGCAGATATCGATTATGTGAATGACCACTGCAGCAAATTTTAAAACCAAACTATTTTCCTGGGCTCTCCATTAGATATTTTACAAAAATATTAGCTAAAAGGCAATGAAATTAGCATTATTGATTACGTAAAATGTCAGACTGACCAATTTCAGGATTTATGAATAGCTGCATTTTTAAGAATGAACTATATTTTTGGGGTTTCCATTTTAATTTATCAAGGTGGTAGAACCAGTGTAGTTCGACCGGGGAAGTACCACCGCCACACCTATTACTAGCGTGAAGCATTTCTTGCGTTTCGTTAGAAGGGTGTGGTTGCCGGCACACTTTTACATGAGGCGACCATCATAGTCCTCGGGAGTGGCAACGCATCTGTGATTGACTTCACATGGAACCCATGTACTGTATGTAGTTGATTACAGATGTCCATGGGTGGTAGTGACCACTGACCAGCAGGTGGACTGCATGCTCGTTTGCTACTTCAGTCAGAAAAAAATATACAAGAATTTTAGCTAGAGACAAGTAAATTGGCATTATTGCTTACATCGATAAAACAGTTCACGTCAATGTTCAGACTAGCCGTTGTCAGAGCCTACAAATTGCATTTTTAAGTCCCAAATATATTTCTGGGCTTTCCATTAAACACAATGACAAGTGTACTAAAAGGGAAATTAATTTACATTATTATTAAAGCAGAAACACTTCACGTCCAACACAGACTAGCCACTCCCAGAGGTTATGTATCGCTGCAGATATCGATTATGTTAATGACCGCTGCAGCGGAGGTCAAGGATTTATTGGACAGTCGAACCGTATAGCTCGGGTTAGTAGGGAGTTGAATTGTAAATGGTGGCGGATTTTAGGTTATTAAAGGTACGGTATTTGATCTGGCTCTAGAGGCATCAACGAAATCAACATTCCGCCATATTTGTCGTCAAAAAAAATATATAGCTTTTTTGATGACTTGCATGGGACAATTCTAGTGTGGGACAAGACGTGTAGAAAGCATAATTTTCGAGTACATATAGACAGCATCGCGGGTATTCGCTAATAATTTTATAAAAAAAATGTGACTGCATTTTCTAATGAAGCACTCTACGTTCTTTTCATCTCTTCATTGACACGGATTATACATGCATTGCTGACGTAGGGGAATGTTGTTACAGAATATAAATTAGTGAAAATAATTTGATAACGATATTGCTCTACAACCTACGAATCGCGTAGCAGGTCACCGTGCCTTTAGCATTTTGGAGATGTAGTCTATATTTGATATAAATTTTGTATTTGGACCAAAAATAATATACTTTTAAGCTTTTGCATAGCTTTTATCACGGGCTTTGAGCGCGGCGACCGAATCAAGAAATTCCGTAACGAAAAAAACCTAACACCATTCCGCCTACAATGTAGCGAGGCCGAGCGTTCGCTTAACTTGTATGTATATGGTACGACAAAACACAAACACCCAGACCCATAACAATAATCTAAATTCATCCTTTAGATATCGATATATGTTGCCGGTCTTCGAATCCAGAACCCAGTCTAAATCGCGTGTCAGACCGGCACGGTCACCGCTCCGCTCATATGTTAACATTTTAATTTACCAGTATCTACTTGTTTGACTAAAACCCTCAAAATTACCATGTGGCACAGAAACTGAGCTGTAAGCACCGCGGGAGTTTCGTCAGACACTGCACCTGTACGTTTAAGTTTAATTATTCGGAAGGTTTAATTAACGTAAAATCTAAGAAGATCACGAAATTTAAATTACCTACAAGTTTAGTTTAAAGTGCATGCGTAAATTTACATATAGAAAAGGCGCTTTCTACACTCATAGCCCGACAGTAGGATTTTCTCCTGTATCGTACACACACACATAAGACGAATACACAGATATACAGATATATAGATAAGCGAAAGGGTACTTACTTTATCTTATCGTCAATCGGGCCTAAAATACGAATATTAAAAGTCTGAACCGGAACTATAAACTTTGGAAAATAAATAAAGTTTATATTGAAACTACAAAATTTTGACTATAGAGTCATTTTATTACGTGTATGCGCATTAAGTAAATTATTATATAAAAACAAACTACCCAACTAAAACTATATAAAGACAAATGTACTACAGTTTTGAAATATGTTGAAATGACAATTGTTATAAATTATTGCTACATGGGGCGGCAAACATACTAATTATAGATTTATATGTTTGTTTGTCACCTGTACCTTTTACTAAGCAGAAGGTACATGCCACTAATTATGAGGAGATGGCAATACATTGAGAAAAAACCTGCCATCTTCTGATCATGCCTGTGCTCCGACAGATACCGTTCAAATCATGTGTATATAGAAGATTTTTAGAAAATTTTGATAGTGTGTTTCAGAATGAAGTGGCATCAGTTAATGGCTTTAATGGATCTTTGTTATCCGATAATTAAATGAATTTGAATTTAAGAAGGTAGCCACACTCAATAACATCGCTTAGATTATTTTAGACGTAACCGCAGAAGATTGCATGCCTTCAGAAGCAATTCTGCTATGTAATTGATTGCTGCGGTTGATTCGCCATTTGTATTGGACCTACACATTTGTGTCTCCGGATGGGTGCGTTCCACTTAGTACTCGTAACTAAATCAAGTATTTTCCTGAAACTATTATCGATTTATTTGTTCATTGAAAATGATCATCAATATAATGTGCACCAATTAAACCAAACAATATAAATACTGAAGTGTTACTGTTCTTTGGGTAAACGTTTATTAATTTGAATAAATTTGATGCAGATTTTTATTTTTAATTTGGCATTTTGTTTCTTTTTAAATTTAAGTTATTATTTTGTATATACATGTAATTATGTTAATTTATATTATATTAATTTAATTGTAATTATTTCATATTTTGTCATATTCAAATTAATAAACGTTTACCCAACAATATAAATTATAGATATAAGAACAAAAGTGACATTACAATTATAGGCAAGACAGATAGCGTAGGTACGATGAATTAATATAATAATCAGAGCAGACAGAATTATTCGTTTAGAATTTGTAAACGAATAAGAAATTACAAGAACTCTAAAAAATTAAATATAAATAATAATAATAGTAATGTCTAAAATATATACAGTATTAATTATAGGTGACAGAAAATGTCACAAGTATTACAAATTATATAAATCTTCCTGAAATATCTATTAAAAATTATATTCATGTTTCATAAGATTAGTAACGGTATTTTTAAACTTGCAAATGGTACCAATAAAAATATCTTTGTGTTTTGATATGCACCTGAATTCGCAAACGATTCTGTTTACAGGTCAATTTAAATGTAGTTCTTTTTATTACAAGATTAAATTAACGTTATGGAACATTACGTGAAATAGCTGCGTCGGCACCACCATCATACCGTTTCTACTTTGTAACTGCCCTGCTACAAGGCGGATGTTAAAAGTGTCAGCGCTGTGTTTTGAATATGTTCTTTTATTTTGCATGTCACTCCATCTAAATTATTTTAAGTCTAAGGCTAATTGTCTCCTTACCAGTGATACTATCAGATTTTTAAAGTACACTGTTGACGTAACATGTAAAGTTTTTTAATGGGAGTTTCATCAATACTCACCGTATCTGGCATTCGTATTGGTGACCGCAGTCGATGTTATTGTTACAAAAGTGGACGCGACTTATATCTTGGACTTCGTCCCTTAGTCGCCTGCGATGTCCACGGAAAGAGAAGGAGTCATGATTACAAGACCGGTTCTACAGGATCCGATACGAATGGAGATTTTATTTCAAAGCAACTTTTTTGATGTTGTGGCAAATTATCATGAAAAGTGGCTGCATTGTATTAAGTGTACCTAAAGATAAAGAACTTCTTGATCCATTTGTAATAATTTAACCGAGCTATAACAAAGTCTGAGGTTTCAAGCCCCAAGTGGAACGTACCAAGGATACGTCTACCGACCACAAACGCAGCTGAAATTAATCGCAACTCCCCATTTTGTGCCACCCTTCCGCCACCAAGATATTGTTTGGCGAATGAGTTCCGAACTACTTGTCGAATTAAATTACTGTTATGTCTGAACCTAAAAAACAATTTACTAGAGATTACCTAATCACTAAAAATAACTACAAGTTTCGGTGAATAACAACATCGAGAGAAAACCTACACACCCGAGAGTTCTTTAAAGAAAAGGTTCTTGTGAAGTTCACCAATTCGCACTTGGCCAGCGCGGTGGACTATGGCCTAAAACTCTCTCATTCCGAGAGAAGCCCCGTGCTCAGCAGTGGGGTAATGAGTTGTACTCCAAAGGAGGTACAAAACTTTGCGTTCAACCCCGGAATTACCACTGCCACACCTATTTGTGCCTAACTGCAGTGTTAAGCGCTGCTGTGTTCTAGTCTGAGGGGTGTGGCAGGGGACACATAGTTCGTCCCTGGAGTTACGGGATCAGAATAGGGTTACGGTATCCCCTGCCTGTTCTTAGAGGCTTTCGGGGTTGTGCGAGATCGAACCGTTCGGTCAGGCGACCCCAAGAAAGACGGCGGTGTGTGGCCGCATACCGTCGTAAAGACCAGACAGAGCGGTGGGCCCAGCCACTCACCTGAGAGGAGCCCGATGGGGCAAAGCGTTTAGAGGACTCTGGTTGCGTTCCTTTGGAGATCTCGGAGATCTTTTCGCAGTGCTGAAGACCGCCAGCGGGGAGTTTGAGTGCGGTAAAAATCCCACATAACCCTGCGTCGCTCCCACGGCGTCCTTTTGAACCTTTCGTACCTTCCGAAAGATTCCCCGAACCCTTTCAAGCAAAATACATCGTATTTCGATGTATTTTGCTTGCTTGTATTTTGCTTAATATAAATATTTAATATAAATATAAAATAAATGTTGCAGTGGTACTATGTAGGTGTTCTAAGTTCTAACCGAAATCGTCTTATATAGTGCAGAAAACAATAAACGTTTATTTTTTTAATAAACGACAACCAAAAAAATACCAATTTATTTAATATTTTTCTTAATATTAAACATGTAATGTTTAAAAAAATAATTAAATGTGTCCTGATATTCAGATTTACTACATATTAATTTTAATTCGTAAAAAACAATGGCATCAACAAGTTAATAATATTTCTTAACTATATAATTAACTTAAATTATGTTACCATTACTTATATTTAAATTTATTTTATTGTGGTGTAGACGTCGGTTACGTTAACCGTTTTAGTTACTTATTTTTTTTTTAATGTAATTTTGGTCTATGATTTTCTTTAAGTCTAAATCTGGAACAGTTCTAACATAACAATAAAAAAGACCAAAATTTTCTTAAATCTCTCAAATTTTGAATTCCAAAAATGTTTTTTCAATAGAAAAAGTTTTACGCCAGCTCACTTACAGCACGTGCAAAGCTTTCTGTTACCGTTAATCCGCTTGAGAGCCGCATTCTGTGGGCTTTGATGGCTTAGCTTCACTTTGTAAGGCCTTAGAGCTTTCGTTCTTGAATAAAATCCCTATCACCTTAGTGTTTTTACCTGCCCGTGCTTAAAATACTTTTAAAAGTTTCGTTTGATATTACTTTTATTTACTTTTTCATTTTAATAATTGATAATGAAAACAAAAATAAAATTACCATTATTATAATGAATTTGCAACAAGTAGGTACTGTATCATTACCCTACAATTACTTTGAATACTTTTTTTAAAATTTATACTCGTAGTAATCTAAAAGTCAATTTTCCATCAAATTTAACTTACAGCTCATAACTTTGTTGATATGCAAACCTACAATCTGATAACTTTGGACTCTAAACAAGAAAAGTTGGTTGAATCTCAAAAATGTTTTTTCAATAGCAAAAGTGTTTCAGACGCTCACGCCAGCTCACTTACAGCACGTGCAAAGCTTTAAACCGTTAATCCGCTCAAGAGCCGCATTCTGTGGGCTTTGATGGCTTAGCTTCACTTTGTAAGGCCTTAGAGCTTTCGTTCTTGAGTAAAATCCCCGTCACAGTAGTTTTTTTATCTGTCTGTGCTTAGAGCATTTTTAAAAGCGTCTTTTGATGTCACTATCAAACTTACTATTTGATCTTAATATTAACAAGATAATATAAATAATAATCAAATTACCATAGAATTAACAAAGCTTTGGGATAATATATGTAACCAATATTTCATTCAAATTCTTATTTTAATTTGTAGTAATACAAGTTAGTTTTTTTGTCAAAGGTAATTTACAGCTTATGACTTTGTTAATATGTAAACTTACATTCTGATAAATTGACTGACAAGAAAACAAAAATAAGAAAAGTTGGTTAAACCTCTTAAATTTTGAATCTCAAAAATGTTTTTCAATAGCAAAAATCTTTCAGACGCTCACGCCAGCTCACTTACAGCACGTGCAAAGCTTTTTAACGTTAATCCGCTCAAGAGCCGCATTCTGTGGGCTTTGATGGCTTAGCTTCACTTTGTAAGGCCTTAGAGCTTTCGTTCTTGAATAAAATCCCTATCACCTTAGTGTTTTTACCTGCCCGTGCTTAAAGCACTTTTAAAAGCGTTGTTCGATATTACTTTTAAATTTACTATTTCATCTTAATAATTACGTGATAATGAAAACAAAAATAAATTCCCGATTATTATAATAAATCTGCGGCAACTGGGTACTTAATAACCCTACATTTAATTTAAATACTTTTTAAAATTTTATAGTAATCTAAAAGTCAGTTTTCTAATTAAATTTTACTTACAGCTCATAACTTTGTTGATATACAAACTTACAACCTGATAACTTTGGATTCTAAACAAGAAATGTTAGTTGAATCCAAAAATGTTTTTTTTAATAGCAAAAGTCTTTCAGACGCTCACGCCAGCTCACTTACAGCACGTGCAAAGCTTTATACCGTTAATCCGCTCAAGAGCCGCTTTCTGTGGGCTTTGATGGCTTAGCTTCACTTTGTGAGGCCTTAGATCTTTCGTTCTTGAATAAAATCCCTGTCACTGAAGTGTTTTTACTCGCCCGTGTTTAAAGCACTTTAAAAAGCGTCTCTAGATATTACTTTCAATCGGTGTTCGATTCCCGGCCAGACATGTATCTGAATTATGAGTTTAGATTCATGTTTTAGGTCTGGGTGTCTGTGTATTCGTCTTGTGTGTTCATGGTACCTACGACACAGGAAAAAATCCTAATGTAGGGCTATGACTATAGAAAGCGTAGAAAGCGTATTTTTAATCTGAGAACCACGCTACGCAGCGGTCATCATGCCGTCTGACGCGCAATGGGTTGCGAGTTCAACGCTCGGCTAGACAGATATCAGCGTCCCTGTAGTTCCGGGATCAGAATAGGGCTACGGTATCCTCTGCCTGTCGTAAGAGGCGACTAAAAGGGGCTTCCGGGGTTGCGGGCGGCTAGAGTGGGAGCTTGAACCGTCCAGCCAGGCGATTCCGGGAAGGACGGCGGTATGTGTGGTCGCATATCGTCGTATAGACTAGACGGAGCGGTGGGCCCAGCCGCCCATCTGGGAGGAGCCCGATGGGGCAACACGCTTAGAGGATTCCGGTGGTGTTTGTTGGAGATCCCTGAGTCCTCTTTTTAGCGCCGAGGATGGCCACCGGGGGGGTTTTAGTGCGGTAAAAATCCCACATAACCCTTCGTCGCTCCCACGGCGTCGGGTACCTTTTGAAGGTTTCCCCCTCGAAAACAAAAAAAAAAAAGACAGATATCAGAATGATGATTTTAGATTTTTCTTCTAGATGTGAATATTTGTTTATGTCTATAGAACTCATGAAAGGAAAAAGTAAGGCTTTCCATACATAGAGCCCCTCACAAGTATGTGGGGCTACGTCTATATAAAGCCTTAGACAGCGCTATAAAACTATTTCATCCAAATATGTTAAAGTCAAGCGTTAGTATATTTTAATCCTTAAAATAGCTCTTAATACAAAAATTATAAGCGTTATTGCTAACTGTTACAATTTTTATAAGTAAAGATGAGGTCGGAGGCAAAATTTGAACTAAAATTATCTCTTTCATTTAATTTTAACTTCGCAAACTATTCCAGTCATTGCAATAACACTAAAACACGTGTGAAAAGCAAATTACTTTGAATGCACCGTCAATACAACTCGTTACCCGCTAAACTACTGCGGTGACTGTATTTGACAGCTCCATTCAAGCCAAACTGATGCGGTTTCATCACTGAATCTACATGTCTGCAACCTGTTTAATATAGGCATACCAGTTTATACTAAAATGACTTTCTCAACGGTTTCCGTATTCGCATTTTCAGTATACGCGGGTAAACAAATTGTAACGATTCCTTTTTTAATCGCAGCGTAAAAGTTCTTTATTCGCGAATGTTCGGTATCGGATATCGGTAAAAGTAAAGAGCATTATACAACTTATTATGTCATCTAATCATATATAAATTGCGTATTTGTGTATGCTAATTCTCGAAACTGGTAAATCAGCTTTTAACAAAATTTTGTAAGCAATTTCAAGGTCACTGCAAAGCGTTACTTATTGCCTATGCTAGTGATGAAATAAAATGCGCGCGTGATGAAATAAAATAAATGGTTTCCGCATTCGCGTTTTGCGGGTAAAAAAATTGTAACGATTCCTTTTTTAATCGCAGCTTAAAAGTTCTTTATTCGCGGATATTCGGTATCGGATATTGGTATAAGTAAAGAGCATTAGGTATACAATGTATTATTTCATCTAATCATATATAAATCGTGTATTTGTGCACTTATTATCAAAACTGGTAAATCAGCTCCTAGCAAAATTTTATAAGCATTTGTAAGGTCGTTGCAAAGCGTTACAATTTTGTCTAAGTAAAGATAAGTTCGGAGTCAAAATTTGAGCGTGAATCTTATTCATTTAATTTTAAATTCGCAAAGTATTCCTGTCATTGCAATAATACTAAAACACGTGTGAAAAGCAAATTACTTTGAATGTACCGTCAATACAACTCGTTACCCGCTAAACGACTGCGGTGATTGTATTTGACAGCGCCATTCAAGCCAAACTGATGCGGTTTCAGCACTGAATCTACATGTCTGCAACCTGTTTAATATAGGCATACCAGTTTATACTGAAATGTCTTTATTAACGGTTTCCGTATTCGCGTTTTCAGTATACGCGGGTAAAAAAATTGTAACGATTCCTTTTTTAATCGCAGCTTAAAAGTTCTTTATTCGCGAATGTTCGGTATCGGATATCGGTATAAGTAAAGAGCATTATACAACTTATTATTTCATCGAATCATATATAAATCGTGTATTTGTGTATGTTAATTCTCGAAACTGGTAAATCAGCTTTAATCAAAATTTTATAAGCATTTATAAGGTCGTCGCAAAGCGTTACAATTTTGTCCAAGTAAAAATAAGTTCAGAGTCAATACCAGTTTACAGTTAAAACTCTTCATTCACGGTTTTAGCATTCACATGTTAAGGTATTCACGGGAAAAAAATTTCGAGGGCGTAGTTGATACAAGTTTGTACGTCAGGTTTCTTTGAATAGGTACTGCTGGCGCCTTCCGAGGCAACTTCTCCACACTGTTCGTCATTCACGGTCTCTGTACTTGCGACATATAGATGAAACACAAATCCCGCCAATAACAAACTTGTATTGTATGTGTATATAAATGACATTCCACCAATTCGCACTTGGCCAGCGCGGTGGACTATGGCCTAAAACATTTTGAGAGAGGACCCGTGCCCAGCAGTGAGACAATAATGGGTTGTACCATACATGATATTTGAAGGTACCACCTTGGTTAGTTCTACCGTCTTGGTTGATTGGTTCTACCTAACCATTTTTACTTCGACTCCAGAATCAGGATCATCAAAGGTTGATTGCAGGATTACAGGATTGCTTTCACCTCGATTGCAACTTGTATATAATTAAGAATACAACGACTGGAAAGTCAAACTTATTTTCGTTCCACTGCCAGGCACCATTTTGTCTTCCCTGTAACCTCGGGGTCAGAATAGGGCTACAGTATCCCCTGCCTATCGTAAGAGGCGACTAAAAGGGGCTTCCGGGGTTGCAGACGGCTAGAGTGTTAGCTCGAACCGTTCGGTCAGGCTATCCCGGGAAGGATGGCGGTATGTGTGGTCGCATACCGTCGTAAAGACTAGACGGAGCGGTGGGCCCAGCCGCCCATCTGGGAGGAGCCCGATGGGGCAGCGCGCTTGGAGGATTCCGGTTGAAGTCGTTTCGAGATCCCGGAGTCCTCCTTTTCAGCGCCGAGGACGGCCACCGGGGGGGTTTTAGTGCGGTAAAAATCCCACATAACCCTGCGTCGCTCCCACGGCGTCGGGTACGTTTTGAAGGTTTCCCCCTCGAAAAAAAAAGGCATCATTTTGTACTGGGAAAGGCCTGACTAATGCGGACTGACGAAGGATGGAACGGAACCAGCTATTCTTTTCTTATTCACATAGTTTCTATTTGAAATCAACAAACTTGCTGGTACTCCCGAGGAGTAATAAAATCATATGAAAATAACCTAAATCTTATGTCAGATCACCCAACGGCTCCTGACAAGGTTTAAGGGCAGGTACTTGATTGTAGGAATTAGTAATTATGATTGTAGAATTAATGCGTAGTTAGGATGAACATGGAATTTAACTAGTAAAAGTCAGAAACTTGTGAATTGTCCTCCATGAAATATAACACCGGTTCTTAATTGTTCATAAGTGAACCGAGCAGTTATTAACCAAGTGGAAATTAATAATCATTACTTTACGTAAAAAATAGTGACAACTCAAAACCTATCCTAGGAGTTTCAAAAAAGTTCTCTTAGGTGTGTGAAGTCTACAAAAATGCACTTGGCCAGCATAATGCACTGTGGCCAAAAATTGATAACTAAAACATTCAAAGGGAAGACCTATACCCAGCCGAAGGACATCCACGATAATGGATTCACGATGAAAAGAGAAGAAAAAACTGAACTTCGTCTGTACTTTGGATTTTTCGTACTGTGTAAAATCACAAGAGAAACGATATAATGTTCTTGGCAAGATTTGAGTCGTCGAACAGTGTGTAACCGCGGTCTGTAGTATTAAAAATATTGTTCCAGAATTATAATATTGTAAGAATTATTTTAGGTACACAATACATAGATATCAACAAAATCGTCAAAGTGTTCGGTCTGTCATATTATTCACTAATAAATTCACCTTTGTCCGTACTTTCCAGACGGCGTCGTTTGAACCGGGCGAATTACGAGTTGGTGCAAGTTCTGAGAAATTAGCGGTTCAAGCGTTAATGACATTTTATTAACATATCGTAATTTGAAATACACTCATAACAATGAATATGTTAATCATTCATTATGCTTTGCTATTCAAACTATTCAAATATAAATAATTTATCTACAACTTTTTAGTTTTAATATTGCCTATTTTAATTCCTAGCTTCTACATTTATTCACGATTCTACCCGCTATGTTTTATCTATCACACCAGCCAGCACGACAGAGTTCGTCAGTGTCTGCCTGTAACGTAGTTACCGAGCTCAATAAGGGCCCATTGACGACACGTCGTTAACCAACTCGATTACGTCACATTGTTCCTGGCTTACCCTTTACTGCAACGTTTACACCTTTTTACGTAAACTTTATAGTTTTATTATATATTTTTTTTTAATTTTTCATTCATTTCACTAACAGCTAAAGGTAAGTGTTTCTAATCCAAAATTATCAAGTTTTTCTAGCTCTTTATGTTTCCCGTTTTAATTTTGTCTGTTTCTCAAACAGCTTACCACTATTTAAACGCTTGCCTGCAATCTCTTATCATTCCATATTTGATTCGCTACATTCTATGATTCGCACTAGCCAGCACGACAATGTTCATCAGTGTCTGCCGGTAACGTCGTTACCGAGCTCAATCAGGACCCATTGACGACACGACGTAAGCCTGACTTGATTACGTCACATTATTCCCGCTTTACCCTTTACTGCAATCTTTGTAGGTTTTACCAAAATTTTTTAATTTTGTTTTGAGACATTTTAATGTAAGTAACCGGTAAAGGTGTTCTAATTAAAAAAAAAACAAATATTTTAACTTTGTTTTTCTGGCTCTTTACTTTGCCTATTTTATTATGGTGGACTTCATAAAGACTATTATTATTCACGAGCCTTCCCAGGATCGTTTGTATAAGGATCTTACCCGCTGTATTTTATGAATCGCACCAGCCAGCACGACAAAGTTCATCAGTGTCTGCCGGTAACGTCGTTACCGAGCTCAATCAGGGCCCATTGACGACACGACGTAAGCCCAACTCGATTACGTCACATTATTCCCGCCTTACCCTTTACTGCGACGTTTACGCCTGCCTTTTTACCTCAACTTGTTAGCTTGTATCGCTGACGGGTGCTTTAGTCGATCGACACCATTATTTCAATGTGTTGAGTTTGTTCGATTTACTGACAGGTTTGACTAAATAAGATATGCGGTAAAAGGTCTTTTTATTTATTGATTTAATCTTTTTTATGTATGTCCAATTAAAGTAGTAGACTCGCATGTAGTCTACTTAAGTACGGGGTCACCGTCCCTGTAGTTCCGGATTCAGAATAGGGCTTCGGTATCCCCTGCCTGTCGTAAGAGGCGACTAAAAGGGGCTTCCGGGGTTGCGGGCGGCTAGAGTGGGAGCTTGAACCGTCCAGCCAGGCGATCCCGGGAAAGACGGCGGCATGTGTGGTCGCATATCGTCGTAAAGACTAGACGGAGCGGTGGGCCCAGCCGCCCATCTGAGAGGAGCCCGATGGGGCAACGCGCACAGAGGATTCCGGCTGCAGTCCTTTGGAGGTCCCGGAGTCCTCTTCATGGCGCCGAGGACGGCCACCGGGGGGGTTTTAGTGTGGTAAAAATCCCACATAACCCTGTGTCGCTACCACGGCGTCGGGTACCTTTTGAAGGTTTCCCCCTCGAAAAATAAAAAGTAAAGGGTCACTGCAGCCCGTGGATAAGCAACATAATGTAGAACATAACAAGACAGTTTGTCTGAATTTGTGCTACCTGACATTCTAAGTAAAGAAACTTCTATTTGTACTTAAAGAATGTGTGTAGGAGGATTGACTTCAGTGCATATTAATAATTGTAATATAGTATACTCGGTTACTTTTGCGGCTTTGCCCGATTTGATCAGGTCTCGCCATAGTAATTTTAGGTAATGTAAAGGGTTACCTATACAGATCTGGGACTATGGAATAAAATACGTGTTCCGATAACTGTGTATATTTCAGACTGTCGACTTAAACGACGGACGCAGCCGTCTCTATACATATACACTATTTTTCGCTGTAATTGCAACACTCACACACTTGATCTCATTTTATTTGCTGACATGAACATTGCAATATTACATGTCCCTACAGTAATGAATAATTATGTGTATTGATCTAGGTCATAAACTTGGGTGTACTTAATTTCAGCAATATCCCATCGGTAGTTTTAGAATATCTCTATTTTAACGAGAGATACTTATTAACACGCCAACATGACCGATGCAAGCAGAGCCGCGGGAATGACCCAGTTTAAATTATATTAAAAAAATCCAATTGAACAACTGACCGGATTAAATGAAAGAGTGAATGTGAAAACATTTATGGAAACTGCCGCAAGTCAATTACTTCAGAATCGAAAACAATTACAGCGCTGTCCATATCGTAGCACGCAGTTAAATAAGTAAATGTATGGGGCCATCGTTTGTTGTTTCCAAAATGACATATAATAGAAGGTGACCTATTTCTAGCGTGAAAAACTTCTTGCGTTTCGATAGAAAGGTGTGGTTGCCGGTACATTTTTATATGAGGCGACAATCATATTTGAGCATCTCTCAGGATAGGAGAGTTTAGGCCATTGTCCACCGCGCTTGCCAAGTATTTGTTGGTAAATATCTTACGCTTAGTATCCAGTTGCATCCGTACTGCGCTCCATTTTAAAAGTTTTTTAAAACTTCTACGCATTTGAGTAAATGCAAACTAAACTGTTTTTGCTTAGGTGTAAATGTTATCTTCTTTGATGACAATAAATCAGGTTGGCCTTCAGTATTATTAAACGAATACTCCCCTTCGCGGTTCAGAAACTTTAATATATGGATGTGGTATATCAAACTCTTAATAGCCAGCAACTCAAGTGATTTTCTTTTATTCTTCTAACTATCTAATCTTTATCTTCTATCTATTTAAGAGTAGAAGACTCTTATATTCTAAAGATAATTAAATTCATCGCAAGTTGATTTCAGCTGAAGTTTTATATTAATGTTTTTAAAGTTGAAGTAGCTTACGAGCGTTTAAGTGATGGTGTGTGGCCGCTGCCACTCACGGGAGTCATTAACTAACTTTAGTTACGACAGAGACACAACATGAATTACAGATGCACTGCCACAACTGATGGATATAATATGGATGGATGCTGTCGCCCATGGACCGTAACTGTAATAATGAACAGGGAACATCTGAATTCAACGACAGTTGCATTTGTACCCTCAAGGACTAAGATAATCACCTCGTTTAAAAGTGAACCGGCAATCAAACCCTTCCACTGAAAAGCCAAAAAGAACCGTTTCACCCTAGAAATACGTGTGACGGAGCCTCCCCAGTCGAACAATTCTCGTTTTAACCAGCTTGAAATATTATATTTGACATATAAATCATATTAATATTTATGATATCGAGAAAAATATATATAAATCATAGGGACAGTAATTTGCACCCTGTAGTTCCGGGACCAGAATAGGGCTACGGTATCCCCTGCCTGTCGTAAGTGGCGACTAAAATGGGCTTCCGGGGTTGCGGGCGGCTAGAGTGGCAGCTTGAACCGTTCAGTCAGGTGATCCCGGGAAGGACGGCGGTATGTGTGGTCGCATACCATCGTAAAGACTAGACGGAGCGGTGGGCCCAGCCGCCCATCTGGGAGGAGCCCGATGGGGCAGCGCGCTCGGAGGATTCCGGTTGAAGTCGTTTCGAGATCCCGGAGTCCTCCTTTTCAGCGCCGATCACGGCCACCGGGAGGGTTTTAGTGCGGTAAAAATCCCACATAACCCTGCGTCGCTCCCACGGCGTCGGGCACCTTTGGAAGGTTTCCCCCTCGAAAACAAAAAAAAAATATCAAGCATAGCTCTCTCCATATCTCGCTAAGCGACTTCGAGCTTACGCACGAGATCTGATGCCACATCAATATTTTTTACATCTGTGTTCACCCTTCGGCAAGTCACGGCGATCGGGCCCTCTATTCAGGCAAAATCATCTTACAATGAAGGGGAAAATTTTGTGAATTATACCCCTCATGACACCCCATTACTTTATCCCGGGGTGAGATTTTTAGCATGGGTTTTCGCTTGCACAAAGGCGATAGCGTAAATACCATTGTTAACACTTGTAGTGTGTTATTACTTCCCTTACTTTAAAGTGAGGGATGAAAGCAGAGGGATGCTGTGTAGCTCCTGTAATTATGAAGGATTACGAAGGATTTTGATTGCAATTCGAAAGAATTACTTAGTTTAAACGCGTTTAGTTTGTATGATTTATACAAAGTAGAAACGGAGAGAAAGGAAAGGGTTTCGCAAGGTAGTGTGATAGCACCACTGTGTTACAAGTTTAAAAATGTTCATTTTAATTTTATGTTACATTTGTTATAATAATGCACGCTATAACCATGATATTTTCCAAAACTAGTTGCATAAAGACTAGATGTAAATATAGAATCCTGAATTTAAATTTGTCACAATCCTTCTTTGAATTTTTTATATTTTTTTATTGAAGCAGAAAGCGTTTGATCATCTGATGGTATTTAACATCCATCTGTCTATCCAAGGGTTGCAGTGACTATTTAAAACAGATACATAGAATAAAGTTCTTCCCACATTCCTGGAATCTAGGTTGTCGTGTTTAAATTAGCCGATATTTACACTCTTCCTACTCACAAAAACGCAATTCTTTGTACTAATAGAACATCTTCACTTTAATTTACAAACATTATAAGTTTTACAGCAACATATAATACTTACTGAAGTATTACAAATTGTTTCAAAAGTTTACTTGTTCCCAACACCGTTTCGCGTTTCAATCGATTGATTTCCCTCATTCTGGTTTTCGAAAGGCATGTGTTTAATATATTCATTAGTAACTTAGTTTAATGTTAAACTCTTTGAAATATAATACGTGTTATCGCTTGGGGAGATAACGTTTACAATTGAAACTTTTGTCGAACCGCATTTAAATTCCAGATAAGGTTGTAAAGGGAAATATATTGTTAAATATATCGTTGCTTCAAAATTCTTTAGTTAAAATATAGACTTTAAATAAAAGATATGTACTTGGTGCTCTTATTACACTTTTAGTTTTTTTTTATATAACTTTAACTTTGTTTATTAAAAAGTATAAAAAATAAATATTGTTTCATTTACAGCTGATTCTTAAATAAAATTAGAGTTTTCGTATTGTAACTCCATGTTTATATTAATAACACAGTAAAAACATTGAATTTGTCAGGTTAGGTTGTTTGAATGCGGAAATATCACTACTATACCTACTTATTTCAGCTCTGTTCGGTGTTACTATACTTTGGTTCGTAGAGAGTTAAAAGGAAGGAAGGCTTACAAAGGGTTTTAACCTATTTCTCATTGGTAGTACCGCATCTGTGTCTAATGCTGAACTCTTAACCTATTTGGATTCAAAATCTGCCAGGTCGACTTCCGCCAAGAGGTACCACCGCTACAAATATTTCTAGCATTTCTTGCCTTTGATGGAACGGCGTGGTTGCTGATTGACTTTTATATGAGGCGACCAGCATAGTCCTTGGGAGAAAACACATGTGAGACTGACTTTAGAGAGAATTTCTGTTCTGTATCTATCCAGTGTCGCCTACGGACGCTACGGTAAGGCGCTTTGGTTTACAGATATCCGTAGGCGACATGGCTACTTACCATTAGGTGGACTGCGTGCTCGTTTGCTAGTTCAATGTGAAAAAATGTACAGTTACGATGTTTACTACATTTTTATCTCCATTTGACAAAGTTAATTTTCATCGAGATATTGTCAATTTTGCTAACAGTACCACACATTTCATTTTCAACCCTAAAATAGCACATATCTTTTCACGCATACACGCCCAATCACTGAACGAGTGTGTGAGGGTGGGACGGAAGTTGTTCCCTTCAAGCGATTTGAATCTGGCATTCTCTTTGTCCCCTACTTCCCCTCTGTATCGGGTAACAAAATATTGTCCTACCCTTTGAATATTAACGAAACCCTCTATTTAGTGGTATCTAAATTATTCACGGTTCTGCATATTGACCGGTTGAATACGAAATGCAGTGGCGACCAGTTGTAGAAGACCCTTTCCTACGACCCTCCTCATTGAGTGATGGTGGAAAGGGAGGTTTTGATAGGTCATGTTGGAGTGGCCAATCTGTTTTAAGTTTATTGCAAGGCTGACGTGTTGACAAATCTGAGGCCTGTATGTAATTTAGCAATATTGGCGATGTCAGCTGGATCTTCATGCGGGCGATTTTTCATGAGTACACATTTATAAAACGCATTTTTTAATCAAATATTTTATCGGAGAGGTACAACCGCCACATTTATTTCTAGCTTGTAGCAGTTTTTGCGTTATGGTTAAAGGGCTTTGTTGCCGGTTCACTTTCATAAAAGTGACCATTTTAGTCCTCGGGAGTAGCAACGCATGTAACGTTTGTATCTAGGTTTTTTTAGATGTTTTCATATCTAGGGCTGTGATTTTCAGTTCTATCTTCACGTTAACTACACGTACGTTTGACTACTGCAGTTTATTTTTTGCTTTTCAGTGGATAAAAACACAACCTTATCTATTTTTATAAATTGCTATCCATCTACGAACTTAGGAAATTAACCACTAAAGGTCACCCATCTTACTCATGTTATTTTGTAGATCAGTTACCTATAAAAGCCGCGGGGCTTTCCTTTATGTATGTACTTCTCGCGTAATTATTACGCAGCCATGTTCAAAATTGCGGAAACTAATTTCCACGTACTATGGATACGCCTTTATCCTTGAATAATTAGCGCGTACAATGTAACGCGGTTATTGTTAACACAGAACAATGTATCGATACTGGGTTGCTGTAAGGTGAATTAGTAAATTAAAGTAACAGATTATTAAAGATTTTAAAAATAATAGATAATTTAAAAAATATTTAAATGTAATTTGTGAAAAGAAAATAAACTATGTAGTAGTCAAACCCTTGATTTTCTTGCATTGTACAATTTCATATAACATCAAAGTTTGATGGGAGTAATTACAAAATCTCAGACCGACATTTAAATAAATTTACACTAAATATCTCGCAACGTAACCGGGTAAACAAATGGAAATAGTAGTTATACAAAATAGATCGACAAATAATTAGTTTGGTATATCGGAAGCATTATTTGCCAGATAACCAGACATTAGTAATAATCACTGTTAATAATGAGTATCTGTATTAATCATTACATAAGTACATTTAAAAACCATCATTGATATCAGTAAGTCTGACTTGCAGAGTTTGAACCGTAACACTGTAGATATATAGGTACAACACCGATATAAACCGATCGAACTTTGAGCACTCTTAAACATAAATTATGTAGTTCGTCGTCGTCAAGCCAATATTGTCCCACTACTGGGCACGGGTCTTCTCTCAGAATGAGAGAGTCCATAGTCCACGTTGCTTGCCAAGTGCGAATTGGTGGACTTCACACATCTCCGAGAACTTTTTTTAAAGAGCTCTCGGGTGTGGAGGTTTCCACACGATGTTTTCCTTCACCGAAAAGCAGTGATAATTAATTATACGCATATAATATTAGAAAAATCAGTGGTGCGTGCCTGGGTTTGAATCTCGAACCTCCCGATGGAGAGCACAAGTTACATACTCGAAATATAGCATCAAAACTTTCACAACATTTACACTACAAATATAACCGATAAACATATGCCACACATATCATGGTGATCAGGTGGTAGAACCAGTGTAGGTCGACCAGGAAAGTACCACCGCCACACCTAAGTCTAGCATGAAGCATTTCTTGCGTTTCGATAAAAGGGTGTGGTTGCCGGCACCATTTCTCATGAGGCGACCATCATAGTCCTCGGGAGTAGCAACGCATCTGATTGACTTCATATGGAACCAATGTTCTGTATGTAAGTAGTTGATAACAGATGTCCATGGGTGGTAGTGACTACTTACCATCAGGTGGAGACTTTGGTACTTCAGTCAGATAAAGAAAAATAAAAATCATGGAGTTATAACGAGCCATTTAAACATAAAGTTGCACCTTTACGTTTGGCACAAGATCGCGAAAACTAGCAACTTAACCAAACAATACAAACAGGCATTCCGCTCTAAATAACGCTACACAAGAATTACACGAACAATACCACTTATTTATTGAACATTCCGTTTCCCATTCAGGTGTAAACCTATGCAAAGCAGACGCAATAATTTTAAATTGTTCCAACGATACCACTCTGTATGGCGATCCGCTGAATTTATTAGCGCCGAACAATGAGAGCCTTAAGCTTTGAAACAAGAATGAAATAACTATTCCTTGTCGTAAGGTTTAAGTAACACTTGGTTAGAAACTTGGCATCTAATTCGGGAAGTACGAGTCTATTTGTAAGTACCCACATTATTTTTCAAGGGTATCTGCGTGATAAAATATTTTTATGATATGGAAATAGCAAACGAGCATGCAGTCCATCTTATGGTGACTACTGCCCATGAACATCAGTCATCATCCTTAAGATAAGACTAAGTCACTTAAAGTCATCAACAAATGCGTTGCATGACCTGAGCAATGCCGTCTTTACCATAGTGGCACTCGGGGCCGGGCCGGAGAGCGCGCTGAACGCTCTCGGAGAAGGATCCGCCGCGGCCGCCAGTAACGGCACCCTGTAGTTCCTGGACTAGAATAGGGCTACGGCATCCTCTGCCTGTCGTAAGAGGCGACTAAAAGGGGCATCCGGGGATGTGGGCGGCTAGAGTGGGAGCTCGAACCATTCAGTCAGGTGATCCCGGGAAGGACGTCGGTATATGTGGTCGCATACCGTCATAAAGACTAGACGGAGCGTTGGGCCCACCCGCCCATCTGAGAAGAGCCCGATGGGGCAACGCGCTCAGAGAATTCCGGCAGCGGTCCTGTGGAGGTCCCGGAGTCCTCTTTATAGCGCCGAAGACGGCAACCGGGGGGGTTTTAGTGCGGTAAAAATCCCACATAACCCTGGCGACGCTCCCACGGCGTCAAGTACTTTTTGAAGATTTCTCCCTCGGAAAGAAAAAAAAAGCTATAAAGAGGACTCCGGGATCTCCAAACGAACGCAACCGGAATACTCTGCGCGCGTTGCCCCATCAGGCTCCTCCCAAATGGGTGGCTGGGCCCACTGCTTTGTCTAGTCTTTACGATGATATGCGACCACACATACCGCCGCCCTTTCTGGGATCGCCTGGCTGGACGGTTCAAGCTCACACCCTTTTAGTCACTGTAATCAGGCTAAATTATGTGACATTGGCGCTTCTGGAGCGGAACGACAAATAATTCTCACAGCTTTAAAATCAGCAAACAATCGTATAATTTTATTTTATTGTAATATCTTATATTTATATATTTTATTTATTTCATTTTATAAGTTATGCAATGGTAGAAAAACCTATTCAACTAAAAAACCTTTGAAAAACATTTAAGGTTTTATTATGTTTACTCTAATATGTGTTTCTAGAAATACATGGTAATGGACACTGAGTATTAAGTTAAGTACAATCCTAGATTTGTCCTAATCCTATTAACTTACAATTATTGCCAAATAAAGTTTTAATTAGGTACTCTTTCCAGTCATAAAGACTCTTTAACCACTTTAACCATACACGAAGCTCCCACAATACTCAACGCGAAAAAGCCAACTTTACGATTGCATAAAATACCGTTACGACAGTAGCTCTCACCGTTTGTCTTAACTCGGCATTACGAGGAATTGTTTTGAGTGTGGTCGGCGAGCCATCACCAGTCAGTTCCAATTAATCACGCACCAGTTAATGAAACGCCTTGATTTTGTGATCGTTCACATTAAATGAGATGGGCTATGAAAATAAGTACATAAATTTACATAAACTAGACGTTTTTTATCCATCAACGCCAGAAGGACGATAATGTTTTTTAAGCCATTGCATAGCTTTGAGCGTGGCGACCGAATCAAGAAATTCCCTAACGAAAAAACCTAACACCCTCACTCCGTGTACCATGTAGAGCGATCGAGAGTTCGCTTAACGTGTATGTTCATACTGTCGTACCATGTAGGTACGACAGTATTAAGCTAGCACGGATTGAGACGAGCTGCTCGGAAATTGGACAAATACGTAAGCAGCAGCAGTATGAGAAAGTATATAGTATAAAGAAAAAAACTTGAATTAATAGCAAAGAAAAAAAACTGTGCATAAAAAATAATAATTATAGTTGCATAAGTTGATAAAAAATGCTATGCAATAGCTTTACCACGGCAATCCCCGTGTGCCGCTTGTTTTTTTAACTTAAACACACAAACATACATACATACATACGCTTGAACGCATCCTTCTTCTAACGCAGTCGGGTAAAAAAATACCCGATTGAAGATTTTGCTTTTAGCAGTGGGGTACTTATTTTCACAATAATAATCTTGAACGGATTTATTTCAAAAAATCTTTTCATTCGAGACCCATTTCGTGGGGGTACATAAAAAATAAGGAGTACGCACGCCATCTTGAGACCTCCCTCATATTGGATTTGGAATGACTTCGCTTAACTAATCCTATATCGTTATCCAACATATAAAGAGTAAAATTTCTGCTCATTCGGTTGAGATTACGTAGTTCAAAATTCTTTCAAGTTTAAAATTGCAATATTTGACGTGTGACAAAATTTTCCCTCTCCTTTTCTTTCTAGGGGGAAACCTTCAAAAGCTACCCGACGCGACGCCGCGGGAGCGATGCAGGGTTATGTGGGATTTTTACTGCACTAACAAGGTGGCCGTCCTCGGCGATACAAAGAGGACCCCGAGATGTCCGAAGGAACGCAACCGGAATCCTCTGAGCGCGTTGCCCCATCGGGCTCCTCGCACATGGGCGGCTGGGCCCACCGCTCCGTCTAGTCTTTACGACGGTTTGCGACCACACGTACCGCCGTCCTTTCCAGGATCGTTTGGCTGGACAATTCAAGCTCCCACTCTAGCCACCCGCAATCCCCTTTTACTTGCCTCTTACGAAAGACACGGGATATCGTAGCCCTATTCTGATCCCGTAACTACAGGGATGGTCCCCTCTCTCCTACCTCTTATTTTAGAAGAAGAGCAGCCGTATTCAACAATAGGAGAACTAACGGATGCAAAAATTTTCATCAATAAGAGTTCTGGGACTTGAAATAAAAATGCAAAGCTCTGGTTTTCTCAAAAAATTTTTGTAGCTAATTTCAGATTTCAATGTGTGCAGCGGCCACTTACCATTAAGTGGACTATATGTTTACTTGCCTTCAATTACAAAAAATGCTATTAAATATACTATTAAACAAGTCTTATTCTTCTATCTTAGCCCCTATCTATCTATCTTTGCAGCTAAATTTCCGTAAAACCCCTAATTTGTGGAGTAATACGATTACAAATCCCTAAGCCAATAAAATAAGCAACTCCTATTAAGCTGAACTTAACTGCTTAACAAAGTAAGCAACACTTCGTCTCTAACTTCGTTATTGAAGTCATGCATGTAAGTATTAAGTAGAAGGAATAAAGGACTTCAGTGCTTAGGAACTTGTCTGACTGTCACCGAGTAACGATCCGTTTTAGTCATGCTAAAAAATAACATAATTTGTGTTCTGCTCTAGTTCATCACTAGTTCCAGGTGGTAGAACCAGTGTATTCGACCGAAGAGGCTTCACCACCAAACTTATTTCCAGCGTGAAGAAGTACGTTTCAATGTAAGGTTCCACAACCCTTCTGCTGTCACACATTTATATGAGGCGTTCATCTTAGTCCTAGACAGCAGCAAAGGATCAGTGATAGATTTCAGATAGAACTCATGTTGTATCTGAAATCAATCGCGGTCCACCAATTCGCACTTGGCCAGCGCGGTGGACTATGGCCTATAACTGTCTCATTCTGAGAGAGGAGCCTTACACAGCAGTGGGAGAATAATGGTTTGACGAGAGAGAACTCATGTTCTGTATGAAGTTGATTTCAAATTAAGCTGTTTTTATCGTGATATAAAATTTTAGATTTAACAAGGATTTTAGATTTAACACGTTAATAATAAACGAAATAGAACATTCATTGTCTTTATAAAAATACCCGTTATTGCTTTTGAATGTGATTTAGCTAATTAAACCTCATTTTATATTTAACGGGTGCGTTCAAAATTACTTGAAAATTATTACATTTTATTTGAATTTGAGAAATATTCGTACTACTTTGGACAAAATTAACTTTAGTTTTTAATTTAAATTATGGTCGAACTTCGACCGATGCGACGGGTGACTAGTAAAATAAAATATGCACATTTTATCCACACAGCATGACATGAAGAAATAAATCGCTCATCGTTTGCAACTTGCAGTGTGACAAGTTCATATACAACGGTTTGTCGCGATGTGATACATAAAAGTTTTATAGTTCTTGGATCTCTTTTAAAATACATTCAGCTTACTTGAGTATTAAATCTGGATTATTTGCTCTCTAGATGCTAACAAAGTAATGCTCTTTGTTAAATGATATAACTTTGTGGCTATGATAAGTTTAAATGAAATTCATTGGGAACAAATCAATACAGCGCTCATTATTACGACGACCGACAACCCGCGTGGCGGAGCGGTTACCATACCGGTCTGACGCGCAATGGGTCCCGGGTTCGATTCCCGGCCACTGAATGATGATATCTGAATGATGAGTTTAGATTCCTGTTCTGGGTCTGGGTGTTTGTAGAAACAGGAGAAAATCCTACTGTGGGACTCTGAGTATAGAAATCGTATGAGTGGAGAAAGCATATTACAACGAGAAGGCCGTAATCTATGTATGTCAGTCATAGTCCTTAAGACGAGATTTGACCAATGTCCACAACGCTGCCAAAGTACGAATTATTTCATACTTTGAGATTTATTATAGGCAAGTAATGCTATAAAGCTAGAACTTCTGTTTCTGCTCACGGGTCTGCTCTCAGAGTTAGACGTTTTTTTTTTGACTGAAGTAGCAAACGAGCATGCAGTCCATCAGATGATAAGCGGTCACTGCCGCTCATGGACATCTGTAATCAACTTCATACAGAATATGGGGTTCAATCTGAAGTCAATTACAGATGCGCTGCTACTCCCGAGGATTAAGATGGTCGCCTCATATAAAAATGTGGCAGCATTCACACCCTACCATTGAAACGCATAACCTGCTTCACGCTAGAAATAGGTGTAGCGGTGATACTTCCCCGAGCAAACTACACTGGTTCTACCACCCATAAACCAATGTTATTCGACCATAGCTCACGCTAGCCACAATTTTTAGATATCTTTTAGAACTTTTGTCTCTAAAATGTCCGTCAAGAAATTAGATTCGAACCTCGGACCTTAATGCAAAATGCCGAGTTTAAAAACCACAATTGCCGAGTTTAATTCAATTTTAAATATATTTATTTTAATAAAATTTAATATGAATTTAAAAGAGCTGATTCTAACACCTTCGAAATTATGACTTATGTTGAATTCAAATTTTAATATGATTTTTTAAAATATAATTTAATTTTAATTAGAAAGAGCTTCATATCTGTACCGAACCCGTCAGATCTGGTTTTCAGCGTTTAAAATTTACAAGTCGACCAAGTTCGAAACACGACGTAACGTTTGAGTGGTTTCAAGCCATTAATGAAATTCCGAAAGAGAGTAAACTTCGCAAATAAACGCGTAATGACTTTGTGACGTCACTACGACGGGAACCATTTTGTTGAGAATACTAAGTATAACTGTAACGTGTCAATAAAATTGTATTTAATTGTGTCTTTTTTTTTGCCTTTTACTCATTTTCCATCTACCCTCTTAGTCATCAGTAAGGCATCTATGATTCACTTCCACACACTTGACGACCCGCGTGGCTGAGCGGTTACCATACCGGTCTGACGCGCAATGGGTTCCGGGTTCGATTCCGGGCCAGACAGGTATCTTAATGATGAGTTTAGATTCATGTTCTGTCTGGCAGTTTGTGTATTCATCTTGTGTGTGTCCATGGTACCCACGACACAGGAAAAAATCCTAGAGTGGGGTTGTGAGTGTAGAAAGCGTGTTAAAAAAATAATAAAGACTTCGGGTTTCGTAAAGTGATACGACGAGTATGGTTCGAGAAGTTTTTTTTATCTTATTGAAGTAGCAAACGAGCATGCAGTTCATCTGATAGTCATCTGACAACTGTAATCAACTTAGAATATGTGTCTGAAGACAATCACAGATGCCTTGCTACTCCCGAGGACTATGCTGGTTGCCTCATATAAAAGTATGCCGGTAACCACGCCCTTTTATCGAAACGCAATAAATGCTTCACGCTAGAAATAGGTATTTTTTTATTTGGGGTTATACTCATTTACTACTATGTTTATGAAACAAAGATATAACCTATTCTATGCGAAGTTGGTTACAGATGTCCATGAACAACCGTGGTTATTTACCATAGGGTAATTGCAAGTTCGTTGGCTACTGCCATATAAAAAAATTCGTCTAAATACGAGTCCGACTCGCGCACGAAGGAGTCCGTAGCATTATCTTTAAATAACGGCACGTTATAAAATATCACATTTGTTGTGAGGGAGACCCCTTTAAATATATACGGGGAATGCAAATTGAAATTATCAGAATTTTTGTAAAACTTAACATATAATGAGACTGAGTGACTTATTTTCAATTATTAGTCATGTAACGCACACACACACTGTCACACACACATATTTCTATATCTGTATTTTTTTTATCCGACTGTAGTAGCAAACGAGCACGCAGTCCACCTGATGGTGAGTGGTTACTGCCGCCCATGGACATCTGTAATCAACTACATACAGAACATGGGTTCCATCTGAAGTCAATCACAGATGCGTTGCTACTCCTGAGGACTGTGATGGTCGCCTCATGTGAAAGTGTGCCGGCAACCACACCCTTCTATCAAAACGCAAGAAATGCTTCATGCTAGAAATAGGTGTGGTGATGGTACTTCCCCGGTCGAACTACACTGGTTCTACCACCTGTCCACCTGTTAATTGTTCTGTAATTTCTGCATAGTCCTTAATGTTAATTCTGTACTCCGAGGTGGGCGTAAATAGTCACGACACAGTTCATACTATTGCCGCTGTTTACGACATTATCAATTGTAAAACTTTTTTGGCGAGAAATAAATCTTTAAATTCACTTTATTTAAAGTTATAGGGGCGATAGAAATGGAACGCAACCCACTTAATTTGTGTTTTCACCGCTACGTGACGCCTCTTCCCTTTCCTTTTTACTCTGATCGATGTGCAAGCGCTCGTTTCAATAAATTATTATATATTTTATTTATTTATTTATTTATTTAAACTTTATTATACCTTAAATATGGTACAAAAGGCGGACTTAATGCTAGAAGCCTTCACTACCAGTCAACCATTGGGCTAAGCAGAAAACATTCAAGGCGGTATATGACTAATAATTGAAATAATAGATATACCTAATGGTATTAAAATACGCAATAACCGGACTTTATTTGCTAAAAACCCTTCAAGGGGCAACAGAAATACGTCGTCTGTAAAAATTTTAGCTCACATCAGCTCAGCATCATCAGCATTAGCTCTCAAATCACGGTTCATGAGATACAACCTTGTGACAGATAGACGGACAGACGAACAGCGGTATCTTAGTAATAGGGTTCCGTTTTTATGCTGTAGGTACGGAACCCTGAAAACGAAATGTTAACTTTTGTTATCCAGCTTTCGCAAAGCTGCAACGGTACTTTGAGCTTTTTGTTGTTTGCAAGTCACGTGGACACGAGTCACATAGGTGAGCTTTTCTCAGCGATGAAAGGAGCTTTGAAAGCCTTATCTCAATGTGTCTCGAGCGTCATGGTAAGTATAACGGCATTAAATTAGAGAGCTTTTCAACTTACTTCTACAGCCAAGGAGTAAGTAAAATTTCTAGAAAGCTTCGTTCGTTTGCTCATAAAAAGAAAACGGTACAAACAATTTTCCTTAAGAGTTTTTAGTATTTAAGTGTGAGATATACAAAATAATTATTTATGTAAATGTGTGTTTTGGTATATATACTGTGCTACTAAGTTAAATAATATAAAAAATATACAATGCAAAAGTTATTAACATTGTTAAACTCAACTACTTTGTAAAATTTTTATTATAGGTATATTTGTTTGTGTCCAAGGTCTGTAGGTCTAATTGATTTTGTGTATGTTAAATGCATCATGTAAAAAATATTGACTTTTTGCACTCCTTCTACTAACTACTACATACTACTAACTATAACCATGCCTAATTTCACATTCACGTCCACGGAAGCAAGGATTCTGTGGTCGAAACATGAAGTCAACTAAGTACATCTTATCATCAGATGGACTGTATGATCGTTTTTCCTTTAATTTTATAAAAACGATTTTTTATTAAAAACTAGCGGTACCATCACAAAAAAAAAATACACCAGAAACATTCGCGAGCTTAAGAATGACAACTTTGTTTAAGATCATCACATGATCAAATTAATAGTTTACAATTCTATAGAGTTCATACAGACAAACATTCATTCTTATAAAAAAGTGAAGAAGCTACTTCAAACAAATATTTATATAAAACTAGTCATCCGTCACAATGGTCGAAATTTGACCCTAATGAAAATGAAAAAAACTAAACCTTATATTGTACAAAGTAGCACCAATATTTCTCTAATTTAAATTAATTGTAAAGCAATAGCGGGTATTTTGACAAAGACATCTGACATTTTTGAATGTGTTTCATACCAAGACATTGAATGTTCTATTTCGTTTATTATGTATATGTTTGTGTCAAATGCAAGGTAGTGAGTCTAACGTGTTTTAGTTGATTTTATGTATGTTTATGCATTATTTGAAAAAAATATTAGCATTGTACAATCCTTCTCTACATCAACTATAACCGTGCGTAATTTCATACTCCTCCGTCTGCGGCAAGTATCTTAAAAACACGTCACAAATTTTTGCTTCGCGTATTAATATATAGACACAGTATCTATATTCCGACGGGCAACTTTGCAACGGAATGTGAAGAGTGGCTACTCGGGTGGCGAAATTATCTCGAATGAAGACATTATCCGCTGCGCGCGCGCCGGTACGTTCCGCCATCTTGCCGGTGTAGAGGTCAAGGCTGTCGTAATAAGATTTGAGAAGCGGCTTTTTGTTCTTAAAGCCAATATTACAGTTAATAATGTGGTGTTCGGTAAGTTAGATCATAAAGTAGATATAGAATATAATTAAGTGTAATATAGCAATTATGTAATGTTCACGGAATAATCAATAAGGCATTTTTATTCATTTTGGTTAATAAAGAAAATGTAATACTGTGGGTTGAAATAAATTATTATATTAATACGTGAAGCAAAAACTTGTGACGCATTTTTAAGTAATATGCCGCAGACGGATTAGTATGAAATTTTACACGGATATAGTGGACGTAGAAAAAAATGCAGAATGTTAATTTTTTTTCAAATAGTGCATAAAACACACACTACCGTGCATTTGTCACAAACACATAAATAATAATCGAAGTAGAACATTTTATTTGAATTAGAGAAATATTTGTAATACTTTGGACAATATGAAGTTTAGTTTTATAATTTAAATTACGGTCGATTTCGACCGATGCGACGGGTGACTAGTTTAATATAAAATGAGTGAATCTTATTAATATTATAAATGTAAAAGTTTGTGAGGATGAATGTTTGTCACTCTTTCACGCCGGAACTGCAGTTTGGTACACACATAATATGAAACTAATCGCATATCGTGAGTACCCGTTACGTAATAAAAAAAACGTGCGGAGACTGCCGCGGTAAAGCTATTGCATTGCATTTTATCAACTTATGCAATTATAACCATTTATTTATTTATGCAGTATTTTTTTCTTTGATACTGTATACTTTCTCATAAACAGCTGCTTACATATTCGTACGATTTCCGAGCAGCTCGTCTTAAGCGAGCGCTCAACTGCGCTACATGGTGGGCGAGTGGGGGGTGTTAGGTTTTGTTCATTACGGAATTTCTTGATTCGGTCGCTGCGTTCAAATCCCGTGATAAAAGCTATGCACCGCGATAAAAGGTACACACATAGTTTATGATCTACATACATTAAGCCATATGATACCGTGGTATATGTGACTAAAGCGAGTGCAGCCGGGTGAATAACTTTTTATATAATATTGTCAAAAGTCTCGATATTCGGGACGAATGGAGATAAAATAATCTAATTCGAATTTTGCATTTAGTAGAAATAACAAAATTATGCTTGCATTTTGGGCAGTTTATTAAAGCGTAACAGAAAACGACATTTTGTTAAGTCTGAGTTTGGTTTTCTTTTAAAAATTGAAGTAATAAACGAGCATGTAATTAATCTGATGGTAAATGGTTACTATATGGACATAATTATGTAAGCAACTTCATATAGAACAGTGGTTCTATCTGAAGTGAATCATAAAAGAGATTGTTCTTCTGTCGACTTCGATGGAATTGCGTTATATATGATGCACTCAGATGTCCATGGGTATTAGTGAGCACTAACCATCAAGTGGCATACTCTTTTGTCTTATTAATCGCGAAAAAAACATAAAATTTAAAATTTGCTCTCCCGGGTCTTCACAGAGGGACTCATTTTCCTTAAAAAAATTGCGGAAATTTAACAACGTTGCGATAGAGCCATTTTCGGTTTACGGGCTCTTTCGGTATGAAGTGTTCCTCCATAAAACGCGGTGATAAAGTGCACTGAGTGTCTTTGAGTGTGCACTTGAGGGCTTCATTTTGGACACGTTGGAGACAGATGAGCGCTGGTCGCCCTGTAATGTAGGTATCTCGAAAATTTATGATATTACTAGCTCTTAGTCAAGCTCTCTTAGTCAAAGTTTTATGATTAAAACATTAATAATAACGATAACAACGAACAGTAATGTTTGTTTTTTACCTAAAGTGAAAGAACAAATATAACTTAGCAACTAACTAATATAACTAAACTATAATTCATCATTTACATATACGTATATAAATAACACTTTGCAGTGGACGTGTGCTCACAACGAATGTTTTATTTTGATTGTTAGGTTAGTATATTAGCATTTGATAGCGCGATTCAGAACTTGCAAATGAATTTTACTAACGCTATTTATTAGCAACGTTTGGAACTACTAAATATGTATCGATTAACAAAACATCAATATTCTCATAGGAATGAGAGAGCGGGAAAAAGTACGCCTACGTCACTCTCCGCCCTCCTATCTTCCAGCATATAAACCATATCATATAATAGTTACGTGGCGACGTAAAAAGGAACAAACAAACACACTTTCACATTTATAATATGAATATGGATTTCGGGACTAATACACGTTACGCATTAGAATCAATTAATTCCGAAAGACTAATATTATTTCAGAATTATTTGATTCTAATATGTAACGGTTCACATTCATATGCACCAACCATCTCGGGCCTCGGGGGTAGCATGAGTGATTGTCAACAACTCGCTATGTTTTGAATTGGAAATCTCAAAAGATAGATGCCAATGCTCAAGCGCTATACTTGACTTTTTTATCTGACTGAAGTAGCAAATGAGCATGCAGGCCTCCTGATGGTAAGTGATCACTGCCGCCCATGGACATCTGTAATCAACTTCATACAGAACATGGGTTCCATCTGAAGGCAATCACAGATACGTTGCTTCTCCCGAGGACTATGATAGTCGTCTCATGTGAAAGTGTGCCGGCAACCATACCCTTCCATCGAAACGCAAGATATGCTTGACGCTAGAAATAGGTGTGGCGTTGGTACTTGCCCGGTCGAACTACACCGGTTCTACCACCTTCAAAATATGACTCCGGCAATAGAGACGGTAGTCATTTATAACCAGGTGGTCCGCAAGCTCTTTTGCTACACTTGTAGTATCATCAGCATCATCATTTCATCAGCCTTTTTCATTTATCAACAATATACATAGGGGAAGCGGTCACATGACATGAGCATTCGTACTGTAATCATAACAGAAAATGACGATTTCAAGATTTACTATATGCGTAGACGTACCGGCCACCATGTTGCTGATCGAAATTCACAACCGTGTGACACCATATAACGTGTTTTCGCACACACCAAGTATTTCTTTCTTGAAATTTACCATCGGATTACAAGTAGAGATAACATAATCTCCTGTGTTGTATCTTGTGTATTTTCTTTTTTATCTTATAAGCTTATGTGTGTTGTAACTTATGCGAATAAAGGTTATTATTATTATTACATGCAAAGGGTATTCTAAAGAAGACTACCTAAGGTGTTCCGACTTGGTTTTCAGAGTAGTATTATTATTTACAAGTGGACTGAAAGTTACTAATTCTATTCTACATATATCCTACAGTATATACATGTATACAGTTTACATGCATATAAACATAGCATCTACCTATGAAATGCTATATTCAAAGCTCAAATTTGGCCAGAGGCGTCCACGTCGTTGGGTGAACGCTCGTAAACCATTAACTCGCCTATTGCCGTCCATAATAAAGTCATTATGTGAATAAATGCTAACGACTGTATTTACAAGGCGTCTACGCGCCGGCGATTAAGGCTAACCATTACTAGCGCAGGTATATATGATATATGGATGCGGCAGTTTATTAAATTTCGTGGTTGCTCACTTTTATATTTGAACATCTTAGTTTTTGGATGTACGCATCTGTGATTAGCTAATGCTACAACTCTTGTTTGTGGTTAAAGATAATTTATTCTCAAAAGAATTGGTTACAATTCACTTATATGAGAACTTAAGATTAATAAATATCATTCATAAGTAATGAGATAATATTTTGATTTTGATACTTGTAAACAACACTGGGACGGCGGTATAGGTGGAATCTGTTAACAAAAGATAACGTAGCGACAGTGTCGGCTAGTCGTGTTTTATATGAGGTTGGTTACAGATGTCTATAAGCTGTAATGACCATTTTCATGTGGTGGACTAAACACTCAATGTAAACCTCGCCTCGACTACTCGCTTCAATCTTTTAAAATAAGTTGGCTCACTTAATCTTAACTTAGTCGTCAGGAATATTACCGCAGTACGACAGACGTTATACACACACGTGTAATGTGAAAATGAAATTAGAAAAGAGATACTAAAAAAAATCACACATACACGCTTTTTACACTCATAGTCCGACACTCAGATTTGTTCCTGTGTCGTGGGTACCATGGACACACACAAGACGAATACACATACACCCAGAAGCAGAACATGAATCTAAACTCATCATTCAGATACCTTTCTGGCCGGGAATCGAACCCGGAACCCATTGCGCGTCAGACCGGTATGGTAACCGCTCCGCTACGCGGGTCGTCAGTGTAACAAGATATGAATACGTGAAGAAATACGTGAGTATTTAGTCTTTATTCAAATGCAATAGGCCTGGTTTTATGCGATTTTAAACACACAGGTAAATAGACAGACAAAAAAACAATTATAACTGCATATTCTTAGTCTATCAAATCTTTTCCGTCCATACATACCATGTACATACACGCAAAACTAACATAATATGTGTGAATTTCATTTAGCTCTTCCATTTCTCCTAGCTCTCCTTCTCAATATAAGATAGGTGCCCAGCCGGCTTTGTTTGTAACGAGCCCGCGACTTAATGGCACATTGTGGACTTTTTGCAACCATGTGTACTTACGACAGGGGTTGTAAACCTATTTATACGTGCAATGTGTAACTGAGAAGTAAATAAAGAAATACTGTACGTACCGAGATGTAGACAATAAATACATTAGTATTTAATCCCTTCAATCAAATGCAGTAGGTTTGGTTTGATGCAATTTCAAGCAAACAAAAAAATATATATTTTCATTTTTACAATTACATATTCTTAGTCTTCCAACTTATCTTTTTTTGCAAAAGTATATGATGTAAAAACTTTAACATTTTATATACCACTTCCATTTCTCCTAGCTCTCCTTCTCAATATAAGATAGGTGCCCGGCCGGCTTTGTTTGTAACGAGCCCGCGACTTAATGGCACATTGTGGACTTTTTGCAACCATGTGTACCTACGCCAGGGGTTGTACACCCATTTACACGTGTAATGTGAATGAGAAATTAAATGAAGGACTGGTTTAACATAATACGCAATGTCACACAATGAGACGATAAGGCCCTTGGCTTATAGTTTTATTTAAATTAAATAAATTTTAAAAGTGGATGGAACTTTGAAACTATGGACGCATTGGTTGCTTTTGTTTCTACTGAGCAATTATGTGCATATTAAAAAGTTAGTGTGGTCGTTCTTGGGTGCAAGCCTTTTTAATGCTGAACATGGTTTCAACATGGAGGTCGACTTGGAGCATACCGAAACGTATGAAATATTAGGTTTTTTGCAATTTACCACTTGCGGCATGGTATCGTACGGTACTACACATTTCGCATCTAAATAAAATGGTGAGTATATGGTCTGTATCTTTTCTATCAAAATTGATTGATATAAACCTTTTTCTATGTCATGAACTTACAAATTTCAGTCAATCTATCTTTTTACGTTACAAAAAATGTTTCCAATCCCTGACCTATACGGCTACACCGGTGTAGGTTCTACAAAAAATTACATGGGAACGAGCTAGCCGTTGTACCTACAATGTTTACGCGTTGTACTTCATACCCTATTATTTTATAGCGCTGCGATAAATGAGATTTTTCTCGGATATTCTTTTTAATGTATCCATATTTAATGTTTGTTTGAAGTAGCATTCGCATGGAGACAAGATCTAAGTGACCTTAGTACACCGTTGGGTTATTTTTTTATAAGATTGGAACAAAAAACGAACATACAACTTGTCACCTGACGATAAGTGGTTAATGTCGGAAATCTGTAAGCAACTTTATATAAAACATCTGCAGTCTCTCACAGACGAGTTGCTACTACCGCGCACTATTGGTTGCCTTTTATAAAATTGAGCCGACAGCCATACCCTACAACGAAATCGCAAGAATTGCTTCACTCTAAAAATAGGTATGATGGCGGTACCTCCCCGGTACAACCGTATTTTTTTGTGGGGGAAACCTTCAAAAGGTACCCCACGCCGTGGGAGCGACGCAAGGTTATGTGGGATTTTTACCGCACTAATACCCCCCCGGTGGCCGTCCTCGGCGCTATAAAGAGGACTCCGGGAACTCGGTCCGACCGCAACCGGAATCCTCTGAGCGCGTTGCCCCATCGGGCATGCCGTCCTTCCCGAGATCGCCTGACCGAACGGTTCGAGCTCCCACTCTAGCCGCCTGCAACCCCGGAAGCCCTTTTTAGTCGCCTCTTACGACAGGCAGGGGATGCCGTAGCCCTATTCTGATCCCGGAACTACAGGGAAGAAAACCGTATACGTTTGATCCGTTTGGCTTAAAGTGGTCGCCACTCGAGGATCTTCCTTGCCTAAGAATTGGTCCATTGAACGATGTGGCCAACGCATAGGCCAAAGTATAACTTAGATAATCAATCTTAATTGAAGTCTAAATTTCTAGTCATCTAACACATGTGGACGTACCAGGATATATTTAAAATCATGTATTAAAGTAGTTTTGTACTATTTAAAGTAAGTACGTCAATGGTTGTCCCTGTAGTTCCGGGACCAGAATAGGACTACGGTACCCTCTGCCTGTCGTAAGAGGCGACTAAAAGAGGCTTCCGGGGTTGCGGGCGGGAAGAGTGGGAGCTCGAACCGTCCGGCCAAGCGACCCCGGGAAGGACGGCGGCATGTGTGGTTGCATGCTGCCGTAAAAACTAGTAGGTGCGGTGAGCAGTTCACGCCCACCAGGGAAGAGCCCGATGGGGCACACGCTGGGGACACCGGCGGCGGTCAATCGGAGTTCCCGGAGTCCTCTTCGCAGCGTCGAGGTCGGCCACCGGAGGGGTTTTAGTGCGGTAAGAATTCCACATAACCCGCGTCGCTCCCACGACGTTGGGTACTTTTTGAAAGTTTCCCCCTTGAAAACAAAAAAAAAGGTACTTCAATGATATTCCGAATTAGTCTAACAATTATATTAATTAATTTCATTGATAAGTATCATGTTACCAAGTTTTGTTAAAGGTTGGAATTAGTTTGACTGCAGAAATAAGAGTACATGCACTTATACCGAGAAACTGTCATATCCTTCGGCACGGGACTTCTTATCCCCTTAGAACCTCGTATACTCGTATATTACATTCTCGTCTCGAGGGTCTTCTCTTTATCTGGATAGATTCTTAAGTGGGTGTACACTCCACAATACAATAACAATACCGCTTCACAACACTATAATATTAATTAAAGTATTACAATGTAGAGAGGCGATATTGGTGTAATACCAACACTGCTGTTTAGTGGGTGGTACGGACTACTTCGTTCATCCTCCGAGCTATATACCCTTGTAACGGAGGTACCCAGCCCGAGGAGTCTAAGCGAGAGCTGCCACCTCTCAGGTAGACGATCTTGTAGGGGATTCCTTTTATGCTGTGATTCCTTTTGTGCTTTTATGCAGTGAATGCTAGTTTCTTATAAAAACAATTCCTACACTTTAGGATTTTCTCCTTTCGATGGAAGGGTGTGGTTGCCGGCACACTTTCACATGAGGCGACCATCATAGTTCTCGGGAGTAACGCATCTGTGATTGATTTCAGTTGGAACCCACGTTCTGTATGAAGTTGATTACAGATGTCCATGGGCGGCAGTGACCACTTACCATTAGGTGGACTGCATGCTCGTTTGCGACTTCAATTAGGTAAAAATAAAAATAAATGGTTAGGAATTTAATCCAGAACCCACTGCGTGTCAGAGCGGTATAGTGACCGCTCCGCCACGCGGATCTCTTAAAGGCAAGACCTTACCTTCAGGTGACCTGCATTCTCGTTTGTCACTTCAATTTCATATAAGTGGGCGGAGACGCGGCACGCTTCAACTAATAACCGCTATACTTCCTAGAATGTGCGGTCATAAACGCCCATTTCATCATGAGTTAATAATCTCCAAGCCTTAGTAATTTTCTAGCGAATTTGCACCTATCTTTATCTATCTATAGTTATCAGGGTCTTGAGATTGGGATACAATAGCGAATTTAAAGATAAGCTTAGATGTTTATGAATTTCCGTAAAACTTTTATATGAATTTCGCCCCGACTTAAACAGTTGAGGTTAAATCTGCCGTCAATAGCATATTTACAATAAGTGCGGTTTCTACGGTTTAGAGAAAAACGCGTTAAAAGTTTTGGTACGAAAATCTTCCATACATTCTTTGTTAGTAATCGGATTATAGTGATTGATAAAAGATGACCTATGACTTAACATATTGATATAGATGCCATACTGTAGTTTGGCCGAGAGGCTTCAAAAAAAACTTTTGCAGTACGTTTAGCCACTGTTTTGTCAAAAATCCGCACATACTGAAACGATATCGACGGCAGAAATGTTGTCCGTCGGTCGATTGGTGTTTTTAATTTAATTATATTTGGTCGGTTAGCTGAAGTCAATCACATGCATCGCTACTCCTGAAGACTCTCAGTCTCAGTCGCCTCATGTAATCGAGAGCCAGCAACCATACCTACCAGAACGCAATAACTGGTTCACGCTATAAATGGTAGAATAGTTTGACCGAGGAGGTACCACCGCCACACCTATTTCTAACGTGAACCATTCCTTGCCTTTCGATGGAAGGGTGTGATCGCCGGCACACTTTTATATGAGGCGACCATACTAGTCCTCGGGAGCAGCAACGCGTCTGTGATTGACTTTAGATAGAACCTATGTTCTATATGAAGTTGCTTACAGATGTCCACGAGCGGCGGTGACCACTCACCATCAGATGGGCTGCATGCTCGTTTGCTACTTCATTATTATAAAAAAAGCTTTACCTCTTGCCGTAGAACCACCAAATAGGATGAATTTCTTCTATTCAAGGCCACCCACGTTACTACATGGATTATACATGAATAGTTAGTCATAAATATTAAGTAAACAAACCATTTATCTTAATCTCGATAGTTGAACGTTGGCAAGGTACATGAAACACATTCTACACGCGGCCTTACTGCCCTAACCTGCTATTACGTTGATACTGAGATCGTATGCCAATTACTTGATATCGATACTCTGCTGTGTACTAGTTTCTCGTTTAGTGACGCTTTCTATCTACTACGTTTTGCACTCGGCTTCGTCCATATAATTCGTTAAGGTTCAAAACATCCTGTGAGCTAATGCAGGCCATGAACTGTCTATGTGCCAATTTTAATCAAAATCAAATGAGTCGCTTTTGTTTGAAAGACCAACACAGGTCCATACAAATAAACTTTAATATTTATAATATTCGTAAAACCAATTCGCACCAATTCGCATTCGTTGTCCACCAATTCGTACTTGGCCAGCGCGGTGGACTATGGCCTAAACTCTCTCATTCTGAGAGAAGACCCGTGCCCAGCAGTGGGACAATAATGGGTTGACGAGAATATTCGTAAAATAGTTTACTAGTATGTCAATGATAAAACGTCAGTCCATGGACTAAATTTGGAAATATCTAATGAAATGACTCTAAACATGGAGGCGAGATTGAGTTAATTGTATATATTTGTCATATAACAACAGTAAGAGTCAGTTTGTGAGAAAGAATATCGTTGATACTATATATTTTCTCACAAAAAGCTGCTTACATATTCGTCCGATTTCCGAGCACCTCGTCTCGATCTATGCGAGCTTCGTACTGTCGTACCATATCGTTGGGGGTATTAGGTTTTTTTCGTTACGGAATTACTTGATTCTGTCGCCACGCTCAAAACCCGCGATAAAAACTATGTAATAGCCTAAAACTAGTCTTGATAGCTGTAATGTTTTTTAACAATAATTTCTAAAGCAGTTCTTTATTTTTCGATGTAAGGGTGTCGTTGCCGGCTCACTTATATGAGGCGAACATTTTAATCCTTGTTGTTAGCAACGCAATCTGTGATTGACTTTAGATAGAACCCATATTCTATGACAGTTGCTTACAGATGTCCATGGGCGGCAGTGACCATTTACCATCAGGTGTACTGCATGCTTATTTGCTCCTCTAATCTTATAAAAAATATAGGTTTTAGTAGATATTCTCTTTGCACGGAGGCGTGGGTTCATCTCCCGGATTACGAATTTCGAACTCAACTAGCAAAGGGCTGGTTAAAAAGAATTACTGAAATAAAAACGACAGATAAGATTATAAATTACCAGACCGGCGCCAGCGTTATAAGGTAACAATAACAAACATGTTTATCCGAGTGTGACAATGATAGCAACCGGTGCCCAGTGACGATGTTTATTCGATAAAGCCTCGCGTTTCGTGTATGCGTGATATTGTTATGGGGTTTTGCGTGTTTTTTTTTGAACTTAGAAGCGAACGTAAAAATAAATGTAAAAACTCGTAAATTGTGTAACTAATTTAAAAGATAAACAAAATTGTGCAAGTAGTAATAACGCTATATCAAGTGTGCCTTTTTTTGTTATCGAGGGGGAAACCTTTAAAAATTACCCGCCACCGTGGGAGCAACGCCGGGTTATGTTTGATTTATACCTCACTAAATCTCGGTGGCCGTCTTCAGCGCTACATGGAAGACTCCTGGATCTCCAACGAAACACAGCCGAAGTCCTCCGAGCGCAATGCCCCTTTTGGGCCCTTTCCTGGTGACATATCAATTGTACCTACGTTAAGTATCTTAACTTAAGATTATATGAGTGATGTATCAGTTATTTTGAATGAATTTTTTAATATTTCAGAATTTTGAAGTTTGCAGTAAGCAACTAAAAAGATTTTAAATAAGAAACTTATAAAAAAAGATATAATTTATAATACGTTCGAAATGGCGAATAAAACGTACAATGATCTGATCTGCGAGACTTCTGAACTCATAGGAGAGGCGACACAGGCTGACGAAGCTGTGTTTGAGGCTGGAAGCGCTGATAGGGCTACCTTCCAACCTTTGCTATCCGAACTACGAGTGAGATACACTGTGCTTCTAGCAAGGTTAGATACAGTGTACGACCAGATGCTGCAGCCCCAAAAGCGCTTGATTGTGAAGCGGCTTCTCGAAGCATGTTTGGGAAGATTAGTGGAAATTAAGCACGACTTAGTGGAATTGAATCTGTCGGATTATACGTATGATGACGATGAGGTGAGAATAAGTTTGTATTTATTGTTTTTTAAGTCATTTCTTTTATTAAAATTGCAAGAGTGACGACAATATAACAATCGCAACAGCGAATGTGATGATATGTAACCCTAAATAAATAATTTAAATTTATTAAGTTATAATTTAGGAATAATAAAATTTAAGAATAATATTAATGACGATGACCCGCGTGGCGGAGCGGTTACCGTAACGGTCTGACGCGCAATGTGTCCCGGGTTCGATTCCCGGCCAGGCAGGTATCTGAATGATGAGTTTAGATTCATGTTCTGGGTCTGGGTGTCTGTGTATTCGTCTTGTGTGTGTCCATGGTACCCACGACACAGGAGAAAATCCCAGTGTGGGGCTATGAGTGTAGAAAAGCGTGTTTTAATTATTTACCCCAATATATTTGGTTAAACATAATAATACAGGCTTTACAAAAACTCCAAGTAACACCGAACGAAGCCGAGCCTTGCGTTCCTCAATTTTTCGTAAGAGAAAGAGAAGAAGAAGTGCAGAAGCGACGAGAGTTCATAATGGACATTCTAAGGAAGCTTGGTCACGAAGTACCAAAGCCTAAGCCATTGGTGCTAACCGAACAACAGGCTGTCATCATTATACAGAGCCACGAGAGAGCCAGACAAGGACGTCTTAGGTAATGTTTGATTATCGTTAAATCAAATCAAATCAATTTATTTGTAAATAAGGTAACATAGATACAGTTTTTGAAGGTGGTAGAACCAGTGTAGTTCGCCCGGGGAAGTACCACCGCCACACCTATTTCTAGCGTGAAGCATTTCTTGCGTTTCAATAGACGGGTGTGGTTGCCGGCACACTTTCACATGAGGCGACCATCATAGTCCTCGGGAGTAGCAACGCATCTGCGTTTGACTTCAGATGGAGCCCATGTTCTGTATGAAGTTGATTACAGGTGTCTATAAGCAGCAGTGACCACTTACCATCAGGTGGACTACATGTTCGTTTGCTACTTCAGTTAAATAAAAAAAAAAGTTGGTATTAATTTTTTTTGTTTAATCGCTTATTTTGCCACTGAGTGGCTTACAAATATACATTAAAATAATTAAAGATGTAATTTTAATGGATTATAAATAATACTTATTAATAAATGACACTTGATATTGTGTCCACATATTATTAAACAACACTTAAACTTATACACGAGTTCACAAGTCTGAGCGATCCCTGTTATCACTTAAAAAAAAGTTAAAGCTATAGTAACATTTATCTAATAAATATGTTTTTAATCGATTTTTGAATATATTGATATTCTTGTATCATCGTATGGACTCTGGTTTTGCTTCAACCCGTTATTATTCTACTGCTGGGCACGGGTCTTCTCTCGGAATGAGAGAGTTTAAGGCCATGGGCCACCGCGCTGGCCAAGTACGAATTGGTGGACATGTTTGATTAACATAAAAAAATCGCAATTTATTATAGTTATAATAACTCTGACATATCAGGAACAATACTATTTATTTTCAATTTGAATTGTTAACCATTATTTTAATGTAATTGATACATAGAGAAAGAAACAGATTCTAAATTTCATCATCTAAACTTGTTGTTATAATTTTAGTTTCAAGTGCAACGAAATTTATGATTTTTTTGTGTATTTTAAAAGATTTACATACTCTCTCGTCAACTCATTACTGTCCAACTGCTGGGCACGGGTTTTCAGTCAGAATGAGAGAGTTTAGGCCATAGTCTAACGCGCTGGCCAAGTACGAATTGGTGGACTTCACACACCTCCGATTTTTTTAGAACTCACGGGTGTGTTTCCTAACGATGTTTGCTTCACTGAAAAACAGTGTATAATTTGTAATACGCACATAAATCAGTGGTGCATGACATGGGTTTGAACTTCGGAGCTCCCGATCGACAGAGCAAGTTTCAACCATCTATCACTGCTCTATAAACATTTCTTACATACTCTATTAACATTTTTTAATTGTTTTCGTAACTAGTATTTACTTGTCAAAGCGACTTACAGGATTTACTTACACTTTTTATACGAAAAATCTTAATGAATGCTTGTAAATTATGTTTTTAATTAAATTTCTCTCGTAATCTATTCGGTTTATCGTAGCATCCCTTGCAGATTAGAAATCTGATCACATAATCCCTTAAATTTGCAAACCAACCCTTTAGTAGAACAAAAAATCTTTGTATTTTCCTGAGGCGATTTAAGAAAATCCTTGGCACTTAATCAAGCTCCTTGTCTAAATTGTACAAAAAATGCAAATTGTTCCATATAATGTTACTAATCCAAGGCGTTTAAATTAATATATTAGATAACTAAATGAAATAATAACAATAATTGAATAAAATTACAGAAAAATATATATGCATAATATAAAGATTGTAATATTATTTTTATCCGGAAAAAACAGTATAAATATGTGAAAAAGGCAATACAGCGCCTTTTTTGATAAGATTGAAGTAGCAGACGAGCATGCAGTCCACCTGATGGTAAGTGGTCACTGCCGCCCATGGACATCTGAAAGCAACTTCATACAGATAATGGGTTCTATCTAAGGTCAATCACAGATGCGTTGCTACTTTCGAGGACTCAAATAAAAGTGAGCCGGCAGCCACATCCTTCCATCGAAACGCAAAAATTGTTTCACGCTAGAAATAGGTACGGCGGTGGTACTTCCCCGGGTGAACTACACTGGTTCTACCACCTTTTTCAGATATAGGTACTGTTTTATTTGCAAAACATAAAAAAATCACAACATTTAACTTTTGTATTTTAAATTACTATTCATTTGACATCTCTGTAATTCTAACCAAAATATTTTAAAGGGGTCAGTTCATGAAAGAGATCCGTCTTCTGAAAGAAAAAGGCAGAGATCAAAAGGGTGAGATGTCTGCATCTGCTGCCACTGCTATTCAAAGAGTATGGCGAGGGTTTATAGCAAGACGAGCCACGAGAAGGAGGAAGAAGGAGGAACAGCTTTTGATTGGGATGGAGTTAGCTCCGTATACAGAATCTAAAGAAATCCAACGGTCTGAAGAAGTAAGTAGACTTAATACTATTTTTGAACTTGGTTCAAACATCTTTTAATAATCTCAATGCAATTTGTCCCATCAATAAAATAGATTAATATTTGTCTAATTATACATTATTAATTGTTTTTTTTTAATAATAATAATCTTAATTTTCCTAAAAAGGTAAAAGACAGCCGTCGTAACCTTCAAAAAGAGAGGCAAAAAGAATATGAAGAGGCATTGGTTGATATAGAGGAACAGTTACGAGTTCAACATGGAGCTAAGATTAACGAACGCATCGGTGATGAGCTAAGGCGATGGATTGCAGAGTATTATGAGCGAACGAATAGATTGCCTGAGTTTCCATCTGAGGAAGGTGGTGGGAGCAGAGCTATGTTTAGTAGACAGGGTCTGTATAGAAATATTGATCAAAAAGTTATACAAGACTCATTTATACTATAAACACTGTTACACTATAAACATTATTCTTAATTTAAATTACTTCAAAAGCGGTAGAAAAAGTTCGAAAAAGAGGACACCGTCACAAATATTTTTAAGAAAAAGTCGATCTCGCATTTATGTAGAAGGCTGCGTTTTTCGGTTCACTTTCTTATAAGATCACCGTCATAGGCCCCGAGAGTTATATCGCACCTTTGATCGACTCTAGATATAAACCCTGTTTCATACAAAGTTGCTTTCATGATTGTCAGTGACTACCGTCATTCGTGCTAATTTTATGCTTTAATGGTATAATTAAATACTTAAATACGAAGTATTTCTTAATTTGACTGAGATATTATGCTTTCTTCAACTTATTAATATCGTTAGAAGGAAATAAACATATTAATTTTACAGGTACAGCTGCTGACAGTGAATTAAGCAAGTCATCACCAGTTTCTTCAAAGGAATCCAAACGAAGTAAAGAAAGTAAAGACAAAAAGAATAATAAAACGGAAGAAAATAAAAACAAAGATGAAACAGAAGATCTTCAAGTGTACAAGTGTACTACGTCAGCTTTCTTGAAAGATATGATTAATGCTAATGAAGAGTGAGTATCGAAATAAAGCTAATTTAAAACCAATTATGTATGAGAGTAAGATTTCACTTTTGAATTTCACACTTACATGCTTGATTTGGTAATATAAATTATTACTATTTGATTTGGATAAATGCATTTCAGGTACGAAGATATTTGGAAATTTAAGGATGATATTGATAATCCCCATGAACACTATTACAAAGATATGATAGAGAGAGAAAAAATGTTGAAAATTGAACAAGAAATTAGGAATGTTGTGGACGAAATGATGAGGACTGAATTAGAGTTGCTACAAGCTGCGTTTGACAGAGACCGAGCTCATAAGGGTAAAAAGGCAAAGAAACCACAGAAAAAGGTAACTTGGTTGCTTTGAGCGACTCATATGAAGAAGTGGTCGCCATACCGATCTGATATGCAATGTGTTTTGGGTTAATAATAATTATTGGTGAATAAAAATAATAATTGGACAATAGCCAGCCAGACTGATACATGAATACCATCAAGTTTAGATTTTTGTTCTAGACCTAGGTTTTTGTATACGCATCTACGAGTGTGCACGGCCACCATAGAAAAAATAAATCCTAGTGTGGGGCTATGAGTGTAGATCGCAATATTATTATTGTTTTACAAGTTACACCTTTTGAACAAGTACATTTAACAATAAATAAATTTTAATTTATTAATTATCAATTATTGCATTAGGTCCGCCGTGGAGGAAAGAAAAGCAAAAAAAGAAAAGAAAAGGATCTGACACCTGATAGGTCCACAGAATCTTTATTTGAAGAACTGGTAACCAATGGTATCATACGTCCTTATCCCGTTGTAAAAATCGACAATTTTGTTGGCGAGAAGAGCTTTGTAGCTCATGAATGGAGGAGCCAGGGCCGAGAGCCATCTCCATGCTTGGGGGATGTGAGGCAATTGATAAAAGAATATTGTATATTGCCATTAGGATCTGAGCATGTAAGGACTAATGCGCCGTTAGTTAGATCAGTGCTTATTGCAGGTATTAATTTTAAAGTTCTCCATAATCTTAAAGTAACTTGCTTGTAAATATTATGTTTTATATCGGTTTTTCGTACTTAGGTCCATCTGGTAGTGGCAAGAAAATGCTAGTGCATGCAATATGCAATGAAACAGGGGCAACGCTTTTTGATTTAACTCCGGCGAATATTGTTGGAAAATACCCTGGAAAGTCGGGTCTTATCATGCTGATACATTTGGTGATGAAAGTGTCACGGTTGCTACAACCTTCAGTGATTTGGATGGACGACGCGGAGAAACCTTTTGTAAAGAAAATTCCAAAAACTGATAAAACGGACCCAAAAAGACTGAAGAAGGATTTGGTCAAGATAATCAAAGGTATGTCTTTAAAATGCCCAAAAACACTAGTTTCTTTCCATTTGTGAACGTGCTTTGAATCGGTACGGATATAGAAAAAAAAGTATCAGATAGGTATATGTTTTTAAGTTTCACGTGACCCAAGCATATAAATAAATATATTTCAGGAATATGTCCAGAAGATCGAGTACTCTTCGTTGGAACTTCCAGAACTCCGTGGGATGCTGAACAGAAACTTCTTTTCCAGTGTTATGCGAAAGTCATACAAATTCCTAGACCTGATTATGGAACTATTTCTCTCATGTGGAGGACCAATTTGCATAAGGCTGGAGCTTTGTCACCGAGATTAGAAGTTTCCTGTTTATCAAGAGTTTCTGATTCGTATACTATTGGTAATATCAGTGTTATGGTTGGCAATTTTTTAAAACAACATCCAAGTAGTAAACGAGCAGTCCATTTGTTGGTCAGTATGGGCGACCGAGGAACATATGTAACGCATCAGTGATTGGCTTCTGATAGACCCCATTAGAAGTAAATCACAGATGTGTTGCCACTGGACAGATGTGTGGACTAACATGGTTGCCTCATATAAAACTGGGCCAGCAATCACGCCCTTCCAACGAAATTCTAAAACAGCTGCACGCTAAAAATAGGTGTGGTGGGTTAACCTCTCCGGTAGACCCATCTATATTCTACCATCAAAATGTTACAACCACTCATTTAACTTTAATGTTAAATTTTCACAACGAAATAATATTTTATATGTATAATGCTTATGGCTTAAGACTTTCTCACAATACTATGTGTGCACAAACGGAACTGACGATATGTTTCAACAGAAGAACATTTTAAATAAGGTGACAAATTTGACACGATTTTCATATTATAACACACCTCATTTTATTTCATAAATTTCTCTTGCATTAAAACCGTAAAACATATTCCACAAAATCTTTTTTCAGAAATTATAATAAACTTTAGGCTTCCTTTAGGAGAACGAATGAATCCGTTAAAAACATTAACATTTGCCATAGTCTTTGCTTTACAGTCATATATCTTTTTCCACCCAGGCACGTTACTATCAGCGTTAGACGCAGTTCTAACAACAAAGAGACGTTTACAACTACGTGTCAGAGCGCTGACTGCACAAGAAGTTGCCGTACAGCTAAGCTCGCGTGAGCCCGTGTACGCTGAACACGTAAGTAAAGTTTCGCAAAGCCGAATTATGTTTGTCTAAGATACGTGTGAGCTGTGATAGTCTAATGGTAGAAACTCGGTGTCTTAATCGTAGCTCAAACTTCGAAGATTTGGCACGTATTTCTAAAAAAACATATAGGTATCAAACTAATTATTTCTGCTTTGTAGCAAAGGAAAATATTGTTAGGGCATCTGTACACCAGAGATATAAAAAAACTCTTACAAATGTGAGAAGTCTACTAATTCAGGTTTGGCCAACGCGATGGACTATGGCCTAAAACGCTCTCATTCAGATCCCTGCCCACCAGAGTGACAATAATGGGTTGATGATATGAGAGTTGAGACTGTTTGTTACCTTTTTACGAGCTTTGCCTATACTTTATAATGTCAGTTTTTTTTAGGTCATACCTTAGATTCAGAAGATAATAAATTCGTACTAAGTTCACTGGTCTTTGGAAACACAGCTCTTATTTCAAGGTTTCATTTTAGAAATTGATTATAATGATTACAGTAAAAGATAACGATAAAAATGCCTAAAAGTATTTCAACAATTATTATAGTTTTTACAAATGGGTTTTAATTTTTTGGAGTATATAGAATAAAGGTATATTTTGTTCGGACAAAAAAAATACTGTATTTTTAAAAGAATTAATTTCGTGTTGAACAGGATTCTGCTGCAGAATCATGGTGGACGAAAACGCCAATGGAGAGACGCCGACAAAGGATGTTGCAAAGATTACAAGAGTTACAGATGGAAAACGAGGAACGAGTTGCTGCAACAAAATAATATTAATATTTTTTTTAGAAATAATAAGCTTTTAATTTAGGTTTAGATATAATTGCGAATAATACATAAGTACATATATATTTCGTGATCAGAGAATGGCACGCTTTACAGCCATTTTTTTTATTATTATAATATATAGTATTTTACAGACGGCTTGATGGACGTTGCCGTTTAATAGTCAGAATTAATTAAAGTTTTTAGATATAGCGCCTGGGATTAGTAAAATATTATAATATTAAAAAGTACTTTTTAAAACAAGCTTTTATTTCAATGCACTGAAAAAGAAAAAATAAATTTTGTAGGAGTCAAACTCATCATTTTGTTGCATCGTACAATTTTCTATCATAGAACAGCTTATCGCTAGATAAGTCTAAGAAACTAAAGACGTGGATCTGAGCAAAATTTAATGTGAACAATCTCGCGACAATATATTTCCCAAAATCAAATAAATTGTAATAATTTTCAAGTTATTTTGAACGCATCTGTTAAAGGTAAAAAGAAGTTTAAATGACAAAACTGCATTTAAAAGCAATAACGGGTATTTTGACAAAGACATCTGTCATTTTTGACGTCATTTATTTTCATAGTAAGACATTGAATGTTCTACTTCGTTTATTATAAATACATAAACACATAGGTAGTGTGTAATGTGTTTTAGTTGATTTTATGTTATTACGCATTATTTGACAAAAATAGTAGCATTGCGTAATCCTTCTTTACATGAACTATAACCGTGCGTAATTTTATACTCCTCCGTCTGCGGCAAGTATCTTAAAAACGGATCACAAGTTTTTGCTTCACGTATTAATATATAGATAAATTAAGTTCATTGTTTAATTTAATATAAATACCAAAATTTTAATTTACATTTATTTGAAAAACGCTTAACATTGTCTTTACAATGTCTCCTTTATTCCCTAACGATTATGAGACTCGTTTCCTCAGTTCGAACAAACAGTTCAAGAGTCGAAAACTTCAAGAACCAACAGCGGGGAAGTTTCGTCTGTAACTGTTATAGAGGAAACATCTTAGAGGATTAAGCATTCCAAAGTTGCAATTTTAAACTGTCACAGTTTTGTACAAAGGAATTGTTATTATTTGTTTTTTATTCGTCATATCAAATTCATATTGTTGTCATATTGTTTTTTGAAGGTGGTAGAACGAGTGTAGTTCGACCGGGAAAGTACCACCACCACACCCATTTCTAGCGGGAAGCATTTCTTGCGTTTTGATAGAAGGGTGTGGTTGTCGGTACACTTTTATATGAGGCGACCATAATAGTCTTCGGGAGAAGCAACGCATCTGTGATTGACTTCAGACAGAACCCATGTTTTGTATGAAGTTGATTACAGATGTCCATGAGCTGTAGTGACCACGTATCATCAGGTGGACTGCATGCTCGTTTGCTACTTCAGTCAGATATAAAATAAAAAAAAAACCCATTCCTAGGGTATTGGATTGCGATACCCTGGTTTCAGATGTATTACTTCTATAGGAAACAGTAATATGACTACTATAGTATGACTTCAGACTTTACTGTTGCTTGTCAATTTAATTTTTAGATATTAATAAAAAAGACAGGGATAGGTATAAACTTCTTCTTTTATATCCACTTATACTCTCGGGAGTAGCAACGCATTTGTGATTGACTTCAGATACAGTTTTATTCTATACTAGCTGTACCCGCGGCTTTGCCCGCTTGCAAATTAACATGTCACAAAGTTTTTCTCCCGCAAATCTCGACACCGTGGGAATTCTATAATAAAAAGTAGTAACATTAATATCGGTTTGGCCGCTCAAGGATTACCTGGTCAAACACAGAGTGAAAAAACGAATTTAAAGTGTGTATTTGTGGGTAGGAACGTATTGTTATGTATTTTTTTAAATTAGACGAATTCTAATATTGTAAATCGCTTTTTTGAACCAATTTACATTCTTAGTGGTCTAATTCACAATATTGGGATACTTTTTTCAATCAACTCCTCCCTCCACATTTGAACCAAAACGTATCGATTATAAAGATTGATTTGAACTTTTTCGAATTGAAAAATACTATTTGAAGTAATTTTGGCGGATTCCAATTTCTAAGTAAGATTATAGGTAAACCTACTTTTAATATTAATTTGTGTTCAGGAGTTCCAAAGGCATTAAGGAATTCAAAAATTCTGTTGGATAATTTACTGCTTCCTCCATCTCAATGACTGTGTCTACCGAATAGTAGATCTGTGACGCTGCTTTAAATTTGGAAAAAAGAATCATTTATTTTATCGACACGTTCGTTGGTGGGTGGGTATATAGCCATCTTTTGGAACCAATTTACAGTGTTATTGGTTTTATTAACAATATCGGGATATACTTTTTCAACCAACTCCTCCACATTTAAACGAAGACGTATCGATATAAAGATTGATTTTAACTTTTCCGGATAAGAAAGAAATCTTTATATTTTCTAAGTTCATATTTTGTTTCATGTGGCCAAAGATAAGATCTTTTAAGAGGTGCATCGGGTTATTTGTGTGCGTAAATCCCGCATTGTTTTTTGTAAAGCAGAAGACATAATCAAAACACTTTTACAATTCATACGAACAGGGCGCACCCGCTCGCAGGGCGCTGCCGCACCCTGCTCGCTTATTTTTTATGTTTTCTTTTATGTTCCAACCTAACCTAACCCATCCTGTTTAAAATGCTACAGCTAAATCCAACTCTTAACAATAACATGACAATACTCCTGCATTTTCAGGATTTACGTATTCAAAGTGACACTTTTCATCATAATGTTCTCTCAACGGGTTGTAATGTATTGTAATCAATAAGTATCAAACTCATACTGCTTAAGTAGGTTGTGTACTTAGATTATCAGGGTTGATGAATTGAAGTTTAATTTATTAATCACATTTCAGTTTAATGAGCTGTCATTAAACTTATAATATATACTAAAAACAACCGTAAGCATTACGTGACTACCTTTTATAATTTAGGCTTGCACTATCCCGCATCATCAGGGAGGAGTCGAAGGTAAAAAAAACTATCCCGTGTCTTTGCTTAGTATTCTTATTACTTATACGTAAGCACTTGCGAGCCAACTTCTATAGCTTGGGCTTGCAGTACCCTGCATCATCAAGGCTGAGGAGGTTAAGGTCGAAATTGTCATCATGTGTCTTTGCTTAGTAATTATATTACATACCCGAAAGCATTAAATGGCCAACTCCTATGGCTTAGGCTTGCAGTACCCTGCATCATCAGGCTTGAGGAGTTGAAGATCGAAATTTTTATCTTGTGTCTTTGCTTAGTAATTATATTACATACCCGAAAACATTAAATGACCAACTCCTATAGCTTAGGCTTGCAGTATCCTGCATCATCAGGCTTGAGGAGTTGAAGATCGAAATTTTTATCTTGTGTCTTTGCTTAGTAATTATATTACATACCCGAAAGCACTAAATAGCTTACTTCTATTGCTTAGGCTTGAAGTACCTCTGCATCATCAGTGTTGAGGAGTTAAAGGTCAAAATTTTCATCATGGGTCTTTGCTTAGTATATATATTAAATACCTGAAAGCACCAAATGCCCATCTCGGATAGTTTAGGCTAGCAGTATCCTGCATCATCAGGGGTGAGGAGTTGAAGGTCGAAATTCTCATTTTGTGTCTTTGCTTAGTAATCATATTACATACCCAAAAGCACCAAATGGCCATCTCTTATGGCTTAGGCTTGAAGTAACCCTGCATCATCAGGGTTGAGGAGTTGAAGGTCAACATTTTTACCGTGTATCTTTGCTTGGTATTTTTATTACATAACCGTAAGTACCAAATAGCCAACTCTTACGGTTTAGTCTTGAAATACCTGTAGAGTGTAGATTGTAGCGTCTCAATAAAAACTTCGTAGTTCGCTCTTCAATCTTATTTATTGATGTATGCCAAATACCCAACATGATCAACAATGCATTAGGCGTGCTTAAGTACTATTAAGATTCTTACATTAGCAGGGTATGGTAGTCAGCGGTACCGGCCTCTCCACCAATCACGTGCGAGCCACTTTTGCACACGGCACCACTCTGCATCTCTTTCTTTCCTATAGCGCTGTCTCTTTCTTACATCTATTGACATTGCGTATATTTAGAGTGGGATAACAATACATGCCTATCTTATTCTAACTTATTCTAACTTATTTTATGTATTGACGCCGTCGTCCGTAACATTCTCCCCCCGGCGCAGACACGTCGTAGCCTCTTTCATCCGTAGGACGACGAGCTTAGTCGCAGGTCTCTTAAATACGCCTCCTTGAGTGCGGACATCTGCAGACCGGATGATGCCGTCTGATCCCGGGTGCACTCGCTCGATGACTCCTCTCGGCCAAGTGTTGCGGGGCAGCGTGCTGTCGACCACCATGACGAGATCGCCTTCTCGAAGTTGCGGAACTACAGTGCTCGCTTGCCCCCGCGGGATGAGTGTTGGCAAGTACTCTCGAAGCCATCGCTGCCAGAACTGGTCCGCTAGCGCTTGCGCTCTTCGCCAGGTGCTGCGGTCCGCCTCGGTGCAAGGCCCCGTCCGTGGTAGTCCTGTAGATGAGCCGATAAGGAAGTGATTTGGCGTCAGGGCTTCTTCATCGTCGGGTTCTACGGAGACGTGCGTGAGTGGTCGTGCATTCACGCTGTATTCTGCCTCAGTGATTAATGTCTGCAGTACCTCTTCTTTGGGCGCCTTTTCTTTAAGCGTAGTGCTAAGTGCTACTTTTACTGAACGCACTAAGCGCTCCCAAGCTCCCCCCATGTGCGGCGCGCCCGGTGGTATAAAACGCCAGTCGGTGTTATATTGCAGACTGAAATCTCGTAGCACCGTAATCCAGGACTCATAAACATTTCTTAATTCAACGTCTGCTCCCCTGAAGTTGGTGGCGTTGTCAGAGTATATGACGAGTGGCCAGCCTCTCCTGGCGGCCATCCTTCTTAGCGCCATAATAGCAGAGTCCGTGGAGAGTGATTGGACGATTTCTAAGTGAATTGCCCTCGTTGTAAGGCAAGTGAATAATGCACACCACCTTTTTCATGTCTTCGTCCGATGGTCACCATCATAGGTCCAAAATAATCGACCCCACAGTAGGTGAAGGCGCGGTGACCCGGTTCCAGCCTCACTTTAGGCAGGTCTCCCTTCGGTGGCGTTTTTGGAGCCGCCTTGTATACGCGGCAATACTGACATTCTCTAGCTATCTTCTTGACTGTAGGCCTCAGATGTAGAATAATGTATTGCTGTCGGAGTTCATTGACGACTCGTTCGTTATTCGCGTGACCCGCCCGGCGATGATAATTCTCGATGAGCAGACGAGTGAACGGGTGCCGTCCGTCGAGTATCGCTGGCTGGTTCGAGTGCGTTGTACTATTTAGAGCACCTATTCTGCCTCTTGCCTTTATTATGTTGTCGTCTAATACGGCGTCCAACTTCTTTAATCTACTACGTCGTGGTAGCGGCTGATTCTGTTTTAGCCTTATTAACTCTTCTTTAAAGGAGTCTCTCTGCGCTCTCTGAAGCCAACGTCGTTCAGCCGCTCTCAGGTGTGAGACTTCTAGATGTATATTATTTTTCCTTTTGGCTTTCAGCTTCTCAATGAAGAGTTGTGTTAGCGCAGTAGTTCTTATTAATTTTAAGTAACTGGAGAACCTTCGGATATCGGGCAGTGAGTCCTCTGGGTAAGTGTCATCTTCTGAATAGGCGTAGCATGCCACTTCCTCGGTCTCGTTATCCTCGCTCTCCTGTGGCCACTGGTTTGCCGGTGCCCTAAGGAATGGGGGCCCCGTGAACCACCTATCATGACTGTCGATCTTATTGCTCTGAAATCTGGTGGCGTCGTCTGCCACGTTGAGCGTGGTAGGCACCCACCGCCAGTCAGCCGCTTGTGTGAGTTCGGCGATCTCTGCTAGGCGGTGTGCGACAAATGGAGTGTATTTCTTTTTCTCGTTTCTTATCCAACACAGAACTGTTCTAGAATCACTCCAATAGGTGACTCGTCTGGGCTTCCAGGTATGTTCCTTTATTATCGTGTTACCGAGTCGCGCCCCAATCAACGCCGCTTGAAGCTCCAGTCTTGGAATGGTGAGCATCTTTAGCGGAACTACCTTTGCCTTGGCCATTACTTGGATGGTTTCTGTTAAGTCTTTGTATACGATCCTCCAATAGGCCACCGTTGCATACGCCTGTTCACTCGCGTCGACGAAAATATGAAGCTCTATATGGGCTTGCGGCGTTAAGTTCATACTGTAGCACCTTGGTATAGCTAGCGCTGAGACATCTGGGAGTCGTTTTATCCATTCGTCGAAAAGATAGGCTTCCTCTTGCGGTAGTTCTTGGTCCCAGTCCACCTTCTTAAGCCATAATTGTTGCAATATTATCTTGCCGACGATGGTGTACTGACTGATGAGCCCCAGCGGATCGTACACTGACATAACTGCGCTTAAGGTTTCGCGCTTAGTAGGAGCTCTTAGTCGCAGCCTGACTTCATCGGGAACTCTCTTAATATCCGTGTTGAATGTAAGAGTGTCGGAGTCTGGGTCCCATCGAAGTCCTAACGTTTTCTCCTTGTGATGTGCCACTAGCTGTACGTCGACGTTCTGGGATCTCTTTTCTTCTGGAATGCTAGCAAGAACCTTCTTATTGTTTGAGTTCCACCCCCTCAAGTTGAAGTCGGCCCGCTGATGGATGTACATTACTTCTTTGACCATCTTAATAGCTTCGTCTTCTGATTGGAAGCTGTCTAAGTAATCATCCATATAGTGACGCTCCTTAATTGCTAAAGCTGCCTCTGGGAATTCTTGCTCAAAGTCTGTGGCGTTACGATTCCTCACGCTATGAGCGAGGTACGGTGAGCTGCTTGCTCCGAATATCATTGATACCATCTTCATTTTTCTTGGGGTATCGGTGGGCTTGTCCCGCCATAAAAACATTTGTGCTGGCTGGTCCTCAGGTCTTATTTTAATCCTGAGAAACATTTCTTCGATGTCTGCGGTTACGGCAATTCTTTTTTCTCTGAACCCGAACAGTATTCTTGTGAGTGAAGTCAATAAGTCTGGCCCTTCTAGCAGGAAGTCGTTAAGGCAGACTCCTTTCACCTTGGCCGCTGCGTCAAAGACCATTCTCACTTTCCCTGGCTTGTTGTGGTTCGTGACGGCGAAGTGAGGTAAGAACCATTTGCGATTGCTATTCATTTCGCTGCCATCGCACTCGGTCGCGTAGCCCTTCTGTACAAGGTTCGTGACTTGAGCCGTATATACTTCCTTAAAGGCGGGCTCCTTAGTCATCCTCTTCTCTAACGTGTGTAGTCTTCTTAAAGCTGACTCGTAGCTATCGGGGAGTGTGGTGTTGTCGGTCTTCCAAGGAAGGCCTACTTCGAAATAACCCTCCTTCCTTTTGGCAGTTGCTTCGAAAATATCGTTGGCCCTCTTCTCGTACTTGTTAACCCTCTCTTTGGTCGACACACCAAGGGAATCTACGTCGAAATAATATTCGACGAGCTTTTGTAATTGTGTGTCACTTGTGGAGATGTGAAGTACGGCTGCTTGGTCTTGATAAATCGCTCTTCCTGGTGCCGATCCATGCAACACCCAACCCAGCTTTGTCCAAGATGCGGCAGGTTCTGTTTTCTTGCCAGCGCGTAGCTGTCGCGATACTATTAAGTGCCAGTTGTCAGCCCCTATTAGTATGCGAGGCTTGGCGTCTCCTGTGCAGACCTTCTCTCGTATACTGCGCAGGTACGGATACCGCTCTAAATTATGCGGTATACGTTGTTGATGTAACTGTAGCCCTCGTACGGTGCGGGCTTTGACGGTGTATGTTTCTTGTTCTCTTAGACCTCTCACTCGGATCTCGATCGCCTTGCTCTCTATTCTTTTTTGCTCGTTGATACCTCTAATGTTCAAAGGCTGCTTCGATCCGCCATCGGTGAGTTGGTTAGCTAATACTTCATCTATTAGTGTCACCGTGGACCCTTCGTCCAAGAGGGCGTGCGTAATTATCTCCCCCCGTGGACCGCTGAGCTTCACCTTGCAGGTCTTGAGCAATACCGCAGATGTCTTCTTTGCTGTAACGCTCATTACTAGTGCGGTTGAGTCGGCTGTTTTGCATTCGTTCAGAGTGCTGACCGTAGGAGCCGATTCCGTTGCCTTTTCCTTGTGTAGAAGCGCATGATGTCGGTAGGTACATCCGTGAACTCCGCAGGCTTTAGCTTTGCAGGAGAATCGGTTGTGCTTCCGTTTCATACATTTGAAACACATTCTGTTATCCTTGGCCCATTTCCAGCGATCGTTGGTGTCGAGTGCCTTGAGTTTGGCGCAATCGGGAGTGTAATGTCCCTCGGACTGGCACATAAAGCATCTTCTTTCATCTTCATATGTGATGCCTTCTGCAGTGTATACGCCTCTAGTAGCTGCCCGTTTTGGAGCCACTTCTTTTTTTACTGGTACTGGAACACCTCGTCTGGTTGTGTGGGTATATCTGATCATCAGATCCGCTTCGGCCATCAAGAACTCTGAGAGGACGATCATTTCGTTTTCTTCTATAATACGAGCTTCATTATTGGCTGCGTACTCCGCCCATTTGCTGACGAGATGCGGACTCAATTTGTCCATGACGTCCCGAACAAGAAGCGGACTCTGTAGGTAGCCTCTTCTGTCTATACTCTTGATTGTGTAGACTATGTTCTGAATCTTGACTGCGAACTCGTATAGATCAGTACTCGCACTTCCTAGCTTAGGGAGCTTCTTGAGTTCTTCCATTGCTCGATCAATTATAAATTCTGGCCTTCCATACTTCATTTCTAGCGTTCGCATAATTACTTCTGGACTGGAGGCGGTGAATAACTGCGAAAGTACAGTTTCTCGTGCTTCCCCTCGTAGGCTGTTTCGTAGACGCAAAAGATTTTCCGTCGGAGAGAATTTGAAGAGTCTCGTAGAATCTTCCATAGCGGCTTTGTATGGTAGCCACTCTGCGACGGCTCCCGTAAAGATGGGTAGTTCTGCTGTCTGACGCGGCAGCGGCCTAGACGTAATCATTTTTTCCAATGCGTCGGCTAGTCGTTGAATGCCCTGGTACTTGGCGTTCTCCCCCCGTTGCTCTTTAACGGGGGGTTGAGCCTCTTGTGGCTCTTCCCTGAATTTCGGTGCTGATGGTCGTTGTTCTTCTATGCTTCTATCGACCCAGTCCCGTACTCTTTCATTGCATATGCTGGATTTGTACTCTGATTCGGCTTCTATCGCTGTCACTTCGGCGGCTAGTCGTGCCTTGATGAGTTTCTCTCTGATGCGCAGTCGCTTTTCTTCTAGCTCCGCGAGTTCCTTTTCTGCCTCGTATTGCGCCATCTTCATTCTTGCATCAGCGCTTTTTCTCGACGTGTTAGTGTGAATGCTCAACGCCGGTGACGTAGGTCTTCGTATTGGTGATGCGGCTTCACGTCTCATTGGAGTGCTAACTGGTTGTGCAGGCGGCCCCATAATGGACGTCCCTATTGACGCCTCTGGCGCGGTCTCTCTCGCTCCTCGTGGCGGAGAGTACTCCAATCTTCTCCCTTGGGGAATACTTCCTGCTACAGTTGACGGCGATTGCGGCGAGTCTTCATAAATGCGGTGCAGTGACGGTGCAAGCACACTCTTAGTGCCTACTGGTAACTCCGGCTCGCTGTATCCAGATTCGGAGCGAACACGGCTTCTCGTGTTCATAGCGACCGGCGTATCCAATCCGACGCGCTGCAGTCCTTACTCGAGTAGCGCAGATTCGCCTCTGAATCTGCCGTAGAGTAGATTCGCTTCTGAATCGCCCGCAGTACAGATTCGCTTCTGAATCCGTCGTGGAGTGCCAAATCTTCAGAATCCGGCTCGAAGGACCAAATTGTAGAGTGTAGATTGTAGCGTCTCAATAAAAACTTCGTAGTTCGCTCTTCAATCTTATTTATTGATGTATGCCAAATACCCAACATGATCAACAATGCATTAGGCGTGCTTAAGTACTATTAAGATTCTTACATTAGCAGGGTATGGTAGTCAGCGGTACCGGCCTCTCCACCAATCACGTGCGAGCCACTTTTGCACACGGCACCACTCTGCATCTCTTTCTTTCCTATAGCGCTGTCTCTTTCTTACATCTATTGACATTGCGTATATTTAGAGTGGGATAACAATACATGCCTATCTTATTCTAACTTATTCTAACTTATTTTATGTATTGACGCCGTCGTCCGTAACAATACCCTTACATCATCAGGGTTGAGGAGTTGAAGATCAAATTTTTGTCCCATGAATTTGTTTAACAATCTTATTATATATCCATAAAAACAAATTGACTTACTTGCACGGTTCAGGCTAGCAGTACCCCTGCATCAACAGGATTGAAGAGTTGAAGGTCAATTTTTTTAGGAAATATCTGCTTAGTAATCTCATTCTACATTCATATTCGTATCTTTAGCAGTTTAGGCTCTACGATGTTTATTCAATAGATGAGTGAGGGAGCATCCTTTCGTTTTTATATAAGTATATATAGATATAGAGATATAGATTTGTATAGTATCAAATAACATAGGAACACATAACCAATAAAAAATACATAATAAAGGAATACATTTTACAGACCATAACATGTTTAGTTTCAACCAATTCAACTATGCAGTTACCTATCTTATTAACACTTATCGAACACAGAATAAATACTGCGTAGTTTTAAATGGACATAACTTTTTTATTCGTAAACCGATTTACATAAAATAAACGCTAAATATTAAGTGAAGTTTCCCACAACACATCAGTGAAAATTATATTCAAATTGGATAAGCCGTTTCTAAGATTAGCGTTTTCAAACACACAGACAAACAGACAAACAGACAAACAGACAAACAGACAAACAGACAAACAGACAAACAGACAAACAGAAAAGATTTCTAAAAACCATTATTTTGGGTTCTGTATCGTATTATATACCTCTAGAAATGGTTTTCACCTAAATTTATTCCATGTACAGACAGCGACCTCTTACAGATTTATTATAGTATAGATAGATAGATGAAGTTTCTTACGCATGTTCCTGGGTGCTAGCGACTTAGCATCTAGTGGACTGTATGTTCGTTTGCTGCTTTTAAATTATAACACAACTAGCTGACCCGGTATAATATGTTTTATCTAAAAGATAAAAATCGAAAATCATCAGTATTCCTCCACCATATTCATTCATAACCATGTAAAAAAAACATGATTGTAACCATATTAGAAAAAAGGATATAAATAAGAAAAAAGACAAACCCGCTAAGTTTCTTGCCGGATCTTCTCAGTTCAGGTCGTATTCCGGTGGTAGTGTAAGAAAACATGTAACTGACAATTTGTAAGTGCCCCCGTATTTCTATACAAAATAAAGACATTTCATTTCATTTCATATTATACATATATTATACTTAAAAACCCTCCTCTTGAATCATTTTATTTATTAAAAATAACTACATTTAAATCCGTAGTGTAGTTTTAAAGATCTAAGCATACATAGGACCGACAGTGCAAAGTGACTTTGTTTTATACTATGTAGTGATATCAGTGACAATAAAATACACGACCGAACAGGAAGATTTCCTACATAAAGAATCGCAAAAAAGTGCTTAAGAAAACGTTCTCTACTCTAACCATTAATATTACCAACGCCAATGTATTCTGTCAAATATATCCAAACACCTCAAAGCAATTGATGGCAATGAGTCGTCAGAATCAACCCCTTTCAAATTCCATACCTCGCTTTAAGAATTTCTTTGGCGCTTTAAGAAGAACTGCAAAATTCCGCCTCATGAAAGTTGAATTTCTTCATCGTGGAAATCTTCAAAGCAAAAAGGGGTCTACTCATAGGAAACTGTTTCCACAAACGAGTATCATAAAAAATAAACTTAAAAAAGGATATGTTAACTCTATTTTTTTATAAATTACTGATGACTTCTGCAGGGGTGCGGTCTAACACGCGATGGGTTTCGGGTTCAATCCCAGGTGTTCTAAATTTAATTTAATCTCCTGTTCTGAGTCTTTGTTTATTGTTTTATGGCTGGTAGTTATAGTATGGTATGGTATAGTTTAGTGGGAGCTACGTGTAGAATGTGTTATTTATTTATTTATGAACAATAAATGTCCTTCATCTCATGGCAATGAATTAGCAAGCTGAAGTGGCAGTGGGCTGCCCACATATGTCGCAGAATCGATGGCCGATGGGGCAGATGAGTTCTCGAATGGAGACCACGATCCGGCAGACGTAGTGTAGGACACGCTCCGGCTCATTGGACCGACGACCTTAAGAGGGTTGGAGGCAGTGGTTGGATGAGAGTAGCTGAGGACCGAGCATTATGGCACAGCTTGGGGGAGGCCTATGTCCAGCAGTGGAATGAAAAAGGCTGATAAGACGATGATGATGATGATGATGTCATGGCAAACGGTCAGGCAACTGAACATCAACCTTAATAAAGTTATACCTGAGTTCATAGGCAGGGTTTCCATTTTCTTCTCTTGACGTAATCTGTCATTTACCGGAAGAGACTGGTCTGTGGAAACAATTTATGACAGAACGCTGCAACCGCAGCTGGTAATTTTCACACGGGTGTTTTTGAGGGGTGAAATTAAACCGATATCCGATTTAAAGATTTTATGCAAATGCACTTTCTGCTTTAGGACCGTATTACGGGGATTAATGCTTGCCACAAAGTAAGTGAACCGCGTTCCTTAAAGTTATTTTCGAACTGTAATTTCACGAAATACGTAGTTCTAAGTTCTTGTATATTATTGATGTAGGAAACGAGCATGCAGTCCACCTAAAAGTGCTAACTGCCTTTAATGGACATCTGTGAGGGACTTCATACAGAACAATGATTCTATCTGAAGTCATTCACAGCTGCGTTGCTACTACTGGGCACAAAGATCGCCTCAAATAAAAGTGAGCCTGCAACCGGAAAAGAACCGTTTCAGGCTAGAAAGTATGGCGTTGTACCATCCCGGTGAATCCATATTCATAATTTTTATCTTTTAAATATAATTTACTTTGTATTACATTTAAAAGGTAAAATTTATTTACTACAAAAAAGGTAAAGGTAAAATTACTTTGTAGAAAATTAGTAAAATATGTTTCGAGTTGCATATACATATACATATTATAAAACATGTATACAATTAAATACAATGGTTTATGGTTATTAACATCCATAATATACAGGTATAAACTGAATAATAATAATAATAATCGTAATAATAATATATGCAATGAATGGTAATAACATAACTTAGGGTCCGTGTAAAACAAATCACCACATACGACAACACAGCCTTTTTCCCTTTCGTTTAACAAAGGCGTATTCACAAAGCCTGAAAATACAGAGGCATGTTTCCATTGTCATCCGATACTAATTCCGGATTTATTTATCTTTTTGTTTATTCGATTAATAAGAGTTTTGGGTGAAATTAATACATAAATTCAACAACCAATTGAGCCAGAAAATTTTCGTGTCCGATTCCACAGGCACCACCGATTTCTATTTACATAATAGTGCTATACTATTATTTATAGATAAGCAATGCTGTTTTCTGATGGCGTACGTTAAGGAACAAAAACTTTATGAAGTTCAATTTACTTTTCAGAAAAAGCGACGCAAGCGTGGCGTATTTCAGGTAGGATTACAAACGAATTTAAATATCTTATTATTAATATTATAAATGTAAAATCTGAGAATATGTGTGCCTGTTACTCTTCTACGCAAAAACTGGAGATCACATTTCGTTGAAATTTGGGTCACAGATACTTTATGATCCGCATTTATATACATAGGATACTCATTGGTATGACAAGTGAGCTGCGAGTGATCGAAGCGAGCCGCGGTAATAAGCTAGTTATAAATATTGGCGTCAGAGATCATTTGCTGTCAGCTGAACTTCAAGTTTCTTTTACCATTCAATTACATAAATCATCCTGAGTGATTTTTAATATAACTGACTAATAGAAGATACTCAGGTTGTTAATATGATCATTTATTTTAAAGCTTGACATTTTCATTTCCACGTCATACTCAACTTATCGGACAAAAATAACGTGCAGTGGAAACACGCTCGAACATAAATAAAGAAATCCTGTGCTTGTTGTACGCCTTTGAAAGAATTTTCCAGTGTTTTGTTGCGGTGGTCAGTCTTTCTTTGAACTTATCTCTGTTGGCTGTCTGTGTACCGTTAAAATATTAATATTGTTAATCAATATAGGTGTCTGAGGCTTTTATTTTTGGTTTATTGTTCTTGTTTTCTTTACATTTCACACCTTTATCTTACTGTAGAATAACTGCTGAAGTAGTATTGTATATGAGAATTGTAGATACAAGTAGGACTTTTGATTTTTATTCTACTGCGAACAAAGAAGAGTAATGTTTTTCGAGCGTATGTATGTGCGTGTGTTTGTATATGTGTCTATTTATTTAGAACGTGATATAGTCCAAGCGGCTTGACATATATTTGCATTATGACTCATATATTGCTGTTTTGATCCGAAATTAAAACAGAGTTAAATTAAATAAATTATTACATTAACCATTGATTTGTTTCAAGCAGCCGGGTTTTTATTTGTAGTTGTTACAATTTATAGATTTCAGATAGATTCCATGTTCTAGATGAAGGTCTTTTCAGATGTCTATGGATGAGAGGGACCACTTACCACCAGGTGGACCGATGACCTGAAGAAGACAGCGGGAAACCGTTGGATTCAAAAGGCACAGGACCGGTTGGAGTGGTGTCATTTAGGGGAGGCCTATGTCCAGCAGTGGACCTCAAAGAACTGGTGGATGGATGCTTGTATACATCTTCAATCAGATAAACAAAAATTAGGACGAGCTGGAAAAGCTGGAAGTCTTAGGTTATGTACCTACTGAATTATACGGTAGTCTGTACAGTTGACATGTTTTTCTTTAAAATTACTCTTCAGGCTTAGCACGTTCATGCATACGAGATGAAATACACAGCCTATTTTACATATTGGAAATATTTAATAAAGCACTGAGATATTTATAACTGTGTAGAGAATGCCCTTCCACCAAAATGTGCCAGGTAACTTATGGATGGGTGTCAAATCTTCTAAATCATGCAATTCTCTAATAGGATTGCTTGATTTTCCTTGCTCAGTTTTGGTAGCTAAGCTACATTTTTGAAAAGAGAAATGAGTGCCAAGAGTGCCAAATACAAGCTCTAGTCAGAGGAAGTCCGGAACGAGAAACCTCTGGCGCCCCAATAAAGACGAGTATAGCGCCGCAGTTAGGTTTTTTTTATCTGACTGAAGCAGCAAACGAGCATGCAGTCCACCTGATGTTAAGTGGTCACTGCCGCTCATGTACATCTCTAATCAACTACATACAGAACATGGGTTCTATCTGAAGTCAATCACTGATGCGTTGCTAATGCCGAGGACTATGATGGTCGCCTTATATAAAAGTGTGCCGGCAACCACACCCTTCCATCGAAACGCAAGGAATGCTTCGCGTTAGAAATAGGTGTGGCGGTGGTACTTCCTCGGTCTAACTACGCTAGTTCTACCACCTTCAAAGTTTAGTCGGTATTCTGATGATTAGTTCTGTCTAGGCGTCAGCAAGTCCTACATTACCCACTGCTGCCACCGCGGCTCAGCCTACGGTGACAGGAGTGAATATGCGTAAAGGCATTCCCCTACGAAAAATAGGATGGATACAAGCTAAGGATCGCGACCAGCATACTTATAGCATTTTCATAGCTGATCCTAGTTTTGTTTACCGTAGTTTCTTAGCTTAGCTTTGACATCTTACACGACTTAGCACCTTGCACTGGTATCTTAAAAGTTACAAGTATTTAAAATAATCCTGTTATTTATTAATGACTCCTGTTATCGCTTTTGAACTTTAGAATTATTGTCCCACAGGGCACAGGTCTTATTTCATAATGAGATTATTTCAAGCCATAGAAAGGCAATAGCAAGATTTCACCCTCACAATGTTTTCCTTCACCATCAAGCAAAAGTAAAAAAAAGTGTGGCATTCGAGGACCGCCGCGGTAATCAACTTATAAAATATTTATTTATTTATGCAGTATTTTTCGTCTTTGATATTAATTCAAGTTTTTTCTTTGACACTATGTACCTTCTCACAAACAGTTGCTTACATATTCGTCCGATTTCCGAGCAGCTCGTCTCGATCCGTGCGAGCTTCGTACTGTCGTACCATATACATACACGTTAATTGAATGCTCGGCCTCGCTACATGTTAGGCCGGAATGGCAGGGTGTTAGGTTTCTTTCGTTACGGAATTTATTATTTCGGGATTAATTTCCAGTGATAAATGCTTGGGATTCAAATCTTGGGCTCTCTATTGAGCGACCAGTCTTACCATTCCCAATACTCTATGGACTCCGGTTTGACGCGCAATGGGTCCCGGGTTCGATTCCCGGCCAGACAGGTCTCTGAATGATGAGTGTAGATTCATGTTCTGGGTCTGGGTGTTTGTGTATTCGTCTTGTGTTGATGGTACCCACGATACAGGAGTAAATCCTAGTGTGGGGCTATGAGTGTAGAAAGCGTGTGTAAAAAATAACATTCGAAAAGGCACCAGTTAGCAAATACACGTTCATTTACAATCAAGTGGTACCTAATTAATCTGCCCGTGCGGCGGCGGCGAATTAATTTGTTTTTAACCACGTGGACAGATGGCGGCAGGATCGCAGGAAGATCTCGCTCGCTAACCGCAGGTGATTGTACGTATACTGACGAAGACGTAAATTATTATTGAAATTATTAAATACTACTCATTTCGGCGGCTTGACTCGCTCCCATATACTATTACTACTATGGTAAGGTAAGTTAAACTATTTGTACGCCAATTTTCTTGCTAAATCCGACTAGTAGTGGCCTAATACTGCGAATCGCTAGATTTCATACGCCTTTTTATTTTTTTTTTAATCCTCTTAGTAGATTTCCTCGCGAAAAATTCCTTCACCATACAACTTTGAGGAACAACTTCTAACACACATATGATTTTAGAAAATCAGTAACTCCCTGGGTTTGGAACCTCGGACTATACAGACCGACCTTAACTATAACTACTCTATGGATTCCCATCCACCCGGAGATTTATCCGCACAATCAATAATTGAAATTATAAATTACTAGGTTATTGTATTGAGGTAGCGGAACGGACTAACTCCTAATGAGTACTAGGTTCAATTGCCGGCCAGACAGATTCCAGAATGATGAATTTAGATTTCTGCTCCAGGTCTGGGTATTGTGTCGCTCGCCACGGTCACGTCTACGATGGTAAAGTGTTGCATTAATTTGACAGGAACTTTTGCGTGAAAGAATAACAAACACATGTAGGTACACCTTCACAAAATTTTGTTCTTATAATATTAAATAATATTAGGACGTAATTGTGATAGGTCAACAGCTAAAGGTGGTGGTTCGACAAACAAGGATCGACCAGTAGGTACCTCTACCATACCTATTTCTAGCGTAAAGCGGTTCATGCTTGCGTAAAAATGTGTGGTTGCTTGCTCATATAGGAGTATTTTTTTTACAAATTTGATAGTCGCCTAAAATAAAAGTGTGCCGGCAACCACACTCTTCCACCGAAACGCAAGAGCTGTTTCACGCTAAAAATAGGTGTGGCGGTGGTACTTCCCCGGTCAAACCATTGTTACCACCTACCTTTATAGTAGTGAGGCACTCAGATACAATCTTTGTTTTGTATGTAGTTATCTATGCGAGGCAGTGAGCACTTATCATCATGTCTACTTCATGTTTGCTGTACCATTTTACTTTTACTGCCTTTATAATATAAATGTGTCACTGCATTATTTTTCAAAGTTTAATAACGCTTTGTTTTTTACAAATCACTACCAAAACGTATCGAAGATTTTGTCGACTCAAAATCTACAACAATACGATAAACAATTTTCCCAATCTTTCAAACAATTTAAATATAAATTTATTTAGCAGAAAGGTAACTTGGATACACTGTAATTCATACTTTAGTAGCCATGAATAAGGGAACTTACGTGTATCCCGGGGCTGGCTATTTTTCAAGTTTAAAACTCCAGTCTGACCGATTGGTCCCAGGGTAGGGACTGTCCGGAGAATAGAGTGCTTATTCATCCTCACACATACAAATAGTTGAAATAAACTGAATGGATAGAGTTAACTTTCTTTTTGTATTTTCTTATTTACTTTTTAAAACATATTTAATGTTTTTTGTATCTTCATCTTGATAGTGAAACACATTGCAAAGTGATGGTAATAAACCAGAAACCTTCGCGAGCTTATGAATAACAACTTTCCTAATCATCACATGATCAAATGAATAGTTTACGATTCTATAGAGGACATACAGACAAAGGTTAATCTTTATATATAATAGGTACTTATCGTGCATAAGCAATACCTGCTTAAGTTTCTTGGTGAAGTGACAATGTATGTTAAATATTGATTTCGATTATGTAGCCAAGCGTATTGTCATGTGATTTGTATGGTATATTGATGTACTTAGTATCGATTTCGAGGGATATTGCATATGGACATTATTGTAAACAATACTTTTCCCCAGCAATAAATAGGCCTTAAGTGTAGTTTTAGTAACTATCTCAATTTTATCTTTATGACTATAAATATATTTCCATTGGATAATAGTATTCTTAGGGTTCCTAAACCAAAGGATAAAACCCGAACCCTATTACTAAGATTCCTCTGTCTGTCTGTTTGTCTGTCTGTCACCAGGCTGTATCACGCAAACCTACGTGTGATAGCTATACAAACAAATTTCACAGGGTATGGCAACATAAATCTGTTGCCGCTATAACAAATACTAAAAACAAAATAAAATAAATGTTTTACGGGGGCTGCTACACGACAAACGTATTTTTTTGCCGTTTTCATAGATAATGCTACGGAACCCTCGTGCGAGAGTCCGACTCGCGCTTATACCTACGTCTTTTTATGTACCCAAGCTTATACAACTTATTATTGTAATGATTATAAGTAAAAAACTTATTTCTAATTAAAGCTACCGTTGTTTTATACAGTCACCTTATTACGATTATATTATTGCACAAATTTTAGGAATGTTATCATTGGAAGTGCACAAAAACGCAGTAACGGTCAAATTCTATTATATAAAAATATTCTTAATAATAATAATAATGTAATATGGACACCTTCCCATCTACATTCTATTATATTATATAAAAAATATTCTTAATCAAAAACAATAATATAACATGAACACCGTCGTCTGTACGTACACCTCGACCTCGAATTAATTTCACAGCACAAATTACTTCTGCTATTAATTACGTTCCCCGTTTGTTTTTACTAATTCCGTGTTTCTGACTTTCATGTGTAAAGCATGTGTCTGTTTAAATTCAGGAAAAAAAATTAAAATTACGGATACCACTATTATATGAACATTTTCAAAGGTGATACCAGTGTAGTTTGACCGTGGAAGTACCATCGCCACACCTATTTGTAGCGTTAATTTTATTTATTTATTTATTTTTATTTATAAGTTTTTGTACACAGAGAATACATAAAAACAGACATAATGTAAATACAGTACAAAGGACTGCTCATTTCAAAATGAAATTTCTTCCAGCAGCCCTGAGATCGGAGTGTACATTAGTCAGGCAAATCAAGTGTGCACAAATTAATTAATATAGATATATATTTATAGAAATATATTAGTAGGATATACTGATATAAATATATAATATATATAAATATATAATATATAATAATATAATATATATATATAGATATAGTATTATATTATACTGATTATGAAAGGGATAAATAATGCTCTTTCACTCTTCTTTTAAAAACCTTTGTTAATTTTATGCTTTTCGGTGGAAGGGTGTGCTTGCTGGCACACTTTCACATGAGGTGACCATCATAGTCCTCAGGAGTAGCTACGCATCTGTGAATGACTTCATATGGAATCCATGATCTGTATAAAGTGTCCATGAGCGGCAGTGACCATCAGGTGGACTGCTTGCTCGTTTGCTACTTCAGTCAGATAAAAAAAATCTTCATTGGTTTAAAACAATTTTATTTCAATAGATACTCCACACTTTTTATTTCATTTTTACTTTTGACATTTTACGCTAATTGTAACTTAAAAATGACTTATCGTCTGGTGGATTACATGTTAATTTCAATAATATAAAAAATATCATTGAGACATCGCAGTAAGTTACTTATGAGAACCTCATTCATCCTGTCACTACGCACGTATCTCCTCCCAGACAATTTATCCCCAACAATTATTATAAATTGTAAGAAATAAAAATAACAGTAACAATAATAAAATAAAAAATAAAAACTTTTTAACAAAAAATATCTACCGACTTCCATGTCACAAAAAAGTAAAAAATAATTTAAATATATTTTGGTCTAGAACATACTCAGTACTTAGTACATAGTCCTGAAGTCGGTGCTCGACATATTTCGCTGGACGACGGTAACTACGTCCTATATGAGCACCGACTTCAGAACTATGTACTAAGTACTGAGTATGTTCTAGACCAAAATATATTTAAATTATTTTTTACTTTTTTGTGACATGGAAGTCGGTAGATATTTTTTGTTAAAAAGTTTTTATTTTACACTTTTTAGTGACTATATTTTTATGTTTGTATTTAAATAAAGCCTCTAAGTTTGCTTTGTGCATCTACATATTCACAAAAATTAAACATAAAACACTTTTACAATTCATACAAACAGGGCGCCCCCTCTGGAAGTACCCCTCCATCATCAGGGTTGAGGAGTTGAAGGTCAAATTTTTCATCTTATATTGTTGCTTAGTAATCTTATAACATATACGTTAGTACCAGGTGGCTAACTTCTATGGCTCAGGCTTGCAGTACCCTGCATCATCAGGGTTTAGGAGTTGAAGGTCAAAATTTTAATTTTGTGCCTCTGTTTGGTATTATTTTTACATACCCGTAAGCACCAAATTGCCAACTCCTATGGTTTAGAATTGAAGTACCCCTTCATCATCAGGGTCGAGGAGTTGAAGGTCAAAATTTTAATTTTGTGCCTCTGCTTAGTATTATTTTTACATAACCGTAAGCACCAAATTGCCAACTCCTATGGTTTAGGATTGAAGTATCCCTTCATCATCAGGGTTGAGGAGTTGAAGGTCAAATTTTTGATTTTATATTTTTGCTTAGTATTTTCTTTACATAACCGTAAGCACCAAATTGCCAACTTCTATGGTTTAGGATTGAAGTACCCCTCCATCATCAGGGTTGAGGAGTTGAAGGTCAAATTTTTCATCTTATGTTTTTGCTCAGTAATCTTATAACATATACGTAAGCACCAAATGGCTTATTCCTATGGTTTTGGCTTTAAGTACCCCTGCATCATCAGGGTTGAGGAGTTGAAGGTCAAATTTTTGTCCCATGAATTTGCTTAACAATTTCATTATATATTCGCAAACATCAAACGACCAACTTTTATAGTTCAGGCTAGCAGTACCCCTGCATCATCAGGATTGAAGAGTTGAAGGTCAAATTTTTCATAGTAAATACCTACATAGTAATTTTATTCTATATTTTACTCAATTGGACTTCTCCAGCTAAGGTTCGGCCGACTATCACTAATTTTATTATTTTGCTCCAAAAAGTTGAAGATCCTATGATTAGAACCTTATCAAACTCTTATCAGACTACCCCTGGAGTACATCCTTTCTAATAAAAAAAGAATCATCAAAATCGGTTGGCGGGATATTGAGTTATTCATACATTTATCGCGTACATTGAAAATGCAAATTTAAGACTTATGCGTTTTTCTTATGGATGCCCTAGTCAAAAAAATACTAAAAAAAAATGGGACCCTATGACACGCACTACCTTTCAAATAAAAAAAAAATCATCTAAATCGGTTCACCCAGTCCGGAGAAATGAGGTAACAAATATAAAAAAAAAAAAAAAAAAAAAAAAAAAAAAATACAGACGAATTGATAACCTCCTCCTTTTTGGAAGTCGGTTAATAAAGGAAAACACCGCGAGGTAACCTGCACAACCCGCGAGTTTATTAAAAAAAAAGTTCTCGGAGGTGTGTGAAGTCCACCAATTCGCACTTGGCCAGTGTGGTGGCCTAAAACTCTCTCATTCTGAGCCCAGCAGTGGGACAATAATGGGTCGGCACCAAGCATAGCAAATAACCGACTTAAACTAATTACACCATAACTAAAACTCGCACTATTACCCTAACCTCCATAACTCGGCATTGTTACAGTCCTATAATTCCGCCCCAAGGGTCGAACCATCAATTATGGCCGGTAGAAATTAATGTAAGCAAATCAAACTAGCAAGTACGGCATCTAAAATTCATATACGTAGTCACATATGAACATCCAGTACATCGATTCAAATATAACGAACGGGGGTGTGCTCTCGTTAAGGACGCTGAATTTGGTCTATTTTAGATTATTTTGAAGTTTTGCGCTAGGATTTTTGTACTAAATTTTCAAGATAATACACAAGATGATTAAAAAAGGGCGCCAAATTGAATATGCCGGTTGAAGCATTCTAAATGTATGGCACTCACATACTCGTATTTATTAATAAACGACAATTAGACACTATATTACAATGCTGATAACTCTAGCAGATTACAATTTTTTTTTTTATTTTTACATTTTTAAATCGTTTAAGAATTCCTCATACGTGTAATAGCATTTTCCTATTAATATATTTTTAATTTTTTGGCACATATGTGGTCCCTCTTTACTTGTTTTAATTGGTAAGGTAGTTTATTATATAACTTTACAGAGTAGATTTACCTACTGGATTTTTGTGTTGGTTTGTTGATTTATCATCGATTTGCTAATAGCATCGCAGTACCGAGATACTACGACGCTATTGGCATTGAATATAATAGTGCAATTCAAGCTTGTCTAGCTCTTAAGTGTAATTTCGCTTACGATTTCATATATCACGGGACATATGAGAGTAAAATCAAAATTTTGATTTTCCTAGTAAACCACTTGTGAATACGAAGATTATACCCCCTATAACGGATTTACTGTGGAAGAATTACCGGTTAATTTATCTCTGTTGTGTTCGACATGGGTTTCGTTTTTATATTGAAAATGAGGCTTAATCTGCAAGGCGGATTCAATAGGAATAGATGAAAGGACGGATCATATAGTTCTGGATTATAGCACAACAATTAATCATCAGTGCGTGATAATCTTTTCGGTTTTAAATGTAAATAGATTAGGATTGAATACTATATTCTAACCGCAAGTATCAATGGCACGTTTAGAGGCTAGCGTTCGATAAACAACGCAGGTTGGACTGCCGATGATATTCAATATTCATACGCATACAACTACGTACCTGAACTGTTGATGTAGTTACTTTACTGACTTGTAACTACGTTGATATAATGTGTTAGTTTGAGCCTATTGCTCGTGAAGTCTCCTTATTTAGCAAGGTGGCGCCCCATTTGAGTGAGGAGTTACCACCGCCACACCTTCTTGTACATATACTCTTTTTTTTATCTAACTGAAGTAGCAAACGAGCATGCAGTCCATCTGATGGTAAGTGGTCACTGCCGCCCATGGACATCTATAATAAACTTCATACAGAACATAGGTTCTATCTAAAGTCAATCACAGATGCGTTGCTACTCTCGAGGACCATGATGGTCGCCTCATGTGAAAGTGGGTCGGCAACCACACCCTTCCATCAAAACGCAAGAAATGCTTCACGCTAGAAATAGGTGCGGCGGTGGTACTTCCCGGGTCTAACTACACTGGTTCCACCACCGTCAAATAATCTTCACTTGTGTATAAGGCGTCTATTTCATCTCTCAGGAATAAAAACGTATCTGTAGTCGACTTCAGATAGAACCTTTGTTCTATGGGCAGCAGAGAACACCATCAATGAACCGTAAGTACGTTTCTCAACTCAATCTCATTAACACGTTCACGGACAGAATGCTTCTCGACGTTCATCTTGCAAAAAATATTACGATAGTTCGCCTGTCGACGTCGACTATTAACATTTTCAATTGTATACATATAAGCAGTACGCCTCAACGCGTTTCATTTTCTATACTAACACAAGCAAGAGCATGTTATAGTGTCACGGCACATAATTTTTTTACTTTTTACTGTCATATCATGAGTTTAAAAAACGCCTCTAGCATGAAAAGTCATGATCAGTCAGTAATGTCAGTCAGTTAGTTAAGAAAAAAGAACTTTATCCAAATATTCTCTACTAGATTTTTCCTTGGGTCTACTCGCTTCGGTTACGTTAACCATAGTTATAAGTACCCTATTTGTTATCCTAGGTAGGTAACCTAGTATAAATCAGCGTACAATATTTCACCGAAATCCAACAGTTTTAACATGAAAGAGTAATGTACATAATTATATCCTCATTTAATTTCGCCTTTATAATATTACTAAGACATATGTTATATTAAATTCGACTAGCCAGTCGATATACGTGGTCGGGTTTGTAGTACTAGAGTGTTCCACCATGAAGATTCAACCCCGGCTTAGCAGTCTTCCGCCAATCATGACATACCGCAACCGATGACTGGTGCAAGTCATGAGAGATGCGCTTTTCTTACAATTGTAAAACGAAATTATCGAAAGAAAAGATCTGTTGTCATCGTTTTAAATAAAGTCAAAAAATACAATAATTTTACAACATATACTGACATTTTCTAAAATTAAGTTTTTATAACATTGACAAACTAGCTTATTTTATAAAGCCATCAAAAAAGTTTTGATACTTGTTTACAGAGTTTATATTATGAGGTCGGCATATGTTCCTTTTAATGTAAGTGATTACACATCAAAATCTTTGCACGTATATTGTTTTATTTGTGTGTTATTTATTAAACTGTATTATTTTTCTGATCTTATACCAGATTGCTTCAATGATCGACATATTGGCGTTGTTGGGTTGGGTTTGACACAATCATGAATGTGAGCTTATATCACCAAGTCACACTTGGTCTCGGTGGACTATGGCCTATAACTCTCTCATTTCGAGAGAAGACCCGTGCCCAGCAGTGGGACAATAATGGGTCGATGACGAGCTTATATGATAAATAAAATATTGTAAAAAGAGTTTTTTGGTGTTAAAGAAACTTGTTTTTCTCCTTATATCTTGTGTTGGCTACAACAAATACCCTGTTGTCTGCTGTTTACGTTAAAGATACTTTACATACAATACTTTAATTTCAATACCATGTAAAATGTATGTTCATTACCATGTAAAAAGACATGATTGTAATAATATTAAATAAATGGATATAAATAGGAAAAAAAGACAAACCCGCTGAGTTTCTTGCCGGATCTTCTCAGTTGAGGTCGTATTCCGATCCGGTGGTAGTGTAAGAAAAAAAATGTAACTGACAATTTGTAAGTGCCCCCGCAGGCCTATACAAAATAAAGACATTTCATTTCATTTCAATACGTTGTCGCCCCTGCTTGTGACATACAACCAAACATAAATCCAATAAGTTGCATCGGTATAGGTACCGGAGCGCAGTGCGTGGAAGAGATTTATATTATCGACTATCTACTGTCGAGAGTTGGCTGTAGACAGCACTATCACGAACACTGTTTTATAAGATTTAAGGACCAAACAAGCATGCAGTCCACCTGATAGTTAAGTGGTCAATAGAGCCATGGACATCTGCAAGCAACACGTACAGAATAGTTTCTATGTGACGTCAATCAAAGATCCATTGCTACTAACAAGGACTACGATGGTCAACTCATAATTTATGTAGAACAGTGGTTCTGTCGAAGTCAATCATCAATGCATTGCTACTATTGGAAGCCGAATGCTTCATATGAAAATAAGCCCACAAAACAACCATACCATTTTTTTTTGTTGCGCCCAGACAAAGGAGAAAGGGCTACCCTCCGTGCGGAAAGGGTGGTGGTGAATGCTCATGCATACCAATGCGGCCTTCCGCATTGGTTATGTGGGACTCACGAAAAACCTACGTGCCTACCCACTAAACACCACCAGAGGTTGACTTTAGCCTATTAGGCTTTTAAGTCTTCATCGATTCATGGCCCCGAGGGGCAGACAAGGGGCTTTGACCATACCCTTTCACCGAAACGTTTGAACTGCTTTACTTAAAATATGCGTGGAGATGGTACCACGCTGCAAACCATGTTGTACGACCTTGTAAATTTTGTAATCGACTTTTCCATAGAACCAAGCAAGTCGAGTAGGTACAAAATTAAGACTTCAATTTAATAAATTTGTCAAACATTAATGTGGATTATTAAACGTACGCTGTGAAAATCATTAAATTTTGAACTCCTAATACATTTGTAGATTTTTGATTAAATATTGTATTATTATTCCATTTCCATTAAATGGTACCTATACTAAATTATTACTTTGGTTTACCATAAAATTTAGGTCGTTAGTTTTCGCTTAAAGAGTAACAAACACACACACAACCTCACAAACTTACATGTATAATATTAATCAGATATTACTTTAAATAATAATAATATGAAACATATGTTTCCGACACTAAAAAGTGACATAATAGGTCACCTTTCAACAGAGCGAAACTAACAAACTTCGACACAGGTGCCTTTGAACTATGGACGTCCACGACAAAGCAGATAAAAATCGTCGAATTTTTTTCGACGAAAACATTCGTCGGAGCATTTTCGCCATCTGCGCTATGATTTATATTCAGTGTTTCGGCGGAATACCCGAAATAAATCACACGAAACTTCCAAGACGCCAACATGTCGTAAATAAAGGAAATCTTTGATTCTCGTACACTTTATAAATTTTCTTAATCGATTACGAATTGACATATTTATGGGACGATTTGGATTGCGTTTGAGATTTATAATAACTGAAAGTTATAAGGTGAAGCTGTAGAATTTGAAATACTTTTTAAATTGTTACTATATAATGACTGTTATTCAACCGAGAGTTCTTTGGAAAAAAAATCTCGGAGGTGCGTGAAGTTCACCAATTCGCACTTGGCCAGCGCGGTGGACTATGGCCTAAAACTCTCTCGTTCTGAAAATAGACCCGTGTCCAGTAGTGGTACAATAATGGGTGGTCACAAATGACTGTTACTACCGAAACGATAAATATAGCATCGCATTTATAAAATATTCTAAACATCACATAAAATCTTCCGTAATTACATTTGTCATGGCGTGCAGTCTATATACATACACTTGAAATTTGTCTCTCTTTGTGATGTGGTTGATTAAAAATGTATGGACGTGTGAAATTATAGTAATGCCTTAATGTTATGTCTTTTTTATTTTACTTTTGAGCATGAATAAAAGACATGAATTTTCATTCCTATCGCTTCTCTAAGGAAAAATTGTAGTCGATCGGCGGCCTTCTTGGTCCTAACGAGTACTCGTATCTATAGAGTGTTCTCTAACCAGCGAACTAAGGATCGGAATTAAGGAAAATCATTGTATGCTGAGCATAGGATAAGACCGGATTTTTTTTCTGATCGAGGAAGCAAACGAGCATGCAGTCCACCCGATGGTAAGTGGTCACTGGTCACATGGACATCTGTAAACAACTTCATATAGAAAAGTTCTATCTGAAGTACATCACAGATGCGTTGCTACTCCCAAGGACTATGATGGTCGTCTCATATAATAGTGTGTCGGCCACACCTTTCCATCGAAACGTAAGGTATTCCCGCTAGAAATAGATGTGGCGTTGGTACTTCCCCGGTCGGAGTGCTATGGTTGTACCACCTTCAAAAACTGAGGTCTGAGTGGAAACAAATAGATAAGAGTTTTATTTAGAGTTAAGTCATGCGTTTAAACCACAACACTGGACCTTTCTTTTCAAAGAAAGGTCCACTGTTTTGTTTTGCAACACAGCAGTGGAATAACAAAGTCCTGGACGTTATATATATATATATATATATACAAAAATACAAAGACTTTGCACAGTATCTATTATTATCACACATAAATGACTGGATAGGAATTGAACCCGGCACCGTATGACTAACAGACCGACTGATGCAAAGTTACCAAGATTTTCCATTAATTTCAAAGATAGTCAATGCTTTTGTTTCTAAAATACTCAATCACATGGTACATAATCTTACAAATAATTAAAACAATTATTTTATAAATCGAACGCGGAAATACAAAATGGCGGACAACTCAATAACTTAGAGAAAATTGAATCGTGTTACGCATCGAAATAATTCCGACAATTTATAATCTTAATAGATATTATAATATAATTACAAAGAAAGACAATGCTTTTGTATCTAAAATACTCAATCAAACGGTACATAATCTTACAAATAATTAAAACAATTATTTTATAAATCGAACGCGGAAATACAAAATGGCGGACAACTCAATAACTTAGAGAAAATTGAATCGTGTTACGCATCGAAATAATTCCGACAATTTATAATCTGGGGAAAGGATTTAATCACCAACCGAGACAGACTAAACAAATTTGGCCGATTAGGAAAATTAAATTTGTCGCCTGTTCCGCTTTGTCAAACAATTTAGTGTTGACCTATTTAAATTAATAAAATACCTTCGAAATATGTTGCAGAAAATAAATCTGTCAATAAATGTATATAATATTTCAGATTGATTTCGTTTCGAGATTTTGAAGTAGGAATAAATAAAGTGAATTTAATTCTTAGTTTGGCCCCAGGTTTAGGTTTAGTATTTGGTGGACTTCACACTCCTCCAAGAACTTTTTTTAAAAGACTCCCGGGTGTATAGGTTTTACGATGTTTTCACGGAAAAGCAGTGATAATTAATTTCTAATACGCACATAATTTTAGAAAAATCAGTCCTGCGTGCCTTGGTTTGAATCTCTGACCTCCCAATCGAGAGGGCAAGTTTTAAACCATTAGGCTATCAAAGCTCATTTCTACATTCGCACAATTCTTGCGAATGTGTAAAAACATGCTAATATTCGTTACATCACGAATAATAAGTAGACGTCGTAGTCTGCCGTCTTAGTACTCGGAAAAATCAACTAGTATGTGACCAGTACCACCGCCACAACTATTTCTAGCGCAAAGTACTTAGTTCTTGCGTTTCGATTGAAGGGTGTGGTTGCCGGCACACTTATGTGAGGCGAACATCATAGTCTTCGAGAGTAGCAACGCATCTGTGATTGACTTCAGGTGAAAACCATGTTCTGTATGAAGTTGATAACAGATGTCCATAGGCGGCAATGACTTACCATTAGGTGGACTGAATGCTCGCTTGTTACTTCAGTCAGATAAAAAAGACTTATTTTAAACAAGACCTCTGTTTATATGAAGCTGTTAAAAATCAGTTTAAAACCATATATCAGAATTCAGGGTGAATGGAAACAAATCGCGTAGCTTACGAAAGGCTCACAGAAACTTTTCCAGGGATCAACCAACCAACAACGAAACAAGTAGGATGGATTTTTTTCTGTTACCCACTTCCCTACTGACCAAAAGTTTAGTGACTAAGTATCCTTAGCGTGTATTTATTGTGTTTATAAGTATTCACTTCCGGTTCAAATAAGGCAAGATATTGCTAACTTTCATTACCATGTAAAAAAACATGATTGTAATTAAATAAAAAAAAATAAAAAAATGGATATAAATAAGAAAAAGGACAAACCCGCTGAGTTTCTTGCCGGATCTTCTCAGTTGAGGTCGTATTCCGATCCGGTGGTAGTGTAAGAAAAAAAATGTAACTGACAATTTGTAAGTGCCCCCGTAGGCCTATACAAAATAAAGACATTTCATTTCATTTCAAACATAATTTCTAAATTATTATTAAAGCTGTTATTTACTCGGGTACATCCACGAGGCAGCCAATAGGCTCGTTTATTTAATTTTTAATTTTAGTAACAATAAAATTGTAAGTATACTTTTAAGAACTAAAGGTTTTAATAATTAAAATAGAGTAGAGTAAAATAATATTGTATGAAAAAAAGTTTATACAAAATTAAAAAATTCCAAAGCTCTAAATTTTTTGCCGCGTAATATAGTTCTTGCGTCTCGTCCAAACGGTGTTTTCTCGGGGGCAGCAACGCTACTTTGATTGACTTCTAAACGAACCTATTCTGAATTAAATTACTTAAAGTACTAACTTTAATAAGCAATAAGATAAGATCAATAAGAAGTAAGCAATAAGATCACCCATGGACAACTGTAACTATACAGTTGTCCATGGGTGATCTTATTGCTTACCATCAGTACCCTCCATCTTACGGTGGACTGCTCGTTTGCTATTTCAACTTCATATTATTTGTATATTTTTTCCACATATACACATGATAATATACACATGACATGTGACAATATACACATGATAATATGTTGGCATTATAAGCGTCAAAATTGAGCAAATTTGACCAATGTTCGCTACTATTTCCAGATAAATTTCGTTGCCTTCTAAAAAATGCCTTATACTTTTTTTTCTAACGCTCAACACTGACAAAGTAAAAAACGCTTGAATCCAACGTTTCGTGGCTCACAGATTAATTAAACAGTTAAAACGATATTGGTTACTTAGTTACTAGCCATAACTTGATAACTTCAATAACCATATCGTGGAAATACTATCAAATATATAGGTACTAAACTAAACAAGACGCCAAGTAGCCAATCAACCCTCCTCCCTTACAGCAAACAACTTAATAATTGCCCTTAACCCTTCGATGTTTTATTCATATTGCTGCTCTAGACTAATGAATAGGGACATTTTCGACCCAACGTGTTACTACGTAGTTTGAAAATGATGTAATAATAAAGTGTATATCACTACATAGTATAAAACAAAGTCTCTTCTCGCTGTCTGTCCCTATGTATGCTTAGATCTTTAAAAGTAGGTATGATACGGACTTTAATGCAGTGTTTATTTAATATATAGAGTGATTCAATAGAAAGGTTTTAATGTATAATGCACGCATAATATAGTGGAGGAACACTGATAATTTTAGATTTTCTACTTTTAGGCGTAACGAAGTTAGTTGAAGAATAATAAAAAAAAAAACGTCGGCACACGGGGACAGCCGCAGTAAAGCTATCGCATAGAATTTTTATCAACTTATGCAATTACAATTACCTATTTATTTATTTATGCAATATTTTTTTCTTTCATATTAATTCAAGTATTTTTCTTTGATACTATATACTTTCTCACAAACAGCTGGTTACATATTCGTCCGATTTCCAAGCAGCTACTACGTACTATATACTCGTACATACACGTTAAGCGAACGCTCAGCCGCGCTATATGGTGGGCGGAGTGGGGGTGTTAGGTTTTTTCGTTACGGAATTTCTTGTGTTCGGTCGCCGCGCCCGAAGCGAAAAAGAAAAAAGTAAGTATAAAAGTAAAAGCTTTGCAATAGCTTAAAAAATGTTAATTGTTACGAACGTACGGTTCTTCACTAGCTTTTTTATAACTTGCTATGTGTATATGCATATGCTTATGTAATAAGTACGATTAGGTCAAATCATGTTAGCTAAAATTTTGTAGGATTAAGTTTTTATTCGGAATACAACGTCTGAAGATCTTTATGCTGTAAATTTTATTTAAAAATACATATCTTTAAAATAATATTCGAAAGTGTAAACTTATTTTCCGTATGTGATGCAGGGCAGGCAATGGTGGTTGATCCCTTATTGATCCATCTGATCCTAAAGGGTAATGGAAATAAATATCGACCAGTTGCAACTGCCATTAGCAGGTAGCATGACCCCCCTTCATTCAAACCCTATGCTATTGAACCAAACTTTCAATTTACGATCCTTTATAAGTAGGGTACATCCCAATCACTGCGTAGCTTATTTCCATTATAAATGTGTCAATTTACTTCTGGAGTGACGTTACCCTTACGTTCCCTGGGGATCAAACCCCATGCCGTATCAGGGAATTTACTCGACTGCGATTTAGATTTTGAATTCACGTATCGTGTTTTTAAATCGTTTTGATTTTTTTCTGATTAAAGCGAATAAGCAGGTAGTCCAACTGAAGATAAGTGGTCACTGGCACCCATGGACATTTGTAATCAACCCTAGATAAGATCAGTGATTTACCTGAGGTTAGCAGCAGTTTTTTTTCAAGGGGGAAACCTACAAAAGGTACTCGACGTCTTAGGAGCGACGAAGGGCTATGTGGGATTTTAACCGAACTAAACTCCCCCCGGTGGCCGTCCTCAGCGTTACAAAGAGGACTTCGGGATCTCCAAAGGAAAGCAATCGGAGTCCTTTGAACACGTTGCCCCATCGGGCTCCTCCCAGGTGAGCGGCTGGGCCCACTCCTGGGACTCCAGTTGCTACCCCTGATGACTAAGTTGGAACGCCTCAAAAATTATGGCTCTCATACCATATCTATGAGACTAAAACTCCGCTGAGCATAACCCTGTTATTATTATGTGCGTGAATGCGCGATGGAAGTTCTTAAGAGTTCTATCCATTTTAAAGGTGGAAGATCTATCAGGATCCAGTCCTCAAGGACCCTTTTTTGTTATCGAGGGGGAAATCTTCAAAAAATACCCGACGTAGTGGGAGCTATGCCGGGTTTCGTGGGATTTTTACCTCACTAAAACCCCTCGGTGTCCATCCTCAGCGCTGCGTGGAGGACTCCGGGATCTCCAATGGAACACAACCGGAGTCCTCCGAGCGCGGTACCCCTTTGGGCTCTTCCCAGTGAGCGTTGTACTCACTGCAGCTTCTGGGGTTTACGACGGTATGTGGCCACACATGCCGTCGTCCTAAACGGGGTCGCTTGGCTGGGCGGTTCGAGCTCCCACTCTAGCCACCCGCAACCCCGGAAGGCCTTTTAGTCGCCTCTTACGACAGGATACCGTAGCCCTATTCTGATCCCGGAACTACAGGAATATCCTCAAGGACCTAGACCAAATTTTTGACGAGTCAAAAAGGATCAATTTGTTGATTTGCAACCGTTAGGCGTGACTAATCCAGTTAAATACTGGCTCAGTGTCCAATTCCAACTATCCGTCGGTTGAACCAGTCGTAACTAGTTAGAACCGGTTGCAATTAACCGAACAAAGGAATCCGGAATAACGAAGCTGGCTTGCGAAGCGTTATTGATTGATTTAGGTTTTACTTTTTGATACTATTTGTTCAGCGAGCGAATACTTAGCCATGAATCTATCAGGTGACCGTTACCAATAGGATTGATGCGACTAAGTGGTAGAACCAGTTGTCCCTGTAGTTCCGGGACCAGAATAGGACTACAGTATCCTTTGCCTGTCGTAAGAGGCGACTAAAAGGAGCTTCCGGGGTTGTGGGCGGGAAGAGTGGGAGCTCGCACCGTCCGGCCTAGCGACCTCGGGAAGGACGGCGGCATGTGCGGCACCGTAAAATCGGTGAGCAGTTCACGCCCACCAGGGAAGAGCCCGATGGGGCACACGCTGAGGACACCGGCGGCGGTCAATTGGAGTTCCCGGAGTCCTCTTCACAGCGTCGAGGTCGGCCACCGGGGGGGTTTTAGTGCGGTAAGAATCCCACATAACCCGCGTCATTTTTGAAAGTTTCCCCCTCGAAAACAAAAAAAAAGGTGGTAGAACCAGTGTACTTCGACCGGGGATGTACCACCGCCACACCTATTTCTAGCGTGAAACATTTCTTGCGTTTCGATAGAAGGGTGTGGTTGCCGGCACACTTTCACATGAGGCGACCAACATAGTCCTCGGGAATAGCAACGCAACTATGATTGATTTCAGATGGAACTCATGTTCTGTATGAAGTTGATTACAGATGTCCATGGGCGGCAGTGGCCACTTAGCATCAGGTGGACTGCATGCTCGTTTGTTACTTCCGACACCAGACGAAGTCAATATCGGAGCAGATACGGTGAAATTATACTTCACAGTTCACTAAATTAATTGACAGATATTGTGTTTTGACCGTTCCTTCCGTTACCATTTTGTATTTCGGCTACTTCTGTTAATTTAAGTAACAGTTACATACCTGTTCCTTTTATCTGTTACGACAAATTTGCCTCACTTCTAGTACATACAAGTATGCGTAGTAAAAGTGAGAATTACTAACTTTCACAACTAGAAAATTAGTTCGTGCAGAATTGTCACGAATCTTATTACAGCGACCTGAGACGGGCCTAGATTGTTGTATGAGTTGGGCACAGATTAAATTACCTAAGCCACAAATACTAAGCAACTCTACAAGATAAACGTAAGCACACGTATGAGGTCATATTTACCAAAAACTATAAAATTATAATTAAGATAAATACATAAAATGTTCAAATATATTTTTTGCTTGAATAACCGCATTATAATTATATTTTTATACATAATATCTAGTTTCATCCTTTATAAATCACTCCTGTCAATCACCAATCCTGTTTAATGAATTTTAATTATTTAAAATTAATTTAGTAAAATGCGCTTTTATATAGAATTATTACGATACTTTTATATAGATAAGCCGCAATATGTACAACAAAAAACCGTAGAATATATTTTACATACTCTAATTTTGAGTGTAGTCTCAATGTAGTATCAATGCGGATTAGACGATAGGTACTCAAAATTTCTGAGTGGCGTGGAGTTTGATCAAGGGCTTTACCTGAAAATATTTGTTAACTACAGTGCCTTCAGAAACTACACCTTCAGATTTCTTTGAAGTAATTTATCTCTCGTATTCAAAGGTACCTTTAAAGAACTTGTTTTACTATACGCGTTAATAGATAAGTGACAAATTTTATGAAAGCATTGATGTGGAAAAATAAAGTTTGAGTGGATAAATGGATATAGATGAAATATAAAAGAAAAATACTATTCGTTATGTAAAGTGTTAATATTATAGGTATATGTATTATGTATATCTTATGTATATCTTACACGACATTTTCGAGGTGGTAGAACCAGTGTAAGTGTAAAGTGTAAGTAAGTAAAGTGTATGTAAGTGTTCTCGGGGAAGTACCACCGCCACACCTATTTCTAGTTTTTACGTTTTTAAGCTTATTACAGATATCCAAGGGCGGCAGTGACCACTTTCTATCATATGGACTGCATGCTCGTTTGCTATTTCAGCCAAATAAAAAAAACACCTACCCAACCTAAACTATTGTTGGTAGCAGCACGTTGGTGGAGTTGGGAAAAAAATAGTAACTAGATTTAGTCTTTCAAGTATAAGATGCATATTTATAAGGGTAAGTGGATACTCCTCGGAATAGCTCACACCTCGGAACCTGGGATCGATCAGAATTTTTGATACAAATGTATTTTGACGAGATGACAGCGATGATCATAGGCAAAATGCACGTTTATTTAATTTTCAAGCAGCTGTGGCCTGTCTCAGGCTGGATTTTAATCTTATGTATGGTTAAGGGCAGTAGTAGTTCGACCGGAGAGGTACCATCGCCATACCACTTATGAGGCGACCATCGTTGACTTCAAATAGAAACTTTCTTTCTTCATGAAGTTACTTACGAATGTCATGGACGGCAATGACTATCAAGTTCTGCATGCTTGTTTGTTATTTGAGTCATAAAAATAAGGGGCCACTTGTCATCAAGTAGGCTGCATGACCAATCTGCTGCTTGTCCTAAAAATATCATATTTATAGTTTTCCTAAACAATAAAGTTGGTTATCGCTTATAGTTTATCTCTCGCAGTGAATCAACTCTGCAAAGTTGGTAAATTATTTTGTTGAACAACGTCATCTTTAAGATTGCTTTGAAGGCTTCGCGGGTTTCCGTGGAATGTGAACAGTGGCCTAAAGCTGTTTCATCGCCGAAAATGGAAAAACTTTTGATTGTGGGAATTTTTTGTCACCCCGTGATTTCCTTTTTTCTTCTCATTTTTTGACTGCGGTGTAAAAGAGTGGAAGTTTGCTTACTTTTAATGTTCTATGGGTTTTTAATGTATACAGAATTTTGTGTTAAAATAAAAGTAGATGTTGTTTGGTAGCTCAATAAACACCAAACGAGAAATCAAGCCACTTATAATGAAACAAAAGTAATACTTTATGACAGATTTTACGTTAAAATATAATTAAAAGTTATTTAGACTTTTTAAGTAACCTTAATAAGAATAGATAATCATTGCAATTATTGTGTTATTCAAAATATTAAATAGGTTAAAAAAAATCATTCTCAAAACAAATCAATATCACAAATAGTTAAAGCTAGTAGGATTTAATAGGACGTCTATTATATGATCTTTGATATCCAATTGAAGTTCGCATAGGCTAACGGTTGGGTATGGTTGGTAGTTGGACAGGCGTTGCTAGTGGTAACAATTTACGCCCGACATTGGACACAAGAGTAGACGTTAAATCGAAGGCATCTAGCACGGGCTACTAAACCCACTGCGGGTGGAATACTTCAGACCTCAGAAAAACCCATGCCCAGCTGTGTGGAAATACCACAAGAACAAGTCTGTTGTGTTCGTCAGTGACGCAAACCTGAAGTATGTAGCTAGAACGTAAGCAAAATGTTGTTAACGAAACAAAGAACAGTAAAGTGGTCGGTTAACTGTCAGAGTAGACCCTACCATTTGTTCATATATCACTTAAAGTAATTATTTTTTGTTGAGTAACTAGTTTTTGTTTTTAGCCCATTATTATGCTAGTACTAGGGCAAATTCTTCTTTCGGGGTGAAAAGGTTTTAGGTAACAGTCCACCGCGCTGACCAAGTGTAAATTGATAGACTTCACACACTTTTTAGAACAGTTTCTTTTAAAGGTGTACAGGTTTCATCACGACGTTCTTCTTTAGTTGAGGCAGTGATAATCGATTTCTAATATGCATATTATTTTCTTTTTTAACCACTGGACTATTAATGCTCGAATTACTTTCCGCTTTGTACAAATTTGACCATAATCACCTTGGAGATTTTGATGATATTTATATTGCTATGGAATATTCGTTTAGCGCTGCAAGCGTCAATATTGAGTAATTTTATGTATAGCAGCAATATGTGTAAATTTTTTCGTTCTTCAAGTTTACGCGGTCACAATTTGCATAGATGGCCGAATTACATATTTTACAAACTAAACTTCGTAAGTAGCAAAATCAAAACAGTACTTTGATTTTATTTATCGTCCATTATTTTCACAACAGAAATACTACAATACATATTCTTACAAACGATGTTAACGAATAATTCCGACCAAATGAAAACATTTCTCATTATTATATTTCAAATAATTCGCACTTGGCCAGCGCGGTGGACTATGGCCTAAACTCTCTCATTCTGAGAGAAGTACCGTGCCCAGCAGTGGGACAATAATGGGTTGACTAATATTTATAATGAATAATATTTATAATAAAATCTCCTCATTATCGTAACTGAAACCCATAGTAAGGGTCGCGGAGCCAGCGTTCCGGTCTCTGGACTTCTGTTCGGAAAATGCTCGAGATTTCCATCCACGAAAACAATTCTGGGCCTTCCCGACAATCCGGTGCCAGTATTTTCAAATGTCCAAGTAGTAAATGTAGTGGGACGTTGTGCAAATTTACCGGAATTCAACTAGGAAGGAAATGGTACCTCAATTTTGGTGTGATATTTCAGAACCGTTGGACGGAGTTAGCTCGTGAAAGTATTACGATGTGTGGTAAGCTTGAATTCAGATAGAACCCCTATCTACGCCCCTTATCTGACGACCCACGTGGCCGAGCAGTTACCATACGCTTTGACGCGAAATGGATTCCGGGTTCGATTCGCAGCTAGACACGTATCTGAATGATGAGTTTAGATTCCTGTACTGGGTCTGGGTGTTTGTATATTCATCTTGTGTATTTCCCACGAAATCCATGACACAGGAAAAAATCCTAATGTGGAGCTATGAGTAAGAGAAAGCCTGTTGTTGTTGTTATCTAAGGGCGGCAGTGACTACATAATGATGACTACGTGTCTGCATGCTCATTCAATCATTCGCAATCATATGCAATTCAATTACATTCGCTACTTCAATGTTATAAATATAACCTTAATATCAATAGAGGAATCGGTCTTCAAAACTACCATGAAACCTTTAATAAAAGCGTTATGAGTAGTATAGTATGCTGGTAGAACCAGTGTAGTTCGACCGGGGAAGTGCCACCTCCACACCTATTTCTAAGCAGTTCTTACGTTTCGATGGAAGCGTGTGGTTGCCAGCACACTTTTATATGAGGCGACCATCATAGTCCTCAGGAGTAGCAACGCATCTATGATTGACTTCAGATAGAACCCATGTTCTATTTAATGTTGCTCACGTTGATGTCCATGGGCGTCAGTGACTACTTACCATCAGGCGGACGGGTCGAAATATCAGCAAAAAGAATTCGAAAAGAATACAAAAACCGCATATCGTGAGTACCCGTTAAGTTATGGGGCAACGCGCTCAGAGGATTCTGGTTGAAGTCGTTTCGAGATCCCGGAGTCCTCCTTTTTAGCGCCGAGAACGGCCACCGGGGGGGTTTTAGTGCGGTAAAAATCCTACATAACCCTGCGTCGCTCCCACGGCGTCGGGTACCTTTTGAAGGTTTCCCCCTCGACAAAAAAAAAAAACCCGTTAAGTATTAAAATTTGAAAAAGTTGCAATACGCGATCAAGGTTAGCTTCAGCATAAGCACCGAATCCATTCCCAACATTACAGCAACGAATTACTGAGCTAGTGGCGCATTTTCCAATAAAGTTTCGGAACTGCGACCGGTTATTGGTGATAAAATGCATGTGCTGTTGTTATTTTTTGAACATTTGGCCCGGATTTTGCAATTTGAATGCCTTTATGTGTGTACGAGTGTTTTATGCTTTGAAACAAAAAGCAATTTTTATGTGATTTTGGTTATATTGCATTGAGTCATGTGGTTTGGTCACGGTCGTCTGTGGTAATTTTTTTAGGGTGCAGTACAAAAAGGGTAAAAACAGAACCCTATTGCTAAAACTCCGCTGTCCATCTGTCCTTCTGTCTATCACCTGACCATAATTGAGCCGTAATAACTAGATAGTTGAAATTTTTACAGATGATGTATTTCTGCTGCCGCTATAAAAACAAACACTCACACGATTTCTACACTCATAGCCCTCATACTAGGATTTTCTGTTTCGTGAGTAGCATGGATTGATTAAATTATTTACAACATACATATTTTATGACCATGAAACATTCAATTTTTATGTTTGGTTTTGAAAGTTGACGACGTCGATCTTCAAAGGATACATCCTTTGAGGATCGACGTCGTCAACACACAATTTAATGGATGACATACTTTTCTGACGAGTAATTGACTTACTACCCGGACTATATGCTTGTTTAAAACTTCTATAGGCATAAAAGATAAAATGGTTATATACGTTGTTTTTTTTTCCGAAATCAGACCCCTTGTGGCAGTATTCGCATTTTATCTTGCATGAATCACTTCAATTATTTGAGGATTTTGTAAAAAATTGTTTAACATCCTACTTAATATTATAAAGGCGAAAGTTTATGAGTGTGTATGTTTGTTACTTCTTCATGGCTAAATGACTGGTGCGATTTTCATAAAATTTTGTAGGGAGTTAGCTGATACTCTGAATTAACATATAGGTTACTTTTTACTGTGGGAAAATATCTTATTCCCAAGGGACAATCGATACATCGATTTTATTAACGCGGGCGAAGCTGCGGGGTTCAGCTCGTACTTAAATAAAAACTTGAAAAAAATAATAAACATGTTTTTGTTCTTTTTCATGCGTGTTTAGAGATATTTCTATCGTTTAAATTCATGTACGGAAAATAGATAACCACTCTCCTTTGTAAAGACGATTAGAAATAAGTATGTAATCTACTTGAGCTGTCAGTTGACTTTCTCTAATTACATAGGAAAATATGAACATAAAAACTTTGTTCATCAAACAGCAATATCCAATACAAATTTAATTTTGATACTGTGATCGTGTTCACAAATTTCAAAATTCAGGCTTCGAAATACGAGGCATTATAACTACCGTGTTAGTAACCGGAATGTTGCGGAAAACGCCTCGGCATACCGGAAAACATCTGGGAATACCCAGGAATACCGGGAAACACCTGGGCATACCGGAAAACGTGTCAAAATGTACAGCGGAGAGTTTACGACTATGCACAAGGATTATATGAAAATCCTGGGAATTTATCTTCTGTTTTCGTGTTGGAATTGCGGTGTTATGAAGTTGCTGTTTGTTTAAGCTGTTTCATTTACCCAGCTATCCATCCTTTTGAGGTCCGCTACAGGACACAATAGTGGTTGCCGGTGGTTTTATTCCTCGGGAATAGCAACGGATCTGTGATTGACAGATAGGCACTGTTCTCTGTAAAGTGCTCAAGTCATTGGGCCATTGTTGACATCCATGAGTGGCAGTGATCATTTACCATCATCTCATCCCATCCCACATAACCCAGAGTTGCTACCACGACGTCGGGTAATAATCTTAGTCGGAAAATAATCAACCAGCATAATGCTGAGAAGGATCCGTTTTGTGATGTATATCACTCACGTATCGCATATTAGTTGGTATTATATTATTATTGTGTCTTTAAACTGTATGAGTGTGTACGCATTACGAATAAACGATTTCTTTCTTTCTTTCTTTTTTGAAGGTTTCCCCTCCAAAAAAAAGTTATAGAATCAGTGTAGTTCGACCGCGAAGCAGTTCTTAAGTTTCGATAAAAGAGTGTGGTTACCTGCTCACTTTTATATGAGGCAACCATCGTAGTCTTCGGGAGTAGCAACGCATCTATGATTGACTTCAGATAGAACGCATTCGATGTGAGGTAGCTTATGAATGTCTACTACTTACCATCAGATGGACTGTATGCTCGTTTGCCCTTTCTAAGCGATAAAAATCAAACGTTTATAGACATTTTCATAAAAAATGCTTGAGATGAGTTGAACGTTGCAAGAGTAGAAAGGTATGTATTAACAGTTATTTATTGAGTGTTAGATATCAAGTAACATACATTAGGAAAAGCTCGAAAACGAGAATTCAATAAAAATGTATGGTAATTGAACACTCATTTTAGTCTCACTTAATTATTTATACTAGTGACCCGTCGCAACGGTCGAAATTCGACCGTAATTCAACTCAAAAATTAAACTTGTCCAAAGTAGCAGGAATATCTTCCAAATTCAATTAAATTGTATTAATTTTCAAGTTATTTTAAATATACCCACTAAAGGTAAAAAGAGGTTTAATTACCTAAGCTGCATTTAAAAGAAAATAGCGGGTATTTTAATAAAGACATTGACATTTTTAGCGTTATGTGTTTTCATAGTAAGACATCATCGTACCGATGTAAGACATTGAATGTTTTATTTCGTTTATTATACATATGTGTTTGTATCAAATGTAAGGTAGTGTGTGTTATATGTTTTTATTTGATTTTATGTATGCTTTATGCATTATTTGTAAAAAAATATTAGCATTTTGTAATCCTTCACAATATTAACTATAACCGTGCGTAATTTCTAACTCCACCGTTCGCGGCAAGTAACTTACAAACGAATCCCAAATTTTAGCTTCACGTATTAATATATAGACAATAAATAGTCGATATTGATATGGTATAATATCTCTATAATTAGGTACAATATCTCCATATTATGTACATTACGAAAGAAATGTACATTAAGAAAGGATGACTTTAATTATCGTTTCCGGACAATTAAATTACAAGCAAATACTTAGTGAGTACCCATCTTAAGATGTGAGCTTCACCCTATTATTTCTAGACTATAAATCTAAGTATACCCCAAACAGCAATTTAGTTGCGGGCATATTTCGGAAGTCAAAACCGAGGGCTGGCATGCGGCAATTCGATTTTCCACCCCTAAGGGTCACCCCCTTATCGTTTTCGTGAAAAATACGCTGTCAAGTTTGCATTTTTTAATTATTTATACGAAATTCGAATACGCAGTGAGGGGCCGGAGCACGTACGGAACATTTTTTATTCTTTAGCATTTTAGGGGACAATAACACGCTTTCTTTATCACGCTTTCTACACCCATAGCCCCACAGTAGGATTTCGTCGTGGGTACCTGTGTCTTGGGTACCATGGACACACACGAGATGAATACACAAACACCCAGACCCAGAACAGGAATCTAGTCTCATCATTCAGATAGGTATTTGAATGATGACCGGTATGGTAATTGCTCCGCCACGCGGGTCGCTAAAAGATGGTAGGTCTATATATGAATAAGTGAAGCAAAAACTTGTGACGCATTTTTAAGTAATATGCCGCGGACGGATTAGTATGAAAATTTGCATGGTTATAGTGGACGTAGAGAAGGAGTGCAGAATGTTAATATTCTTTTCAAATAATGCATATACTTAAAATGAACAAAAACATATTACACACATTAGTGTGCATTTATCACAAACACATAAATAATAAACGAAATAGAACATTCAATGTCTTACTATGAAAACACATATCGTCAGAAATGTCAGTGTCTTTGTCAAAATACCCGCTATTGATTTTAAATGCGGCTTAGCTAATTAAACATCTTTTTATATTTAACGGGTGCGTTCAAAATTAGTTGAAAATAATTACATTTTAGAAATATTTGTACTACTTGGAACAATACGAAGTTAAGTTTTTTTAATTTAAAATACGGTCGAATTTCGACTGATGCGACGGGTGACTAGTTGATTTAATTTTGCTTTTGAGTCAACGGATATTAAGTTTTATTTTTGTGCTTTAATTATATGGCCACTGATGAGTAGCAAATGCAAATGTATCACGTGATTGAAGACAAATGTGATACAAAATATCGAATATTAAAGCTATAAAATCGAAATTTCGCTAAGCGTTATGACATGGGCTCTTTAAAAAGTGTGCGAAAAGAGCTCTCCTTTAAAGCCGGCGATGCATTAGTAACTCTTCTTTTGTTAGAAATGGATATGGACGGCTGTGACTATTTACCATTTGATAGCCTGTCTACATTATCATTAGGTTTAACTACAAAAAAAAAAAGTTTTACAAAGCTTACTTGAAATCGGAGCTGCCGTGAAGACATTATAGATGGTATTACGATCCTCAACGTCTAAAGGTGGGCATTCACATTACGACGGTTGCACGGACTGTCGCACGAACTACCGTCGTATGCGATAAGTTCGATCGTGAATACCTTGGTCCTAAAGCGGACTGTACGACCAAGGTCATGTCGCAGGTCCGTTGAAGTGTTCAACTTGAACTGTCGTTCCGACAGTCCGTTCGACAGTCCGTGCGACCGTTGTATCGTGAATGCCCACCTTATGGGATCGACTTACTGATGTAGTAAAGCAATAGAAAATTATTTTTTAATTGACATCAGTATCTTACCGGAAGTATTTTATCTACAGCCTAGTACACGTGAACGACTACTTTAAAATAACTCATAACCAGAGAGCTTATATGAGTAGCATCTAAAAAAGTTTTTTTATTCGCATTTCAAAAGAAAAATCTACTAATTTTCTATAGTGTATAGGATAGCTTTTGTCTTCCTCAAAATCGGCTCATTTGCGTGGTTTTGAATAATTTCCCGGCTCTAAAAGAAATATCCAAGACCAATTTCGCTTGTCTAGACGGGATTCATGTCGAAACCCTCCAATTAAGGGCCGAATTTTCTTTGAGGGCTCTAATAAAGATAATTTGCGTTTTGAATCAGGAAAAAGTTTCAGCGATCCGCAGGTCGAGGTTGTAAGTTTTAAATAGAAATTGAAGGTCAGGTTTGCCTTTTTTGTAAAGTATGGTAATGTCTACTTAATAATAAGTGTTCATTGACGACCCGCGTGGCGGAGCGGTTACAATACCGGTTTGACTCGCAATGGGTTCCGGGTTCGATTCCCGGCCAGGCAGGTATCTGAATGATGAGTTAAGATTCATGTTTTGGGTCTGGGTGTTTGTGTATTCGTCTTGTGTGTATCCATTATACCCATGACACAGGAGAAAATCTTTGTGTGGGCCTATGAGTGTAGAAAGGGTGAAAGCGTGTGTTTTGTACGTTAAAACAAATATTAATTTTAGGTTCAACAAGTAATGATAATTTGTACGGAACAGTTATTACATTGCTAGACTTACCTTGGCCGTTTTAATAAATGCCACGGTCTATAAGTAATCGTAGGGAAATGAAAAAGTAGATGGTTAGTAAGTACGGATAGCGATCCTTTTCAAAGGCTTGAGGACTTAAATAGAATTTATACTTTTGAAAAAGGAAAAGGTCTTATTGATATTTTTCAGTCTTGAAACTTCGAAACTTTTTATTACTAGTATCGAGTGGATTGCAAATTGAATTCAGGAAACTGAGACGTATTTAATGATAGTAAATGAATATAATAAAAAAAAATGTGTGCGTGTACTAGCGTACACTCGTAAGAAGTGAAACTTCTTATTTATGACGTTATTTTTCAAAAAATAATTTACTATATGCAACTTTACAGAAATGGGTTAAATAAAGTTAAATTAGATAAAGTTTAATAAAAGGCTTTTATTAAACTTTATCTAATAATCTAATCTATAATAATCTATCTAATATCACGCGTGGTAGGGATAGTAGGGATAAGAAAAAGATGGCGCGTAACGGAAAAAAAGATGGCGGGTAACAGAAAAAGATGGCGCGAAACGAAAAAATGTTACACTAATTTTTTTTCCAACCCCGATAAAGAAGTTTCACTTCAAAATCTATATTTCTACTTTAAGGTAGAATTTCCGAACTTGAAGTATGTATTATTTAACAATCTCCTTTATAGAGTCCCAGGGCCCCCAGACGTTACTTATTTTTAAAGTAACCAATTTTACGGTATAGACACTCTTCTATGTGTTTAAGAGTGTGTGTACTAACTAGTTTGACTAGGCGGCCCGTACAGGTAGCAGGTAGAAAAGGTAGACAAAAACATTACTTACTTTTGTTAAATTCGAAGTGCTGATTTTTATATATGTCAAATAGAATATTATTAAAAATAAATATTTCATATTGACAGATCGTTTCTGTGGGCGTTACTTTCTGGGGCCCTGGGATCTTAGATTATAACAGTGCGCCCCACTTTGATGTTTTTACAGATAAATGGAAGAGGATTTTATCAGAATGTCTGCAGTATTGTGAAATGAATGCGTGATGTATGCCTGAGTTATTAATTGTAATGAGTAATATAATTAATTTAAACTATTTAATTTACCTACATTATATTATAATAATTAGTGTAATCGGTTGTCAGTCCACCGTGCTAATTATAAATAAATAAATAATAAATTATTTGTCTCATATCCATCCTTCAGCTTTTTGAGGTTCATTGCTTGACATAGACTTCTCTTACCGTTTGCTTCGTACGTTCTAAATTCTCAAGTTTCGTTGAAAGATGAGTATATCTGATTTGATTTGTTCACGCGTGAAATACTAATAACACATCTTTTTTTTTCTTTTTTTTTATTTGGCTAAAGTAGCAAACGAGCATGCAGTCCACCTGATGGTAAGTGGTCACTGTCGCCCATGGACATCTGTAATCAACTTCATACAGAACATGGGTTCCATCTGAAGTCAATCACAGATGCGTTGCTACTCCCGAGGACTATGATGGTCGCCTCATGTATGTTTGCCGACAACCACACTCTTCTATCGAAACGCAAGAAATGCTTCACGCTAGAAATAAGTGTGGCGGTGGTACTTCCCCGGTCGAACTACACTGGTTCTACCACCTTGTACCACATCTAATTGAAAGGCTAATTCTAGGAACGCAATCAGTTTTATATTCTCATTGTGTTTACTCTTTGCAATTTAACCAAATATGTATTTTCATAAATCACCTTTCGCTCCATAAAACTCGTGTGCGTAAAATTTATCAAAGAAGCCGAAACCGAAGAATTCGCGGGCCGCGGCGGCCATATTTTATTTTTCCAGACGAAAGGCATTAGAAACATCTGAAGGTAGGCTCGGAACGATCTAACTCCTTAACCCATAAATAACAAGCGAAACACTGGAACATGGATATAGAAACATGTTTTGGTATGGAAGCGTCCATTGGATGATTTGATGACCGGTATATATTGTTTTTTGTCTATTTAACTATTTCTTGCGTTTCGATAGAAGGGTGTGGTTGCCGGTACTCTTTCACATGAGGCGACCATCATAGTCCTCGGGAGTAGCAACGCATGTGTGATTGACTTCAGATGGAACCCATGTTCTGCATGAAATTGATTACAGATTTCCATGAGCGGCAGTGACCACTTACCATCAGGTGGACTGCATGCTAGTTTGGTACTTCAGTCAGATAAAAAAATCTGATTTCAGGAAACGTCATCTATTTTGGACATAGTCGTATGTATACATAAGTCACCACGGGAAACGGCCTACTCCTACTTCGAAAAAAATAGGAATTTAAGTTGCAATAAAATGAATTACCCTTATATTATAATGGTTTTATTTATTACATGGCTCTGGTGGAAAGTTGCATTTAACAGCGTCGAAATGTACGTACATACATATATCACTCCTTGACTCCAACTGCGAGGGTTTTAACCTAATCCAAGTGAAAAAAATAATAATTTGACACTTCCTCTCTGCGTTTGTCCAGGGTTCTGTTGTTTGAGAGCTAAAATATATATTTTTACTTTTATTTTAACGTATTCTTAAGTTTTTGTATACATTTAGCGTTTTGTTCTCTTTTAATTTAAATTCATTATTGCTTACAAAGTTATTTTTACATTGGCTTGTTCACTTGTAAGTGATTATAAATTTACTGTAAACATCATCAACTCATAAAAGACGAGTCATATTTAAATATAATAATAGTAGGCGAACGTCATAAAAATAAATAAACAAAACTTTTTGTCACTTCTAGCATCCTAAGGCAGTATTACCGCGCTTTGTATTAGACCATTTCAATTAAACCGAGCCTCGCAATAAATTCGTTTGTCGCAACAAGATTTGGAATATAAATCAGTATTTATCTTGTAGTAACTCCGAACTAGACGCGAACTCTTGCCAAATAACCCCTAAATGAGTTTCAGTTGAGAATTTATTTATTTAACAAGATTTAACTGTTGACTCGGTGATAGGTATTGATTTCGTTTAAAATGAAAAAGTTTTTATGAATCACTACATAGTATAAAACAAAGACGCTTCTCGCTGTATGTCCCTATATGCTTAGATCTTGAAATATACGCAAGGGATTTTAATGCTGTTTTTTTAATAGATGGAGTGATTCAAGAGGAACGTTTTTATGTATAATATGCATAATATAGTAGAGACACACTGATAATGTTACATTTTTGTACTTTTAGGCGGAACGAAGTTTGCCGGGTCAACTAGTCTCTTATAAGTTTAAAAATATGATATCATCAGTGGAAAGGAAATAATACTTACTAATTGGACAACGTGGCGCAGCGGTTACCATACCGGTACGACACGCAGTGGGTCTCGGGTTCGATTCCCGGCCAGACAGGTATTTTAATGATGAGTTTAGATTCGAGTACTGGGTCTGGGTGTTTGTGTATTCGTCTTGTGTGTGTCCGTGGCATCCACGACACAGGAGAAAATCCTACTGTGGGGCTATGAGTGTAGAAAGCGTTTTTTAATCATATAGCATTAGGGGTTAGTGAGGTTTGAAGTCTTTTTTAATGAACAAAAATCATGCCACCTTAATTTTTGATGGCATCATGTCGAGTAGTATGAACTCCCAATACCAAGATCCCACAGAAAATAAAGGTGACATGATATTTGTTCTGTAAAATAGACTTCAAACCTCACTAACCACTAATGCTATTTTGGCTTTTTAGCATTATTTCCTTTCCACTGCTGGATTATTATTTCCTCACTTTACTTTACTTCTGCACTTAAATGACATACCAATTTATTTTGACGACGTACCGGCGGTCTGTGGCGCAGTAGGTCCCGGGTTCAATCCCCGGCCAGACAGGTATCTGAATGATGAGTTTAGATTCTTGTTCTGGGTCTGGGTGTTTGTGTATTCTCTTGTGTGTGTCCATGGTGCCCACGACACAGTAGAAAATACTAGTGTGAGGCTATGAGTGTAGAAAGCGTGTTTTTTTTTTAAAGTGCTACTTTGATGGAAAAATGCGGCGAAAGCGTTAAAACAAAGAAGAAATGAGTGAACATTAAAACTAAACTCTAAATTTTGGAACACATATAGCTGAAGAGAAACATAGTGGGCAAATCTTTTACGCCCGAGATTAGACGAGAATTTTGAATAGAAGTTGGTTAACTAGTTCTAAAAGGTGTGTAAAGTCTTCCAATAGATCCTTGGTTAGCGCATTAGACTTGTGTTTTAACTAAAATATTGTTTTCGGCAACGTGTTTTTCGTAAATCGTCCTGCCGACGTGTAGGTACCAACCAATACCAAGACCAACCAAAGACCAACAAAGACCAACCAAGACTGTATAAGAGTTTATGCTACGAACAAACACATTTAAGTCACAGTTAATATAGTTAACTCAGATCCACACACCCCCGTTTACCGGATACACAGCAATTTCCCGACTTCCTGACTAGGTTGCCGGAAGCGCCATCTGTCTTGACGGCCGACATTTTTAATTGACCCTTAAACGGTTCTTCCGGTCTGGCTTAAGCTTCGTTTCGAACGTCTTATGCTTGTATTTGTGCAATAAACATTTCTTTAGTAAAAGTATTCAAATACGCTATACTTCTATCTATATGCTTATTCTATATGCTTTCTATATTCATAGCCCCAAACTAGGACTTATTCCTGTGTCGTGGGTACCATGGACACACACAAGACGAATACACAAACACCCGGACCCAGAACATGTATCTAAAGTCATCATTCAGATACCTGTCAGGCTGAGAATTGAACCTGGGACCCATTGCGCGACAGACCGGCATGATAACCGCTTCGCCACGCGGGTCGTCAAAAAATTACTTAACTATTTTGATTTTATCACTTAAAAACTAAGTTGAATAATAAAGGTAACAGTAACTAGCTGCACTTATTAAATGTAACATCATTAGAAGCCTCGGGGTCAGAATAGGGCTACGGTATACCCTGCCTGTCGTAAGAGGCGACTAAAAGGGGCTTCCGGGGTTGCAGACGGCTAGAGTGGGAGCTCGAACCGTTTGGTCAGGCAATCCCGGGAAGGACGGCGGTATGTGTGGTCGCATACCGTCGTAAAGACTAGACGGAGCGATGGGCCCAGCCGCCCATCTGGGAGGAGCCCGATGGGGCAGCGCGCTCGGAGGATTCCGGTTGAAGTCGTTTCGAGATCCCGGAGTCCACCTTTTCAGCGCCGAGGACGGCCACCGGGGGGGTTTTAGTGCGGTAAACATCCCACATAACCCTGCGTCGCTCCCACGGCGTCGGGTACCTTTGGAAGGTTTCCCCCTCGAAAAAAAAAAAAAAAGATCCCAACAACTTGATAGAGTCGATGGATGATAATGAATGAAAAAACGAATTTTTGGCTAAAATATCTTTTCACAATACTTTCAATAAATTCAGTAGTTTATAAAACTTATGCGCGAAAGCTCCTTTCATGCATAAGCGTTTCACGTTTTTATCTAACTGAAGTAGAATACGAGCATGCAGTCCACCTGATGGTAAGTGGTCATTGACACCCATGGACGTCTGTAATCAACTTCATACATAACATGGGTTCCATCTGAAGTCAATCACAGATGCGTTGCTACTGCCGAGGACTATGATGGTCGCCTCATGAGAAAGTGTGCCGGCTACACCCTTCTATCGAAACGCAAGAAATGCTTCGCGCTAGAAATAGGTGTGGCGTTGGTACTTCCCGGGTCCAACTACACTGGTTCCTCTATCGACGTATATGATTTGTATTTTTTTGCTGCTCCCGTTTTCTGATAGTGTTCCACATACATATAAATATAAGATAAAAGAGAATACATCCCCATTACAACTATAGTACTTAAAATTGTTAGGTGAGCTGCATAAGTCACATTACACGCGACAGCAGAGCTGGCGGCAGGCCAGCTGCGAGCGACGACGGCTACGGATTAACCGCTGTCTGCTTTACGATGTAGTGTCTACCTAAATCTAGAACGAAATATAGCTATATAACGAGAGATTGGGCTAAATACGACTCTGGGGTTTAACACGGCTTTCTTTAATCTTAGCGTAGTTTCTGTATTGTTCATTTATAGAAACAAAGACTCAAAAATCTATGTATAATTGAACAGGAAAATAATTATAATAACCAATTGTGCTAGAACTCTTTATGTTTGGAGTCGAATCACAGGTACAACCGCCACACTCACTTCTGCTTAATAACAACAGTATTAAGCGCTCCTGTGTTTTGGTCTGAAGGGTATTGTAGACTTACTTATCAGTATTCCGGTTGCGTTCCTTTCGAGATCCTCTTTATAGCCGCCGAGGACGGAGGATCACACTTGACCCTGCGTCGCTACCATGGCGTCGGGTACCTTTTAAAGGTTTTCCCGTCGAGAACAAAAAAGTCATACTTATCCCAGGTATTTCAAATTGGTCAACAGAACCACAATGCAAATTGCTAACCTCAGGTAAGACTCCGGATCGTCTAAGTTAAAGTCGTGGACCAAACAGCTGATAGTAATAAATAATAGTTTAAAAAAAACTAAAAAACACGCTTTTTATAGAAAACCGAACTAAAAAATAGAAAATAAATTTAAATTAAGAAAATAGTGTTAAAATTTTCTATGAATATAAATTAATAATAGTGTGAATACAAAAAAATATTTTATTTTAAAAAAAGCGTGGGGTGCATGGTGTCAATGGTTATAGATATTTTATTGACAGATATGAGTAGAGTGATTATCATTTCGATAATATCTTAAAAAACACCCCACGCTTTTTTTTAAACAAAATATTTTTTTTTATTCACACTATTATTAATTTATATTCATAGAAATTTTTAACACTATTTTCTTAATTTAATTAATTTAAATTTAGTTTCTATTTTTTAGTTCGGTTTTATATAAAAAGCGTGTTTTTTAGTTTTTTTAAACTATTATTTATTTTCTACTTTTTAGTCAAATTAAAAAATGGAATAATTAGTATATTGTCATCACAAAGTTTGAACGAAATCTGGCCGTTTAAAGTGGGTCAAACTCGCGCCCAAAGAAGTCGGTTACAAACATACCTACAGGTGAAGCTAATAAAAAGCTAAAAAAATACTCACAATGTGTAAATAACCCTGTATGCCTACACAAACTAAGATTGTTTTCGTGTCTGTATGTAGATTTCAACTCTTTCAAAAGAAATCGTAGACATTGCGTAGTATTTTACTTTCAATGCTCCATAATAGTTATGCCGTTGAATTAATTGCTACGCAGTATTGTTTTGCTTCTACCTTCTAATTTCGTATTTTAATAAGCCAGTAGAAAATAATGTTTTTAATTATTATTGTACCTTAAACGCTCAACTGTGCATTAAAATAATTATTTATTTATTATTTATTTATTCATTGTTAATTAGAACGATACAATACCACTTATACTAATTAACACAATAATATCAAGTTACATTTTTTTCTTTTTTTTTTTTAATTTATCAAATAGAATTAAAGTAGCATAAAGAAATGTTAAATTAATTCATGCATACTAATAAATCATTGAGTTTCGCTGAAACTCAAACACACTAAGGACTTTCTTCCACTTGTCAAAAAAAAATGTAATTATTGTAATTAGATTAAGTTAGTTAAGTTCTCATGTAAGCGAATATGTATTCTTGATGAGAATAAATTTCTTAAACCATAAACCATGAATGTCCATTAAAATTACTATTGTTCAATGCATAGTGACTTTAATATCGCATACGTAAACAATAATCGTGTAATTACGAGGCATATAAACAACGTTATTTCACACAAAAATGCGGCGTTGGCTTAGCGGATAAATCATTTCAGGTGAAATACGATCGTATAAAGCGTTTCCGAAAGCAATTAGTTGATGTTGCGACGGTGAAAGCAGCATACAGGGCTAACGCATACAAGTATGAGAAAACGCTGATTGACGCTGGCACTTTATTAGAATTCCTAGAAATATTGCTTGTAAAAAATTGATGTCAGAAAAACATTGTATAAATTTGATTTTATTTACCGCAATAAATAAAATTGTAGAGACTATAATTATTTAACCGACTTAAAAAGGTTCGTGACTTGACTACATTTTTATGTATTTTTTATTAAACCTTAAAATTTAATAAAAAATACATAATAATGTAGTCTACGAGTACTAATCCTGTACAAAACATTCACTTTATTGAAGGATAATGCGTCTAACATAGTAGATGTTAGACGCATTATAATTATGCACATCTAAATAAAAAAGACTGGATAGAAGTAAAAAATATATACAGTTAATATATAAATTAAGCATGTATAAATCAAACGGAGGAAGAACATTTTTTTCGACAAATCAATTGAACTAAATTGAGAATCCTATAATACTTTTTAGTACGCTGTCCAATTTGTTAATATTCTGCTAAGGTTGGTGAAAAGCTGACATTTTGATATAATCACACTTAATTTGTTACAAAATTAATATACAGGCTGACAAAGTCTCGTAAATTTTCGTAAATTTTACAACTGTAGCTACATTAAAGCACTTAAATATGGTGTAGCAATGGCATATAAATTGACTGGCCAAAAACAGTAGTCATTACTAACACATTCAACTATATATACATACTATATAGACATACTATTTTAATCACAAAAATATATTAAGTATAAAAACATAATACCTACAAAACAATTCAATAACAATTCCATTGGCCTAAACTAATACTATTGGTATCTAGCTCGTAATAAATTAGCTTCATGCGTTCTCTCTGCTCTGTAAGCGACAGTCACAAAATATAAATATTGTAGGCCAGGAGCGCGAAACGAAATGGCCACAATAACTTTTATGCTTGGATTAAGAATTTTATGTACTAATAAACGTTTTATTACGTTTACTAGCTTCCCCGTGACTTTATTAGCATTTATGAAGGGCCACGTTTCTTGAATGACTTTGTTTTGCTTGCAAGTTCAATTTAATTTAATGACATTGTATTAACAAACAGCCCACCGCAGTAGCGGAATTTTACAATAATTAAACGCCGATCAAAATTAAACTTGAGATCCATTGAAACGAAATAAAAATGCCCTCGATTTCGATAGTTTTTTTTTTTTTTTTGATTAGGTACTTTTTATCTGACTGAAGTACCAAACGAATATGCAGTCCACCTGACGGTAAGTGGCCACTGCCGCCCAAGGACATCTGTAATTAACTTCATACAGAACATGGTTTTCATTTGAAGTCAATCACAGATGCGTTGCTACTCCCGAGGACTTTGATGGTCGCTTCATGTGAAAGTGTGCCGGCAACCACACCCTTCTGTGGAAACGGAAGTAATACCTCACGCTAGAAATATGTGTGGTAAATATGTGGTGGTACTTCCCCTGTCGAACTACACCGGTTCTACCACCTTGAAAAGCCTTATAATTAAAACTCGGCTTCCTAATCGAGGGTCCGAGGTTTGTATCCCAGACAAGTACTACTGATTTTTCAAAATGATGTGCGTACTAAAAGATAATTGTCAATGCTTTATTGCGAAGGAAGACTTCGTGAAGAATACAGCATGTCTTCGTAAAAGTTCTCAAGGGCGTGTGAAGTCTATAAATACGCAACTTAGCTCCAGCGGTGGACGAAATCCAGGCTTTCTCATTCTTACAGAAGACCCGGTGCCCAGTGCAGTGGGAAACTAATGGCTTAATGACGATAAACATTTAACTCTGCTAGGTAGAACCAGCGTAGTTCGACCGGGGAGGCACCCATAGCACATTTATTTTTAGTGTGAAGCAGTTCTTCTGTTTTCGTAAGAGTATGTTATTGTCAGCTCAGTTTTATATCAGGTGACCATCTTAGTCCTCGGGAGTAACAATGCATCTGTGATTGATTGCACATAGAACCTCCGTAAATACAAAACTGCTTACAGATTTCTATGGGCGGCAGTGAACACTTACCAGCAGGTGGACTGCATGCTCGTTTGCTACTTCAATCAGATAAAAAAAACATAGATAAACTGACCAAACAGTACGTCCTGTATATTCATCAATAAATTATGTGTACATAATCCTTAATTAATATTTCCGTGCAACTACGTTCAATTCTCTCCGCTTTTAATACATTAAAACTGCGCGCGGCATGTGTTAAGGAATTTTGCGGAAATTCAATAAAGTGCATAGACGGGCCTGTTTCACATTGTTCCTTTATGGTGGGTTTGGTGCGAGTAACAGCGAGGAATAAATAAATAACACTTAGAACCTACTCCGACGTCCATGGTGGGGCGTTTAACATAACTGTATGACACTGTATGAGAGCAGATTAGACTGCCGATACGTGAGTCATTGCTGTGCTATTTCTAATGGAATGGCATAGCAGGAATTCTGTGTGTTAGACGATAAGTTTAGGTTAAGTACTAACATAGGTTAAGCATATTTAATCTAATACTAACACTTATGAGCCATTGTAGCTTGAAATAAAGTTTTATTATTATTATTATTATTTATTGTTTCCTCAAAACAAGGAATATTATTTTTTCGGTCATCATTTCACAGTACATTGCAAATTATGACCGAAAACGAAAACCTAAGCGCGCAATGTACATTGCGTATGAGCCAAAACTCGTACGATGCTTGTTTAAGAAAAAGGGTACTGTTCATATCTATTAAAGTATAAGTTTCTTGTTTGTTCAACGCATCAATAGTAAAAGTGATCCGCATTCACAAAGATTTCTTTTACAAACGGTACGCTTAGCAAATACATATAATCGCTGCCGCTTATGGGCATCTGAATGCGTGAATGGGATACCTCGTGTAAAAGCCTCTTTTTTATGTACGCTATAAATCACAACGCAGTAGATTATTATGAAACACATAGGTTTTCGATGCCCAATCACGCAATTATTTAAACAAAGTTCTCGTTTAAGTGTTTATGTTCTCGAGATATAAAGATTTTCTGTTTAGGTCTATCGAAAACTTAAATACAAGAATCAATTTGCAAAAGTAAAAAAAATGCTTGTACTCGTTCATAATAAGCTTATTGAATTCTATTCATAAAAAATAATTGAATTATGTTTTTCGTTACATATGTGTAATTCGTTATTAAACAAAAAATACAACCGACTTCCATGCCACATAAAAGTAAAAAATAATTTAAATACATGTTGGTTTAGAGCAAACACAATACTTGGTACATAGTTCCGAAGTCGGCGCTCATATAAGATACATGTAGTTTCGTCGTGATCCAGTAAAATATGGTGAGCGCCGACTTCGGGACTATGTAAAAAAAAAGTCGGTTAAAAACTTTGTTTAGCGTACAAGAAAAACGCTCTAAAACAGACTCTACCTCAAAACTGTTTTAATTAACTACGGCACTGAATTTTCTTTATCACCACCAGCAAAAGCTCATACGATTATGTTTTAGAAAACTTCTAAAGAACTAATTAAATTTCAAATTACGTTCTTAATAAAACGTAATATTTTATTTCAGTACTATGTTACTCCCGTGGCTTTACCCGCTTCGGTTACTATCACTGTATTATGGATCTCGTGTGCTAATGTAGGTCACAAATTATGTTCGTGCCAATTTTCAACGAAATTGTTGCCTCAAAAAGTACCAAACACACCTTTAAAACTTTCGCATTAGTTTTTAGTAGTTGCATGGTTTTTTTTTTGTTACCTAGGGTGAAACCTTCAAAAAGTATCCAACGCCGTGAGAGTGACGTAGGATTATGTGGTATTTTTAACGCACCTAAACCCCCCAGTGGCCCTCCTCAGCACTACAAAGAGGACTCCGGATCTCCAAAGGAACGCAACCGGAGTGTGGCTATACTACTGTCTTTACTTAATTTTAGCGTGAATCAAACAAGTATGCAGTCCATCTAATGATATGGGTTCACTTTCGTCAATGGAATTTTATAAGCAACTTCATACAGAACAGGGGTTCCATCCATCCATCCATCAGCCCTTTGAGGTCCACTGCTGGGCATAGGCCTCCCCTAAATGACGCCACTCTAACCGGTCCTGTGCCTTCTGAATCCAACGGTTTCCCGCTGTCTTCTTCAGGTCATCGGTCCAACTGGTGAGGGGGCGACCTATACTCCTTTTGCCTAAACGTGGTCGCCACTCGAGGACCTTCCTTCCCCATCGGTTATCGGTCCTACGAGCGATGTGGCCAGCCCATTGCCACTTCAGCTTGTTAATTTTGAGAGCTATGTCGGTAAGCTTTGTTCGTCTACGGATTTCATCGTTGCGAATCATGTCTCGTAGCGAAATTCCGAGTATAACCCTCTCCATAGCACGCTGAGCGACCCTGAGCCTCCGAATGAGGCCTGCAGTGAAGGACCACGTTTCGGGGTTAACAGGGGTTCGTTGTCTATCTATTCGGAATGAAATGAAATGAAATGTCTTTATTTTGGTAGGGTAGGGTTGTCCCCGTAGACACTTAAAAATTGTCAGTTACATTTTTTTTCTTATACTACCACCGGATAGGAACAAGACCTCAACTGAAAAGATCCGGCAAGAAATATTATCTTAACCTAATGCGTTCAAGTAGTTTTCCTCGAATATAAGTTTTGGATATACTTACCGGCTGTTTCACGAAATACAGCAGGTGGTGAGTGATATAGGTCTATACTGGTGTCCGAAGTCAGAACACCATTAATTAAAGTGAGTGCGTGAATCAAAGGAGAATCACTAACGCACACCAATCTACACCCAGGAACCGCGAATAACTTATTGCGACGTCTAGGATTGTTTTTATTTGGTACATATAGCGATATTAACTCGAGCACTGAAGGGTTGAATATGTTACCCCTTATTAGGCGATAGAAATAGTCAATTAATGCCATCTCACGTCTGACTGCGAGGGCATCGTAACCTAACATTCCAAGCAAAAATAAAGTTGGATACACATATGGAAAACCTACAAAGTACCCGTACTTCTTAAAGTATAGACTTCTCAAAAAATATTTTGGAGTTTTTCCAACATGCTAATGTATTTATTTTCACGTGGACTCCAGATAACCGCGTTACTTTCTAGTATGCTTCTTACAAAGCTATTATATAATATTTTCATTGCATTGACGTTACCCAGATCTTTTGATTGCCTCAAAACAAATCCTAGTGATTTATAAGCTTTTGTAGTTACCGTAGCAATATGGTCAGCAAAGCTCAGGTTACTTCGCATTAGTACACCTAAGTCTTTGACTGCCATTTTCCTGTCTAAAACTACCTCACCCAATCGATACATATATTCTATCGGGTCCAGGGCAAGCGTAATCGACATTACAGAACACTTAGTTACATTAAACATTAATTTGTTTCGTTTGCTCCATTGGTTGATATTATGGATGTCCCTTTGTAACGCAATACAGTCAGATGCACTCCTGATTCTGATAAATAATTTCAGGTCATCTGTAAATAACAGACAACGAGCCGTACTAACTATATCCGGTAAATCGTTAATAAATATTAAAATAAGAATATATTAAAATAATATAATAAAGTAACGAAAGTTAGCTCCAGTATCTTGCATTACATTCTGAATATTTGTCTCCGAAGTTAATCACCGATGCGATGTTTTTTTTTTATATATTACAAGCGTTTTATATAGATAAATAAATAAATATAAGCAGATATATGCGCGCGGTGTAAGCGACATTATGTGGTAATATCCCTTCCGTCTTCAAACTTTTGGAACCTTTGAGATACGAGCCAAATTAAACAAATTTACCAAAGTAATTAAGTACTTAATGAACATACAGTCAAAGGGATGAGGGTGGAAATAAATATCGTATGAGTTCCCATTGTTGAATTGCCCGAGGAGTGGAAATCAGGCATAATGAAGTTCAAATACAATTCAACGAGTTATGAATATTACGTGTACTACATAATGAAGTTTTATTGGAAAACAGTGGGCCTATTACCCGTTTTTAATCCCCAAATAGATTAACGAACCGTGTTACTGGAGTCGATTTGTCATGATTTACGAGGTGCTTTGAGTTATGAGTGATAGCGATTAATTAACCGTATTTAATCGCTATCATTCGCCGGCATTACCAAGTTATCGTGTCCATCTGAGATGCAGTACCGGTTTTGTTATCCAGACGAGGATCGTCGTCAATTGCTAGGAATGAGTGTATTTCGTTACCGTAAAACTTAAAACAAATCTATAGACCACTGTCGATGCTCTTATCTCGCCTACTAATTGGCCACGGTGACGGAAGACAGAAAGCTGCATCTGTCAAGCACGGACGTACGTCATCACTTGAGACGTACTCTCTTCGAACGCTAACGGACTACCGAACGGACGCGCGCTGCTAATCAAAACAAATTTCGAATCTCAACCGTTTTAGGAACATCAGTCAATGTGTGTGTGTCATCTAGCTGTGTCAACGGGAGACCTGAGCCACTACATCATCCCGAGCGCGTGGATTACGCGAAGGTGGAGATCATTGAGGCTGTACACGGACCAAGGCACGTGCCGTGCTTGTGCCTTATCTGTTGTGGCCTATCAAAGAACATCGTCTTTAGATCTTCCCTCGATCTGACTTCCGTCAGTCCTAGAAATGGGATTAAAGCCGCCTACCCCTTGGTGGACGCGTATCTTACAGTGTCTACTCAGAATAAGAGTTTTCATTAGGCACTAGCGAAGTTCGAATTGGTACACTTTGAACACATTTGAGAACTTATTATAAAAAACTTTTAGATGTGTTAGTTTCCTTACTCACGGTGTTTTCCTTTACCTTCAATCAGTGTTAATTAATTTATAATATTCAGAAAAAATTAACCTGAGTTGTCATATGGATAGTATTCTCGTTTGATTCTTATTAACTTATAAGAATATATAAACAAAAGAATTACCTTATTCTATCCTGAATGTATACTTAAGTTAGTGAATGGCGAAGGGATAAGTTATGATAAAAGTCTAACTATACTGTTAGGAAATGTTTTATTTAAAATAACTATATAAATTTACATGTATAGTAGTATAAGTAAGTATTCGTTATTTTAATATGTTTTTAGCATTTCGATTTAAAGTTTTTCATTGTTCAACACTAGCTGAATCCCGCAGCTTCGCCTATGCTAGCAAAAATCTATTGTCGTGTGGGAATTAGATATTTTTCCACAGTAAAAAGTAGTAGAAGCCATTTAGACGTGAAAATGTAACAAACATACACACTCACAAACTTTCGCCTTTATAATATTAGTATTATAAACATAAAATCGCTATCGCTTGTGCCTTACCTAAAAGGTGTACGATAATTTTGTTTCCATCCGAAATCTACGTTCGCTCGGGGATTTACCGCGAATACGGTGTCGCTTAATTTGAAAATATGCGAATGATGGCATAATTGCCATCCGAACGGCTCTGCTGGTGATAAATACGATGTATCCGAGAGCTATTTGCTTAGCCACTTATAAGTAAAGTGTGATGCATGCTCACCTGTGTCGGTACAGTATTTATCCGAGTGCGAAGCGAAGTACACCGCGTGTTTATGTATGTTTGCTTTATTTTATGTATTTATGTTCGTTTCTTTGGCACGCACTACAGCTTGGAAGTGACATAAGGTCTGTTTATAATCTATAAATATTTATATGACGTGTTAATACACTATAATGAAGGTATATTTAAAAATAGATAATGACACATTTCAGATACAGATATGACGGAATGCTGTAGGCTAAATAAAATATTACTAAGAATTTAATTAAGTGAATAATAAAAAGTACATAAAAAACACGCCCACAATTTTTGCTCATTTTCAAGGTACCAACGCGATTGAATCTGCTCCTACCTTTATGAGCGCAGGTGTTCTTCTACGGTGCTGGTCATTGTTACTTTTTACCGATTTTTGAAAAAGCGCTACATTAATAATAATGTGGGGCTAAGATAAATTCTATATTAACGGATTTTGTTTTTCAGACATAAACTCTATGGAAATTCGTTTTTGAGATATCTTTAATCCATCCATACAAACAATAAAAGTGAAGTTTCCTTATGTCTATATATCGCATATATTTGCACAAAATATATTTGGAGGATTGAGAACTTACAATAATTATAATAGAAACTTTGATATTTTTTAGAATTGTTTGTCTAATTGATAACCCACTCACATGGCTTAGCAGTTACCATACCGGACTGACGCGCAATGATTCCCGGGTTCGATTCCCGGTCAGACAGGTATCTAAATGATGAGTTTAGTTCTGTTTCTGGGTGTTTGTGTATTCGTCTTGTTTGTGTCCATGGTATCCACGACACAGGAGAAAATCCTAGTGTGGGCCTACGAAAAGGGGCACGGAGAGGTTTTAAATTTTTTATAGCTTTTCCGAGGGACATTGAATTGAATTTTATTTAAAAGGTCCGGGGAATTGCCATACAAAGATAAAAAAAAATTTGTGCGTGTACTAGCGTACACTCGTAAGAAGTGAAACTTGTTTATGACGTTATTTTTCAAAAATAATTTACTATATGTAACTTTACAGAAATTGGTTAAATAAAGTTAAATTAGATAAAGTTTAATAAAAGGCTTTTATTAAACTTTATCTAATAATCGAATCTATAATAATCTAATATCACGCGTGGTAGGTAAAAATAAAAAAAGATGGCGCGTAACAGAAAAAGATGGCGCGTAGCAAAAAATGTTACACTAAATTTTTTCCAACCCCGATAAAGAAGTTTCACTTTTGTATTCCAACCCCGATAAAGAAGTTTCACTTCAATATATGCGTTCTAAAAGCGTTACCTTCCTGATGCAGTGAAGTAAATCAAACTAACTTATGGTAGTTAAAGTGAAATCAAACTGTTCCCGCTGGAGACATTCAAAATGTCGTCAATAAAACCCTGACCTTCTATTAACTACAGCAGTTAGTGTTACTGTCCCCTTTCTTATTTTATTAGGCTATTTGATTAGCCGCGTGATTTATATGAGACAAGTTACGGTTAAAATACTGTACATGGAATTCGTAAAAACTTAATGAAACTAGAACTAATGTTATAAAGGCGATTGTGAGTGTGTATGTTTGTTACTTCTTCACGTGTAAACGGCTGGAGCGATTTTCATAAAATTTGGTAGGGTTAACTGAATTACTGAGAAAAAATATCTTATTCCTTAACTTAAGGATGAAATACTGTACATGCAATTCGTAATAAATAATGAAACTAAATCCATATATTTAAGAAAGGAATTACTGGTACATTTAATAAAAAATAATGATACGTGTGTATGTATTTTTAAAAATGTTGTTTTAGGGAGTTACAAAAAGAAATAACAGAAATTTAGTTTTTTTGTGTGTTTTTTCTCTTTATTTAAAATCGTATTTAACTAAAATTACTTAATTTTTTTGCAATTATTTATAGATTTATTTATAGTCCATATCTTGATGTAACTGATTGACTTCAGATGGAACCTATGTTCTGTATGAAGTTGATTACAGATGTCCACGACGGCAGTGGACACATACCATCAGGTGGACTGCATGTTCGTTTGCTACTTCAGTCAGATATAAAAAAACATAACCACCAAATAATAACTATAAAGATTTTTTTGTATTTCACCCGAAATTGGAGAATTTGTGAAAATTTGGACTTAGATAAAACATAGGTTGCAACCAAATAACCCTATCCAAAATTTCTATACTCCACGGTCCTTCATAGACCATAAACCAAACCAGTTCGTGTTATAAAACCTTAACCCGCTGATTGCACTGTGAATTATCGATCTGTAAAGATCTACATCGGGTATAAACATTTTATGAGCAGGCATTGGGTTAAGTCTGTATAGTAATTTTAACATTTCTGTATAGTAATTTTAACATTGCAGTAGGAAACGACGTTAGACATTTGCAGCACCTAATTTCGATTTTTTATATATTGAAATAGCAAACCTGCACCATAGAAGAAGGTAAAATTAGACAAGCTCAAGGCAAAGCTCAAAGCTCAAAGCTCAGGCACAAGAGACATATAGCGGAAGTAATTATATATTTAATTTAAATTGTTAAAGTATACGATTATTATTATTTTTGTATAGTATTCTATATTTATATATTATTATATTTATGTATATATCCTTATTCATGTTTTTGACTATTTTTATGAGTGTATATTTATTTGTCACAGTATAATGCGCGCACTTCTTACCTTGTGTTAACCTATATCCAGTTCCTTTCGATCGACACCCGGATGGAACGAAGTTCCTTTCGATTAATTAGTGAAGGAATAATTATTTAAAATAAATAAAGTAAAAATTATTTAAAATTATTACTATTATTTTTTATTATTTATTATTTACAAAAAAACCTGTATACACTCAACAAAAATAATCGTCGCGACACCACACTGTTCAATGCGAAATAGAAATGAAAATATCTGGCTTGCTTTCTATAAGAGAGAGAGAAAGAGACAGACAGAGAAACATGCGCAGGCCGCACAGCTTACAGTAGCTTACTATACCAAAAAGTGTCGTGACAACTTTTCGTAAGATTTTTTTCAGTCTAGCCCCCTTTCACAACGCGCGATAAGGAACTTCGTTCCAATAAAAAATATAGCGGAATAAAAGTGAAGAATAAAAGTCATCAAAGCTACTAAACAAACATATGATCTAAAAGTTATTTTTATCACGACGCAAAATCAAAAACAGCGTTAAATCAAATAAAACATTATCAAAATAAATATATTTATATATTATTATATTTATGTATATATCCTTATTCATGTTTTTGACTATTTTTATGAGTGTATATTTATTTGTCACAGTATAATGCGCGCACTTCTTACCTTGTGTTAACCTATATCCAGTTCCTTTCGATCGACACCCGGATGGAACGAAGTTCCTTTCGATTAATTAGTGAAGGAATAATTATTTAAAATAAATAAAGTAAAAATTATTTAAAATTATTACTATTATTTTTTATTATTTATTATTTACAAAAAAACCTGTATACACTCAACAAAAATAATCGTCGCGACACCACACTGTTCAATGCGAAATAGAAATGAAAATATCTGGCTTGCTTTCTATAAGAGAGAGAGAAAGAGACAGACAGAGAAACATGCGCAGGCCGCACAGCTTACAGTAGCTTACTATACCAAAAAGTGTCGTGACAACTTTTCGTAAGATTTTTTTCAGTCTAGCCCCCTTTCACAACGCGCGATAAGGAACTTCGTTCCAATAAAAAATATAGCGGAATAAAAGTGAAGAATAAAAGAGAAAAATGGGATGAAGAATGAAAGTACTAGCAGCATAAAAGAGAGAACTGGAATTAAATGTAGTTAGCAAACACAGTCTCTGATTATGTTACAAGATAGAGTATAAAAAAAATAGCAAACCAGCATGCAGTCCACTTGATTGGAAGCGGTCACTTGCAAATTGACCTCTCTAAGCAACTTCATATTCAACCGCAGCCAATCACAGATGCTACTTTCGAGGACTAAGATCGTCGCCGCCTATCAAGGCCGGCAACCACAACCCTCCACCGAAACGCAAGAACCGCTTTTGCGCTAGAAATAGGTGTAGCGGTGGTACGTGGTCTAACCATTGTTCTGCAATAATTCTTCTACAAAAAGTAGAGAGGAGGCCTTTTTTTTTTTGTTTTCGAGGGGGAAACCTTCAAAAGGTACCCGACGCCGTGGGAGCGACGCAGGGTTATGTGGGATTTTTACCGCACTAAAACCCCCCCGGTGGCCGTCCTCGGCGCTGAAAAGGAGGACTCCGGGATCTCGAAACGAGTTCAACCGGAATCCTCCGAGCGCGTTGCCCCATCGGGTATCCCAGATGGGCGGCTGGGCCCACCGCTCCGTCTAGTCTTTACGACGGTATGCGACCACACATACCGCCGTCCTTCCCGGGATTGCCTGACCGAACGGTTCGAGCTCCCACTCTAGCCGTCTGCAACCCCGGAAGCCCCTTTTAGTCGCCTCTTACGACAGGCAGTGGATGCCGTAGCTCTATTCTGATCCCGGAACTACAGGGCGTAGAGAGGAGCCCTAATAGATAATGTTATAATGTTTCATTATAATATTATAATAATTCGCCTTTATCGCCTTATCGTAAAAATTTAATTACATGAATTTCGTTTCATCTGTCATAAATCAACAAATGTAAGGTAATTACGAAGCTGTTATTAAATTTCGGATATTGACTGTAAACTTCGCTTTATGGATTTAATGATATTATAATATTTCATGGAGAACGGAAATACTTTGTTGTTTATTATATCATTATCCGAATGCGTAAGGAGGTTGGTAATGTTTTTCGAATGTATATGTATGTATATTTGTATGTCAATAATGTACCTATATAATTATATATACAACACCAATGATTAAACGCTTTTGCTTTCTACACTCGTAGCCCCACACAAGGATTTTCTCCTGTGTCGTGGATACCATGGACACACACAAGACGAATACACAAACACCCAGACCCAGAACATGAATCTAAACTCATCATTCAGATACCTGTCTGACCGCGAATCGAACCCGCGACCAATTGCGCGTCAGACCGGTATGGTAACCGCTCCGCCACTCGGGTCGTCAAGTTAGTAACAATAGGTGCCTAATCGTTAGATGCCCAACCGGGGATCAAACGGTGAACCGTGTCCGTGTCAGGCTCGGCGAGTTAAAGTTTAGAAAGCTCTTCGTAGTTCGACACCGAGAGCAACTACGCAACAATTCTTTCTGCCTAATAACCGCAGTGGTATAAGCTGCTGAGTTCTGGTCTTAAATGTGGTTAGAGAGACTCTCGTCAACCCGTGATTGTCCCACTGCTGGGCATGGATTTTTTCTCAGAACGAAAAAGGTTAGGCTATAGTCCACCGCGTCCGACAAGTGAGAATTGGTGGACTTCACACACCTCCGAGAAGGTTTTTTTGGAAATCTCGGGTGTATTTTCTTATAAGGACGGCGGTATGTGTGGTCGCATACCGTCGTAAAGACTAGACGGAGCAGTGGACCTAGTCACCCATTTGGGGGGAGCCCAAGGGGGCAACGCGCTCAGAGGATTCCGGTTGCGTTCCTTTGGAGATCCCGGAGTCCTCTTTGTAGCGCCGAGGACGGCCCCCGGCGGGGTTTTACTGCGGTAAAAATTCCACATAACCCTGCGTCGCTTCCACCGCGTCGGGTACCTTTTGAAGGTTTCCCTCTAGAGAACAAAAAAAAAGCAGTCATAAGTGGCACTCAACTTTGACCTACTTTGGGTAAGATTTTAAGCTTAACTGGGTAGATTACAGATGCTGTACTTCATCATAATAAAAAACATTTTTCAACGTTACAGGATTCCAAGAACTACTTTAAAACAATTCCATTAAATTGCCCTAAAACCTTTTAAAATTGATTTAGTGGTAACTTCGCGCCGAAATTCAACCAACTATTCGAGATATCTGCCGAAACAAAAGCTAAGTTCCGTCGACAAGTTCCCTAAGCCCCAAAGTTAGTTTGTAAATTGTTTCGAACAGATAAACACGAATTATTTCAACATAATTCTATTTATTTAACAAATTCGCTATAGAAGTTGTTAGGAGCAGTCACATATTCAGTTTCTTTAAGTAAAGTGTAATTTAATTTAAAAAATCGTTACAAAATTGCTTTCCCTAATGTGAATAGATTTGTTTTGAATAGTGAATAGATTTTAATTTAAAGATAAATTAAATTAGCTTTTAATTGCAAAATTGAAGCGAAGTTGAAAAACTATTGATGAAACTTTTTGTTTTAACTTCGGTGGTAACACGTCGTCAACCCATTATTGTCCCACTGCTGAGCACGGGTCTTCTCTCAGAATGAGAGATTTATAAGCCATAGTCCACCGCGCTGGCCAAGTGCAAATTGGTGAAGTATGAAGTATATACATAATAAAATAAATCCTATTATCTCTATTCAGTACTTGTTTTTTTTAATACTAGTAAGTTTGTGAGTGTGTATGTTTGTTACTTCTTCACGTCTAAACGGCTGGAGCGATATTCATAAAATTTGGCAGGGAGTTAGCTGACACTCTGGATTAACATATAGGCTACTGTTTACAGTGGGAAATTATCTTATTCCCACGAGACAATGGATACATCGATTTTTGTAACGCGGGCGAAGCTGCGGGGTTCTGCTAGTACATAATAAATATTATTATCTGTATTTAGTACTTGTTTTTTAAAAAAATGGAATAGAATTTATCGTCAACAAACCAGGAAGAGTTCCATCACCCTTAAAATATGCAGTAATATTTATAATAAATCATTATATTACATTTAATTATAAAATCAATTTCAAACGAACGACAAGAGTACGTGGCGATATAAATTATATTGAAACGAACATCAATGTCAGGGGAGGGAAACTATTGGACATATTTTAATAACAGTAAATTTTATGGATCGTTTATAATTTATTGTTACTGCGTCATTAATTTTTGTGTAAAACGGAAAGGATATTGGGATGGCAATGGATAGTGTATTCCTTTAATCCTTTTATTCTATTAAAGATGTTTTAAAGTATGATTACACGTTAAAGTATGCTTTATAGTATGAAGCTCATTCCACGTGCAAGATGTGGAACGAGCTTCCTCCTGAGGTATTCCCGGAGTGCTACGACATGGGGTTCTTCAAGAAAGGTGTAAAAAGAGCTCTCCTGCAAAGCCGGCGATGCATTGGCGACTCCTCTGGTGTTGCAAATGTCCATAGACGACGGTGACTGCTTTCCATCAGGTGGCCCGTCAGCCTTATCGTTAGGTCTTACTATAAAAAAAAATAGTACTAGTATGACGTCACATATTTAATCAATCTGTATTGTGTATCAACAATATAAAAAACAATATAAAGTTTTTTTTTAATTCGATTTTTTTTCGATTTTGAATTTGAACAAACACATTTATTTTGGAAATGAATGGAACGATTTTAATAGAACTACTATGTAAAGATAGGGGATACTCCGATACATATGATTCAGACGAATTTAAGATTCTTTTTATTCGAAACTTAATGTGGGTTTAGAAAAATTAAACACCTAAAAAACAGGACAAAACATCGTGTTTAAATTCACTTTACATTTTTGTCATCCATAGAGTACTTACTACCTACGCGAGGCAATGTGATACCGTAAAACGGAATTTACAACTTTTCATGAAGTTTAGTACCGATTTTTAATCTGGCAACATTGTTGAGATTCGATCACAAAATTAAGGAGGTTTAAACAACATTGTATTTCAAAGTACATAATTTATCGTCATGACAGAGTTTTTATGATTGAAATTCCAAAAGAACTCGCAATTCCGATGTTAAGAAAAGATGTAAAGTGATATAATTCTTGGTTGTTTATGGCAACACCTAATTCTGTCTGAGAAGTATGTGTTCAGTCCTGCCGTGTTTTCGTTTTAGCGTGATAATTATAATAGAGAGATACACTTTTTTGCATCTGCAAACAATCAAATAAGAAGTGGCTAACGAGCATGTAGTCCACCTGATGGTGAGTCTCTGCCGTCCAAGGACGTATGCGTAAGTAACGTCATATAGAACGGAATTCTATCTCAATTTATTTTTTTCAATGTTCATATTAAACACGCTTACTACACTCAGAGCCTCACAGGATTTTTTCCTGTGTCTTGGGTACCATTGACACACACAAGACGAACACACAAACACTCAGATCCAGAACAAGAATCTAAGCTCATCATTCAGATACCTGTCTGGCCGAGAATCGAACCCGGGACCCACTGTGCGTCAGACCGGTATGGTAACCGCTCTGCCACGCGGGTCGTCAAATCGTCAATCGTTGGTCATTAATCGCAGATGCGTTGCTACTTCCGAGGACTGAGATGGTAGCAAAGTGTGGTAGAACTAATGTTGTTCGACCGGAGAAGTACCACTGCCATACCTATTTCCAGCGTAAAACAGTTCTTGCGTTTCGTTGGAAGGGTTTCGTTGGCACATTTCTATATGAGGCGACCATCTTAGTCCTCGGGAGTAGCAACGCATCTGTGACTTCAGATATGATAGAACATGGGTTGTTCTATATAAAGTTGTTTACAGGTGTCCATGGGCGTTAGTGACCACTTACCATTAAGTGGATTGCATGCTCGTTTGCTACTTTAATTAGATATAGGCAACCATAATCTTCCACCAGTGCCTTCCACCTTCCTGAGCAGTGATACCCTAATGGTTGAAACTTGCCCTCTCGATCGGGAGGTCCGAGGTTCAAAAACAGGCACGCACCAATGATTTATGTGCGTATTAGAAATTAATTATCACTGCTTTTCGGTGAAGGAAAACATTGTGAGGAAACCTACACACCCGAGAGTTCTTAAAAAAAAAAAGTTCTTGGAGGTGTGTGAAGTCCACCAATTCGCACTTGGCCAGCGCGGTGGACTATGGCCTAAACTCTCTCATTCTGGGAGAAGACCCGCGCCCAGCAGTGGGCCAATAATGGGTTGATGTGGAATCTTCCACAAAAACACAAAAACTGCTAGAAAGAGGTGTGGCAGTAGTACCTCGGCCGAATCACATATACGTTTTACCACGTATGTCAAAATTTCACTCCTATAGCACTAAGTTTCTAAATATAAAGAACAAAGAGCTCAATCAGAAAGTTGAACGCCCTTGCTAAAGAACAACCTACAAAACACAAATAGAAATCTTTGTATAGACAGATGACACACTTTATATGAAGAATATTTTCTCTTTTTCCATTTTCTATTCATACAGATCTCATTCTCAAAAGAGTCATCGTTTTAACGTCTTAGGCACGTTCACTCAACCGAATGGTCGGTCAAACAAAGCTTTTGGGTCAAAGTCAGGTTCACAAGTATGTCGCTGTTTAGTAGAAGAGGAGTTTTTTGAAATATCTTTGAGAGGTAAAATAACGCGTTTCTGTGAGATTTATGTGGTGTTTGTATTTTTATGTTATTTTTGTAGTGATAAATATTACGAAGTGTTTTGTATGACTGTAAGCACGATCCAGTTCGCAATATCGGCAAAAGGAAATTCAAAAACCGCATATTAAAATTATTATATTGTCGTATTAAAATGTATAAGTACCGCGAATATATGAGGTTAAATTTATAAATATTATAAAAACCATAGAAAATATAATAATTTATTTTTAAAGGTGGTAGAACGATTGTAGTTCGGCCGAGTAGATACCACCGCCACACCTATTTCTAACTTGAAGCATTCCTTGCGTTTCGATAGAAGGGTGTGGTTGCCGGCACACTTTTATGTGAGGCGACCATCCTATCCTCGGAAGTAGCAACGCATCTGTGATTGAAAGCCTATGTTCTATATGAAGTTGCTTACAGGTGTCTTACCATCAGATGGAATGCATGATCGTTTGCTACTTCGTTATATGATCGTTTGCTACATCATACTTCATTAAAATAAAAAAAAGAATATTTTTTTTTGAAGTTTGCGTGAAAATAATTGACGCAAACGAAAGTGCCATTTCTCATCAACCCATTATTGGCCCTCTGCTGGGCACGGGTCTTCTCTCAGAATGAGAGAGTTTAGGCCATAGTCCACTGCGCTGGCCAAATGCGAATTGGTGCCATGTACCTTATAATAAAATTGGTTACAGTCATATAATGTAAGCAACTTCATATAATAGGGGATCTATCTGATGTCCGATGCTTTGCTTGGACGACCCGCGTGGCGCAGCGGTTACCGTACCAGTCTGACACGCAGTGGGTCCCGGGTTCGATTCCCGGCCAGACAGGTGTCTGAATGATGAGTTTAGATTCTTGTTCTGGGTCTGGGTGTTTGTGTATTCGTCTTTGTGTGTTTCCATGGCACCCACGACACAGGAGAAAATCCTACTGTGGGGCTATGAGTGTAGAAAGCGTTTTTTTTTTGCTACTTTCGGGGGCCAAGATGGTCGCCTCATGTGAAAGTCATTTAACATCAATAAATTATCGTGTGTTCTCTCAATTTTAACCAGGTACCAGCAAAGAGACAGCTACGGGTCGATAAAGTTGAAAAAACTGTCCACATTTCCCATACACCCATTAGTACCAATAAAATACATACACCAATTAAAACGCACTTGAACATCGCGTGGTAGACTACCATTTGCGGCCACAAATCACACCCACATACAATTTATTGCCGCCACCATACAATTGTGGTGACCACTTCATTCTTTAATTACAAGCCGTCTATTAAATGTTGACGTTGTAATTTAAACGTGGGTGTTTGGTTATTTTTAGGATTGCATGTTAGTAACTGCTGTTATTCGATGCTATCTGTACACTAGTTGCTGCCCGCGACATCGAACAAGCAGCCAAACAAAATAATACTAATTTTGATTCTTTTTTATAAATAATCAATTTATATACATATATCAACATAAAAAAAACTGTAACGCTGTAACCCGCGCTCATGTTATTCTTTTTTACAGATAAGTAATAAATTAAATTTTTTTTTTGTGCACGTTAGGAATAAAAAAACATTAAATAGTTTGGCTCCCGTGGCCATAATTCAATAGTATTATACATATTTTCAAGAGGTTAACTTAAACATCTCAAATCTCGAAAGTTTCTTAGCGCTGGATATTTATGGTTATTTGGTTAGAGCGTTTTCGTTTTTCGCGACCATTTATGAGTAATCCTGAATCAAATTATCAAAATGATCTTGAATCTGCTTTTAAGAATTAAATTAAGATGATACTTGTTCTTATTAAATACACGATTTGCATTTTTCTGATCTCATCATGTATTCCAAGATGTTGGACCAGTGAGCCAGTGATCGAGGGTGATAGAACGTTTTACCGCAACACCCATTACTCTTAAATAACATGATTGTTAAACTCTGTTGCTATTGTCTTATAAATGTCCATGGGCGACAGTAAACACTTTCCATCAGATGGACTTGCATGTTCATTCGCTGTTAAAAACAAAAGGCGCCGAGACGTTTTTTTTTTACTTATTTTTATCTGACTGAAATAGCAAGCGAGCATGCAGTCCATCTGATGGTGAGTGGCCACTGCCGTCCATGGACATCTGTAATAAACTTCATACAGAACATGGGTTCCATCTAAAGTCAATCACGCGTTGCTACTCCCGAGGGCTATGATGGTCGCCTCATGTGAAAATGTGCCGGCAACCACACCCTTCTATCGACACGCAAGAAATGCTTCACGCTAGAAATAGGTCGAACTACACTGGTTATACCACCTTCATGTAAACCACATGCGTAAGCTCAGAAGTCAGAATAGAAAGCGTTATTTTTATAACATAAGAAATATAGACTCGCTATTCCAACTGATCTTAATCACCTCCCACTAATTAATACTTCACAAACTTCGAAAGGTCACTTGGGCAGTTATAACGAATGACTTAATTAAAATATATATCTTTGCTAGAGATATGATCTCTGTTTAATAATACAGCTATTTTCTTATTTGAAATATTACCAGCGGAAAGGCTCTAGGCAAGACTGGTTTGAGATATAAAATTTGATGTAATAAAAAATGATTGATTTAATTCGAAATTATAGAATTAGTTTTTATAGCGTTGTATTTGTATTATTTTATCTGTGAGCAACTTTATACAGAACAAATGTTGTACCTAATGTCAATCACGTTGCTACTCCTGAGGACTAAGATGGTCGCCTCATATAAAAGTGAACCGGCAACCACACCCTTCCGAAACGCAAACACCGCTTCACGTTAGAAATAGGTGTGGCGGTGGTACTTTCTCGATGGATTTTTTTCTACCACACTGAGATTACATGACCTTATACACCATTTACCTTATGAAACTACCTAAGCGTAAATACTATCTAAATTTAAAGGTGATAGACAATGGTTTCACTGGAGAAGTACCACCGCCACACCTATTTCTACCGTGAAGCAGTTCTTGCGTTTCGGTGAGAGGGTGTGGTTGCCGGCACACTTTTATATGAGGCGACCATCTTAGTCCTCGGGAGTAGCAAAACATCTGTAATTGACTTCAGATTGAACCCTTGTTCTGTAAGAAGTTATTTATAGATGTCCATGGGCGGCAGTGACTACGTATCAGGTGGATTGCATGCTTTTTGCTACTTCAAATTTATAAAAAGAAATACAAATTTGCCATTTTTCAATAAATACTAATTTAGCATTAGGTCCCTTTCATTCTCATCGTATGTTATAGAGACCACGAAATCCAAACATTGTTCCGAAGTTTTTCCCTTCCAAAGATTTTCTACTACTTCCTAAACTTTTCATATTTACGAATAAATTGAATTCAAGCAACATAGTTTACTTTAGAAATTTGAAATACCACAGACGTGAAAAGGCTTTATCGAAATTCAAATGCCAGACTTGTTTCCACAAAAGGCTTGCATTGTAAATTCACCTTTCGAAACCTATACTCATGGTTCATTTTTCCATAGCAACAAAAATCTAGATTTGTGGTGAAAGCCTGATATTGTGTTTGATCAATATCCGTTCTTTGCTATTCTTTTTAATTTAGGCTATCTCAGTCAATATAAATACTAGGGTGATTTCAGACTAATATTATTGAGATTGACATATCTATACTTATAATAAATCTGTAGAGAGGTCAATTTTGTACATGAAATATATTTATAATATAACTATCAGGGGGTGATTAGGAATCGACACTGATGCCAAAAATGCAATCAGTAAAATTTTTGCCTGTCTGTCTGTCTGTCTGTATAACCGTTATAGAAACCAAAACTACTTGACGGATTTTAACGAAACTTAGTACGATTATTCTTCATACTCCTGAGCTGGTTATAGTATACATTTCATCACGTTACAATCAATAGGAGCAGAGCAGTAAAGGGAAATGTTGGGAAAACGGGAGAAGTTACTCCAATTTTTAAGCTTCCGTCGCGTGTGCAACCTTAATGGTTAAAGCTACAAAGAAATCATGTATGACGGAAATATTGTCCTTAAAATTATACAAAAAATATTTCACGACAGCACATGTGTATCTTTTATGGTTAACTCACAATAACATGTGTAACTCCCGATAACTTAGCAGTAGTCGAAGCTTTCTGATTATATTTGTCTACTCTTACATTTATAACACTCTCAGTTATCCCTAATTAAAAAAGTTAACATTAATTAGGCGGAACGAAGTTAGCCGGATCAATTAGTTTTTAATATAACTGTAACGAGTATTTAAGATATACGGTCATCGATATAGAAATACACGAGATACACAGTATCGAACAAATGACATATGAACTGTCGTCAAATGTACGTAGTTATTTTTAGATGGTCATAACGACCTTTTTTTGCAATACAAACTAACGTCCATAATCTAAAGTTGTATTTACAACGCTTTAAGCAGAAAGCAATAAAATTTTACTCCTTCAAATGAGCGCTCAATTTTGGAATTGAGCGCTCTTTTTCACCGGACAGTTTTAAGATGCTGAACGTGTATCTCGGGTTTCCCTATATCGATGTATACGGTTCAAAAATAAATTAAAAATCTTAGGTATATTTATATAGTCAGTGGTAAATAATAAAATGTAAATATTCTTTAGCAACCCAATACTGCCTGCTGGATACGGGTCATTCTCTCAGAATGTAAGTTTCAGACCAAAGTGCACCGCGCTGGCCAAGTGCAAATTGGCAGACTTCACATACCTTTAAGAAGTTTTTTTTAAAGGAAACTCACCTGTCCACGTTTCCTCACAATATTTTTTTACCGTAAAGTCACTCAACAAGCGTCTCAAGACATTTCAATGTATTTTTTTTTATCAAGTGTTTTTTTACATAAACTATTAGACCCAGCAAACTTCTTTCCGCCTATAAGTCAAAAAACTAAAATATACAAAAACCTTCCTTTTGTATCGCTCTATCGAATGCATTAAAATCTGTAGCGTAGTTTTAAAGATCTAAGCATAGGTACATAAGGACAGACAGAAGCGACTTTGTTTTGTACTATGTAATGATTATAACGGTGGTTTCTTTTGTGTTGTTGGTTTGAAGCTCTTTCGAATATTTGAACGGGAATACTTTAGGCTTTAAAATTATATGAAGTATGTACATCTCGGCAACTCATTATTGTCCCACTGCTGGGCACGGGTCTTAATCTCAGAATAAGAGAGTTATAGATAGTGATGATAACTTAATGTAAATAAAGAAAATAACGTTTGCGTTGGAACTGAAAAAAATACACCAAAAGGAAATAATGTTGAACCAAAACGGATCCTAGGAGTTCGATAAGATAAAAAGCTAGCATTGGACCCTCAGAATAGGGTATTTCGTGCGAAAGGAAATTGGAGCTAAGACCATTTTGACCTCTATTGGACCTCCCTTTCAGTATCGGACTCTTGTTTCAAGTATCGAAGTTTTTTACGCTATAAATCTAGTAAACTCGCAAGTAATCCTGTTCATAAACATTCAATGCTCTTAGTAAATAATATTACTTATTACTTACTTATATTAGTATTTACTTGCAAATTCAAATATATTAATTTAAGCTTTGGTTGTAAATGGCATTTTATGTTTCATAAAAATATGTTAAGTTACAAACGTTCTATATAATTTAAATTATCGTACAACTGTAAAATATTGCATGCTGTGACTACTTATAAGTGGAATTACATGTAACTAGCATTAGAAACTTAGTTAGTATTCATATTGTTACCTTATAGCATAACATGTACTTCTGTTGGTAGTTCAATAAAGAAAATAATAAAAATTACGTTTCATCAGAACATCGTTTTTGCCATGGGAAGTATAGCTAAATACGTAAACGTGCGACGTTTTCAGAAAACATGCATTCAAAATGTACCCGTCGTTGTGGGAGCGACGCTGGGTTACATGTGATTTTTATTTCGACTATAAAGATATCTGATATAGCGCATTCATTAAGTATCAGTATGTGGTGGAAATGATCAAATCAACCAGATTTGATCATTTCCACCACATAATTAGTCTAAAATCATAGTCCCATTCGGTGGTAGTGTAAGAAAAAATGGTAACTGTCAATCTGTACGTGACTCCGTCCGCGTATAAAAACCGCACTAAAACCCCCCTGGTGGCCGTCCTCGGCGCTGAAAAGGAGGACTCCGGGATCTCGAAACGACTACAACCGGAATCCTCCGAGCGCGCTGCCCCATCGGGCTCCTCCCAGATGGGCGGCTGGGCCCACCGCTCCGTCTAGTCTTTACGACGGTATGTGACCACACATACCGCCGTCCTTCCCGGGATTGCCTGATAAAAAACCAAGACATTTCATTTCATTTACACTTTATATACAGCGAAATGTTTAGCATCAACGACAACACAGGTGTTGTCGTTGTTTAGCATTGATACCAGTCAAACCACAAAAAGTTCTTACCTACTAGACTTAATTTGCAAATCTTTTGATACTTTCCCAAAGGTAGAGTTCAAAAGAAATCGATTAATGAGATCTTGGATTTTCTAAAGAAATAACATTAGCACCTTAAAAGCGCGGAACCGTCGATCCATTCGTTACTCCTCTGAACACCGTAAAAGAACAACATTATGTAACTAGAACTAGATTTAGTTAACGAAAGTAGGTTGCTTTGCTGGGTATCAAAGTTCTTATGCTTGAAGGTTTTTTCACGCCTATTTCTAAACCCATTATTGGCCCACTGCTGGGCTCTCAGAATAAAAGAGTTTATATAGTCCACCGCGCTGGCCAAGTGCGAATTGGTGGACCTCTGTTGTACACGTAGTTCTGGGCCTGTTGTTAAACTGGCAGATAAAACCAGTTAGCTCGACCGGGAAGTATCACCGCTACACCTATTTCCAGGGAAAGCAGTTCTTGTGTTTTGATAGAAGGGTGGGGTTGCCGGCACACTTTTATATGACGCGACCATCATAGTCCTCGGAAGTAGCAACGCCATCTGTGATTGACTTCGAACAGAATCCATATTATATTTGAAGTTGCTTAGAGATGTCCATGGGCGGTAGGGACCACTTACCATCAGGTGGGCTGCAAGCTCTTTTGCCACTTTAATGTGATAAAAAAAGGTTTTGAAGCGTATGTATGTATGGCTTAATAATGTTATACAAGTGATAGTTTGTGAGAATTTGTTACTACATATTTCACGCGAAAACTACAAATTGGCTTTATCTGAAATTTGGCACAGAGATCGTGTATGACCCGGATTAACACTTGGGGTACTCTTTACCGCAATAGACGTGACTAAAGTAAAAAGAAAAAATAAATAAACAGAAACATGGAGCAAAATTTTAAGTTCCTGATCACAGTAGCCTGAGCTGGGTGTTGATATACCAATAGTTATATCAGTTTCCTTTCTACATACATATATAGTCAACAGTTAGACCCTTTTCTTTTAATTAAGTTATCGCATAGCTTTTATGACGGGCTTTGAGCGTGGCGACCGAATCAAGAAATTCCGTAACAAAAAAACCTAACACCCCCACTTCGCCTGCCATGTAGAGCGGTCGAGCGTTCGTTTATCGTGTATGTATGTATATGGTGCGACAGTACGAAGCTAGCTCGGATCGAGACGAACTGCTCGGAAATCGATCGAATATGTAGGCAGCTGTTTGTTAGAAACTGCAACAATAAATGAATAATTATAACTACATAAGTTGATAAAAATGCTATGCAATAGCTTTACCGCGGCAGTCACCGAGTGCCGTACGTTTTTTTTTCTCTCGAGGGGGAAAACTTCCAAAGGACGCCGTGAGAGCGACGCAGGGTTATGGGGGATTTTTACCGCTCTGAAGCCTCCCCGGTGACCGTCCTCGGCGCCACAAAGAGGACACCGGGATCTCCACAACCGGAGTAACAATTATACCCTAATCTGTCCACTAAGTTACTTAAGTAAGTCAAATAAAGAAAATTGATTTTAGTACCCAATTTCGAAATATTTTTTAAGTAAAATAGTGCAAAAGCTGGTATAAAAAGCATTTCGCTTTTAATAACAAGAAACTGCACGCCAAAGTAACTATCTCACTAAGATATTCCTTTGTCTACAAAGGCCATACAAAGTCTTGGTCGGGCCAAGATTTTTGCATAGTTATTAACTATGCGACGCTTTGTAAGTTATTGATAAGTTAAAAACAAAAGGGTTATTCCACTCGGAGTATTCTGATTGTGGTAAGTCCACATTTTACATCTCGCGTCAACCCACTATTGTCTCTCTGCTGGGCAGGGGTTGAGAATGAGAATGGTCATAGCCCACCTCCCTGGCCAAGTGCGAATTGGTGGACTTCACACTCCTCCGAGAACATTTTTTTAAATGAACTCTCGGGTGTATAAGTTTCCTCACAATGTTTTCCTTCACCGAAAAGAAATGATAATTAATTTCTAATACGCACATAAATCGCTGATGCATGCAACAAAGTTGTCATCGTCAATGGAAATGCGTGAGTCTAGATAAAATTTGATTCTACTTAAGATAGAGCAGAAATGCGTTGCTAACTCTGAAGACGCGGATAAGTATGTAGTTTTATATAGTATATCCATACTAATATTATAAATGTGAATGTGTGTTTGTTTGTTCCTCTTTCACGTCGCCACATAGCCATTATATGATATGGTTTATATACTGGGAGATAGGAAAGCGGAGAGTGACGTAGGCTACTTTTTACCGCGCTCTCTCATTCCCATGAGAATATCGATGTTCTGTTAGTCGATACATATTTAGTAGTTCTAGACGTTTTTAATAGACGGCGTTAGTAAAATTCATTTGCCAACCCGCGTGGCGCTACGGTTACCATATCGAACTGGCACGCAGTGGGTTTGATTCCCGGCCAGACAAGTATCTGAATGATGAGTTTAGATTCTTGTTCTGGGTCTGGATGTTTGTGTATTCGTCTTAGTGTGTGTCCATGGCACCCACGACACAGGAGAAAATCCTACTGTGGGGCTATGAATATAGAAAGCGTTTTAAAGCGTTTTTTTTGTAAGTTCTGAATCACGCTATCAAATGCTAATGTTAATTCCCTTTGACCGTGCGGGCTATAACATACATAATATATAAGGCTATTAAGCCTTATATGTCTGTTCTTTCAACCACCCATGCTTTAAGTTCTCTGTTAGATGTAGGTTTCTCGTACTTTCGTTTTTGGTGTAGCCACAACGCTTGGCTGTGTGCGGTGACCGTAACAATTCAGTAGTGCCTATTTCCTGGAGTTCGTCTAAGTTGGCTCCAAGTATTTACTCTGGAATGTACATAGGGTGCTATCTGGGTCATGTGGCTAACTACTAAGCAATTCTGGTGCTATATACTTAATTGCGATGTTGCTATTTATTACAGCTTCAATTTGGCAGACTTAGCTCCTTATACCATAAGTGTGTGTAACTCTATTGTCGCATTACCCATGGTCGTATAGGGTTAGGGGTTTGGACACCCTTCACATACATGTGTAAAAACGGAACAAAATTTAAAACAAGTTTTTTTTTCTCTGGTGATTAATTTAGAATTTTGATGCCTCTTATTGCATATTGCATTACATAGAAATAAGCGAGGAAAAAACTGAAGAAAACCGGCTTTCTGTATCACCGATTGCCACTGTTGTGTTTTTCCACGAAACATACAATTACGGTTATGGTCTATTTAACACAATTAATTTTAAAGATGGTAGAACCAGCGTAGTTCAACCGCAGCGTAGTTCAGCTTGAAGCATTTCTTGCGTTTCGATGGAAAGGTGTGGTTACCGTTACACTTTCACATGATGCCACCATCGTAGTACTCGAGAGTAGCAACGCATCTGTGATTGACTTCACATGGAACCCATGTTCTGTATGAAGTTGATTATAGATGTCCATGGGCGGCAGTGACCACTTACCATCAGGGTTGCATGCTCGTTTCCTTACTCAGTCAGATAAAAAAAAACAAAGAAATAATTCATAAAAATATGAAATACACGTAATTAAATAATATACAAAAAGCATCCCACCAAAAACTGCTAAATTTAAGTACTCATCCACTAAAATGTAAAAACTACTATATTTTCTACTATCTAGAATCGTTCATTTTAAGAAAGCTCTTGCGATTCTCGCTAGGTGGCGCCCTAAATAACTTAAACTCCTGAATTTTCCATCCATTTCAAAATGCCCCGACAAGATTTTTCCATATTTCGCATTATGAATATTTTAGTCCACACTTTACTGTGACGTGGGCGCCCTTATGTGGCTGAACAGACTAGCGTTTGAAACGCTTGTTTAATTTTTATACATATAGGTAGGCAAGTCCTTTATGTTTGAGTCATGAGTGCTTTAGTTCAATCAATCAATTAAATTAATAAGAAAAAAATACTGCAATTAATTAATAACAAACTTATACCTGGAAGGATAATTTAACATATTAAAATATTTTTATTTGTCCTTTCTTTTTTTTAGTCAAAATCGTAACAACATTGTGTTATAACATATTTTTTGTAATGGTTTTTGATTCGTAGATACCATATTTATAAAGTATATGTCCTATATAGTGATATAGGGTTTAATATATGTAATAGGTAGTGACATATATCAACATATGAGGTTACGTTAACCTCATGTGTTAAAATCCGTTAAGCCATTCAGATTACTGAATTCTCGACAACTCTAGATATCGTTAAAAGGATTTAAAAGGATATGTTTATGATACGTTTCTTCGTACGTTTCTAACGACGACCCGCGTGGCGGAGCGGTTACCATACCGGTCTGACGCGCAATGGGCCCCGAGAATCGATTGAGAGTGTGAGAGTGACAATGATGAGTTTAGATTCATGTTCTGGGTGTTTGTGTAAACGTCTTGTGTGTGTCCATGGTAACCATGACACAGGAGAAAATCCTACTGTGGGGCTAGGAGTGTAGAAAGCGTGTTATTAAAAAGAAAAAAAAAGAAAAAAAAAACGTTACCTCAAAACAAATGGAACGCTCAATAAACGCTCAACAATAAACGCTCGGCTGTCCAAGCCGTATTCAACGAATGACTGACTTTTTATTGACAGACTAGCAGCGCTTTGTCTAAATGGAGCCACGTAAATAGCATGGAATAATAAATGTTATAATACTTATTTATTCCCGTCCCGGCATATCGTTTTCGCTCAGAACTCATTCGGCGAGAGGCTTAGGCAATGTTAAAAACATTTTTATTATTAAATGTAATGGAAATGGAACGATCCAATTCATTTGTTATTAAGTGGTCGTTGTAAGGCTGGTCATCCACTGTCACCAGCTAACTAGTAGTATAGTCGTAACTTATTAAGGTTGGGTGGTCAAACCGCAGCGCGTGACAGAATAAAAAGGCGGGTAGTTAAGATATGGAGGGGAGGAAGGATTCGGAACAGACTAGATTTTACAACTATTAAGGTAGAGGTCAATACTATTGTCAAAACTGCTGTAAAACTGATGCTTTTCGGGTAGTATTTATGTACGGGGGGTTTAAGTGCGGTAAAAATCCCACGTAACGCTGCGTCGCTCCCACGGCGTCCGGTACCTTTTAAAGGTTTCCCCACGAGAACAAAAAAAAAAATCTAATTCGCTAGGCTTAATTACTAATCATAATATGCAATGTTAGTATTAGCTATAAAGCATGTTACACATAATTTCCCCCGAGCTGACGCGTTTATGTTATGACGTTGTAAAGCGTAGTGTGTTATGGCTTAATTTATTGATGAGAAGTCTGTTGTGAGAAGCTTGTAATCATTTTCGAAGTCAGTAATGTAGAGTATAGTTCGACTGGGGAGTTACCACCGCCACATCTAGTTTTAACGTCCAGCAGCAGCGTATGGGTGAACGGTTGCCACTGTACTGTACTCTAATCATCTAAGTACTCGGAAGTAGCTTCGTAGTTATATATATGCAGATGTGCATTGATTGATAGTGATGGATTTTAGATAGGAGGACGGCGGTATGTATGGTCGCATAACCTCTTACGACAGGCAGGGGATACCGTAGCCCTATTCTAATCCCGGCACTAACAGGGACGTTTATTAGATGCCTAACCGGAACTTGAACTCGGAACCTTCTTTATGTCAAATCGACTTACTCTACATGCTTTAAAATATACCGTCAAAGTTCAACACAAGGTCAGCTAAAACCTAACCGAAATACGTCAAAGAGATTGCAGAAATTTTCTTAAAACCGTAAAAATAAAAGTCAAAGCTTAAAGTTAAAACAAAGATAACCGCACGTGGCCTTGGCCCGATTTTATCTAACTCTCTCGCTTGTAACTTGTCACACCGCGTACTAGTTAACGATAAGCTGCTCAGCACGTTAACAAACGGCGTTCTAAAGTCCTCATCAGTTTTCTGCACTAATATTATAAATGCCTAATATCTCTACCAGGTGGAAGAACCAATGTAGTTCAACCGAGGAAGTACCACCGTCACACCTACTTTTAGCTTGAAGCATTTCTTGCGTTTACATGAGGCGACCATCATAGTCCTCGGGAGTAGCCACGCATCTGTGATTCATTCACTTCAGATAGAACCCATGTTCTGTTTGAAATTGCTTACAAATGCCCATTGGCGGCAGTGACCACTTACCATCAGGTGGGCTGCATGCGCATTTGCCACTTCAGCGAGATATAAAAAAGTAGTTTTATTTTACCCAATTGCGTTAGAAGTTCATGGTTTAAATGAAAGATACTCACGTCATATGTAAGTCAACGGGAAATCTCAGCCCGCTACCAAACATAAGAATGCCTTCACGCTAGAAATAAGCGTGACGTTGGTATCGATAAGTTGGAAGGATACCTTGGAAGGTTATTCAATTTCATAAATTAGGTTTATTTAGTTAGAAACTGTAAAATATGGTCGTTTATCGGTTATTTATCGGGTTTATCGGTTATGGTACACTAAATATCATTCATAACTATGTATTTAAAATACTAGCTTCTCGCTTCTCGCTATCAATCCGACTATACCGAAACCAACGAGCAACGCCTGAAAATATTTCGCGCTTTTCAGTTTGCTTTTTCTGTTCTATATACTCGAAAGCCTACAGGGATTACCGGATGCACCGAATTCAGCGCTAGTGTTTAAAATAAAACTATTTTATAGTGGCTTTAAGCTCCGCCAGCTTTGAAAGCTTCTACATAATGATTGCCGAGTGCTTTGAGAAAACATAATTAATTATTTTTTAATTTAGATGGAGTTTTCGATCGGAGCGTATCTAGAATTTAGGTAACATGTAAAACTATTACTACTTTAATCAAACTTTTCATATTTTGTAAGAAACTTAAAGTTGCCTACATGACTTAGTAAAAACTATGCAATTTTGTATATCACGTAATGTATAAAAGGATTTTTTTATGAATTCAAGGAATAATAATTCAATGACGTTTGCTGCATCACAAAAGCAACACTAGGTACTCGTATTTTCTTAATTGATTGTTTGGTTTTGTTCTGGAGAGTTAAATATATTTTGTTTAGTATATTTTTCAATTTTGTTTTATACATTTATTCATTTAAATTAATTAAATAAATACATTACGAAATTTAAAAAAATATATATATGTCTACAATTTTACATTTAAAATCAATTAGTATTATTTTAATATTTTAATATACCTATATATGTATATTATTTGTTATTTTATGTAATCATTTAATGAAATTTGGCTTAATGGTCTTCTCTGTGTAAATTATAACAAAAGCAGTACTTCCTATACTCGTATGATCCGAGGGGATGTCATGTTGTACTTTTTCAATAAAAGTCAAAATACCAAAAACTTTAACTTCTAAAACATAACTCAATCTTACTTCAAAACTCCATTCAAATGTTCGTTTGACCCCACAATCTGTATGATATTAAAAATGCTGTCTGTTACAGCGAAAGTAACAACTGGCTGTCAGTCTGTCTGGGGAGTTGACGCCCGACTATTGCATGTCTAATCGCCCGATGCGATGTTATCTGTGCTCATGCAGCTTCCAGCTTACTTGTGTCTTGTGTTTATGATGTGTGGCTATGAAATACGCGGAAGGGAATAAAAAATAATGATGTTCTTTTATGTACAGTTTAAGTGGCAAACGTCATGCAGTCTACGGGAAATAAATGGTATTCCGGAGTCCTAAGATGGTTGTCTCATATAATAGTGAGTCAGTAACCACCCCCTTCTACCGAAACACAACGTACCGCTTGTCGGTAGAAATAAGTGTGGCGGAGATACCTTCCTGGTCAGATCACTCGATCGAACTTCTTGCCAAGCTTTCTTTAGGTACAACCCATTATTGTCCCACTACTGGGCATGGGTCTTCTCTTAGAATGACAAAGTTTTAGGCCAAAGTCCACCGCCCTGGCCAAGTGCGAATTTGTGGACTTCACACACCTCCGAGAACTTTTTTTAAAGAACTCCCAGGTTTGTAGGTTTCCTCACAAGGTTCTCCTTTACCGAAATACAGTGACAATTCATTTCTAATACGCACATAAATCACTGGTCTGGGTTTGAAGCTCGGACCTCCCGATTGAGAGAGCAAGTTTCAACCATTAGGCTATCACTGCTCTAAGCTTTCTTTATACTGGCGAATATACAAACAGCCAGATCTAAAACATTATTCTACGTTTATCGTTTATGGACGTTGCAATTTAAACACGGAACGCCCTGCGTGTCAGATCATAATGGTTAATGCTATACCAGCTGGTTCATCAATTAAACAGTTAGTATTTGTTAGATTTATTTCGTATGTGTACTCACAACAACCTCTAGTGACTTTTATACGTTGGTGCAATGTGGATTTGTGGTAGGGATATTTAAAAATGTACATTGATAAATGGTTAATTTTAATACGTGTAACTTATAAATAAAGACCCTTAACAGTATTTTGATAACTTAACGCAAAAAATCATTAAAATACATTAATTGTAATGACAACTTTATTGAATAGATCCTTATATTCCACCGGCATATTTATTTATTTATTTATTTGACTTATCAACTAGATTACATATTTGACAAGTTACTATCCAATACAGGGCCATAAATATGATAAACATGTAATCCTAATTATATAATACTATTGTAATAATCAAGTATTAAAAAATAAATTATAAAAAGTTGCAGACTATTTTAAATGCAACTACTACTCTTACGTTATCTTACAATAAAGTATTTTTTTTATCTTACTTAAGTAGCAAACGAGCGTGCAGTCCACCTGATGGTAAGTGGTCACTGCCGCCCATGAACATCTGCAATCAACTTTATACAGAACATGGGTTCCATCCGAAGTCAATCACAGATGCGTTGCTACTCCCGAGGACTATGATGGTCACCTCATATAAAAGTGTTCTGGCAACCACACCCTTTCATCGAAACGCAAGAAATGCTTCACGCTAGAAATAGGTGTGGCGATGGTACTTCCCCGGTCGAACTACCCTGGTTCTGCCACCTTGACGACAAGTAAAACGATGAGAAACTGTTATAAATTATTTTATAACTGCCATCGTTTTACTTGTCGTCAACCCATTATTGTCCCACTGCTGGGCACGGGTCTTCTCTCAGAATGAGAGAGTTATAGGCCATAGTCCACCGCGCTGACCACGTGCAAATTGGTGGATCGTTTTCCCTACAAGCTTTTAAACCGCTCGTTTTATAGCTCTACAGGAAGGTGTTATGGGATTGTATCTCATAATCTAAGATAATGTCTGAACTTGTAAACGCGGAGAAATGTATTAAGCCATCGAATTAAATACGTTCTATGACTATGGACCATTATTCTGCTTTTTATAATAATAATGATTTTTTTAAATATCTTTTATCAAGAAGACTTAATTTTATGAGGAAGTTTAATATTATGAAATAGAAACATATTATCAATAATTTAATGCAATTTTGTCTATTAAAATTAATTTACCCGATGTTATGATTTTAAGTTTAAAGATAGTAGAAAGTGTATGGTTTGGCCAAAAGGTACTTGTTGTACGCAGGCTGACATATGAGACTGACACGTTTGTCTTAATTTTTTGTCTGTGTGGATATTTAAAATCTACTTCTGACATTGTATCAGAAGTAGATTTTGTTGCTATTTCATATTATTCAATAAAGAACTGTTGTAATTCGAATTCTTCCGACTGTAGGTTAAATAATTTCGATAATAATTTTGTATATCACAAAATGTACAAGAATAAAACCCAAATTCCAATCCCTTCTAAATTACTTGTGTACAATGAAGAAAACAAGTATAAAAATTAACATATAAAAATTGTTCATTACATATAAAAATTGTTCATTAAAAAGTGTAAAATTTAAAATATTTAAGTATTTCATGTACCCCAAAAACCAAAATTCCGCTACATACGCATGTACAGCGTATTTCTTTCTAAAAATACAGTCGGCGTCGTAAATATCGTACGTGTACGTGGTACACGGGCGGTCATCTGTACGCTCAGCGAGCCCGTACATCACTCGATACGTATCTCCGCAACAGTTGTGTTAAATCTGCAGCTTACTTTTTTATGCGGTTGAATGTAGTGTCCGTGCAATGTTTTAGGTACAGTTGGTCCTGTATTTGTAGGCCGAAAGACTATAGAAATCAATATAACAGCGGATTTTTTTACGTTTTAAATTTATATAAATATAAATGCTGGCACCAGGACATGTGAAAAATAGGACAATAGGAAAATAGGACATCAAAAAGTAAAAAAAATAATAAAAGAAAATTTCATATGTAATTCTTTGTCAAAGATACTATAAAATTATGTAACTATGTTTTAATAACTTAGCAGTTTTTGCTGATGTATACAAACATAATATTAATATGTAATTTTACTACGCAAAATAATAATTCACCTCTACGAAATATCATAAGATAAATACGGCATTTTCTCTTACAAAATCTCTTAACTTTACAGCCACATAAAACGAAGTGAAGCGGCACCTTGTCATCGCGACAACGGAGGAAATTTAATACAACAGCTGTCCCTCTGAAGTAAGTGCTTGAGTCACAGCGAAATATTGGAAATAATAATTGAATTCCGCCGAGCATTCTTTGACTTATTGCTTGCGTTATTAACAATGCTTTGTCGTCATCATAATAAGCTTTCAAATTATTTTGGACTGATTTTTAGGGGATTTGAGAGACTGTTTTTTTCACCATAACTATAAATAATAAGTGTGTAAATATGCTTATGTACGGAATGGACAGTTGCTGAATTACAGAATAGTTTTGTACCGAAACTGAAAAAACAATCGCTTGGGCTAGGGGAGAATTTAAGATCCATGGTTAATAAGAATTCATCGGTGTAATAATTCAACTTGTTTCTGTGGCTAGGCATACTAATGGGCAGTAAAAATATATTTTGTAATTTCAATAACGCAGTTGGTATTAAATTAATTTGCATATAATTGTCCTTGTTTCGCCTAAAGCAACGGTTTACATGTAGTGCGACTATATTTTGATTTAAACTACGTCAAATAGCTTATGTTTTATTACAATGATCAGTTAGAATACAATATCCACAATAACTGATGCCTAACGGTCTACGTCTGGTTTTACGTGGTCTTGGCTTACCATTCAAGACCACGTATAAAGCGTGTTGATGTGAATGTGAATGGAGAGATATAAATTAGGGAAACAGCAGAGTCTCCCTTCATATTTATTTATATACAGGGTCACATACGTAACGAAGCACAGTGACTATGGCAACATCCTTCTTATTGTGTCAAATAATATACTCGCCTTTTTATTTTATAGCGGCAAGTAAGCATGCAGTCTACTTAATGGAAATTACCTCTATGGCTCATGCTTATATGTCGCCAAACCCCGGATAATATTAAAGTTCCATGTGAGGTGAACCACGAATGCTTTTGCTACCCTTAGAACTAAGATCCAACAGAGACTTTTTGACTACCTAGAATGGTGTAACTTGCTTTAGATGGATAGAAAAATGGACGGATTGCACGTCCGTTTGCTAACAGAAACAAATCACAAGCTAAACTTAGGTGCTAGTGTAGCAGTTATAGATGGCGCCCGTGTCGCAATGTCCACGTGTGCACGTACGATATTTATGAGGCCGATTGTATTTTTAGAGGAAAAATGCGTTCAGGTATTTCTTTTATGTTTTGTTGTTGGTTATATTTGTTGGATTTTATGATGTGGAAGAATTGTTTTTTATTCAAATGGAAATTCCACGTTCTAATGGAACCGGTGGGCGTGCTCGGAATGAATTTTCAGACTATGTTTTGTTTGTATATTTGAGTTTAATATTTGGATCTGTTGCATGAGACATTCACTGTAAAATGATTGGTCCATGAAACGAAATTAAAATGTATCTCAAAATATTATTAGTTTTTATTAATTACTAGTTGAATCCCGCAGTTTCGCCTGCGTTAATAAAAATCGATTTTCCCGTGGGAATAAGATAATTTCCCACAGTGAAAAGTAGCCTATAATGTTAATCCAGGGTATCAGCTCTCACAAACTTTCGCTTTTGTAATATTAGTATGATGATGATGATGAACAGGGGCTAGTCAAAGTATCTAAATGGCTAAACAATAATCTACTTACTCTTAACCTACAAAAAACTAACTTTATTTGTTTTGCCCCCTATAACAATTCACAACCTACTAGCGACTTTGTTATTAAATTACATAACTTCTTTACCTGCAATTCGAAATTTGCAAACTGTGACTGCCTGACTATACAAAAGGTCAGCTGTGTAAAATATTTGGGTATTATGGTGGACCAGAGATTGAGTTGGCACCCACATTAAGAATTAACCATGAGTAGAGTTAGAAAATTAATTTGGGTTTTTAAAACATTAAGACATGTCATGGACGCGAATATGTTAAACAAAGTTTATATAGCATTAGCTCAATCTATTATTATATACTGTATCCCGGTCTGGGGTGGTGCTAACAAATCAAAATTCCTCGATCTCGAGAGGGCCCAAAGATCAGTCATTAAGGTCATGTATTTCAAGCCCTACAGGTTCCCTACTGATTCTCTCTACACGATTAGTAATTTACTATCTGTTAGAAAACACTATATTTTAAACCTAATTTTAAAATTCCATAAGGAACTAACCTATGATAACACCTTCCTAAATAGAAGACGTAACTATATTGTAGCTCCCCCCCTTCCTGTAAGAACCATTTTTGCTCAGCGACAATACTTATCACAAGCAACATATCTATACAATAAAATCAACCGGTTACAGCAGATCTACCCTTTGACCTCTTACAACTGTAAATTGATTCAGATGAAGTGGTTGCAAACACTCAACTATACACATGTCGAAAACCTCCTAACAAGACTTAAATAACCGCTTTAGTTTTGAGACGAACAACCTTAACTTAGATAATACTTCTGTATGTGGACATTAGCTTCCGATACCAAGGATAATTGTATAAATCCGTAGGGCATACACTAAGCTATGTTACCTATTTTTTTTGTATCATATAGTGTTATTTTTCTATACTCATGTCTAATCCTAAGTAAGATACTTTAGGTAATGTAAAGGGTTACCTATAAGATCTGGGACTATGGAATAAAATACGTGTTCCGTTAACTGTGTATATTTCAGACTGTTCTTAAGCGACGGACGCAGCCGTCTCTATATACATATTTATAATATATTTTTCGCTGTAATGCAACACTCACACACTCGCGATTCACTCGATCTCATTTTAATTGCTGACATGAACATTGCAATATTACATGTCCCTACAGATACCAACTAAGGAAGAGCGAGGCATTCCTACTACAAGTGTCTCTGACTACTTACCAGGAAGCCCCGACTACTAGTTAATAAGGATTTTTTTTTTCTTAAATAAATGCATTTTTTGTTTTTTTTTTTTTTTATGATAGCGGTCTTCAGTAGTTTAATAGTAGTGGTGTACTGTTATATAGCAACAATGGACATATTATTGAAATAGCAAACGAGTATTTAGTCTGCCTGATGGTAAGTGAACACTGCCGCCTAGGGACATCTGTAATCAACTTCATAATATATATAAAAAGTTCTCTCTAGAGTCAATCACTAATGCGTTGCTACTGCTGGGTTCAAAGATGGTCACCTCATACGAAAGTTAACCGGTAACAACACCCTTCCATTGAAACTCAATGACTTCTTCATGTTGGAAATAGGTGTAGCGATTTCGACAATCCAGTCGAACTATACTCGTTCTACCACCTTATAAAAGGTGTAAGAGAAGCTTTTATATCCTTTTCAAAGGTTTTCCCCTCGGAAATATGAACAATGGATTTATATATCATGTGATTGTGCCTTTTAGGTGTGGCTTTTTTGTTTTATTTATTAACGTGGATAAGACATTAACATAATAAAAAGTTAGTAGTCATTACATTAATTAATATACTTTATTACTATCTGTGGTGTGAAATTCTATATTTTTAATAGTTCAATTTGGAACTGCATCAACCCTATCGCCAGAATCACATCTGACCCATTTCGTAGGGAATGGAATTCTAAAATTCAAAATGCAACCGTCGACCGGAAATGAATCCGCTCGCGGCGTCTGTCGCGATACGGATCTGATGGAGCCCGCGTCCGACTTCCGGCCGGTTCGCGCCTTTATGGCTTCCAATTTCAAATCCGCTAGGATTCGCTGTCGCCATTTTTAAAACGCGAACCGCTCTTTTCGGCCAGTAACCATAGGTTAGATTATTTAGTGGTTATTTTATGATGCGTGGAATTTTATATTTATGTGGTGCTTTCGTTCGTCTGCTCCTATTCCTATTTAAAGGAATAAAGTTTTGTATCTGAAATTCTGGAATAGACTGTTTTCAAGGTGGTAGAATGTGTATGGTTCTACCGGGGAGTCACCATCGCCACACCTATTTTTAGCGTGAAGTAGCTTTTGCTGTTCTGTGGAAAGGCATCTTAGAACTCAGGCCTTAGTACACATCTTTTATAGACTTTAGGTGGAACCCCTGTTCTATTTGAAGTTGCTTACAAATATCTTTGGGCGGCAGTGACCAATTACCATTAAATATACTGATTGTTTTTTTCTTAATCTCAAAAAGGGTTTGTCCATTTAGCCACAATTAATTTTCTTTGGTGGTTTTGTATAAGATATTTGTTAAAGTAATGTCCTTATTAAGTATTTTCAAACACTTTCATCCAAAATCAAATATTATCACTCTATGTGGATAGATAATAGAATTAAAATTTATAGCCACTAATACACGGTCAATAGCTTTTAAGCTTCCTATACGTAATATCAATCCATAGAACAAAAAGTATTACCGAGCGATATTTCCAGAGGCATCCCACTTCAAGGTCCATAAACGTCAAATGTACTACCGATAGGGTTATTCCACTTAGTGCCCTAAAAATTATCATCGTATTTTTTTATATAAAACTAATTTCATGTAAAAATGTGCAATAACAATATCATCGTTATCATTTGTAAATTTAATATGATTCACTAATATGAAAATCACAAAAAAGTAATTAATTTTATAATGACTATATAAATGACAAATTATTCTGACATTTGTAATATTGTTTTTATGATTAATTATTTATGTTATGAACTTTAATTTGCACACCTCTAATAGGTATGTTACAGAGGAATTTTAATGAATTATAATAATTACTATACCTGTAATATTAATGCAATAAATGAATTATTATTATTATTGTTATTAATTATATGGTAATATAAATGATTAGTATCTTATTATATTCAAATCAAATATTATTTAAATCATTTTTATTTTGTTACTTTTGTTTACCCTCAGTGGCTTATAAACTAGTTTTAAGTAGTTTACATTAAACTCCACACAGATATGTAAAGATAAGGAAATATATAACTTATGTGATAAAACATACAGACATTATCATTAATTTATACCGAGAGATATTTGTAGATCCCTTAATCTTATTTACTTATAATCGTAATATTATAAAATCGTAAGTGTTATAAACCAACAAGTAGCTTGCCTGGGGACACTACTGTTAAACTCATGACTACATTAGTTATAAACATCCATTAGAATCTATATAATGATTGTATTTAAATTGATCGTGCCATGTTATTATAAATATCATAAATCAATAGAAGTCACATCATAAATAAATATAAATGGTTATATAAATAAATATTATAAATGCATATATTTAATTTTATATAATGTAATAGATTAACAGTAATGTTTTTGTCTCTGTGACGGTTTCCTTAACGCCTGCCATTTTTAGTATAAAAGGGAGGGTATTATCGTAATATGGATCATTCTAATAATTCGCAAGTGTAAGACGTTACTCTGTCCGAATGTATTCTGAAATTGTATACGTGTAAAATCGTGAAAATATACCAGTGTTGTACATGTGTCGTTTACTTTGGCCATCCAATCCTACTTCTGTAACATAAGATATAGTTATCACAAATTTTCTAGCTTGCATGCTTGGATACAACTGTGGTGTCAAAGGAAATTAGAGGTCTATTTCAAGACGTGCAACACTGTCGAGTCCAGGCCGTTAACAGGATTCTATCTCGGGGATCTTGTATTCAATTTCCAGTTTCAGAAATTTGCATACGTTTGTAGAGATATAACACTATTATGTACAGATCAGGACAATTTAAGAGTCTTCTATTTAAAATTTTGCGTCTATTGATTAAATTAAAAAGTTTAATAACAAGGTGTGAATTTGATTCGGTATAACTTAATTGACTAACGTTCAAAATATCTTAATCTACAAGAAAGGAAGGTGAAAATAATATAATAGTACAAACAATTACAAGCCCTATTTGCCATAATAATGATTTTTTTGGTCAAAACGAGTGAATCAACCAAATAAATTAAAGAAGAATACAAAAAAGTTATTTGAGAATTACATAATAAAAAAACTAGGACATAAATAGGACGGAGCTTCTAATACAAAATTACCTAGCTTTTCTTGTCTTTCCTTTGTGTGGTTATAGGAGTATTTATAGAAGAAATAAAAAATATGCATTTAACGCAGATAATATTATTAATGTACAGTGCTAACGTTTAAAAATTTCTTTTACGTTTTTAAATTATTTGTTTTGACTAGTAAATTAAATCACATCATAAATAAAAGGAGGTCCAAAAGGAAATTCTAAAAAGCGATGCACATAAAAAAAACCGTGTAGATTTACGTAACTCAAGTTGCTGCTTCAGAGAAAGCAGGTAAATAAGTGGAACATACCAATAGGCCTGATTTCGGTTTACGTGAAGTTTACGTTAAGTTTACGGGCGGAGGTAGCGCCCGTAATATTTACGCAACGCAACGTCCGCCTTGATTAGGCTTGATACATGAATATGGGCGCGGTGAAGTGAGATATAACTTATTATTTACCGAATCTTGGTATTTTTATTACTTTACGTATTTACTTATCTTTCCACATATGAATGTAATAAAATTATCTACTACCCAAATTTTATTACAGAGAAATAAACAAACGAAAAAGAAAAATAAAAATTATGTAATTAACTCAGAAAATATTGTATGTTACATGTAGCATTATCATTGACTGGCGTTTTTAAATTGTGCTGCTAAAAATATATGTTAACACCTTTAATAAATTAAATACTGCGTGTTTAAATTAGTGGTACAAGGGGATTAAATAAATAAATCGACAAATAAAATAAAAACATGTATTTAAGTATTAGTATTATACAAAACGTGTCAATTTAAGCATTTAATTAACATGAAATGGAATCAAATGGCTTTTTCAGAAAGAACAGGTATTCAAGTGGAACATACGAATAGGTCTGATTTCGGTTTACGTGACGTTTACGTTAAGTTTACGGGCGGAGGTAGCGCCCGTAATATTTACACAACGCATCGCCCGCCCAATATTAGGCTTGATACATGAATGTGGTGAAGTGGAATATGACTTATTATTTACCAAACCTCCGTATTTTTATTACCTTACACATTTATATATTATATTTCAAAACATAAATGTAATAAAATCATTTAGTACTAATGTACATTTTTTCAACTGCTTGATTATATATTGTTAACGTATAAGTAACTTCGTATTACTGCATATTTTTTAAATTATTATTATATTTTCTTTCCTTTTACTATTGAGTAAAATAATATGACCTTAACTGTGTGCCTGAATGTTCTTCAATACATTTTTCAAAAGTATGTCAAATCCACCAATGTTTATATATTACTTGTGCTTTGTCGCCTAAATCCTACTAATTCTAAGATAAGAACCGTGTAAAGGTTTAGTGAAATTTGCTTCTATTAAGCCGATATAATTGTGGCAATTATGCTTCCGCAGTCGAAACTCAAATAATTCTTTACATTTATACAAGCGTATACCCAAAAAAAGTAAAGACGAACCCACTGAGTTTCTTGCCGGATCTTCTCAGTTGTTGTCGTTTTCCGATCCGGTCGTAGTGTAAAAAAAATGTATCTGACAATTCATAAGTGCTCCCGTAGTCCTATGCAAAATACAGACAATTCATTTCAATGCATTTAATTTCATAAGCCCCTTCTACACTAGCCAACAGCGTTCAGATCTTATATTCGTATCAAATCATATTTAGACGTTATGATCTGACCGTAACGCCGGCGCAAACAATGCGCGTTAAATATACCGAACTCAATAACATTGCATACTTTATGAGGGTACCGTTACGGCCTATCTAGGTTATGGCGTTATTATTTCATCGTAATTTATTGTGTGCGTTAAGATTAAACAATACGTTTAAGACGGTGGAAATTAGTCTATTAAATACAGGTGTAGTAAATATGCAAGGGAGATGTATCGCTCAATTGGGGAGGTAACCACCGCGTCACCTAAGACGTGGGGCAGATTTTGCGGTAGAAGGGTGTGATTGCCGTCTTAATTTCAAATATTACAACCATTTGAGGACTTTCTGATTACCGTATGCCCATTAAGACCAAGGGTAAAGTTTACAAAGCCGCTGTCAGACCAGCATTGCTCGACGGTTCGGAATGCTGGACTATAACCCAAACACACGAGCAAATACTAAACGTCAATGAAATGAAGTGCTGAGATGGGCAGGTGGTATCACCAGAATGGACAAAATCCGTAACAACTATATATCCTAGGTTCGTTTAAGGTAGCTCCTATACCCAGTAAAGTACAAGAAAATAGATTGCGATGATATGGCCACATTCAACGAAGAACAGATGACCACGTAGTAAAAATCGCTTTAAACCTTCCTGAACATCCAAGGGGAAGAGGACGCCCAAAAGCTACGTGGTGGTCCAATATCAGAAGGGAACTGGAAGTACTTCACTTGGACTCAGAGACAACCCAGAACAGAGCGGCCTGGAGCAAAATGATAAGGAGACCCGACCCCAAATAAAGAGAAAAGGGAAGGAAGAAGAAGACAACCATTTGAAGACCCGCGTGGCGGAGCGTTACCATACCGGTCTGACGCGCAATAGGTCCCGGGTTCGATTCCCGGCCAGACAGGTATCTGAATGATGAGTTCAGATTCATGTTCTGGGTCTGGGTGTTTGTGTATACGTCTTATGTGTGCCCATGGTACCCACGACACAGGAGAAAATCTTAGTGTGGGTCTTAGTCATCTTAGTTTATTAGGTGTCTAAGGCGGCGGTTGCCACTTATTATCAGGGGGACTGTAGGTATACTCATCGGCTACTGCATTTCTTATAACAAGGTTGGCTAAAATATTTATTTTATTAATGATTGATAGATATGTTTTGTGTTTAACAGAGTCTATAAATTTGGTGCAAAAACAGATATTTTTTCAAAAAGAAAATTCCCTTGCGTTTTGTATAATAGCCAGATTAAGCCAAGACACGTTTTTTTAAATTTTAATTTAACATTTAAAACTAACTTGAACCCATATTTTTCATTACTCACCGATCATTAAACCTACGTTTTAAAAAGAACCATCAGGAAATTGTTAAAGCTCTTCACATTTCGAATCAAACAAAGATTTTTCTTTCATTGTAGTACCATAATGAAACCGAAAAAATAAATGAAGTGCCATGGCGAATGACTGAAAATACGTCCTTAAATGTCTCCATGGGTTTGACAATGGTATTGACAACCATAACAAAGGCGTAAGTCCAATGATTGTAATGCAGACAATGGGAATCTCCCGATTTTCTCCAAAAAGTTCGATTCAAGTGCTTATTATGACGACGAAAACTGCTATTAAAATTTTACTCCAATGTTCACAATTTTATATTGTAATATGTAAGTTCATTGACCTTTATGTTATCTATACAATTCAGGTAGAACCTTCACTTTGTATGAAGTCATACATACGGCCTATGTCCAGCAGTGGACCTCAATATAAGAACAATAATAATTATTATTATTATTTATTTAAGTAACCAGACTCATAACTATATTTAGCTCGCGAACAATGTTTTGTCATATAAACACTGATATAATGATTTATATATCTACAATCAAGTGGCTCATTAATCATTGTCAGGATACTATTGGAGCTTTCCCGGACACGGTGCATCAGAGCTGCATTTTTTGCGTATTATAGTGTAAAAACAGTTGAATAATCACTGAGATGTTATCTTTCTCGTTAAAGTAGCTCCATTAAATACAAATCAAATTTAGCCAGGTGGTAGAACCAGTGTAGTTCGACTGGGAAAATACCTACTACCACCGCAACACTTATTTCCAGCGTGAAACACTTATAGCATTTTCTAGGGTAAGGTTGCCGGTTCACTTTTATATAAGGCAGCCATTTTAGTCCTCGTAAGAGCAATGCAACTGTGATTGACTTTATATCTCTGATCTATACAATTATTATTGCCATTATTTCGACTGGCGCGGGCAAACTGAAAACCAGCATCATGACGCAGCTACCTGCTCATGACAATAGCTGAGTTTGACCCTTTTCGCGTTTGTTGCAGCACATATAATAATAGTTATACCACAATATAAATATCATACAGTACTCTAACTCTGCCGTGTCCTTGAATTTTATACCTACGGAGGCGTTGGGCGAAAGATTGCGTTAGGGCTGCCTGCCTATAGTATTTTAATAACATCAACCAGTATGAATGCTTTCTTTCTGGTTGTTTGACAGTTATTATTATATATTTTTATTAGCTTTTTATTAGCTTCACCTGTATGTTTGTTTGTAACCGACTTCTTTGGGCGCGATTTTGACCCACTTTAAACGGCCAGATTTTGTTCAAACTTTGTAGATTTATTGAGGACCGATGACAATACACTAATTTGATAAAATTATTCCATGTTTTATTTTGACTAAAAAGTAGAAAATAAATAATAGTAAAAAAAAACTAAAAAGCACGCTTTTTATAGAAAACCGAACTAAAAAATAGAAAATAAATTTAAATGAATTTAAATTAAGAAAATAGTGTTAAAAATTTCAATGAATATAAATTAATAATAGTGTGAATAAAAAAAAATATTTTAAAAAAGCTATTAATAATTCATATTCATAAAAATTTTTAACACTATTTTCTTAATTTAAATTCGTTTAAATTTATTTTCTATTTTTTAGTTCGGTTTTCTATAAAAAGCGTGTTTTTTTAAACTATTATTTATTTTTTAAACAAATATAATTCATGTGAATTGTATAGGAAGTTTTGAATACATGTAATGTTTTTTAATTAGTCGATCTAGGTTATAAAAAAAAACGATTTTTTTAATATGTGAGACTTTTAATAACAAATCATAATTTTACTAATAATAATTACAAATTTGACACTGAAAAATATTTGCGCCTCGACTGAGACGTACGAAAAGCTTTATTATTAAATTTAATAGTATAAAAAATTCGCATTCGGATAAAAAGCATAATAAAAAATAATTTTGGGAAATATTGACATGGTAGAGAAAAAGGAATATCTTTCATTTGGTTATAAATACCTGCAGTTACTTTACAATTTATGTGTGTTGTTTTAAATGAAGTTCGAAATATTTCCTCCAATTTTTCTGCATATTGCATAAAATCATCCCTGGGTATTATTAAAAAACTTTGTAAATTATTTTTGCAGTAGTCTCGGAAGCTTAAATACCGACTCTCTTCGCTGAAATTATGGCTTCTTTGATCGGGCTTTATATATGACTTCAAGGCTTGACAATCAGCTTTCTCCAAACAACGTTTTAGGAGATATCCACAAATATAAAAAAGAGCTTTTTTCAGGCAAGTCTGTCATCCCTGTAGCTCCGGGATCAGAATAGGACTATGACATCCCCTGCCTGTCGTAAAAGGCGACTAAAAGGGGCTTCCGTGTTTGCAGAGTGAGAGCTCGAACCGTTCGGTCAGGCAATCCCGGGAAGGACGGCGGTATGTGTGGTCGCATACCATCGTAAAGACTAGACGAAGTGGTGGGCCCAAACGCCCGTCTGGGAGGAGCCCGATGGGGCAACGCGCTCGGAGGATTCCGGTTGAAGTCGTTTCGAGATCCCGGAGTCCTCCTTTTTAGCGCCGAGGACGGCCACCGGGGGGGTTTTAGTGCGGTAAAAATCACACATAACCCTGCGTCGCTCCCACGGCGTCGGGTACCTTTTGAAAGTTTCCCCCTCGACAACAAAAAAAAAAGTTTAAAAATGTAATTATAAATTTAAAATGATTTATTTATTTTATGTAGTTATTTATTTATCGAACAATATTCTATTTTTTGCAAAAATATCACTTACCTATAACTATGTACTTTATTGAAAAGAGATACACTTCGCCAATGGCATGTAGGACACACATACTTACCTATGTCACTTCCCTTTATCATAATATCCTTTAATTATTTATGGATCCAGGTATTGCATTCGATAGAAAAGCTAAAAACCAATTTATTAAAAAAGAAACAAAGAAAGAAGGTAGTTCTAGTACATTAAAAAACATTATAATTGTCTTACCTTTCGTAGTTTCAAGGCAATTTAAAAAATGTTATCTTTGGATGTGTTAATGTAGAATTCAAACAACCAAAAACAGCACAATATAGTCTACAATTCTTCTTCGCCATATTATTAGTAAAATAAAAAAATCACTGCTCAAAAAACCGTTACACCGTCCGCTCGTCTCTACGGCACATTCGGGTCTGTTTGTAGACCGAATGCAAACCGAAATCGAGGCGCGTAGGTATAACTTGCGTTTCGTGCGCTTCTAAGGAGTTAGACTACTGTAGATATTTGTACCGTGGTTATACTGTACAAGTAAATTATACCTGTCTCTTTTTTAAATTATTTGTCTTTTTTTGTACGGTATTGTTTCTTATTTGTGTCTATTTTTTACTTTTAATTGATGTTATTTTTGTTGTATGCGTTTCATTAACGGAACAAATCTGTTTTGTTTGTTTGTTTGTATTGCCACTTCTACTTCAATAAAAAAAATAATAGTACGGTGACCACAACAGTAGATAAGATCCGTTAAAAAGAGCAATGTATCTCTGCTGTTGAGAATAAACAATATGGCGGCCGTGATATACGCGCGGATATTGTTGAAATTCACGTCGATATCGCTTTTGTTACACCGGTGGGGATAGGGTGACTTATTATGCTGAAAGAATGTGGATATTTTATATTTTTTTCAGGATACATATTTAAATGTGAAAATGTATCTGCAGGGCAGCCTTTTGATGGGCAAACAGTGGTTCTCTTTCCTACGTACAAATTTACAGAAACTTTCACGTTATTATAAACTTTTGTCCTTTCGGTAGTGTTTATTTAAAGATATGGTTTATTATAGTGATGTAGCACAGTGGTTTAATGCGGACAGTACAGTTAGTAGTACTTAACATTATAAAGGCTATAGGTTTATTTACGACTTAGATCACACAACTAAATAGATGTCCTTAGAGTAACGTATCTTAAACATTAGTGCGAAAATGTATTAAGGTGTAACATGTTTAAATCTGTAACGCAATTGAAGTAGCGTTGAGATATTTTATATAACTTAATTTACATATATTTTTTCTTGCTAATTTTGGTAGTTTACTACTGATCATGGAATATAAGAGTAATTGCCATTAATTTGAGCAGTGATGGTTTAAACTCGGCTTCCCTCACAACAGATTTTTCTAAAGTGATGTGCGTATTAGAAATAATTCACCTGATAGTTCTTAAAAAAGTTTTAGAAGATGTATAATGTCTTCTAATTCACACTTGACCAGCGCGATGGGCACTGGTCTACAGCTCTCTCACTTTAAGTATATCCGTGCCCAACGGGACGTTGGTTGACGAGACTATTAATTTGATTTCTATATGAAGTTGACGGATTTTTTTCTATATGAAGTTGGCGAAATCAGTTTAAACATGGTCACCCTACACCTCCTTATCGGCCGTTAGGGACGGCGCAGTCGATGTACCGCGATGCTTATTTATGACGCGCGATATCTTTTGGAAATACTATTGTTTCAGGTTTTTCGCTTTGTTACTTTGTTGTTAACAAGCTTTCATCTATTTATCCCTTCAGAGATTTTTTATATTTTTATATTAAGAACAACGGTCAGAGGCTTAAATACAAAGTACCTTAGATTTTTCTTTTTTTTTTTGCGCTCAGACAAAAGGGAAAGGGCTACCCTCCATGCGGGGAGGGTGGTGGTGAATGCTCATGCATACCAATACGGCCGTCCGCATTGGTTATGTGGGACTCACGAAAGAACCTACGTGCCTACCCACTAAACACCACCAGAGGTTGGCTTTGGCCTCTGGGGCCTTAAAGCCTTCATCTGATATATGCCCCTTATGGGCTGAAAAGGGGGTTGGATTTTTCTTACATGATTTGTGTATTAGAAATGAAATTTTACTTCTTCACGGCGAGGGATAACATCGTGAGAAACCTACACGCCAAAGAATTCTTAACAAAAATGTTGATGGTGTGTGAGGTCTACCAATTCTTACTTGGCCAGTGCATTAGACTATGCCTTAAATCTCACCTTGGATGGCGATCTGTACTCAGTAGTGAGATCCATAGAGATAGTGGTTGACAAAATAGAACTAATTTGTACTGTAAGTTATCTGTCAGTCTAGGTTAGGATTTTAAAGAAAATGCAATTTATGACATCTGTGTGTTCGCTTCTTTTAAAATCTTAAGAAATAAAATATGCAGAATTATTAATTGAGCTGAGTTTGCTTACCGTAGCCCTATTCTAATCCCGGACCTACAGGGACGCGATTACAGATGTCCACGGACGTCAGTCGTCACTTCGCATCAACCCATTATTGGCCTACTGCTGGGCACGGGTCTTCTCCCAGAATGAGAGAGTTTAGGCCATAGTCCACCGCGCTGGCCAAGTGCGAATTGGTGGACAGTCGTCACTTACCAACCAGTAATGCATGGTTTGCTACTTTAGTAGAAAAATGATAGATGGCAAATAGAGGAAAAATATCGTCAATTTTATTTCCACATTAAAAACAACATAAGCAGATACAATCCCTAACCGGCATACATCTACCCTTTTGCGAAAAAAGAATCCGGGCATATTTTCAGATAATATTTAGGATAATGTCCTCATAAAAGGACCCGTAGTATCGATAAAAATGTTAAGAGTACCTCTATAAAGGACAGTAGCCATCTTGTAAAGGTAAATTTATTGCTTTTTGCTTTAATCTCGAGCCATTTATATCATGGTTATGTTGGGGATGTCATAATCTCATACATTATTAACTTTGTAAATACAAAAAATGTACGTATCTTGCAGTGGCTTTGCTCGCAGGTCTGCGTTTATTGCGCTTCTGTACTTTAATGCTGTTTATAAAATAGCATTAAAATATACAGTTAAAATATTTTTCTTTTTGTTTTGTATGTGGTAGAACGTTTTTTGTTTTTTTTTTTTATTTGACTGGAGTAGCAAACGAGCATGCAGTCCACCTGATGGTAAGTGGTCACTGCCGCCCATGGACATCTGTAATCACCTTCCTACAGAACATGGGTTCCATCTGAAGACAATCACAGATGCGTTGCTACTCCCGAAGACTATGTTGGTCGCCTCATGTGAAAGTGTGCCGGCAACCACACCCTTCTATCGAAACGCAAGAAATGCTTCACGCTAGAAATAGGTGTGGCGGTGGTACTTCCCCGGTCGAACTACACTGGTTCTACCACCTTGGAAACTTTGTTTAACCGGGAAGTACCACCGCCACACCTATTTCTGCGTGAGGCGTTTCGGTTGCTTACAGATGTCTTGTTTCTGTTCTTGCGTTTTGGTGTTTGCTTACAGATGTCCATGGGGGTAAAAAGGATTGCTTACCATCAGGTGCTCATGTCCTTTACTACATAGTCACAAAGTCGCTTCGCACTGTCTGTTCCTGTGTATGCTTAGATCTCTAAAACTGCGCTACGGATTTTAATGCAGTTTTTTTTAATAGGTAGAGTGATTCAAGAGGAAGGTTTTTATGTATAATACATGCATATAGTATAGTGTATAGTGGAGAAACTCTGATAATTTTAGATTTTTTCTTTTAGCTTTTAGGCGGAACAAAATTCGCTGGGTCAGCTAGTAATTTTATAAATAAAGAGTTTTTCAAGAGTCTTTCAAGTCAAGCGATTTGAGCTGTAGAGTTTGCTAGAGAAGTGGACATATAATATACTTGAAAAACATTATCCTTCTCCAGAGGCAATCGAAAAAATAGGTATTTCATTTATTTCTACTGATAACTGAACATGATTAAACCCATAACATCCTAACGAATGTAATCTACGATTAAATCTGCTTTTATGTCCGTCGCCATCTTTATTCGTTTTCAATAATGGAATCTGTCTGCCGAAAACCATCGAAAACTACGATAATTGAATAGTCGAAACAATGGCCAGTCGTTTTTGTTGGGTTTACACTGAGATAACCAAGCTTGGAACTTGGATGTCCAGGACATAAAATATTAATTATTTTTAAATGAATAATTTCATAAATTATTTTCTTACAATTTGTGTTTTTCTTCTCTGCGGGAACAATTATTTGATAGCTTATGGTTGAAACTTACCTTCTCGATCGGGAGGTCCAAGGTTGAAACCCAGGCACGCACCACTGACTTTTATGACTGACAATTATGTCCATATAAGTTCTTTTAAAAAAAAGGTCTCGGAGGTGTGAAGTCCACCAATACGCACTTGGCCAACGCAGTGGACTATGGCCTAAACTCTCATTCTGAGAGAAGACCCGTACCCAGCAGTGGGACAATAATGGGTTGACGAAAGTAAAAGGAATGAAGTTCGACCGGGGAGGTACCAGCGCCATCACACTTCTTTCTAGAAATTCTTACGTTGTAATATATAGATAGTTTATATCATTGGCCAAGTACAACTACACTTTAAGGTGGTAGAACCAGTGTAGTTCGACCGGGGAAGTACCACCGCCACACCTATTTCTAGCATGAAGCATTTCTTGCGTTTCGATAGAAGTGTGTGGTTGCCGGCACACTTTCACATGAGGCGACCATCATAATCCTCAGGAGCAGCAATGCATCTGTGATTGACTTCATTTGGAACCCATGTTCTGTATGAAGCTGATTAGAGATGTCGCAGCGCGGCAGTGACCACTTACCATCAGGTGGAATGCATGCTCGTTTGCTACTTCAGTCAAATAAAAAAAAAAAATACATTTTTGAGATTTTTTTTAACTCGCAGGCATGCAAATCTCCTTACTTTCCTCAAAACTCTTTACTATTAAAACTACTGGTAAATGATTTCTAATACGTAAATAACTTATAGTTAGAGGTCTGGGATTCGAATCTCAGATCAATTGATAGGGATACTAAGTATCAACCATTGTTCAATACGCATATTATAGTATTTCACGATTATCATTGTCATATTGTTAGAAATAAATCGTACGGGCGATAAGAAGAGTTTAGCCCAAAATCCATTACCTAATGAAGCTTTTAATATGCAATAAAGTTTTTAAAATCATGGTTTAGACATGGCTTCAACCTGGAATCTCACAACGAAAATCTCAACCCACTAATAGGTACTCTAAAAACTTTGAAACTGCAGTTACCCATCACATAATATATATTTTTTTAAGTTTCAGTGATGTATCATAAATTTTATATTAACCCTAACGATTCAGTATACCGTCTCCTATCACATGAACTTTCAATTCAATGCCTTTGTGAAATGCGAGTGGGTATCTACGTAACGAGTATGGACGTATATAAGTAGAGGCTCCTTCTGAAGTATGATATTAGAGATATATGATATACTTACTAGCTGAACCCTGCAGCTTCGCCCGCGTAAAAAAATCGATGTATCGATTGTCCCGTGGGAATAAGATATTTTTCCACAGTATAAAGTAGCCTATATATTAGTAGTAGCCTATATGTCCAGAGTGTCAGGTAACTTCTTTTTTTTTTTTGTTTTCGAGGGGGAAACATTCAAAAGGTATCCGATGTCGTGGGAGCGACGCAAGGTTATGTGGGATTTTTACCGCACTAAAACCCCCCCGGTGGCCGTCCTCGGCGCTGAAAAGGAGGACTCCGAGATCTCGAAACGACTTCAACCGGAATCCTCCGAGCGCGCTCCGGTATGCGACCACACATACCGCCGTCCTTCCCGGGAATGTCTGACCGAACGGTTGGAGCTCCCACTCTAGCCGTCTGCAACCCAGGAAGCCCCTTTTAGTCGCCTCTTACGACAGGCAGGGGATACCGTAGCCCTATTCTGACCCCGAGGCTACAGGGACGTCAGGTAACTTCTTACGAAATTTTATGAAAATCGCTCCAGCCGTTTAGACGTGAAGAAATAACATACACACTCACTAACTTTCGCCTTTATACTATTAGTATAATAAGACTAATACATTTTATTTTATTTTATTGTTTGCATTTCAAAAGCAGTAAACGAGGACACAGGTCATCTGATAGTAAGCGGCCACTGCTGCCCATTTGTAGTCAATTAGAGATAATTTCAAAGTCTTACCTGAGATTAGCCACAAATAGCCCCTGAGGGCTACGTTGTAACCCCTCGGATATGGATGTATTTCTTAAGATATTCTTCAAATCAGAACACAGTAGTTTATAATACTGATATTATTAGTCAGAAATTGATGTGGCAGTGGTGCTTCTACATTGAAAGCATACAGAGCTCTACGAACTACTTTGAAATATGTAACGGATATTCCCGATACACGGTTTTTTATGGTCTAAATTTCGGCCAGTTATATAGGTTGTTATTAAATATTGCAAACCCGTGAAACAAAAATGTTACCAACCCCTGATACAAAAATGATGCCGGCCCCTGAAACAAAAATGCTGCCAACCCCTGAAACAAAAACGTTGCGATCCCCTGCACTGCTGCAAAGTTGATTATAATTCGTTGGCGGTTTACGAACATTCGAATAACAATATTACGTTGAAACAAGATTTATCGGTTTACATAATTTTATTGATGATTTTTGTTTGTTAAAAACTGTTTCGAATCCGGGCGTTTGTTTTCAAATGAACATTTTGTGTGAAATGTAGAAACAAATTAGCTAAAAGTCAAAACTGTTTTCATTTGATGACCATCTTAGTCCTCGGGAGTAGCAACGCAACTGATTGACTTCTAATGCAACGTCTGTTTTTTACGTAATTCTTTACCGATGTTCATGGGAGGTAGTGTCCACTACTACTTAGTATCAGATGCACCACATGCTTGCAGAAGGAGTTAGTTAATCCCCTCTTATGTAATTCAGTTGGTAACAGCCATACCGGTCTGATGCACAGTGGGTTCCGGGTTTGATTCCCGGCCAGACAGGTACCTGAATGATGAGTTTAGACACATGTTCTGGGTGTTTGTATATTTGTCTCGTGTGTGTCCATAGAACCAACAACATAGGTGAAAATCCTAGTGTAGGACTGTGAGTTTAGAAAGCGTATTTTTTTTTACTTTAACCAAGCTAGTAGAGCGGTATGATCTGACCGGGGAGTGCCACCGCGACACTTACGTATATACTTCCAGTAGTTCTTGTGTTTTGGGGAAAAGATGTGGTTATCGACTCAATTTCATGTGTCAACTATCTTAGTCCTAAGGAGTCCTTTGAAGGTGGTACAACCAGTGTAGTTCGACCGGGGAGGTACCACCGCCGCACTTATTTCTAACGTGAAGCATTCCTTGCGTTCGATGGAGGGGTGTGGTTGCCCACACACTTTTATATGAGGCGACCATCGTAGTCCTCGGGAGTAACAACGCATCTGTGATTGACATCAGATGGAACCCATGTTCTGTATGAAGTCGATTACAGATATCTATGAGCGGCAGTGACCACTTATCATGAGGTAGACAGCATGCTCGTTTACTATTTCAGTCAGATAAAAAAATAATAATATGAGCGGTTCTTAAATTATTTTTGGCGATATTTCGAGCGATTTACATCGTTCGAATCACAGTGAAACTTACCATCAGGTGGACTGCATGCTCGTTTGCTACTTCATTATTATATAAAAAAAAATCATCTATGATTGACTTCAGATTAAACGCTCGTTCTATATAAAGTTGCTTACAGATGTTGATCAACTGTTGCTAAACAAATGTTTACCATGAATACGAGGCTTTAAGTAAATTATAGTTCTATCTTTTTACTCAACTGCATCACTATGCTACTAATGTTTTTCGATCAGAGACAAAAAGGGGTTTGTAGTACATTTTGTTTTTTACAATTGATTTAAACAATGATTTAAACAAAGTTTTCAGCAATATTTTTCGCCATTCATCAACAATGTTGATCAACTGTTGCTAAACAAATGTTTACCATGAATACGAGGCTTTAAGTAAATTATAGTTCTATCTTTTTACTCAACTGCATCACTATGCCACTAATGTTTTTCGATCAGAGACAAAAAGGGGTTTGTAGTACATTTTTTTTTTGTAGTACAAAATATATATTAAAACACTTTTATGTTACTATTTTGAAGCAAACCTCAAAAAAGTCGAGTAAACATCACAGATGTTCGAAGAAATTACAATTACTTGATTATGAGTAGGTATATTCAAGAGTTTGAGTCAAGTATAAGAGTATTATCTAATATTTTTATAAGCAATTCTGTTAATAAAAAATGGGATAGGGAAACAGAATCAAGGCATGATTTAATAAAAGCCGCCCTTCAATTTAAATCACGGATCGTAGTAAGGGCTCAGGTGTGACGAAGGCTTAAAGATATTAAGGGCCCTACTCGTTTTATGACGTCATTGTTGGCGTTAACGTCATTACCGGGCTTCTTCGGTTAAGATGGCGGAAAATTTAAAGAGAGCAAAAAAATGAATCATTTATCTCCCCAAATAGCACATTCGGGCTCCTTTCCACGAAATTAAGACTCGAATTTGTATAAATGCCCCGTTTCGTGGGTCGTTTGTCTGAAAAGATCTTTGGCAATAGGTGCCTTAATTCGCTGCGGGATTGTTTTGTTCTGGCAATGATGAAACAGTTTCAGTATCGTGATCTCTCCGGAGATCGTATTGGAAAATCGAGATTCATTGTAATCAACCTGTTCCTGGGAAATCGTTACATCTTTGTGAGTTTAAAGTTTAGAGAGAAAATATATCGTTTGATCAGCGGTGTATTGCCCTTTATGGACTGATGTAGGCAATTATTTTTTTGTAAGAATAACAACAATATAATAATATAATAACAATAACAATATCTATACCTATATTAATACGTGCAGCAAAAGCTTGTGGATCCGTTTTTTGGATACTTGCCGCAGACGGAGGAGTATGAAATTACGCACGGTTATAGATGATGTAGAGAAGGATTACGCAATGCTTATATTTTTTTTAAATAATTCATAAAACATACATAAAATCACCTAAAAATACATAACGCACAATACCATGCATTTGGCAAAACACATATAATAAACATAATATCAAACATGTCAGAGGTCTCTGTTAAAATACTCGTTATTTCTTTTTATTACCTTAGCCATTAAACCAATACCTTAGTCCTTTAAACCTCTTTGTAGTAAAAACCGCGGAGTTTATCTAAGAACTATAATATAATAAAAAGTCGAAATATGTATCAAACACAATTAAACACAAATTGTTAAAAAAGAAACTAGACGTATGAGATTTTGATCAACGCTGCTTTGAGTAACATGCATGGTGGTGGTGCTTAGAACCCAATTTTTCCGTAAGGTTCCTCCTTGGCTTATCTTGGCTTATAAGACTCCTGGATAAAATAATGTGGAACCCCCGTCAGCTATCCTCTTAACATTAATGTTCTTTATTTTTAAAAGTATTTTGGCTAAGTCTTCAAAAATATGGAAATGTCACTGGCAGGATTTTGGTTATGTTCATTATATTTTAAGTACACAACTGGGCTCCAGGTTTATGGAAATTTATAAAGATGGGATTCTCACGAATGAATGAATTTTAATGATCGTAAACTTTTACTGCTTACTTCTTTAACAACAGAGGTTCATAAGAGACAAAGAAGCAAAAAGTTATTAAATAAACGTGTAAGCAGTGATAGCCTAATGGTTGAAACTTGCCCTTCGAACGGGAGGTCCGAGTTCAAACCAAGACACACCACAGATTTTTCTAAAATTATGTGCGTGTAAAAAATTAATTATCATTGCTTTTCGGTGAAGGAAAATATCGTGAGGAAACCTACACACCCGAGAGAAATTATGTGCGTATTAGAAATTAATTATCACTGCTTTTCGGTGAAGGAAAATATCGTGAAGAAACCTACACACCCGAGAGTTCTTTAAAAAAAAGTTCTCGGAGGTGTGTGAAGTCCACCAATTCGCACGTGGCCAGCGCGGTGCACTATGGCCTATACTCTCTCATGCCGAGAGAAGACCCGTGCCCAGCAGTGGGACAATAATGGGTTGACGACGACAAATAAGCGTGTCAAATGAAACGATCTTGTTTCTTCTTATGAAATTTTGCTAGGTGCTTAAACAAGTGTAGTGGGTGCGTGTACAATTTATATGAGGTGGCCATCTTAGTCCTCGAGAGTAGCAACGCACCTGTGATTGCCTTCAAACAGAACCTATGTTATATATGAAGTTACTTACAGATGTCCACGAACGGCAGTGACTACTTACCATCAGGTGGACTGCATGCTCGTTTGCTACTTCAATATTATAAAAAAGGTAAGACTGCTCTTTACTGGGTTGACTATTACGTTATTATAATTCATAGGCGCCAGTAGCCTATGAATTATAATAAATCTATCTATACTATCAGGTGCTATACTACTATCAGGTGGATAGCATGCTCGTTTGCTACTTACATATTTTATGAAAGGGTATGTAGATTCCATCGAGATTTTCGCGGTTTCCCTTCAACGTAGTGATAACTAATAATACGCACATCATTTTGAAAAAAAACGTGATGCGTGATGAGTATTTGAATTTCGAACTCTTGATTAAAAAGGTTTCAACCAGTCACTACTACTTCTATCTATAATATGTACATGAATCAGTAACTACATGTTTGTACCAATTGGAAAGCTTAAATCACATTAATACCAAGCATTATTCATGGAAATTGAGCCATCGGCACAATGTCAGCGCATTGCCTGCGGCAAACATGGAAATGCATCAGATATTTCCGACAAAGCTATCATATTATCATGTCCTTTGAAATTATGCGTGCGTTTGTCAATTTATGTGCAGTTTGTATTAGAAAATAAAGTGAGGTCAGATGGGTAGTTTGTACGTTGTCTACAATTTTTTTATGATTCAGTGCTAGACACCAAACTTCTGTCTACATAAAAATTGGTCGAACCTATATTCCCTCTTATATATTATGTGCATTTTTATTAATTACAAGAATGGGCAAGATTAGTAAAGTAAAGTAAAATAATGCGTCAGTGTAAACGCTCTGAGTAAATAATTAAAGAAATAACGTGATAAATGACTAGAACCGGAAAATGATTTCATATACATATATATATGTCGGCGCGACACCGCGTATTTATGAAAAACGTCGCCGATAATAATTATTTTAGTTAGTTTAAAGATCGAAAATTGTTTGTTTATTGAATTAGTAACATTTACTTTGTGCAACATTTTTAGAATTGTAATTAAGTTTACCCTCCATAAATTTGTTATTGTCACACCACCAAACATTGTTATAAAAAGGCGAGCGAACACCGGTAGAAAAAGATTCTTGTTTTAACCGTCGAAGTGGTCGGACCTCCTCAATCTTCTTCTATACTATAATAAATCTGTAAGAGGTCGCTGTCTGTACATGGAATAAATTTAGGTGAAAACCATTTCTAGAGGTCTTTAATACGCTATAGAACCCAAAATAATGGTTTTTAGAAATCTTTTCTGTTTGTCTGTTTGTCTGTTTGTCTGTTTATCTGTTTGTCTGTTTGTCTGTTTGTCTGTTTGTCTGCGTGTTTGAAAACGCTAATCTCAGAAACGGCTTATCCAATTTGAATATAATTTTCACGAATGTGTTGTGGGAAACTTCGCTTAACATTTAGTGTTTATTTTATGTAAATCGGTTTATAAATAAAAAAGTTATGTCAATTTAAAACTACGCAGTATTTATTCTGTGTTCGATAAGTGTTAACAAGATAAGTAACTGCATAGTTGAATTGGTTGAAACTAAACATGTTATGGTCTGTAAAATGTATTACTTTGTTATGTATTTTTTATTGGTTATGTATGTACCTATGTTATTTGATACTATACAAATCTATATCTCTATATCTTTAAATACTTATATAAAAACGAAAGGATGCTCTCTCACTCATCTATTGAATAAACATCGTAGAGCCTAAACTGCTAAAGATACGAATATGATTTTTACTAGGGGTTCCTTTTATGACGTAGACGTCAGTTAAGAATGAATTTTCTGATCCCCCCCCCCCCCCAATTTAACCCAAATAGGAGATGTAAGTTTGTATGAAAGTCAGTCAATTTTGAGGCCATCTCAATAAAATTTAGTATTTCGCTTTGATTTTTATGTTAAAACATCGTTTTAAACCGACTCACAAAAAGGAAAAGGTTATCAATTCGTCTGTATTTTTTTTTATTTATTTTTTTATATTTTATATTTGTATACTGGGTGCACGGATTTGGATGATTTTTTTTTTCATTTGAAAGGTAGTGCGTGTCACGTGGTTGGGACCCCTATTTATTTTTAGTTCACTTTTGACAGTGGCATCCATAAGAAAAGCGCATAAGTCTGATATTTGCATTAACGATGTGCGCGATAAATAGATGAATAACTCAATTTCCCGCCAACCGATTTTGATGATTTTCTTTTATTTGAAAGAATGTACTTCAAGGATACTCTGATGAGTTTGATACGGTTCTGATCATAGGATCCATTTCTTTGAAGCAAATTAACGAACTTAGCGATACTCGGCCAAACCTAAGCTGTAGTAGTCCAATTGGGCTGAATGTAGAATGAGATAACTAAGCAGATATTTCCTAAAAAAATTGACCTTCAACTCTTCAATCCTGATGATGCAGGGGTACTGCTAGCCTGAACCGTAGAAGTAAGTCAATTTGTTTTTATGGATATATAATAAGATTGTTAAACAAATTCATGGCACAAAAATTTGATCTTCAACTCCTCAACCCTGATGATGTAAGGGTATTTCAAGACTAAACCGTAAGAGTTGGCTATTTGGTACTTACGGTTATGTAATAAAAATACCAAGCAAAGATACACGGTAAAAATGTTGACCTTCAACTCCTCAACCCTGATGATGCAGGGTTACTTCAAGCCTAAGCCATAGGAGATGGCCATTTGGTGCTTTCGGGTATGTAATATGATTACTAAGCAAAGACACAAAATGAAAATTTCAACCTTCAACTCCTCACCCCCTGATGATGCAGGATACTGCTAGCCTAAACTATACGAGATGGGCATTTGGTGCTTTCAGGTATTTAATATAATTGCTAAGCAAAGACACATGAATTTTGACCTTTAACTCCTCAACCCTGATGATGCAGGGGTATTTCAAGCCTAAGCCATAGAAGTTAGCTATTTAGTGCTTTCAGGTATGCAATATAATTACTAAGCAAAGATACATGATGAAAATTTTGACCTTTAACTCCTCAACCCTGATGATGCAGGGGTACTTCAAGCCTAAGCCATAGAGAAGTTAGCTATTTAGTGCTTTCGGATATGTGATATAATTACTAAGCAAAGACACAAGATGAAAATTTCGATCTTCAACTCCTCAAGCCTGATGATGTAGGGTACTGCAAGCCTAAGCCATAGGAGTTGGCCATTTAATGCTTTCGGGTATGTAATATAATTACTAAGCAAAGACACAAGATGAAAATTTTGACCATCATCTCCTCAACCCTGATGATGCAGTGGTGCTTCAAGCCTAAGCCATAGAAGTTAGCTATTTAGTGCTTTCGGGTATGTAATATAATTACTAAGCAAAGACACAAGATGAAAATTTCGATCTTCAACTCCTCAAGCCTGATGATGCAGGGTACTGCAAGCCTAAGCCATAGGAGTTGGCCATTTAATGCTTTCGGGTATGTAATATAATTACTAAGCAAAGACACATGATGACAATTTCGACCTTAAGCTCTTCAGCCCTGATGATGCAGGGTACTGCAAGCCCAAGCAAATTGGCTCGCAAGTGCTTACGTATAAGTAATACGAATACTAAGCAAAGACACGGTATACATTTTTTTACCTTCAACTCCTCTCTGATGATACGGGATAGTGCAAGCCTAAATTATAAAAGGTAGTCACATAATGATTACGGTTGTTTTTAGTATATATTATAAGTTTAATGACAGCTCATTAAACTGAAATGTGATTAATAAATTAAACTTCAATTCATCAACCCTGATGATCTAAGTACACAACCTACTTAAGCCGTATGAGTTTGGTACTTATTGATTACAATACATTACAACCCGTTCCTGAGAGAACATTATGATGAAAAGTGTCACTTTGAATACCTAAATCCTGAAAATGCAGGAGTATTGTCATGTTATTGTTAAGAGTTGGATTAAATCCAACTGTAGCTTTTTAAACAGGTTGGGTTAGGTTAGGTTGGAACATAAAAGAAAACATAAAAAATAAGCGAGCAGGGTGCGGCTGCCGCACCCTGCTCGCTTATTTTTTATGTTTTCTGCGAGCGGGTGCGCCCTGTTCGTATGAATTGTAAAAGTGTTTTGATTATGTCTTCTGCTTTACAAAGAATAATGCGGGATATACGCACACAAATGGCCACATGAAACAAAATATGAACTTAGAATATATGTCGCTGTTCAGTGATATTCCAATTTTCTAATGATTTCTTTGTTATCCGGAAAAGTTAAAATCAATCTTTATATCGATACGTCTTCGTTTAAATGTGGAGGAGTTGGTTGAAAAAGTATATCCCGATATTGTTAATACAACCAATAACACTATAAATTGGTTCCAAAAGACGGTTATATACCCACCCACCAATGAACGTGTCGATAAAAAAATGATTTATTTTTTTCAAAATTTAAAGCAGCGTCACAGATCTACTATTCGGTAGACACAGTCATTGAGATGGAGGAAGCAGTACATTATCCAACAGAATTTTTGAATTCCTTAATGCCTTCCGGTACTCCTGACCACAAATTAATATTAAAAGTAGGTTTACCTATAATCTTACTTAGAAATTTGAATCCGCCAAAATTACTTCAAATAGTATTTTCCAATTCGAAAAAGTTCAAATCAATCTTTATATAATCGATACGTTTTGGTTCAAATGTGGAGTTGATTGAAAAAAAGTATCCCGATGTTGTGAATTAGACCACTAAGAATGTAAATTGGTTAAAAAAAAGCGGTTTACAATATTAGAATTCGTCTAATTAAAAAAAAATCATAACAATACGTTCCTACCCGCACTAAAACCCCCCCGGTTCCTACCCACAAATACACGTTCCTACCCACAAATACACACTTTAAATTCGTTTTTTCACTCTGTGTTCACACCACCACATAATCCTTGAGCGGCCAAACCGATTTTAATGTTACTACTTTTTATCATAGAATTCCCACGGTGTCGAGATTTGCGCGGGAAAAACTTTATGACACGTTGATTTGCACGCGGGCAAAGCCGCGGGTACAGCTAGTTGTGAATAAATCAAAGAAATTTATTCCCGTGTTTTACTTGAAATCTTCAAGAATGGACACTAATGAAGACTCCTGGCCTTCCTGACGTCACACGTCACACTATCACTTCGTTATATATTATATTCCAAATATTTATTGTTAGTTTTGGTTCAATGATAAATATGATGGACAGTTTTAGGTTTAGAATCATATAAGCTACTAGTATTTTCTTTGCAGATAAAGAAAATTCAAATGCCATATACATGCTTGTTAATCGCTATTATTAAAAAAACGTTTTATCCATATCGATAAGCAAAAAAATCCTTCATCATGCATTCTGTAGATACAATTAGTTATCACAAAATTGTGATTAGATTATAATAAATACTATGTTAAATACCAGATGTACTTAAATTATTATCAAATTAGGAATCATAAATATAAGTCTTGTATATTTGCAATCATACAAAAATGAAATTCAAAAATTTAATAATAGTTTTTAGTATAATAGTAGCTGTGAGTGCTAAAATGAGAACTTTTGATGGTTATAAAGTTTTTAAAGTGATTCCGAAGACAAACGAAGAATTGGAACTTTTGCAAAATCTTCAAAGGAACAGAATATTAGAGCTATGGGATGATATGTACGTTATCGATCGTGACGTTAGATTGATGGTACCACCACAAAATGTAGAAACTTTTCTGACTGTCACCCAAAAAGCTGGAGTAGAAGTTAAAGAAGTCATCAAAGACATGCAGAAGTAAGTATCTGTCTATACATTTTAGTGACTAATACAAAGTATAAAACGTAATTGCCCAGAAAACTGATATACTTATGTTTCTTGTATTATTTCAAAATACCTCTTTTAAATGATTTTATATTCCTGTGTAGTATTTCACTAACACTATTGTTCAATGTCGTTGCAATTGCTATCATAAGATCACTTGTAATCCATTTATTATACCTGGATAAACTTAGATCTGAAGGAAAAAAATGACACGCTCGTAATATTAATTCTTTTGATAACTAATCAGTTGTAAAAAATGTGCTACATTGATGGATAGGCAAAATGAGATATTAGCATGCCAAAACTGATAAGTATGTTTAAGGATTTGGTTTATTGAAGTATTTAAAAAGAAAAGCGAACTTTAATTTTGTAACACACTATTTTAAACCTTGTTACTTTTGTGTTATTTAGATACTATAAAGAATTAAAGAAAGTTAACGCTTCATATTTACTAAACACATAGGTAGAATACTACTTAAAATAGTAAAATAATTTTACAGAGCAATCGATAAACAATTAGAACCAGCTGAAAACACCGCAAGAAGTAACACCTCATTCCTGTCATTTTCTTGGGAAAGATATCACACACTGGACCAAATCTACAAATGGATGGACGATTTAGTGGAAGCCTATCCAAATATTGTTTCAAATTTTACTATCGGGACATCTGTTGAGGGCAGAGAAATCAGAGGTATTAAAATCGATTATAATCCCAATAGAAGAAGAAAAGTCATTGGTGTTTTTGAAGGTACTTTACACGCTAGAGAATGGATCGCGCCTGCTATGGTGACTTGGGTTATCAAAGAGTTCCTAACTAGTAGCAATCCAGAAGTTAGGATTATGGCGGAGAATATGGAATGGCATATGATTCCTGTTGTCAATCCTGATGGATATGTTTACACCTTCACAACTGTAAGTATGATCCGTCATAAATATATTCATTTAAAAATCTCATTATATTATTGCCGAGAAGATTTTATACCTTTCAAGTTGTTTCTGTAAGTAATAAGTCTCATTAGGGGAATTTCTAGTTTATATTATACTTCTTGTCTTATACATTCTTACGTACCTACTTGTAAATGAAGAGAATATAAAATCAATGTGAGACATTTACTTAATCAATATTACCTTTTAAGATTTTTTAAGCTTATTGGTGCTTGTTTTTTTTAGCACAGAATGTGGAGGAAAAACCGCAGTAGGAACAGCTTCACCTCTTGCGCCGCAGACGGATTAAGTGATGATAGTAGTAATGGTGTCGACTTAAACAGAAATTTCGATTTTGTTTGGATGTGTAAGTATTAGTCTAATTCGCCAGCGATGAATTAATATTATCTAAATAAGATACCTATCTTTGTAGTGTGGCGACTTCACGCTAGAGATGGCGCTACTAGTATTCTGAAACACGCTATCGAAGCATTTTTCAATACCCCGCATATATACAAGTTCCGAACAACGACTGTCGGAGCGCGGCCGCTCCCCAGGCATGATTCCCTAGCCTGGCGGGAGATCTCCCTTTGCCAAAGTAGTGACCCCAGACAAGGACACGTCCCTTCACGATGGTGGCGACGTCACACCCTGGATGGACCGCAGCATCTCAACATCAGATTAGCAGCTCATCAGGTGCATCGCAGCACATTCGGAAACGCTTCCTGTGCCTGGTCCAGCTGCTCTCCGCGACATCACGGACGGCTTGAGCAGACATTGCTCGCCTCCACACTTCGCTACACCTTCACATCCCGACTCACCGAGGATAGAGGGCTTCCCAAGACCTGACTTCGCCCTCCCATCTCGACTCACCGCAGATAGAGGGCGATCCAACGGTACTTGCAGCGAAGACTCGCGGACCTATCGACCTCCGGTCTAAACAGGGGCTGATGTGGCGACTTCACGCTACTCATCAAGAGATGGCGCTACTAGTATTCTGAAACACGTTATCGAAGCATTTTTCAATACCCCGCATATATACAAGTTCCGAACAACGACTGTCGGAGCACGGCCGCTCCCCAGGCATGATCACCTAGCCTGGCGGGAGATCTCCCTTTGCAAAAGTAGAAAGTAGCATTATCATATTGTCTAGTCAGAGAGAGAGTCCGGAACGGGGAACCTCTGGTGCCCCATTAAAGACGAGTATAGCGGCGTAGTTAGGTTTAGCCAATATTCTGATGCTCAGTTCTGTCTGGGCGTCAGCGAGTCCGACACTACCCACTGCTGCCGTCACGGCTTCGACCGTTATGACAGGAGTGGGTGTGCGTAAATGCATTGCCCTGCGAAAAAAAAATCCTATTGTCAACATTTAATGTATCCATAAAACATCTGAAAATGTCTACATAAAACATTTTCAGATAATGTTGTCGACTACAATAATAACTGCGAATTGAATTATTCGATTTTTATCATTGATTCTCCTTGGCCTATAAACATATTTATAGTAAAGTTTACTTAAGAGAGTACCTTTAACCTACATGTATGTTTTATGTCTCTTTTCACAAAATTCCCTCAATAATAAATCAGAACCGATGAAATTCGTATGAGAACCAAAGTCACCAAAATGCCAGTATATGCCAGAAGTAGTAAGGGATAATAATAGTAACCGATCTATCTTGTCTTACAAAATCCGATGTTGGAGTAAACGAATCTTAGATAGAAAATCATCTGGATTAACGTAGTATTGATCGCCCTCCTGCTCGTAGGTGCAAGAATCAACGCTAGGCGGTGAGAAGTAACTGATTAAGTAGAACCGAAGATTGTAGTGCGTCCCTTGGGAGAGGCCTACTTCGTGCTGGACGCACAGTGTACGTGGACTGACGTGGGTTGATGGTGATGATGATGATAATGATAACACAAAATTAATGTAAATCTAATTTCACAGCGATAGGTGCAAGTAACAACCCATGCTCCAACACCTACGCTGGTCCTAGGCCGTTTTCGGAACCCGAAGCCTGGGCTGTTGCAAACTATGTCAGAAGATTGCAAAGCAGAGGGACGATTATCTATTATCTTTCGATTCACTCCTACACCCAACTCTTCGTCATACCTTACAGTCATGTGAATGGTACTGATGTACTGCTCGCTAAAAATTATGCTGATATGGTTAGTATTTTTTCATAATTAGAAATCATTTGACGACCCGCGTGGCGCAGCGGTTACCATACTGGTATGACGCGCAATGGGTCCCGGGTTGGATTCCCGGCCAGACAAATATTTCAATGATGAGTTGAGATTTCTGTTCTGGCTCTGGGTGTTTGTGTATTCGTCTTGTGTGTGTCCATGGTACCCATGACTCAGGAGAAAATCCTACTGCGGGACTATGGTTGTAGAAAGCGTGTGTATTTGTGTGATATAATACTTACCTTATTTCACGAATAAATAATATGGTATCGCAAATAAAATATTTTTTATAGTATAATAAGTCTATAGTGTAAGTGGTCGCATCGTCCGATTGTTTACATGTCAACGTCACACCTAACTAACTTTTACTGGTAAGGTATTATAGAACAAAGTTGCTTGCTTAATTGTGTGTTCTTGACCATCGGATCATGCCGCGATTATTCTTTTTTATAAGTTAATTTTGTGTTTACCCTCGTAGTTTAAAATTGAATGTCTTTATTATATTGTTAACAACACTGGTTTCTATGCAATCAGGAAAGAGCGTTCACCTCTAACACAAGTTCTGCGAACTTAACAGGGGTGTACTTCACCTGTAATAAGTCTATTTAGTTAATAAAGAATAAATTCATTTTCATTTTCATAATAAAATGGAAGTGGTACGGAAAACGTTCGCCAAAAATTAATTGCAATAATTATTAAAATAGTCTTAAATTAGTGTTTTCGATACCACACCCTTTCAAATAGGAACATAGTTGCGTCTAATACTGCTATCTTTAAGCAGAAAAAGGTGTTGTGGTGTTGCCACCTGAGTCCAACGACTAAGGATTCTTGTATCACTAGTTATGATAGGTACATCCTAATTTTAGAACGTATTCTCAAAATGATAACGAAACGAAAATAGTACACTATACTGGCCGAGGCAGCTGACTGTATGGTGGAGTAGATGTTGTAAGGATTATAACTTTATTAATATTACTAGCTGTACCCGCGGCTTTGCCCGCGTGCAAATCAACGTGTCATAAAGTTTTTCCCGCGCAAATCTCGACACCGTGGGAATTCTATGATAAAAAGTAGTAACATTAAAATCGGTTTGGCCGCTCAAGGATTATGTGGTGGTGTGAACACAGAGTGAAAAAACGAATTTAAAGTGTGTATTTGTGGGTAGGAACGTGTATTTGTGGGTAGGAACCGGGGGGGTTTTAGTGCGGGTAGGAACGTATTGTTATGATTTTTTTTTAATTAGACGAATTCTAATATTGTAAACCGCTTTTTTTTAACCAATTTACATTCTTAGTGGTCTAATTCACAACATCGGGATACTTTTTTTCAATCAACTCCACATTTGAACCAAAACGTATCGATTATATAAAGATTGATTTGAACTTTTTCGAATTGGAAAATACTATTTGAAGTAATTTTGGCGGATTCAAATTTCTAAGTAAGATTATAGGTAAACCTACTTTTAATATTAATTTGTGGTCAGGAGTACCGGAAGGCATTAAGGAATTCAAAAATTCTGTTGGATAATGTACTGCTTCCTCCATCTCAATGACTGTGTCTACCGAATAGTAGATCTGTGACGCTGCTTTAAATTTTGAAAAAAATAAATCATTTTTTTATCGACACGTTCATTGGTGGGTGGGTATATAACCGTCTTTTGGAACCAATTTATAGTGTTATTGGTTGTATTAACAATATCGGGATATACTTTTTCAACCAACTCCTCCACATTTAAACGAAGACGTATCGATATAAAGATTGATTTTAACTTTTCCGGATAACAAAGAAATCATTAGAAAATTGGAATATCACTGAACAGCGACATATATTCTAAGTTCATATTTTGTTTCATGTGGCCATTTGTGTGCGTATATCCCGCATTATTCTTTGTAAAGCAGAAGACATAATCAAAACACTTTTACAATTCATACGAACAGGGCGCACCCGCTCGCAGAAAACATAAAAAATAAGCGAGCAGGGTGCGGCAGCCGCACCCTGCTCGCTTATTTTTTATGTTTTCTTTTATGTTCCAACCTAACCTAACCCAACCTGTTTAAAAAGCTACAGTTGGATTTAATCCAACTCTTAACAATAACATGACAATACTCCTGCATTTTCAGGATTTAGGTATTCAAAGTGACACTTTTCATCATAATGTTCTCTCAGGAACGGGTTGTAATGTATTGTAATCAATAAGTACCAAACTCATACGGCTTAAGTAGGTTGTGTACTTAGATCATCAGGGTTGATGAATTGAAGTTTAATTTATTAATCACATTTCAGTTTAATGAGCTGTCATTAAACTTATAATATATACTAAAAACAACCGTAATCATTATGTGACTACCTTTTATAATTTAGGCTTGCACTATCCCGTATCATCAGAGAGGAGTTGAAGGTAAAAAAATGTATACCGTGTCTTTGCTTAGTATTCGTATTACTTATACGTAAGCACTTGCGAGCCAATTTGCTTGGGCTTGCAGTACCCTGCATCATCAGGGCTGAAGAGCTTAAGGTCGAAATTGTCATCATGTGTCTTTGCTTAGTAATTATATTACATACCCGAAAGCATTAAATGGCCAACTCCTATGGCTTAGGCTTGCAGTACCCTGCATCATCAGGCTTGAGGAGTTGAAGATCGAAATTTTCATCTTGTGTCTTTGCTTAGTAATTATATTACATACCCGAAAGCACTAAATAGCTAACTTCTATGGCTTAGGCTTGAAGCACCACTGCATCATCAGGGTTGAGGAGATGATGGTCAAAATTTTCATCTTGTGTCTTTGCTTAGTAATTATATTACATACCCGAAAGCATTAAATGGCCAACTCCTATGGCTTAGGCTTGCAGTACCCTACATCATCAGGCTTGAGGAGTTGAAGATCGAAATTTTCATCTTGTGTCTTTGCTTAGTAATTATATCACATATCCGAAAGCACTAAATAGCTAACTTCTCTATGGCTTAGGCTTGAAGTACCCCTGCATCATCAGGGTTGAGGAGTTAAAGGTCAAAATTTTCATCATGTATCTTTGCTTAGTAATTATATTGCATACCTGAAAGCACTAAATAGCTAACTTCTATGGCTTAGGCTTGAAATACCCCTGCATCATCAGGGTTGAGGAGTTAAAGGTCAAAATTCATGTGTCTTTGCTTAGCAATTATATTAAATACCTGAAAGCACCAAATGCCCATCTCGTATAGTTTAGGCTAGCAGTATCCTGCATCATCAGGGGGTGAGGAGTTGAAGGTTGAAATTTTCATTTTGTGTCTTTGCTTAGTAATCATATTACATACCCGAAAGCACCAAATGGCCATCTCCTATGGCTTAGGCTTGAAGTAACCCTGCATCATCAGGGTTGAGGAGTTGAAGGTCAACATTTTTACCGTGTATCTTTGCTTGGTATTTTTATTACATAACCGTAAGTACCAAATAGCCAACTCTTACGGTTTAGTCTTGAAATACCCTTACATCATCAGGGTTGAGGAGTTGAAGATCAAATTTTTGTGCCATGAATTTGTTTAACAATCTTATTATATATCCATAAAAACAAATTGACTTACTTCTACGGTTCAGGCTAGCAGTACCCCTGCATCATCAGGATTGAAGAGTTGAAGGTCAATTTTTTTAGGAAATATCTGCTTAGTTATCTCATTCTACATTCAGCCCAATTGGACTACTACAGCTTAGGTTTGGCCGAGTATCGCTAAGTTCGTTAATTTGCTTCAAAGAAATGGATCCTATGATCAGAACCGTATCAAACTCATCAGAGTATCCTTGAAGTACATTCTTTCAAATAAAAGAAAATCATCAAAATCGGTTGGCGGGAAATTGAGTTATTCATCTATTTATCGCGCACATCGTTAATGCAAATATCAGACTTATGCGCTTTTCTTATGGATGCCACTGTCAAAAGTGAACTAAAAATAAATAGGGGTCCCAACCACGTGACACGCACTACCTTTCAAATGAAAAAAAAAAATCATCCAAATCCGTGCACCCAGTATACAAATATAAAATATAAAAAAATAAATAAAAAAAAATACAGACGAATTGATAACCTTTTCCTTTTTGTGAGTCGGTTTAAAACGATGTTTTAACATAAAAATCAAAGCGAAATACTAAATTTTATTGAGATGGCCTCAAAATTGACTGACTTTCATACAAACTTACATCTCCTATTTGGGTTAAATTGGGGGGGGGGGGGGATCAGAAAATTCATTCTTAACTGACGTCTACGTCATAAAAGGAACCCCTAGTAAAAATCATATTCGTATCTTTAGCAGTTTAGGCTCTACGATGTTTATTCAATAGATGAGTGAGAGAGCATCCTTTCGTTTTTATATAAGTATTTAAAGATATAGAGATATAGATTTGTATAGTATCAAATAACATAGGTACATACATAACCAATAAAAAATACATAACAAAGTAATACATTTTACAGACCATAACATGTTTAGTTTCAACCAATTCAACTATGCAGTTACTTATCTTGTTAACACTTATCGAACACAGAATAAATACTGCGTAGTTTTAAATTGACATAACTTTTTTATTTATAAACCGATTTACATAAAATAAACACTAAATGTTAAGCGAAGTTTCCCACAACACATTCGTGAAAATTATATTCAAATTGGATAAGCCGTTTCTGAGATTAGCGTTTTCAAACACACAGACAAACAGACAAACAGACAAACAGACAAACAGATAAACAGACAAACAGACAAACAGACAAACAGAAAAGATTTCTAAAAACCATTATTTTGGGTTCTATAGCGTATTAAAGACCTCTAGAAATGGTTTTCACCTAAATTTATTCCATGTACAGACAGCGACCTCTTACAGATTTATTATAGTATAGATGTTTCAGTACGAAATCGCAGTTAGGAGCGCAGAAAGATTAGAGAGGCTTCATGGCACTCATTACCGAGTTGGTGTGTCTGCTGATATTTTATGTAAGTCTGTTTGTTATGGTTTTATGATATAGAAATAGCAGAATCCACGACTTTGTTTGCGCAGACTGTAATATCATCCATGCATTCATTACACACTGGACATGGGCCTCCTTTTTTTGTGGTTTAGTCAATCATCGCGTGTCGCCTATGTTTGCGACAGTAGTGGATGTTGATGCTAGACACGTGGACGGGACTACCCATGGAAAGTTTCGCTTATTAGTGCAGTAAAAATCCCACATAACCCTGTGTCGCTCCTGTGGCGTCGGGTTGGCGTCAACCTTTTGAAGGTTTCCTCCTCGAGAACAAAAAAAAAGTTAGTGACTTCGTATAAAAAAGTTAGTCGGCAACCAAATCCTCCCATTGAAGTGCAATAATAGCTTTACGGCTGTAATAATTAAAAGTATATAAGTACAGCACTGTTATCATACACATTATACAACCGGGCACTTATACGAATATGCAGTCCACCTGATGGTAAGTGGTCACTGCCGCCCATGGACATTGGTGAGCAACTTCAAATAGAACATGGGGTCTATCTGAAGTCAATCACAGATGCGTTGCTACTCCCGAGGACTATGATGGTCGCCTCATATAAAAGTGTGCCGGCAACCACACCCTTCCATCGAAACGCAAGAACTGCTTCACACTAGAAATAGATGTGGCGGTGGTACTTCCCCGGTTGAACTACACTGGTTCTACCACCTTCAAAAAATATCTACATTTCCAGATAAAATGAGTGGTAGCAGTTTCGACTGGGTCAAATATGTGGCTGATGTTCCAGTATCTTTCTTAATCGAGCTTCGCGACCTTGGGGAGTATGGTTTCCTGCTACCCGCAGATCAGATCATTCCTAACAACCAGGAGATTATGGAGGGCCTACTCGAGATGGACAAGATGACCAGACTGCTGGGATATTATGAGATACAGTCAGGGACGTCATCATTAGCTTACTCTGTTTCTATGATAATCTTGGGTGTTATTTTTGCTATGCTACGTTAATTTTACTTACCTGTGTTATTGTTAAAATAGCAAGTAATAATTATTTATAAAGTTTTCACATGAATCATCTTTGTTTTTATTTCACTATTTATAATAAATACTTATTACAGTAGTTCACTTCGTATGTCGTGGACAGATGTAAATTGATAGGGTTAATTAATTGTGAATTTAAATATAACAATAATGTTAAATTTTATGTATATTGGAAGAGATAGAAATAAATGTTGTTTTAGTTAATTTACTGTTTGACTTAAATAATTGTAAGGGCCGGCGCACATATGACGGAGCGCAGCGCAGCGCATGCCCGCGAAATTTTCTTAACGAATCACACACTAGCCGAAATTCGCGCTAATTACTGGGAGAATGCGCGCGGATGCGCGCGGATGCGCGCGAATGCGCGCGGATGCGCGAGCATGCGCTTCCATGCTCCTCAGAAATAAATTGCTGTTATTTAATTTTGGATATTATTTCTAAAGGGACAATGACGATAATAGTTTGACAGCAAAAAATGCGCTGCGCTGCGCTGCGCTGCGCTCCGTCATATGAGTGCCGGCCCTAATGTGTTATTTATGGTATGGCATTGATAAGTTTGCCAAAACAAACGTTTTACTGTAACCATTTGTTTTATTTTTTATCAAAATTCTTTTTACGTATCTAAGTTATTTCGTGTGCGACCTTGTTTATCGAAAGACATACGAGATAATGATCAAAACTATGATACTGCTTCTGAGAAATATAGAACTCAAATCTTCACTTTACCTTTACTTTAAGAGTACTTTTCTTCGTCATAATATTATTGTCCCACTGCTCGGCACGGATCTTCTCTCAGAATGAGAGAGTTATAGGCCATGGCCTATGGACTATGGGCTTTTTTTTTTTTTTTAAATAAAAAAAGGCCATAGTCCACCGCGCTGGCCAAGTGCGAATTGAGGGACTTTACACACCTCCGAGAACTTTTTTTAAGAACTCTCGGGTGTGTAAGTTTCCTCACGATGTTTTCTTTCACCGATAAGCAGTAATAATTAATTTCTTATACGCACATAATTTTAGAAAAATCAGTAGTACATGCCTGGGTTTGAACCTCGGACCTCTCGATCGAGAAGGCAAGTTTCAACCATTAGGCTATCACTGCTCTAGACTCACTTAAGAGTACTAGCCCCATCTAATGAGTAATCATTGCTTTGGCATCTATTTTAAATAGAAGGTATATTGGTACTGCTGGCAACTAACGTACAATACTTGCGTTGAGTAAATTAGTGGTATCTTAAAATAGTGGCGCTACGTTACTGGTATAAAAACATATATCAACTTAGAAATAGGAGTACCAATAATACTGTTAAGAACAAATTTTACAATCCTTATAAATCCAATTTTCGTAAGATATTCAATTGGGACTAGTAAGTCCCATAATATATATTGGGACTTACTAGTCCCAATATATATTATGCTTATAAGAAACACTAATATCGTTTGCGAAATAAATAAATTAATTGTAACGTACTTGTATAATACGTTTCCTTATCTTGTTCCAGCGCAAGTAGTAGATAGCATATTTCAGATAATGACATATTTATCTAAAATCCATTGATAAAATATAATAATTACAATTACATTAATACTCATATCCTCCAAACATATACTAGTTCCAACGTTATGGCTTCTAAGGGATTAGTAATATGGCTTCTTATAGTTATATCTAATATAAGTGCAGATTATGTTAGTTATAAAAACTACAGAGTTTACAAAATAGTGCCTGAAACAGATAAGCAAATCCAGATTTTGGTAGATCTACAAAAACAAAATGAGTATTTTTTCTGGTCAGATATTATTGACCTGGGAAATAAAGTGAGAATTATGGTGGCGCCAGAAAAGTTTGTCGATTTTGAAGAGTATTTTAAACGTGTCGATATTAAGACGGAAGTTATCATAAACGATGTTCAAAGGTAAGTTGCTTATGTTAATATTTAAAAATATTCGTTGTTTGAAATATCTGATACAAATTCAAAAAGCCGTTTTGTAGTAATAATATTTTAATTTGATAATTACGTTTTACTGTCATATTGTAAGGTAATACCATGGTTTAAATAACTAGTCTCCGAATTTCATAAAAAGTTAAAGATATAGTTGTATATTTTAGTAAGTAAAACCATAAATTTTAATTTGTTAATTACCATTCAACATTTGCATTTTCAGTGTTATTGATGATCAGATGAAAAGACCGTCCGAAAGAAGTAGTCGCTCACAAGACTATGCTTGGGATTACTATCAGTCCTTAGAAGAAATATATGATTGGCTAAATAAGACAGTTGAAGCTCATTCGAATGTAGCAAGTAACGTAATTTCAGGTAGAAGTTTTGAAGGAAGGTATATTAGAGGCATCAAAATAGATTTCAAAAAGAGCGAAAATCCAACAATTGGAATGATTGAAGGAGGAATCCATGCAAGAGAATGGATATCACCAGCTACTGTAACTTGGATCATAAAAGAGCTTTTGACGAGTTCAAATGAAGATGTTAGGGCTTTGGCCGAAAATATTGTTTGGCATATCTTCCCAGTAATCAATCCTGATGGTTATGTGTACACATTCACAAACGTAAGTGGTTATCTTATTTTACATGTCTGAGCATTGATTTTGTAGGAATAAACAGTTCTGGAGTTAATCCATACTAATTTTATAAATGTGAAAGTGTGTTTGTTTGTTCCTCTTTCACGTCGCCACATAGCTATTATATGATATGGTTTATATGCTGGGAGATAGTTAAGAGGTCGGAGAGTAACGTAGGCTACTTTTTACCGCGCTATCTCATTCCCATGAGAATATCGATGTTTTGTTAGTCGATACATATATAGTAGTTCCAGACCTTGTTAATAGATGGCGTTAGTAAAATTCATTTGCAAGTTTTGAATCACACTATAAAATGCTAATGTTAATTTCCTTCGACCGTGCGGGCGAAGCCGCGGGTAAGAGCTAGTAAAGCTATATTTATATACTTCCAAATAGACTATAATAGTTGATAGTTATATTTTTTCTTTACAACTCATAACCTCAAATTAGGATTTTTGTGTATGTCGTGGATGCCATGGTCACACATTAAGATAGATTAGAATTCAAAACAAGATAAAAAAACGTGGTTATCAAGATATGTCCATATCTGTCTGACCAGAGATCGCTTCCCAAAGCCACTCATGGACATCGTAAAGCACGTCGCAAAGAACGTCGGACCACTAACTTGGCTTAACAAATAGAAGTTGCTCCTGCATTTGAGGCCTCTCAGCCTATTTGGGGCTTTAGTTGACCAGAATGATTTTCCACCGTATCAACTGTATTTAAATTTACTACTTTAGTTTCAGAACTATTAATAAAAAATATTTTACAGAATCGGATGTGGAGGAAAAACCGTAACACTGCTAATTTCGTGTCCTGCTCCAATTGGAATCTTAGTGATGATATGAGTAATGGCATTGATCTAAACCGAAACTTTGGTTACTTGTGGATGAGTATGTTTTTATCATATATGTTTTGTATTTTGAATGAAAAAGGTTGTAGTTTTATTGAAATTCGACAGGAAAGTACTAGCTACACCTATTTCTAGCTTAAAGTATTCATTCCGTTTCGATGGAAGGGTGTGGTTGCCACCGCACTTTTATATGAGGCGACCACCTTAGTCTGTGATTGACTTTAGAGAGAATCCATGTCCTATATGAAGTTTCTTAAAGATGCCCATGGACGGCAGTGACCATTTACCATCAGGTGGACTGCGTGCTCGATTGCTACCCCTTTTGGCAGGTATAGCAGAAAAGTTAAACGTTTAAAATATGAGCTAAAATGTAGTAAACTCCTAATGTGCCTATTTCCACTCGTCACGTATATACATTTCAAATTTAAATTTTAGTATACTCTTCGTAATAGCTGCTAGCATTTTTATTGCAAATAACAAAGCATATTTGATAGGGATAACACGGTATGTATTAGTTTTTTCAAAATACGTTATACCATTTTTAATACTAGTTATAATAAACATATTTTCTAGTCTAATTATTGACTCACGAACAAGCGTGGTGACTACCACTACTATTTTTGTTTAGTAAAATTAAATTCCAAAGCCTAGCGTATACATACAAATTTTATATCGATCAAATAGTTTGGTCGCGTTGTGTGCTTATATATTAATAGCAATTGAACTGTTGATTATCAAACAGTTCAATTGATATTAATGCACATACAATCCATCCAATAATTGTTGATTTATGTGATACTTTTCTAATAGGCGAAATTATTGATTGTCTGTGAATAGTCGCGAATACACTTTAACTATGATATGACAAGGCAATGAACATAAAACTATCGGTATACAGTTGTACAACAATTTTAACAAAAGGCTTTAAGCTATTGCATAGCTTTTATCGCGAGCTTTGAGCGCGGCGACCGAATCAAGAAATTCCGTAACGAAAAAACCTAACACCCCCTACTTCGCCTACCATGTAGCGCAGCCGAGCGTTGGCTTAACGTGTATGTATATGGTACGACAGTACGAAGCTCGTACGGATCGAGACGAGCTGCTCGGAAATCGGACGAATATGTAAGCAGCTGTTTATAAGAAAGTATATAGTATCAAAGAATTTTTTTTTAATTAATATCGAAGAAAAAATACTACATAAATTAATAAATAATTATAATTGCATAAGATGATAAAAAATGCTATGCAATAGCTTTACAGCGGTAGTCCAATTATTACAAGCTAGAATACGTATGTAAAACGAAAAACAGATTCGCGGATAGGTTTTAAGTACCTTTGGTTTGTTTTAGCTGTGGGCGCTTCTTCAAACCCCTGCGCGGAAACCTACGCTGGACCTATCGCATTCTCAGAACCAGAATCCATAGGCATCGCGAATTATGTCAATGGTCTTCAGAGGGAAGGAAGGCTGGTCTACTACTTCGCCTTCCATTCATATTCTCAGATGGTTTTGGTTCCGTACAGCCATGTCGGTGGAGCTGATGTTCTGGAAGCTTATAACTATGCTGATATGGTAGGCTTGAGTGCTATTTTTACATATTTCTTTTTTTCAGGTGTAAGAACCAGGGTGTTCCGAGGAAACCAGAGAGGTACAACCACCACACGCTAAGAACACAAGAAATAACGCAAGCTAGTTTATGCTAGTATATGTCTAGCATGAAGCATTTCTTGCGTTTTGATGGAAACCTCTGGTTGCGGGTACACTTTTATATGAGGTGACCATGTTAGTCCTCGCGAGTAGCAACGCATTTGCGATTGACTTCAGAGAGAACCTATGTTATATATGAAGTTTTTTATAGATATCTTTGGGCGGCAGTGATCACATGGCAGCATTCTCGTTTGCACTTCAATTAGACTTAAAAAATAATACATGATTAAGGTAGTATTTCCCGAATAATTTAAACCCTAATATTAAATAGTAATTGAAATACTTGTGTACCTACTACTTAATACCACAGTCTTCAAAGAACTTGGTGACTGGAAATAATACTTATTATCATTTTACTGTTAGGTCTATACCGATATATATTCTGCGAGAAGACCTGTGTCTTTCGGCAGAATAAGGCAATATTTTAGGTCATAGTTCCAAACGTTGGCTTAGTACGAATTGGTAGACTTTACACACCTTATAGAACTATTTTAAGAGATCTCACCGGTGTTTTAGTTTCTATACGATGTTACCTTCATTGTAAAGCAGAGATAATCAATTTCTAATACGAATAAAATTAAAATACATCTGTGCTGGGGCTTGGTATTCGAACCTCGGAATCATAACTCCTGCGGTGTTTATTAATTTTGAGCTTATCGCTTATCGTTTTTCACTTATTTTCAGTATGAAATTGCTATTAAAGGAATGGATAAATTAAAAGCAACACATGGAACTGATTACCTTGTTGGAACGTCAAAAGATATTCTATGTAAGTAATAGAAATAAGTTAATAAAGTTATTATTTGAATAACTTGCTAACTGTATCTTTCCGCACCAAAATTGAGTAAGGATAAATTGTTGTATGTCGGTATAAGTCGTGTCGTTAAACAAATGATAAAGTTGATGTAGGATATATTGTTGATCTAGGATAATTAATCTACCACTACGTTATCCTCCCTCTTGTAGTTCTAACTCCCTCGTGTAGTAGTAAACTGGGTCTTAATTTGGGTAATAATGATACTAAAAAAACACGTTCCATGAGGCCTCGTTTCCTAAACTTGTTCCTTTCCATTAAAATGGATTGATTCCGTGATAATATTAATCCGAAATTATATGGCTAAACATATATTAAAATGCATTAAATTACCACAAAACGTGTTTTATATACTCGATATGAGTATATAGCTTGTGTTATATATTTTATAACACGTTGCCTTATATCGTGAACAATATCATGTAAATATTTTTACTAAAGAGAAAACTTTACAAACTATAGATTCAGTTTTCAATATGAATAAAAAATATTTACACTCGGGGATATTATTTATTTTGCGTAGCGTATAAATAATAAAAACGTTTTCAGTTAAAAGTAAAAAAAATGATGTTTTTATAAAAAAAATAAGTAGCAGCCGGTAGTAAATAGTAAGAACTAGACTCCTACCTAAGTTGCAGATCAATAAATATATAGTATTGTATTATAATATATTTATTATAATATATTTATATGACAATTTGTCAACAATTTGGCATCCTAAACCTTCTAATTAAAAACACCTGAGCTGAACACAAGAAATAGCCAAGATACCTCCCAGGTTCAGCTATATTCGGCTATAGCTTGAACCGTCCAGCCAAGTAACCCCGGGAAGGACGGCGGCATGTGTGGTCACATGCCGCCATAAAGAGTAGAAGGTGTGGTGAACGTATTTGCACACCGGGGAAGAGTCCTAAAGGGGCATGGCGTTGGGAGGACTCCAGTCGTGTTCCGTTGGAGATCCCGAAGACCTTCACGCAGCACTGAGAACAGCCACCGGAGGGGTTTTTGTGAGGTAAAAATCTCAAATAACCCACGTCGCTCCCACGGCACCGAGTACCTTTTGAAGGTTTACCCCTCGTAAACCAAAAAAGAGGATCAACTATAATACTTTTCAATTAGTAATAAAAGTTTACCTAACTTGTTCTACTGAAGTTTGCTAGGTGGTGAAACGATTAAGTATGGTTCAACTTCGCTGAAACAGTGTCTTTGCTAGCATTTATAAGGTGGTCACCATCTTAGTCCTCGGAAGTAGGAACGCATATGGGACTAACAGATAAAGTACTCTATGTGAAGTTAGTTGTTGATGTCGTTGGGCGGCAGTCCCCACATATATCAGGCGTTCAGCATAGTTGTTTGCTTCTTGAAATTGATAAAAAAGTAATAAAAAAGTAAACAATTAATAGACTTTTAAGCGAAATTTACTTTTCGCAGATGAAGTCAGCGGCTCCAGTTTTGATTGGGTGAAAGGTGCTGCTCGTGTACCTATCGTGTACCTCTTCGAACTGCGTGACGTTGGTGAATATGGATTCCTGCTCCCACCGCACCTCATAGTACCCAATAACGAAGAAATAGTAGCAGGTTTAGTAGAAATGGATAGAGTGACTAGGTCTTTAGGATATTACCCAAGTTCGGGAAACATTTTTAGAAAAACGGATATTCTAATCATTGTGGCGGCTCTATTTGCACTGATAAAAGTATAAAGTTATTAAATAACTTAATTAGATTATCTAAATAATTTGCATTTCACTATGTTATGTTTTTTAGCCATATTCTTTGATAAGCTAAGCTAAAATACATTATTTTATGATACATTTCAGTTTAGTAATAAACATTTTTTGTGATATAAATATGTCATTTATCATTTATGGAACTTGTCCTTAACTATAAATTGGTTTATTGTTTTACAAATATGATAATACAATCTTTATAACTATTGATACTAAGTAATATTTTGACGATAGTTTACATTTATTTCATTCTATGTAATTCATCTATACACACGATAGATTTAAAATGATTTTGAAGGTATTGTTTGCCCTTATGGGCTTAGTCGTGATAAATAATGCTATGAAAAGTTATGAGAACTACAAAATCTACAACATAGTTCCAAAAACAGAAAAGCAAGTTCAAATATTAACCGATTTGAAGAAAGATAGTTATGATTTTTGGTCAGATGTAGTTACTGTTGATAATGATATAAAAATCTTGGTGCCACCGCATAAAGATGAGGAGTTTGTAAAATATATTCAGAGCGTGGGATTAAATGCTGATCTCAGGATCTCAAACGTACAGGAGTAAGTAAAAAAATTGTTTTTTTATAATATGGAAAATTTAACTAATATACACATAGACATAGTGGAGGAACTATATGTAAAAAACTTTAATAATGTTTTCGTAATATTTGCGTTTCAAATTGTTAAATTTTTAACCTATTTTCAGACTGATTAACGCTCAGATGAAACCATGCGTTTCTTGTTCCCAAAGAAGTGCTACCCTTGGTTCCTTTAGCTGGGAAAGATATCACACTCTTAGTGAGATCCACGCTTGGTTAGACGAACTTACTCAGCTATATCCTGGAATTGTGACCACTATGACAATAGGAACTTCTTTGCAAGGCAGACCGCTTAAAGGGGTCATTATAAATTTCAACGCTGAAAACAGAGGTGACAAGCCACTTACCGGCATGATCGAAGGTGGTATACATTCTAGAGAATGGATCTCCCCAGCTACAGTTACTTGGATTATTAAAGAGTTCTTGACTAGCAGCGATCCCGATGTCAGATTTATGGCAGAAAAGTTTGTTTGGCATATTGTCCCCGTTGTTAATCCTGACGGCTACGTTTACTCATTTACCAATGTAAGTATGATACGCAATAATTAAAGTATTGCAATCTTATATTGAGGTAAATTTTATAAGCATACTATTTTTATAGTTCTATCAATGGAAACTTGTTAATTGTACACGACACAAACAACTCTAGTTTCCATCGAATATCTCGTCAACCCATTATTGTCCCACTACTGGACACGGGTCTAGTCTCAAAATGAGAGAGTTTTAGGCCATAGTCCACCGCGCTGGCCAAGTGCGAATTGGAGGACGATATCGAATATAGTCTTCAATTAATAGAAGCGGGAGGTATAGATACTATCATAGAATCCGTGTTTATTTAGTAATACAAGGTGACGTCAAAATTATCTATCTTGTTAATAATTTTTAATCTTGTATTACAATAATAATCTAAATTCTAATCTAAAACCTAATTAATAATGAAATCTACAAAACGAAGTCAAGGTTAATATAAAATATTGTATCACAGGATCGTATGTGGAGGAAGAACAGGAATCCAGCAAACTTTGTCAGTTGCGGTGCAGGCAACGATGACTTGAGTAACGGAATCGATCTCAACAGGAACTTTAATTTCCTCTGGATGAGTGAGTTCTTGACAATACTTCTTAGTTGTACATCAGTATCGCATATTTGTTCTGATGAAAAGTTACCTGATTATAAAACATAAGCATGTTAGGCAAATATTACAAAAAAAACTTGTTGCTGAGTCTTTGGAAATAACAAAGTATGGAAATGCTTACACATACATTATTTATATTGGACTATGCTTGTTATAAAGGTGACTTAATTTGAATTAGAGGCAAAGCTTTTTACTTTAATTCTTAGTTAATATTCCATCGAATTATGGCAATCTTGTAAGGATATTGGATTTTAATTTACTAATCAAAATGGTTAATATTATTTTTATTTGAAAAAAACTCAAAGACTCTTTGTAATGTGTTTTTAAACATAACGAAATATTTTTAGCGACTGGTGCCTCATCTAACCCCTGCACGCAGACCTTCGCTGGACCATCTCCATCATCAGAGTTAGAAGCGCAGGCGATATCCTCATACGTTATAAATCTAAAACAAACTGGCAACTTGATCTACTACTTCGCTTTCCACTCCTACTCTCAAATGATTCTGATCCCATACAGCCATGCTTCTGGCGTTGATGTGCTGGAAGCGAAAAATTATGCTGATTTGGTAAATTTTCCGTTTTCAATTCAATTTTGATTTTCACTCCTTTTTACGTCCTTTTATCGTTCTCTTTCATTGTCTATCTACTTTATATTTCTGTAGCTGATAGGTGATATCCTCGATTTTAAGTAGATTTGTTACAATTATTTATAGATTTTATTTCATAAATGATAATGAATTTTAAGTTTGTTTAAAATCAAAAAATGCTTTTGATACTTGCTAAATAGAACTTTTAGATCTTTAGAAGGCCTTAGAATATATTCCGACTTAAGAAGGTATTTTGTTAATAAAATGTGATTGTTTGATTGTATTTGTTTTTTCACAGTATGAAATTGCAATCCGAGGAGCTGAAAAGTTGACGGCGAAACATGGCACACATTATACTGTTGGCACATCAGCAGAAATATTATGTAAGTGAAGTAGTTGATGCAAATATTGTATGAACGCCCCATTTATAATTATTACTAAATTTTCTAATTAAGTAAGGTAAGTAAGTATCCAAAAGGAGTACACATCTATAGGAATAGAGTAGGAATAGAGTGAATTGTTCTAAAATTTTTGAGAGTTAGTACCAAAATGATAAACAAACAGTTATTTAATATGCCAATTTTTTCTCTTTTAAATAGTTCCAAAGACCGATCTTTAGATTTTAATGAATTGAATTACAGATTAACGAAAATGTAAAGAAACTGTCCACCAATTCGCACTTGGCCAGCGCGGTGGACTATGGCCTAAACTCTCTCATTCTGGGAGAAGACCCGTGCCCAGCAGTGGGCCAATAATGGGTTGATGCACACAAAGAAACTGCTTTTTATCCTCTTTTTAAAGTCTTTCTATATCAGTAGTAACGTGAGGTTGAAAAATACCGAAAACAAAACAGTAGATGCGTTTTTACCTTTGATCTATGAAATTTAGAGTTAGTTAATTTAGATTATTTACCCTAAGTTACCTAACATCCTCATAACCCAATCACAGCAACGACATTGTTTAAAAAAACAATCTGTATATCATTATCTTTTTAATTTCAGACGAAGTAAGTGGATCTAGTTTCGACTGGGTGAAAGGCGTGGCTGATGTTCCCATTGTCTATCTCTTCGAGCTGCGTGACGTTGGTGAATACGGCTTCCTCTTGCCTGCAGAACAGATCATCCCCAACAGCGAAGAGATTATGGAATGCTTGGTGGAGATGGAAAAGACTACCAGAATACTTGGATACTACACGGGCGGTGTTGCAGCTAGAAGTGCTGCTATGTCTTTGATATTGGGAGTAATGTTCTTGGTAGCTGTTCAATAAATTTTGAGAATGAAACGTTTATTTTATTTATTTATTTCTTTTTTTTTCTTATATTTGATTACTCTCGAGGTTTCATTAGGGGATTATTGAAATATATTTAAAATAGCAATCGACTATGTCCACCTTAAGCAAAAGGAGCACAGGTTGATCCAGGCGCACCAGGCGGACCGATGACCTGAAGAGGACAGGGGGAAAACGTTGGATTCAGAAGACACAGGACCGGTTGAAGTGGCGTCATTTAGGGGAAGGACTTTGTCCAGCACTGGATATCAAAGGGCTGATGGATGTCCACTTAATGGTTTTCTTAATGAGATTTAAGTAACAAACGAACAGTATACCTGATGGTAAGTGATTACTGCCGCTCATGGACATCTGTAAATAACTTCTTGCAGAACAAGGGTTACATCTGAACCTAATCACAGATGCGTTGTAACTCTTGAGGACTAAGATCGTCGCCTCAAATGAATGGGTATCGGCAACCACACACACAAAACGCAAGAACTCAAGGTGGTAGAACCAGTGTAGTTCAGCTGGGGAAGTACCACCGCCACACCTATTTCTAGCGTGAAGCAGTTCTCGTGTTTCGATGAAAGGGTGTGGTTGCCGGCACACTTTTATAAGAGGCGACTATCATAGTCCTCGGGAGTAGCAACGCATCTGTGATTGACTTCAGATGGAAATCTTGTTAGGTATCAAGTTGCTTATAAATGTCTATAAGCGATGGTAATAACCATCAGGTGAACTGCATACTCGTTTGTTGTCAGAATAAATGTTCTTTTATTATGTACATGTTCTCTATTATTTTGTTAATGATATAAAATTCATTATTGTTAGTATTTATAAACTAGCAACCAGATATTTTAAAATAAAACAACAAAAGTTAATTTCCTTAATTAAGATTTCACAATTCTAACGTCCCTATACTTTATATCACAATACCCTAAAATCTCCATCGAAGAATAGCCATTAATATTGAAATAGAACACGAAAATAAAAACAATAAATCAGGGGCGACAACAAGTTTGCTTGGAGAGGATGTCGCTGTAATTAACGAAGGTGATTTAGACGCAACGCGTACTCAGTTATTCTCAACTTTCAACCTAGATAGGTTAAATATAAGAGCAGTGATATAATGCAGTGACAGCCTAATGGTTGAAACTTGCCCTCTCGATCGGGAGGTCCGAGGATCAAACCTAGGCACGCACCAATGATTTATGTGCGTATTAGAAATTAATTATCACTGCTTTTCGGTGAAGGAAAACATCGTGAGGAAACCTACACACCCGAGAGTTTTAAAAAAAAAAAAGTTCTCGGAGGTGTGTGAAGTCCACCAATTCGCACTTGGCCAGCGTGGTGGATTATGGCCTAAACTCTCTCATTCTGGGAGAAGACCCGTGCCCAGCAGTGGGCCAATAATGGGTTGATGAGAGGTTAAAAGTAGTAGACGTATCGATTGATTGGTTTCAGCAGTGCATTGATAGCAGCACGATAGCTTTTAAATAGACGACCCGCGCAGCGGTTACCGTACCGGTCTGACACGCAGTGGGTCCCGGGTTCGATTCCCGGCCAGACAGGTATCTGATTGATTAGTTTAGATTCTTGTTCTGGGTCTGGGTGTTTGTGTATTCGTCTTTGTTAGTGTCCATGGCACCCACGATACAGGAGAAAATTCTACTGTGGGAGCTATGAGTGTAGAAAGCATTTTACGTTTTTAAGTTTTAAGTTAAATATAATGTCGACAAGGGTCATTCATGAATGTCACATACCCAAAGGTATTAGATATATATAGATAGCAGACCATAAAGTGACTGGTGTCGTAATAAACTACGTAACTTTCCATAAATTTAAACAACAATGTTCATAGCTATTATACTTTAGGGTTTCGACAAATAATGGTAATACTAAGACTTTCAAGCTTTCCATCTGTGTTTGATTTCAGACAGGACTCTAATTCTATTCAGTTTTGATCCAAAAATCTTTACACTATACCATTTAATGAACTGTATATTCGTTCGTTACACAAAACTTGTAGTAATTAAATGGTTTTTAATAAAATAAACTAATATGATTTTTTTCGATGATAGTTTAGTCGCATTAGTATTAGTTTAATAGTTTCTAATTTCAGTTGTAAGCCATTGTTGTTCGCAGATAAAAGTAATTCGTTAATTCCGTTTTGATCTCGTTTACAATAATAATGTGTTTACAGTGCGTAAATCCAAATCATAAATTATCTGTGTGTATATTATCATAATTTCTTAATATGTAGTCTTTGTGTGAAAGTAATAAGTACAGATACATCCTCACAAAATTACACATTTATTATATTGATAAGGATTAATACGAAAAAATCTAGGTCATGCCTAATCCTTGAACAGGGAATTCCAGTTTGAGAACCGTTGAATAAAACGTAACGCGCTAACGGCTCTTAGGGGAATTGAAATCGTTAGAAGAATTTTGGGATAAACAACAATTCCGTTACTCCCGATTAAAGAACTCGCACTGTCGCTTTTAACGACAATGAGCGTTTTTCTTGTCCTTTTAAAAGGCATTCGCGTTTTAACAAGCTTTTCAGCTTTCAATTTTTTAGCAGCCTTTTGTTACGCGATTTTCAATAGCAGAAGTAATTTTGTGTTCCCTAGATTTTTTACATATTATCTAAATGATCTTCGCTAGCACGTATAGATGATCCCAACTAATGTGTCGAAGAAAGTAAACATTGTATCATAGCAGAATATCGAGAAACAGATACTTCAACGGGACAAAGAGTCAGGAAGGATGATGTCACTCTTTCTTATCAATATACTAAAGACGAAAGAGAAAACCAGGAAAAAACATATAAACTTAAATTTTAAGGCTGAGTAGATTTTACCAATTTCTACGTGGTCAGTGTAAACTATGGCCGTAATTATTTTAATTCTAACTACTAACTTAGGTACATATGTGACGATAGGCAAAAATAATGTTAAAGCTATGGTAAAGATAACTGATTCAAAGAACGACTAAATTGAGAAACGTAAAACCGTGAGAAACGTTAAAGGAATTCATTCTCCCGTAAAAATAAATCATATGCGACTATTCTCCGAACATCATTAGATGTGCAGTAACAAAAGTTGAAACTTTCACGGTCCGTTGAGAACTCTTTCTTGAAAGCAACCGATCGTCATCGTTATCCATCACTTCAGAGTCGTTAATGAGCCTAAACTAAATATTATTCTTGAAGCTAATTTTAAAGATCCAGCATAACCTGGTCTTGCATTTCTAACTGATACAACTGAAGTTGAGATCACAGTTGCAACTGGTTCCTAAATTACAATGAGCTGTGACGTAGAGGTTGTTGTTAAGAAGAAGGGTTCAGTAGAATTGGTTGAATCTATTTTTACAATTGTTCAATGTTTACGTCAAAATCCATTATAAAATCCATAAAGAAGTGGCGTTGTCGTTTATTGAAGCTTTAAAATTTTATACTCGAATAGTTGAGGCTATTTTAGTTGAAACGGATGCCGATTTGTATTAATTAGTGGGGATCATCAAAGGGTTATTTTTTCACCGGATTTTAGTGTCTCTTTTGATGGCTTTTTGATGTGATTGAGATAATTGACTTTCCGCTTAGCTTTGTTACTTTTGTATGAATATTTACCGGCGAGTAAAGTAAAGTTATTTACAACGCTGATATATCTTTCTTTCTTTAAAAATAAGTTATACGATGCATATGTGTTTTTTGTACTAAAATACAAATAGCTTTATTTATGTAGCCTTGTACGGGAGCAGGTATAATACTTAAAATGAAATTATGAGTTCGACGAAAATTATTTAGTTTTATTAATGAACGCCATCTTTTTTACAACAATAATTGACAACTGAATCCGCGCATAGGTAAAAATACATTTGAAATTGGAATGACGTGATTTCTTCTTTTTCATGAGTGTTCGAATCTTCAACATACTCCCCCGCGTTGAAAGCCTTGCTTTCAATAGGATTTCTCATTTTCTGAATCTTGCATAAATAGAGGGACAATTGCTAAGAGACCGTCTCACATGGGCATTATTTGTTTTAATATGAGGCACATAACAAATCCCATCAGAAGAACCAGAGTATACAGTAACTATACGGGCAAGTTTCCATTTCATGGGTTGAATATGATCTTCTTTCAATAGGACCAAAGTATTTGGTATAAAAGAGTACTTGCATGATCTCCATATAACTATCTGCTGGAGTTCTGTAATATATTCTTTATTCCATCGCGTCCAAACTCTTGTCGTAGGCATTTGTTCTATACGTTGGAAACGGGTAAATCTCTTTTCTGGGAAGTCCTCAGCATACATTTTCTCGGGAAGAGCAGTGAGTAGCCGGCCGATGAGAAAGATACCAAATGTAAACCAAATGACCAAAAACGTCAAATCTTCTGGGTCTGACGATAGCGGAGCGAATGGTCGACAATTTAATATAGCTTTGTAATGTTGTTGTGAACTTCTCAAATATTAAATTACAATTTCCCAGCACTCTATTTAAATGATATTTGATCGACTAAACACCTGCCTCCTAGAGACCACCAAAACGAGTACTATACGCGGGTATGAAATGATAATCTACATTATGTGTAGCAAAATTCTCAGCTAGAGAGTCACAATTAGTCTTTAAAAACTTAGATAAATCATTATACGCACCAACGAACGAGGTACCATTCTGAAAAGATGAAAGGGTTTTTCCCTACGAGATATAAATCGGTGTAATGCTAACAGATAATTATTGCTAGTTAAGTCACTCACCAGTTCTAAATGCACTGCTATCTATGGTTGAGAATCACACAAAAATTGCAATATATGATTTAATAATTCTACAACCTCACACAGTACGACTAGCATATGATACAGTTCCTGTGCAATTATCACCTACTTTATCAAATGGGTCCCTATCCTGATATAGGCCGTTCCCGTGGCAAATTCCCCCATCACTGAAGCAATCACCTTTCCCTTGATGATAGCTAACTACCTTTGATAGTAGCTAACAACATTTGAAAACCGGTAAGTATTAATTCATTATGCTTATATTCAAATAATAACTTTATAATAATATGATATGTGGACTGTAAAAATAGGATGCTTAAACGTAAAATTACAATTATTTCCTCCGACACGAATTAAACAGTAGTCATCTAAGAATACGTTAAACTTTATTATTGGGCTTAGAAAGTAATTGTTGACGTTAAATCAATAAGTCATATCAAAAAACGACAGATTTTTTGTCAATTTTTATACCTATTAATTTTAAACATTTATTTAATTTCCCCGGGACTTAAAACCTAAAAATTATGGAGATTATATATTTGCCTTTCTTACATCGTCTCCTTTTAAGTCTATTTTTTATCATATAAAATAATGCTAAGCTCGCTGATAAGAATCTCCTAACACGTCATGTGTTTTAATGGGATTCTAACGCAAAACATTAGTTTACGAGGCGAGTTATAAAATGCTCTTCACATAATTTCCTTAACAGAATGAACTAAGATGACTGAAGGCTCACTTCTTCAAGCTGCCAAAAACGCATTAATTGGTTTCGAATGTCATCATTAGAGCAGTGTGAATACATCTTAAGAAGCTTACAATAATTAGTTAAAAGTAGTAATAAGTAAATGATATAAAATAATGCTAAGCTCGCTAATAAGAATCACCTAACACGTCATGTGTTTTAATGGGATTCTAACGCAAAACATTCGTTTACGAGGCGAGTTATAAAATGCTCTTCACATAATTTCCTTAACGGAATGAACTAAGATGACTGAAGGCTCACTTCTTCAAGCTGCCAAAAACGCATTAATTGGTTTCGAATGTCATCATTAGAGCAGTGTGAAGAAACCTTAAAAAGCTTACGTGACTTACATAAAACTACACGTACATTGACATTACCACATTTAACTATCGTCACCACTTACTGGACCGGAAACTATCCAACCAAGTCTAGTTTCATAAAGTATTGGTTTTCCTTTTCCCAACTTTATACTTTGTAAACCTAAAATGTCCCAAAAAATATCAGCGCCGATGATTAAATCAACGGCATCGGGCGAATAAAAATAAGGGTCTGCTAAACAAATATCGCATGGAATCTGTAAATTAGTAATATCCATTTGACACTCAGGCACGTTATTAATAATAGTTGGAATAATAAAACAATTTAAAAATGTAGAAAAGCTTTCATTTAACGAAGTGACTGGCAATCGACACGTCTGACTTATGTGTGAAGCTACGTTATTTATACCTATTACCGATCTAACTGTACGATTAGTTGGAAGGCTTAATTTTTTATGTAACTTTTCAGTCATAAGACATGAAGTGCTACCACTGTCTAATATCGCACGGGCAATGACTTCGCGATTATCCTTATCATATAGTTTCACTAATGCAGTGGATAATAGGACGTCACACTGTCCTGACTTCTCACAAGCAGTAGTGATACTTCCTGTCAGCGCGATACTGGTCTGTGCAAAATTCGAAACCGTTTGGATTGCTTGATCTTTAGTAGCGCTAATTTCTTTGGTTATGGATGTTCTGTGAGCATTTTTCCTTACACTAAACTCACTGACATGTATTAAAGTGTTATGTTTGCGCTTGCAGACTTTACAACCCGGCTTGTGGCACGAATTAGCGTAATGCCCACTCCGGAAGCAGTTAAAGCATATTTTAAAACTAGACATTAACTTATATCGCTCGTCATTACTCAATGCTATAAACTTAGGACAATTGTTTAAAAAATGTTCATCATTACAATTAGGACAAGGTTTCAATAATGGTGCACGAAAATTATTATTTTTATTATTATTACCGTAGCTCTGTACCGACACCATTGTTTTAATTTTACAAATATTTTTGCTACTTACATTATTTTGCGACAGTTCTATTGTCTCAATTAAGTCAGCCCGGTTTTGCACGAACTCAAGAAAGGAATCAAGGTTAATTGGTTTATCTTTTGGAAAACTGCTCTTAATAGTTTCCCACTCACGGTAAGTTTTTACATCTAATTTATGCGTAACAATATATATCAGAAGAGTGTCCCAGTGTTTTACCGGTTCTCCTAATGACTCTAAAGCTCGTAAATTTTTATTTAAGGTATCAATTATGCGTTTTAAATTTACTGAGGATTCTTTTGTGATCGGTTCAATGTTAAATAAAGATGAGACATGATTTTGTATCAAAAGACGTTTGTTGTCATACCGCTCACATAAGAGATTCCAAGCTATAGAATAGTTTTTCGCAGAGAAATCAAATGATTGTATTACCACGGCAGCAGAACCCGTCAGAGATGCTCTCAAGTAGTGAAACTTATTAATTTCATCAATATCATCATTATTGTGAATTAAACTTGAGAATGTATCGCGGAATTCTAACCAACCTTCATATGAACCTCCAAATTTTGGCAATTGAATGGTGGGCAACTTGACTAACTTCCTATTAGTTCGAGCATTACGATAAGTAGTAATAGATACGTTTTCCTCCTCTTGACCCTTTCTATACGTTTCTAAAATTTCTTGTGCATTAGAGAGTAATTTGTAATATTTTTCCTCAAAATCATTTCTTTCATTAATTTGTAAATCAATGTTTTCAGAGTGACATTCTAGCTTTAATTGTACCTCGTCGTATTGGTCATATAAAGATTCGATCTTACCGATACGCAATTGTAACTCCCTGGCCTCAGAGGAATTCATTGTAGATACATCTAACGTCAGCAGATATGTCCCAAAAGCAGTTAGACGACCCTCGATACTGCCACGTTTTTTAACTAATTCCTTTTCCGTAGTCATTCTGGGAGCTAGGTACGATCGATCTAGAATTGATACAAGTAATACACGTTTACTTAGGTACTAAAACTATTAGAAACACCTAATAAACAGTGACACAACAAGACAGCCCGTCTTTACAATGATATATAAGGAAAATATACAATTCGTTTAAACTTTTACTCAAAAATACACTTAATAATCCTAGGCATGACAAATTACAATTTTATTAAGGCGAACAATAACAAATTAATAGAGTGTTTTAACCAAATAGTTTTGAAAATAGGTATATTTTATAACAAATTTTAAGGAAAATATCAAAACATTAATGATAACTAGGCCTGAAAATGATGTTAGTTAAATTATACAGTCGCAAATGAACTGGAAAAATATAAGTAATTCAACTAACTAACCCGAAGTTATCTGATACTTTTTCCCTAAAAATACCTAATGATGTTATTGCCCTATTTACGTCGAATTATAAGTAATTATACCTGATTTAGAGTGTTGGGTTATAATAATAATCACACATTTTCACAATTAAACCGTTACACTCTCGACCATTCCGGCGACTCGCAATCCCGATGTTATATAATTTGCGGTTCACGGCTTCAACATGACGATAACTCTTCTTAAATAATATTTGCACTGGTATTTCCATCCGGCGTAGATCCAGGACCATGTACGGGAGCAGGTATAATACTTAAAATGAAATTATGAGTTCGACGAAAATTATTTAGTTTTATTAATGAACGCCATCTTTTTTACAACAATAATTGACAACTGAATCCGCGCATAGGTAAAAATACATTTGAAATTGGAATGACGTGATTTCTTCTTTTTCATGAGTGTTCGAATCTTCAACAAGCCTTATTTAAGGTTAATCTTACTAAGTTTGAAAAACAACCCAATCCAATTAATTTTAAATGTCTGTGATTCAATTACATCTTAGCTATTAGGTATTAATGAACACAGGCCTCTCAAAGTTGGTTCACAACTTACTTTTTCTCTTTTTATCTTTACCACTTCGTTGTTAAAAGTATACTCAACTTACTTAGTAACTTTCACCATTTGTTCCTACATTAATGTAATAATTTAAAAGAGTTCATCAAAACTTAAAGTATCAGATCATTAAACCTTAAAAAAGGTCCTTTGGCTCATTAAACTAAATTTAAGGTGTTTATCGAACACGATTTATCACGCGACAACGTGTTGAGTGAACACCCTACCTTATTTCAAATGGTGTATCCCCTTCCCACCCATTGCACATTTTACACTGTCAACATTAGGGAATTAAGCCAACACATAGTATTGAAGCGGGAGCGGAAAGCGTTTTAAGGAAAAAGCGGAAAATAACAATAATATTTTTTTAAATCATTTTTTATAAATTCGTCTTTAATATAATTCTAGCATTAAAACATATAGTAATGATTATTCTATGTGTAAATATTTAGAAAATATTTATCTAAAATCACATTTTATATAAGTAAGAAATAAATATACCAATAATAATACAAAAAAAAAACATTTCATTTAACGAGGACAATTTAGTATAATAATAGCGCATCAAATTTAATATCAATATTTTATGTGCATTTTTTTAAATCAATAAAAAAAAAAATTATATGTATAGATACATTATAATTTGTAAATTTATGTTTCTTTTTATTCTATTCAAATATCTATTTGGTCTCCAATTTCTACATCATCGCTACGCCCTCTAACATACTCAAACTATTATCACGCATAAATCCGATCTTCATTTTTTTCCCATTCCTCAAACGCCCAGGGACCACTAAACGTTGGTAGTAATTATGTGAAACTTTGTGACTTCCTTCCAAGTTTCAAACCCAAAGTTTTTTCAACCGGAATTTCGCTGGTTCACGTTTTCGTTAATTAGTTCAGTGAAATTAGTGCGGATCGTTAGCGGTTTACACTTGCATGCAGTTAATTTTTTTGGGCCCATCCGTATTTATTTATGTATCTCTCTATGCTTTCTATAAATTGTTTCACCTTAAGTGGCGTGTTTTATTTATTGCTTCTTTCTCAGTCTTAGTACAATCACTAATTTTGAAGGAGGTAGAACCAGTGTAGTTCGACCGGTAAAGTACCATCGCCACTCCTATTTTTAGCGTGAAGAATACCATCGAAACTCAACAACTTGTGATTCGATGGTTGCCGGTTGTGGTTTGGTGGGCGGGTTTGAAGGGTGTGGTTACCGGCACACTTTTATATGAGGCGACCATCATAGTCTTCGGGAGTAGCAACGCATCTGTGATTGACTTCAGATAGAACCCATGTTCTATAAGAAGTTGATTACAGATGTCCATGAGTGCCAGTGACCACTTACCATTAGGTGGACTGCTTGCTCGTTTGCTACTTAAGTCAAATAAAAAAAATGATAATAATTGTTATAAGCGCTACCAATTATCAGCGCTACTAATTATTAGCGTGACGTAGCTTATCACCATACCAGCCTGACACGCTGTGGGTTCTGGGTTCGATTCCCGGCCAGACATATATCCGAATGATCAATTTAGATTTCTAGACACAGGACAAAATCCTACTGTGGGTGTAGATAGTGTGAGTGTGATGTCTGTCACATATACATTTTCTTATGTATTATCCTTCGTACAAAATTCTTACGTTTCCTTAATACAATCACTGTTTATGTTTTCGCCGATAATTGCAAAGTAAATCACAAATTTTGAACGAAATGGATGTTTCAAAGAATCGTAAAAAACTAATACTAAGGGTACAGTTAAAATATCTTGAGTTCTATTTCGAGATTAATACACAAAATCAGTCATTTAGAAATGCTCTCGTCTTTTGTTCCAGCTTTGAACGTAAAATCAGTAGCTCGACTACAAAGGCCCTCGTCTTTAAACTAATATCCTCACCAATCAGACACTGGATGCAAGCAAACTTCGGCCACTGCACTTAGTGATGTAGCGACATTATTTGAACATTCGCGAAAGCGGATGAGAACATCAACTCCGCAAATGCACATGCGAATATTCAGTTATATTTAATTTGACATCAACCGCTTTGCTATAGGAGTAGTGTAGGCTGTAAAATATAAAAAGAAGTTGGCCAAAAAAGTACATCCCACGTACTCGTATATGGAAAATATATTGTACAATAAAAATCTAAAAAAATAATTAACACAGTTTTCAACCTCTCTACACTTGTCAGCCCATATTAAAAAAAAAACTTTTAAAAAAAAACTATCTACCGACTTCCATGTCACAAAAAAGTAAAAAATAATTTCAATTAATTTTGGTTTAGAACATACTCAGTACTCAATACATAGTTTCGTTGTCGGCGCTCAACATATTTCGCTGGATGACTATGATGAAATTTTATCCTATATGGGCGCCGATGTCCTATATCAGGTGGACTGCATGCTCGTTTGCTACATCAATCAGATTCTACTACAATACAATACCTACTACAATCAGATGCTTCAATCAAAAAACATTCTCACATTACGAATGTGCAAAAACACGCGAATATTCGTGAATGCGAATGCGAATATTCGTTCCATCACTACCGCACTGCAATTAGATTCGGAACTCGCCGAAATGGGACCAGTCCTGACTATCTTCTGGTATTAATTCCCAACTATGTCCGTAACAGTTCACAGGACTAATTCGATTTGAGGTCAAGCTGATGTGAGGAAAAAGTTGTTTGTGGATATTTGGGGACTTGGTCATCTTTTTTGAATAAGATAAGATAATATAAGGATCTATATTTCGACGACCCGCGTGGCGCAGCGGTTACCATACCGGTCTGACGCGCAATGGGTCCCGGGTTCGATTCCCGGCCGGACAGGTATCTGAATGTTGAGTTTAGATTCCTATTCTGGGTCTGGGTGTTTGTGTATTCGTCTCGTGTATGTCCTTGGTACTCACGACACAGGAGAAAATCCTACTGTGGGTAGAAAGCGTGCGTGCGTATGTAAGAGTCTCCACATAATTAATCACCATAACTAGATATATTGTATGTATCAAATTCGGAATACTTGTAACACAAGTTCGCAATACTTGTGAAAGACAGCTAAAATAAATTTATAGGAAACGGCCCATTAAAAATTTGAATCAAAACACAATATCCCTTTACTAAACCAACGAACACTAAAAAGCCCCAATCAACCCCAGATGTAGATTAACACCAGGTCTATTCTGGAAACGGAAACCCCTAACTTCCTCACGTAACACTAACCGCTAACAAAACAAACAAACATATGAATAATTGATGGGGACACGACGTCCCATTTCGTCAGCTGTCGCCTCGTGATGACATCTCAGATGACAGCTGCCGTTTAGTCGCGTTGGGATACGACGCGCCGTTGTCGTGTCGTCGTCGTGCGATTGAAGTTTAGGGGATGAGTTTCATTGCTTTAGTGCTATTTTTTCCTATTATAAACTGATCTTTTTATTTCCTACTGGTTTATAAAGACTATACTAAGTATATATTATTTGCAATAGTATATTACTTATAGTTTCGTTACTTTTTTACGTATGAAATACTCTGCATGGATTTCTCCCAGCCATGGCGGTAGCACTGAGTCCTAACGGCTAAAAGTCTATGGTGTTTCTTTGGTGGTCACCACTTTGTCGGGTACGCATAATTTCATTAATTAATTTAACTGTTTGTGAAGGCGTATATAGCTAGGCCCTTCACAGATTTTAATTTAACGTTAATATAGTAACTTTAAAGAAAATTAATAAATAACATTAAAAAAAAACAAATAAAAAAGTAAATTAATAAACGTTTTATTACACTAACTTGTGTGTTATTTTTTAAACAAATAAAACAATAAAATGGGAAGTGCGCATGTACTAAAATCCACTTATACAAAACGAAGTACTATTGAAAGAAAGAAACATTTATTCCATATCGCCCTACAACAAAAACAATGTATTAAATAAAAGTCTATTGCTTATTAACGGAGACGTATTAGTAACTACTACCTACATACCGGTTCTACCAGCGTCTACCACATCATGACTCAACCAACGACACATAAAATTATAATTCGTATAAAATAATCGTGAAGACTAAATGGGAGTGTTATAAAAGATATGACAGTTGGTATCTTGTTTTACGTAGGAAGCTTCTAACATAACGCATTAATTCTCTAATTCCTACTGATGTTTATGTTTTTTAAATGGGAAATACTATTCATGTATTTTTAACACCACTTCTAATGTGGTTATAAGCAGTCCGAATCTAAGTTTCGGTGGACATGACGACGATTCTGTCATGGTTTTATATTTGGTAACATTTAAATAAATTCTCCAACTTGTTCACTCCCATAAGACTGTACTCAGAAGTACGTATATATTTTTGTCCAAATTTCGAAAGCTAATAGACATAGAGTCTAGGAGTATTTTTTATCTGACTGAAAAAGCAAACGAGCATGCAGTCCACCTGATGCTAAGTGGTCACTGCCGCCCATGGACATCTGTAAACAACTACATACAGAACACGGGTTTCATCTGAAGTCAATCATAGATGCGTTGCTATTCCCAAGGTCTATGATGGTTGCCTCATGTGAAAGTGTGCTGGCAACCACACCCTTCTATCGAAACGCAAGAAATGCTTCACGCTAGAAATAGGTGTGGCGGTGGTACTTCCCCCGTCGAACTACACTGGTTCTTTTTTTTTTGTTTTCGAGGGGGAAACCTTCAAAAGGTACCCGACGCCGTGGGATCGACGCAGGGTTATGTGGGATTTTTACCGCACTAAAACCCCCCCGGTGGCCGTCCTCGGAGTTTTAAAGAGGACTCCGGGAACTCGGTCCGACCGCAACCGGAATACACTGGTTCTACCACCTTGAATTTTTAGAGAAATCAGTGATGCAGTGCTTAAGTTTTGAACCTCGGACTCTGCATTAAGTCTGTCACTGGTACAAATATTTTCATCACATCCTATAAAAGGAAATAAATCAAAACTGAGCACATATTCTCACCATATTCCAATGATGGTTACAGAGAATGGAACGACATTACTCCATTAGCGAGTCACGTCAAGTCACTCCGGCTATTGACAGATGATGCCATTTCTGCCGGGAATCGAACCCGGCACCGTTGGGGGAGCCTGCCTAACGACCCGTATGATTTATTACTGTCATTACTATATATGGAGTGAGGAACGTTGTATCTCGCTCGCATTGTTAAAGTAATTTGAGCTTTACTTTTGTGACTTTATGGGCACTTTTGTTAGCCTTTGAGGTCAAAAATATGGTGTTGGTCATATAGAATGTGGAATAAAAGTACCCCGCGTACGATATAATTGCGTTTTTGAATTTCCCTTGTGGATAATGAACTATTTTTATGCGATTGTTTTTATGATGGCTACCTATTAGTACCATATTTCATTATCATTGTTATTTTTGGGTGTATACAGTATTCGTATTTTATTGCTCTGCATTTAGTGGGAATTATTATCACTAGTCACCCGTAGCATCGGTCGAAATTCGACCGTAATTTAAATTAAAATTTTAAACTTCATATTGTCCACGCGCCCGTTAAATATAAAAAGAGGTTTAATTGTCTAAGCCGCATTAAAAAGTAATCGCGGTAATTTGACAAAGACATCTGACATGTTTGACGTTATGTGTTTTCATAGTAAGACATTGAATGTTCTATTTCGTTTACTATGTATGTGTTTGCGACAAATGCACGGTAGTGTGTGTAATGTGTTTTTAGTTGATTTTATGTATGATAAATGCATTATTTGAAAAAAATATTAACATTCTGCACTCCTTCTCTACGTCGACTATAACCGTGCAAAATTTCATACAAATCTGTCCGCGGCATATTACAAAAAAATCCGTCACAAGTTTTTGCTTCACGTATTAATATAATAATTATGATGCAATAGGTTATCTCTTTGTGTACTTGTATGCTTTTTCATACAATTGGAGTAACAAGCATTCAGTCTGTCTGATGTGCTCTCTGCAGGCTATGGATGTCTATAATCAACTTAATATCTATATATTAATACGTGAAGAGGAAACTTGTGTCCCGTTTTTAAGATACTTGCCGGAGGAGCATGAAATTACGCATGGTTTTAGTTGTTGTAGAGAAGGATTTTTTGGAAGGATTATGCATTTTTTTTCAACTAAAAACACATTACACACACTACCTTGAATCTGACACAAACAGATAATAAACGAAATAGAATATTCCATTCTATTTTGTTTATTATGTATGTGTTTGGGTCAGACTACAAAAACACATGTCAAAAATGTCAGATGCCTTTGTCAATTTACTCGCTATTGCTTTTAAATGCAGCTTAGTTAATTAAACTTCATTTTACTTTTAACTTTCAAAATAACTTGAAAATTATTACAATTTATTTTAATTTGAGAGATATTCGTGCTACTTTGGACAATATGAAGTTTACTTTTTAATTTAAATTACGGTTGATTTTCGATCGTTGCGACGGGTAACTAGTACCTAATTGGAACAGCGGTTCTGACTAAATCAATCACGGATGTGCTACTTCTGAGGTCTAAGATGGTCGCCTCAAATGAAGGTAACCTGGCAACCGCACACTTCCACCGATACGGAGGAATTACTTCACGCTAAAAATTGGCGTGGCGGTGGTACTTCCCCTGTCAAACCATACATATGTATTCTATACCACCCTGTAGATGTAATTAAAATTATATAAATATATTTTATTACTCTTATGGATTCGTCACAAATAATTTCTCAGTACTGAACACTATGAACAATTTTAATGCGTTTAGTTTAAACCAGAGGTTCCCAAACTCATTTCGTCTAACATCCACTTTGTAAATCAGTTATTTTGTAGCGCGCCCATATTCTTTCAGCTTAAAAACTTGAATAACTGCTCAGTCCTACTTTTTGAGAACGACTGACTGGAATTTGTTGACCAAAAAAAAGGTTGTCAATGCTTGGACAACCTATCGCCCTCTTCAGTCACATCATCGCCCCTCAATTTTTTCTGAGCCCGTAAGAGGCACTGGAGCCTTAGAAATATTATTAGTACGTCAGTGTAATTTATTTTGGTGGTATCATGTTGAGTAGTACGAACTTCCAACAACAAGATCCCTCCAAAAATAAAGATGACATGATTTTTTTTCTGCAAAAAAAGACTTCAAACCCCATTTCCAAAAAAAGTTTATTTTGGCGCTTTAGCATTATTTCCTTTCCACTGACGATATGTACATTATGGGGGACGTTATATATATGTTATGTTATTATGGGGCACTTTGGGAAATATTGGTTGAACGGTTAAATATGTAATAAAGTATTTACAAACATACAAATGTTCATACAGAAGAATATGCAAGCATTTAATATGTAGTACCATGTTTCCTTAGAAACACTGAGAATGTAGCACATTGTATTGCAGAGATAAGTTGCACCTAAACGTGTCAGATATGAAACGGTGCTCGTGTATAATGGTTCTTAGTTTTTGTCTTACAAGCTCCAAGTTTAGCGCACAAATCTTAGTCTCTAAACATCAGTACAAAGAAGATCTAGACAATGTTAAGTAGAGCAAAAATTAGAGGTAGAAACTTTATTCGTGTAATGAAAGTGGTGATAGCGAAAAAGCATCAGTCCACCATATGGTAAGCAGACTCTGCTGCCCATAGACGTGTGATCAACTCTAAATAGAATAGCAGTCCTAATGGAGAGGTATCAATGAGGTTACGTGCCTAGCTTTGACGACCAAGTTGAAACGCTTCGAAAGTATCTCTAAGCAATTTTGAATTCTTCGAATGCTGTAACAATACAGTTAAACTATGGTCATTCGTCATATCAGCGTCGCACTGTTGGGTATGGTTTCTTTTTGTTCTCGAGGGGGAAACCTTCAAAAGGTATCCGAAGCCGTGGAGCGACGCAGGGTTATGTGGATTTTTTACAGCACTAAAACTCCCCCGGTAGCCGTCTTCGGCGCTACAAAAAGGACTCCGGGATCTCCAAAGGAATGCAACCGAAATCCTGCTCCAACGGGCTCCTTCCAGTCTAGTCTTTACGACGGTATGCGACCACACATACCGCCATCTTTCCCGGGATCGCCTGGCTGGACAGTTCAAGCTCCCACTCTAGCCGCCCGCAACCCCGGAAGCCCCTTTTAGTCGCCTCTTACGACAGGCAGGGGATACCGTAGCCCTTATTCTGATCCCGGAACTACAGGGACTAAGCCACTTTGACTTAGGCCATAAGTTTACCGTTGACTAAGTGCTTAGTAGTCAACTTAGTCACATACACGTCCAAAAAAATCCCAGAGATACAGGCATTACTATGTTTCCTACCTCCATTTAAGCAGGTGACATGTTTTTTAACTGCAGAGTCAGAAGCACGTACTTGGAATTTGAACCCAATTTTAGAGGTTTAATTTCGTAACTACTTCACTATAACTGTTTTATACACATTTCTACATGAAATATAGTAGTATTAAGCTACTGATTTTTGGTTTGAAGAGAGTAAGGGTTGTACGAATTATGGTCCAATGTGGTAATAATTATTCATTAGAAGCGCGTAGACATAATTGATATTACATGGAAAAAGTATAGAAAAACACCTATATGTTGTGAAATTACGTACAAAGATTGGCTTGTATTTAACTTTTAAGTTATATCATTTTTGGATTAAAAAATGAAAAATAGACAATGAGACTATAAAAAATATACTGGCTCATAAAAATACTGTAAAATGATATCTACTAAACACGGCGTTAATCTTTGATATCATATATCTTTTATCTGTAACTAATCTGTTTGCCGATAATAGTCAAATTAGAGTATTATTTTAGGTACGCGTGACCTACTACGATTATTAAAATGTATGTCATGTCTCATATATCCCTACCAATATTATAAATGTTTGTTTGTGTGTTTGTTTGTTACGCTTTCACGCCAAAATTACTCAATTAATCATCATGAATTTTTGTACACTATTTCCTAGAGATATTAGGATTAACATAAGTACAATCAATTTGGGTAACATTGAACAGCGGTGTAACTTTGAACAAAGTTGTGAAAAAAATATATTAATTTATTACATGGAAACTTCTTGTTGTTTCAATATCGTACCTGCGTAAAATGGTTTGCCAAAATGTTGTAATAGCAATGAAAGCAAAAAAAGGTACCTGTCAATGTTATAATTTTAAAAAATACCGCCTTTTCCGTAGTGAAGTTGTTGCAAGTGTTTGATGCTTCATTTTGAAATAGCAATTATAATATAAAACTTACCGTAAACAGGTGTGTTTTGGTGTTTATCTTTAAAATGTATATTGTATATTATTATTTTGAAACTGTACTATCCGTATCCCATGTTGAATATTGCGTAAAACTGTTAAACTTTTGACGACGTCGAAATTGGATGTTATATGGGTAACTTTGAACGGTTCAAAGTTACCTGTATCATAAAAAAATATTTCTTTCGGAGGCTCAGGGTCGCTCAGCGAGCTATGGAGAGGGTTATGCTCGGAATTTCGCTACGAGACATGATTCGCAACGATGAAATCCGTAGACGAACGAAGCTTACCGACATAGCTCTCAAAATTAGCAGGCTGAAGTGGCAATGGGCCGCCACATCGCTCGTAGGACCGATAACCGATGGGGAAGAAAGGTCCTCGAGTGGCGACCATGTTTAGGCAAAAGGAGTACCGGTCGCCCCCCTACCAGATGGACCGGTGACCTGAAGAAGACAGCGGGAAACCGTTGGATCAGAGGACACAGGACCGGTTGGAGTGGCGCCATTTAGGGGAGGCCTATGTTATGTCCATGTTCCGTCCATCCTTTTTTTTTTTTGTTTTCGAGGGGGAAACCTTCCAAAGGTACCCGATGTTCCGTCCATCCTATGGATGGATGGAATAAATAATCAAAAAAAAACTAGTATCTTATTTTACCACCAAATTGATTGACCTTGATTCATATGGCAAGACCATTGTATTTATATATCAAAATAAATGTATTTTTTATAGATTTGGTTTTAATTAACAAAAATATGTTAATTAATTTTACTCAGACCTTAAAATATTCGATTAATGACGGATTTTATATCCTCAAAAAATTATATTCAAAGTTACCCAAAACTAAGGATAACTTTGAATTTGAGTTTTAGGGGTAATTGTGGATAGTTTAATTGTTTTCTCCGTAAATTTATTGTGTTAGATTAATAAACCAGCTAAAAAGGACACTATTCATTTAATAAAAACAAGGTGCAATAAATATAAAACAGATTTTAATATCACAAATATTGTAAAAAATGTTCAAAGTTACCCAAATCGAGGTTAAATTAAATAACTAAATTTAATAACTATATGTATATATAAAAGAATAACTTAAAAAGCAAAAAAAAAAAACAAATTGCCAAATTAAGTATAAAATGCTGCATTTAAATTACTGTCCTTAGGAAGAATACCCAGAATGCTGGCAACATTACCGCGTTGAATAGCAAGGCTAATTCGTTGACCGAGGTATGTGCCAGCTTTCTGACCATATTGTGATATTGTGATTATATTATATTCATATTGTGGTTTTAAAGATAATAAATAAAAAAAACAAAGGTAAAATTTTGTTAAAAAAATATTTTTTAAGATGTCGCAATTTGTAATACTGAATTACATTGATTCAGTTCTATAGGAATGTTATTATTTTTGATATTTATTTAAGAGCTTCAACGCGAGTGAAGCCGCAGGTAAGAGCTAGTTATTATAATTAAGTTTCCATTCAGATGCACATGGAAATAGTGTAATGTTATTGGGAGTATATTAATATTTCTAGTGGGTATATTAATTGTTTATTCTTAAGGAATGTTAGAATTTTCTTATGTTACCATTTTTAAAACCCACGCGGCTGTTAAATTATACATTGGTAGAAACAGTGTAATTCCACCAGAAAAATGCCAACCTCATTTATTTCTATCGCGAAGAGTTCTTGCGTTTTGGTCAAAGCCTGTCATTGCCGACTCATTTTCATTCATGGTGACCACCTTAGTCCTTGTGAGAAACAACTCGTCTATGATTGCCATTAGATAGAATACCTGTTCTGTATGAAGTTACTAATGGCCATGGAGGGCAGTGAAAAGTTATCATCAAATACTCATGAAGTTTACTAAGCTTCCGGTATTCAAGGTTCAAGAAGTTTGAGAGCACCTTTACAAATTGCGTTGTATATTCAAGGCCAACAATAATGGTTTTAACTGGCTATTATTTGAATAAAACCCGTGCAAAAGTCCAACAATAGGGCCAACTTTGTTTATAATAACAATATATTAATAATCTCGTAGAAAATTAATTATAGGACAAAAAGATACTTGAGGTTTTATCTCAAATGTCTTTGTGTATAAATTGTTGACAGAGTTCCAAAGTTTCTTTAAAGTGCCAATTAATTATATTTCGGGAGTTGCTACATAAATTTTACCGAACAACGCTCGGAGAATTTGACAACGGCGAAATATTGGGGTATTAAGGTTTGTTCACTAAGGAGTTTCTCAGGGACCTGTTTTAACACCGGTATTTTAAATCATGCAGCCAAATAACTTTTGAAATATCCTAGACATTGAAGTCCATGTTTTATATACTTTTTATACTTGCTTAATTATTATACTTTATGATTATTTAGTCATAGTAGTAGCTTTTTGCTACTAATGGATTGAATAAAGAAAATTCTCAATAAAATCTTTTTGCCAAGTTAATTAGTTAGTACCGTTGCAAATATGCAAAGTGTATTTATTCTATTCATAAAAGAAGGAATTTTTGATCTTAACGTTTTTCATCTTTTGACTTTTATTTTATTGTATTACTTATATCGAATCCATACATATTTTTGTATGTATCTACAATTTTGTTTAAATGGCATTGACTATTACAAATGTTTTAATGATTTAAATATATATTTTAAAACTTTACTGCTATTTCCTTTTCACTTATATATCGTGACGCATCATTCAAGGGGACAGCAATAAAAAGTAAAAATATGCTAACAATGAAATAAACATGTAAAATTAAATATGTATAAGGCATAATAGAACGCAAGTGGTATTATAAATAAATACATATAAAATTAAGTCGTAATTACATTAAGGGTGCTCGTCAGTAACAGTTACACCAAAGAAAATATAGGTCATATTAAATTTCAAATAATATCCTATATTTTCTTTAACAATAACATCAAACGCTTCCTTAGATGTTATGGAGAATGTGCGTAATGAAATCATAAAGCATCAGATGGGTGTAAAATTAGAATTCGTATCGTGTGTTATTATCATCAAGTTGCAAATTTAATTTTCAACATGTATTATTACGATATATTTACAAAAGACTCTTTATAAAAAAACTATTTTGAGAAAGGTATAATAACTATTTCTGACAATACATACATATTACTAAAAACCTATCATTACATATTATTTAAAACCTATAATTATTTACAATAAATATATAATTTTCAGATTGAGTCTCATGATTTTCATTATACTCTGTGGACATAAAAAATATAATCTTCCAGAAACGCTGTTAATGCCGTATTTGCTTATTGCCTACGGAGAATAAAAATAAGTACGTAAAGTTATGAACAGGCTATTATTTAACTTTTTCTCATTATAGATATGAATGAAATGGAAACAAATCGATATCACGGAAACAAAAGCAAAACATACAAAACGGTCACGCCATTTTTCCAAAATAAATCCATTACATATGAAACGTGAAACTCATCCATACCTCTGGGGTTAATAACTTAAATGAATGGAACCGTGGACTCTCTTTTTTTAATTATCCCTTTGTTTACCTTTTAATTGACTGGCCGCTAGCTTTTTCAGTTTCGTATTTTTATTCCATACAATTTATTGTCACGTCAGTATCAGAGATTTTCCAACGGCCGTGTGTTTGTTTTAAAAATGTCGAATGTCAATTTTTTTGGGTAGCGTTTTTCATTCGTCTTTATTTGAACACGATTCGAATGATATACGATGCGATATGGTTTCAATAAAGAATTTATTTGCCGATTTACCTTTATTGCAGGGATAATATAATTACTCGCTGATGAAAAATTGTTAAAGCTTTGAGGATTGTTTTTAATAAATTCGAATAATGGCATCGAATAAACAAATAAGGAATTTTCAGTTAATGGGTATTCCGTTTGTGAAACCAACGATGCATAAATAGTCGATTTGAAATTAAAACACGCTTTCTACAAATTTTTTCGGTTATTAAGAATAGCTGTGTTAAAAGATATACGATGAATTAATTTAAAAAAACGAAAATCATGACACATTCTTAATATGACGTGACTTCGATAGTGTCTTACTAAAGTAATTTCAATAAATTATATATAACGAAGTTGTAGCGTGACGTCAGGATGGTCACGGGTCTTCATTACTGTCCTTTCTTGAAGATTTCAAGTAAAACACAGGAGTTATTCTTCTTCGATTTATTCACAGTTGAGGAGGTCCGATCGCTTCGACAGTTAAAGAGGAATCTCTTACTACCGGCAGACGCTCGCCTTTTTATAATAAAGTTGAGTGAGGTGACAATAACAAATTTATGGAGGGTAAACTAAATTAACATCTTTAGAAATCACTAAATATTGCTAATTTAATAAACAAAGAATTTTCAGTCTTTAAAGTAACTAAAATAATTATTTTCGTCAACGTGTTTTTCATAATTACACGATGTCCCGCCGACATATTTATGTGATTTTTTTAATTACCGTAACAAGAAAACGTAACTTATTAGTGAATTTAAAGTTGCTGCCGAGTTTTAAGTTGAAAAGTCCAATGAAAATTCGGCTTACTAAGAATCAAACCACAGCAGCTTCTTCTGTTTTTTATCTGTTTGAAGTAGTAAACGAGCATTCAGTCCACCTGATGGTAAGTGTTCACTGCCGCCCATGGACATCTGAAAGGAACTTCAAATAGAAATGGGTTCTATCTGTCAATTGTCACTCACAAATGCGTTGCTACTCCCGAGGACTATGACGGTTGCCTCATATAAAATTGTGCCGGCAAGCATACCCTTCACTCAAACGCAATAAATGCTTCACGCTAGAAATAGTTGTAGCGGTGGTATTTCCCTGGTCGAACTACACTGGTTTTACCACCTGTAAAACATAAGGCTATTAACATAAGGTATGTTAACAAAAGGCGTAAATTGACGCGATGGCGAAAACTTTTCAGTCGAATCACATATATTTCTACCACGTTTGGATAGCAAACGTGACGTGCAATACACTAAACTGTGTTAAAATAAAATAAATTGTCAAATATAAAAAAGAAACAACCAATCAAATAAAATATCCATCGATCCTAACAGTATGTATCGAGTCTGCCCTGCACATGTTATATTTTTTACCGATCCATTGTTTCACTCGAAGTAAATATAGGCGCAAACCATTTTTCAGCTTGAATATCCCGTCACAAAAACTTTCAAAGGCTAACAAGGGAATATTTCAAGGATCGTAAAAACTATCAGATTCAGGGTTGTCACACGCTATCTATTAAGCTAAATTATATTACAATGACTAGGCGAATCTTGTTCAAATTATGTCGTCCCGTTTCGGTTATTTTCGTATTTTGAATTAATATCTACTATTTTGAGGGGGATGATGAAAACAAAAATAATGTTTATGAATTTCTTACTAATAATGGAATATGCTTGATGTAAATCATTTGTATGTGTCTGTATTCATCAAATCTAAAATAGTTGACGAATTTACTTGAAATGTAAACAGTGTTGCATTCAATGTATTAACAGTATTTTATAAACTTTTAATTGATCAGTTTATACGAAGACTGAATTTAAATTTTTATTTATTTCACTAATCCCTACTAATATTACAAATGTGAAAGTAACTCTGTCTGTCTGTCGGTCTGTCTGCCTGTGTGTCTGTCTGTCTGAACCGATCATTATGAAATTGGGCATATCTGTGTGCCCAATTTCATAATGATCGGTTCGGTGGTGACCTCGAGAAAGGGCATGAGCTGCTTTATATCGAAAAAAAAAATGTTGAAAGCGTTAAAATCGGGTATAAATGTTTGTATGGAAGTTCGTTTTTGACAGTCCCATATTGACAATTCCGTTCCGTTCAAGGTTTCAAGTAAGTCTATCGTACCCCTTGTACGATAGACTTACTTGAAACCTTATCTAAATAATAAAACAAAAAAAAACATTGATTTCGAGTCGACAACATATATCCGTAAAATTTGGATTGTCGCGGATTTTGTTAAATTCTAATGCAAATGACAGTAGCTAGCATATTGGCCGCCCGGATGCCATTGTGAATTCGTTCAAAAATAATACCTACGTATAAATTTGTAACTATCAATTATCATACAAATAGATGTGATTTAAATTGATTTTAATTACCCCTAGTGTATGAATTTATGAAACGAAAATGTATTTATAATACGAAAGATATAGTTACGAAGAAGTCCCGTTACATATATGTATGCAAACGCCATCTTTTGACTGTGATTTTAAATTACGTTGAATGTACATATCGGCGTTCTCCTTATGCCGGCGCCAGACATGTGCTCACAGAAGTGTACACTTCTTTGCTCACGCGTTTGTTCGCATATTCTTGTAAATTATAAAAGACAAAAATAGGAAGTATGTACTTCCTTATGTAAACGCGTTAGGAGTTATACTTCTTTAGCGTAACAAGATAAAACCCTTTTTAAAAATATTGTCCACCGCCTTATTCTACGTTTGTAGAAAAAACGACACTAACAATAGAAAAAAAAACTCAAATGTTGACTATAGCTAACCGGACAGCAGGGACCGTATTGACCGGAGGGACTGGAGTGACTGGAGTGACCGGACGGACCGTAGTAGCCGGAGTGGCCGGAGGGCCGGAGGAAACAGAGGGACTGGAGTGACCGGAGGGACTAGAGTGACCGGAGGGACCGGAGGGTCCAGAGGGACTGGAGTGACCGGAGGGACCCGAGTGACCGGAGGGACCGGAGTGACCGGAGGGACCGGAGTGACTGGAGGGACCCATGTGACCGGAGTGACCGGAGGGGCCGGAGGGACCGGAGGGAACAGAGGGCCCGGAGTGACCGGAGGGGCCGGATGGACCGGAGTGACCGGAGGGACCGGAATGACCGAAGGGACCGGAGTGACCGGAGTGACCGAAGTGGCCGGAGGGACTGGAGTGACCGGAGGGACCCGAGTGACCGGAGGGGCCGGATGGACCGGAGTGACCGGAGGGGCCGGAGGGATCGAAGGGACCGGAGGGACCGAAGGGACCGGAGGGGTAAAAGGGATTTGATGATAAGACAAACTTAATGGGTACTTACATCAGTAGAGTCCTCTTCCACAAGGTCATCTTTGGTCCCCGAACCCAAAGCAGAAGAATGCAGAATCAGACGAAAACTCATCTGAAGCCATTAATAAATGGAGATGGAAATAAATGGCCATACTTTTTACTGTGGGAAAACATCTTATTCCCACGGGACATTCGATTTTTGTTAACGCGGGCGAAGCTGCGGGATTCAACTAGTTACAAATATTGGACTAGTTTATAAGAAGTAGTATATAAGAAGAATGCTACCATTATACTTATAACCATTATAATTTTGTGTCAAGTGAAAATCGACGGGACCGTATAACAAAATTGTATATGAAAAATTACCAATTTAAAGTATGAAGCTGAGAAGTTTTGTGGACATACATTACTTACGCCAAGAAATACGATCTATGGAAACTCATCGTAATACATACCGATTTAGGAATTATTAAATAAGTTCCTAAATAGCTATTACAATCCAGAAAGCCTCATACTGTAAATTTTCATACACGATTTTGTTCTAAGAGTACGATTTTTAACCGACTTCCCAAAGGAAAGAGGTTATCTATTCGTCACGTATATTTTTTTTTTTTTTTTTTTTTTTTATGTATGTTCGGGCGAAATGGCTAGAAATCGTCGACCTACCGACACGATTCATACGACATTGTATGCGACTAGTTTCACAGGCAGTCCCATATTGAGGAAAATGAAAACCTTCCGGCGGTTTTCCCGGAAAATTGGAAAATGTCGGTTTCTTAAAATCTTGAATAACTTGGGTGTTTATGAACCGATTTCCATTTTCTTTCTTTCATTTGATAGGAAATTTCGTCACGCAACTTTTTCTCTTGGACATGGGTATGCTGTGATGCTTAACTCTTTGAGTTATGGGGTGGAAACCACCACCACTCCTCAAGTTTTTTAGATAATTTGAGATAACTTAGCTTCTGCCGAATCGATTCTTATGAAACTTGGAATATGTATTATATATCTATGCTTATAGAGGTTGACGAAAAATTTGACCTTCAACTCTTCGATCCTGATGATGCAGGGTTACAGCTATCCTAAACTATAACATTAGCTATTTGATGCTTACATATATGTAACAAGACTACTAAGCAGGGACATGTGATGAAAATTTGACCTTCAACTCCTCAATCCTGATGATGCAGGGGTGCCTCAAGCCTAAACCATTGGGGTTGACCATTTGGTGCTTATGGGTATGTTATAACAATACTAAGCAAAGACATATTATAAAAAAAAATGACCTTCAACTCCTCAACCCTGATGATGCAGGGTGCTGTAAGCCCAAGCCGTAGGTGATGGCCATTTAGTGCTTACGGATATATAATAAGATAGCAAGGCAAAGATGTACGATGATAAATTTGACCTTCAACTCCTCAACCCTGATGATGCAGGGGTACTGCAGGCTTAAACCATAAACGTTAGACATTTGTTGCTCACGGATTTGTAATAACATTGCTAAGCAAAGGTAAACGACGAAAAATTGGACCTTCAACTCCTCAATCCTGATGATGCAGGGGTATTGAATGGCTAAGCCATTAAACTTAGCTATTTCAATCTTACGCATTCAAAATGATATTTAAAAAAATGTAAGGTAAAACATTAGAAAAATGATTGTATACGGTGGAAAATTGGACCTTCAACTCCTCAATCCTGATGATGCTGGGGTGCTTCAAGCTTAAACTATAGGCGTTAGCTACATGATCGCTACGTATATCTGATAAGATTACTAAGCAAAGATATAAGATGAAAAATTTGACCTTCAACTCTTCAACTCTGATGATGCAGGGGTACTTCAGGCTTAAACTATAGGCGTTGGCCATTTGATGCTTGTGGGTATGTAATATATTTACAAAGCGAAGACGTATGATAAAAAAGTTGACCTTCAACTCCTCAACCCTGATGATGCAGGGTACAGTAAGCCCAAGCCATAGAAGTTGGGGATCTGTTGCTTACGTGCATGCGATGAGATTACATAGAAAAGATATGACATGATAATTTTGACCTTCAACTCTTCGGCCCTGATGATGCAGGGGTACTTCAGGCTTAAACCATAGGCGTTGGCCATTTGATACTTATGGATATGTAATATATTTACAAAGCAAAGACCTATGATAAGAAAATTGACCTTCAACTCCTCAACCCTGATGATGCAGGGTACTGCAAGTTTAAACCATAAGCATCGGCCATATGGTGCTTACGTATATGTAATGAGATTACTAAGCAAAGATATGACATGATAATTTTGACCTTCAACTCCTCAACCCTGATAATGCTGGGGTCCTTCAAGTTTAAACCGTAGGCATCGGCCATACTGTGCTTACGTATACATAATGTTGTTGTTCACAATACCAACAATAAGTTTCGGAGAGGATATAATTATGATCAAAAATTCCACTTTGAATACAATTACCTGAAAGATGCAAGAGTACTACCAACCTTTTTAAATTGGATGGGTTATTTTTATCAGTATCAGTTGAATTATACTCTTAGTTATAAGGTTTATATTACTTTTTCTACTTTAAATATTGATAATTATAGGTCTATTCTTTAAATAAATGTTTACTCAGAAAAAGTTGTTTTATTCGGTTAGGTTAGGTTCGATCAGATTTTTCCAATTCAGAATCTAAGGGAGGGGGCGCGGTAGCGTCCCCGACCGGTTGTGTCAAAGAAGTCTATTTTTATATGATGACGTCAGCACATAATTTTATTCATCCGAAAATCGGACGAATAATTAATTTTATTCATCCGGTTAGCGGACGACTAGCATCAGCCATAACTGATTTTATCGTGACTGAAAAGCGTGAAAAAAAAAATTTTAAACAAAAAATACAACCGACTTCCATGCCACATAAAAGTAAAAAATAATTTAAATACATGTTGGTTTAGAGCAAACACAGTTCTTAGTACATAGTCCCGAAGTCGGCGCTCATATAAGATACATGTAGTTTCGTCATGATCCAGCAAAATATGGTAAGCGCCGACTTCGGGACTATGTACTAAGAACTGTGTTTGCTCTAAACCAACATGTATTTAAATTATTTTTTACTTTTATGTGGCATGGAAGTCGGTTGTATTTTTTGTTTAAAATTTTTTTTGTTCGAAATGATCGTTGTCAATATTAGTTCTATCCACCCAACTGAAAGAAATGATGTTTACTAAAACTTCTACTTAACTCGGTTACAACGTAACACGGTAACCCAGTTTGAGAACTTGTCAGTAATTGCACTAGCGTTTCAAATGCTGACATTTTTCAAAACACGGAATGGCTCACTTGCAGCTGCATTGTTGACTGCATTATTAAATGATAAACTTTAACTGAACACTTTAATGATTAACTTTTGTATTGAAAAATATTATGTGTTTGTATGACATGGCTTATTTATACATTTTTCTGTTAATTTCGTCAAACCCATCTTTATGTTTATCATCACACATTCTTTATCGATCATAAAAAAAATATTTAATTGTGATGCAGTTTAAGGTTTCAGTTCTTGTCTGTCTTACACGGATAGTATGCTATATTTACATCTTTAGCCTCCGACACATGACTCCTTTTTTTCTGTAATTTCTATGTCCTATTAGTATGTGCAAGTTTTTTTTATAAAGCTATTGTATAGCTTTTATCGCAGTCTTTAAGCAGGACGACCGAATTAAGAAATTCCGTAACGAAAAACCTAACATCCCCTAGTCCGCCTACCATGTAGCGCGGCCGAGCGTTCGTTGAACCTGTATGTATACGGTACGACAGTACGAAGCTCGCACGAATCGAGACGAGCTGCTCGGAAATGGGACGAATACGCAAGCAGCTGTTTGTGAGAAAGTATAAAGTATCAAAGAAAAAAACTTGAATTAATATCAAATAAAAAAATACTACATAAATAATTAATTATAATTGCATAAGTTGATAACAAATGATATGCAATAGCTTTACCTCGGCAGTCCCCGATTGCTACACGTTTCTTTTATAATAATGAATATATGAGCGTACAGTCCATCTTACGGTCAATGGCCATTGTCGCCCGTGGACATCTGTTATGCCAGAGTGGGGTTAGCTGCACAGATACAACTTTCCCTATGGACTAGGTAGGTAGGTAGTTTCGCTTCAAGTATTAATATATAGATGTTATACTCGTATACATAGTTTGTGTAAGAATGTTATTGTTAAAGCTTAAATATAAGCAACAGACTGTTTATAGAATCAATATGCGAAAACATGTTAATGGTGTATAGAAGTCTACTTTTTGTTATATTGTCTATGTAATTACACTGTATGTTTTCCGAATAAAACAAAATAAAATAAAATAAAACCTCTCGAATTAGAATGTCGCCTTTGCCACATTCATAATTCTTGTTTTTCGGATGTAATCTTAATTAATTTGTAGGTGGTAGAACCAGTGTAGTTCTCCTAAAGAAGTACCACGGCCACACCTATTTCTAGCGTGAAGCATTTCTTGCGTTTCGATGGAAGAGTGTAGTTGCCGGCACACTTTCACATGAGGTGACCATCATAGTCCTCGAGAGTAGCAACGCACCTGTTAGATAGAACTTCATGTTCTATATGAAGTTGTTTAAGGAGTCCATGGGCGGCAGTGACCACTTACCATCGGGGGGACTGCATGCATGCTGCTGCTGCATGCAAACTAATTTGTTTTATTTGTTGGATTCGCCTTTCCTAAAATTATTTTTACCGTAACAGGAACACACCGCGGACCTACGCCACGTCACTCATTTACTGGGCTGGGTTGACATGACATATTGCGTTAATTCGTCACATCTCGCACGTGGTACCGTTGTTTTAATTCATTACACAAACACACCCTGTTTGAAATGACTTGTAATTGCTATGAAATATTGTGTTTTTTAAACGGAAGCTATTGGTTGGATACTTTCATTTATCGCGTCGTGCACGTCAATTATTTGTCCATATATCATTGTGAGCGTTGAATAGCTTATATGTCCATACTTTATTATTTATAGATCTATCTTTAAATAATATGGTTTTCGATTATTAACGCATTGGATTAGGTATACTGGTAAACTGAGTTTGTTGCCGGATCTTCTCAGTTGAGGTGATATTCCGATCCGGTGGTAGTATAAAAAAATGTAACTGACAATTTGTAAGCGCCCCAGTAGGCCTATGCAAAATAAAGACATTTCATTTCATTACTGAATATTGAGGGAAGATGTAACAACTATATCTTGGATTTAATTTTTTGACCTCTTCTACAATCTGCACGTAAAATAGGCAATCATTAAAAATTGTAGTTATGTCTGTATTCGTTATTACTTATATTCATATGCATATGCTTTAAAAATGGACACAATGATTTGATTTGATTTGATATTTCGATTGTTAATCACTTGCTCTTCCCTTTCGTTAATATTTACAAGAAATTGCATGATTAACTATTGCAACATTGATAAATATGATTGTTAATATATAAAAACAAACTAAAAATACAAATGCGTTCGGAAATGGTCCAGACTGAAAATCAGTGCTGGGGTTTAATCTCAGCTTCTACTGAGCTCCGGTGCCTATTTCATGTACTTTTACTGCAACACGTTTTATTTAGAATATAGATAAATAATTTTAATAGTTTTTCTTTATTTTTTTTTGTTGTTTTGTGTTTCTTCTGTATGTAACAACTTTTGTTCAATGTTTTGTATATCTATTGTATCATAAGTAATGAAATAAATGTTTTATCTATCTATCTATCTATCTATCTATCTATCTATCTATCTAAATCCCTTGAGATTCTTGCCGGATCTTCTCAGCGGACGTCATGTTCCGATTCGGTTGCAGACTAAGAAAAAAAAATGCAACTGACAACTTGTAAGTTAATTTCATTTTCTACATTTTTTTAGCGATTACCATACCGGTCCAACGCGCAATGGGTCCCGGGGTCGATTCCCGGCCAGACACGCATCTGAATGATGAGCTTAGATTCACGTTCTAGGTCTGGGTGTATGTGTGTTTGTCTTGCGTATGTCCATGGCACCTACGACACAGAAGAAAATCCTACTGTGAGGATGAGTGTAGAAAGCGTGTTTTTTACATTTTTAATACAATCGATAGTTTAAAAATGATCTTTCTTTAAAACAACCAAGATCACTGAAGCAAAATGATTCCAAGTCTTCAACAATAAGACACCGATGACAGTAAAACTTTTCCTATTAGTAAAGCGGTGCTTTTTTATTTAACTTCGTAATCTGCTTCTCATTGTTAAGTGACAGCTACTTAATAGCCTTTTCAACTTTAGCTATTTAACAGACAATTTGAAGAAATTAAAAAGCTATAGCCTCTTGAAAACTTTAGGAACTCTTTCCATATAGGAAGAGCAGCGAGTTAAAGATGACATGGTAGATACAATATCATACATGGTAGATACATGTAGGCCGTCCGTTGGAGTTCCCGGTGTCCTCTACACAGAGCCGAGGATGGCCACCAAAGGTGTTTTAATGGTCCCTGTAGTTCCGGGATCAGAATAGGGCTACGGCATCCCCTGCCTGTGTGTGGCAGCTCGGTCAGGCGATCCCGGGAAGGACGGCGGTATATGTGGTCGCATACCATCGTAAAGACTAGACGGAGCGGTGGGTCCAGCCGCCCATCTGGGAGGAGCCCAATGGGGCAACGCACTCAGAGGATTCCGGTTGCGGTCGGTCCGAGTTCCCGGAGTCCTTTTTATAGCGCCGAGGACGGCCACCGGAGGGATTTTAGTGCGGTAAAAATCCCACATCCCTGCGTCGCTTCCACGGCGTCGGGTACCATTTGAAGGTTTCCCCCACGAAAACAAAAAAAGGGGGTTTTAATGAAGTAAAAGACCCACATAACTCGGCGTTGCTCCCACGGCGTCGGGAACCTTTCGAAGGTTTCCCCCTCGATATCCAAAAAAAAAAGATACAAGTATGGTTTGACTGGTGAGATGCTCTCTCCTCGCTTATTTTTAGTGTGAAGCAGTTCTTGCGTTTTGGTGGAAGGTGTGGAGTCCGGCTCACATTGATTAAAATGTCTCTATCCTTAGCAGCATCTTCGATTGACTTCAGATAGAACCCATGTTCTATATGAAGTTGATTACTGATGATCATGGGCGACAGTCATTAGCTGAATTGCATTTTTTTAACTAACTGAAGTAGCAAACGAGCATGCAGTCCACCTGATGGTAAGTGGTCACTGCCGCTCATTGACGTCTGTAACTAACTTTATACAGAACATGTATTCCATCTGAAGTTGATCACAGATGCGTTACTGCTCCCGAGTACTAAGATGGTCGCCTCATGTGAAAGTGTGCCGGCAACCACTGTGAGCGCAAACTAGCGAACTTTCGACAATCCATTTCAAATATATGGCAGGGCGTACTAAACCGATACGTCGCAAATTCAGTACGTCACTACCAGTTTGCCTAATGCGGATACAGCCTATTACACAACAAAAATCGCTCGTTATTTTATCGCTGACAGTGACTCTACTCAGAAAAACAGATGGCAAAGATATGAAAATTTTACTCATTAAAATTTTAGATCTTATCACCTTTATAGATACTAAAATCCTCCATGGTATGACGTAAGATACTTTATCTCACATTTTATTAAATAGAAACCACAAAGACTTTGAACTGGTTAACTATATAATCTGTTTAAAACTATTTTTGGCTCGAAATAAAAATATTCGCCACATTTGAATTCAATCTCTAAGTGGGATATTTTTTTTCTTCAAAATACAACTGATGCTAACCTAGAACTACACCAATACCTTTTTGAGGGAAACTGAAATAACAAAGATTATGTAAAATTTTATGTTGAATGTTCACAACGTAAGAACGTCTTTCGGAAGATCAGCGTTGGTTGTTCTCGGATGCCAACATAATGCTGAGCAGTGTCCATTCGTTTTGTTTTGCACTTTCTTTTATCTTTGTTAATATTGTAATCGTGTGTAATAGCTAATTGTGTGTGTAAACAGAACGATTAAATGATTATCTATCTATCTATCTTATCTTTCATACATCCATAAACTCCTAGTTAGTATTTTTTTAGTGTATGTTTGTTATATTTTTATAACATTGTTCACGTATGTTAAAATTTTTATTACATTGAACATCATATAAGAGAAGTGATAGCTAAGAGCAGTGATAGCCTAATGGTTGAAACTTGCCCTCTGAATCGGGAGGTCCGAGACTTTACTCGTTCTACCTTGCTAAAACATTAATGGTGATTTTAGACTAACATTATCGCGGAATTGATACATTTTGGAAGTTGGTAGAACCAGTGTAGTTCGACTGTGGAAGTACCACCGTCACACCTATTTCTAGCGTGAAGTCTTTCTTGCGGTTCGAAAGAAGACTGTGGTTGCCGGCACACTTACACATGAGTCAACCATCATAGTCTTCGGGAGCTGGAAAGCATCTGTGATTGGCTTCAGAAGGAACCCATGTTCTGTATGTAGTTGATTACAGATGTGATGGGCGGCAGTGACCTCTTACCATCAGATGGACTGCATGCTTGTTTGCTACCTCAGTCGGATAAAAAAAAATCTTAAATCTTAATCTTAAATCACAAATCCATGTATCAGACTTTTAAGGCCCATTATTGGTCATACATCTTCCCTAATTAGGGTTTTTGCGAATAAATCCTCGCGCCTAGAATAGGTGATAATGACCGCAGAGAGTGTTGATGTAACACATGAAGATGCTACTTTTTTATCAGACTGAAGTAGCAAGCGAGCATACAGTCCATGTTTGAGTAATAAGGTCGAGATTAGCTTGAGGATACTGATTTAGGAAGAAAAGACGTGCGGTTTGTACAATGATGTATTTTACACTGACTATTAAATGAAATGTTATAAGCGCTGGCGTACACACATAGCAATGGATCGCACATACCGCCCACCAAAAGGGTGTTAAGGCCTTTTCTGAATTTATATAAAATAAATTAAACTTTACTTATGATGACAGTTTAAATGCCCTTTGAGCGAATATGTTTTAAAATGCAATAATTATACAAAAAAAAACAATTAATAAAATTAGTCTCTAGATATAGGCAATGGACATAGGTTTGATACGGATCTTCGTATTGATTTGCCATTGTAACGTAGAGTATATACACGTGTATTGTCATCTGGCCCAGGATGCTTTTCTAGTACCCTTGCTAATGCCCATTTGCATGGGGGCATGTTCTCATCCTTTAATAGTACTATGTCACCAATGGAAAATTCTGGTGAATTTTTTAGCCACTTGGGCCGCTGATTAAGTCGAGATAAATATTCAGTTTGCCAGCGTTTCCAAACTGTTTGAACTAGACGTTGAGTATGTTGCCATCTGGATAATAAGTTGATGTTATATTTTGTGTAATCTCGGTCTGGAATAGTAAGAGGTGCTTCTCCGATGATAAAATGCCCTGGCGTTAGTACTTGTATATCATCGATCAAATCCACATCTGTTGGCAATGGTATTAAGGGCCGTGAATTAAGACAGGCTTCGATTTGCGTTAACACTGTCGCAAACTCTTCGAAGGTTAAGTTCGAAGTTAGAATCTTTCTCAAGTGCAGCTTGACTGATTTAACGCCCGCTTCCCAAAGCCCTCCAAAATTAGGGCTGTAAGGGGGAGTGAAGTGCCACTGTGTACCGTCATTTGCTAGTTCTATTGCTGCAGTGCCGGGGATTTCTAACCCTGCTTCTCGCCACATTGAAGTCAGCTCCTTATTGGATGCCACAAAATTGGTGCCATTATCGCTCCATATTTCATTGCATCTACCTCTTCTAGCTACGAAACGTTTAAATGCAGCGATGAACGCCTCGGACGTTAGATCACTAACCAATTCCAGGTGTATAGCTTTCACCGCCATGCAGATGAAGATGCAAATATATGCTTTACTGGTTTTGGCACCCCGTCCCTTGGAATTTAATACATACACAGGACCAGCGAAGTCAACTCCACTGCGCGAAAATGGTCGAGATGGAGTTACGCGTGCTTTAGGTAAGTCACCCATTATCATTTGTCTTTTTGTAGCTCGCTGCCGTGCACAGGTAAGGCATTTGTATATATGTTGTTTCACTAAACTTTTGCAGCCAACGATCCAGTATTTACTCATCAGGTAAGTGACCATTAAAGTTATTCCGCCATGTAAAGTTTTTAGGTGTGCATCGGCCAGTATAAGGGGCACAAGGCTGTTTCTTTTGCCCAGAATCACTGGGTGTTTCATGTTTTCATCGGCGTCTGCGTTTCTTAATCTACCGCCCACCCTGAGGATATGATCGTCGTCCAAAAATGGGTTTAGTGTCTTCAATATACTTGTCTTCCTAACTAATTTGTTTTCTTTCAGATTTCTTATCTCATCTGAGAATTCTTCTTCTTGTATTCTTCTAATGCATATATTTAAAGCTCTTTGTATCTCTTCTGTTGTTATGTTTTGTTCAAGTTTTGCTGGGTCTCTTTTCATATTTAAAAATCTTTTGCAATGTACTATAACTCTTAATAGATTAGTAAGTGTATCGAATTCTTCAAATTTAATATGTTTTTGTATCTTTTCTTGCCATTCTGTTGTATTCACGTAAGAATGTATATTTTTCTTTCTTTCTATGTCTGTGGATAGTATACAAGGTTTGGTATACTCGATCTGTTGGTTAGATAGCCAGATAGGCCCGTGCCACCATAGCAATTTATCTTTTAATTCCGACATACATATACCTCTTGAAGCTATATCAGCTGGGTTATGAGAAGATTGCACGTGGTACCATTGGGTATTGTTTGTAAGTTCCAGTATCTCAACCACGCGGTTGGCAACAAATGGCTTCCATCTGTTAGGTTCTCCACGAAGCCAAGCTAATACGATTGTGGAGTCCGTCCAAGCAAATACGTTCTGTGCTGAGATTCTCATAGCCTCGCTAACCTTCTGTAGTAATTTGGCTAATAGTGTTGCTCCACTTAGTTCAAGGCGTGGCAATGATATTGTCTTCACTGGGGCTACTTTCGTTCTTGCAGCGACGAGATTTGTTTTCACATTGCCGTCCTTTGAGTGCACACGACAGTAGACTACAGCCGCATAAGCCTTTTCAGAGGCATCGCAAAATCCATGTAGAGTTATTGAATCTCTTTCAACATTTAAAGTATTTAGCCAACGTTTTAATTTTATGTCATTGACAGTTTGTACGTCTTCTCTAAATAGTTTCCATTGTTCTTTTAGTTCTTTACTAATTTCTTCATCCCAGCCTACGCCTTCCAACCACAGCTTCTGGACTAATATTTTTGCAGTGACAATGACAGGTGCTATCCAGCCCAATGGGTCATACAATTTTTGTAAGTCTGATAGTATATTTCTTTTTGTAATGGTTGAGGGCGTAGGTTCTAAATATACTTGGTAATGAAATTCATCGTCCTCCAAGCTCCATGACAGTCCTAAGGTTTTTATAGTACCATCCAATTTTAAGTCTAGGTTAACCTTTCTCGTTATTTTCTCATGGTCTATAGATTTTAGAAAGTCAGGGTCGTTTGAGGCCCATTTTTGTAGCTCGAATCCTCCTCGTTGTAAAATATTTATAATTTGGTTGGCAATACATATTGCTTGTTCTGTAGTGTCGCAGCCAGAAATTAAATCGTCGACATAAAAGTCTTCAAGAATGACTTTTAAAGCTTCAGGATGTTCTCCACCTTCTTCTTCTGCGATCTTCTGTAAAGTCTTGATAGCAAGGTACGGTGCACACGCTGTACCAAACGTGACTGTTTTCAATCTGTAGTCTTTGATTTCTTCTGAGTCTTCATTATTTCGTTTTCTACGCCAGAGTATTCGTTGAAAGTCTGTATCTTTGTTGCCTACATTCACCATTCTATACATCTTCATGACGTCGCTTGCAAAACATACTTTATGCATGCGCCATCGCATTAATATGTTCCTCATATCTTCTTGGAGTAGGGGTCCAATTGCAAGCTCGTCATTTAATGAAACACCATTAATGCCTTTGCATGAAGCATCGAAGACTACTCTGAGTCTGGTTGTTACTTTATCTCTTCGTACAACGGCATGATGTGGTAGGTATACACATCGGTTGTTTATTTCATCGTCTGGTACTTCTTCCATGTGTCCCATTTCTAGATATTCTTCTAAAACTTTATCGTATTCTTCTCTCAACTCTGGTATTTTTTGTAATTTATTTTCTTGTTGAATCAATCGCTTCATTGCGATGTCTCTTGTCTTACCTTCGGGGGATATTGGGCAGTTTGTACGAAATGGAAGTCTTACTATAAATCTTCCATTATTATCTCTCTTGTACGTCTCTTCATAAAATCTTTCACATTGTTCTTCTTCTTTCGTGTATTTTCTTCTTGAGTCATGTTCTATCTCCCAAAGTGTTTTTAAAAAATCTTCCGCAATGACTTGGTGATGCGCAACGATGACTGATTTTGATAGCAATGAATTATCTTCTACTTCTCCAAATAAAATCCAACCAAGGTTTGTTTTATGGGCACAGGGGGACCCTGGTGGACCTTTGATTAAGTCATTCTGTACTATTTGTGCATACACATCTACACCTAATAGCAAATCAATTGTACCTGGTTTGTAGTAGTTTGGGTCAGCAAGGATTAAACCTTCTAGATGAGGCCAATCGGTTGTATTAATTTTGCGGGATGGTATCTTCGTAGTCAGCTGTTTTGACATAACATATGTATTTACTTTCAAACTGAAAGTTTCATCACATACTGACTCGACGTTGATCTGAACGGCTTGTTTAATGTCTTCTCTAGTTGATCCCACGCCAACAACTGTACCCCTGATTGGATATCGCTTTGCCTTTAATTGTTGTGCAGCCCGTTCACTTATGAAGCTCGCTTGGGAACCCTGGTCAATTAAGGCGCGTAGTGTAATAGTGTAGTTGTCTTCACTTCTGACCCTTACAAATGCTGTTGCCAATAAAGCTGTACATCGCTCCGTAGCAGCGTGTGACGTCATAATCGTTGTGCCTTCCTTGATCTTCTCATTGTTGATATGTGATGTTACTTCATATTGTACTATATCATTACTCTCGTTGTTGCATTTAGTATTCACATCTTTGTTTTCGTGAAGCAGTGTATGATGACGTCGTTTACATAATCGACAGCACGTTGGGATGCGACATTGCCTCACAGAGTGTCCAGGTGCAAGGCAGTTAAAGCATAAATTGTTTGATCTTATCCACTCACTTCGTTGTTCCGGTAATTTCTTCCCAAATTGTTTACAATGGCTAAGCGTATGACCTTCGTTGCACATTTGACATTTTCTCTCGCTGTTTACATTAGTTGTAATGTGAAACGACTTCTCTCGCAGGGTAACAACATTTGACTTTTGTTTTTCAGTAAGCTCTAATGTACGAAATCGGTTTTCCAAAAACTCACGAAATGTATCAAGCGATGGCAGGCTGTTGAAGTCCAAGCAAACATTACTGACGTGATTTTCCCAGTCTCTGTGTGTTTCGGAATCAAATTTTTGAACTATCATAAATATTATAATGGAATCCCAATTTTCAATTTCTATTTTTATGTTTTTGAGGTGATTTAGGCATTCAAATGTTGTGTCCAGTAAATTTTTTATTGAATTTGAATTATTTGTTACCATTTTCTTTTGCCAGAACAATCTCTTCATAATGGCGTCAACGGTTATACGTTTATTTCCATACCTCTTTTGTAAAATATTCCATGCTTGTTCGTAGTTCAAATCTGTCACTTGTAAATGTTTTAATTTCGATGCAGCTTCTCCAATAAGACTTGTTTTCAAATAATGCAACTTCTGTACGTTATTCAAAGTTACGTTGTTATGCACAAGGGTAATAAATAAATCATGGAATGATAACCAGTCTTCGTATTTGCCGCTAAATGTAGGCAATTGAATTTTAGGTAACACAACTTGCGTTTGCTGGGGGTCGCTCTGAATAGACGGAGAAATATTTGCACTAACTTGCTGGGATTCTAATAAATCCTTTAGGTCACTTCTTAACTCAATATATAGTTCTTCGTGTACATAGAATTCTTCCTTCACTATATACGGCAGTATTTCTCTTTTTTCCTTCGGCGTATTGCGTATTAATGCGGCGTGAGCTTGCTTATATTCATCCCAGTAGTCTTCCAAACATTTCAAACGCGCTTCGATGTAATTTCGCGTTAACCTTGCTTTCGGACACTTTTTCAAGTTCAGTTGAGTCTTCTTAAGAGTTTGTGCAATATTTTCCAAACTATTTATCGCTTTTTCCGTTTCTGTAGCCATTATAAAGTTGGAATAACACCAATCGTAGCCAAAGTAATGAAATAATTAATGCTTTAAACTTCTTATAACTCGCAAGTCTATTGAATACTCGGCGGCTTATCTCGATCTTTTGTTCTCCGGTGACCGGCGATGCAGGTAATTATCGCTGCGCTCCGACTCGAATGGACCATATGTTTGAGTAATAAGGTCGAGATTAGCTTGAGGATACTGATTTAGGAAGAAAAGACGTGCGGTTTGTACAATGATGTATTTTACACTGACTATTAAATGAAATGTTATAAGCGCTGGCGTACACACATAGCAATGGATCGCACAGTCCATGTGATGGAAAGTGGTTGTGGCCGCCCATGGTGTTAAGTGGTGTTAAGTATGGTTAAAGATCATTTATTCTCAAAAGAATTGTTTACAATTCACTTATATGAGAACTTAAGATTAATAAAAAAACATTCATAAGTAATGAGCATGAGGGTAGACTACAAATAATATTTTGATTTTGCTACTTGTTAACAACACTGGGACGGCGGTATAGGTGGAATCTGTTAACAAAAGATAACGTAGCGATAGTGTCGGCTAGATGTGACTTCAAGTTAATTGCAATAAGGTGAGCGTAGTCGTCTATTTTTGTTTTGTTTTATTTTACTTTTATATTTTATGTGGTGTAAGTAACTTTATATAGATCAAGGTTTCAAAATGAACTCAATCACAAACGCATTGCTACTCCTGAGGACAAGATGGTCGCCTCATATAAAAATTTGCTGAGAATTCCATCGGATGCAAGAACTGCTGCACAATGGGAGTATTTCTGGCAGTGGTATCTCCCTGGTCGAACTTTGCTTGTTCTAGCACCTGGTGATATGATAATAATAATAATAATAATCTTTATATACTTTACTCTTAAGTTATAATAATAAGAGGTCAGGAGGCCTTTTAAGCACCGAGTGCCTATATTAGGATGCTCCGTTCTTCCAGTAGTTATTAACAAAATTTTACATAGGGCATACTGATCTATTCACAAAATATATATGATATTATGACGTTGTCTGGTAAATATTTACTACGGCACATGGACATTTGTAAGCAGCCTGATATAGAAAAAGCGTTGTATCTGAACTCAATCACGGACGAATCATATTGAATAACAGTTCCATCTCATGACAGCTACTGTGACCTCGTATTTGAGTAAGCCAAAAACTACAGCCATCGACCAAAATACAGCTTCTGTCAATACTTTTATCAGCTCTTAGTACTAAAGGAGATGTTTCAATCTTGGCTAGGTATATGTACACCATCTCAAAAAATCGAGAAAAATCTCAAGAATCCGGAAAAAATACTTAAAATTAATGAAAACGTGTACTTTTCTGGTACAAAACCAAATAAAATCAACTATTTTCTTCGTATTCCAATATGGCGGAACAACTGATTTAGACAGTCTGTGGACAAAACTGTAGTTGTCGTTATCTGACAGCTGTCATATTGATTATTTTACTAGATCTATTCATCTGTCTTCTTAGATATTTTCACTAAATATTTTCGTGTGCGTATTGTGTTGGAGTTTCAATATCAAGTTATTACATAAGGAGTAAGACACAAAAAGGGTTGCAGTCAATTAGGTGTTTCTATCAAATGGCCATCAAATATCTTGAAAGCATTATTACTGTAAAATAAATGTTTCAAGTGCAAGGCTAAAGCGGCTTATAGTTATGACACATAAATAATATGATTCTAATTGCATTGGATCAGATGATCACTGACAACTGATTGTCATTGTCACAGTTTGTTTATTAACCTCAACTGTCAAAATGCAATAATATCACCGCCATTAAATTGTGTTGCAATTCTAACTTAAAATTCTGGTCTTGTACCAATAAACCCAGACGATTTAAATAAAATGCTTAGTTAAAAAGTGTTCTATACTTTACTGGCATTTTTATCATATGGTGTACAGATACCTGGCCAAAGGTCCATACATTTTGAAACATCTCCTTTCTATCAAAATATCGCAAATACTACAACTTTTGAACGAAAGGTTATCTAAAAGTTCTACAATAGAATTCAAGGGACTAACCGTATCGCTAATCGTAGGGACAATTTATGTCTTCCACATAAATCAGCAGGGACGGTCACACCTATTGCATATAGATGTGCTCACAGATACGCGGTTATTTATAGCGAATTCAATACCTTTTTTATTTTGCAATATATTGGAGAACGCTGTAAATACTAAAGTTATTCTGTTGGAGTCCTCATCAATAAATTTACCAGTCTGGGAAATTGTGTTCTAAGCCATTAATCTTGTTTTTATTGTGTTATCTACGTTTAAGTGTGTGTCGATTAATCTCTACAACCATTTTACAGTTTATTTATGGACATAAACCTTCTATTAAAGCCAGTTGTATGCAGAATTATTGGTAATCGAAGAATAGGTTTTCACGTTATGTAATGTTATGTTTATTGTATGATAGTGAGGAGTCACTACCTTCAATGGGCATCTGTAAGCAACTTCATACAGAGGTCCTATCATAAGTCAAGTGCAAATGCATTCCTACTCCCTTGGATTAATATGTTTACTTCATAAGAAAGTTCCGCGTTGTAGCTTCTCGGTTGAATCGTATGCTTACGATCTTGCAAATTTATCCTGCATATGTGTTCACTTTCTTAAAATACAATTAATAAATTCAAACAAAGTTAAATAACTGCAGGCATAATTAAAAAAAAAGTTTTTGTATGTTTTTGTTGTATAGATTTCTTCTTTCTTGGTCATAGACTTAATCAAAAAGAAAGCAAAATTTGACAAGCCGTCATTTACTTCTTGAACGTCGTGAACGGTCGATATTCGATATGATTCAAAATCCAAAACGATGAATACAAAATCTTTGGCCTTACTTTTTATGCTAATAACTTTGAGGTCCTGCAAAAGTAGACGATACGACAATTATACGTTGTTTAATGTGATACCAATGGAGAGATACCAACTGAAGTTCTTGCAGAATCTGGAGACGCAAAAATATATTGATGTTATATTCTGGAAGCGACCTTTCAGACTTTATAATGATATACAATTAATTGTAAATCCGACGGACCTAGATCTATTTCAAGAAAGGGTCTCACATTTCAAACTTGATGCAAATATTCTTCTAACTGATGTTCAGAAGTAAGATTATATGTAGAAGCGTAAAATATTGTTGTAGCTCAATTTGGCCTTTAGTAAACTGTAGACATTGTGTATGCTAAGTATATAAAAGTTAATTTTATTATCTATTACATGTAGGAAAACTATAAAGATCATTTTTAAAAGAAACAATTTCAAACAGCAAAAGCTAAACAATAGTACAAGGCTAATGTATAGACTTTTGGTTCCAGAGCATTCGACTCCCAAGCCATCAAACGATACATGCGTTTGCATGTTGAAACTTTTACTTGGTCTCATTACCATAATTTGGAGGACATATATCAATGGTTAGCTGATGTCGCCATAAAATACCCCAAGATTGCTGAATTAAATTCCATTGGCAAATCAGCTGAAGGAAGAGATATATATGTGATTAGTATCAAGAAAGGTAAACCTAAAGCTAAGGTCATCATAGAAGGTGCAATTCACGGCAATGAGTGGGTTGCAACATCCTTTGTGACTTACTTGGTGAATGAGCTGATACATTCAGAACGATCGCAGCATAAAAAATTCAAAGAAATAGCAAAGAAATATCACTGGTATTTAATACCAGTGGTAAATCCAGACGGCTATGATTATAGTGTTAAAGTGGTAAGATTATCTTTCGATTATAAAAAAATTACATGCTCATGTGGAATAAAAAATCCTTGAAAAACTTATTAGACAGAAATTGTTGTTTTGACGATTATTACTTAAAAATTATCGAAAACTAAGTATTATAGGAATATCACAATATTTAATTAATAACATGAAACACAAAAAAGTAGTAGATCATCTAAAATAATTGTAAGATATACAGGATATATTCTATATACAAGAACTTTAAATGTAATATAAATTACGTATGTAAGTTTTTGAATATTTGTGTAGTTTGTAGAATTCACATATCGCTGAGTTTTATAAATAATAGTCACAAAGTTTATAACAATTGAAGTGCATTTCTACCATATTTTGTTTTTATTATAGGATCGCTTATGGAGAAAGAACAGAAGACCTCTAGGAAGCAGTTACGGAGTTGATTTAAATAGGAACTTTGCTCATGAATTTGCTAGTGGGTATAATAAACTAAAGTTTGCTAACGCTCTGATAAATAATGCGTAATGGTCTAGAGAAATAAATTGTCATCTCTCATGTAGCGAACTTAGAATTAGAATCCCAAGCCTTATTTTATACACATTTTACATTATTTCTCAGCTCATGGTGCCAGTAAAGAGCCATTGGACGAGTTTTATTGTGGACCTAAACCATTTTCTGAACCCGAGTCGATAGCACTGGCGGATTTCATTAACATGAAGAAGGATAAGCTTAATTTCTACTTCGCATTTCACGCGTATGGGCAAAAGATTATTATACCATACGCTGATAGAGTGAAGCATGTTGAGAACTTTGCAGAAATGGTAAGTTATTTTTCCTTGCACATACAATTTTTAATTTTCGGAAGGCTTAAGATTTTATAATTGAAAATATAAATATGTGCATTAGTTGAGAAAATCATAATTTGAAATATAGAGGAAACGCTGTGTTTGGTTTATTAAAAAAAAAACAATTTGAGATTCAGTCAATCTCTTTATTGATTTACGAATTACAAGTGAAAAGTGCAGATCGGCTTTTATTACGCCAACTAATAAATAACCGTTGAGAAAAAATCCATGCTGAAGACTAACGGAAATGCAAAACTGATAAAGAAACCATTTTTCGGTTGCATTAAATTACTGCTGTTCTTTTGAGCCTACATATCGAATTTGTTCATTACAATAATAACGAATCAACTAGTTATATTTTGGCTCGTTAAGTAACTTAATCATGATTGTATTATAAGTAACCGGGTATCATTCTAAATGCAGCATCAATTTACAACTGGAAATAATTATCTCCTTGGCGACAATCCAAATGTAAATATTCATAAGCTTAGTCCGCGCCAGTGGCCCCTAAATGTAAACTAACATATTTTAGTTATGAATAAGTCACGACCTAAGAAGGAAACTGGTTCATCTGAATTCAATCACACTTCGTAGTAATAGCACGGGAATATTCAAGTGAGTTTTGAATTTCAAATTTCTTTCTCAGGAAAATTACGGGAAACAAGCAATATTGAAAATGTACAAATTGAATGGCGTCAAATACAGCATTGGCACTATTTACGACACGTTAGGTGAGCGCAAAAATTTACTCTGAACGCTATGTGTTGAGTTCAAGTTCGGTTGGCTGTTCTCATAATATGTCACGTAATTTTGTTTGTTCCAGGCTTTCGAATTTCCGGCAACAGTGCAAGCTGGGTGAAGAAAAATCTCAAAGTAAAGTAAGTCACGTAAAGTTTTTTATAAGGACCAGGGTAAATGAATTTGTGCAAAGTTCATGATTGCTTTATGTAAATCGATACACAAATTTTTGAGTAACAATGCAAAAAAACAATAAGCATTGAGGAGGGAAAATTATATGTTAGGGTTTTTCTTATAAGATTGAAAGGAGCAAGCAATTTATCTGATGGCAAGTGATTATTGGACGGACATCTGTAACCAATTTTTAAAAGTTCTGTATCAAGAAGTATCAGAAGTCAAATAGGTATATAAATATATTGCGTTGCTATTTATTTAAAATTAAAATATATATTAAAGTAAAAATGCTATTACACTTATGATGAATTCTTAAATGATGAATTAAAAATACAGAAATTCAAAAAAAAAATATAAATATGCTTAAATTATTTATCAATATTGTAATGTGCATCTAAGATTTTTATGTTAGTGGCCATATATTTGAACCACCCATTCGCACTTGGCCAGCGCGGTGGACTATGGCCTAAATTCTCTCATTCTGAGAGCAGACCCGTGCTCATCAGTGGGCCAATAATGGGTTGAGATATTTAGAACGCATTAACCGGCAGATTCCATTTTTGGCGCTGGCTTAACTCAACATTAGAATAAACAAAGATTATTATTGGTATTATTACTGGTAGATTAGATTAAGAAGTGTGCCGGCAACCATATCAGCCCACCGAAACACATCAACTGCGTCACGCTCCCTACTAATCTTTTCAATCGGACTATTAGAAATATTTATTATTGAAGACCATTTGAAATATGTATTATTACCACGTCCTAAAATTTTAATATTTATATAACTAGATGACCCAGCGAACTTCGTTCCGCCTAAAAGTCAAAAATCTTAAATTATCAGTGTTCCTCCACTATATTACGCACGTATCTATACTTATAATAAAGTTGTAGAGAGGTCAATTCTGTACATGAAATATTTTTCCAAAATAACTATCAGGGCGTGATTAGGGATCGATACTGATGCCAAAAATGCAATCAGTAAAATTTTTGTCTGTCTGTCTGTCTGTCTGTCTGTCTGTCTGTCTGTCTGTCTGTCTGTCTGTCTGTCTGTCTGTATAACCGTTATAGAAACAAAAACTACTCAGTGGATTTTAACGAAACTTGGTACGATTATTCTTTATACTCCTGGGCTGGTTATAGTATACTTTTCATCCCGCTACAATCAATAGGAGCAGAGCAGTAAAGGGAAATGTTGGGAAAACGGGAGAAGTTACTTTTTTAAGCTTCTGTCGCGTGTGCAACCTTAATGGTTAAAGCTACACAGAAATCATGTATGAGGGAAATATTTTCCTTAAAATTATCTAAAAAATATCCTACGACAGCATATGTCCATCTTTTATGGTTGACTCACAATAACACGTGTAACTCCCGATAGCTTAGCAGTTCAAAGCTTTCTGATTATATTTGTCTACTCTTACGTTTATAACTCAGTCATCTATCTGTACGAAAATGAAAATGAAAAATGAAAAATGAAAAATGAAAAATGAAAAATGAAAAATGAAAAATGAAAAATGAAAAATGAAAAATGAAAATTGAAAAATGAAAAATGAAAAATGATAAAGAAAATGAAAATGAAAAATGAAAAATGAAAAATGAAAAATGAAAAATGAAAAATGAAAAATGAAAAATGAAAAATGAAAAATGAAAAATGAAAAATGAAAAATGAACAGTGAACAGTGAACAGTGAACAGTGAACAGTGAACAGTGTCACGGTGACGTAACAAATATATTAAATAGGGACAATTCTTGGCTATGCGAAAGATCCATCTTAACTCCTCGCAATGACCAGGCATTTGAGATTAATAATAAAATACTGTCGAATATACAAGGGGAAAGCAAAGTTTATAGTTCAATAAATAGAATGGTCGATGAACAAGACGCCACTAACTACCCGATAGAATTTTTAAATTCTTTAAATATGCCCGGACTTCCTTCTCATGAAATTTGTTTAAAAATTGGCATTCCGATTATTCTGCTCCGAAATTTAAGACCACCACAACTTTGCAATGGAACTCGGCTAAAAGTAACCCGGTTGCAACAAAATATTATCGAGGCTCAAATTTTAACAGGTTGCGGTGCAGGAGAAACCGTCTTTATTCCCAGAATTCCCTTAGTACCCAATAATTTTCCATTCCAATTTAAAAGAACGCAATTCCCAGTATCGGTGTGTTATGCAATGACAATTAATAAGGCTCAAGGGCAGACTTTTCGTGTTGCTGGAGTAGATCTCGGTGTCAGTTGTTTCTCGCATGGTCAGTTGTACGTCGCTCTTTCCCGGGTCAGTAGTTCCAAAAATCTTTACGTTCACGTGCCGGATGGATCAACATTCAACATAGTTTACCCGGAAGCTTTGCATTGAAGTATTTTCGTTATATAAGTACTTAAGCCTTCGGCAGGATCGGAATAGGGCTACGGTATCCCTGCCTGTCGTAAGAGGCGACTAAAAGGGGCTTCCGGGGTTGCGGGCGGCTAGAGTGGGAGCTTGAACCGTCCAGCCAGGCGATACCGGGAAGGTGGCGATATGTGTGGTCGCATACCGCCGTAAAGACTAGATTGGGTGGTGGGCCCATCCGCCCATCTGGGAGGAGCCCGAGTCCTCTTTATAGCACCGAAGACGGCCACCGGGGGGGTTTTAGTGCGGTAAAAATTCCACATAACTCTGCGTCGCTCCCACGGCGTCGGGTACCTTTTGAAGGTTTCCCCCTCGAAAACAAAAATAAAAAAGGTTCTTAAGCCTCATGTGAACGTGATCTAAACAATATTACCAATACATTAACTCAATAACACACAAGGAGTTACTCGCTGGCGGAGTCGCGGGCAAAGCTATTAACAATTCCGTGCGGTTCCGTATTGCGATATTTTTCAACAGTATTGTAGATATGACATATTATATTTCCCTACTAAAATACGAAAGTTAATCTGTTTGTTACATCAAAACCACTGAACCGTGAGGAAGGACATAGGCTACTTTTTTTTACGAAAAACAACGGAAACGCGGACGAAGTCGCGGGCAACAGCTAGTTATACATAAAACCCTTCCTCTTGAATCACTCTATATAATAAAAAAACTGCTTTTAAATCCATACTGGTGTTTTAAAGATCTAAGCATACATAGGGATAGACAGCGGAAAGCGACTTTGTTTTTAACCGACTTCCCAAAGGAAAGAGGTTATCTATTCGTCACGTATATATTTTTTTTATTTTTTTTTTATTTTTTTTTTTATACTATGCAGTGATTTTTCTTTTGAAGTACTAGTCATGGAAAGTATATACTTTTTTCTCTCAATAGATATGTGATGACCTTCATTCTCCGTGACAACGGTTCCTACGGCTTTGCTTTGCCACCCGAGCAAATCCTACCGACCTGCAAGGAGACGTTGGTCGGATTGACTGAGATAATGACGGCCAGACACCAGCGCATGGCAACTAATCTCTTCAGTCTGGGTCAAGTGCTATATGGAAGTCTTTGGTTCATACTGTTCTTCGTGATGTTCTTGTTTATGTTTATGTAAATTGATAATTGTATCCATTGTAGTGTTTTAAATAAATTATTGAAGCGAAAATTTTATTTACTTGCTGACTTCAGTATCTACATAAGTACCTATACTATGATTCAACCATGACCGTTAACGTAATGAAACACAAAAAGTCTTCATTCATACACACATCTGAATTGTATTAAAATGCGTGTCCCGTTTTTTTTGTATTTAACAAAAAAGAGGGTTATTGCAGGTTTAACGTCTCCCGCGCTTGGAGGACTCGGGTAGTGTTCCATTGGACATCCCGGAGTCCTGCATGCATCGTGGAGGACGGCCAACAACGGGGGGATTTTGGTGCGGTAAAAATCCCACATAACCCAGCGTCGCACCCACGGCGTCCGGTACCTTTTGAAGGTTTCCCCCTCAAGAACAGACAAAAAAAGGTTAAACATATCCATCTATACGTTAAAAAAAAAAAACAAATATATACGTACAAGTCATACAAAAAAGTTAGACATAAACGAAAATAAACTTTAATTACTATTCTAAAATGTTTTTATTATATGAATGTGGGTCTAATGTAGTAATATAGTAATGTATTTAAAGAATTATTTATGTATGTATTCGATATAATTTTATTATTTGCTTTTTATGATACCTATATTTTTTAAAGATATACTATTGTTTAATTGTCATAGATAATGATGTCATGCGTTTGTCAAAATGTGAAAACGCTGTGGTTCTGATCGATTAAATTTTGATTAATTATGTTTCGGAAAAAACGATCATGACCATCAAAACTTTGGTGCAGTTCTTTCTAATAATCTTGTTAATAAATAAAAATGATTGCACTGTTAAGAAATATTATAATTATACCCTTTTTCGAGGTATACCAGTGAATAAGTTACATTTGAAGTTTTTTCAAAATCTGAGTTCCAACTACTATATCAACTATTGGCGAGGACCCGCAGAATATTTGTATCGACCTGTAGAGTTTCTGATTAAGCCAGATGAGAAGAAGAAGTTTCTAAGAGACGCTGAGGATCATGGCGTTTATTTGACAACCCTCATGGAAGATGTTCAAAGGTATTTGGTTTCTCAAAGGAAATCCAGTTTAGTGGTCATTTCTTGAAATTTTAAGATTATCCATTAAATAGGTATAATTAAAAATATAAATAAAATTATTACATGAACAAAATTAGTGTATAAATTTAATTTTTTGTCTATTTGCATGTCTGTGCTAAAACTATTCTCGTAATTGACTAATCAAGACATAAATACTTTTTGGGTAACGATAGTGTAAAAATATAACCGTTCACCGATATTCGTGAATCGTATCTTGATACAGACAGTTACTTGTAGTCCCACTGCGGAGCAGAATGTTTTTTGCAGAGAGTTTTAGGCCATAGTCCACCGCGATGATCAAATGTGGATTTGTGGACTCACACACCTTCAAGAACTTTTTTTAAAGAACTCTCGGGTGTGTAGGTTTCTTTACGATGTTTTTTCTTAACTGTGAAGTAGTGATAATTAATTTCTAATAGGCACATAAATCAGTGATGCGTGTTTGGCTTGAACTTCGGACCTCCCGATTGAGAGGGTAAATTTCAACCATTAGACTATCACTGCACATCGTGCTATCGTTGGCCATTATAGTGGAAGCTACTTCAACATATACACCTAGTTAATCGTAATCACTGCCAACAATCAGCAATGAGCTCAATGCTACATTCATAAATGAGCCTTACATTGCAATCTGGACTGAGCCGTTCAGCTGTTTCTGCGATCGGTTCACTAAGCTTCAAGATTCATTTGCATCTACAGACATTAAACTTATAAACTTATTTCCACATTTTCACATGAGGCAACCATCACAGTCCTCTGGAGTAGCAACGCATCTGTGATTGACTTCAGAGGGAACCCATGTTCTGTATGAAGTTGATTACAGATGTCCATGGGCGGCAGTGACCACTTACCATCAGGTGGACTGCATGTTCGTTTGCTACTTCAGTCAGATAAAAAAAACTTATTATGACGAACAAAATCGACTGTAATAGTTCTGTACCCAAAAGGTAAAAACGGAACCCTATTACTTAGTCTCCGCTATCTGTCTGTCCGTCTGTCTGTCACCAGGCTGTATCTTTTGAACCATTATAGCAAAAAGTTGAAATTTTCAAATACTAAAAACGGAATAAATATTTAAGGGGGCTCCAGTACAACAAACGACATGTTTTTCATTTTTTTGTAAACTTCATGCGCAAGTCCGACTCGCACTTGACTGTTTTTTTAATACATTTAGATAGGGTCGACCGGTTTCTGCGTGGTATTGTTATACAAATTTATAAATACGTTAGCAAATATTCTACAGAACAATACTATTTAATAATACTATTTAATTAATAATAATACGGTACGCATCTGACACGTTATAGGGGGATTTATACATTTCTTATCATTCCAATGTAATCAATGTAATGAAATCTAGTTTTTTGAAAGTTTTAACATGATACTTTTTAGTTTGTGTAATTCGACGTCTTTCATATAAATATACTTACTTACTTCTATATAAGGTACTTCTTTATCGTAATAAAAAAATCGATTACTTAATAATTTACTATTATGGTGACTACATATCTTTTCCTTAATATACGCTTCGGTGCTTGCTTACAAAAATGGTCGCGGTATAAAAACATGAATATATAACGTAATAATGAAATTTTCGTTTATTTATATTTCCCTCGAGCTGCGCTTTGAGCTGCGGGCGAAAGCTGGTGTTTTGATAAAATGCTCTGCCCTGAGCTAAAAATGAACAAAACAACACTATTTCAATCAAAAAATCACCACCCCGTATCTTTTGCTCATTCACATTCAAATCCAGTGAGCTCTCGAAACCCGTTCTTCCTTTATTCATCCGTCCATTCCCACGTTGGATTCTTCATTTTTCAGCGCATTTGACTTGCAAACGGTGAAATCCTATATCCGACAGAACATGGAATCGTTTAATTGGAAAACCTACAGGTTGAGCTATCACCTGCTGGCACAGCTACACTCTCAGTGAACTTAAAGAGTCAAACAAAAAAACAAGCTCAATCAAAACAATAATTTCTAACAAATATCTAACAAATAATACAAACTTGTAATTTAATTATGCTAATAATAACAGGAATATATAAAAAATATAGTATATCAGTAAAAATTTTTTAGTTGTATGTAAAAAAATACAGAAGATTAAAAAATCATAATTTTCTTTATGAACTGATACGGATAAGAAATATCATTATTAGTCAAATACGAGTAGTCATTAAAAAATATATTTTATTGCATGTTTAGTATCAAAGTTGTTATTAATACTAAGGTTTACCTTTTTACCCTTTGGTGTGGAACACAAAATAAACAAACCAGCACTATTCATTGAAATCAAATTTTTTTGTTAATCTGTACATTAATACGTGAAGCAAAAACTTGTGATTCGTTTTTAAGATACTTGCCGCAGGTGGAGGAGTATGAAATTACGCACGGTTATAGTTGATGTAGAGAAGGATTGCGGAATGCTAATATTTTTTTCAAATAATGCATAAAACATACATAAAATCAACTAAAAACACATTACACACACTACCTTGCATTTGACACAAACACATACATAATAAACGAAATAGAATATTCAATGCCTTACTATGAAAACACAAAGTCGAAAATGTCAGATGTCATTGTCAAAATACCCGCTATTGCTTTTATTGCAGATAAGTTACCTCTGTAATATCTAGCTATAAAACAATTTTTACCTTTAACGGGTGCGTTCAAAATAACTTGGAAATTATTACAATTTATTTAAATTAAAGAAATTCTGGTGCTACTTTGGATAATATTTAAACTAAAAGCCCACATGATGAGCTTCCTCCTGAGGTATTCCCGGAGCGCTACGACATGGGGTTTTCAAGAAAGGTGCGAAAAGAGCTCTCCTTCAAAGCCGGCGATGCATTGGCGACTCCTCTGGTGTTGCGAATGTCCATAGGCGACTGTGACTACTTTCCATCAGGTAGCCCGTCTGCCTTATCGTTAGGTTAAAGTATAAAAAAAATGAAGTTTAGTTATTTAATATAAAATTACGGTATAATTTCGACCGATGCGACGCGTGACTAGTACACAATCAATTTGTCCCTCCTCATCTTTACGTTGCATTAAATTTTCAGGGCATTCGATTTGCAAACAGTGAAATCTTACATCCGACGAAACATAGAGTCGTTTAATTGGCAGAATTTCTACAAGTTGAACGATATCTACAACTGGCTCACGGATCTGAGCCACATGCATCCAAGGGTTATGAAGGTGGAGAGTATTGGGAAGTCTCATCAAGGGAAAGACATTTTGGGAGTACGGATCGTTTTGATGGGGTCGAAGCTAAGGTTAGATAAAAACAAATAATAAAGATTAGTAGAATTTTTCGTGATTGGACCTATTACCAATTTTTTCCTTATTGTGATTAACCGACGCAAGTTCCAAGTTAGTTTTGAGAGGTCGTGGAGCATGTGTAAGCATTACCTTTACTACGATTATTTGTCCCTATACTTGGGTTTAGAATTAAAAATAAAAACTCAATACTTTAAAAGCGACAATAACATAAATAATATAATCCATGGTCATAACATAAAATTAAACGCTTTCTACACTCAGCCCCCACAGTAGGAATTTTCCTGTGTCGTGGGTACCATGGACACACACAAGACGAATACATAAACACTCAGACCCAGAACAAGAATCTAAACTCATCATTCAGGTACCTGTCTGGCCGGGAATCGAACCCGGGACCCACTGCGTGTCAGACAGGTATGTTAACCGCAGCGCCACGCGGGCCGTCAAAAATTGATTTCATACAAGTGATATGTAATGTAGATAGATGCCCTTTGTTGCGTTATATTCAGATGGACTGTTAGTATATAATTCACCTTGTTGGTACTTTATACGTAAAAAAACGTGAAGCACTCGGAGACTGCCGCGGTAAAGCTATTGCATAGCATTTTTTTAGCAAAATTATGCAATTATAATCATTTATTTATGCAGTATTTTTTTCTTTGATATTAATTCAAGTTTCTTCTTTAATACTATATACTTTCTTTCAAACAGCTGCTTACATATTAGTCCGATTTCCGAGTAGCTGGTCTCGATCCATGCGAGCTTCGTACTGTCGTACTATATACATAAGCGAACGCTCAGCCGCGCTACAGGGTAGCCGGAGTGGGGGGTGTTAGGTTTTTTCGTTACGGAATTTATTGATTCAGTCGCCGCGCTCAAAGCTATGGAATAGCTTAAAAATACAGAAACGTATTTTGTATTTTTCGCCACAGATCCAAAGTGATCGTCGAAGGTGGGATCCACGCTAGAGAATGGATATCACCGTGCTTCGTGACATACATGATACACCAGATACTTCACGCTCAGGATTCCAATAATTTAACTTTAAGGACCATCGCGAACACCTATGAATGGTTCTTTGTGCCCGTTCTAAACCCTGATGGATATGAACATACTCATACTAAAGTAAGTTTTCCATCAATCTATCACCCTAGTAGTGATAATAATAATAATAGGAAAGATTGAATGACATGATAAAAATTACATACGAATTTGTAATTCTAAGTAAAGAAAATATCTTTTAGTCCTATCTTATTTGGGGTTGATTAAAATATTTACAAATGATGGTAGTCATGAAATTCACCATTTGATAAAATACCTACCTACATGATTTCTATTACTTAAAATTATTTGACGCATTTGTCTACAATTACATATAGTATGCTGATGTGTGCTATCCCGACATTACTGAGAAGCAATTAAATAAACTTGAGCGCCTTCAAAACATATGTATACGATTCATATTTGGTTTATGAAAATATGACCATGTCTCTGAATATCCCAATTGTGGCTCCCAATTCGCCTTCGCCGAAATGCTCACTTTCTGTCTCTTCTTTACTGTATACTATTTAATCCGACATACCCTCCTTATCTCAAGCAACGCTTCCAATTTCTACATCTATCTCATGACCGAGCGCTTCGCTCTACTGAGAACCTTGCTCTTTGTACTCCTTCCCATTCCACTTCCTTTTATAAGAAATCCTTGACTGTTGTAGCTATCCGTCTGTGGAACTCCCTTCCTGTATCTATAAGAAATGCACAATCCCTACACTCCTTTAAAAATCTCGTTAAATCCTATTCAGCTCTAACTCTTCTCCCTTTTTATCTTCTGACGTCCTTTCCTATTTATGCATTGCTATCGCTGTTTTGTTTTTGTTTGTTTGTTTTATTTTCTTAAATAAGTTTATTATTCTACTTTTAAAACTTTTTATTGCACTTCACCTATTTTAATATTATTCTTTTTTTTTTACATTATCTCCTCACCATAAGGTTGTCTGGAAGAAATCGCTGTTTAGCGATAAGGTCGCCTTTTGTATCGTTATTTAAATTTGCTACTTTGTCATTTATTCCTTTTGGGTACAATAAAGAGTATTATTATTATTATTATTATTATTATTATTATTATAGTATAGAAAGTTCGGTTTGTTGAGTTATATTTATTTTAGTATGAACCAATATACCAAACTGATATACATTTGAATTAATCACTACTGATTTTGGTTACATTCTTAGCACTAAGAGTTCGTCCCTGTAGTTCCGGGATCAGAATAGGGCTACGGCATCCCCTGCCTGTCGTAAGAGGCAACTAAAAGGGGCTTCCGGGGTTGCAGGCGGCTAGAGTGGGAGCTCGAACCGTTCGGTCAGGCGATCCCGGGAAGGACGGCGGTGTATGTGGTCGCGAACCGTCGTAAAGACTAGACGGAGCGGTGGGCCCAGCCGCCCATCTGGGAAGAGCCCGATGGGGCAACGCGCTCAGAGGATTCCGGTTGCGGTCGGACCGAGTTCCCGGAGTCCTCTTTATAGCGCCGAGGACGGCCACCAGGGAAGTTTTAGTGCGGTAAAAATCCCACATAACCCTGCGTCGCTCCCACGACGTCGGGTACCTTTGGACGGTTTCCCCCTCGAGAACAACAAAATTTATTATTAATTAATAGTTCTAGAATCAAATTAAGTTTAAATTTATGTTTACATAGGATCGGATGTGGAGAAAAAATATGCGCGGTGTGGACTTGAATAGAAATTTTGACGTAGCCTTTGGGAGTAAGTGGGATTTTCTTTTAAAAAGATACTATTTTGACTTATGCCACCTTTCTCCTACTTCTCATTGCTCATAATCTTTGATTTATTTACTTCCTTTGTTATATTTATATTTTTAAGCTAATTCTAAAATTAATCTATTGCTCCTTACCTATTCTTATATTTACCAAGATTACTTTAACTCCATACCCAAACATTGCCTGAAAGAAATCGCTGTTTAGCGATAAGGCCGCATTTTGTATCGTTCTTTTAATTTGTAATTTCTTTGCTATGTATAATTTATGGGTACAATAAAGAATATGATTATTATTAAACAATAAAGACACGCATATATATAGTATAAAATAACACACACGCTTTCTACACTCATAGCCCCATACTAGGATTTTCTCCTGTGTCGTGGGAACCATGGACACACACAAGACGAATACACAAACATCCAGACCCAGAACATGAATCTAAACTCATCCTTCAAATACCTGTCTGGCCGGGAATCGAACCTAGGACCCATTGCGCGTTAGACCGGTATGGTAACCGCTCCGCCACGCGGGTCGTCAAAAATGGATCTTTAAAGATATTGTATATTTAGATCCATAAACAAGCATCATTTTAAGTGTTAAAATAAGTTTTGGGTTTGATTTTAATGTTTCTTTTACAGAACATTTTCAAGAGAATAGGTTACATATAAGAATTTTTATTAAAGTAGTCTGGGAAACCTATATGTCTGAAACTTTTACACCCTTAACTCTATTTATCCCGGCAAATCCATGCAAAGGGATAAGAATTCAATATATTATATGCTAACTTTGTGCCGAGTGGTGTCGGAAGAGAATAGCACCATTGTCATAGATCCTTCAATGTATCGTCAACATCCACTTCAGTCACCAATAACGCTAAGTACTCACGGAGCGATTTTCAACCGCGGCCGCCGCGGTTGCGGGCCCGCAACTTCTGTAGGATGCAGATATAAATGTAAAAAATTAAAGCAATACTCACGACGCGTTTTGTGCCCGCGATGCACGCGGTTGTTTGCGGCTCCCGATGCACCGGCGGGCAACCTGTAGAACCGCGCGGGCCGCGGTCAGCCGCAGCCGCGGCGGTTTGCACCCGCGCGCTCTGCGGTCAGTTGGCGGGCGAGTGCAGTAGTCAGGACCTCAACTGATGGTAAACCGCCCGTCTTGCGATTTTCGCCCGTCACGTTTGCGGTCGATAATCGCAACCGCGACGGCAGCGGAACCGCAAATATAGGCGGTCTCGTGAGTTTCGCAAAAAAACTGCGGGCCCGCAACCGCGGCGGCCGCGGGTGAAAACCGCTCCGTGAGTACGTAGCCTAAGTACATCAAGCGCGGTAACAATTGACAAAATCTCAAAAGGCTAGTGGATAGATGAATATACTAATTTTATTCAGTATTCATATAAACGTTCTGCATTGTACGATCAACACAAATCAACTGTGCCCTTAGCACGAGCTTATAACGCTTCCTCGAAATGATACAATTCAATACAAAAACTCTTTATTGTACACCAAATACACATATATATCACAAATATAAAAAGACATAAAGAGGTACAAGAGGCGGCCTTATCACTAAAGATCTCTTCCAGACAACCTTAAAATCGCAGAAAGAATAATATCACACACGAAAGAGGGTAGGGTGTACAAAAATAAAAACAGCAATTTAAATTTAAATATGATTAATGATTACTGTTTATACAATACATATTACGTACGTTTACGATTATACCTATACCCTATGTATGGGCAAAAACGTAAACCGTAATCCTCTTGAAACGTTACAAACTCGTCCTAAGCGTATTGTAGAAATAATCTTAATAATTAAAATTATCTTAATAATTTGACGATTTGATGGCGCAATGGTTAACACGCCGGACCGCTAATCTGAGGGTCCTGGGTTCGATTCCCAGCGAGGCGGAAATTTAAAGAGTTTGAATTTCCGTTCTTGGTCTTGGTGTGTGTCCTTGTCTTGTGTGTAGTCCATGGCACCCATGACACAGGAAATAGTGTGGGGCTATGAGTGTGAAGCGTTATTTATTTAATCAAAGCGATCGGAGTGAGCGCTGACGTCAATTCGGAGATATACTGCGGGAAGAAGGCGTTCTCAGAGCAGGAGAGTACAGCAATGTCGAACCTGATCAGGCAGCACCATAAGGATCTGGAGTACTATCTGGCCTTCCACTCGTACGGGCAGTACATGATCATACCCTACACACATTTGAAGAAGCATGTGGATAATTTTGATGAAGTGGTATGTAGGACTTGCTTGCCTTTATATTGTGCGTCGATCGTCTTCTGGTGTTCATTTGTTTTTTTTTTATCTGACAGAAGTAGCAAACGAGCATTCAGTCCACCTGATAGTGAGTGGCCACTGCCGCCAATGGACATCTGTAATCAACTTCATACAGAACATGGTTTCCATCTGAAGTCAATCACAGATGCGTTGCTACTCCCGAGGACTATGATGGTTCCCTCATACAAACGTGTGCCGGTGACCACACCCTTCGTGTGGCGGTGGTACTTCCCCGGTCGAACTACACTGGTTCTACCAACCTGATTGAGACGTCCATAATAACTCATGGTCTCAAACTTGTTCTTTTTCCTGTTTTGTGAATACCATGGACACTCTAAAACATAAACAATCAGACCCGAAACGTATATCTAAATTTCAGTCACATATCCATAAAGGCTATAATTATCGCGATAGAACATATGAACTGTTTATTTAAATCACTTGGGATAGCCATGTAAAATGGATTTTAAAAGCTAAAAGGTTTTAAAGTTTTTAAATTACCCTATTAGCTCCCATAAGGTTTACGTGAAGGTCCAATCTTACAACTCAATTGCAAGTCACTTTAGACGAATTAAATGAAAAGTTTCCATGATCTTTTACACATTAGCTTAGTGACGTTATTTTAAGGCTCCAAGATGGCGGACTTGGTATTTCTAATGCACTTCTATTACATGTCTTTCAAAAAAAAGAAACTGCTAAAACTTAAATTTGCAGTTGGATTTTTTTACAACTTATAAAATTTAAGAATTTTTATTAGTTTGTGATCTTAAAGTATTGTACTTTTAATATCTTTTTTTATATATACTTGTACCTAACGATAAGGCAGACGGGCCACCTAATGGAAAGTGGCTACCGTCGCCTGTGGTCATTTGCAACACCAGAGGAGTCGCCAATGCATCACCGGGTTTGAAGGAGAGCTCTTTTTGCATCTTTTTTTAAGAACCCGTATCATAGCGCTCCGGGAATACCTCAGGAGGAAGATCATTCCACATCTTTCACGTACGTGGGTCATGGAACCGTGGGTCCTACTAGTCCAGTTGGTGTGGATGGAAATTCGTTCTTCGGCAAGTGGTGCGATACAGAAAGAGTGACGTAAGCATCACAGGTCAAAAAGCTCCTCGGAACCCTAACCATCGTAAATCCGGTAGAACACGTAAAGATTCTAACCTGTCGAAGATGTATATTTAATCATCAGTAATCAGTTATTGCATTTCTGTGGAAGGGTGTAACCGATAGTTTACCTTAATATGAGACAACCATCTTAGTCCTCGGGAGGAAAATCCCTGTGGTATATTTTTTTATATTTGACTGAAGTAGCAAGCGAGCATGCAGTCCATCTGATGGTAAGTGGTGACTGCCGCTTATGGACATCTGTAATAAACTTTATATAGAACATGGGTTCTACCTGAAGTCAATCTCAGATGCGTTGCTACTTCGAATCGATCGAAACGCTAGAAATAGATGTGGCGGTGGAACATCCCTGGTTGGACTGCACTGGTTCTACCCCCTTAAATATAATTCAGAAGTCCATTCCTTCAAATAGAAACCCTGTGTTATATAAAATTGATTCAGAAGTACTTGAGCGGCCGATTACTTAAGGTGATTGCACGCTCGTTGACTGTTTCAATTGTTTAAAATATATCATTTTTACGCAGAAAAAAATGGGCGATGAAGCGGCGAGCGAAATTTCTCGCAGATTCAAAACACAGTATACTGTAGGAACTGCATATGACACAGTTGGTAAGTATTTTGATACTGATTTATTTATTGTTTCATTAAATGTTTAGTCCATCTGTAATAAATGTAAGTTGCCTAAAACCTTAAGCGGGCATTATAGCCTTTGGCAGATCACATAATTATTCGTGTTTATTATCTGTAGTGTAATTAAAAATGTGGTCCTATGACCATTGTGAATACCTGTTACATAATCAAATAATTAAATGTGTCGATTCCGCGATGATAATGGTCGTCAGTGACGTAGCGCGGACCAATGTAGACGTAGGAACTAATATCAACGAGGTCCCTTTTCTATGGTTCACAAGACCTATCCGGTGAATCTATCTTAACAAACGTGCTTTGACGCTACATATCCACTCATGGTAATCAAAAAGCTTAAAAAGGTCTTCATTTTAAAATAAAATAAAATACAAACAATCGTCGACATGGTATTTTCATAGAGAAAACAAATTGCATGATTCTATTGGACGGTGCCCTTGATAATGCCTCCACCTTCTCCTACAAAGAGGCCTTGCGAGGTCCCTTTAAGTGCGAGGCCGTGCTACACCACTGATGGTCGTGATAAGTAAAAATTACAGATATTTGTATTTATTGTACATTTAATATTTTCCACCACGTGGCCTTGATCCACGTAACTAGGCCAAAAATCCGCAAAAAGAATTCAATAAACTGTATATAATTTAATTTATATATTTATTATTATTTTTATATGGACCTTGTCTGAATTAAATAAATAAAAAAATAAATAAAATAATTGTACTGAGTATACAAAAAATAGTAACGTTTTCCAAAAACCAACGATAAATAAGCCCTAAAAATTTTTACAAGCACTTTATAAGCACGACCTGCGTTTATTCTCATAAGCGTTAACTTTGCAAAAGTTCAAATAATTGATGTGTGCTATAGTGAAGAAATTCAAGATCGTTTATTATATTGAAGGTCGCAGAAAAGCCTTGTAATGTGTAAATCGTTATTCTTTTATGACAGATTTCATATCACAAGAGACGTGAGTTTAGGTAATATGAACTATTTAAGAAATTGGAGTTCCGTACTTGAAATGGTAAAACGAATTATTTTTATTGTTACTTTATTCTTTATGGTCTACTTCAAATATGTCCTAATTGTAGGTATATTTTGTAGTTTTTTTTATTTGTATTCATTAAAATAAATTGATTTTACAATATTTCGAAAATACTTTTCAAATCTGCTATTTGCTATTAATATGTACATTCGATACTGTACAATTAATTATTTAATTTTGTAAAGAAAACTATACACATGCAATAATGTGATTTAGAAAAACGACTTTAAACGGAGGTTATTTCAAAAACCACGTGATTTATTTTTGTAATAAGTGTCACAAATGTTATTAATTGAAATGGTAGTACAGAACCCTTATAGCTCAGAAGATTATATTCTTTATAATCATAAATCGTTATTAATAATGATTAAAATGGTAGTACGGTACCCTAAAGGAAAACCTCGCGCTTAGAAGATTCTTTTCTTATACATGAAAAGCCTTGAAACAACATTACACCTGGGTGATAGATAGTTATATGAATATTTACGTCAAATATTACTTTGACACAGTTTCTCATCCCTTTAGGTAATTTTCTTGCGTGATTCCTGAAAATGTATTAGATCGTGATACTTTCAATGAAAGAAAAGTGACTAAACACGCTTTCTACACGTTCCACAGTAGGATTTTCTCCTGTGTAGTGGGTACCATGGACATGGGCTACGGTATCCCCTGCCTGTCGTAAGAGGCGACTAAAAGAGGCTTCCGGGGTTGCAGACGGCTAGAGTGGGAGCTCGAACCGTTCGGTCAGGCAATCCCGGGAAGGACGGCGGTATGTGTGGTCGCATACCGTCGTAAAGACTAGACGGAGCGGTGGGCCCAGCCGCCCATCTAGGAGGAGCCTGATGGGGCAACGCGCTCGGAGGATTCCGGTTGAAGTCTTTTCGAGATCCCGGAGTCCTCCTTTTCAACGCCGAGGACGGCCACCGAGGGGGTTTTAGTGCGGTAAAAATCCCACATAACCCTGCGTCACTCCCACGGCGTCGGGTACCTTTGGAAGGTTTCCCCCTCGAAAACAAAAAATGTGTGCGTGTACTAGCGTACACTCGTAAGAAGTGAAACTTCTTTATGACGTTATTTTTCAAAAAATAATTTACTATATGCAACTTTACAGAAATTGGTTAAATAAAGTTAAATTAGATAAAGTTTAATAAAAAGCTTTTATTAAACTTTATCTAATAATCTAATCTATAATAATCAATCTAATATCACGCGTGGTAGGGATAAGAAAAAGATGGCGCGTAACATAAAGAAGTTTCACTTTTGTTTTCCAACCCCGATAAAGAAGTTTCACTTCAAAAAAAAAAGGGTACAGCTAGTAGTATTTTATAAAAAAATCTTAAGATTTAAGTTAGGAATTAAAGCACGATGGGTAATTATAAATATTAATTTGACCTGTTACAACTGTGGTCTTTTCATATAAAGTTACTTGTATCTGCATTAAAATATTGAAGAGATGGATTTTTTTGTTGCTTCTATTGAATGTATTCGATATATGAATATTGTTTATTTATATTTCAGGCTACTTAACTTCAGGGGTCAGCGGATGTTGGACGAAAATGAAATTTAACGTACCGTATGTATCCTTATTGTTATTTAAATATATACTCGTAAATACTTAAAATTAAAGTACAACGATTAGAATTAGAGTTGGAAGTCAAATAATTTGATAATTGTTTTGTTCAGAATTAAAAGCATGTAGTCTAATTGATTACTGCTTTTTGGTGGAGGAAAACATTGTGAGGAAACCTACATACCTAAATACTTAGTTAGTTAGATAGTTAATAGTTAGTTAGATAGTTCTTTAAAAAATGTTCTCGGAGGTGTGTGAATTCCATCAATTCGCACTTGGCCAGCGCGGTGGACTATGGTCTAAAACTCTCTCATTCTGAGAGAAGACCCGTGCCCAGTAGTGGGACAATGGATTGTACCCAAACCATCTATAGGGTTTCTATCACACTTAAATGTTCGATTCTTGAAATGCTTTAAATCCACAGATACGTAGTGACCTTCGAACTCCGTGACGACGGACGCTACGGCTTCGCGCTCCCGCCAGCTCAGATCCTGCCAACATGCCAGGAGACTATGGACGGGGTGCTCTCGCTTCTGGCCCCACGAACCACAGTCATGAAGCAAAGAGACAAGGGGAATGGCGGCCAGGTGGAAACTCTGCTAGATATGGTCGTACTTGTGTGGAATATCGTTTTGTTTATTATAGTCCGTTTTTAGATGTGATGTTTTATTTAGATCTTCTTGAAAATAAAAAGAGATTAAAAATATTTGAAGGTCACTGCACAGTCACGATTTTTTATCAGTATATGTAGCATAATAAAAAATGTTTTCATGGTCATACTTATAGTAACTTTATATTATTAAGTCGTAGAATCCAATGGATTGCTATCTGAATTGTTGCCATCGTCGTCCAACATATCGATATTTATTTATTTCAAATCAGTGTATTTATTGGCAAAACCATCACAAGCACTACTGACTGATTCTCTGTCATAAAATGTTTGAGTTCGTATAAAATGGTACATTAATTAATTATCTCTAACATATATTTGAGGCCTTTATCCAACGGTGGACTTTTAAGGGCTGATACCCACCACCCGCCTAAGTTCTTAGACAAGTACTCTTGTCTTGTTTAAACATTGCTACATTTTCTAGTAGGGGTTTTAATGAAATGAAATGTCTTTATTTTGTATAGGCCTACGGGGGCACTTACAAATTGTCAGTTACATTTTTTTCTTACACTACTACCGGATCGGAATACGACCTCAACTGAGAAGATCCGGCAAGAAACTCAGCGGGTTTGTCTTTTTTCTTATTTATATCCTTTTTTAAAATTACAATCATGTTTTTTTACATGGTAATGATAGTTAGCTCCAGTATCTTGACTTATAGTTTAGTAAATTAAATTCGCTAAATATTAATTAGGTGTTCATACTTATCCAATTTCTATTCCTATTTTCTAGGCTATATTTTTCTTAGTGTTTTTTGTTGCCGATCATACTTTGTAATCTAGCAAAAAATATTTAAATAATACCTATGAACACTTCATTCACCTATAATTGAAATTACGGAAAATGGGGTCAACGCACCAACCCCCGTTCCCACACGAAACCCAACAAATGATGTTTCCTGTCCAACACTACCATAAATTTGGCAATGAATGAATTAATGACGTTATCAAAGGTGGTAATATGACTAATGATGCGTGTAATCGTTTGGGCGTCACGACAAATCGTCCTATCACGTGACCTGCTGCCATTTATCCTGGCTCGAAGGACCATTTTAACTTGAACTTCACTCCTGCTCTCCTCAAAGCAGAAACTGAACTTGTAAGGGTGGAATGACCAAACTTTAGAGATCAAGATACATTTGGGGTTAGTTCGTTATACTCATAACAATCTTATTTAGTTAATGGTCAAACTAATTTGTGTTTTGTAGTCGGAACATAAAGTATCTTTTACAGTGTGATTAGCTTAATTGCTGGTCAGTTTTTAGGTTACGATACGGGATCATTATCTGTTCTTTATTGGACTGTATCGCAATTAGCTTGTGATTTCTATTATTCTATTGAATTTATAGTTTTGGTTCGTTTTTCATTAGCTTTACGGATTTTATTTGATTTTATTCCAATATCACTACATAATATAAAACAAAGTCGCTTCCCGCTGTCTGTCCCTATGTATGCTTAGATCTTTAAAACTACGCTATGGATTTTAATGCAGTTTTTTATATAGTTTTTCAAAAGGAAGGTTTCTATGTATAATACATTCATAATATAGTGGAGAAACACTGATAATTTTAGGTTTTTCACTTTTAGGCGGAACTAAGTTCGCCGGGTCGGCTAGTTGTGATATAAAATAAAAGCGATTCCGATAGCACCAAATTCCGAAGCGTATAGAAGAACGATCTTAAGAGAAATTTCACAAGTGAACTATAAACAGTTTAATGTATTTGGCTCTATCAACAAAATATAGAGATCAAAAAATAAGGCTCATATAAGGGCCTTCATTCTATTCTATATCTTGCTTGATTATTTCTAATGACTATTCACCCATCTGAACAGTGATAGCCTAATGGTTGAAACTTGCCCTCTCGATTGGGAGGTCCGAGGTTCAAACCCAGGCACGCACCACTGATTTATGTGCGTATTAGAAATTAATTATTACTGCTTTTCGGTGAAGGAAAACATCTTGAGAAAACCTATACACCCGAGAGTTCTTAAAAAAAAAAGTTCTAGGAGGTGTGTGAAGTCCACCAATTCGCACTTGGCCAGCGCGGTGGACTATGGCCTAAACTCTCATTCTGAGAGAAGACCCGTGCCCAACAGTGGGACAATAATGGGTTGACAAGATTCACCCGTCGCAACGGTCGAAATTCGACCGTAATTTAAATTAAAAACCTTCATATTGTGTAATGTGTTTTAGTATATTTTATGTATGTTTCATGCATTGTTTGAAAATATATATTAGCATTGAACAATTCTTCTCTACATCAACTATAACCGTGCATAATTTTACACCCCTCCGCTTGCGGCAAGTATCTTAAAAAGGAATCATAACTTTTTGCTTCACGTATTAATATATCTTCATAATATTAATTATTCTGTAATTCTATTATTAGTATTTAATACACAACTAACATCTAACAATTAGGGGTGCATCGCCTCGTCAATCCATTATTCTCCCGTTACTGGGCACGAGTCTCCCGTCAGAATGAGGCAGTTTTCGGCCAAAGTCATCCACGCTGATCAAGAGCGAATTGGTGTTTTTTATAATAATGAAGTAGCAAACGAGCACGCAAGTGGTCACTGCCGGCAACCACACCCTTCCATCGAAACGCAAGAAATGCTTTACGTTAGAAATAGGTGTGGCGGTGGTACCTCCCCGGTCGAACTACACTCGTTCTGCCATATATATACTACATATTAAAACCAAGTCCCACAACGTTTGTAGACTGATTAATAGAGAATAAAACCCGCACATTGGACTAAATTTTCGTGAGACGAGGAATAATACGATGATAAATAAAATGCTCGATAGCGCTTCCGAGTTGGGAAGACAAAACTGTACTGAGAGACCACTTGGTGTTGGCAAGAATTCAGCTGCATCTTTAAATTTTCCGCATAATATTCAGTGTTCTCTGGATTATTAAGGTTAACGAGACATTGCAGTTGTGTTTCGCGCCACTGTGATTTTGAGGCTTTTCGGATTTTATTAAGACGGTTAAATGAATGAAACGCTGCAATAACTTCAGAATAAGAGATTTTTAATTTTTTTGCCGATATTTCGCAGTTACATGGTATCATGACATTATGGTATTTAATCATAATTAATTATATAAACCCAGATTATTAGCCTTTCAAAACATAAATTATACAGTTAAATTCTCACGCCGATTTTAGACACTTGTTAAGGCGGAAGAGTATATATGTATAAATAAATTAAAAAGTGCAAGAAAACTAAAGTAGGATGAAACCCATTGGAAAAAGAAGAGAATATGACAAAAATAACCAAAAAATAAATTATGGACAATGGAGGTAAATTAGGGTATATCTCGATTTACGGCAAAACTACAAGTCTTATAAAATATGTTGAATGGCAGTTCTAGGTAATAATGAATTAGATGAAAATGATGATGAATTCTCTCTATGAAAACCCAAGAATTTTGCACATTGAACTCTGTATAGAGTGGCGGACAGATGTCCATCGATGGAAATGACACAAATAGACTGCATGTTTTGCATTTGCCACTCCAATCTTTGAAAAAAAATCAAGTCCAGGGTTCGATTCCCGGCCAGACAGGTATCTGAATGATGAGTTTAGATTCATGTTCGGGGTCTGGGTGTTTGTCTATTCGTCTTGTGTGTTTCCGTGGTACCCACGACACAGGAGTAAATCCTACTGTGGGACTATGAGTGTAGAAAGCGTGAGCGTGTTTAAAGTACAAAAGTAATACTCCATAGATAAGAAAAACTAAACTAAAAACTACTTTAATTACACTTAACAATTCGGAAGGACACGTCCACTCGGCTGTTGGCAAGAATTCCGCTGTATCTTTAAATTTTTCGCTTAATCTCAAGTATACTCTAGTGAATATTGAAGTTAACGATGCAGTTCTATTTTTAGTGGAAGGTAGTTTTATTTTGAAGTATTTTTATATTTACTACTAGTTGACCCGGCGAACTTCGTTACGCCTAAAAGTCAAAAATCTAAAATTATCAGTTTTTCTCTACTATATTATGCATGTATTATACATAGATACCTTCCTCTTTAACCCTTCTATCTATTAAAACTGCATTAAAATCCGTAGAGTAGTTTTCAAGATCTAAAGATCTAAGCATACATAGGGACAGACAGTGACTTTGTTTTATACTTTGTAGTAATAGGTAGAACCAGTGTACTTCGAACGGGGAGGTACCTACGTCTTACTTATTTCTATCGTGAAGCAGTTGTTGCGGTTCGTTGAAAGGGTGTCGTTGCCGGCTCACTTTCCTATGAGACGACCATCATAGCCATCGGGAGTAGCAACGCATCTGTGATTGACTTCAGATAGAACCCTTGTTCTATTTGAAGTTGCTCACACATGTTCATGGGCGGCAGTGACCACTTACCGTCAGATACTACCGGGAGTACATTTTATATAATTTTATTTGAAATAAGTGGTATTTTACAAATCTTGGAATTCAAAATTTATTAAAAAAAATCCTTAAAAATCCCACGTAACACTGCGTCGCTCCTTTTGGGTAGGGTACCTTTTGAAGGTTTTCCCCTCGAGAACAAAGTCCAAAACTATTAAATAATCATCCAATAAAAAATAAACCCAACAAAAAACATAACCCTTTAAATTTTTAAGATACATAAAATAACTCTTTTTAAACTAAACCACAATAATCTCATTGGGCATTGTTGGTTTAACTGGTTGGCTTACTTCCAGGGAGACAAATTAATTGGGACACGGGATACTTCCCGAGTCTCGCTAGCTTTAAGGTTTCTTAGAATTATATGTTGCTTAAGCTTAAGTACTCATTAGAGACGGAGTAAATTCTTTCAAATGTATTTCTTTAATGAACAAATAATTTACTTTAAGATATAGTGATATTTTTAGCTTTTCAAGACTTGTAATGCTGTTAGATATTATTATTGTTATGGAACGCCTTGCCCGCTGATATCAGGAAAGCGCCCAGTAAGTGTATATTCAAAAAGCTTGTCCGAGAGCATTATCTGAGCACTACTACTGTCTCCTAATCATCTATTATTTTATTTTATTTTTATATATGTATTGTGTGTATTATATGTATTTATAATATAAATATATTTATTTATGATATATGTATATGTATTTATGGCTAAGTAGGTATATTAATATTTATATTGCTCGCGGTTAAAATTAACACCTGCCACTCATTTTCCAGCCACCCAGGGTTGACTGGTAGAGAATGCCATCAGGCATTAAGTTTGCCCTATTGTAACTTTTTGTAAAGGTGCAATAAATATATAAATAAATAAATTATGGTGTTCAGAACACATCAGCTCTTAAAAGGTGGTGATGAAGAGATGATGATTATAGTGGGTGTAAAGTTTGATAAAGGTTATGATGCCGCCCCAGATCGTTGATTAGACGCATCTAAAAGTAAATCAAAATAAAGAATGTTTGATTGAAATATATATTTGTACAGTACAATTATTATTATATTTTTATTATTTTATATATAAAGTACCGAATGCATAATAGGGTACTTCATATTAATTACAATCTAGCCTTATATAAGGCTAATGAGTAATTCTAATCTAAATCAAAATGCTAAATAATTGTTTATTGAAAGAGGCGTCCATGGACACTGCACTTCTTTCTAACATGAAGGGGTAGACACATTATTCTTGTGTTCTATGATTTAATTAAGTTTATAATTAATAGTATATAGTATATAATTTGTTTCATAATTACAAATGAAAAAAAAAAATACGAAAAATAGGAAAAAAAATCCAACAGAATTAACAAAAATGCATAACTATAGTAGGGCAGTAAAGCGAATACCAACATATAGTATTCCAACTCAGACCTCAGAAGGAACAATGCCCGTCGACTGAAAAATCCAATTCAATCCTAAGATGGTAACTGAAGTCCCTAGGTAGTAGCACACTTTCATTGTTAATCTCGGAAGAAAAGCGTTTATGTTTACTATTTATATTAAAGAGATTTTTGTCGGAGCCTAATTTTATAATAGCTAATATTTGATTTTTACGTAACTTAATAAAAAGGGGAATATTATAATTCGCGATATCTCACTTTTCTTTGAAACTTTTGGAACTTCGAGCCAATTAATGAATTCGTAACAGTTCAAAAAGATTTTAATTGAGTTGAAAAGTTGAAGATTGTTTCCATTTTTGCCCTCATTATGAAATGCTGTTGCAACTTCTGGGAAATTTTTGAGCAAATTTCGGAAATACTTTGAAGAGCTTCGAAATGTTTGTAGGCAAATTGAAACTGAACTTTGAGGGATATTTGATAACTTTGATTGATCTATGTGAATTTTAAAATAAACTTTTATATAGCAAAAAGTATCTAATTTAATATTTTGTGTGACTTTTCAGTTACTTCGTCATATATCAAACTTTTAAATACGTACATCGGCAAATTTAGAGGAACATTAATAAAAGTAATTTATTTATTAAACTCATGGATTTTTTAAAATGTTTACGATAAGTCTACATATATATATGATATCGCTCGCCCTCATGCAGTACGAAAAGTCCGTGATTACTTAAATAAACTTTGGCATTGCTCACATCGATTGACCAGCTCGAAGCCGGGATACGAAGCCAATACAGCACATTTTGGACCCCATAGAAAGAATGTTATACCAACGATTCCTCATAAGTATTGGCGGTGGTAATACACGATAGTAAATTCCATTGTTTTTTTTAAGAATAAAAATATATTGATGACACACTGAAATTTTCTTATTTTTTTACATTTAACTTGAATGCCTGCAAAATTAATGGTTTTCATTTCAAGTGGACCCTTAAAATAAAAATATATATGTATAAACTAAATAAAAAAAAACATTTAAAATTATAAATTATTAACATTCATGCAACGTTACTGTAATTTTGTCGGATAATAATAATATGACTTAATGAACATTAAATTGAATTCTTATTCAAATAAGACTAGGTTTACTTAATAGGACTAGGTTTTTATGTCTCATTAACTGTGTGTCTCTTAAAGTAGATACAACAGAATATCCATGTACAATCTTAATATTGTTTAAAAGGTGAGATACATATAATCAGCCTTTATCCGCAGACCTTAATCCGCAGGTCTTAACACAGATTTAGACAGTACAAAACTTAAGCACCGCAAAATCCCGAAACACTACACGATTAAAACAAATAAGCAGACCAATAAATCAATTAATCCAGATAGAGTGGAGTATCAGAGTCGGACTGAGCTGGATGTTGGACTAATGCCAATGAAGACACAACAACCGCTTAGTAGTGTAGTAGTGCAATGCGGTGCAGTTGTCCAAATTAATGCAGAGATTTGATGGACTGTTTTAGATTATTAACGTACAGTTTATGTTATTCAAAATTTATATACTAAACTAAAAGTTGCAGAAATCATTGCGCTAATAGTCGCATAATTTTGAACTGAATTAGATTTAGCAGAAATCAATGACCACTGTAAAAATTGTTTCAATTTTATTTGGACTTAAATATTATGGACATTCGTGACTACTATACGCATCATACGGTTTGTATCACTTGTTTATTAAGTTCATAGAGTAAAGATAAAATCTTATTACGGGACTGCGTAAAAAAGGTAATGGTATATGTTAATTCAATGTTGTCTCAGATATGCTGATACCTACCATCAAAATCTAATCGCTGAATAACCTTCTACTGCATCTATTACCGGAGAGGGTGTGATAATATCCTAAAAGACACTAACATAATTATGCAATACTAGCACAGAATGGTTAAATTAATTTATTCATGAATAATACTTAAAATGCGACGTTTTCCCACCCTTACCTTGAAGACCTCTCAAAATCTCGCGATAATAATGTTTGACCTAAAATTCTTCACACCTTTAAGCAAATAAGATTCTCGAGAATATAAGAGAGGGAGGGGAGGCGCGAATAATATTATTGAAATTATTTTCTGAAGCACCGAGGAGCTTTTATAGTTCTCAATATTTATGAGGCGCTGAAGTGAAGAGATTTTGCTTGAATTAATTAAATGGAAACGCTCTTTTGTTGACTTTTGGTGCTGAGCGCGGGTTTTTGGGCACAAGAGCGGTATTAGGGGCGATGAAGGTCCTTACCTTTTGTTGAGGTGAGCGGTTTGACCGGAACTCGTAAATTAAAGTGCCGAGTTTAAATATTTCTGCATGGAAATACCAAAAAATTGAACACTCTTGCTTTGTTTCACTAAGCGTTTTTTGCGTTTGCAAAAATAATAATGGTGACTTAAAAATAAAGGATAGTTTTATAAAATCACTCTCAAAATAAATGTTGGCTTATATTAGTTACATTATCTTAGTTTTCTCCTCAATTGCATTAGGTTTAGTGATCAATATTTTAATTTTTAACTAAATACTCGTACTACGTAACTAAAATTAATTAAATCTTATATAATTTAATAAATACTTTATTAACAACAGTAACATACTAACTAATTATCTCGATTATAATTATGATTTAAATTTAAAAGGTTTATTAAAACAATCCTTTAAAACATGAATTCAAACAAACCACGAAGGAAAATATTTTACTATTTTTTCTGTGGAGCAAGACTGTTCTTTACAGCAATCCATCTACAAGGAACAACAAAAAGATAACATTACTTGTATCTCCGTATCCTTAACCGCGTTTCTATCAACTTATTTCAACAAAACGATACAGGCAGTTAAAGCCATCGAAGTCACAATAAACAAAACCGTATGTGTAAATTACATTTCGCATTAATCACCCGTGTCTCGTTGCCACAATAACGCGGTTGACTTCATCTTCGAATAATTCTCTTTGTTCTTTGCGAACAATGTCCTCTTTTTCTGAGTATGGCTTAAGTGATAGGCGAGGAGCAAATTTAATTAGGAGATAGGAATTTACATCAAAATAAATATAATTTATCTTACATTTATATTGAGTTGATGTTAATTAAATAAAAGTATTTGTAGTTTTATGGTATTAATAGTAATTGTAAAAATATTTACACAGTAGTACATGTACACAGTAAACCCAGAGCCCGAAGCTACAAACATTTTTGTAATTTGTACTTGGCCTTAAAAATAATTTTGTTATGCTTATTCATAACGTTACCGAAAAACGCACTTTTAAGTAAAACCCTACCGCTGGCGTCCTTGTTTCACACCACAGCTTATCGTACATCAAAGATCTAAAGTTACCACGAGTGTAATTCTGCACAATTCGCTGTCGCGTACGCCTGTGTCTCAGACCACACTTATCCGCCGTACATCACGGCGTGTCGTTAAGGGCAGGAGGTGGTCCGATAAATCAGGGGACGTCGTCTACGCGCTCGCTGCTCGCTAATGCGTGTTCTTGTAATGAATGAGATCACGTGCCACTCGGATGAGTTACAGAGAACACACGGTCATATTCGGATTTGTCAAAATTTCGAATATAAAAGCCTATACCCATGTAAAAGTGATCGGAGACATTGTCGAACCTACAAGGATATTAGAGATATGAATATTTTATTATTCTTCAATGATGGGATTATTGCCATATCAATGTATGCCATAAAGACTTAACGATTGCTGATCGATTTCATCCACATTGACGACCCGCGTGGCGAAGCGGTTACCATACCGGTTTGACGCGCAATGGCTCCCGGGTTCGATTCCCGGCCAGGCAGGTATCTGAATGATGAGTTTAGATTCTAGTTCTGGGTCTGGATATTTGTGTAATCGTCCTGTGTGTGTGTCCATGGTAACCACGACACAGAACAAAATCCTACTGTGGGGCTATGAGTGTAGAAAGCGTGTATTCAGAAAGCGTGTAATATACATTACCACACTATTTGATCGATGCAACTGATCGATGATAGAATGATTCAATGTACGACAGTCGTGCTTACCCAAGTGCTTATCTGAATACATTTTGAGGGAATGCAACGAAATGTTACACCCCATCTATGCATGCATTGCTGCTGTGATGCAGTCTACTATTTGCTGCATCTTTTGCTACCGTATATAATGAGCCCATTTGAAGAGAGCCCTCAGTTCCTTCATATCAGTCCAGCCGGTAGTTATAGTCGTGAGGTCACGCATTTTTCTCATAGTAAAAGTGTAAAAGTGAATTCAATTAAAAAGAAATTTAAAACGGAACTGGAAATATTACTTATATTTCCAGTTCCGTTTTAAATTTCTTTTTTAAAAACTCAACCGCGAGGACCCATGTAACAGAAAGTTCAATCATTGATCGATCATCGATCGTAGTTTTATTATCTGGTAGCCTTTTAACAGCCAAGTTATGGTATGATACGTGGATTGGTGTGTGGGCGCCCTAAGGCAGTAAAACGCAGCCGGGAATTGGCTTGAAGGCTAATGCAGTTATTTTATGATGCCCTAATTTCGATCTTTTAGAGTGAGGACAGAACTATGATCATTTTGACGAATGATTGTTCAATACGAAATAGAATATACATAAAATATGTTAAAGGGTTGCGAGATTTTTATTTCTAAAAATATTGACAAGCATAGTACCTTCAAAACTAGTGTATGGGTCACTGTGAAATCTCAATGCCGTTTGTGTACTCTACAAGCTCACCGCGTGCGGGACACAACTCCTTCCTTTCGGGAAGAGCCGCGAAGTCAAAATAACGCCTTCTCGTGACCACAGTAGAAATATTGGGAACAGTATGAAAACTGCCTACAAGCGTTCGAAAATGGCACACTCACACAAATATATGTATTGACGAGGCCGCTAAGGGGTTTTCACGGTGCTTCAGTAGCGAGTGTCGCGTCAAGACGAGTTTTCACGTTGCTATTTGTTTCCGCGATGTTTTTAAAAATGCCACTAGTATTTTTTTTGTGGAATACTGCGGTTTGAATTTTTTACACTATAAAATTTAATAATAAAGAACTCCGAACGTGTCGTCGCAGTAGAATGTCTTTTTCAGTGAATAATTTGTAATTTATGAAGAATAAAGCATTTTTTATATAATGGTTTCTTAATTACTAAATATCACACACGTTTCCATCTACAAGTAGGTATCAATATTAAACTGTTTCCGTATTTTAAACTATCATAATAATTATAGGTCATGCTGGGATTAAAAAGCGAAGCGGGAGATTACCTACTTATATTATTTGTAAACCGCGGTAGACTGGCCTAAAACTCTCTCATTCGGAGAGAAGACTTGTTTCCAGCAGTGGGTCAATAATGGGTTGATGAAGAACGAAGAATAACTTGATAAAAATGCTATGCAATAGCTTTACCACGGCAGTCCCCCAGTGCTGCAAGTTTTTTTTACAGAGAATTTAAGCGTGTATGATGTTCCTTTACCATAATGTAGTGATATTTAATTTATAATACGGACATCATTATAGAAAAATCAGTGGTGCCTGTGATTCGAACTTGGGACCCTCAAATATAAACCTTTTTTTTTCGAGGGGGAAACCTTCAAAAGGTACCCGACGCCGTGGGAGCGACGCAGGGTTATGTGGGATTTTTACCGCACTAAAACCCCCCCCGGTGGCCGTCCTCGGCGCTGAAAAGGAGGACTTCGGGATCTTGAAACGACTTCAACCGGAATCCTCCGAGCGCGCTGCCCCATCGGGCTCCTCCCAGATGGGCGGCTGGGCCCACCGCTCCGTCTAGTCTTTACGACGGTATGCGACCACACATATCGCCGTCCTTCCCGGGATTGCCTGACCGAGCGGTTCGAGCTCCCACTCTAGCCGTCAGCAACCCCGGAAGCCCCTTTTAGTCGCCTCTTACGACAGGCAGGGGATACCGTAGCCCTATTCTGACCAGGCTACAGGGACGTCAAGTATAAACCTAATATTGCAATTATGAAGCTATCACTGCTTATGGCTGTTAGAAAGTTTCACGACTGCTATTAAATAAGAGTTTTAACAAGTAAGAGTTTAATAGAAAGATAAACTTAGTATGCGCATAAACATTAAAACGCTGACACGAACATTTATGCAAATAAGCAATATTAAACTTCCAGGAATATGATCATCTATCGAAGTGCTTTTTATCGAAAAGCCTTTTTGTAAACTGTTTTCCAACAAAAATGCTTACGTAAAACTGAATGGATTTTAAAATATTAGATACCGGAAATTTCAGCAAAATCAGCTAATAATAATCTGGTACAAGGATATTTAGGATCGGTTTAACTTTCATATTGCAGTGATCTGGGAATTGAAATGAGTATGGGAGATAGTGTCTCTTTATATACGAAGGCATGAAGTGAACATAGAAGTATTCTATGACTTCTAATTATTTAGAAGAATTTTATTAACTAGTCACCCGTCGCAACGGTCGAAATTCGACCGTAATTTAAATTAAAAAACTATCCTTCATATTGTCCAAAGTAGCACCAATATTTCTCTAATTTAAATAAATTTCATAATTTAACTATTTTTTTAATAAAAAAAATAGCGTTCAAAATAACATGTATTTTGAACGCAATTTTTATATAGATATGACGGAGGGGGTGGTTCTTTTTCGCTCATCGTATCAGGATAACCTACTGTGGGCTCTGATAGGGAATGTTAGCAAGAGAATAAATTGCAGACTTGATTTTAACACACAGTATATTGCCGAATTAAACTTGTTACAATCACTGAATTAATCAAACTAAATTAAGTAGGCAAGTAATCGTAGCACTAAGAACGCGGGATGATTTTAGAGGTGTCTGCTTCGGCCAACCATCAACGATAGACTGAGGTGTCGGCCATTAAACTGGTACAACCCTAACTTCATCGAACGCCACTAGATGGCGCTGGCGTTCCGGTGTTGCCACAATTTCCGACAGATTTATATTTTTAAAGATAAAAAGAGGTTTATTAACCATATCGTCCACCGCGCTGGCCAAGTGTGAATTGGTGGACTTCACACACCTCCGAGAACTTTTTTTAAAAGAACTATAAGGTGTGTAGGTTTCCTCACGATGTTTTCCTTCACCGAAAAGCAGTGATAATTAATTTCTAATACGCACATAAATCAGTGTTGCGTGCCTGGGTTTGCACCTCGGACGTCCTGATTGAGAGGGCAAGTTTCAACGATTAAGTTATCACTGCTCTAATCTAAGATATGCGGTTGTTTAATTCTTTTGCTGATATTTGTTCCCATTTAATTGGGTCAAAATATTGAAAAATAATTCAAAAACTGCAAATAAAGTACCCGTTACATATTACAAAAACCTTAACACAAACAGCTTTAGTGCTGGCCGCCGCCAAAGTGCAAAATGTTCTACACACCTAATACCATAAGCAAAATCTGTTTGTCAGAAAAATACACGATTTGTGGTTCATCGTATCTTCAAATCAATCAACTGAAGTACTTCTCCGTGCGATCCATCAAGCGTCTGCATTAATTTGGACAGTTGCACTGCACTGGGCCGTTGCAGTAGCGTGTTGGCTGCTGTCCAATCCTGGATTCGACCGGATCAGATATTTTGTGCTCCGCCCTAATTGATTTATCTTAGATCCCTTACATTTGTTTCTGCGTATATTTTACAATACGTACGACGATGCTGAGCGTCAGTATTTCCCGCGATTAGTAAGAGAAGCTATAATAATCAAAAAACATCCTAATAACTTTAACAGAGAAGATGGTTTTAAGTTAGCGCAAACGTGGAATTCAGTGGTTAGTTTATGTAAATCACAAAAAGTGCAAAGTATTGGGTGTAAAGATACAGTTAGTGATGTGTGTCGTGATATGGAACCTAAAAAATAAAAACGAACTAGACGTAGGGTAGATAGGTTATCTACCACTAGTGCTTGTCAACGGTTCGTCCCCGCCACCGCAGTTGCGCCGTGACCACGATCTATGTGACTGGGTCGAAATATCAGCAAAAGATTTTTGAAGATTTAAAGATTTTATTGAACACATAAACAATATCACAAAACTGAAGATTCGTAAACAACTACAATAGTTACAAAACTGTGTCGTAGGTCGCAGATAAACGCCCTCTCTGGAACGTAAAAATACTCGGACGTCCTACTTTAATTAACAATATCGAACAAAAGAAGACTTAAATAATTCAAAACCGCATATCGGGAGTACCCGCGATAATATTATTTTAAAATCATATATTTCTGCCTATGTTTAATAGTGATTTGATAAAGGCGTGTTTTCCGATTCACTATCGTACGAGGCGACCATCTTAATCTTAGTCCTCGGGAGCAGCAACGCATCTAATATTGACTTGAGATAGAACCTCTGATATATATGAAGTTACTAACACCTGTCCACGAGTGGCAGTAACCACTTACCATCAGTTTTCAAGGTGGTAGAACCAGTGTAGTTCGACCGGGGAAGCACCACCGCCACACCTATTTCTAGCGTGAAGCATTTCTTGCGTTTCGATAGAAGAGTGTGGTTGGTGCCAGCAACCACACTCTTCTATCCACACATTTCCACATGAGGCGACCATCGTAGTCCTCGGGAGCAGCAACGCATCTGTGATTGACTTAAGATGGAACTCATGTTCTATATGTAGTTGATTACAGATGTCCATGGGCGGTGGTGACCACTTACCATCAGGTGGACTGCATGCTCGTGTGCTACTTCAGTCAAATAAAAAAAAAAAGTTTTTTTTACTTTATCCTAGCCTGCTTTATAGCTGCCTGATGTAAATTAGTCATCGTCGCCTACGGACTTATTCGCAACACCACAGGAGTCGCCAATCCATCGCCAGCTTTATAGTTGGACTGTATGACCGTTTGCTACTTCAATCAGATAAATAACTACTGTGGAACTTAAACATACACACACACTGCATGACTCTATTCCGTAAGCTGTGTTCTTCCATGTTAAAAATATAAACGACGACTTAAACGTAATTTAATTTAAATATGGCACTACTAATCAAAAAAGTCGAAAACCAAACCGCATCGTAGCATACAAATCGGGACGTTAATTTCGAGCGACATTTTGCCGTTTATTGCGTGTTTATATCATTAGTCTAATTTTAGTCGTGAAATCGTGCGCGTGGTAATTGCTCGGTTTTCAAATTTAGCTTAAACTGCGGTTTTGGACACACGCGCGTCTTGTAAATTTACTGAGATCGTCTAAATTGGATAGAATTAAGAAATTATATTTCGTGTTTAGTGTTTCTCAATTGAATAATTTAGGTAGTAATTATTTTATTTGAATTATTCCAAATATAAAATTTAACGTCTCAACGGACAATGCGTTGAATAATAATACGTAGCCCTGTTTGTTATTTGAAGAGAATGAATAAAAGATTTCATTATTCAATTGAATACACCATGTGGTAGAATTGCAGAATTTGTATTTCTAAATAAATTGATAAAAAAATTAAGAGAGTATAATATATAAAATAAAAACCAAACTGATATTAACCAATCTACTCCAATCAAGTCGCCAAAAAATCGCAAGTGTGTTGCACCAACTAGAGCTGAAAAGCCAACCGTCTAATACGACAGGACATAAGACAAACGATGACGTTCATCCACCGCGTCACCATTAATCACAATTAGGAGACCGGCGCATACATTGGATTATAAGTTAATTCCCAAAACTAGAAATTATCATGGAAACAAAAAACCCAACTGCTAATACCTAGGTTTGCTGTCGAGTATTACGTCGCGGTTTTTGATCTTTATAAACTTTTTAGAAGTTCGTCAAAAGTATTCATATAAATGTATTATAAAAGCATTAATGTTAGCAGTGTTAGCGAAATGGTTGAAACTTGCACTCTCGATCGGGAGGTCAGTTGTTCAAACCCAGGCAAGCAGCACTGACTTTTCTAAATTATGTGCGTATTAGAAATTAATTATCACTGCTTTTCCCTGAAGGATAACATTGAGAGGAAACCTACACACCTGAGAGTTCATTAAAAATAAGTTCTCGGAGGTGCTTGAAATCCACCAAGTTGTACTTACCAGCGTGGTGGACTATGGCCTAACACTGCCACATTCTGAGAGAAGACCTTTGCCCAGCAATGGGACAATAACGAGTTGAAAATGTGGGACAAACTTTCATTTGTTACTCATTTAGTTATGATAATAAAAAAAGTTAATCCTTTCGTTCGGTTCGTTATTCTCATTCTAACGCAGTTGGGTAACATGGAAATTACGCTTACAATTTTTTAAATCGATAACCAAAACAATATGTAACAATGTACCTGACATTCAAAGATATCTAAGTAGAACAATCTAAGGATGTTGCGTTATTATTGTGATTATGTAAAACTAGCCTATTCCTGCGATTACGCCAGTTTGGATTAAGTGAATAAGTATTCCGTGAAATAATCTAGCCCATAAACTATATCGAAAAGTTTCAGCGAAATGCGACCAGTTAATTTTTACGTACAACAGTAATAAACACAAATACATCCTTACACACTTTTACATTTATACAAATTGTGTAAGTTGACTTGAAGCATTCTAACTTAGTGATCAATGACTATGTTCAAGTAATCACAACAATGTTGTTGTTGACTATGTGATCACAAGTAAGGCTGCTGATATATTTGGATTCAGTGAAAGTGATCGAATCATTTACTATGTTTTCATAAACTGTAAAAATAAACAAATATTAAGTTTGTAAAGTAATTATTAACAGATATTCACAGAGCTAATTATTGAATATTAGCTGGCCCGCCTAAGTTTGTTTCGCCTAAAAGTCAAAAATCTAAAATTATCCTCTTAAAGTGCTCCTCTACTATATACTTCTCATACATAGAAACTGTTATTTATTGTAACCGAACTAATTATTAAATACTAGCTCACAGGACGAAAAGTTTCCCCTAAAAGTGAAAAATCTAAAATTATTCTCATAAAGTGTTCCTCTACTCTAAACTTCTCATACTGAAACTGTTATTTATTGTAACCGAACTAATTATTAAATACTAGTTCACAGGACGAAAAGTTTCCCCTAAAAGTGAAAAATCTAAAATTATCCTCCTATAGTGTTTCTCCACTATACTTCTCATACATAGAAACCTTCCACTTGAATCACTCTATCTATTAAAAAAATTTAAATCCGTAGCGGACTTTTAAAAGATTTAAGCATACATAGGGACAGACAGCGAAAAACAACTTTGTTTTATACTATGTAGTGATTACATTAGTCCAAAAGTGCTTGAAGGAGTATGTAGATGTATGAAGAAATCCCTATCAAAGTTCTAAGCATGACTGATTAGTACTTAACATAAATAAATTAGTCGGCTAATCGCACTTCTTATGTTTAGATAAAAGTGGGCAGCGTAAGACAAATGATGATATGCCACCCAACGTGAACATTAATTGCTGTTAATCTACGTCACTACAATTAAATAGTAATAATGATAATGAAGAGATTTCCGAAATTACCTTTAAAGAAAAATGGAGAAGACATAATTACCATTTGCTTATAACACTGTTATACTTAATACATATACGTGTATTTGTATTACTTTAACACTATCTATGCTTTGCTAATAGTTATCCGTTAAGCCGTAAGCAACTTTAAATTTAGTCGCATTAAAAACGCAAAATTGCAAGACTGCATTAATATATAAACTGTCTGATGGGAAGAGCACGTTCATTTATCACAATTAGCGCTGAAACCGACGCATTGTCCCGTGCGTTGAAGTCGTTCGTTTGGAAAACCCTTAGATATATAGGTAAGTATAATTCGGATTCTTACTTTAAGATAGTCATTGAAACTTTAGAAACTTTTTAAAAATAATGAGTAAGCTTTTGAATATTGGGTAATCGCTGGATCCAGATGGCTCAGGACTGGTCGAAGTGGCGCAGATTATCGGAGGCCTATGTCCAGCAATGGACCTTCAAAGGCTGATGAATAGATGGATGGATTTGAATATTACCAAAATATTATTAGTAATAGGTGCATTAATTTCATACACACATTAAATACAAAAAGAAGAAAACAAACAAGTTAAAAACTACTGATAAAATTTAATGCTACTTTAATTATGCATGTTCATAATGCCCGAATTTACTCAAAGTTGTTTTGAAACTATTTATTGAAGCACATTTTAATACAGAAAAACTGCGTTATTTCCGAAATCAAAATTTTAACTGTAAATCCTAAAAATACGTAATAAATGATTAGGAACACCTATAAAAATAAAAGCTTTGCGAATTTTAAAAGCTATAATGGCACGGCTGCTGAAATAAACTGTCCGATGGGACGTCGTCGGCGTCCATTAATCACAATTAGCGCTCAAACCTCAAACCAACTCATTGTTTTGTGTAAAGTCGTTCTTCCAGAAATGGCCTTATACGCTTTTGTTAATGTGCTACTGTGATATTTACTCTTAGGTCTTATTTTAACTGTGTGAAAACGTAATATTTGTCAGGTATATCAATATTATTTTTACTAGCACAACCGACGCGACTTCGTTCGCGCAGACTATAATAAACGCTTTCTACACTCATAGCCCCACAGTAGGATTTTCTCCTGTGTCGTGGGTGCCATGGACACACACAAAGACAAATGCACAAATATTCAGACCCAGAACAAGAATCTAAACTCATCATTCAGACACCTGTCTGACTGGGAATCGAACCCGGGACCCACTGCGTGTCAGACCGGTACGGTAACCGCTGCGCCACGCGGGTCGTCTCAATAATCGTATAATGTAACCTATCCAACCATTATACATTTATGCACCACTCCTGGACATGCCCTTCCCCCATCCGTAATTGGGATTTGGTCAATAGTCATAGTCAGCAGTAGGTTTTGATGCTATTACGATAGTAGTCTCAAAAATTTTTGCGACGACTGCTTTGCTTAAGGGTACACTGATCATTGTGCGGCGGCGGTGTCTTTCGGTCTTTCGTAGATATTGATATGTTCTCTTATATCATAGAACATTTTTTGTTTTGTTTTTTAAATTAATTCATGACAAACACAGAAACACAAAGGTAAAAAAATAATATATAGGTGGTAGAACCAGTGTAATTATAGGTGGTAGAACCAGTGTAGTTTACCCGGGGAAGTACTACCGCCACACCTATTTCTAGCGTGAAGCAGTTTTTGCGTTTCGATGGAAGGGTGTGGTTGCCGGCACATTTTCACTTGAGGCGACCATCATAGTCCTCGGGAGTAGCAACGCATCTGTGATTGACTTCAGATAGAACCCCATGTTCTATGTGAAGTTGCTTACAGATGTCCGTGAGCGGCAGTGACCACTTACCATCAAGTGGACTGCATGCTCGTTTGCTACTTCAATCTTATAAAAAAAAACAAAACTTTTCTCTTTATAATATTAGTATAGAAGTAAAGGTAACAACATATGTTTATACATGTTACATATATAATATAGTGGATCGTAGAGTTTAATTACTCTTCAGATTTGACGACACGCGTGATGTTTCGGTCACCATACTGGTCTGATAGGCAGAGGTTACCGGATTCGATTCCCTGCCAGTCAAACATCTGAATAATGTACCTATTTAGATTTCGATTTGAGGTCTATGTTTATGTAATCCGTGTTTGTGGCTTTGGCACTAACGATATAGGAAAAATACTTGAGTAGTAAGGAAAAAGCTATTATGTTTTGTCATTTATGGTCATCGTAGTTGTTAGTTGTTGTTCATCGTTGTACCATCACTGAGTCATTTCACAGTAAAATATTACGACAATAGACTTTAATATAAACAGAGGTTCTATTTTGAAGCCAATCACAGACAGGTAGCTACTCCCGAGCAACCACACCCTTCCACTGAAATGCAAAAATTTCTAGCTATAAATCGGTTACCAACACCTCTCTAGGCACACTATTCACATTTTCGCATATTGCAAACCCTTTTTTTAATTATCTACATATAGTTACACTTATAAAGAAAATCAACTAGATTAAATGAACATAGATTTTTTAAGATACTTCGTAATATTCGCTCGAACAGAATCTGTTCACAGGTCACCCATCAAAATGTCAGAGTTAAAAATGAAGTACGGAGAGCGTTTAGCCACTGATCCGGAGCTAATTGTTGGCAGGCGATCAATCGTGATCCATCGCTCGGGCACCCCCAACTAATAGTCTTGACACCGGCCACACGGAAGAGACTGCCGGCAAGAACAATTTATTGAAGTGAAACTTCTTTAGGCGCATGAGGGTAAATTTTTTACAGATGAAACGTCACGCCGGTATGCAACGGAAGTGTCGGAAAAGAGAGAGAGAGTGATCGAGACCGATTGAGAGAGAGTAAGACAGGGCGAACGTAGCATGAGCAACTAGCCGTGGAGTGAGAGGAGGGAGCAAGCGAGTGAGAAAGATTGAGAGAGAAAGTGAGACAGAGCGAACGTCGTATCACGCCTTTTTCCCTTCCTCTTAATCTTGGAAATTTAAAGTTTTAGATTTGTATAAATATAAACAAGATTTATAAATTAGTTCGCCAAAGAAGTTTCACTTCTGACATGTGTACTTTGTACGCACGCATGTTTTTTTTTTATTTATTTCACTGAAGTAGCAAACGAGCATGCAGTCCACCTTATGGCAAGTGGTCACTGCCGCCCATGGACATCTGTAATCAACTTCATACAGAACATGGGTTCCATCTGAAGTCAATAACAGATGCATTGCTACTCCCGAGGACTATGATGGTCGCCTCATGTGAAAGTGTGCCGGCAACCACATCCTTCTTTCGAAACGCAAGAAATACTTCACGCTAGATATAGGTGTGGCGGTGGTACTTCCCCGGTCGAACTACACTGGTTCTACCACCTTGTTAACAAGGCAAAAATGTGGCATACTTTGCAAGTCTTAGCTCGCGGCCATTCAGAAGAGACATCCAGAGAGGACAAATCAAAACTGTTATACATTTTACTTTTTTTTTTATATTTGTACCTAACGATAAGGCAGACGGGCCACCTGATGGAGAGTGGTTACCGTCGCCTATGGACATTTGCAACACTAGAGGAGTCGCCAATGCATCGCCGGCCTTGAAGGAGAGCTCTTTTTGGACCTTTCTTGAAGAGCCCCATGTCATAGCGCTCCGGGAATACCTCAGGAGGAAGCTCATTCCACAACTTGCACGTGCGTGGCAGGAAAGACCGTGCAAACCGACTTCTAAATTAACCTAAACGTATTTAAAAATATGTCAACCGTTTGACATATAACGCTTAAACAAGTATCAAACTTATTTGGTCACACTATTTGGTTCATTACACATTTGATTATATTGTTTTTACACTGATACATTATATACGAGATTTTAAAAAGATTTTTAAAAATGCCATGCTATGTTAATAATAATGTTATTTTTAATGATTTTCAATAGGACTTTTAATTATATTTGTATACCCAAATGGGTCGAATATAGAGCACTTTATTTATCCATTGGAATACCTGTAAGACCTATATTCACAAATAAAGAGATTTGATTTGATTTGATTTGATATGTTTTCTGCTACTGCAGCGCCGCCACTATCAATATGGTATATACAATAGAGGTAAAGTTATAGAAAACAATTATTATTTTACAAATTTCAATCAACGAAATACTTCAAGATCATGCTTCTGTGCATTACCACAGTACATATGAAACTATATTTTTTTTATGTTTGACGACCCGCGTGGCGGAGCGGTTACCATACCGGTCTGACGCGCAATGGATCCCGGGTTCGATTCCCGGCCAGTCAGGTATCTGAATGATGAGTTTAGATTCATGTTCTGGGTATGGGTGTTTGTGTATTCGTCTTGTGTGTGTCCACGGTGTGTGTGTGTCACCCACGACAAAGGAGAAAATCCTACTGTGGGGCTATGAGTGCAGAAAGCGTGTAGCGTGTGTGTTTCACTTTTATAGTTTAACAAATTGATATTATGAACTATACAAACAATTCAATCGTGACAATAGGAAGCATAACAAAACTTATGAAAGTAGACACACAATAGAAGGCATAGGAGTACATTTTACGCTAAAAGCAGAATCGGCAGAAAATCTTTTTAGTTTAATGTAGAATAATGTAGATATACAAATTGAATCGCGCATATATACTAGTAAAATATACTACAGATGTTGCTTGCAGAAGTTACAGATCAAGCTTTATTAGACGTCTCTTCTATGTGGCTCACCTCAAATATCTTACATGACTGAAGAGTGCTGTTATTTCCAAATTAATAAAATATTTAAACATGACATTTTTCATATCTAAGACGATAAGAACGTACTCGTAAGAAAAAAAGTAAAATACCATTAAATTCTTACCAGGACACTGTTTTCTTTTTAAATTGTGCAGAAATAAATAATAGTTTAAAAAAACTAAAAAACACGCTTCTTATAGCAAACCGAACTAAAAAATAGAAAATAAATTTAAATGAATTTAAATTAAGAAAATAGTGTTAAAAATTTCAATGAATATAAATTAATAATAGTGTGAATAAAAAAAATATATTATTTTAAAAAAAGCGTGGGGTGCATGGTGTCAATGGTTATACATATTTTATTGACAGATATGAGTAGAGTGATTATCATTTCGATAATATCTTAAAAAGCACCCCACGCTTTTTTTAAATATATATTTTTTTTATTCACACTATTATTAATTTATATTCATTGAAATTTTTAACACTATTTTCTTAATTTAAATTCATTTAAATTTATTTTCTATTTTTTAGTTCGGTTTTCTATAAAAAGCGTGTTTTTTAGTTTTTTTAAACTATTATTTATTTTCTACTTTTTAGTCAAATTAAAAAATGGAATAATTTTATCAAGTTAGTGTATTGTCATCGGTCCTCAATAAATCTACAAAGTTTGAACGAAATCTGGTCGTTTAAAGTGGGTCAAAATCGCGCCCAAAGAAGTCGGTTACAAACAAACATACAGGTGAAGCTAATAAAAAGCTAATAAAAAGCATACACTTATTAAATGTTCTTAATCTACAATTAGATTATTTTCCTAATTTGAATTTACCCATAAATAGCAATGAGAAGTTTGTAGATGAACCATAAGTATGTTAGCCAATTAAATTTCATAAAAAAATATACTTAACATAAATGAAACATCCTGTATATCTTCAGCTAATAAATATAAAGTGAGAAGAACGGATAACTCACCCGCAGCTAATTGCAGACAGGCAATCAATCTTAGGAATCATCACTTCTACTGCTGTATGGAGTAATTGATGCTAGTATTTTTGTATATTTTGTTATGAAAGAGCAGTGATAGCCTAATGGTTGAAACTTGCTCTCAATCGGGAGGTCCGAGGTTCAAACCCACCACTGGTTATAAATGCGTATTAGATGCGACCACGCATATAAATGCGTATTAGAAATTAATTATCACTGCTTTTCGGTGAAGGAAAACATCATGAGGAAACCTACACACCCGAGAATTCTTTAAAAAAAATGTTCTCGGAGGTGTGTGAAGTCCAACAATTCGCACTTGGCCAGCGCGGTGGACTATAACCTAAAATTCTCTCATTCTGAGTGAAGACCCGTGCCCAGCAGTGGGACAATAATGGGTTATACCCCGTTATGATATAGAAGTTGGGATCTATCGACTTAGTGGGATCAGTTGCTTAAAAAAAACCTAAAACGTTTTCTGAACTCATAGTCTCACGGTAGGATTTTCTCCTGTGTCGTGGTTGCTCTAACCTCCCTTAATGGGAGTTTTTGACAATTTTGACCTAGGTTTTGATAACTGCAGTGTAGTTTAACCTCTCACAGGAAGATGTATCCTCTAGATTTTGTGCCTAAATCGACATCTGCGACATCCAAGTAAGGAAAGGGAGTGATTCTATTTGAGACACATTATCTGGGACGTCGGCTTTTTGTCCACTAGTTGGGAAGTAGTCAGTGCCGTAAACAACTGTGATGAATTCTTGGTAGCATTTTAGTCCTATCTAAAGCCGATCCGAAATGTATGGCTACTTTTATAAAATACGTTGAAACGTCTTGTGTTTTTTCTTGTAACACCATTTTACTTGAATATACCAGTCTAAATCTAACAGTGAAGAAAAAAAGCAGTCGAAAAGAGAACCTCCTCCTTTCTAAAAGACGGTTAATAAAGGGCTAAAGACAAAACATTGAAAGAAGGATCATAAAAAACGCATCGTGCATTAGATACTTTGTGATTTTATAAACTATCTTTTAAAGTGTCACCAGATAAGCAATAAATTCCATCAACTTGTCCGAGGTTAATTCCCGCGGTTCTTCCTGTACACATACTTAAAATACATGTTTACTTCTGGCGAAACAAACAATTGCTGGTGTTAATAACTCATGACAGTGCCTGATTGTATCAGCTCATGAACCTGATTGGGTATTTAAAATCATGTGTTCCGAAAATTATATTTCCGTTTGCTACATTACATTATGATAATATGACATCTGTCTGTCTGATGGTGTACGAATAATGAGAGAATTGACTATCCACAATCGCGTTACCTCATTAAATTTTGATGAGGTTCGAATTCATTTGGAACTATACATGTGCTAATATACAGTTTTATTCAACGTATCGCATGTAGCTCAACGTCGAATTATTTTCATTCAAAATTCGAGTATTTCTAAGTCTAATAACCTTTATGATTTTGATTGACGACCCGCGTGGCGGAGCGGTTACCATACCGGTCTGACGTGCAATGAGTCCCGGGTTCGATTCCCGGCTAGACAGATAGGTTAAGATTCATGTTCTGGGTCTGGGTGTTTGTGTATTCGTCTTGTGTGTGTCCATGGTACCCACGACACAGGAGAAAATCCTAGTGTGAGGCTATGAGTTTAGAAAGCATGTTTTTTTTTAAACCAATCTGTCTCAAAATCCAATTGACACTATACTTGTAATCTTGGATTTTTGCAATAGCAAAATCGATGGTGATCCAAGTCCTAAGTCTAAAACACATACAAAACCGGGTAGTTAGGTTATTTATAAGATGAGAAGAGATTCGTGTGATGGAAATGCATTAACAGTAAAGAATATAACACGAGTACTATACCCATACAATTAAGACAATTTAATGGTTGTAATCAATATAAAACAAAGTAATTTAAATTCTTTACATATCTTGTACATTTAAAATGTATTCAAATGTGTAGATGATGCGTAATAAATTGAAGTACAAATTGGAACTATCAATAATGTTGATAAAACCAACATTACAAGTTCTACCGTACTCATATATAAAATTTATTGACAACTTTATCCATATACCTCGATAAGATAGCTCCTATCAGTAATTAACTGTAACTTATAGTTGTAAATGAAATTCAACTCTATATTTATTATTAATAAGATATATGGATTAATTTATTGATAATGATATCATAAGATAAGTATGCATGCCTTTCAATACATTTGGAACAAACAGTGAACGGTTAGTATTTAAAATGTTAGTAAAACTATTATTTTTAACTGTTTTAAGTGTAGTTGTAAGTGCAGAAAAGGTTAGATTAGATAATTATTCTTTATACAAAGTACATCCAGAAAATGAAGAGCATTTAGACTATTTGATAGATCTTTATAAGAAATCAGATGGCTTAGAGTTTTGGAAACCACCAACGAATGTAGGGGACTATGTTAGTGTTGTGGCCTCACCAGAGGTGAAGAATGAATTTGAGCATTCGCTAACGAAGAGGAGTTTATTCTACGAGCAGACTGTAAAGAGCATTCAAGAGTAAGTACATCACAACCACACACTGATATCAGTAATAGTTTGTTTTTATTGTCTGTTACAAAATATGAAATGCGACGTTACATATTTCTGTAAATAAGTGACAACACAATTATATTCACCCATCAAAAACATTTTATTACTAAGAACGCATCGAAAACGGAGATGAATTAAATTTCATTTTAAGCAACATGATTAGCCACAAAAGCATTATTGTTTCTATTCTTAAAAAGTATTTTACTACATTATAATCATTTAATATACTTCACAGAATGAAGTATTATGAAGTATTGAACGTAACTGAAAGGCACTGATACAATACATTTTTATTCTTATTTTACTTTACACGTCCTAAATCTTAAACAAGTCCTAAATCAAATCTATTTTAACTTATAATAAAAATTCTTCTTATTTCAGAGCATTTGATAATCAAATCTTAGGCCGAAAGAAGCGGGACACAAGACAACAACTATTTTGGACTAACTACCAAACCATTGATGACATTTACGCATGGTTCAATCACCTTGCCAGTACTCATAGAGATATAGTAACTATTGTTACCATTGGACAGTCATACGAAGGTAAAAACTATTTGATAGTATTTTTTTTATAGTTAGACCTAACGATAAGGCTGACGGGCCCCCTGATGGAAAGCAGTCACCGTCGCCTATGGACATTTGCAACACCAGAGAAGTCGCCAATGCATCGACGGCTTTTGAGAAGGGCTCTTTTTACACCTTTCTTGAAGAACCCCATGTCATAGCGGCCCGAGAATACCTCAGGAAGAAGCTTATTCCACATCTTGCACGTCCGCGACAGGAACGAGCACGCAAACCGAAAGTATTTAAAATCATACATACAATTGTCCAGCTTTTTAACGTACCTTCTAGAATTCCCTTTAACACGTTTATGCTTTTAAATCCAGTTTCATTTTTTCAAGATTTCATCATAAGCTTTGGAATATTTGCATCACCAATGATTTAAAGATAATGTAGTAAATATTGGAACAATCGACTTAGTGGTAAATGGTCACTGCCGCAAATAAACATTTGTAAAACTTCATATGGAAGAGACGTCTGAAGTGAGTCACAATTACGTTGCTTGCTACTCACAAGGTCTAAGATGGTCTCCTCGTATAAAAGTAGACAAGCAAAAACACGTTCCACCAAAATGCATAAGCTGTTTCGTGCTATAAAGAGGTGCTACGTACATAAGTTTCTGAGAGTCTAATATGAAAATGAATTTGCAGGGCGAAATATAACTGGTGTCAAATTATCTCGCGGAAATGGAAGACGATCTTTCTTCCTTGAAGGTGGTCAAGTGGCCGCTGATTGGCTGTCACCGACCATCCTCACTTACGTGGTCGATCAGCTCGTCAGAGGTACCAGCGCTGAGGCCAGAGCTGCCTTAGATGAGTATGATTGGCATATCTTCCCAATCGTTAATCCGGATGGACATTTATTTACCCAGAACTCTGTAAGTATATGAGTATAAAACGCTATATACACTCATAGCCCCACAGTAGGATTTTCTGTGTCGAGGGTGCCATGGAAACACACAAAGTAGAATACATAAACACCCAGACCCAGAACAAGCATCTAAACTCATCATTCAAATACTTGTCTGGCCAGGAATCGAACCTAGGACCCACTGCGTGTCAGTCCGGCATGGTAACCGCACCGTGTCGTCAATATATGTCGAGTATGTTATCTTACGATGACCCGCGTGGCTGGGAAGCGCTCCGCTTACAATAAGTACCGGTCAGATATGCAGTGGGTTCCGAGTTCGGTTCCTGTCCAGACAAATATCTGAATTATGAATATAGATTTTTGTTCTGAGTTTGGTTTGTGTATTAATCTTGTGTGTCCATGGCACCTACCATACAGGAAAAAATGTTTAGCGTTTGTCTTAAGGATTTTTTTAAAAATTACTATTAAACTACGCTAATAATATTAGTTCTTTAAAAGCAACAAGACGTATTTAACATTTATATTATTTACAGTATTTCACATAATAGATCTACAGTGATTTTTATGTAATAAAATCACTAATTATTTGAATTAAGTTCGTATCACTGATTTGTTTAAAACTAACTGAACCCCGCAGCTTCGTCCGCGTTAAAAAAATCGATGTATCGATTGTCCCGTGGGAATAAGGTATTTTTAACAATAAAAAGTAGCCTATATGTTATTCCAGAGTGAAAGCAAACTTTATGAAAAAAAAATTATGAAAATCGCTCCAACCGTTTAGACGTGAAGAAGTAACAAACTTTCGCCTTTGTAATATTAGTATAATTATGAACATAGTATAAAGAAGTCGCTTTCCGCTGTTTGTCCCTATGTATGCTTAGATCTTTAAAACTACGCTACGGATTCAATTCAATTCAAGAGGAAGGTTTCTATGTATAATACATGCATAATATAGTGGAAGAACACTGATAATTTTAGATTTTTGACTTATAGGCGGAACGAAGTTCCCCGAAGAATCAAGAAACAATAAGTACTGTAATTAAAACTTTATTACAGGTCAGATCGTGGCTCAAAAATCGAAGACCTGTTTTTAGATCAAATGAAATAGGAGTAGATCTTACTAAGAACTGGAATTCACAATGGGGAGGTGAGAATTAAATTATAAGTACTCTAGCTACTGGGGTCTTAATTTGCTCGAAATGAAAAAAAAAATGTTTCGTATTTCGCAATTACTTAATAAACACAAGCAATATTCGAATTTATAAACCTATTTAACGACATTAGAATTTCTTCTTCTTTATGTTGGGTTTTAAGATTTAATGGAATATCACTACGTAATATAAAACAAAGTCGCTTCCCGCTGTCTGCCCATATGTATGCTTAGATCTGTAAAACTACGCTACAGATTTTAATGCAGTTTTTTTAATAGATAGAGTGATTCAAGAACGAGGTTTTAATGTATAATACATGTATAACGAAGTTCGCCGGGTCGACTAGTTATAATTTCTTGTATTCATTTTTATTATTAGGTACTTAATATTTATTACTTAATATTTATTTTTATTTTATGTCTCGGAGGAGTAAAAAAAACATGCGTGCGTACAAAGTACACATGTCAGAAGTGAAACTTCTTTGGCGAACTAATTTATACATCTTGTTTATATTTATACAAATCTAAATCTTTAAATTTCCAAGATTAAGAGGAAGGGAAAAAGGAAGATAGGCTAGGAATTTAATTGTCATTAAAATAAAAATATTACGCTATGCGACAGAAATGCCGTCTAAAGTTCTAATAATTAACTAGTAAACGAATACACAACCAATAGGGCGTGTATTCTTTCTCGATATCCCGTATTCTCTCTCTCTCTTGTTCAATCCCACCTCACACTCCATAGCACTATGCGCGATACGACGTTCGCTCTGTCTCACTTTTTCTCTCAATCTTTCTCACTCGCTTGCTCCCTACTCTCACTCCACGGCTAGTTGCTCATGCTACGTTCGCCCTGTCTTACTCTCTCTCAATCGGTCTCGATCACTCTCTCTCTCTTTTCCGACACTTCCGTTGCATACCGGCGTGACGTTTCATCTGTAAAAAATTTACCCTCATGCGCCTAAAAAAGTTTCACTTCAAAAACCGTGAGACAATTGCAACTACAAAGAAGCCTGTGGTATATAATTCGACTGGGAAGTTACCACCGTCACGTTTATTTCTGGCGTCAAGAGGTTCTTTTATATGAGGCTCACTTTTGTATGAGGAGAAAATCTAGTTCACGAGAGTAGCAAATTAATAACTTCAAATAAAACCCTTGTTCTGTATTTGGTTGTATCCAAAAACTCATTGTCGGCAGCGACCACTTCATCAGGTGAATTGCACGAATGCTAGATTGCTACTTCAATTTCATTAAAAGTCAGTATAAGTGTTAGACTTACAATCAGTAGACTATTTTGTAGTGCTAAGCTACATGCAGTGATAGCCTAATGGTTGACTTGCCCTTTCAATTGAGAGGTCCGAGGTTCAAACCCAGGCACGCACCACTGATTTACGTGCGTATTAGAAATTAATAATTATGCTTTTCGGTGAGAGAAAACATCGTGAAAAAACCTACAGCCAAGAGTTCTTTAAAAAAAAAGTCCTTGGAAGTGTGTGAAATCCACCAATTCGCACTTGGCCAGCGCGGTGAACTATGGCCTGAAACTCTCTCATTCTGAGAGAACATCCGTGCCCAGCAGTGAGACAATAATGGGTTGACGACGAAACGACATGCAATTAGTTAGAAATTTGTAAAAGCCTTCTGAGTAAAGACTGCTCTCATTATTCCAATCGCTGACTCCGTAACGTATTTCTAGCAATAGATCGGAATAATTGTCATTCATTCTAGTTTTAGAATATGCTTGTATATTTTATATAAAATTTTCTGTTTTCTAGTTTCTGGTGGAAGCTTCAGACCAGTCGACAACAACTTCATAGGCCTGGGTCCGTTCTCCGAGTACGAAACTAGAGCTGTCTCGCTGTACATCGAGACGCTGCAACTGGCTGGGTTCCTCTCCTTCAGAGGCTTTGGACAGCGGTTCATCATTCCCTTCGCCCACACTGATGCACCGCTTTACAATTACAATGAAATGGTTAGTGTTAATGAACCTTTTGATTGTCTTATTACTTTCTTAAAAACTAGCTAGATTTGAAAGATTTGAAAATTGATCTTCAAGCCTGAGGATTAATGGATTAATTACCTCCTAGATAAACTCAATGTCATATAACATTATATACATGTACATAACTGCTGCAACCCTTTCATACCAATTCTACGAAGTGTTGGGGAAAAAAAGATCTATATTGCAAAATGTGATAGAACCCATGTTCTATATGAAGTTGATTACAGATGTCCATGGGCGCCAGTAACCACTTACCATTAGGTGGACTCCATGCTCGTTTGCTCCTTCCATTAGATAAAAAAAAACCCTATTAAGAACGTGTAGCAAATAGTACGGTGTCTTTAGATTGATTTATAGTTGTTATAATAAAACAAAATACGCCTCAATGTTATTCAAAGATCTAGAATACGTAAATTGGTTACTTTTCAACCATAGATAAACAAATTATGGTAACGCATTTCAAGCCCTAATCTTTTCATACTTTCACGGTAACTGCCTGAGGTTTTTTAGTTTTATTATCAAGTAACTTTGTCAACTCCCTAAATTATAGTAAATTGGTGTAAAAACTTTGGCACTTTGGCTTTGATTAAAGAAGTTTCTGTCACTCAGGTCGCTCAGACGTTAAAAATTACTAACGCTTGGTATCTCGAAGAAAATATTTGAATTTTTATCGAAAGTAAGTGTTACTAATTTAAAGTAGCTTTATTTATTTGCGTTTGCTGGCGTGAAAAAATTGAAAACTAATAAACTTAGATATTAGTTTAGTTTTACTTTGGTTTGACTTCGATGGCACTACCATCTCCCCTTTTTTACGAGGGGAAAACCTTCTAAAGGTACCCGACGCCGTGGAAGCGACGTGGGTTATGTGGGATTCTTACCGCACTAAAACCTTCCCGGTGACCGTCCTCAGCGCTGCGTTGGGGACTCCGGGATCTCCAACGGAACACAACCGGAGTCCTCCGAGCGCGATGCTTATTTCAGGATCCTCCCTGGTGCGATGAGTGTATTCGTTCACCGCACCTTCTGTTATTTACGACGGCTTGCGACCACACATGCCACCGTTCATCCCGAGGTCGCTTGGCAGGACGGTTTGAGCTCCCACTATAGATGTACGCAACCCTGAAAGCCCCTTTTAGTCGCCTCTTACGACAGGCAGGGGATACCGTAGCCCTATTCTGATCCATGGACTTCAGGGACAACTACCACCGCATTTATCTAACAACAGCATTTTTACGTGGAAAGTGTAAGGGAAGCAAAATAAAATCTTATTAATATCAAAAATGCTAAAGTTTTTGGGGGGTTGTATGTGTGTTTGTACTTTCACAAACTTCTGTTCGCTAAAATTTGACATATACATGATTTATGACCCAGATTAATACATATTCGTAGGATACTCATTATCGTGGTAAACGTAATCAAAGCGGGAATACCTAACCTCGTAATTTCATAAGTCAGCGATGTAACGTTTAATTACATCGGCGAGCATTCGATATGAATTAAAAAACCGTCGATGCTTTGACGAGCGATACATTATAATGAAAGCGAGCAAGTCCTAAGAAGTCCCAAAGTATCCAAACCCTCAATAATGTCCTAGAATTTAGTAATAGTATTCATAAATGACCCATGTAACAGGAATAATGAATGTAAAAATAATAAAACAACTGTTTGAAGACAGGATAATATACAAAGAAAGAGTAACACAAATAAAAAAATAGGTCCTACATAGTAAGTGTACAGAAGGTTTTCTGTAAAGCCACTGCTACCGCACCGCACACGAATGGGACCCAGTTTACACTTTTACCTAGTTGAGAGCGATGGCGACAGCAAAGGCGTGGTGGAGCTGTAGAATTTAATGAAACTAACCTAAAAAAGGGCACGGCCGATCCGTCTGTGGAGCTGTAGTTAAAAAAAAGTAACCTTTCATTAATAAGCAATATGTGTGTGTATGAGGATGGTGAATTTGACTGTGAAAATAATATTGCCAAATATATGGAGTGGAAAAATCAGATATGATGATGATTAATATTTCTAGACAAACCAGACAGAATTAACTAGCTTTTTTATAATATTGAAGTAGCAAACTATTACCTAACTTTATGTATTTGCAGTTAACAATCGGAAGGCGAGCCGTGGGGTCACTGGCTGTCCGTTACGGCACTCAATACATCGTTGGGAATTCGAAGCAAGTTCATGGTAATTATGGTTCATATTGAAAGTATATAAAACTAGCTGTTACACGCGGCTTCGCCTGCATGGTCAAAGGGAATTAACATAACCATTTGATAGCGTGATTCAGAACTTGCAAATGAATTTTGCTAACGCCATCTATTAACAACGTCTGGGATTACTAAATACGTATCAACTAACAAAACATCGATAATCTCATGTGAATGAGAGAGCGCGGTAAAAAGCCTACGTCACTCTCCGTCCTCCTATCTTCCAGCATATAAACCATATCATATAGAAGCTATGTGGTGACGTGAAAGAGGAACAAACAAACACACTTTCACCTCACACGCCTAAACGTGCTGGTGTGATTCAATCTTTTTTATCTGATTGAAGTAGCAACCGAGCGTGCAGTTCACTTGATGGCAAGTGGTCACTGTCGCCCATGAACATCTGCAAGCAAATAGAACATAGGTTCTATCTTAAGTCAATCACAGATGGGTTACTACTCTCGAGGACTATGATGGTCGCCTCATGTGAAAGTGTGCCGGAAACCACACCCTTCCATCGAAACGCAAGAAATAGGTATGGCGGCGGTGCTTCACCGGTCGAACTACACTGGTTCTACCCCGTAAATCTCCATTTATCTTTGTGTCCTATCATTTTCTTTATCAGTCTGGTCAAGGATCGAATCCCAAATAATTTTTTATGTCAAATCGTTAAAATATGAGTATGTCAGTAGTAGTCATGTTCAAGGATTGAACCCGGAACCATATCTTGACGAAGCAGTAAAGTATGTTAGTAGTAAATGTTGGAAAAGACTTTTCAACCTTTAAACCACCCTGATAAGACTATGACCAAAATTTTCACCACAGACGGCGCTACCGGAAACATCGCGGATTACGTAAAGCATCGCTTCAACCCCCCAGTGGTGGCGACCTACCAGCTTCGGGACACTGGGACTTGGGGTTACACCCTCCCCGTGGCGCAAGTACAGCCGTCTTGCGAGGAAACCTACGACTCCATACTAGCTGTTGTGAGAGAGGCTAAATTCATTAATGTGCTGTAAATTGTTAAGAACAAATAAAAATGATTTTTATTTTATACTGCCATTATTGTTTCTGCATTGAACCAATTTAACATAACCTCGAATTATAATAACTTGTGATGGAAATAGTGGATTTTATTAAAATAAAGACGATATGAACTTGCGTGCGATCCCTTAAATTAAATTAAATACTTTTGTTTTTAGACATAACCAAACACACAGATAAACTTAAAGATTCTAAAAATATAGAAATTGTGTATTACATATCCTCAATCCGAAAACCATTTTTTTGCGTACGTGCAATCTACAGACACATGAAACAATAATTTTCTTACATGTATGGATTTTTTTACATAAAAAATATTTAGCTCAAAGTTCAATCATATGATCATACTAATATTATAAAGGCGAAAGATTGTGAGTGTATATGTTTGCTTCTTGTTCACGTCTAAACGGCTGGAGTGATTTTCAAAAAAAATGGTAGGGTAACTGTCACTCTGGATTAACATACCTATAGGGTACTTTTTATTATGGGACAATATCTTATTCAATTTAATGCGGTTGAAGCTGCGGGGCTCAGCTAATTATTAATATAGATACAGAAAGTAATAATTTATTAATTTTAATATGACAAAATATGAAATAATTAAAATTAAATTAATATAATATAAATCAACATAATTTTAGGTATATACAAAATAATAACTTAAATTTAAAAAGAAACAAAATGCCAAATTAAAAATAAAAATCTGTATCCAAATTACTGTCCATAGGATGAGTTCCCAGAATGCTGGCAACATTACCTCGTTGAATAGCAAGGCTAATTCGTTGACCGAGGTATGTGCCAGCTTTCTGATCATTCGTTGACTCTATCAAACGTTTGGAAAGATGCTTAAAAAATAATTATGCATTTAATCCTCATAGATACAGATAGATAAATAGTTACATAAAATATATTATTACTATCAAACTGGTGCCATTGGGAAAGATATTTTTTTGCGTATGCAATCTACAGTCACATGAAACAATAATTTTGCTTGTATGGATTTTTTTACATAAAAATATTTAGTTAAAACTTAAATTATCAATATAGATACAGATAGATAAATAGTGTCATAAAATATATTATTACTATCAAATTGGTGCCATTGGGCAAGATAAATTTTATTGTTAAACCAGATAACGAACCGCAGTATTCCAGAATCGAATGTATTAAAACAACATAATTATATTAAGTGTTTCATGCTTAATATGTTTAATAATGTTATGATTCCCCGACCAATATTAAATTAAACTTGTAATTATTCATACCGGCTGTGATATATTTAATATTGAATTTGCCATAGGATATATTACACTGCATTGTTTCGTCTCGAAAACTAAAACCCACTTTATCGAAGGTTGTAGAACCACTGTAGTTCCACCAGGAATAAATAAAAAAAAGATCTTCAAAGATTTTTTTATATGACTGAAATTGCAAACGAGCATGAAGTTCATCTGAGTTAGTGGACACTGCCGTCAATGGACATCTGTAAGAAACGTCATATAGAACATAGATTCTATCTGAAATCAATCACAGATGCGTTCTTACTCCCGAGGACTACGATATTCGCCTCATATAAAAGTGTGTCGGCAACCACACCCTTCCATCGAAATTCAAGGATTGCTCACGCTAAAAATTCGAGTAGCGGTGATATCTCCCTAGTCGAACTACCTTAGTTCTACCGCCGGGCAAGGTAGTATATATTTAGGTAGTAAAATTTAGTTCGACCGGCGAAGTACCACCGCCACACCTATTTCTAGCGTGAAGCATTTCTTGCGTTTCGATAGACGGGTATGGCTGCCGGCACACTTTCACATGAGGCAACCGTCCTCGGGAGTAGCAACGCATCTGTGATTGACTTCAGATGGAACTCATGTTCTGTATGTAGTTGATCACATATATCCATGAGCGGTCATGGACCACTTACCATCAGGTCGACTGCATGCTCGTTTGCTACTTCAGTCAGATAAAAAAAGGTACTTAAACTTTTGTGGTCAGGTTCAGGTGAAACCGCTATACCTTTCGTATGAGTTTATTAGGTTTCCTCAAAACAACTATTGTTTACGTTTTTGCTATTACATTGCACGCTTACGATTTAATTTTCGGCTATAAATTGGAATATATTTATTAATGATGGGCGAAAACATAAAGAGTTATTGTTTTGAGGATATATAATAAAGTCGTACTAAGGATAATGTTTGCAAAAGGTAGTCGCATGTTTTTAAAAGTGAATATAGTTTCGAAGAATCGTCAAATAGAGACCACAACTGGGCAAAAGGAGTATAGACCGCCCTCTTCTAGATGGACTGATGACCTGAAGAAGACAACGGTGAACCTCTGATTTGAGATGGTTAGGACTGATTTGATTTGCGCGGTTACGGGAGGCCTATGTCCAACAGTAGGTTTTCAATGGCTGATAGACGGATGGATACTTTATATTAACTAGAACACATTCTGAGTTGCTATTTTAACCAGATTTTTATCTATAAGACTAAGGAAATACACACGCTTTCTACACTCGTAGAACCACACTAAGATTTTCTCCTGTGTCGTGTGAACCATGGACACACAAGACGAGTACACAAACACCTAGACCCAGAACATGAATCTAAACTCATCATTCAGATACCTGTCTGGCCGGGAATAGAACCCGGGGCCCATTGCACGTCAGACCGGTATTATAACCGCTCCGCGGCTTGTCGGGGCAGGGATGTAGGCCACTAGTTAAATTGAAATGTGTTATGTGTACCAGGCCTTTTTTTTGTGTACCTATCAATATTTTACCTAATATCAGAGAAATCCTTTAAGATCGATCATAATTGTTGTTGCTGCTGGGGAATAAGTGTGAATATTCTACATTTATGCTAGCGTATGCTGCAGCCATATCATCTAACGATGTGGCGATATTTACAAGATTGTAGAAACATGCAATGGCATGTCTATCCCATTGCATGTTTCTAATATTAATTCTAGTGTATTTCATTAGTACTTCCTTGTCGATGGCTCTGAATTTAAAACAAAAATTATAAAGTAATTTCAATACAATATCAAATAAAAAGAATCACATTATTTCTTGTCTTTAACTAAAAATATCATGTATCAACTTATATTACGTGTTATACGTAAATATTGTGTAAGTGCTAAAGTATTAGCTTTTCTGTTACCTTTAATCTAATTAAACCCGGTATTATGTGGTAGAAATAGATGTGACGTGGTCACCGCAGAAGAACCTTGAAGATTTATTTTACCTATAATAAATTTACATAAACTCAAATAACAATTTGATAAATACATCCATAACTTTATGTTTAATATTATCATTTATTGCTTTGATACTATTTATTAGAGCTATTATAACCGATAAATTTAACAACTACAATATTTTGAGTGCTCCGTCATTTTGAACACCAGCTCATGCACACAAAAGTGTTTAACTAAACAATGTTAAAATTTATTTTTCTAATATCGATTGCTTCGGCGTATTGTGAGAAATTTCGCTTCGATAACTACACTTTGTATAAGATATATCCTGAAAATGAACAACATACGAAATTGCTACAAGATATCCAAAACACAGATGTAAGATATGATTTCTGGACTGATCCTACACAATATGCCAAATACGTTAACGTCCTATCCGGTCCTGAAAATAAGGGAGAATTTGAAAATGTTTTAAACGATCACAACATAAAGTTTACGGTGTCGATGCCGAATATTCAACAGTAAGTAATTATAATTATGTTCTTCTTCTAATTTAACGAATACCTATCTTAACATTTCTTTATAATCATGTCAATGAACTAAGAATTGGTATGAAAATTGTGGAGATGGTTTTTAATATATTTTTACGTTTATAAAAGTGAACAACTAACCTCCCTCTTTTGCACTTACGTATTAAGTAATTATTTAAGACGTAAGTATATGTAAGTATAAGACGTAATAGAAATAAGCTTATACATATATATTTTTTTACCCTTAAGTGTAGTATTTAAATTACTTAATATTTTTTTCTTTTAAATTCAGAGCCATCGATAAAGAAGTCGTAATGAAATACACAAGAAGTAACGTTAGAAACATGCGATGGGATGTCTACTACAATCTTCCAGATATCTACGCATGGTTAGACGATATGGCTGCAGCATACCCTAGCGTAGCCAGCATTGTGATCGGAGGCCATTCGTATGAAGGCCACCAAATAAAAGGACTTAAAATATCCCATGGTGCTGGAAGAAAAATTATATTTGTTGAAGGCGGCTTACATGCTAGGGAATGGATAACACCAACAAGTGCCTGTTATATGATTAATGAATTGCTAACTAATAATGATGAAGAGACCCAAGCAGCAGCAAGAGATTATGATTGGTACATATTCCCTGTCACAAACCCGGATGGATATATTTGGAGTCATGAAAGTGTAAGTAATCCACTTTAAGAACAATCTTGAGAGTTAAAAAAATATCTAAAACATTAATTTTTTTACAGTTTAGAATGTGGCGTAAAAATAGGAGACCCATCGGTTCTGAATTTGGCGTTGACTTGAATAGAAACTGGAATAATAATTGGCTAGGTATGTCACTTAAATACTTTAAAAAAGCATTTATCTATACTAGAATTAAAATTTTCTACTTTTACATCTTCTACTATGATAGCATAATCATAATCTGCATTTTTTTGCTATGTGGTTTAGTTTTTTCGTATTTTATTATGCGGTTGACCATATTGAAAGGGCTTCCTGTACTAAACGGTATTTCTATGATAATTTTAATACATTTTATACTTTATCCATGACCTTAACATTTTCAACTACCCTCATACCTTGTGTATCTTTATCAGTGATAGGAGCAAGTACTAACCCAGCATTAAACACATACGCTGGACCAGGTCCGTTCTCTGAACCGGAGACAAGATCTCTCTCAACATACATGAGGTCAATTGGAGATCGAATTGATCTATATTTATCTATGCATTCCTTCGGTCAGCTATTGCTCATTCCTTTTGGGAACACTACGGAGCCGTTGGCAAATTATTATGATGCGGTGAGTATTTTTTTTATAATAACATGATAATATAACTAGTATAAGACTTTACATAATAAAAATATTCTTTAAAACTTTTCCGCCTAATAACAATCGCGTCAAGCGCTACGGCGTTCTTGTCTGAGGAACGTAATAAGGACGATATACTTATCTAAAGAACTTTAATATTACTATTTGGATACAGTCCTTAGGTCAGATAATCCTCAGGCAACGAATCTGAAGCCAACTTCAAGGAGGGTATTTTATCTGAAGTTGGTTACGACATAAGCGACCATGACCACGTACCATCACGTGTACTGCGAGCTTATATGCAAATTCTATTTATTAAAAAATATCACAAAATTATACTACCGAGTATAAGAGTAACGAACAAGTAATTTTAGCTGAAATCTCAGTACACGTTACTGGCAGCTAGCGGTGACGTCACAAGAACTCTTCAATCTGTAGCGCTTAAGAAGCTTTCATGCTTAAGTGTAAAGTTTCCCGGGGCTTTTGAAGAGATAAATTATTTTCCGCCACATAATCATAGTGAAAGCTTACAGTATTAATTAAAACGTTATTTTCACGTGTTTTGACGAGACTTTTCTACGCAAACTTGAAGTTGTATTTGAAATAGTTCTTGCGTTTCGATGGATAGGTGGGTATCAGTCCACTTTTATTTAAGGCGACCATCTTAATTCTTCGTTAAGCGAACGCTCGGCCGCGCTACATAGAATAGAATAGAATACTCTTTGTTGCACACTATAACACATACAGAAATAACAACAACTACATAGTAGGCGGCGTGGGGGTGTTAGGTTTTTTCGTTACGAAATTTCTTGATTTGGTTGCCGCACTCAAAACCCACGATAAAAGCTATGCAATAGCTTAAAAATGAAAAGCCTGATTTGTTTCAGATTCCAAAGAAATGCCTTTAAAAGTCTAACTAACATAGATTATCTAGGCGTCATTATTGTCGCATAAAAACCATTCTACTCCTATATTATAAGTATAAACACAGAGACTAAATATTTTTTTCTTTTAACAGATGAACATAGGCAGGCGTGCAATGGGAGCCCTTTCAGTGAGATATGGAACTCAATATGTTACTGGAAATATAGCAGAAGCTATCTGTAAGTTATTGTAGTGTAGTAGTTACTTATAAGGTGGTAGAACCAGTGTAGTTCCACCGGGGAAGAACCACCGTCACACCTATTTCTAGCGTGAAGCAGTTCTTGCGTTTCAATGGAAGGGTGTGGTTGCCAACACACTTTTATATGAGGCGACCAACTAAGTTCTCGGGAGGAGCAACGCATCTGTAATTGACTTTAAATAGAACTTCATTTTCTATATGAAGTTGCTTACACGGAAGTCCATGGGCGGCAGTGACCACTTTCGATCAGGGGGGACTGCATGCTCGTTTGCTACTTAAAAAATAGGTAATAATAAAAAATTGGTATCAACACCACATTTTTTTTTATATTTCCACCAAGATTTTATAAATCGGTACGGCAAGTTATTGCGTTTACGGTTTCTATTTTGCGTAATAAATTTTGCCTGTAATTTAAAATACCTCTTAATTTAAATATTTTATTTATTATTTTCTGTTTTTATCCACCAATTCGCACTTGGCTAGCGCAGCGGGCTATGGCCTAAACTCTCTCATTCTGAGAGAAGACCCGTGCCCAGCATTGCGATAATAATGGGTTCACAAAGAAAAAAAATACTGTATTGTATACTTTTTCGAATTCCAAATTGCATCCCAGAGTTACAGTCCCTTAATCAAAATAAGCCATTTAAATTTATTGTTATTGTATTTTAAGTTCATTTTACATCATTTATTATTTTTACAGACTTTGCAACAGGTGTTAGCGTTGACTGGGTAAAAGGCCACCTCAACGTTCCTCTAGTGTACTGCTACGAACTCCGAGATCAAGGAACCTACGGCTTCCTGATTCCCGAAGACCAAATCCTCCCAAGCAACCAAGAAGTCATGGACTCAGTGCTCGAGCTAATCCATCAAGCTAAGCGATTTGGATACATGAACAGTAGTAGTATGGAGAAGGTTTCCGTTCTTATGATAGTGCTATCTTTCGGAGTGTTGTATCTGATGAAGTAAATAGATTTGGAAGCCGATAACTTGTTTTATTTTTGGATTTAAAAAATTATGCATCTAGTCCTAAGCACAAATCAAAAAACTTTTATTTTTAAACGTCTTGCATGGAGTCAGTATAATTATGGGTCAATGTAAATGTATTTCCACTGGAATAACTGAAATGAATGAAACATAGTTTTAAATATAATTATCATACATCTAATATTGGCGATTATTATTAATGCCATGAAAAGAGACATATTAGTATTCAGGTATATAATCTGTATTGTTATATGTAACTGAATGATCATAATATTTACCCTAAATCAAATTTACATAATAAGGCAAATTAAAGCCACTTTACTAATTCTATTTGGCAACAAAATAAATCGCTCAAAATTAACATACCAAAATTCGAAAATGAATTCATGTGGCGTTACCAAAAATTTTAACGGCAAAATTTAAATTTACGATGCATAAATTTGCTTAATTACCTTATCTGTTATCGGGTATATCGAAGCGATATAATTTATTGTATGCTTAGTACGGTCGTAGCGTACAAAGTTATTATCATTTCATACCGTCTAATCAAAAGACCTAAACAAGATATTTTTGCTAATAATTCAATATGAAGATCCTACTATTATTAATATTAAGTTTTAGTTGTGCGTTAAGTGAAAAGTTTAAATTTAACAACTACACGTTATACAGAATATTACCAAGGAATGAGAACCAGATCAAGATTCTCCAAGATCTTCATGAGGACTCCATGTATGATTTTTGGACTTACCCGCATAAGTCAGCTGATTTTGTGAGCGTTCTTTCTAGCCCCGAGAATAAACCGTACTTGGAAGATCTGCTTAGTAACAATAGAATCGAATTTGAAGTGCCGATGACAAATATCCAAGAGTAAGTAGTCATTTATTTAAATATGGTACAAATATTTACGGATATATAAATTAGTAGCTGAACCTCGCAGCTTTGCCCGCGTTAAAAAAACCGATGTGTAGCATATATGTTAATCCAGAGTGTCAGCTAACTCCCTGTCAAATTTTATGAAAATCACTCCAGCCGTTTAGAACATAGCCGAAAGTTTGTGAGTGTGTATGTTTGTTACTTCTTCAGTAACAAACATACACACTCACAAACTTTCGCCTTTATAATATTAAGTATGATTGAGAGATAATAACAATGGACATAACATTTATTTCGTAACATATTGTTAATCCTTAATGTACCATTAGTAATTAGGAATTATGTTATGTTATTACGGACGTTAATAGCGTTATATTACTTAGAAAGGGAAAGCGAGGGTAGTAAATTTGCTACAAAAGGGAATTGGCAATAGATAATTTACATAATAGACATAGAATCCATTTGATTCCATATATATATAGAACAGACCATTAGAATTTACAACATTTTTTTATCTGATGGAAGTTGCAAACGAACATGCAGTCCACCTGATGGTAAGTGGTCACTGTAGTCCATGGAAATTTATAAGCAACTTCAAATAGAACATGGGTTCTATCTGAAGTCAATCACAGATGCGTTGTTACTTCCGAGGACTATGCTGGCGTCTCATATAGAAGTATGCCGGCTACCACACCCTTCCATTGAAACGCAAGAGCTGTTTCACGCTAGAAATAGGTGTGGCGGTGGTACTTCCCCGGTCGAACTACACTAGTTCTACCACTTGTAGTTCAACATGTTTACAATAAACATCACAACCAGTAAATAGTTTCTAAACATCATCATTATATTGTATGTACGGTATTGTGTTACTACATTTCTGTATATTTTTTGTATCTTAAGTTTTGAATCAGTACATTTTCATACACGTGAAAATTTACTATGAACTTTACAGCATATTTTGCTGATTATACGCACGCGGCGTATTTATTATCTTTTCTGTGTTTTATCTTATCTAATTTCGTGTTACAAATTTCGTAATCTAATGTGTATTAGCAAAAAGTGAGACATAAATACTACGTTAATTAATTTTGCTTCTTTGTCCCGACGTTCTGCTAGATTTTTTTTTACTTAAATATATCATAACAAATGCATGTTATCTCAAGCACGATGAACCAAATATGTATATTTAGGAACGAATGCATTAGTTTTCAGATTTAAGACAATTTGTATTTTAATTTTACGTTTACGTTACGTAAGTTTCTACATGTATAATATTGTACATTAAAGTAAAAAATCTAAAATATTGATTAACAATGAATTTATAATGAATTCACATATTCTGTCTGCTTTTTTCAATCTTCAAACGTATTACAGAGCGATCGACAAAGAGGTTGTGAGCAAGTACACCAGAAATAACGTCAAAAGTATGCAATGGAATGTTTATTACAACTTAGCTGACGTCAACGCTTGGTTAGATGACTTGGTCCGAGCGTACCCTAACATTGTTAGCAGAATCGTCGGAGGCCGTTCATTTGAAGGCCGAGAAATCAGAGGAATCAAAATCTCCCATGGATCTGGAAGGAAAGCGATATTCATTGAAAGTGGTATTCATGCCAGAGAATGGATTACAGTAACTGCTGTCTGTTATATCATTAACGAGCTTCTGACAAGTAATGATCGTGAAACAAGAGATGCTGCACGCGACTTCGATTGGTACATCTTCCCCGTCACAAACCCTGATGGTTACATTTGGACGCATGAAAATGTAAGACAGGAAAACGGTTATCTATAATACCATTACTGTAAAAGTAAATTCAGTTTATGTGGGTAATATTTTTCCGATAATAATACAGATAGTAGCTCCTTAGTGGATGTTAGATCATTTAATTCAGATACGATAGACAAAATCAACTAATTTTCATTTGTTTTGATGGAAAAATTACATTACGAAAATACATTAACGCCTTTAATGATATTGAGTTAAAATTGAGAGCATGAAATATTAAATCTCCAAGATTAAGTAGATGCAAAATGCCATAAATAATAAAAGTATTTATTGCAATGTCAAACTTAATTTTATAGATAAAAAAATATTATGCCACCTCTGAATCAATATCTTGATCTCGTAATTTCGAAGATACTGCAGTTGTAATTGATTTTGTCAGATTGTTTTACAAGTAATTAAACATAGTATGATTTAAATTAATACTTAAATTATGTGTATTTACATTCCATTCCATAGTAATCATAATTTTATCAATGTCCTTAATAAATTATCATAAATATGTACACGATAACAAAAATATCTCAACCTTTTTTGATGATATCGCTAGTATTAAGTTTGAGACTAAATTGTCAAGGTCAACTTGCTTATTTTTATTCTCATTGACGTAGCAAACGAGCATGCAGTCCACCTGATGGTAACTAGTCACTGCTGCCCATGGACATCTGGTATCAACTTCATACAGAACATGGGTTCCATCTGAAGTGATCACAGACGCCTTGCTACTCCCGAGGACTATGATGGTCGCCTAATGCCTCGCCTAAACGCAAGAAATGCTTCCCCTTAGAAATAGGTGTGGCGGTTGTACTTCCCCGGTCGAACTACACTAGTTCTACCACCTTGAAAAAATTAAATTTAAAGCGTGTATTTTAATCAATATAAAGTACATATACACATAATTATAATCTACAGAAAAATTACGATCTCAGTATTTATTTACTATGTTGTATTATCGGACTTCCAAAAGTGTCGAAAAACTATTTACTTAACTGAACACTCCAATATCTCTTTAATAAAATTTGCTATGCTATTTTGCCGTTCCTAAAAATTCATTATATCTTTGCATTTCAGTTCAGAATGTGGCGAAAGAACCGGCGTCCAATTGGTCAGCATTTTGGTGTGGATTTGAACCGAAATTGGAATAATAACTGGTTAGGTAATTATGAGCCCAAATTAGTATTTTTTCATTTCAAGGCCTTTAACGTTTATAGCACTTTATTCCAAAATAAAGAAGTTTGCTTTATTTTAGAACTTTGTAATGTACCAAAAATCGAATTTGAGGTAACTAACAAATATTATTTTATCTACAGATAAGGTATTCAAAACCTTTCAATGAGGAACTTCTTCATTTCTTCGAAGTAGGTAAAAGGAGTTTGAAACTGGGATTAAAGTGCTTTTAAACAAGAATCAGTCCACCTGATGGCATGTGGTCACTGCTGCCTATGTCATCAATTGCAACAAACATTTTGAGTGTTGTTTGACATCTGTCTTGTGTGGTTTGTCATCTTCGAGGACCACTTTAAAACCTCGAATACATGGATAATACATTAACATACCACCAACGATCCGCGTAGTGGAGTCCAACCAGTCTGACACGCAGTGTATGCCGGGTTCGATACCCGATCAGACAGATATCTGAACTATACGTTTTTGGTTTGGTGTATGTACTTGTCTTTATATCAATAGCACTCACAATACAGCATAAATCTAAATGAAAAAATAATTCTGAAATAGATATCACTACAAAGTCCCGGAAAATTCTTGTTTTAATTGTATCCATTTTTACCTATCGTTTATCGAATTTCTACATCTGCCCACAGTTTCTGGATCCAGTACTAACCCAGCTACGGATATCTACGCCGGTCCCGGCCCATTCTCCGAGCCGGAGACGAGATCTTTATCGACATACATAAGATCTTTGTCCGACAAGATCGAATTGTATTTATCCTTCCATTCATTCAGCCAGCTCCTGTTGATACCTTTCGGAAATACTACGGAACCTCTCGCAAATTATCATGATGCGGTTAGTATTTCAATCATGGCTTCACTTTTCCTCTTCTTCTCTTGGAAGAGGTCAGCAAACATGGTGCTTCAATATAAATTGTTGTAGTTTATAGTAAATCAGTTAGTTACTCGGCCTCCCACAAGGTTCTACGACTAATATGATAACAACGAGGGCCCACGTTTTAATTTCCCTACAGCCCGGTATTATGCATGTCGCATACATGCATAATACCGGTATAAGCAGTCCATCAATCCAATTCTCAAGATTGGCAAAATTATTATTTTTTTAAACATGGAAGAAACATGCAATTCATCTTATGATAAGACACCACTGCCATTCAAGGGCATCTGTTAGTAGTTAATCAAGATAAGATTTGAGTCCTCCTTAAGCTTAGCCCTAATGCTAGCTGTGAGGACTAACTCAGTGTACCGAGTTAGTCCTCACAGCTGCGAGATGTATCTCGCATGAGTATGTCTCTCTTACCACATCCTTTACACCAGAACACAGCCACGCTTAACACCGCTGCTATGAAAAGAGGAGTTAATATTCCGAAGGTGCCTCCGGAGATGATAAAGTTTACCACAAGCTATAATTATGGTCACAACATTTTTGCTACGGATTTATCAAAATTTTCTGCTACTTCAGAATGAGATGATATAAGCCGTGTACTAAAACTATAAGATCTGCTTTAGATTGAATTTCAGGAAAATGTCTTCTTCACTACATAGTTTATAACAAAGTCGCTTCACGCGGTCTGTCCCTATGTATGCTTAGATTTTTAAAACTACGCTATGGAATTTAATGCAGTTTTTTAAATAGATAGAGTAATTCAAGAGGAAGGTTTTTATGTAAAATACATGCATAATATAGTGGAGGAACACTGATAATTTGAGATTTCTGACTTTTAGACGGAACAAAGTTGCCGGGTTAGCTTGTCTTATTATAAAAGAAAAACAAATAAGATTTTTATTACGTTTTGATAACGTTTACCATAGTAATGAGTATCCCATGTATTTATCGCGGTCAAATGTGCCCGGAATTTTAATGATATGCGATCTATATATTTTGCATAAAAGAGCAACAAAGATACTTTCCGACTTTACACATTTATATCATAAAATTAATAAAATATAGCTTGATTAAGAAAAAGTAATGTACTGTGAAGGACAATGAAAATTGCCAAGGATGTCGAATAAATCACCTATTGACAATGGAATACGTATAGAAAATACACTATTTGTTCCCAGATGAATATCGGTAGACGAGCTATGGGAGCTCTGTCTGTACGATTCGGTACCCAATATGTTACGGGCAACATCGCTGAAGCTATCTGTAAGTTATTTACATTTCTACTTTTATTGAGTTTTATACTTTTGTTAAGTTCTGTTGTCGCTTTATATATATTTATATACAGAGTTTTTCAGAACTGGTGTTTGAATAGAAATCTAGCATCTTCTTTTAGATAAAGCAGATAAGCATATAATAAATTTGATGGTCCCTACTACACAAGTTTCAAGGTGGTAGAACCAGTGTAGTTCGACCGGGGAAGTACCTCCGCCACGCCTATTTCTAGCGTGAAACATTTCTTGCGATTCGATAGAAGGGTGTGGTTTCCGGCACACTTTAAGGTGAGGCAACCATCACAGCCCTCGGGGGTAGCAACACATCTGTGATTGACTTCAGATGGAACCCATGTTCTGTATGAAGTTGATTACAGATGTCCATGTGCGGCAGTGGCCACTTACCATCAGGTGGACTGCATGCTCGTTTGCTACTTCAGTCAGATAAAAAAATAGACAGATATAAGAACCGTTATAAAACAGAGATTGTAAAAGTAAGCCGGCAACTTCTACGAAACGGAGAAACTGATTCACTTTAAAAATAGGTGACACTCCACCGACCAAACCATATCACATACTTTCAAATATATACCACATCAGTTCTGTCGTTTATTCGACTCAATATCACGAGTAGATCATATCGCTACATAGTATAAAACAAAGTCACTTTCCGCTGTCTGTCCCTATGTATGCTTAGATCTTTAAAACTACGCTACGGATTTTATTGCAGTTTATTTAATAGAAAGAGTGATTCAAAAGGAAGGTTTTTATGTATAATACATGTATAACACCGTGGAGAAACACTTATAGTTTTAGATTTTTGACTTTTAGGCGGAACGAAGTTCGCCGGGTCAACTGGTCCTAAGCAAACATATTCTAACAGGTACTGATGATATGCGGTTTTTGAATAACTAGGTCGAAATATCGCCAAAAAGAATTCTAAAACCGCATATTGTGAGTACCCGGTACTTAATAATATGTATCAATTCCACGATATTATCAGTCTAACATCATAGCTAAAAATATATTTCTTGCTTTATTTCCAGATATGGCTACCGGTGGTAGTGTAGACTGGGTCAAGGACCATCTCAAAATCCCCCTGGTCTACTGCTACGAGCTTCGTGACCGTGGCGAGTATGGATTCCTGCTTCCAGAAAACCAGATCCTTCCAAACAACCAGGAGACCATGGACTCAGTCATCGAGCTGATCCATCAGGCGAAGAGATTTGGATATATGAGGAGATGATTTATATTTTGTTACATATAAATATTTGTTAATAATGAAGATTTTGATGATAGTGAATTTATTATAGTCCTATAATCAAATATTTTATCAACGAACCCTTATACTTTATATTCTTATAATTTTTATAAGTCTTGAGTATGCATTAATAATTTTAGTAAGTGGATATTAACACTATACTCATAGCCCCACACTAGGATTTTCTGCTGTGTCGTGGGTACCATGGACACACACAACACGAATACACAAACACCCAGACCCAGAACATGAATCTAAATTCAGATACCTGTCTGGCCGGGAATCGAACCCAGGACCTATTGCGCGTCAGACTGGTATGGTAACCGCTCCGCCACGCGGGTCGTCAAAAAATCCGACTACTTAAAAACGAAATGGAAATAAGGATTGTCATACATTCATACATTCATCCATACTTATAATCATGCATACAGAGTTCTCTCAGGTGGTAGAACCAGTGTAGTTCGACCGGGGAAGTACTACCGCCACACCTATTTCTAGCGTAAAGCATTTTTTTGCGCTTCGATGGAAGCGTGTGGTTGCTGACACACTTTTATATGAGGCGACCATCATAGTCCTCGGGAGTGACAACGCTGACACCCAGTCAGAACCCATGTTCTATTTGAAGTTGCTTAGATGTTCATGGGTGGCAGTGACCACTATCAGGTGGACTGCATGCTCGTTTGCCACTACAATCAGATAAAAAAACATACACAGTCTTACCTACCCACTTACACACACTTGTATAAACACTACTTCAAGTCTGACTCAGTAGGGTAAAAGAATTCTTAGAGTTACACAAAATAAAACACCAATTAGACATAACCCGTCCTTTAAACTTCAACCGCTCTCGTTAATCTTTACCAAAGAGCCCTTATTGGGGTACAACCCATTATTGTACCACTGCTGGGCACGGGTCTTCTCTCAGAATGAGAAAGGTTAACGCCATAGTCCACCGCGCTGGCCAAGTGCGATTTGGTGGACTTCACACACCTCCGAGAACTTTTTTTATTTTTTTAAAGAACTCTCGGATGTGTAGGTTTCCTCACGATGTTTTCCTTCGCCGAAAAGCAGTGACAATTGATTTCTAATACGAACATAAATCAGTGGTGCGTTGAACCTCGGACCTCCCGTTTGAGAGGGCAAGTTTCAACCATTAGGCTATCACTGCTCTGAGAGTCCTTATTATTAGTTACCAAAGCGTCTTTATTATTCACTATCGGGACGTAGCCGGAAACTCACATTAGAGAAATGTCCATTTATACATGAATAGACTCTACTTTTTAGATTAAAGTAGGAGAGCTCCTATTGACTAAGGCTGTGGAAAACACCATGTGAAGATTTGCCCGCGGCCATTAGGCTATATGAGGGCGGTCAGACAAGGATGGTTTATGCGAGATGGAGCGAGTTTTTATTAGGTTGGATAGGTTTTTTTTTTTCTCATGTATTCTACATGAGTAAGTACTGAGTAAATAAAAAATATTTAAAAGCTTATTTTTTGTTTGAATGTAATGTATTTCATTTTTTATTAAGTACTGACTAAAAGTTTGGTTAAAAAATATGGTTTAAATTATCTATTCGAAATGCAATGTAACATGCTAGTTTTATGAGCTGTACTTCATATAAATTAAGAAAATAAAGCCAATTTAGACATTTATTTGTCACAATTGTTGCATACTTTAAATATATTTTATACCTAATATAAAATACCTGAATCCTGCAGCTTCGACACATTAAAAAAAATGATGTATCGATTGTCCCGTGGGAAGAAGATATTTTCATATTTTCAGAATAAAAAGTATCCTATATATTAATCCGGAGTGCCAACTACCGTACCAAATTTTATGAAAATCACTCCAGCCGTTTAGACGTGAAGAAGTAACAAACATACACATTCACAAACTTTCGCCTTTATAATATTAGTATGAAGTATGAGACAGTATGATTAACATTTAAGTTTAACATTTAGTTCAAGTCCACAAAATATTTGACTTATAAATTAAAAATAACCATACCACACACAAGTACTTTACCGTATAAATTCATCAAAGAAGCGAGTGCATAGCACTTAAATCAGATTATAGTTTTTACACACTTACCTATATGTGCATAAACATACTATTAATAATTACATAGATTGCTTAACTTTGCATGAATATATACGTAACACCTATACAGTCAGTTAACTCAAAAAAAGTCAATTTAAACTAGCTACTTATTAGAATAAAGTAGCTTCTTCCATCTCGTATACAGCCGTCCACAGAACCACGACCAGTGGTGGAGTTATCACGATCGTTCTTTGAGCCACGCGCCCCAGGCCGAACGACTTACTAGTTTATACTTAAGTTAAGAGCGGAAAGCGGTTATCTGTTTATCTCTACTAATATTATAAATTTGTATGTAGGTTTGTTACGCTTTCACGCAAAAACTACCAATCGGATTTCGATGAAATTCGTCACAAACATAGTTGATGATCTAAATTGTAACATAGAATAGTTTATACGAGTTTATTGACCGACGTGGGAAAAGCCGAAGGATTAGGCCAGTAAAATAATATTTGTTACACTAAAAGTGTTAGCACTCTGAACGACTTACTAGTTTATTTTTAAGTTTCAACCGGAAAGCGGTTAAATTATGTTATACAGATTTTGTTTTACTGAAAACGGTAGAATTCTTAGCGGTTTGATTATGTAAGCACACCCGCCACACCTGATTCTCCCTAAGGATAACAGCAATATACGCTGCTGCGTTCTGGTCTGAAGGGTGAGGTAAAGAAGACGTACTTATTTGAGGCGTTTCAATTAGTCGTCAGGGGAAGCTAACTATCTGTCTAACTTGGTCCTATCTAAGATTAATTACGGATGACCATGAGCGATAGTAGCTACTTCGATCAACACTCGCTCTTCTACCTTGCAGTGTTTCTTTACCGTCGCACAATGTCACTACAAGGTGGTAGAATTAGTGTAGTATGTGTGTATCACACTTAATTTTAGTGTGAAACAATTCTGCGTTTCAGTGGAAGTATGCTCGCTTGCTACGTCAAACTATAATAATTTCCTCCCTGTCTCAGAACGCCATAACTATTAGTCATAAAGCTAATATCGAAAATCGCCGCTCGCTAATGAATCACACCACCTGGAACATACTATTGTTCACAATTTATTGTTTAACAGTATTATGAATACGTTTATGTTTTTATTAGATTTTTTATGACTGCGTCGCCATGGGTGGAATTTGGTTTCACAATCATTTCGGGGTTGACCTTGGGTTATGTGATTTTATTGGCGTTTTTATTGCCATAAAATATAAAATTACGGTTTTACGATACGTAACAATGTAAATCGGTATTTATAATTAGTCGTAGAATTGGCTAACTGTTTTTAGTACTGTTTATCTAACTGTTATTATAAAAATATTTTTTCTCGATTGTTCTAATGAAATTTGTTTAAATAAAAAGAGGACTTTAATGCTTTTAAACATTTTACAGTACACAGTCCTACAATTCGCACTTGCCCAGCGTGGTGGACTACGGCCTAAAACTCTCTTATTTCGAGAGAAGACCCGTGCCCAGTAGTGGGACAATAATGGGTTGAAGAGACACATTTTATTATGAGCATCTTTGGCATCTACACGCATTATCATGCAGTTTTTTATTTGTCTAAGAAAAGTCATCAACTTCTAATTATGAGTACAACTTTTACAGTAGCTAACGGGCATGCAGTTCAGCTTATGGTAAGCGGTCATTACCGACAGTCAGTAATCAATTTTATATAAGAAGGCATGTCTCTCAGTATTTTTATACATTTTCTACCTTGTTCCACTGCGATTTTAAGAATACCGGTTATTAATTCTGTATGTAGTAGTAGTTCCAAAATTAAATGTGACATTACTAAATTTTCTCCTCCATCCCTTGACACACTTAATCGACCTCCCCCCCTCCTTACCGTGTGACATAATCTATAGATGGTCCCGTAGACTGCATGCCCGTTTGCTATTTTATTCCTATTAACTAACTAAACATAATTATATCTAAACCCGTTTAGGTATTTTTCATCAATGCCATATCACAAAACCTAATACCAATAATAATAGTTCCTCTCTAGATTTATTCCTTCCTTTCTTCAGTATTTTATCAGAAATATACATCATTCTGTTTTATGTATTCGGTATTACGGTCTACAAACATTGCATAGACTGGCGTTGCATGCGTGCAGTGCCAATATTTGTCACAAACAAAACAAGAGTAAAATATGCAGCGTGCGTGTACGAGATTCAATTTAACGGAAAACCACGGGAGCAATGCATGTATGCTATGCGCATATGCAATGCTTTATAGCATATTTTCTCAAAAACCTATATGCTAACTGTTAGGTATATAAAGAGAATATAAAAGGGCCGCTCGAGATATGATAGCCTGTTGGATTACTCTGCCTTTCAACTGATGGTCGGAGGTTCGAATCCCAGGCACTCTTTTCAAAGTGGTAGAACCAATGTAGTTCGACCGGGGACGTACCACCGCCACACCTATTTCTAGCGTGAAGCATTTCTTACGTTTCGATAGAAGGGTGTGGTTGCTGGCCCACTTTTATATGAGGCGACCATCATAGTCCTCGGGCAACCTCGTACCAACGCATCTGTGATTGACTTCAGATAGAACCCATGTTATGTATAAAGTTGATTACAGGTGTCCATGGGCTGCAGTGATCATTTACCATCAGGTGGATTACATGCTCGTTTGCTACTTCAGTCTGATAAAAAAAATGTCGTCTGGGATTCGAACTTCCGACAATGGAGTCACTCGCCTGGGATTTTCCACAAACCACAGATTTTTGTAAAATTAAGTGCGTATTAGAAATTAATTATTTCTTTACAGTGTAGGAAAATAAGAAACCCATACACCGGAGAGTTAATAATAACATCAAACATATGTGACTATTAATTCGCTCTTGGCCAGCGCGGTTGTCTATGACCTAAAATTCTTTCATTCTGAGAGAAGATCCGTGACTAGCAATGAGACAATAATAAGTAAACAACTACCGCTGCACCTCCCATCAACCCATTATTGTCCCACTGCTGGACACGGGTCTTCTCTCAGTCCACCGCGCTGGCCAAGTGCGAATTGGTGGACTTCACACACCTCCGAGAACGTTTTTTTTTAAGAACTCTCGGGTGCGTAGGTTTCCTAACGATGTTTTCCTTCACCGAAAAGCAGTGATAATTAATTTATAATACGCACATAAATCAGTGGTGCGTGCCTGGGTTTGAACCTTGGACCTCCCGATCGAGAGGGCAAGTTTCAACCATTAGGCTATCACTGCTCATGCCGCTGCACCAATTTTCTGACTAATGACAGCAATATTAAGCGCTAGTGTATTTTAATTTGAAAGACGTGATATGGCACACTAGGTTAACTGAGGCATTCCATCATAGTCCTCAGGAGTACCACAACTCTCACCGGACTCCGACAACACTGACTTTAACTGTTGATACCAGATGTCCATAGGCTGCTATGGCTATCAGATGGACTGTATGCATATTTTCTTCTTCTATATTATTAAAAAATACCTACGTATGTTTGTCATAGGTGAAAGAAATGCTTTATAGTCCGGAGCGGTTACAAATGACAGGCTCCCGAATTCCTTAATACATATCATTGTTTATAAACGATTCGATCTATACAAATTAGTTCCTCTTTCTACTAATCGAAATTAATTATCTCAAAGAACATTAGTTTATTAAATATGCATAAAAACACAAAAATATGGGAGCGGTCTTGCAATGAATGAAACACGCCAACTCATGGCAGAAAACAAAGATGTTTGCCTGATAATTGTTATTAATGGTGCTGTCATAGAACACAAAGATAACAGAAGATTATAAAGGTTTTTATATAATAGGAGTACCGATCTATCAGCTATTTATAAGATTTTTTTGACGACCGGGTGGCGGAGCGGTTACCGTACCAGTCTCACGCGCAATGGGTCGCGGGTTCGATTCCCGGCCAGATATCTGAATGATGAGTTTAGATTCCTGGTCGAGGTCTGGATATTTGTGTATGCGTCTTGTGTGTGTCCATGGTACCTTTTTTTTGTTTTCGAGGGGGAAACTTTCAAAAAGTACCCGACGTCGTGGGAGCGACGCGGGTTATGTGGGATTCTTACCGCACTAAAACCCCTCCGGTGGCCGACCTCGACGCCGCGAAGATTACTCCGGGAACTCCAGTTGACCGCCGCCGGTGTCCTCAGCGTATGCCCCATCGGGCGCTTCTCTGGTGGGCGTGAACTGCTCACCGCACCTTCTGGTTTATATGGCAACATGCAACCACACATGCCGCCGTCCTTCCCGGGGTCACTTGACCGGACAGTTCGAGCTCCCACTCTTCCCGCCCGCAACCCCGGAAGCCTCTTTTAGTCGCCTACAACTAGCCCGGAACTACAGGGACAGTGTCCATGGTACCCAACACAGGAGAATATCCTACTGTGGGGCTATGAGTGTAGAAAGCGTGATTGTTGATATATCATCGACCCATTGCACGTACTCACAAATCCGAAGGGTAAGAAATGGGTGCAGACGGCTTAAGGTCTCAATCGTACATTCGTCGGAATTATCGGGCAAATTTGAGTCTATAGACCTTATCAACTTGCAGTCATACCATATTATCCATACATATCAAGAATATTCCTTACATTTCTGCACTATTCATACTATAATACGCAAGAATACTATAAATGAAAAAGTTTGTGAGGACGTATGGGTATCTGTTATTGTTTCTCGCAAAAACTATTGGTCAATTAATACTAGATTTGGCACGCAGAGAGTTTTTGAGCTGAATTAACACACAGGATACTCATTTTTGTGAAAAACATTTTTTTTATTATTTTATCTAATTGAAGTAGCGAACGAGCATGCAGTCCACCTGATGGTAAGTGGTCACAGCCGCCCAGGGACATCGGTGAGCAACCTCAAATATAACATAGATTCTATCTGAAGTCAATCACAGATGCATTGCTGCTCATGAGGACTATGATGGTCGCCTCATATAAAGGTGTGCCAGCGACCACACCCTTCCATCGAAACGCAAAAAATGTTGCACGCTAGAAATGGGCGTGACCGAATTCAGAAGACCGGTAATCTCAGTCTTTCGCAATTCATTAATTCTTTTAATTCTTTTTTATATTTTGATAAGACATGGAATTATTATTAATCTCCTAATTACCGAAATTATCTCTAAATTAATTTCCTAGACATGGAAACGTTTTTAAGACATATTAATATAATAATTAGGATAGAAAAAGGTGGTTTTATATTTTTTTTTATAATTATGAAGTAGCAAACGAGCATGCAGTCCACCTGATGGTAAGTGGTCACTGCCGCCCATGGACATCTGTAATCAACTACATACAGAACATGGGTTCCATCTAAAGTCAATCACAGATGCGTTGCTACTCCCGAGGACTATGATGGTCGCCTCATGTGAAAGTGTATATTATATCTAGCAATGACATTCTATAGTTTCACTATTCAATGATACTGGCGACCATTTACCATAGCTATACAAATAATGCTTGGCTTGTCCGTTTGTGTATTGATTTATCTTTATGCCCTATTGGATTAACGATATGGTGCTAGTGTTTGCTGGTATGAATTTTTATGAGTAGTGTTTGTTTATTTTAACTTAACGATAGTGTGTTAGATGTATTTATAGTTTATTACACGTTTACGCTAAGTCAAAGGTAAGTTGGTGAGAGGCAATTACTATCAGGAGTTTTACAAAAAATAGTTTGCCACAAGGCTATCAGGTCGATCTCTGTTATTACTGAAAGAATATTGAAATATTGAACAAATTAAACGATTAAAAAAGTACATTTTCCACTCATAGTCAAATACTATGATCTTCTACGATGTTGAGAGTGTCATGGACCGATGTCAGAACGATAAGAGAAATCTAAAACATTTTTGTCTGGCCGAAGATCGAACCTAGGACTTGGATCACTCCGCTGCATAGGTTAATGATTTTAAATACTATATACATACTATTTATTTATTTTGATAAAATAAAGGTGTTTGTAATTTATTTTAATATATTTTTTAAATCATTGTAAAGCTAAGCAGACCCCTAAAACTATACTACACTTCTACAGCATTGCATTCGTAACAAAATAGTGGTGTAAACAAAAAACGATATTCACGCGCCGAATATCGCCGTGTCGATCAATTACATTCGGAATAAGAGCATTTCTTATCAATAATGGATCAATCACTGTAGTGCCGACGTTATAGATTGGCCGTTAGACTAAATATAGAGGTACGAAACTTTCCAGACTTTTGTGAGGGGAACAAGTTGTTTATATTAATCGTGATAAAAATTACATCGCACGCTCAATTATTCTGAAAACAAAATTAAATCGAATTGATTAAAGCAAAAAAAGGTATAAACAAACTTTGTCAAGTTAGTTTTGTCTTCTTATAAAAGAGATACTTTCAGGTAGACTTACGCACATTCAACTTTATCCAAATTTAATCCCAATCATAACAGAATAGAAGTTACAAACAAAAATGCAGTCAACCTGATGATAAGTACGAAGGTGGTAGAACCAGTGTAGTTCAACCGCGGAAATATCACCGCCATAACTTTTTCTAGCGTGAAGCATTTCTTGCGTTTCGATGGAAGGGTGTGGTTGCCGGCACACTTTTATATGAGGCGACCATCATAGTCCTCGGGAGTAGCAAAACATCTGTGATTGACTTCAGATAGAACCCATGTTCTGTATGAAATAGATTACAGATGTCCATAGGTGGCAGTGATCACTTACCATCAGGTGGACTGAATGCTCGTTTACTACTTCAGTCAGATATAAAATAAAAAAATATATAAAAAAATGCAGTCAACCTGATGGTAAGTAAACACTCCGTCGACGAACGGCTTAGGTTCAACCTGGAGTTGGCCACAGATGCGTTGCTACCCTTAAAAACTGAGTTAGACGGTCTCAAATATGTATGCTTCTCTTATCTCATCCTTTAATCTAGAACACAGTGGTGATTAACACAGCGTTAGAGTCAGAGATAAATTGTGTTGTGACTCCGTCGAACTTCAAAAAGTACTCTTCTAATTCTCTTCTACATTAACCTTGCTGTTATTCTCTACCACTTTGTACTTCTACTTTCATATTATTCTTTAGCCTGCAGTCCAGGTAACTTTATTTAACTAACCAATACTCTCTCGTCAACCCATTATTGTCCCACTGCTGGGCATGGGTCTTCTCTCAGAATGAGAGAGTTTAGGCCATAGTCAACCGCGCTGGCAAAGTGCGAATTGGTGGACTTCACACACCTCTGAGAACTTTTTTTTTTTAAAGAACTCTCGGGTGTGTAGGTTTCCTCACGATGTTTTCCTTCACCGACAAGCAGTGATAATTAATTTCTAATACGCACATGAATCAGTGGTGCGTGCCTGGGTTTGAACCTCGGACCTCCCGATCGAGAGGGCAAGTTTCAACCATTAGGCTATCACTGCTCCTAACTAACCAATACAATTCAACCCAACTACAAAGGTGTAGCAAATATAATAATGGTTCACACAGTTTAATCAATCGCACGCGCCGCCCAGTTACATTCATAGCGGAACCACCCGTTGTTTCTACACACACTCAACCATACTCACACATTCATGATTGACCCCTACATCCACACTGACACAATATAAACATAAAAAAAATGTATTCTATCAAGTACAGACATCGAGATCGAGCGCGTCTTTATCATGGACTTGTATGTAAGAACATTTGAGAGCAGAATGAAAAACACGGCAGAAATACTATAGGAAGTCTGAAACGCGCTGGTATCATTTGACCAGTATGTCAGCTGTTCAAATGATATGAGACGATACAGTAAATACATGTGTTAGATGTTTTCGTTCTTTTCATCCTATTCTGAACCGAGCGGAGTAAGATATTGTATAGAATAAGCATTTTTTTCTTTCTACTTTGTTCTCGAGGGTAAACCTTCAAAAGGTACCCGACGCCGTGAGTGCGACGCAGGGTTATGTGGGATTTTTACCGCACTAAAACGGGTGGCCGTCCTACGCTATAAAGAGGACTCTGGGATCTCCAAAGAAACGCAACCGTAATCCTTTAGGCGCGTCGGGCTTCTCTCAGATGGGCGGCTGGGCCCACCATCTCGTCTTGTCTTTACGACGGTATGCGACCACACACCACCATCCTTTCCGGGATCGCCCGACCAAATGGTTTAAGCTCCCACTCTAGCTGCCCGCGACCCCGGAAGCCACTTTTATTCGCCTCTTACGACAGGCAGGGGATGCCGTAGCCCTATTCTGATCGCGGAACTACAGGGACGTATAGAATAAGCCTACTTAAGTGTGAACGGCAGGCACAGGTAAATTAGTCCTCGTGAGTAGTATACACGACTGTAATTGACTTCAGATTTAACCCTTTGTTTTATATGAAGATAGTTACAGATGTCCATGGTGGCAGTGACTACTTACCGTTTGGTAAACTGGATCCTCGTTTGCTATTTCAATTCGCTCATATTTATTTTTATCTGATTGAAGTGGTAAAGGAATATGCAGTCCACCTGATGGTAAATGGTCACTGCCCCCCATGGATATCTGTAAGCAACTTCATATAGAACATGGGTTTTATCTGAAGTAAATCACAGATGTGTTGCTACTTCCAAGGACTATGATGGTCGTCTCATGTGAAAGTGTGCTGGCAACCACACCCTTCTATCGAAACGCAAGAAATGCTTCACGCTAGAAATAGCTCGACTATGTTCGAAACCCACATTCATTTTATTATTTATTACATTTTTGTTGCATTGAACTTGTATTTTTTATATAAAAATATACAGTTAAATCAAAATTAAGTACGTGTGAAATTCTCACGACATCTTGTTTATCCGAAACAACTAATTGAACTAGTTTAAGCAACCGAAACAGAAAGAAACAATTTGAAAACAATGAACGAACAATGACAAGGCTCTCATAGTTATGTGGTTATGCTTTCACTTAGCTATTGGCAGCGCTAATCTAAGAAATGCGTGTTAAGGTGGGCATTCACGTTACAACGGTCGCACGAAATGTCGAACAGCCTGTAGCAACGAAAGTTCAAGTTGAATACTTCAACGGACCCGCGACATGACCTTGGTCGTACAGTCCGCCTTAGGACCAAGGCATTCACGATCGAACTTGTCGCATACGACCGTAGTTCGTGCGACAGTCCGTGCGACCGTCGTAATGTGAATGCCCACCTTTACGTTTATAGTACTAAACATGAACCCCTCGTGATACCATAGGTACCAGTGTCACAACTTTTTTGCTTCGTGTTGTCAATTTATTACTGTCTCACTGCTAGACAGATCTTCTCTCAGAATGACAGAGTTTTTGGCCAAGATCCACCGTGACTGACCACCATGACTAAGGTATAATATAAGGCGAATAGGTAAACTTCACACATCTTTAAGAACATTATTATTTTTTAAAGAACTCCCAGATGTGTAGCTGCCGTGATATTTTCTTTTATCTTACAGCACTAATAATTAATCACGGTCCAAAGATAGCAATGACTACTCACGATCTGTACTTTTTTTTTTTTTTGTTTTCGAGGGAAACCTTCAAAAGGTACCCGACGCCGTGGGAGCGACGAAGGGTTATGTGGGATTTTTACCGCACTAAAACCCCCCCGGTGGCCATCCTCGGCGCTAAAAAGAGGACTCAGGGATCTCCAACAAACACCACCAGAATCCTCTAAGCGTGTTGCCCCATCGGGCTCCTCCCAGATGGGCGGCTGGGCCCACCGCTCCGTCTAGTCTATACGACGATATGCGACCACACATACCGCCGTCCTTCCCGGGATCGCCTGGCTGGACGGTTCAAGCTCCCACTCTAGCCGCCCGCAACCCCGGAAGCCCCTTTTAGTCGCCTCTTACGACAGGCAGAGGATACCGTAGCCCTATTCTGATCCCGGAACTACAGGGACGACGATCAGGTGTACTGCGTACTTTTTTGCTATTTCATTTTAATAAAATAAATACATAGATTTCATTGTACCTACTAATTTCTAAGGACAATTAGTTACTACTAACACAAATTGTTCTATTGTATCAGTACCAAGACCATACAATTTAATCGTATCACTCATTTGATATTCCCAAAAATTCCCATACTGCGTCAGGAAATTATGTCTAATGGAACGTCGTTAAGTTGTGGACGCTAAGTAAATAATAATGACCGGTCCAATTATAGTCGACTCGTGCGGCTTGCGGCTGCGTCATATGTTTGCGGCATGCGTCATAATGCGACAATCACTGGTAACTGCGCCTACAATATAAGACGAACTACCAAGTTAAGTAACACCGGTTGCGGTCTGAGGTTGGATGGGTGGCCGCTAGTGACTAAACTTTATGCGCAGTCTTGTGCTCCAAAGGATTCTTTAAGCTGCATGATGTTATATAAGCTGACCTTGTGTGTGAAAAATGGTTTGAGCTTTGAAAGTGTTTATATCGTCAACCCATTATTGTCCCACTGCTGGGCACAGGTCTTCTCTCGGTATGAGAAGTTTAGGCCATAGTCCACCGCGCTAGTCAAGTGCGAATTGGTGGACTTCACTCACCTTCGAGAGCACTTTTTTTAAAGAACTCTCGGGTGTGTAGGTTTCCTCACGATGTTTTCCTTCACCGAAAAGCAGTGATAATTAACTTCTAAAACGCACATAATTTAGAAAGATCAGTGGTATCGTATCATGATTACCCGTTACATATTAAAATATCTGCCATGGTATTAGGATAAAATGATACGTGAAGCAAAAACTTGTGACGGATTTTTAAGTATTATGCCGCGGACGGATTAGTCTGAAATTTTGCACGGTTATAGTGGACGTAGAGAAGGAGTGCAGAATGTTAATATTTTTTTCAAATAATGCATTTTTCATACATAAAATCAACTAAAAACACATTACACACACTGCCTTGCATTTGTCACAAACACATATGTACTTAGTAAATGAAATAGAACATTCAATGTCTTACTATGAAAAGACACAACGTCAAGAATGTCAGATGACATTTGATTTTAATTTGGACAATATGAAGTTTAGTTTTTTAATTTAAATTACGGTCGAATTTCGGCCGATGCGACGGGCGACTAGTTAGGATAAAATGATAAAAAAGTTTGTTATATTTAAAGTAATTAGTAGTCAACGACCCACGTGGCAGTGCGGTTACCATACCGGTCTGACACGAAGGGGCTTCCGGGTTCGATTCCCGGCCAGTCAGGTGTGTAAATGACGAGTTTAGATTCTTGTTCTGGGTCTGGGTATTTGTGTATTCGTCTTTGAGTGTGTCGGTGGCACACACGACACAGGAGAAAATCCTATTCTGAGGCTATAAGTTTAGAAAGCATCACTACATAGTATCAAACAAAGTTGCTTCCCGCTGTCTGTCCCTATGTATGCTTAGATCTTTAAAACTACGCTACGGATTTTAATGCAGTTTTTTATAGATAGAGTGGTTCAAGAGGAAGGTATTTATGTATAATATATATGCATAATATATAGTGAAGCAGGCGAAACGAAGTTCGCGGGGTCCACTCGTTTATTATAATTGCCTAATATTAAATTTCTCATATACCTCAGTAATTGACCGATAAAAAAATTCTCCTTATTTTTCTATGCATGTTACGAATCATAAAACGCACGGCACAGCCGCATAGGACTTCGTAGAAAACGTACCGTGTAATGACCAGCCCAATTATATTCACATTCGTAATATTTGAATAGAGTAGTCGTTACATGACGTCACAATGGTTCGACTACCAAAAGTGAAGTGTAAGGAGGTAGGATTAAGTTTTTGGATGCGGTGTATGTACTGAGAAAGATATATTAATATATGTAATTTAGCATCTCAGTCATAGTGCAACTTTTATTAAGCTATTGCATAGCTTTTATTGCGGGCTTTGAGCGCGGTGACCGAATCAAGAAATTCTGTAACGAAAAAACCTAACACCACCCACTCCGCCTACCATGAAGCGCAAATGAGCGTTTGATTAACGTGCCTGTAAATATGGTACGACAGTACGAAGCTCGCACGGATCAAGACTTAAGGAAAAAAAACTTGAATTAATGGTACTTAATGGTAATCAAATAGTATTATAGTTATGTAGCAAAACAATATATGGTATACCTACAAAAGAATTGTAATTTAAAATTTATTTTTAGGTAACACTTAATTTCGGGATTTGTTTAACTATATAACATAAAAGCTAAAATATTTAGGATAAAATAAGCTTAAAGATTTAGGATAAACGATAAATCTCAAATTAAGTGAAGCAATTTATTTAACATTATTTTATAATAGTTTCGTTCATAAAACTAAGTTGAAGCGTTTCTGAGAAAAACTATAACCAACGGTAGATAAATAATAGAGAAAAGTGATTGAATATATTAATACAAACAGCTAAAAATTCATTTTTCACTAGAAATCGTTTTATAGCTATGATAAAATCTTCTTCTTTATAAAAATGAATGTTTGTCTGCACGTCCTCTATAAAGCCGTAAACTATTCATTTGATCATGTGATGATCTTTAGCAAAGTTGTTATTCATGAGCTCGCGAAGATGGAGTATTTTTTTGTGATGGCGTAGCAACGCGCGCAGGGTACAACTAGTTTCAGAGAAAACCTGCCAATTTTTGCGTGATTGAATAACAAATATAAGCATCACTACATAGTATAAAACAAAGTCACTTCCCGCTGTTTGTCCCTATGTATGCTTAGATCTTCAAAACTACGCTATGGATTTTAATGCAGTTTTTTTAACGGAATGATTCAGGAGAAAGGTTTTATGTATATTACATGCATAATATATAGGAGAAACACTGATAATTTTAGATTTTAGATTTTTAGGCGCAACGAAGTTGGCCGGGTCAACTAGTTTATAAGATTTATAACATTTTATTGTGATAGTATTATACAAAATTTGCCTTCTCCAAAACATATCCAACATGACTCCACTCCAAGTGAGCAGTAGCGAACAATAGATTTTTATTTGAGACGAACCTCCCCACCCCACTCTATATTCGTGTGTGCCGTTCGCATCGTTTTTCATTTTATGCTGACCCTACATTAGTACAGAAGCCGTAAAATAACATGTTAAAAGATTCAGCAACGGTACATAGGTGGCAGTATTAATTTAAGAAATAAGTAAATTAATATGAAGACTAAGGTGGTCGCCTCATATAAAAATGAGTGAGTGTGTGCCTGTGCCATGAGTTATAGCCTCTTTATCTGATTGACGGAATGAGCATGCAGTCCACCTGGTGGTAAGTGGTCACTGCTGCTCATGGACAACTGTGAGCAACTTCATACAGAACATGGGTTCTATCAGAAGTCAATCACAGTTGCGTTGCTACTCCCAAGGACTATGATGGTCGCCTCATGTAAAAGTGTGCCGACAACCACATCCTGATTGTTGTTGCCTGTTGACAGACAGTGCCCATTTTTACCCTTTGAGAACCATAACAAGTTTCTACCACGTTCATTTCATTTATTTAAACTTCTCTATTGTTGTGTTAATGCAAAATTAGTAAGCTGAAGTGGAAATGGGCAGGCCACATCGTTCGTAGGACAGACAACCGATGGGGTAGAAGAGTCCTCGAATGGAGACCACGTCTGGGCAAAAGGAGTGCAGGCCGCCCCCCGACCAGGTGGACTGATGACCTGAAGAAGACGGCGGGTAACCGCTGGATTCAGATGGCCCAGGACCGATCGAAGTGGCGCAGATTAGGGGAGGCCTATGTCCAGCAGTGGACTTTCAAAGGCTGATGGATGGATGGATGGATGGATTGTTGTGTACCTATTAACTTCATAGCAATTAAGGTGTCATGTATAACGCAGCACTAAATTAATGATAACATTGCAGGTTGATAACAATAATTAACTCATCTTATTAGTAAATTGATTCCCTCTATTTAGCAGGTAGTTCTAATTAAATTGATTCTATTACACTTAATTATTGGTGGTTTCTATCATAATTAGAACGTGATTGATTTAATATAATTGCATGCAGTAAATAAGGGTTTTATATAAGGATTGTAAAATACAATTATCATCAATTATTTGTTTTTGACTTACTTTTACTAACTTAACTAACTAAAGAGTTTGCTGTAGTAATGTAATTATGGCTTTTATCTTTAACCTATTTCGTTAAGTTGAATATCTTTTTCTTTTTTCTTAAAATCTCAAATTTCTTAAATCTCAAGGAGATTTAAAAAAAGTCCGGAAAATTATATTTGTTGATATGAATCATTAAAATGTATTTATAATGATATGGATTTATACCCAACAGAATTTAATTGTTCCTAGATTTGACTTTTTTTTTTATAATAATGAAGTAGCAAACGAGCATGCAGTCACCTAATAGTAAGTGGTCACCGCCGCCTATACGGACCTCTGTGAACAACTTCATATAGAATATAGTTTCTATCTGAAGTCAGTCACACATGCGTTGCTACTCCCGAGGACTATAATGGCCGCCTCATATAAAAGTGTGCCAGTAACCACATCCTTCCATCGAAACGCAAGGAATGCTTCACGCCAGAAATAAGTGTGGCGGTGATACCACCCCGGTTGAACTACACTGGTTCTACGAAACGAAACGAAACGCTTTCTACACTCATAGACCCACACTAGGATTTTCTCCTGTGTCGTGGGTACCACGAACACACACAATACGAATACACAAACACCCAGACCCAGAACATGAATATAAACACATCATTCAGATACTTGTCTGACCGGGAATCGAACCCGGAACCCAACTCGCGTCAGACCGGTATGGTAACCGCTCCGCCACGGGGGTCGTCAGCAACAAAGCAGTTTAGTAGAATGAGAATTGTTCTATAATGCTTCCAAATATAGGAGAAGACCCAGTAGGTTGCATACATTATCCTTTTGAGTTTTACTTATAGATAAACCTTTCCTAATGTAGGTATACCAATATTAATCGCGCCTGGTATTAGCATTGCCGACCGCAGTAGGTTTTGATGCTACATACTGTCTTCGTATGTTGTCAATCTTAAACATTTTTAACCGACTTCCAAAAAGGAGGAGGTTATCAATTCGTCTGTATTTTTTTTGTCCGTTACTTAACTCCTATGATATTCATAGGAACAGAAGAATTGATGGTATTCAAGATAGAAACCTCTCTCATTCTGAGGGAAGACCCGTGCCCAGCAGTGGGACAATAATGGGTTGACGACACAAGATAGAAACCATTGATAATGATTTTGGTAACGAAACGTTTCCAATTACGATTTTCCTTTAGCAGTTCAATATACTACTGATTAACTTTTGAAATCTTCCAAAAGATTTCCGTATTCGAAGCACTATCTTGAATTTTTACAAGGCAATTGAATGCACTTCCTGCCACAGATCAAAAAACTAATAGACTTAAGAAATATTGGCGCTGTAAACGTCAGCATTAAGTCAATTTTGATTTGAAATTTCACTGCAATTTGAAACGAAACTTTGTTACTTTTTAAGACCGGATATTTGTTTCTAACACTTAACGTTGTGGGTATATTTATGGTGATACAATTAAATCATTCATCATCAATCAATCATCTCTCTGACGATAGTATACATTTATTCTTTTAATTCATCTATCTAAATTTATAATATAATTAATAACTAAAATAAATTAAGCATATATTTACTTTAAAAATACTTTTTGCTTTTTAATTAAATTAAAAGTCACGAAAAATTTGCGTTGCGTTGTGCTATATCCTAATACGAATTCATAATGTTTATAACACTTATTGTTTACGTATTCACCCATACATTGAAGTGTGAATTGCATTATATTTTCCTTTTTCTTGCCTTGTAATGGGTAAATTCGTAAGGGTTGTTTTATAGAAACTTTATAAAAATGTTAAACGCAGTTCCTGTACTGCGAGCTGACGCCAATGCTTGCATCGCAGAGCGATTGACGCGAATGTTTTATGGTCCTTAGGTTAGTCTTTTGTTTGAGTTATAACACAATATACATATATGCGAGAACTGGCTTTCTATAGGTGAACAGAAATGTTAATATAGAAAAGACTGTGACATAGAAGACGGTCAAACGAGACCTTTAATAGTTATAGGCATTTCCACAATATTTTGGGACTAACTAACATGCTGCCGGAATATAGATTCCACTTACCTTTAGCTGCGTACGGTCTGCTAGTGGCTCCCCCTCCTTCCAGGATCCTGACTGCTGTACCCTGGCACAGGAACCACAATACGCACGACACAATAGGCACGGTCCACACAAAATGTACACACACACCAGCGATGAAGTTGAAGGATTCACTTTACACCACACACACACACAAGCACACAAATAGTCTATATCCTCACAATTAACACGAATAATTAAACCTGATAGTTTCCACTGACACGATTCTGTACGATACGCTTAGCGGCGGTCGTTTCGACAACGCTCACACCGCCATACTGCTTTCGGAGTGCGGCGAGGCATACTACCCTCCGATTAGACGTTGTTAAAAAAAATATTTATCTGAATTTCGGGTGGGTAGTACATTGATGTATAATTTTAAACCATTGAAATTAAATATAGGTGGTATTCGTATATCAGGTGTTGAAGATTAATACTTTCACTCTAACAACTCAACACAAGGAATTTATCAATAAAGGTAAATGTATAAATACTCAAAACTGATAAATTAATGCATTATTTAGCTTTCTGACTGGGATTCAAACCTAGAACTAACTGTGTGTCAGTGCGATGTGAGGACCACTCCGACCCGTAGCATTAAATATACCTAATCAAGATATCATGTATATCATAATTCATATTTTGCACATTCATAAAATCTATCACGGCGTTCAGTAGAATATTAACACAAGAAGGCACACTTGTCATATCGGGAAAAAATGTTTTTTTTTTATTTATATTCAGTATTTACGAATATCAGATACTAGCAGTTCATCTAATTAATTAAAAGTTAAAAGAACTAGAGTTAAAAGAACTTATGAACTTATGAAGTGAAAACTTGTTTAGGCGCGTTTAGCACTTTTTGGGTGAATAAAAATCATAAAAGTCACGTCATCGTCACCGAACGCTTTCCCAGATTTATATGTTTTTTTTTATCTAAGTGAAGTAGCATACGAGCATGCTGTCCACGTGATGGTAAGTGGTCACTGCCGCCCATGGGCATGTGTAATCAAGTTCATACCGAATATGGGTTCCATCTGAAGTCAGTCTCAGGTGCGTTGCTGCTCCCGAGGACTATGATGGTTGCCTCCTGTGAGAGTGTGATGGCAACCACACCCTTCCAAACCACACCCAAATAGGTGTGGCGGTGGTACTTCCCCGGTTGAACTACACTGGTTCTTCCTTCCACCTTGTATTTTTTTTACTGTACACTGTTTATATTAATACACACTGTGTATACGTCCGTGCGTTATTTTACAATATATCACTTCTATAAGCGGTTCTTACGACTGCCTTCCTTAATTAAATAGATTTCTAGGTTTCTTTGCATCACCCTGTAGTCGGGGAGTAGAATACGGCTACGGTATCCCCTGCCTGTCGTAAGAGGCGACTAACGGGGCCTCTGGGGTTGCGGACGGCTAGAGTGGGAGCTCGAACCATCCAACAAGCAACCCCGAGAAGGACGGCGGGATGTGTGGCTGCATCTAGCCGTAAGCACCGGATGGTGAAGGGGGATGGTTTACCATGGGGTTTACCCCATGCTCATCTCTTGGGGGATGGTGGTCCCCCAAGAGATGAGCCCGTGAGGGGCGCTGCGCTAGGGGACACCGGTTCGTTCCGTTGGAGTTTCCGAATCCCCTACTACAACACAAGACTTCGGTGTACCTTTTGAAGGTTTCCTCCCCGTAACAAAAAAAAGGGTTCTTTGAATAGTCTCTGTAGTCTCGGAACCAGAATAGGGCTACGGTATCCCCCGCCTGTACCCTGCTTGGGGCTTCCGGGGCCGGCAAGAGTGGGAGCTCGAACCATTCAGCCTGGAGGCCCCGGGAAGGACGGCGGTATATGTGGGCGCATACCGTCGTAAAGACTAGATGGAGAGGTGACCACGCCAAGCCACTCACCTGGGAGGAACCCGAGGGGGCAACGCGCTCAGAGGACTCCGTTCGCATTCCTTTGGAGATCATGGAGTCCTATCGTAGTGCCGAGGACGGTCACCGGTGGGTTTAGTGCGGTATGAATTCCACATATCCCTGCGTTGCTCCCACGGGGTCGGGTGCCTTTTGAAGGTTCCCTCGCGAAAAAATAGCTTCTTTGCATATTTACATTTTTGGTGATAGGCAAAGTTAACTTTACCGGTACATGGCAGTTGTGCTTCAATAGATTGCCTGATTCCGTTACCTTGTCATAACTAGGTCATATTGGTTCACCATTCAATTACGCAGCTAGACCAATATCTAGCCTGAAGCATTTCGGCCCATCTCTAAATTGCCTATATATATCAGCAGTCAATTCTAACCCGTATTACGGGGTGATAAAGCGTAGATTCCCACGTCAAAATATATCCTTTAGTTGTTCATTCTACTGCACGTATCTTACCAATTACATTAAGTGATTGTGTTATTTACTTCCCAAGTTTTGGTATCGAATTATGTTGCCCACAATTACGTATGGAATTTGGAATATATCTGTGATACTAGTGAAAACGAGTGTAGGTTTAATTTATTGTTTTTTCTATCATTGCCCGAAAAACAGTTCTCCGTTTTTCGAAAAGTGTTTTTCACCGAATCTTTGGATAAATCTGCATGTTAGATAAACGGATAAAGACGTGTCTTTCAGACAATTATGGTTTAAAAAGTTAATTTGGCGTTCCAAGTTAGTTCTCAGAGATTACAATGCAAAAGTGTTTGACGTAAGCTCTCCAATTCTATGTTGGTTGACTACATAATTAGTTGGACGGCATTGACAATTATAGGTGGAGGAACCAGATCCTATCAACTTCAATACTGGTCGACACACAGCCCTAGCAACTACACTCTCGTCAACCCATTATTGTCCCACTGCTCGGCATGGGTCTTCTCTCAGAATGAGCGAGATTAAGCCATAGTACACCGCGCTGGCTAAGTGCGAAATGGTGGACTTCACACACCTCCAAGAACTTTTTTTATAGAACTCTCGGGTGTGTAGGTTTCCTCGCGATGTTTTTCTTCACCGAAAAGCAATCATAACTGATTTTTAATACGCACATACTTTTAGGTGCATGCCTGGGTTTGAACCTCGGACCTTCCGATCGAGAGGGCAAGTTTCAACCACTAGGCTATCACAGCTCTAAAGCAACTAAACGGTTCACCGAAACTCAAGAACTACTCCACGCTAGTATTAGGTGGTACTCAGATTGGACAATACTCATTATATCGCCTTGCAGTTACTAAATAGCTACCATCCATGGACATTATTCACTATATCCATACAGTACAAAGCCAACAAGTCAATCAAAATAGTCTTACTACCCTAAAGAAGTTAAAAAGCGCCTCATAAAACAAGAACTATAGTTATAGTTATCGTTATCGCCTTTAAATATGAAAAAGTAGCAAAACTCCATTCAATTTAAATAGTCCATTACTTTCATGGACTATAGATATAGATTATTGGAATATAGAAAAAATGTAGAAGGCGCCTATATACTTTATTAAAATATAACACCCTGTGCCAATAATGTAACCATTTAAGTTTTTCAGATTTCCTTCAGGTTAAAATTTTCTTAGAGTTGTAAGACGAAAAAAACTAAAACTATAAATTGAAGAGGAAAAAATATTTTTATGAAAACGTAAAACTGTAAGATGTTGAAATTATAAAAAATAAAATGTACGTGAAAACACGAATAGATGTTTGGGATAAAAATATTATGTAGGAAAAAAAGCTGTTAAAACTATGTCGTAATTTTATAGGATAAATATCTTTTTAGTAAAATAGATACTCATTGTTAAACGACATTAAAATTATTAAATAAATATACATGAAAAGGACATCTAATAAATGATTTACAAAGTACTTATTCTAAATGAGTCTACACTTATACAGTGAGTACATTTAATTAAACGATACTTTTAAATTAATCTGAATATTTTAAGAAAGTTTTATCAATGCTTTTGTATAAGCGGCTTCTATTTATTCGTATTCTGTAGCTCGCCATACCTCAAATCCACACACCCACTGCCACACCTAATATATTCGGAACTCAAAACATACCCACATAAAAAGGCTCTATAAATCTAACGCGAAAAGGCCATTGAGCCTCAAAAAACACTTCCGTTCCATTGGGCAGCCCGCTCAGAAATGGTCGATGCAGAGAATGTAGAGTCTATAGCAAATGTTCGAATATTAGCATATGAATGATGCACGCTAGAGCCCCCAGGTGGCGCGCCGTGCCGGAAATAGGCTCTAGCTGGCTACAGCTTCCTTTGCAATGTAACTTGGGTATTTTTGTACATTCTGCGGAAAGAAAGCCTCTTATTTATGTTTTTAGTTTAAGTTTAATAATGTTGCTTACATCTATATAGAACTATATGGTTCACACAAGTAAATAAGATGTAATTCGACTTTAAAATGTAATAAGTTTTGACAAAGTCGATGGGTTTTAGTCGAAGTAAAACTAAATGGTAACTTAAGATGTGGACTATAAGTATACCTCATCCATCCATCCATCAGCCTTTTGATGTCCAGTGCTGAACCCTCATAGGCCTCCCCTAAGTGGCACCATTCCAACCGGTCCTGTGCCCTCTGAATCCAACTGCAGGTTGTAAGTTGTATTATTGCAAATAACAAAATATTATTTATAATATAGAATAACCATTTTGCTGATACAAAAAATCGAATTAAAATCATATATAATACAATATTAAAACTGCAACTATTGCTAAAACAAACTTCAATTAAATTATCGAAATCTGATAAGGAATACGTTGCTTTACGTTCTACGGTTCAATCAACGGTCCAAGTGAGAAGACCTAAGAGGTTCTTAAATTAAAAGGCATAAAAACTTTTCCATAAGCGAAAAACACATTTGCGATACGCGCTGCGTAACAGATGATTACTATTTATTTGATGAACATTTGCTTGCAAAACAAGCGATACCGGGGATTAAGCTAGTATACATAATACTAGCTTAATCCCCGGCTTCGCTTGTTTCGGTCAAGCTTACTACATTATTGAGTATCCTATGTTTTGATCTAGGTTATAAACTATGTAAGTGGCCAATTTCAGAAATAAAAAATAAATAAAATACGAAGAAAAAAACTAACAATCACATTTAAAATTTTAGTAGGGATTGGTGATTAAATTTAATAATAAAAAAATACCCGAAAAGCAGAATGTATTCCTAAATTATTTCTGAAAGAAAATTTATGCTCTGCCATAGAAAATAAAACTTAGTTAATATATATACTCAATAAAAAAATGAAAAATAACGAGCGGGACGATAGTAATGCGTAGTTTGTATCAGCAAACAGCTGTTCTGATAACTTTAGTATCATTTTACCACAAAACATTCACACGGATTTAGAGAAAATAAAAAACCGACAAATCATTTACAATAAAATAGCAAGTAGCAAAGAAACTAGATAAGTGGCTACTTGTACCCATGAACATTTGTAAAAATAAAAAATAACTCTTTACTTAAGTTTCTATGCAAATGCGTTGCTATCCCTGAGAAATTAGTTGTAACTTCGCGAGTAATAAGTATGTATGTAACTAGTAGCTTATTCTCTCGGCTTCGCACTTTCTCATGTCTAAAACAATAATGAGTATCCTATATGTTAATCTAATCTATATATTAATACGTGAAGCAAAAACTTGTGGTGCATTTTTAAGTAATATGCCGCGGACGGATTAGTATGAAACTTTCCACGGTTATAGTGGACGTAGAGAAGGAGTGCAGAATGTTAACATTTTTTTAAATAATGCTTAAAACATACATAAAATCAACTAATAACACATTATCCACACTACCGTGCATTTGTCACGAATACATAAATAATAAAAGAAATAGAACATTCAATGGCTTACTATTAAAACACATAACGTCAGAAATGTCAGTATTTTTGTCAAAATACCCGCTATTGCTTTTAAATGCGGTTTAGCTAAATAACATCTTGTTTATATTTAACGGATGAGTTCAAAATTACTTGAAAATTATTACATTTTATTTGAATTAGACAAATATTTGAACTACACTGGACAATATGGAGTTTAGTTTTTTAATTTAAATTACGGTTGAATTTCGACCGATGTGGCGGGTGACTAGTTATAATAATTCAGTGAAATTTTACTAGTACTTTTTGCGTGAAACAGCAACAAACACATATAAATCCAAACAAAGTTTTGCATTTATAATATCAATGATATAAAACGCTATAACTCATAACTTGGGCCTAGATGTCACAAAGAAAGCACATGCGAGGCACGTCTAACCTGGAACGGCGCGGCTGCGCTGATTTCAGTCTCTTTTTGCTTTTCAATGATAGATTCGATTCTTTTATTAGGAGGTGGCGTTCCTTTAACGGATTCCTTTTGTTGGCGACGCTAGTGTGCTTTGTGAGGCTTTGTTACCGGGTTGTGGTATTTTAAAATAGCATTAAATTCGATTGGATTGGCACTCGTTCTAACTTTATACTCTACCCTCAATGGATCGGTCTAGCTTTCAATAATCTCTTTTATATTTCAATCAGTTTCAAATAGAGCTTGTATGGTTTAACGGGAATATGGCCATCGTATCTGATCTCCTTATATATTAATGGCAGTTTAAATTTCCTTTTATTGTTATTAAAAGCGTAGTATATATAGTAGCGATATACTATATACATACGTAAAATGCCTAAAAATTTGAACGATGATGATCGATGTTGACGAATGATCGTCGAACGATACTCGTTTTTCATCTTAATGATGGTAAGTGGTCACTGCCGCCCATGGACATCTTAAGGTAAGCAACTTCAAATAGAACATGGGTTCTATCTGAAGTCAATCACAGATGCGTTGCTACTCCCGAGGACTATAATGGTCGCCTCATATAACAGTGTGCCGGCATCTACGTCCTTTCATCGAAACGCAAAAAAATGCTTCACGCTAGAAATAGACGTGGCGGTGGTACTTCCCCGGTCGAACTACACTGGTTCTATCACCTGCAAACATCTAGTATAATTTGATTAAATATAAGTTACTACAACTTTAATTATTTTAAATAATTATGTTATATCTCAATTCCTACCTTATTAATGTTAAGGTTTTAGCATTTAATGAGGTGAGGTAAGTAAGGCTAGAGGGTTAGGAGTAGTAACCTAAAGTCAACCAAGAATAGTAACTGTTCTGAAACCGGTTTAAAGAAGAAATTTCAATTGGTTACGGGATTTCTGGACCAATAATCCGTGAAAATAAAACGTAATACAGTTAAGAAGCGCCATTCGAACTAAATATCGGAATCGGAGCGATTCCCATCCGGGAATCGGCTTCTAAGCTATTTTAAGAGATTACGGATTAGGTTCGCAGCGGACTGCCGACTTAGAGAACGTCAGTACTTTTGAATTTTGTGCTGTAAGTTTCGGTTTTAAAGAAGATACGTTTATTCCTTTCATTTCATGATTTTGAGACTTACACACATTTGAGTACCTTACTAAAAATGGATATAAGTGTCATTGTTGCCAAATTGGGTACAACCCCTTAATGTTCCACTGCTGGGCACGGGTCTTCTCTCAGAATGAGAGAGTTGTAGGTCATAGTTCACCGCGCTGGCCAAGTGCGAATTGGTGGGCCATATTTTGTGCCAAATGGACTTTTCGAAAATTGTTAAGAAAACGCAGATTTGATACATTTTATTTTCTAACAGAGATGATCTAATTTTAGAAACAAAAGGATTTTCTAAAGTTGGTAAAAGAAATCTGGTGAAAATCAGACAACCCGTTTTCGTTGGGAGCTCATGTATAGACCCACTTTTTTATAATTATGAAGCACCTGATGGTAAGTGGTCACTGCCGCCCATGGACATTTGATTGACATAAGATTTTAAAGGAGCCCAGCTTTACTTTAGAACTGCACCATTTTGCCACTATTATCAAACTTGCGTTTTTTATTTCCAATACTATCAAAATCGTTCGTGTGCTCCACCCTTATCACAAACGACGTGTCAACTGCGTAAACGTCGGCGCGTCCGAACGGGCCTGATTTATTTTATTGTACCGATAAATGAGTGTTCAGCCCGATCGCAAATAAGTCGCGTCGAGAACACGGTTATAGAGATTTATCGAGAAATTTAGGCGCTCGCCTCGTATTCGATTTTACGATTAAAATGTTTTTGGAATTACTTGAAATCGAGACAAACATTGGCAACGGAATGTCTGGACAAATAAAGCAAGTGATATTTATTAGTATATGGAAAGTTTAAATTTTTCATTGTATTTATTTTAACGAACTAATAACTCATAAGTAACTATACAGTTACGTCGCAAATAAGTTACGTCGTGAACAGTTTTCTATAGATTTATCAAGAAATTTAGGTACTGGCGATGTGTCTAATTTTGCCGACTAAAATGTTTTTTTGGAAATACTTAAAATCGAAACTAATAGTTAGCATTGTGTCTTAACAAAACACATTTTTTTTATTATCGATATATTAATACGTGAAGCAAAAATTTGTGACGTATTTTTTTAAGATACTTGCCGCAGGCGGCGGAGTACGAGATTACGCACGGTTATAGTTGATGTGGAGAAGGATTATGCAATACTATTATTTTTTCAAATAATGCATAAAGTATACATAAATCAACTAAAACACATTACACTCACTACCTTGCACTTGATACAAACACATACATAATAAACGAAATAGAACATTCAATGTCTTGGTATGAAACACATAACGTAAAAAATGTCAATGTCTGTGTCAAAATACCCGCTATTGCTTTTAAATGCAGCTTAGATAATAAACTTCTTTTTATTTTTAACGGGTGCGTTCAAAATAACTTGAAAATTATTACAATTTATTTAAATTAATTTAAAAGAGAAATATTGGTGCTACTTTGTACAATTTGGTTTAGTTTTTTTCATTTAAATTAGGGTTGAATTTCGACCATTGTGACGAATGGCTAATGCTAATAATAATAAATAAGTGTTCAACCTGATCGCAAATAAGTCGCGTCGAGACAACGGTTATGGAGATTTATCTAGAAATTTAGGCGCTCGCCTCGTATACGATTTTACCGACTATAATAGTTTTGGAATTACTTAAAATCTATCGGTATGACTTGATAAAGAAATGGATTTTATTTGTTTTATTGTGATATATAAATATTAAGCTCAATAAATATTAATAAATATTTAGCTCCATTGAACATTCACTGTTAAATTGACAAAGTATGGTAGGCGACCACAGAGAGGAGTGGACTCCCCTACCACAGGTTATTAATAAACTTACCAGGGGAGATCCTGACTAATCAATTATTGTTAATAAAGACTTTATTGATTTTTTTTTATTGAATTTTAGTCGCAACAAGAACACGGTTTTAGAGATTTATCGAGAAATTTAGATAAGTACTAACATCGTGTTCCATTTTACCGAACAAAATGTCATAATTATGTCTGACAAATAATGTTAGTGTTTTAAATTTGAAATAATATGTATAATGCTGTATTATAATTTTTTTAAACAAAAAATACAACCGACTTCCATGCCACAAAAAAGTAAAAAATAATTTAAATACATGTTGCTTTAGAGCATAAATAGTAGGTACTTAGTACATAGTTCCGAAGCCGGCCACCATATTTCGCTGGATCACGATGAAACTATATACTAAATAATCGAGGGTATACTGATTTTTCGGTAATAAAGCACCCTGTAACGTTTTTCATTATGAGTCGTGCAATTCAAAATTTTACAAATGAGTTGCGTTTGTAAAACGTATTATCAAGAAATTGAAGCGTTTGCTTTCATCGTATATTAAGGACAATTTAAAATGTTAGTCGCAAATAATAAGACTTAGTAATTTGACACGAACATTAGACACACGTCTAGACGAATTGTAATATAAGTCAATGAATGTACATTTGTCTTGAAACATTTCACATGCTTTTGTAACAAGTACGTACATAATGCATATTAATGTAATGGAAATTAATCTAACTTTTAAGTACCCTTGATTATTCCCTTATTTCCCGTATTTTAAGTACCCTTTTTCTAACGCTTTAAACGCTAATAATACTCATAACCGCACACTATTTCGGCTGTGTTCCGATGGAGATCCCGGAGTCTTCCACGCAGCGCTGAGGACGGCCACCGGTAGGGTTTTAGTGCGATAAGAACCCCACATAACCCGCGTCGCTCTCACGACGCCGGGTACCTTTTGAAGGTTTCGCCCTCGTAAACAAAAAACAAAAAAGGCTTTTTCTGTGTCGTGGATACCATTGACACACACACAACACACAAACACCCAGACCCAGAACAAGAAACTAAATTCATCATTCAGACCTGTATGGTCGGGAAGCGAACCCAGAACCCAGTGCATGTCGGACCGGCATACCAACTACTCTGTCACGCGGCAGCAATATAAATGAAAAGCTGACCAATTTACTTAAACCAAGAATAAACTATACACGTATACCCCCCGGAATGCCTTATGCACTAAGATATTTGTTTACTTAATGTGCTGTATTTTAAAACTGAAAGTAGTAAACACATTAGCGGCTCTATTTGAGTTTCACCTCTCTTTAAGTGATGGGTTGTTATAGAGTAGTGCTCAGATAGAGAATTTGACGTATCAAAATTATAAAAGCTTTTAAGAGGAAATTGGGCTCCATCGCCATGAGCTCAAGAGAAAATACTGCTATTTTATTCTTAATGACAATATCTCTCATCAACCCACTATTGTACCACTGCTGGGCACGGGTCTTCTCTTAGAATAAGTGAGTTAGGCCATAGTCCACCGCGCTGGCCAAGTTCGAATTGGTGGACTTCACACACCTCCGAGAATTTTTTTTTTAAAGAACTCTTGGGTGTGAAGGTACCCTCACGGTGTTTTCTTTCACCGAAAAGCAGTGATAATTAATTTCTAATACGCACATAATTTTAAAAAAATCAGTAGTGCGTGCCTGGATTGAACCACGGACCTCCCGATCGAGAATTTCATTACCATGTAAAAAACGTGACTGTAATTATATATATAAAAAAAAATGATATAAATAAGAAAAAAGACAAACCTGCTGAGTTTCTTGCCGGATCTTCTCAGTTGAGGTCGTTTTCCGATCCGGTGGTAGTGTAAGAAAAAAAATGTAACTGACAATTTGTAAGTGCCCCCGTAGACCTATACAAAATAAAGACATTTCATTTCATTTCATTTCAATCATCAGGCTATCACTGCTCTCATTATATATTTTATCTAAAATAGCTACTCTGTACTTATAATGGACACCTTACATTATTAACCGGGAGCGTAATAGACTATCCATTCCTGTTTGATCTGCTATCTATGCTTATTTATTATTATTTATGGAAACCAGTGGGTGGTACTCGAGAAACGCCAGGTTCTTAGTAGGATGAGCCACAGTTATTATTTATGGGGAGATCAAGTAGACTAAGGATTTTTTCTATTTTAAATAGCGGTGGATACCTAATCCCTCACAACAACTGAGCGACAAGGATATGGCTGAAAATACAAATGTTCATAGGCGACGGTAACCACTTTCCATCAGGTGGCCCGTCTGCCTTATCGTTAGGTACAAATATATAAAAAAAAAAACAATACCAATTCTCCTCTTTGTAGAATGGTTCAGCATTACAACCGATTAAGTGGGTCCCCGGACTTCAACATATATATTAATTTGATGTCCTTGGTTCAATTTAAAATTTTAATCAAAACTTTTATCAAAAACTATAGGAAGACTCTAATATTGAATAGAATTGTTATGTTTATTTTTTTATATTTCTCTTACTTTATAAAAAAATAGTTTTAGATGCTTTTATGTTAATATTTATTAATGTTGTTTTTTTTTCTGTTTACAAAGTTATTTTACAATAGCTAGCAATGTTCACCTAAGTGATTATTCATTTATTGTTAAGTTACTATGTTCTACGTTTCTATGTCAAATTTAAATGTTATAATCGTTGATAAAATAAATAAATAAAATAAAAACAGCGTTGCACGGGATCTCTATCGGGTGCCAGCAAACGCTGAGCCACCTCCTTGCCTTTCGACGAATATAACAGTGCTTTTTACTTTTAAATTTTCCAACCTGTATGTTTTAAGGCAATAAAGTATTATTATTATTATCAATTTAGACTTTTATTTAATTATTTTGACATTTTTGTTTATTTAACTGTTCTTTGATTATATAATTATTATTGTATTTTAATTTTAATTATGTCCATAATCACCATTGTAATATTATGTTTTGTCATTAGTGTAATTGGGTCATTCCGTTCTAATAAACTAAAATAAATAAATAAAAATCAAATCAAATACTACAATCTGTAGATTACTTTTCGAAAATTACGAAAATTTCGAAAATTTCGAAGACTTAGGCTTTACGAAAATATGAGACACTAGCTTTATCTCACAACTCTGCCGGCTTTGGTCATGTTTATCACAGCAATAAATGAACTATGTGTTACGTTGTCCACCACATTTGTCCAGCGCAGTGAACTATGGTATAACTAAGTCTTTTAAGAGAAGACCCGTGCCCAGAAGAGGGACAAAACTAGGTTGACGAGAGTGTTATAACGTAAATCATGAATTAACAGTTTGTCAAATTTAATTCAAATCCGAGTACTGTTTCTGTTTCTGCGTGAAAGAGTAGAAAATGACATACATTCTAACAAACTTTCACATTAAAATTTGTAGTATATTAGTAGATAGTAGATACTAGTAAATAGCTAAGTTGTGTACCTATATTAAAGCTAAAGTACAAAGCGAAGGTAAGCTAAGACATGACATGTAATTTCTTTATTTTTTATACTCACAGAGGCACTTGCATACCACCCGATCGGATTGTCAAGCAATACTCGATCTACAACCTACTAATAACTGCTAAATAAAATGTTTATTTATTGACAACCCGCGTGGCGGAGTGGTTACCATACCAGTCTGACGTGCAATGGGCCCCGGGTTCGATTCCCGGCCAGACAGGTATCTGAACGATGAGTTTAGATTCATGTTCTGGGTCTGGGTGTTTGTGTATTCGTCTTGTATGTGTCCATGGTACCCACGACACAGGTGAAGATTCTATTGTGGGGTTATGAGTGTAGAAAGCGTGTGAAGATATGTCATACCGATACCTCTGCAGACGAATACGTTACTCTTTCGAAAACAACAAAATAGGAATAAGATAATAAGATCTTAAAAATAATATAACATAATCACTTGCTATTATTTGTAAGCTTCAGTTCTCGAATTTTGATCTACCCGCATGACGTAACAAAGGCTGAATAGCAATAAGTGTGAACCCAGCCTTATAAGGATCGGATACACGAGGACTTTTCATTTTGTTTCCAGGATCTTTTATATTATAATTTGGCTTTATTTTAATGAACAACATTAATAAATCATTTTAATTTGTAACGGGTATTTACAATATGCGGTTTTGAATTCTTTCAGTTTCTGAGTACACGATCCATTTAATTAGGTAGGAATATTTGGTGTATTAAATAAAAGAAAAAAAACCCTGCAGCACTCGGGGACTGCCGCGTTAAAGCTATTGCATAGCATTTTTACCAACTTTTTATTTTCTTTGATATTAATTCAAGTTTTTTTCTTTGATACTATATACTTTATCTCTCGTCTCTCGTCAACCCATTATTGTCCCACTGCTGGGCACGGGTCTTCTCTCAGAATGAGAGAGTTTAGGTCATAGTCCAACGCGCTGGCCAAGTGCGAATTGGTGGACTTCACACACCTCCGAGAACTTTTTTTTTTTTAAAGAACTCTCGGGTGTGTAGGTTTCCTCACGATGTTTTCTTTCACTGAGAAGCAGTGATAATTAATTTCTAATACGCACATGAATCAGTGGTGCGTGCCTGGGTTTGAACCTCGGACCTCCCGATCGAGAGGGCAAGTTTCAACCATTAGGCTATCACTGCTCACTATACTATATACTTTATCACAAAGAGCGAATGCTCGGCCACGCTACATGGTAGGCAGAGTCATCATACCTGTCTGTCCTGGAATCGAACATGGGACCTATCGCGCGTCAGACCGCTATGCCGGTCCGCCATGAAGGTCGTAGACAGAAAACTTAAAAATTATGCTATTATTGTATTCGATACTCCAATTGTTCAGTTACAGACGTAGATATTATGCAAGCACATTATGCGTGGTGACATTTTGTAACAAGCGAGTCAACTAAAGCAGTACCAATTGTAGGTACATACATAAGGGTGAGAGATTTAGGGTTGACACTATTTCGTAATATGGAGGTAACAAACAAGCAAGTAGTACACTTTTTATATATGAGTATGTAGCAAACGAGCTTGGGTGTGCTTACCCTGATGAGGGCAGACGCCGCAGGGACCGCGGACGAATACTACTAGTGTACCCGCAGTCCCAGCAAAGGGCGTAATGAGGAACACCGTGGGGTTTAGCCGGTAGGAGTCCGGCATATCCTCTCAGCTGCCCCCACGCAGAGAGGGACCCGTAAAGGGCTTCTCACGAAATATCAAAAAAAGGGTATGTGTAATAAGTAATAACATCTATAATAATAAACCTAGATAAGATTAGAGTTTTACATGTCACAGTTGCATGCTCACCTCTGGTCTGAGGACTAAGATGGAATGCCTCGGTTAAATATGTCTCCCTTATTCCACTAATTGACTAATTGATTGATTGACTAATTTTTCCTGAGGTTACTGACAATTTGATAGCCCTGAAAATGAAATTAGAATTATAATAATAATGTCGTTTAAATTTCACTTAAACTAGGACAGCAGCACTCAACGCAATTTTTATATGGCAGAGATAAAAATATGATATTGGTTTACACTTCATCGTGTCTCTATTAAATATATTTATGATTTCTTATATAAATCAGTCCATTCCACTAGCCTTTGTAAGCTAACAAAAGAAAACAAGCCTTGCTTAGAAAAATACTTACTGTAATCAATGTAGGTTAGTACACACCGCAGTAAATATTACAAGAAAACGCTGTATCTATCTCCTAGATGTTATCCCTTAGTCGCTCCGATAATATTATCGAGAAGATCTTTATAGTTATCAGGGTTCCATACTCAAGGTGTAAAAAAGAAAAACCTATTACTACGACTCCGTTGTCCTTCGGACTGTCCGTCCTTCTGTCACCAAGCAGTATCTCATGAATTGAGCTAAAAAGTTGAAATTTTCACAGGTGATGAATTTCTCTTGCCGCTATAACAAACAATACTAAACACATAATAAAACAAATACTTAAAGCAGATAAAGTTTGTGGCATGTTTAATATAAACAAACGTTTTTTTTTTATTTGTCTGAAGTAGCAAACGAGCATGCAGTCCACCTGATGGTAAGTGGTCACTGCCGCTCGTGGACATCTGTAATCAACTTCATAGAGAACATGGGTTCTATCTGAAGTCAAACACAGATGCGTTGCTACTCCCGAGGACTATGATGGTCGCCTCATATAAAAGTGTGCCGGCAACCACACCCTTCTATCGAAACGCAAGAAATGCTTCACGCTAGAAATAGGTGTGGTGGTGGTACTTCCCCGGTCGAACTACACTAGTTCTACCACCTTCAAACGTGATTTTTTATAGATAATATATACAGATATAAGTATGGAACCCTTCGTGCGCGAGTCCGACTCGTACTTAGCCAGTTATTATTATCACATAAACCCTAAATTTACAATGTCCATATCGAAAACGCACTGCAAAATAGTTGGTGTTATCTTTATAGCTCTACCTGTCAAGGCGGGTGCAAATATTGTATATCAAGCACATAAAGGCCTACAATGTTGTTTAAGAGTGTTATGATTATAAATAGTAATTGCTACCTCACCGCGACCACCATTAACCAAGGGCAGTTACCTTGCTATTTCCCGACCATTTCAGCCACCAACCATTTGTCAGGCTTCACTTTTATTATAATCCCAGCCTTGATTGCAATCATGACTAATGAAATGTCAATAACGGCTAAAATAAAATACGTACCCAGGTATTTAAGACGATTATCGCAGACTCCATCCATAGAGATGTCACCGGCACGGTTCAGATGCTGTTAATTAACTCAATCCTTAGGACAGGGGAGGGAAAGTCGATATTACTGAAGCAAACGATAGCGCAGAATATATCGATTCGGAGGCAACGCTACTACAAAGTGCAACTATCGATCATACCGTGAAATGGTATTAAAAGATTGTAAATGAGAATTGTAAGACAATGGGCGTTGGAGAATGTATATGGGACTGTTAGGTATATTAAAGAATGCATACAAAATCATATTTAGGAATTTGTTTGCATCTTATAAAATGTCGCCCAGATTTGAAATTTTTGTAGTAAGCCGGAAAGCAGTTAAAATTATCTATTGTATATTTTTCGAAGATTTTGAAGATATCTCCAGTGATTACGGGCAGAGCATTACTATAAGCTATTGAATGGAATTTTCTTAACGATATTTATTGAGGAAACGCTTTCCTCTAAGTACCTCATTAACGAAATCAAAATAAATCTTCCTCTTATCGACATCAACACTTCCCACCTGTAACAAAAAGCTTCGATAGCGCGAACAATAGTTTTCCAAGCCAGTTCCCTTTCATTAAGCAGCACAAGTGCACAATCCTCAAAGCCTTTTACTTCACCCATTTCTGGTTGGTTGCCGATCAATACCTAATTGCCTGCAAAAACCAATATATTATCCAGTACAATTACAATCGGGTCTTCAGTTCAGTTCATTGATTCCACGTCACTGATTCTGTGTGATTAATGGTGTTGTGTCGTGGATTCAAAAAGCATCCATTTCAGTAATTACTAGATCAAAGACAAGAGCGATGGTGTAGCTACGTTTGTATCATGGTGAAAGATGTGTTTGTTGAATTCAGATTAGGTGTATCATTAGGCAACTCATTAGGTTCAGACTTATGCTTTAAAACGATTACTTTTTGATTATTTCGTTCGACTAGTAGCGAAATTATGAAGGGCAATAATCTTCAAGACAGCAGCAGTAATGAAAGAGAATAGGTCATTTTAGTCAGGGCAATAAAAGCAATACTTTAATGATTCTCTTTAAATAATGTTTTATAGCTATTTAATATCAAGTTTTTTTTATTGTAAAACGAGAAAGTCATTGGGACTAGTATAATACATGTTTTCTATTGTCTTCAGAGTACAAATGATATGTTACAAAGTTATTTGTGTAATGGGATAAACATGGAAATCAAATATATTGTTAAATATTTGAGATATTAAATGCAATAGAGGCTGCTTTAAAAATCTCCAGCGAATTTCATAAAATATTAAAAGTATTATATTTACATAGAAAAATCACAAATAAATTGTATGAGCTGATTAATTAATCCCTGATTTATTAAAAACTACACAATTTATTTCTTATAAACCTAATTAGAGTAGATTTTTCTGATTCCTTTTTTGTTTCGTTTTTAACCGACCTGCCAAAGGAAAGAGGTCATCTATTCGTCATAATTTCTTTTTTTTTAATTCATCAGTATGACATATTTCTAAAATCAATACTAAGAGTACAATTCAATGTCTCGGGTGAATTGTTGAATGGAAATTTAATACAACCTATATGATAAATGTATTTTATGTGAATAATTCATTTTGGAGACACGTTTCTTAATTAAGTATCTGGTCCCAAGGCAGGATACCTACAACTGTCTGGCAAGAGAAAATTGTCTTAATACAGTAAATTAATTTCAAAGTTAATTATGTTTTTACCTGTGCTATAAGTTGCAGAACAATTTAATTTGCTTGGCATTTTTTAGTTTTTATAAGAGAAATTTTCTTTGTCACTTAGTAAAATTGAAATAAAAGTACCTATCTTAGTCAAAAAGTTAAAAAGTATGAAAGTATGAAGAGTTTACGAGTAGTTCGACCAGGGAAGTACCACCACCACACCTATTTCTAGCGTAAAGCAGTTCTCACGTTTCGATGGAAGGGTGTGGTTGCCGGCACACTTTCACATGAAGCGACCATCTTACTAATCGGAAGTAGCAACGCATCTATGATTGACTTTCGATGGAACTTCATGTTCTTTATGGCAATGATTACAGATGGCCATAGGCGGCAGTGACCACCTACCATCAGGTGACTGCATGCTCGTTTGCTATTTCAATCTTATAAAAAAAAACAATTATTAACCGACTGCGTAAGGAGGGTAATGTTTACGAGTGTATGTAAGCATGTATGTATGTAAGGTCTGTATGGCCATAAAGTTATATAATAAACTACCTTACCAATTAAAACGAGTAAAGAAACACCACATAAGTGCCACAAAATAAAAAATATATATTAATGGAAAAATGCTATTATAATCTTATAATCTTATAAAAAAAAGATTCGGAGTCCTCTATATAGCAACGAGAAAGGCAAGGGAGTTTTAGCTTAGCAGAAGTCTTACATGACTTAGTGTCACTCCTAAAGTAGTATGGTACCTTTAGAAAGTTTCTGCCAGCAACAAAAAATAGGTGAATTGGTGTAGCGGTGGTAATACCCCGATCTAACCATGTTCGTTATATCTTGTCGTTGTTTATATATCGTCATCGGAAAACAATCTTGCTGTAACTTAAAAAATGCAACGGACGAAAAGTCAAAAGTCAGAACGTTTTTATTAAATACTAGTTGAATCCCGCAGCTTCGCACGCAGTAACAAAAATTGATTGTCCCGTTGTAATAAGATATTTTCCCACAGTAAAAAGTAGTCTAACTGATAATCCAGAGTGTCAGCTAACTCCCTACCAAATTTTTGTTTACACGTGAAGAAGTAACAAACACACACACTAACAAACTTTCGCCTTTATAGTATTAGTATGAAGTATGATTTTACAGGTGTCTTATTCTGTAAATATTTAATTTTAAACGATATAACTATTTCAATAATAGTGTGAATGTTTTTATGTATATAACATAAATTCGCTTTTCTACATCGATATCTTCTATAAGTATCAGCTACAAAGCACATTTTAAACCAAATTTAACAAGAATATCGCAAATATTGCATTGACCCACAACCCTGATATCACACGTAATTTTAAATTCCAACGATCCATTGTTGTCGGTATCCGCCTCTACATCTACTTCATTGCTTCTGTTTTAAGCATTAACTAGACTTGTAGCCTTATTTTTATAATCTTCACGCAATGTATGTCCGATTCCGTATTGAAAATTGTTTAGCACTATACGTGAATAAATTTAAAAAGCACAATGTTCTAATAGCGAGGATCCAGTAGTAAAAAGATATACTGTCTCGATTATCAATGCAACCTATATTATTTTTATTACAATAAGAATAAGTAATCATTTTTTTTTATCTAACTGAAGTAGCAAACAAGCATGCAGTACACCAGATGGTAAGTGTTCACTGCCGCCTATGGACATCTGTAATCAACTTCACACAGAAAATGGGTTCCATCTGAAGTCAATCACAGAGCTACTCCCGAGAATTATGTTGGCCACCTCATGTGAAAGTGTGCCAGCATTATGTATGTTTCTATCGAAACACAAGAAATGCTTCACGCTAGAAATAGGTATGGTGGTGGTACTTCCTCGGTTGAACTACACTGGTTCTACCTCCTTGAAATTAATATTACAGAAGCGAAAGTTTGTGATGTTTGTATGTTTTTGTTCCTCTGTCAACTAATACTGATCCGATTTGTCTGAAATAATTTGTACACTGATATTTTATGTCCTGGATTAATATATAAGACAACCTTTACTGTAGTAAATGTGTACATTTACTGCACATAGTAAAAATGAGTGAAGCTGATGCGAAAGCTAATCTAAATATAGTAACAATATATGTGACAATATAATAAAACACTAATAGAAAATACTAAGCTAAGTATTATTTTAGGAACAACTGATGATTGTAATAAAAATGTTAAATAGATGAGCTCTCTGTACTTAAGTTATTAAGAATTTATTTCTCATAAAGTCACTTACATGGGAACAATATTTAATTTATAGCTAAATCTATTCGTCGTTTATTTGATGCAGACCCTTATTTAATGCATTTTATCGTCCACAGATTTATAATCCACAATAATAATAATAATAATAAATTTATTGCCTTAAAGATTACATATAATTGAAATACAACAACAGAAGCTTAGACTATTAGTACTGGGTAAAAGGGTGTGACTCGGCTGTTGCTGACGAGGATCGTGATCTTGTGCAGCGCTGATTTTCAGTCACCCACTCCTCCCTATGGTATTAGGCGGGAGAAAAAGTCCACACATCATGGATATCATGACACACAAAGACAAGGCCACTTGGACCCAAAATTCATTAATTCCTAGAGAGACCAAACCTGGAACAGAAACCAAAATTCCGTGGATCAAAATCCAGATTAAAAATTTCACCGCACAATGGCAACCTGACACGCATTTGAAATTCGCACGACCAAATCCAAAATCTGAAACTCGGATCCAATTTCGCCGGTTCCCGCAAATAAGCCAAAAAGCCTCGCTCTTATCGCGGCGGTGCGTTTTTATTTTTTGACAAGTGCCATCGATAGCCACCATTGTGCCGACATCGCTCGTAGCGACCAGTTTTCTTATCTGATGCTTATGTTGGGTTTATTAATTTTCACAAAGAAATGTTTCACGCTCCATTCAAAATGTTAGGGTTTTCAATAAAACTGTATCAAACTATTTTAAACTATTTCTTAGGAAATTTAGGTTCAAGAATCGCTATTTTTATATAATTGAGACTAATTAAAATTAGAACTTGCAAATACATTAAAGTTATTTAAAGACATAGTGTTAACTACAAACTTATATATTTCACGAAATATATCAAATTTTCTAACAACTTGATGTCAATGATTTACATACTAAAAATAATGAAAGTAAATGTTACAATTCCTAAAAATCCTGCATAAACTTTAAATATTACAAAAATCTTGTCGAAAGTTGAAACAATTGTAACGTAACATCAGAGAAACCTGCGCCATCGGCTATCCGCCTCCACGGAATATTTCGGTTCCGAATTTTGATTTTTGGTTTCTTTGCACATGAGCCGAGGACAATGCGGCTCGGGTATAACGAATAAGTTAATTTTTAAAAACCAACGTTTTTCAGAATTCTCAGAAGGCCAGTATGAATTGAATCGACGACAATACATAAGTATTTGGAAGAAAAAATATCGTCTCCATTTTTCGATGTCACAACACAAGGTCTAATTAGTAAATGTTGATTCGTATTTACTTCTTTGAAATGATTTTACAAATGCTTTCTATTAGATGGATTTGCTGCAAATGCTATACAAGCCTAAATTTGTATAATCTTTGCGTTTGCTATATAAAGTTTTACTGAGCCTAAGTTTAATGGTGATAGTGCTCTTCGTGGTTTGATTATGGAATTACCGTCCACTCTAAATGTTAGTAACGTTAAGACTGAAGAAGTACTTGAAGGTCTAGAACCAGTGTAGTTTGATCGGGGAAGTACCACTGCCACACCTATTTCTAGCGTGAATAATTTTTGCGTTACGTTGGTAGGGTGTGGTTGCCGGCACACTTTTATATGAGGCAACCATCATAGCCCTTGGGAGTAGCAACGCCTCTGTGATTGACGTTAGGTAGAACCCATGTTCTGTATGAAGTTGATTACAAATGTCCATGAGCGACAGTGACCACTTACCATCAGGTGGACTGCATGCTCATTTGCTACTTTAGCCAGATAAAAAAGAAGTACTCACGCCAAACTTCTCCTCAATTGTGCAATTGTAGACTTTCACTTTAGGTACATATAGTTTAGGCCCCAGGAGAAGCAACGCATAACTGCTTATTACACTTCTTGGAGGATACGGAGATGGCCACAAATGTCCATGACAGTAGTGACCACCTGGTGGAGAACTGAGTTGTTATCTACTTCAAAATTTTATAAATATCTCTTGGTATTCGTGCACTAGTCAATGTGAATGCCCATAGAACTCACTACCCTATCTTAAGGCCTGCTAGTATTTAAAGCAATAATGATTGATTGAAAAGAAAAGTACAACATTACAAAAAAGACAAACCCTCTGAGTTTCTTGCCGGATCTTCTCAGATGAGGTCGTGTTCCGATCCGGTGGTAAAAAAATGTGTAACTGACAATTTGTAAGTGCCTCGGTAGGCCTATACAAAATCGTCCCTGTAGCCTCGGGGTCAGAATAGGGCTACGGTATCCCCTGGCTGTCGTAAGAGGCAACTAAGAGGGGCTTCCGGGGTTGCAGACGGCTAGCTCGAACTGTTCGGTCAGGCAATCCCGGGAAGGACGGCGGTATGTGTGGTCGCATATCGTCGTAAAGACTAGACGGAGCGGTGGGCCCAGCCGCCCATCTGGGAGGAGCCCCATGGAGCAGCGCGCTCGGAGGATTCCGGTTGAAGTCGTTTCGAGATCCCGGAGTCCGCCTTTTCAGCGCCGAGGACGGCCACCGGGGGCGGTTTTAGTGCAGTAAAAATCTCACATAACCCTGCGTCGCTCCCACGGCGTCGGGTACCTTTGGAAGGTTTCCCCCCTTTGAAAACAAAAAAAAAAAACGCCTATACAAAATAAAGACATTTAATTTCATTATATTTCATAATTTATTCTTTTCTTTTTATTTCATTGTTAAGTCTATGTATAAGTATGGACAACTTTCTCACTGTCTATTACAAGCATACTGAACGGAAACAAAGTACTACTTATGACTTCATGTGGGCGTAGACGTGGGCAAATGCTAGTATGAAATAATAGTGTGATTTGTTTAGTGCGGTAATGATCGTGTATGGAGGTTTGTGCTTTGTAGTAAAGTTACCAAATTTCCTGTTAAAATAGGATAAAATTAAAAAAAAAAAATTTTTTTACCCAAACAAGTTGTTTCTACTCGTACCAAAACATATTTTAGGAATTGTCCTAAAAACTTTGGCGTCATCGTCACAACTCATTATAAATGTTCCATAGCTGATTTTAAATTTTATAGTATACATATAGTTTTTTATATCTATACCAATATTATTAAGAGGAAATATTTGTATTTTTGTATGTTTGTTATGAATTAACTTAAAAACTACTGAACCGATTTTAATAATTCTTTCACCATTAGAATGCTACATTATCCCTGACTATCATAGGCTATAATCGTTGGATATATTATGAGTAGTCTGCGCGAACGAAGTCGGATGGATACTGCTAGTCTAAAAATAAATAAGATGGGCTACATCCTATTACGTAAGTAAAGTATAGGTTAGTAGACAAGTTAAAGCGTAGGTAAGTTAGATTTGGAAAGATTAGGAAGAAGTTTAATATTATGAAATTGTATCACATTGATTTACTTCGTCTTAGCGAAACATTTTCCTACTGTGGAAACTAGGTAAGGAAACTAGGTAGGAAGGAAACTTTCCTTCTGAGGTATTCCCGGCGCGTTATGACATGGGGTTCTTCAAAAAAGGTGCGAAAAGAGCTCTCCTTCAAAGCCGGCGATGCATTGGCGACTCCTCTGGTGTTGCAAGTGTCCATAGGCGACGGTGACTACTTTCCATCAGGTAGCCCGTCTGCCTTATCGTTAGGTTTACGTATAAAAAAAACTACGTGGTAGAGTTCACACATTATTATCATAAGGGAAAAGTCAGACTACACGATTATAAAACAACCTATTTTTTTGACGACCCGCGTGGCGGTTACCATACCGGTCTGACGCGCAATGGATCCCGGGGTCGATTCCCGGCCAGACAAGTATCTGAATGATAAGTTTAGATTCTTGTTCTGGGTCTGAGTGTTTGTGTATTCGTCTTGTGTTTGTCCATGGTACCCATCTCACAGGAGAAAATCCTAGTGTGAGGCTATGAGTGTAGAAAGCATGTATAAAAAAATCGGAATTAAGTTAAAAAAGAACATGTCAAAAGTCACCTATCTGTTATTTTTGATATGTCCTAAAGAATTCGCAATCATGGCCTTTCTAGTTGTAGGCGCAAATGTTCTGGGATTCTGTTTATAGGGCATTTTGGTCCTTTTGTTTTTATTGCGCCGGTTTATAAGAGGTGTTGATTTCATGTAGGAGTAGCGTAACTGATAAAAGATTGCATTACGAGGTATTTTTCTGACGATCTAAAAAGGCTGTAGACATTAGTTATTATACTAAATGTTGTATTACTATTGAAAAAAGTATTGGGGCTACAACTCATTATTGTCCCACTGTTGGGCACGGGTCTTCTCTCAGTAAGGTAGTCTAATCTATCAGTTGAATCAGGTTTGATACTCAATTTTACTTCATAAAAAGTGCTAATAAATTTTGATAAAGTAGTTGTTTTTAAGGTGGTAGAATCAGTGTAGTTTCGACCGGGGAAGCACCACCGCCACACCTATTTCTAGCGTGAATCATTTCTCGCGTTTCGAAAGAAGAGTGTGGTTGCCACACTTTCACATGAGACGACCATCATAGCCCTCGGGAGTAGCAACGCATCAGTGATTGACTTCAGATGGAACGCATATTCTGTATGGAGTTGATTACAAATGTCTATGGATGCCAGTGACCACTTACCATCAGGTGGACTGCATGCTCGTTTGCTAATAAAGTTAGATAAGAAAAAAATAAATAAGGACTAAATATTACCTCAAGAAACGGAGTACAAATATATCATTTGAAACTAAATATAGTAATTTTGATTTATTGGCAATTAAATATTACAAAAATGGTAGAAAAAAAAATTGCTTACTTAATCTAAGTGTGTTAAACTATTTTGCTTTGCATGTGTAGACACAAAGTTTTAAGTATAGATATCCCTTTCTCACAGTGCGATATATGCATTATATCGGTAAATATTTATTACGTGTACAATGTAGGTACTACACAATATTTCAACCGACGCATTGTTTTTTTATCCACCGGTCTTCTTATACAGCAGCCGCGAATTTGGCGAGCACATAGTGTTGAATACAAAAGTTAACATTATAAATTTAAAACAACGCTCGTTAAAATATCAAGTTTAAAGCCCCTTCCAGACTGCGCACATAATAAAGAGGTATCATGTAATATTTTTGTTTTCATTTGCAAGTTTATTACGCGGTAAACAGTGTGAAACGCCACTGTTATTTTAATAGTCTGTTAATGCCTGGCTTCTTATTTAAGGCTTTTCAAATTTAATCTATTCGGCGACGACGGACGAGGTACCCGATGCGGTGGAAGCAGCACTGGGTTATATGGCATTTTTACCTCACTAAAACCCCCCTCGGTGGCCATCCTCAGCGCTGCGTGGAGAACTCTTCGATCTCCAGTGGAACACAACCGGAGTCCTCCGAGCGCGATGCCCCATTCGGTCTCTTCCCAGTGAGCGTGAGTGAATAAAAATGGCAAATGTCACGTTTGTTGTACGGGGTTTATTTTAATTTAGTATTTGTTAATATAGCGGCAACTGAAATACATCATCTGTAAAAATTTCATCAGTCGAGCTGTCACGGTTTCTGAAATACAGCTTGGCTATTAACAGACGGACAGACGGTAAGACGGATCGCGGAGTCTTAGTACAGTCACGTTTTTTGAAGTTATACTTCTATAGACGCGTTACGAAAAAATAATGAGAGTAAAATTTTAAGATTCGTCACACAAAAGTTACAATATGAAGTTGCAGCGGTTGAGTTATATTATGAAGTTACAGTTGCGGTTGAGTGTGTTTTTTTTAAGTTTGCGTGTGTTTTGTTTTGTTGTGTTTTTTGTAAAAATGTTTTTTTAAAGATTTTATCTTGTTACGCCAAAGAAGCATAACTTCTAACGCCTGTACGTAACTACTTATGTACACGCTTTCTTTTTGTATTTGTGTGTTTTTTCCTCTGTGAGTACGGAACCCTAAAACACTTTGAATCAAAAAACACAGAAGAAGTTAATACTTGTCATAACGCAGAAATAGGTTAAACAGTAGCAATGGAGTCGAAAGAAGGCCCCTAAACATTCGCTTTGCTTAAAAAGCGTCCGATATAAATCCGCATGCATCGGCCGTCCATGCATTTATTCTTATTCCTTTATCTGCAATCACAGCCCTCTGTTTACACAAGTTCGTATTCACGTATATGAGATTTCCGCCCGCATACACCCGCTCTCAAAAGGATCGGTCACAAAACTGTTGGACTTGTATGTGATATTGTCGATTCGCTTTCAATACGATTCGTTGATAGTGATATGTAAGTTTCAAAGAAATGTTTTTTTCTGCAATTCCTTTTACTTAACGCTGTTTAGCAATATTGCTGTTTAAGTGTTAGTATTTACAAGTGATAGACGAATGGAGTAGATGCTAACATACTGCTACAAAACGAAAAGATTGTTGTGTTCAAAATGAAAATCATTGAATATTATCGATTTAACGACCAAAAATCGTAATTTTCCTGTACAGATCCATTGCAATACGTAAAAGTTTATTATGAACAAAAAAAAAAACAATTATATAATGATTATTTCTAGAAATACAGCGAAATACAATATTAAATTTTAACTCAACTCAATCAACGAAACTGGGTCGAAATATCGGCAAAAAGAATTCTAAAGGAATTCATAAACCGCATATCGTGAGTACCCGTTAAGTATTATAATGTATCAATCAACGAAACCGTTTAACAGACCATAATATTTACAAAATACAAAAAATAAGGATATGTCTCTTGCTTTTAAAGGATTAATTTGTTCATAAAAAAAACGTGCGGCACTCGGAGACTGCCGCGGTAAAGCTATTGCATAGCATTTTATTAACTTATGCAATTATAATTATTTATTTATGCAGTATTTTTTTCTTTGATACTAATTCAAGTTTTTTCTTTGTCGTACCATATACCTACATACATGTCAAGCGAACGCTCGGACACAAAGCCCGCGATAGATTAAAAAATAGTACATGACGAATAGACATCATTTTTCTTTGAAAAGTCGGTTAAAAAAATAATTTTAGGTGTAGCGTTCATTTTCCAATCGAAAACGATAAACATCGTTCTTGTACTCAATCCGTCTGACAGGGTCTTAGCCCACGATTGTGAGTGATGAAATGACAACCGTAGACGCAGGGATTTGTGTACAATAGAATAACTTTTCATTAATTTCTCTACACCTCCGTTGTTAGCACGGAGCGTTGGTAGCTTGTAGGCTTTATATGGCGTAACGCGTATACAGCCATGGAAGAAATTTGCCTACGCGAAGAAAAAGGAAAATAATCATTTTTCTTAATTTTTAGAGAAATAAAACAAAAGAATGCGGCACTCGGTGACTGCCGCGGTAAAGCTATTGCATAGCATTTTTGAAGTGAAACTTCTTTATCGGGGTTGGAAAAAAAATTAGTGTAACATTTTTTCGTTACGCGCCATCTTTTTTTTTCCGTTACGCGCCATCTTTTTCTTATCCCTACCACGTGTGATATTAGATAGATTATTATACATTAGATTATTAGATAAAATTTAATAAAAGCGTTTTATTAAACTTTATCTAATTTAACTTTATTTAATCAATTTCTGTAAAGTTGCATATAGTAAATTATTTTTTGAAAAATAACGTCATAAAGAAGATTCACTTCTTACAAGTGTACGCTAGTACACGCACACATTTTTTATCAACTTATGCAATTATAATTATTTATGCAGTATTTTTTTCCTTAAATATTAATTCAAGTTTTTTTTTTGATACTATACACTTTCTCACAAACAGCTGCTTACATATTCGTCGGATTTGCGAGCAGCTTGTTTGGATCTGTACGAGCCTAGTACTGTTGTATCACATACATACAAGCGAACGTTAGGCCGCGCTACATGGTAGGCGAAGTGGGGGTGTTAGGTTTTCTCGTTACGAAATTTGTTAATTCGTTCGCCGCTCTCAAAGCCCGCGATAAAAGCTATGCAATAGCTTAAAAGGTTGTAGACCCAGTGTATTTCGATTGAAGAGGTACCACCGACACACTTATTTCTAGTGTGAAGCTGTTCTTGCGTTTCGGCGGATGGGTGTGGTTGCTGGCTCACTTTAATACCGTGTATGCTTGGGATTTGTATTATTTCGATATTCGATTGAGATATCGCGTTTCAACCATTAAAATATCACTGCTCACAAAGCTCACAAAACTCAAAACCTATTTTAGGAATAGGTGTAACAATAGCACCTCCCTGATCAAATTGGTGTAGTTCTAAAATTCTACTTAACATCAGATGTCTTGTTGCATAAAATAAAAAACATGCGTGCGTACAAAGTACACATGTCAGAAGTGAAACTTCTTTGGCGAACTAATTTATAAATCTTGTTTATATTTATACAAATCTAAAACTTTAAATTTCCAAGATTAAGAGGAAGGGAAAAAGGCGTGATACGACGTTCGCTCTGTCTCACTTTTTCTCTCAATCTTTCTCACTCGCTTACTCCCTACTCTCACTCCACGACTAGTTGCTCATGCTACGTTCGCACTGTTTTACTCTCTCTCAATCGGTCTCGATCACTCTCTCTCTCTTTTCCGACACTTCCGTTGCATGCCGGCGTGACGTTTCATCTGTAAAAATTTTACCCTCATGCGCCTAAAGAAGTTTCACTTCAAAAACAAAACCACGCGCCAACGTTCGCAAATAAATTCCTTTACAAAATAAAAGGCATGTACCAAATCAGTTTTAGCAATAAAGTTACAAGCTGATAAATTAAGATGTGATAAACGAAGCGATTATAATTATTGAGTTTGCCGATTATTCGGTGTTCGGGTCAGCAACCTTGAGTTCGGTTTTGTTTTAGCGGATATGCCGAATGATATCTGTGTTTCGGTACAGTCTGCAAATAATGCTGACTTTTAGTTGTAACTTAAAGTTTATCACTAAATATCACTTTCTGTATCAAATGTCATAAGAATAACATAGTCAAAATTAATCAACAATGGCAACTATAGTTAATTAATTATAATTGTAAGAATATCAATACTAAACCCTGACATCTTAAAGTAAAGGTATAGAAAAAACAGTGAAGTGTTGGAGCTAAAGACGCAGAATTTTCTGTACTAACACGATTTACATTTTTCAGGTGGTAGAACCAGTGTAGTTCCAACGCGGAAGTACCACCGCTACACCTATTTCTAGCGTGAAGCATTTCTTGCGTTACGATAGAAGGGTGTGGTTGCCTGCAAACTTTGTTATGAGGTGACCATCTTAGTCCTCCGGAGTGGCAACGCATCTGTGATTGACTTCAGATAGAACCCATGTTCTGTATGAAGTTGATTACAGATGTCCATGAGCGGCAGTGACCACGCTAGGTGGACTACATGCTCGTTTGCTACTTCAATCAGATACAAAAAAAACGAGGATAACTAAATTCAATGAGTGTTATGTAATGACGGCTTTGAATCGCACTTCTCCTCTTTTGATTAATGTCGTAAAACGCGAATAAGGGTCAAAATCTAGGAGATGAGCAACTGCATCTTCCTTCGTAACATCAACACACAGTTTTGACCAACACAAAGACAAGCATAGTGATTATTGTGCTAGCCCCTATATGTGAAGTCGATGGCGAGCCGTGGACATCAAAACACGCTTTCTACAATCATAGCCCCACACTAGGATTTTCTCCTGTGTCGTGGGTACCATGGAGACATACAAAGACGAATACACAAACACCCAGACCCAGAACAGGAATCTAAACTCATCATTCAGGTACCTGTCTAGCCGGGAATCGAACGCAAAACCCATTGCGCGTCAGACCGGTATGGTAACCGCTCGGCCACGCGGGTCGTCAAACTCTACATTATTACATCAAAAGACCAAAGGATAGGTAGATATCCATAAACCTAATCCAGAAACAACATAACAAATACAAATTACTCGTTTAATTGCTAACCTACATATAGCAGTTACAACCGCTATCCGTCAAACACGTCACTCACTCGTTGTCTAGCTAATTTGCCAATTAGACGGCTCTCTCCTGAAATTCGACACCATCATCAATGACTTGAAGAAAGATGATACACTTATGAAATGGAGCGTCGGGTAAGACGATAATAAAATACGGTTATGCATGCGTGCCTATGGTTTTAATAAATCTTGTTTAACATTATATAAATGTGTACCTACACATTACCACTAAAAAGAGGCGAATTATTTAGCTGAACAGCTGTTGCGGCCGTCTTCTAGCTCTAATTATAATAATCTGGTTTTACATTATCTCTTATATTACAACTGTACAATAATAGAACTGAGCAAAGCAAACCCAAAGAGTTTAAGCACAACGCAGTTACTTTATACTTTTAGTTAATAACCCATCCAACCCAACCCTTAGGATGTACCGGCTTTACAATATTCCGAGGAACTCTTTGTAGTGCCTACGTCACTGTTCCACCACCGAACAACTCGCCAAAGGATGATGTTTCTTGGCGATGATGATGGGTTTTGTTGTATTCCATAATTCGGTTCGTACAAGCTTTTCTGTCAGAAACATCCAAGATCTGAAGTGAATTTTCCACTGAGATATTGCCGGAGGGCTATGAAGACGATGGCGACTACTTCCGACTTTTTCATTAGATAGCCTGTCAGCCCTATGTCTGTCAGCGCTAGGTAAAATAAAAATAAAAAAAACATTATTGTAGTACTTTTACGCGTTCCATAGACACATACGTATGTACTACAAATTTTAGCACAATCGCGCAGACTTAAAAATAGGTTTCAAATATTGAATACTAGTTGAATCCCGCAGCTTCGCCCGCGTTAACAAAAATCGATTATCCCGTGGGAATAAGATATTTTCCCACAGTAAAAAAGCCTATATGTTCATCCAGAATGTCAGCTAACTCCCTACCAAATTTTATGAAAAATGCTCCAGCCGTTTACACGTCAAGAAGTAACAAACATACACACTCACAAACTTTCGCCTTTAGAATGACAACAGACAAACAAATCTAAATAAAAGCGATATCACGAGCTGCCGTAAAAATTGAAAAACCGTGCTTCAAACGCGCCAAATTCTTATCTAAAATGAATCCTTTTCTGCTGTCAGTACCAGGCACGCGGTGGGTATAATACGAACCGGTCTCAGCCCACCAATGCGTTTTCAATGCGGACGCAATAACATATGCCCGGTATAAAAAGGCGAATTTACAGTCGCCCACACTGTGAAGCTTGAATATGTTGCGTACTAATCTATACTTTAGTTCATTGCGAGAAAGTTGAGAGTTTGGATGCATGTGCTTAAGAAATGCGAGCGGTTTGTGCATTGTACGCGGTGCTTATCGCCCGAATTTGAGTTGTGCGATCCATTCTTATGAGTTAAATTTTAACTGATATGTAATTATGAGTTGTATTATACTTTAAAGGTTTTATTTATCATTTTCCTAGTAGATGTTGCATTTTTTTTTTAAATTTAAAGGTAACTTCTAAGGGTGTAAAGGCTTGACAATTTTATTAAGTTCCTAGAAGACTTCTAGGACTTTTCGCATTTTTCTCAACACAAGCTGCTTGTCTCTAAATGCACATAAAACATTAACATTTTCTTACCAGAAATAATACGTAAGTAGTGCAATACGTATGTCAAATAAGGTGTTTCCTACCAACAATAGCTGTACCAAGTTACAAAAACACGCTTCCTACACTCATAGCCCCACACTAGGGTTTTCTCCTGTGTCGTGGATACCATGGGCACACACAAGACGAATACACAAACACCCATACCCAGAACATGAATCTAAACTCATCATTTAGAAAGCTGTCTAGCCGGCATTCGAACCCGAGACCCATTGCACCTCAGACCGGTATGATAACCGCTCAGCCACGCGGGTCGTCATTACAAACACTCAAAAATTACAACGTTACAAAAACTCGAACATTGCGTTTAAGTACAAAATAAATCCTCCACAAAACGCCAATCGAAATAAAATATCAGAACGCAATTATAAGCTCACTCCCTTATTATTTGATTTAAGATTAAAGTGCAAGGCGCCGATTTGGGGCGTACCGTAATCGCATTGATAAAGACGTTATTTATTACGTTCATCTCGAGAAACGAATTTATTTTTATTTCGTACATGATCGTGAATGGGCGGTTCAAGCTTAACTCGTACGGACATAATACTTGCTTGTGATCGTTTTTTAAGCAAATTTGGAGTGTGTTTGTCAGGGCCATGCAATTAACATGAAGTTCAGTTAATCGGTTTCTTTATTTTGATACCGTAGCATTGGTCCCTGTCACACGAGGATTTGACGGTTTTGATATTAAGGTTTTAGTGACTAGAAATCTCCCATTTACCGATGTTTTCCCGGATTTTTTGGTATTTTTAGAAGATCCCCTCTATTACCCTGTGATACCAATAGAAAACGTGCGGCACTCGAGGACTACCGTTGTGAAGCTAACTTATGCAATTATAATTATTTATTTATTTATGCAGTATTTTTTTTCTTTGATATGCAAGTTTTTTGAAGTGAAACTTCTTTATCGAGGTTGTTTTTAAATTTAGTGTAACATTTTTACGTTACGTTACGTTACGTTACGTTACGGTACGCGCCATCTTTTTCTTATCCCTACCACGCGTGATATTAGATAGATTATTATAGATTAGATTATAAGATAAAGTTTAATAAAAGCCTTTTACTAAACTTTATCTAATTTAACTTTATTTAACCAATTTCTGTAAAGTTGCATATAGTAAATTATTTTTTGAAAAATAACGTCATAAAGAAGTTTCACTTCTTACGAGTGTACGCTAGTACACGCACACATTTTTTTCTTTGATATTAAATTCTCTCTCAAAAACAGCTGCTTACATATTCGTCCTATGTCCGAGCAGCTCGTTTCGACGTTGGTTGTGACCCAAAGTTTTTAGTTCAATTCATGGCTAGACTGATTTCTGAATGATGATAGTACTTCTGTTTTCTTCTGTTGTCTGGGTGTTTGTTTATATTTGTCACAGCTACGAAACAGGAAAAGTCCCGTTTTTTTTGTTATGGCGGGGAAAACGTTCAAAAGGTACCCGCCGCTATTGGAGCAACTCCGGGATATGGGGGATTTTTACCACACTAAAACCCTCCCGGTGGCCGTCTTCAGCGCTTCGTGGAGGACTCTAGCATCTCCAACGGAACACAACCGGAGTCCTCCGAGCGCAATGCCCCTTTCGGCCTCTTCCCCAGTGAGCATTTGAGGTCACCGTATCTCCTGCTGTTTACGACGGCATGCGGCCACACACGCCATTGTCCTTCCCGGGGTCGCTTGTCTGGACGGTATGACCTCTCACTAGCCGCTCGCAACCCCGGTAGCCCCTTTTGGTCACCTCTTATGACAGGTAAGGGAAACCGTAGCCCTATGTTGGTCCCGGAAAAACAGGGACAAAATTTGTCGCAGGAAAAATCCTAGTGTGAGGCTATGAGTTTAGCAATCGTTGTTATATGTTTGAATAATTGGTTTCTTGTGACTCAACCTTTTTAGTTCCAATGTATAGATTGTCGTTTTGATTACAAGTAAATGTATTCCATCATTCTCGTTCGTTTCTTGACTTTTAATGTGCCGGATGCTTTTGATTGTTATTCACAGGATCGCGAACTTTTACGTCAATAACTTAAGTAATGTAAACCGACAGACAAATACGGCTTATTCAAAGTTGATTCATACATATAATAAAATGAAAGTTCCGCGTGTTTGTGCATCGCATATTTGCTATAATAATTTGTATAACTAAGAATAAGTTGAAAGAAAGAAAGAGGAATATCAAAGAACTAAATTTGTTTCTTCATAGTATGTTTATGACGAACCTCGTGGCGGAGCGGTTACCATACCGGTCTGACGCGCAATGGGTCCCGGATTCGATTCCCGGCCAGACAGGTATCTTAATGATGAGTTTAGATACATATATTGGGTTTGGGTGTTTAAGTGTTCGTCTTGTGTGTGTCCATGGCACCCACGACACAGGAGAAAATCCTAACGTGGGGCTATGAGTGTAAAAAGCGTGATATATCTCTTATTGTACAAGAGGTAATTTTTAATGTTTGTTTTAAGTAAATCTACGAAAAAAGAGTTCTATATTCATGAAACGTAATAAGACATAAATATTACATCAAACATGGCACGAGCTAACATGTGTAGTTTTTTCTGCTTTTACGTTTCTGGGGGCACGGCAGTGCCCCCGCCAAGTCGAGCAAAAAAGCGGCACGGCCGTACCATACTTTTTTCGAAGCAATTCGGGCCATTGTCAACCCCCTATAACTTCGTTCTGGATAAAGGTAGATGCCCAAATTTTTAATACCCAAGAAGGCATTGTATGAACACGGTATAGTTCAAATTTCATTCAATTTTAACCTTATTTTGTCATTCACTCACTCACTCACTGACCGATCATCCAAAATCTAAGGCACTTCTAGGAGGTATAGAAGCTTCAAATTTAGAATACAATTAGTGTTTGGTGTATGAATAGAGGAAAAACTGAAATATTTTTCAATTTCCATCCAGTTTCCTAGATACGTCAACTGCATAAGTAAAGTTGTAATCCCATATAAATATATACGATAACAAAGTTATACTGGTAGTTAAATAATTAGTGTACCCGTATACATGTATAATATAATGTATATATGTATAATTTATATAATGTGTGTATAAGCAAAGTAAATTGCCCGAAATTACATAATTACATAGAGACGTTTGACGAGGGCGGCCTTAAAAATTACTAACTTTAAGAAAACTCGTTGTTGGTATATAAGATGTTGGAGGTACCGGATAGGAAAAATGTAGGGCTATCTACAAAAAGATGCGATTGCCGAGTCAACCTTTTTATTAAAAACGTTAAAGATTTATAATATTGATATGGTAACTATAAGATGTTGCTAGGTTAGAACATTACGTCACAACTTAAGACAGAAAGTTCATTTAAGCAGGGACTGAATAAATTAATAATCGACTTGGTATACATGGATCTCACAACTTTTTTCGGTAGCAAAACTGACTTGCTAGACTTGGATTTTTTTAAGTATTGATTTTTATTGCATAATTTATACATTTTGCTTAAATAGATCTATTCTTGTAGCCAAACCACATGAAAAACTTGAAAAACTTGACCTTCCTTCTGATTCAGGTAAAAATACGATAACACAACTATTACACAATGTGTGGAATTGTATATTCAACCAAGTTTCAAAGGGAAGAGGTTATCTATTAAACATGTATATTGTCGGTACTTCTATACTCAGTGTATATTATATCACACTGAAATCTTATTAAAAGATCAGTGTTAAGCAAAAGCGATATAAACTACACAGGCTTGCAGGAACTCTATCTATTCTACTCGATAGCGATGCGCGATAACCGTAATCGAATCGCTAAATTTATTCGCCATCGCTCGCGGCTTCCGACGATTGTTGCCACGATTTATAGACGCGGTGTTTATTACAGAATGGATGTTAGCTATGTATGAATGAACGATGGACTCGGTATTATGATGTTGTGTGAATAATTTGTGTACATGTTAGCTATTTAGCTTGAAATCATGATTAACTTTAGATACAACTATTATGTATATGTATATCCTTACATGTGTACATGGGCGGCAGTAACTATTTAAAAAGAAAGAAAGATCTTTATTTAGTAAATTTTTGGTAATGATAATTTAGATACTATGACGTAGATTTCAATCGTATAAAAAATCTTTTGGAGGTTGTTTAGACCGTCAACAACATAAATACATAAATAATAAACGAAACAGACATTCAGTGTCTAACTATGAAAACACATAACTTAAAAATGACTAAAAACAATAAAAAACTTGAAAATGAATTTAATTGGTTTTGAAGGTGGTAGAACCAGTGTAGTTCGTCCGAGGAAGTACCACCGCCACACCTATTTCTAGCGTGAAGCATTACTTGCGTTTCGATGGAAGGGTGTGGATACCGGCACACTTTTATATGAGGCGACCATCCTAGTCCTCGGGAGTGGCAACGCATCTTTGACTTCAGATAGAACCCATGTTCTGTATGGAGTTGATTACAGATGTCCATGGACGGTAGTGACCACTACCAGGTGGACTGCATGCTCGTTTACTACTTCAGTCAAATAAAAAAAATGAATTTGAGATATATTAGTGCTACTTTTGACAGTATGAAGTTTACTTTTTGAGTTAAATTAGTCGAATTTCGACCGTTGCGACGGGTCTAGTAAAATAAGATTTACATCACCTCAATAAGTATGTGTTACTTAAGTACAAAATATGAAAAAACAAATCGTTCTTATTCTCCAGCAGACGACCAGATCAAAGTAAGGGTTTAGACTACAATGTTATTGTAACACATTCATAATATATACTGGATACTAATCCCATAACCAAGGGATTGTGCGTACCATTCTACGTAATACTAACAAAATCGATGTATCTGGTTGTAATAATGTCTTTTTTCTACGAGTATATACTATAAAATTATAGAATATAGAAATGATTCGTATAAAAATATCTTTTGGATAGAAGTTTAGTAGGTATATCAACAGCAAACTAATGAAAATTTAACTTTCAATGAAAAATGCGTATAAGCTGGACCAGGAATATACAATTTTCTTCGTAAATTTTTGGTTATATATTGTGTATATGTCTAGAATTTTTTTTTTTAAAATAGGATTAAACTGATGACTACGTATCATTGTGAATAACCGTTACACATAAATATACTAAATTTTGCAGAATTATTTGGATTTTTACCAAAAGGCAGCAAGTACATAGAAATATGAGTAGATAATATATTTTGAGTAATTTTAAACCAAAAAATTGTATGAAAACTAAGACTGCGTAACCGGGTGGAGCCGTGTGGGAAAGGTAGTCTACAATAACTTAGATTCAGAAGCGACAGGTCGGATTATAGGCGTCGTTGCAAGTGCATTCTACCGAATGCCGAGGTTTACTACGTGAACTAGTATTTTCATGCGACTCTGTTTGTTACGTCTTTTAAACGGAATTTTTGCCCTTTTTTGTTCTCGAGAGGGAAACCTTCAAAAGCCACCCGACGCCGCGGGAGCGTCGCTGGGTTATGTGGGATTTTTACCGCTTAAAACCCCCTCGGTGGCCGTCCTCAGCGCTATAAAGAGGACTCTGGGATCTCCAAAGGACAGGCAGGGGATGCCGTAGCCCTATTCTAATCCCGGAACTATAGGGACAAAAACGGAATTTTACCTAATGGAGGGAAATGTGTCAAAACACCTACATTAGAATTATCACACGAACATGTTCTTATAACATACAGGCTACTCGTTCGTAAGGTCTTGAGTCAAAGGACTGAGATGGTCAGCTCATATAAAAGTGAGCTGACAGCCACACCAGTCTCGAAATGTATAAATGCTTCACGCTAGAAAGAAGAATTCTAGTAGTAGTAGTGATGTAACGAATGCCATTATTTAAACATTCGCGAATGCGAATATCCCTTATCGTCAATCGCGAATGCGAATATTGGTTATTTCCCTTTTTGGTATAGGGGGCGGAGGATATAGTTTTGACGACCTTTTTAGGTTGTCAAATTCAATTTTAATTTGGATAGAATTGGCGCCCTTTTTTGCGAAGCATTGCAATATTCACAAAACATTCGCACCAGTTCTTGCGAATGCGAATATCTAAAAACATGTGAATATTCGTAAACGCACAAACGAATATTTGTTACATCACTAACCATATCTTTCACTCAGATAGGATTGGAGTCACAACTGATATCGTTGCAGATGATTTGCTGGTCCTGAGAGTTAAATAGAATTGTATATAGTTCATATTAGTCCTCGAGAGTAGCGACGTAGTTGTGATGGTCTTCAGTTAAAAACCCTATTGTAAATGAAGTTGCATATTGATAACATTTCCGTGCTCGTTTGTAAACTAAACAAAATATCACAATAAATAGCCTGTACTTCTCAAATGACATAAATCAAGAATAATAATCTATGTAAGTACAATATATTTTCCACAAAAAGTCTGCCTTACAAGAAATCTAATATTGATCCAATATGATTCAAAAAAAAATGCATTATAAATTATAAAAAAAAAGTATGAGCTGAAGAAAAAAATATTCCCAAGTGACAAACGGACACTGCAGTTTTATCTTTAAATATACACCAGGTAATTGGTATTGCGGAATCAGTTCTGTAAATACGGATTAAAATGAGTGGTATCCTTGAATTTATTCTCCTGGTAAATAGCTACTTTGATAAGCGCAATATTATTAAATGTGTTTTTATCGCATATAAAATTACATGGAATAATTTTTGTGTGAGCTGTTGAGCTATAAAAGTTGTTTAACTTTATTTATAAAATTAAAGCAGCAAACAAACATGCAGGCAACCTGATGGTATGTGGTTATTACCGTTCATATAAATACCTATCGAACTATCCCGTATACAAAAAGTGCTTCATGTATTAACAGCTCCAACTATTGAGGATTAGGTCGCGTCGAATTTAAATTTTCCGTTACTTTGTGTAATTATCTTTATTGTTTTAGGCTATAGCATAGATTTTATCGCGGGCTTTGAGCGCGGTGATCGAATCAAGAAATTTCGTAACGAAAAAACCTAACACTCCCCACTCCGCCAACCCTGTAGCACGGCCGAGCGTTCGTTTAACGTGTATGTATATGGTACGACAGTACGAAAATGAAAATGCAAAAGCAATAGCTTTACCGCGCCAGTCCCTGAGTGCCGCGTGTTTTAGAACCTCTGATAGAACGCAGCGGAGTCCTCTCAGCGCGGTGCCTTCTAGATCTGCCCTGAAGGGAACTAACCTCGGCAACATATACTATAGTTGTTCCTAAGGTCGTTAACTGGCCGGTACGAGTTTCCCCTCCTTCCGTCATGTCACCTTTTTTAGTCACCTTGTACTACAGGCAGGGGATATCATAGCATGTAATCTAACCTCGTGTTACCTTAATTCAGTTAATATACAGCATAGGGTAAATTAAATATAAAGTAATAAATTATTTATTGAAACAACAAGCCTGACTGATTTATCTTTATTTATTTTAAAGGGTAAATCTAAAAAAAATTTTAAACAAAAAATACAACCGACTTCCATGCCACATAAAAGTAAAAAATAATTTAAATACATGTTGGTTTAGAGCAAACACAGTACTTAGTACATAGTCCCGAAGTCGGCGCTCACCATATTTTGCTGGATCATGACGAAACTACATGTATCTTATATGAGCGCCGACTTCGGGACTATGTACTAAGTACTGTGTTTGCTCTAAACCAACATGTATTTAAATTATTTTTTACTTTTATGTGGCATGGAAGTCGGTTGTATTTTTTGTTTAAAATTTTTTTTTTCACGCTTTTCAGTCACGATAAACGAGTCACGATATGTGCTGACGTCATCATCTAAAAATAGACTTCTTTGACACAACCGGTCGGGGGCGCTACCGCGCCCCCTCCCTTAGATTCTGAATTGGAAAAATCTGTTCGAACCTAACCTAACCGAATAAAACAACTTTTTCTGAGTAAACATTTATTTAAAGAATAGACCCATAAGAATCAAATGGCCAATACCTATGGTTTAAGCTTGAAGTACCCCTGCATCATCAGAGTTGAGGAGTTGAAGGTCAAATTTTTCATTTTTTATCTTTGCATAGTAATCTTATCAGATATACCTAAACACCATGTGGCCAACGCCTATAGTTTAAACTTGAAGCACCCCAACATCATCAGAGTTGAGGAGTTGAAGGTCCAATTTTCCACTGTATACAACCATTAGTCTAATGTTCTACCTTTAATCTGTTTAACCTCATTTTAAATGCGTAAGCATGAAATAGCTAAGTTTTATGGCTTAGGCATTCAATACCCCTGCATCATCAGGATCGAGGAGTCGAAGGTCCAATTTTTCGTCGTATACCTTTGCTTAGCAATGTTATTAAAAATCCGTGAGCAACAAATGTCTAACGTTTATGGTTTAGGCCTGCAGTACCCCTGCATCATCAGGGTTGAAGAGTTGAAGGTCAAATTTGTTATCGTACATCTATGCTTTGCTATCTTATTATTTACCCGTAAGCACCAAATAACCATCACCTACGGCTTGGGCTTATAGCACCCTGCATCATCAGGCTTGAGGAGTTGAAGGTCAATTTTTTTATCATACGTCTTCGCTTTGTAAATATATTACATACCCATAAGCATCAAATGGCCAACGCCTATAGTAAGCCTGAAGTACCCCTGCATCATCAGAGTTGAGGAGTTGAAGGTCAAATTTTTCATCTTTTATCTTTGCTTAGTAATCTTATCAGATATACGTAGCGATCATGTAGCTAACGCCTATAGTTTAAGCTTGAAGCACCCCAACAACATCAGGATTGAGGAGTTGAAGGTCCAATTTTCCACTGTATACAACCATTTTTCTAATGTTCTACCTTACATTTTTTAAATATCATTTTGAATGCGTAAGGATGAAATAGCTAAGTTTTATGGCTTAGGCATTCAATACCCCTGCATCATCAGGATTGAGGAGTTGAAGGTCCAATTTTTCGTTGTATACCTTTGCTTAGCAATGTTATTACAAATCCGTGAGCAACAAATGTCTAACGTTTATGGTTTAAGCCTGCAGTACCCCTGCATCATCAGGGTTGAGGAGTTGAAGGTCAAATTTGTCATCGTACATCTTTGCCTTACTATCTTATTATATATCCGTAAGCAACAAATGGCCATCACCTACGGCTTGGGCTTACAGCACCCTGCATCATCAGGGTTGAGGAGTTGAAGGTCAATTTTTTTATAATATGTCTTTGCTTAGTATTGTTATTACATACCCATAAGCACCAAATGGTCAACCCCTATGGTTTAGGCTTGAGGCACCCCTGCATCATCAGGATTGAGGAGTTGAAGGTCAAATTTTTCATCACATGTCTCTGCTTAGTAGTTTTATTACATATATGTAAGCACCAAATAGCTAATATTATAGTTTAGGATACCTGTAACCCTGCATCATCAGGATCGAAGAGTTGAAGGTCAAATTTTTCGTCAACCTATATAAGCATAGATGTATAATACATATTCCAAGTTTCATAAGAATCGATTCGGCAGAAGCCGAGTTATCTCGAATTATCTAAAAAACTTGAGGAGTGGTGGTGGTTTCCCCCCCATAACTCAAAGAGTTAAGCATCACAGCATACCCATGTCCAAGAGAAAAAGTTGCGTGACAAAATTTCCTATCAAATGAAAGAAAGAAAATGGAAATCGGTTTATAAACACCCAAGTTATTCAAGATTTTAAGAAACCGACATTTTCCAATTTTCCGGGAAAACCGCCGGAAGGTTTTCATTTTCCTCAATATGGGACTGCCTGTGAAACTAGCCGCATACAATGTCGTATGAATCGTGTCGGTAGGTCGACGATTTCTAGCCATTTCGCCCGAACATACATAAAAAAAAAAAAAAAAAAAAAAAAAAAAAAAAAAAATATACGTGACGAATAGATAACCTCTTTCCTTTGGGAAGTCGGTTAAATAGTAATATAAATTTAAATAGACAAAATAAGGATTGTAAATAATAAATGTAAGTAGTTTTGCTACCTTCTTAGTGGATATGTCGGTGGATGACGGGAAATGTAAGCACATTTCATGATTAACGCCGTTTAGTTCTATAGTTCGTAAAGTTTAATTAACTTGGACAAGTGAGGGTAGCACCTGTCTACCTACCTTCTCTTAACGCAATGTTGTGCGGGTAGGCGTAGATTATGTTGTGTGTCGGAAAGCATAAAAGTATATCCGCTAAGTTAGTTAAAGGGTTCTTAATCAGAAGTGGAAGGCCAGGACGTCGGCATTAGCCGGTTCCGCAACCGTCCCTCCCTCTAGTAAACGAGGAAGGTCGAGGAAACCGGAAACAGGGACCGAAGCCATCCCTCCCTTTCAGCCCACAGTCTTCTTGTCCCGGCTCGAGCTTTTAGGCTCGCCATAAAAAACTCGGTGAAGCTGTAAAGGCCAACAGTAACTTTTTTTGTTTTTTGTTTTTGAGGGGGAAACCTTCTAAAGGTACTCGACGCCGTGGGAGCGACGCAGGGTTATGTGGGATTTTTACCGCACTAAAACCCCCCTGGTGGCCGTCCTCGGCGCTGAAAAGGGAGGACTCCGGGATCTCGAAACGACTTCAACCGGAATCCTCCGAGCGCGCTGCCCCATCGGGCTCCTCCCAGATGGGCGGCTGGGCCCACCGCTCCGTCTAGTCTTTACGACGGTATGCGACCACACATACCGCCGTCCTTCCCGGGATTGCCTGACCGAACGGTTCGAGCTCCCACTCTAGCCGTCTGCAACCCTGGAAGCCCCTTTTAGTCGCCTCTTACGACAGGCAGGGGATACCGTAGCCCTATTCTGACCCCGAGGCTACAGGGACGAGGCCAACAGTAACTACACATTTGCCAAACAAAAAAAATAGTTAAAGGATTACTTTGGTACGTGCTGCTGCTTACACCGCTTAACAGAACGTTATCCTTATTAATATCAGTTATACTTTATTCTAAATGTTAATTCCGTGTCTTGCCTAAAGATATTATCTGTATTTTTCGTTTGTCCAACATGATAATAAGTAATAATATTTACCCATAAATATTATACATCTGTTTATTTTTGGTTCTTTGTAACGATTTCGCACTAAACTTAATCCTAATTAAACGTAAATAAAAAGTAAACTGCAATTATTTTCGCTAAAGACGAAGCATCCATATGAAGGCATTATTGTTCAATTTACTTAGAAAAGTGTGTATCAATTTATATCCTATGCAATCTGCATAGGGTTGGTAGTCCGTTAAACGGTAAGGTATTTAAGGAGTAATTACTCGTATTGTGACAAAACAAACAAATGAAAGATTAATCACGAGAACAAGACGGCTTAATTAAAAACTTGAAACTCAAAGGAAGTTTACTTAAACAGGTTATCAGCTGCTATTATGTAGGTACGTGTATCACCACGCCGAAACTACCGCGTGGCACGGTAATTACTGATTTTTCTGGTTTGCTACATAGAGGTCTGGGTTCGATGTCTTGTCAAGGTTATTTTTTAAAGTGTACCTGTACTGTTGTGCATGGAGAATGCAACTATAATCTAAACTAGTCTAGTAATAAATTAAAAAACTAAACTTTATATTGTCCAAAGTAGTGCGAATATTTCTCAAAATCAAATAAAATGTAACAATTTTCAAGTAATTTTGATCGCACCGTTAAATATAAAAACAGGTTTAATTAGCTAAGCTGCATTTAAAAGCAATAGCTTGTATTTTGACAACAACATTCTTTTAAAAACTAATAAACGCTAATAACAATTTGGTTCTAACCAGACTGTTTTACGGGAAACAAAATCACACAAAACTTAACCACAAAGTGAATACGTAATGCGTACGATCGTTATCAAGAAGTAAAAATTTAATTTACCTCCCAAGCGAGAATAAGGCCGGTTACTAACTTACGGATTAACGCGACAATCTTCAATCTAATTAATAATATAGATATAGTTTTTAAACAATTTGAATTAGCAAACAAGCATTTAGTCACATAATTCAAGTTGGTAGAGCCACCTGTAATGATCCTCAAATAAAATAAGAGTCTTAGAATATTCCTGAGGTTAGCTACGGATACGGTGCTAACCATGAAGACTATTTAAAAAGTCTCTGAAAGTATGTAATCTTAATGGAAGAATACGTTTTCCATGTTGAGTTGGTTGGTTGTCCATGGGCTGAGTGACAATTACGGCCAGATATAGGTACTCGGTTGCTATATTAATTTTATATAAAAAAAAAACATTCTCATTAATGTATACATTTTTTGTGCATAAATATGTATTTTTTATGTTTTTGTGTCTATGTGTTCAATACTTACATTAGTCGTAAATAAATGTGACGGCTGTGCCTCCGGAATTCAACGTCAAGGGGATTATTATAGTTAGGCGATATATATAATCTAATCAATTAATTTATTAGGTTATAAAATATACATTTAATGAGAAAATAATTCATTTAATTAACAAAAATTACTAAAAATCCTATTTATAAGACGTCAGTATGTAAGTAGCCTAAAGGATTTATGCAAAAATTAAGACCAGGCGGCTCATTAGCAACTTTTCGATCTTTTAACGTCTCAATTTGAATTTCGGCTCCAAGCCTGTTCGACCTGCGAGAGGTCTGTCTTTTGAGGCACTCTGAAGGTTACGGTTGGATTATTTACATGTATGTATGTTATTTATAGTGGATTGGAAATTTGTAATATTCAGACAATAGTTTGCATGTTAATAAACGGTTATTTAAATTTAATGGGAGGTTACGTTAACCTTATCGTATCATTGTATGCAATTTATTACTATTATTATAAAGAGGAAAACTTTAAAATTTTGTATGTTAATTAATAAATAACTTAAAACTACAGAACCGATTTTTTAAATTCTTTAGAATGCTACATTATTCCTGAGTAACATAGGCTTAAAAAATTCTTTCATCGTATACGCTGCGGTGGCGAGGGAGATGTGGATCTCAAATTTATAATGGTTGCATAGATTACATTATGATCTGCGCTAACGAATTCGTGTGGATTCTGCTAGTTTATTGATAAACTAGCTGTGCCCGCGACTTCGTCCGCGTGGCACGCAACGCAAGCCCTCAAGGATGAATAATTTTCCCCGTTTTTTTTCACATTTTCCATTATTTCTTCGCTCCTAACAGTTGCAGCGTGATGTTATATAGTCTAAAGCCTTCCTCGATAGATGGTTTATTCAATACAAAAATATTTTTTAAATTCGAACCAGTAGTTCCTGAGATTAGCGCGTTCAAACAAACAAACAAACAAACTCTTCAGCTTTATATATTAGTATAGATATAGTTAGAACCGTGTTTAATTATAAAATTTTAGTATAATAATGTATTGTATAGTTTAGTTAATGTTTGTTTTAATGTGTTCCTAGTAAAATTTTGCTACGTTTTTTCGTGTGGGGTTTTGAATAGAACCTCTCCGTTTCTTCCGTGCATGTCGTAGGAAGAAACTAAGAGAAGAAATATTGACAGCGAGGAGCAGAGTCTTACTGTATGTTAGAATCAACCATATTGGTTACCCAAAGCATTGCAGACGCGGTGTATCGAATATGAAAGAGCTGTATCAAAAATTTTGTTAACACGATTACAGCTAGCGCAAAGAGCTTTACATACTACAATAACGTAAGTTAAATGAAATAAACTCAAATAATAAAAAATAATAAAAAAAAACGTAAACGTAAATAAAACAAATGTAGCACCAAACTAATAAAAAGTTATTTAATACCAATGGGACAAACAAAAAGACAAACTTAAGATCTGAAATTTTGAATTTTGAAGTAAAGGTGAGCAATATTACTGTCTTAGTTTATTCAAATATCGTCGGTTGTTATACTGTCAAAAGTGAATTGAGAAACAGTTCATAAATGACGCGGTAATTTATCGAAAATCTATAAAAATACTTTAATACATTCTAATTAGGAACCTTCTCTTTTTAAAACTTATAACGGTTTCTACACTCATAGCCCCACAGTAGTATTTTCTCCTGTGTCGTAGCCGGACACACACAAAGACGAATACACAAACACTCATCATACTAAACTCATCATTCAGATACCAGTCTGGCCAGGAATCAAAACCGGGACCCACTGCGTGTCAGATTGGTATAGTAACTGCTGCGCCACACGGGTCGTCGTTGGTAAAATCTATTAATAAAAACTTCTGGGTGTCGTAATATGCTCTATGTTTTTCTATGTCCCTCTAGAACTTACGCAGTTGCTAAAGAGGCCCGTTCACCAGTAAACATTGGATACGATTTTTTTTTATAAGTACTTAATATTTTTTCGATTTCATAATAGGTATTTGTGTCGATATTCAGTAACATGTCTGTACTTGGATCGGCTTGTAAGGGTTTAACTCTTATAAACCAATCCAAATACAAGCATCTTAAAATTTCGCTACTAAATAACAATCATTAAAAATCCTTACTTAAATGAAGACATTCGATCGCTACCCGCTTTAAGCTAAACGCCGTCCAATTAATTAGCGGATTGCAATCGCGATAGCCGCCGCTATTGATCAGCCGAGATCGGCCGATAGTGAGGACAGCCGTTGGTGCTCTCCACACTGTACCCGATATAAGCTACATTTTTTTTAATCGGATTAAAGTAGCAAACGAGCATGCAGATCATTTGATTTTTTTTTTATTTGACTGAAGTAGCAAACGAGCATGCAGTCCACCTGATGGTAAGTGGTCACTGCCGCCCATGGACATCTGTAATCAACTTTATACAGAACATGGGTTCCATCTGAAGTCAATCGCAGATGCGTTGCTACTCCTGAGGACTATAATGGTCGCCTCATGTGAAAGTGTGCCGGCAACCACACCCTTCTATCGAAACGCAAGAAATGCTTCACGCTAGAAATAGGTGTGGCGGTGGTACTTCCCCAGTCGAACTATACTGGTTGTACCACCTTGATGGTAAGTGGTAACTGCCACTAATAGACATGTGTAGCAGTCATATTAAACAAGAGTTTTATGTAAAGTCGATCTCGTAACCGACTTAACATTAGACATCTGTAGTAACGTCATATAAAACAAGAGTTTTATGTGAAGTCAATCACAAATGTGTTGCTACTCCTTATTACTAAGATGGGCGGTTCATGTATAAGTGAGACATCAACCACATCCTTCCAATGAAACGCAAGAACTGCTTCACGCTAGAAATAGGTGTGGCGTTGTATGTCAAACTGCACTAGTTCTACCACCTCTACTAATATCTACTTTTGCTAACAGCCAACCTTAGGTAAATCACAACCACCGCTACTATATCATAACTCATTTTTAAATAGCAATTCTTATCATTTCGCAATTAATTAATGGTTTGCAATCGAGATAGCCGCCGGTATTTATCAGCCGAGATCGACCGATAATGATGACGGCAGTTAGAGCGCTATACACTTACCCGCTGAAAAGGCGTAACTGCATTTTTTTCCTACCGTTTTTATGGAATATGTTGATTATTCCTGAGGACAAATATTTTTCTGCTGCGAATAGTCAAAAATACTTATCATGTAGTGATGTTTCATCATTCTCATCTCGAGGTATTTGTGGTACCACATACTTTCCATTTCCAAATTTACATATTTATTTTCTTGTGTCTTATTATCAGACGGACTTTAAACACTGGCGACATTCAATCATGGTGCAATAGTAACAATATCAATGTTATTATGGATTTTATTGAATAGATATTTACGAAGTTATTATTAGCATCATTGTAAAAAAAATATTAGTAACTTTTTAAAACATCGCCGACGAGTGAGGTTTAGAACAGGTGATTTGACGACCTGCCTAAACACACGACAAGTAGGCCCTTAAAAACTACCACCAAAGAGGGAGGTATAAAACAGGTGATGTGACGATCTGTCCAAATGCTCACAGGACTGGAGGGCCCTGGCGAAGTATAAAGAACGGTACAGGCATCTAAAGGAGACCTTTGTCCAGCAGTAGGTCAACGACGGTAGGCTTTCTTACACTACCACCTACACTACCACTTACACCACCACACGACGTCAATTATTATTGAGAAGATCCGGCAAGAAACTCAGCGGATTAGTATTTTTGTTATTTATCCAATCCAGATTTTTTTTAATATAATTACAATCATGTTTTCTTACACGGTAATGAAAGTTAGCTCCAGTATCTTGCCCTAAGGTAGGTAAAATAAAAAATACTAGTGCTATATTATTCCAGGGTCTAAGTGGAACAAAACCAGTTGAGTAGTGAGGGCACGAGCAAATGAATATGCTCCAGATCAGCGCTGCGGACCGCGAAGAAAGTAATAAGCAGACATAGCTGGGAAATAGAGTTAATCTATCGTTCGAGTAGTTTAGTTATATAGAGTGAGCATTAGCATTTTATAACCGTCTAAAATGAGATAAAAGCTATGCAAGAGCTTAATATTTTTTTTGGGTAAATATTAAAATATTGCTGCTACTTGTAATATTATTGCATAGTCACTACGGCAGTTGCTGTTATTAAGTAGTGTTCTTTTTGCGCCTAGACAAAAGGGAAAGGGCTACCCTCCATGCGGGGAGGTTGGTGGTGAATGCTCATGCATACCAATACGGCCGTCCGCATTGGTTATGTGGGACTCACGAAAGAACCTACGTGCCTACCCACTAAACACCACCAGATGTTGGCTTTGGCCTCTGAGGCCTTAAAGCCTTCGTCTGTTATATGCCCCCTATGGGCAGAAAAGGGGGTTCTTAAGTAGTGTATTTGTTGCTTAGAAAAGCTTATAAGCTACTTTCAATACAAATTGAGAAGATTTTTTAAATAATTCTCAGTTCACTTCAATATAGGTTTCATTGTTGTTTTCCTTTACCAAAGTCCAGTGATTTCTTATTTTAATACGCACATCATTTAGAAACATCACATGTCTGGAAATTTGAATCTCGTACTGATTTGGTACCGGGTGTGGTTGCCGCCACACTTTTATATCAGGCGACCATTATAGTCCTCAGGAGTAGCAACGCATCTGTGATTGACTTCAGATGGAACTCATGTTCTGTATAAAGTCGATTACAGACGTGTATGGGCGGCAGTGACCACTTACCATCAGGTGGACTGCATGCTCGTTTGCTACTTCGGTTAGATAAAAAAAAATACCGTCGAAACAGTTCATCTTAAGCAAATATAAATTACGTACCAAGATTTGTCTTACTATCTACTGTATACGTAAACAAATTACCTCCAAACATTTTCTCGCGTGCAGGGACACGGGAAACTAGTTCCACAATCGTCAACTTGAACTACACGAGGCTTTCCGAACAATTCGCGCAACAATTTTTCAATCAAAGTCGTGTTACAAAGTTTCTGGGTTCGGAGAAATGTAATAAAGGACGACGGTCACGCTACTGAATTTGTATTGTAGGTTTGTAACGTAAACATTTTGGGTTGTTTTTGTTGTAGTGGTTTAGAAGTCGGCCATTTTGTCCAGTTGGAGCGTTGGTGATTTCTTTACAAAGGTTTGTTTGGTAGGTATTTGGATCGTGTCCCTGTAGTTCCGGGACCAGAATAGGACTACGGTACCCTCTGCCTGTCGTAAAAGGCGACTAAAAGAGGCTTCCGGGGTTGCGGGCGGGTAGAGTGGGAGCTCGAGCCGTCCGGTCAAGTGACCCCGGGAAGGACGGCGGCATGTGTGGTTGCATGTTGCCGTAAAAACCAGAAGGTGTGGTGAGCAGTTCACGCCCACCAGAGAAGAGCCCGATGGGGCACACGCTGAGGACACCGGCGGCGGTCAAGTGGAGTTCCCGGAGTCCTCTTCGCAGCGTCGACGTCGGCCACCGGGGGGGTTTTAGTGCGGTAAGAATCCCACATAGCCCGCGTCGCTCCCACGACGTCGGGTACTTTTTGAAAGTTTCCCCCTCGAAAACAAAAAACAAAAAAAAAGGTATTTGGATCGACTGTCGCGGCACCATCGACACATGCATTAGTAGACTAGTGGTTCAAAATGGCCAACTTCTAGGCCATTTTGAACGTTATGTGGTTGGCCCGTTCGTGATTTATTTGAACAGTTTTGTTAAACAACACACACGCTTTCTACTCATTGTCCCACAATAAGATTTTCTGCTGTGTTGTGGGTACCTCGGACACACACATAATGAATACATAAACACGCAGACCCAAAACAGGAATCTAAACTCATCATTCAGATACCTGTCTGGCCGGGAATCGAACCTGGGATCCATTGCGCGTCAGACCGGTATGGTAACCGCTCCGCCACGGGTCGTCAAAACCTTCAACCTATGATTAAACAGGGGCGATACCACTGCCGCGCGTATTTTAGCGTGAAGCAGTTCTTGCGTTTCAGTGGAAGGGTGGTGTTGCCGGCTCACTATATGACGCGACCATGTTAGTTCTCGGAGGTAGTAGTTCGGGAATAGCAATATGTCATTCACTTTAGATTTCACGGTGGTAGAACCAGTTGATTGTCCACCAATTCGCACTTGGCCAGCGCAGTGGACTATGGCCTAAACTCTCTCATTCTGAGAGAAGACCCGTGCCCAGCAGTTATACAAAATAAAGAAATTTCATTTCTTTTCGTTTAATTTCATTTCAGTGTAGCTAGCAGTTTCTAGCGTGAAGCAACCTTGCGTTTCGATAGAAGGGTGTGGTTGCCGGCACACTTTCACATGAGGCGACCATCATAGTCCTCGGGAGTAGCAACGCATCTGTGATTGACTTCAGATGGAACCCGTGTTATGTATAAAGTTGATTGCAGATGTCCATGGGCGGCACTGACCAGTTATCATCAGGTGGACTGCATGCTCCTTTGCTACATCAGATAAATAAAAATTAAAAACAAAAAAAAAAGATAATCCTTGGTCTGTATGAAGTTGCTTACAGATGTCCATAGGTGGTCAAATTATTATTTTTGTGTTTGTAAGTCTGTGTATATCCAAGACACCGACGATACAGAAAATCCCAAGCATGTAGTTTTGATAAGTACATAATTTTCACAAATACTCTACAAGTCTACATAAATATGACGACCTTGCTGAATTTCATGTTAATTAAATTTCTGAGCAACAGAATTAATAATCCTTACTTGGATACCTTATACACCTTTATTTAATACGTCTAAGCTTAATTCTTAAGAGAATTTTCGCGTCGTTACACTCAAAATAGAAATTTCTTGCAAATTATTTTCTTTGTTCTAATTAATCTGCTTTCATTAGAGGTTTCTGTATCGCATTACACTTAGTGTGTGGGTAAAATCTTATTATATAATTATAAATGTAAAAGTTTGTGAAGATGAGTGTTAGTTTTTCACGCAAAAAATACTGATCTGATTTAGCTTAAACTAGCTCTTACCCGCGGCTTCGCCTGCACGGTCAAGGGGAATTAACATTGGAATTAACTTGCAAGTGAATTTTACTAACGCCGTCTATTGATAACGTCTTTTTTTTTTGTTTTCGAGGGGGAAACCTTCAAAAGGTACCCGACGCCGTGGGAGCGACGCAGGGTTATGTGGGATTTTTACCGCACTAAAACCCCCCCCGGTGGCCGTCCTCGGCGCTGAAAAGGAGGACTCCGGGATCTCGAAACGACTTCAACCGGAATCTATTGATAACGTCTGGAACTACTAAATATGTATCAACAAACAAAACATCAATATTTTCATGATAGATGATAAATACACACGTTATTTTAAAAATCTAGGTATGTCCCTTGAGTTGAACCTGGGACCTTCTGATTTAGAGGACGAGTTTTAGTCATAAGAGTATCACTGCATACAATCTTAATAATTATCTTATTGTATTAATTTTCTAACACATATTTTATAATCTGACTAAAAGCACAGTTGAATTATTGCCTTAGTAAAAGTGATCGAAGCGAAGACACGGCAATAACCTATTACCTATTTCCATATGCTAAGGCAGTGTCCACTAACTGTTTCTCTACAATTTAACGCTAGAAAAGAGAACTCAAAAGTCGACGCGCATGAACACCGTATCATATATTATCGAGCGGCTTCACAATAAAGATATAAATCAAGGGGAACTGAATAAAATCGCTCTCATCTCTCTTATCGCGCAATCGCTTGCTTCTTGGCTATACGGTCGGCTATACAGGATGTGTTAAAAAGTTAAGTTATTAAAAATATATCAAAATGAATGTTTGTCTATATGTCCTCTATAGAATCGTAAACTATTCATTTGATCGTGATTATCTTTAGCAAAGTTGATATTCATGAGCTCGCGAAGGTTTCTGGTGTATTTTTTTTTCATTATGGAGTAGCAACGCGCGCAGGATACAGCTTGTTAAAAATAAAAGCGTAACTCTTCTTTTTATCAACTTAACAAGTATAATTGTTAAAATTAAAAAAAAATTGACAGCATAAAATGATTGAATGCCGACAGTTTCAGTATATAGTTTTTAAGCAATCACATTCTTGTTTTTTATAATAATTCATTTAATTTAATAGTCATTTGGATTTTGCGGCAAAATTATTACGTAAAAATTTATAATATGTATACGTTTATAGTATTCCGTGTACTAGCTTTCATTTGATACCTATTATGTTGTGATTTTATTACCTCGTCCCCTTTTTTCGCTTTTATAATTATTTAGACTATATCATTCTGCAAACTGAGTCAATCATCTTGTTTTATAATCCTTCAAGCCGTTTGGGCTATACGTGCCAAAGAAATAGACATAGAAACATGCACTCGAATAGCATTCGCTACTGTCTATTTGACATAATCGAATAAAATGAAAAAAAAAACAACCAAGAATCAGCAAACAATTAGTATGCTCATATGTCTGATTAATAATTTAAATAAAATTGATTATCAAATCAATGTAATTAAATTAACAATGCGAAGTTAAATATGAATATGAATTTATCATTGTATTACAATGATAAATTCATAGTAATACTGTTATTACAATGACAGCAAATATTAGTTGTTTCAGTGTTAAAGACCAAAATCATACTATAACCTCTATTTAGTTACGCATACAGTCCACCTACCTCTCAGGATTAACTTACAACGCTTCAGATAAGTACGTCTTTCTTATAACACCCTTTAGATCAAAGCACAGCATCGTGTAAGGCTGTGTTCCCAGTAAGCAAACTGTTAGCGGCCGCTCACTGTATGCTGTAACGCTGGGAACTGCGTAATGTGAGTGCAAACTAGCAAACTTTGGACGCTCCATTTCAAATATATGGCAGAGAGTACTAAACCGATACGTCGCAAATTCAGTCAGCCGCTAACAGTTTGCCTTTTTTTATAATAATGAAGTAGCAAATGAGCATGCAGTCCACCTGATGCTAAGTGGTCACTGTCGCCCATGGACTAAGCCACTAAGTAAGTAAGCCACTTCAAATAGAACACAGGTTCTATCTGAAGTAAATCACAGACGCATTGCTACTCTTGAGGACTAGGATGGTCGCTTCATATAAAAGTGTACCGGCAACCACATCCTTCCATCGAAACGCAAGGAATAATTCACGTTAGAAATAGGTGTGGCGGTGGTACCTCTCCGGTCAAACTACAATATTCTACCACCTTTGTTGCCTACTGGGGACACAGCCTTACACTGATGTTAGGCAGAAATAGATGAGACGTTGATCCGAAGTTGAACTACAAAGAGTCCTATCTTTAAATATATGTAGAATATTCGTATTTCCATCACAGAATTCATAAAACTAGGACTAATGGTACACCGAAAGTACCCTTAATCCGTTTCATGAGCGGATTGTAGCATAGTGATGTTTTGCTGGATTTCGTGTATTAAAATAAATTCTATAATACGGCTTTCATAAGAGCTGGTTTATATGTTGCTTTTTTTAACCTTCCTCCATTATTCATCGCCTCTCCCTGTGTTAATGTATCCGACTTATTTATATCTTCTATTTTTGTTACCTATTTGAGTAATTATTTAACTAGCCTTCGGTTACCGTCTACCATATAGCTAAACGTTAACCGGTATATCCTCTTTGCTTATTCTTCTTTATCCGTCCAGTGCTGGATATAGGTCTTCCTAAGTGGCGCCACTCTAACCGGCATTGTACCTACATTCTAAATTCAACGGCTGGCTGTTTACACTTTTAATACATATAAGATTATACATGCACGAAGTATGTAATCCACTTAATGGTAAGCAACCACTGCTACCCATGGATATCTGTACGCAACTTCAAATAGAACATGGGTTCCATGTGAAGTTAATCAAATGCGTTCTACTCCCACGAAAAACGATGGTCGCCGTATTTATAAGTGAGCAGGTAAGCACATCCTTCCATCGAAACGCTTTACGCTAGAAATAGAACAGGGTGTGGCACCTAGCTGGTCAAAACATACTCCTTCTGCGACCTTGTAAAATACAAATTTGTATATTGCAAATTTGTATATTAGTACTGACTTTGTAAATAGGCTATAGTTAAAACCAGCAATCAGTTTTCCTTTACGGCCTCAATATGAAGCACACGTACTCACCACTGAATTTTCTAAAATGAATAATACATGGTTAGGAAATCTACAGAAACGTAATGCGTCTAAATGAAAATGTTCTCAAAGGTGTGTGAAGTTAATTTGCAATTAGTCAGGGTGATGAACTATGACCTATCTCTTATTTTAAAATGGGCCCAAGCCCAGCAGTGGGTCAATAATGGATTACAACGACTTTTAACATTTTTCTTGAAATAAAACATCCTGTACAACGTGTATATCTCGGTGTGCGCTCCTGTCCGACAACGTTTCAAAAGGTATTTCTAACCTGATGTATATTCGCGCCTTCTTCGTTCTAGTGTTGTATTTTATATTATATTTTTAACACTTAAAAATATAAACCGAATTATTACGAGCGCTAAAAATACAAAATATTATTATTAATACGAATAAATAAAATATTTTTTAAATAAAGCTCGATTGAAGTATTTGTTTATTTCTATGTAAAATAATGTAGAAAAATTACGCCTTAACTTATAATTAACTTATATTATAAATATTACCCGTCTACTGACGTATTCGGGGAAAATTGGTGATACATTTCAATTTAATTATAAAGAAAAAATCCATTCTGAATCTCAATTGGTTCTCAATTTTTTGTGTCACAACTATTTCTAGCGTGAAGCGTTTCTGACATTTTAGATGGAAGCGTGTGGTTGCCAGCCCCTTTTTGTTACGAGGCGACCATCTTAGTCCTTGGGAGTAGCAACGCATCTGTGAAGTTCAGATAGAACCCATGTTTTGTTTGAAGTTGCTTACAGATGTCCACGGGCGGCAGTGACCACATACCATCAGGTGGACTGCATGCTCGTTTGCTACTTCAATCAGGTAAAATAATAATAAAGATAATTTATAAATATTAAACATAGTTTTGAAATAACTATTTTGATTTAACCATGAGGCCTAGGATGCCACATTTGTTAAAAAAACGGAAATAAATAAATATTAACGCAATATACAATTTTCTACGCTAAATATAAATTAATGTAGCCATCTGACCTATTTCTTGTTTATCCATCCATCCCATCCATCCATCAGCCTTTTGATGTCCACTGCTGAACATAGGCCTCCCCTAAATGGCGCCACTCCAACCGGTCCTGTGCCCTCTGAATCCAACGGTTTCCCGCTGTCTTCTTCAGGTCATCGGTCCACCTGGTAGGGGGGCGACCTGTACTCCTTTTGCCTAAAACTTTCTTGTTTAACGTGCCTCTAATACATTAGTGATGTACATTTAAACTCACATTACAATTATGCCCTCTAAAAAGCTGCCCCGTTTAGAACATTAGGACAGCAAGGTAAAATTATGACCGACCCTTTGTACTCAGAAGTGGTCGTTCTGGTTGTGATTTCGTAGGCTGTAAAGGTTTATGTACATTAATTGATCACAGTATACGGTATTATATTAGGCAACTTGGCTACGCTGACGCGTGTATTGAGTCCTCATAATAGGGATAGGGGATGTTAAATTACTGGTCTAAATGTATTACAGTATTACATTATGTTTATTTTTTATAACTTTCCATTTAGCTGAACCACTCAGCTTCGCCCGCGTTAACAAAAATCGATGTATCGATTGTCCCGTGGGAATGAGATATTTTCCTAGAGCAAAATGTGAAAGTAAAAAGCCTATATGTTAATCCAGAATGTCAGCTAACTACCTACCTAATCACAAACTTTCGCCTTTAGAATATTAAGTATGTAGTGATAATCTCTTTCCTTTGGGGAATTATTTAAAAATAGAAGCAGATTTTATTTTGGTGTAAAATTTCTATTTAAATAGTCGGTATCGTTTGATTATAATAGATCTTCACGCGGGAATAAGGTCTGGTGAAATAAGATCAGCTAATTGTACATAGATAACCTAATGATGTAAACCGTGTCGCTGCAAAGTAGTATATAAAATTATTACAACTTTTGTTCATCCAACCCCTATAACTTTTATTTTAGATTTTATTTTAAGATCGATCAACAAAAAACATACATCCAGCATGACCTCTCTACAACGAAAAAGCCAAGTACATTAAGAGGGTCAAATAAAATGGTTCTGCGTACAAAGATCTCATATCACATATTACTATTACGTTACTATGAACAGAGCACTATTTCCATGAAGGATTTTGGGTGCGCCCTAGTCAAACAGATTTGGACACAATGTGAGATGCTGGGTTATTTATTTATATGTCGCAAAGACTAATCTTGGCAAATATCCTCAGGCTGAATGGAATATGTCAAATAGGATTTTTAATAAAGCATGTGCTTATTTGTTAGTGACGACTACGATTAATCGTATGCCTTTTTTATAAGATCGAAGTAGCGAATGAAAAATTAAGACCATCCGGTCTGTCTGTCACCAATGATCTACATATTGAATAGAGGCTCTATTTCAAGCCGATTACACATATAAAGTGTGTATCCACTCCAGAGGATTAAGATGATATCTATCTTTCACCGAAACGCAAGAACGGCTTGACGTCTGGTTTGTGTAGAAGTTTTCATAACCAATAGAGCAAAGAAGATTTATGACATCCCATCTAAGAATTGTTCTTTTTTAAGGAGAGAAAACATAGTTATTATATGTAAACCGTAACAGAAATCATGCGATAACTACATGCTCGTTTGATACTTCTCTAAATAATTACACAGTTTCACTTACACACACATACACACACACACACACACACACACACACACACACACACAAACTCTTAAAGGTTTCGACGCGGAAATACGAATTTGTGGTATCTGTAAAAAATAGGAACTTAATTTTTATATATAAAATCAACTACACTTATATTAGGATGGCTTCAAAGTTTGGATATTTACCTAATAGTTTTTGATAAAAATTTTGTATTTGCAAATTGTGATATTCATAGACCATCAATTTTTAAAGTAATGATTTTTTAAATAATGTTATTTTTCAAGATAAAACAATTTGAAGTTCGGCGTCGGTTTAAATCTTCGTCGTAGTCGCAAACATTAAAGCTTCACTCCTAACTTTCAAAGGGCAGATTATCATGTGAATAACGTAGCTTAAGAATAGAGCCTATAAAAATGTAAGAAACATTATTATTAGGTATTATCAGCAATTTTTTATACCAAATAATGTCAAAATATAAAAACATGTTACACGTCGTGTATGGTATTAGGAGTCTATTAAATTTGTAGATATATGCTTTTGTTACTGAATATATTCTAAGTATATTTTGTAAGGATTTACTTCAGGCTTATACATTATTTCATTATTTCTTGTTTCATCTTAACCTTAGAAATGGTTTTATTTATTTTATTAATACTTCGATCTTCAAGTATAGCTAAAAGATTTTGTAGATATTGGGTTAATACAAAATCAATAATCCAGGCTTTTTGGATAAAATTTTAAAGCTTTCACCACCCTTTCTATATAGGTATATAAGTACCCTGTGCGCGTTGCTACGCCGTCACAAAAAATACACCAGAAACCTTCGCGAGCTCATGAATAACATCTTTGCTAAAGATCATCACATGATCAAATTAATAGTTTACGATTCTACAGAGGACATACAAACAAACATTCATTTTTATAAAGAAGACTAGCTGTACTCTGCGCGCATTGCTACGCCATCACAAAAAAAATACATCAGAAACATTCGCGAACTCATAACAACTTTGCTAAAGATCATCACATGATCAAATGAATATTTTACGATTATATAGAGGACGTACAGACAAACATTGTCTTGTTTTGTGTTGTGATGTGTGATTTCGATTTCCCTTGTTACTATCGGCACTAGACTACCATTTAAAATATCCAAGCTTATTCTTTCGTAAGGTAGGAAACATAGTAGCGTACCAAACGGGCTTGCAGTCTATCTGATGGTAAGTGGTCACTGCAGCCCAAGAATATTTTTAAGCAAATTCAGCAGGGTTTCTATTTTAACAACCACAGATACGCTGCTTTGCCTGAGGTCTAAAATAGCCTCATATGAAAGTGAGCTGGCAATCACACAACTCATTATTGTTCCACTGCTGAGCATGAGTCTTCTCTGAGAATGAGAAAGTTCTAGGCCATAGTATACCGCGCTGGCCAAGTGCAAATTGGTGGACTTCACACACCTTCCAGAACTTTTTTTTAAAGAACTCTCGGGCAGGTTTCCACACGTTTTTTTTCCTTCAACAAAACGCAGTGATAATTAATTTCTAATACGCAAATAATTTAGCAATACAACCTTACGTCCATGATTTAAAGTAATTACAACGCTTTAAGCAAAAAGCAGTAAAATTTTACTACTTGAAATGAGCGCTCAATTTCAAAATTGAGCTCTCTTTCACCGGTTTCGAGACGCTAAATGTGTATCTTGGGTTTTTCTATTTCGATGGTTTCATCGAAGCAGGGAACAGTAGGCATTTCATTACAGATTCCAGCCGTCATGCTATCATTTTAAAATCATTCATCATGTGAATGATCCTGGATTTTGTCTATTTCGCTCCCTTTGTGCGCTAATGGCTCGAAGCTGCTGACTCAGGCACACGCAATACATATTTCTGATGCTCCAAGAATATGTAGCGTTCTTTATTTATCTTTATCTTTTCTGAATGGTCTATTGTATCGTATTTTCTAACTCGTCATGTAAAAGGTTTTCGGTTTGTTTGATCTGCGAGTGACAGACATTTTTTTTACACAACTGTAGTAGCAAACTAGAATATATTTTTGATACAATTACAGTAGCAAACATATTTTAACATACATTTTTCTATTAAATTGAAGATGTAAACTATTATATTTTAAGTTAAGCAATTGTTATAAGTGAAGCAAGTTTAAATTACTTACCATCAACTGACTTCTCAGAATCAAGCAGATGAATTTTTACTTCATTAAAATGTATATACTCGTCAATTTTACTAAAAGTTTATTACAATTATAGAAATAATCTTTTTAAAAACTAAAGTTAGAGATATATTCTGTTAATACCCACGATCGCCTTGACATTTACCCTGAAACATTTACCTAAATCACATTGTCATAATCACATTTTGAATAAACTTCACACAAATCCCGCCCACACAAGGACCATAGAGTTAAATGGTCAGCGCTGACCACACGCCAGAAACAAAGCCAAGCGAAGTCTCAATGGAAACGCTTGAAAACCGGAGTTTAACACTCCTATTGTGGTTGTACTGTAAGAAATGAAGGCGACAAAGGGATTTTGCTGATATATATGTTCTAGATGTGACAAACGCTTTCATATTTAACCTTTGGTATAAGCGGTTGCAATTTTTTGACTTAGCGACGTTTTGTTACTCCAACACGCGAAGTATGATGTGAACTGATCGTGCTGCAAAGCAGCGAGAAGTATGCTTGAGTGAAATACAATTTATGAATTAAGATTTTTTGGAACGAAGTTCCTTATCGCGCGTTGTGAAAGGGGGCTAGACGGAAAAAATTCTTACGAAAAGTTGTCACGACACTTTTTGGTATAGTAAGCTACTGTAAGCTGTGCGGCCTGCGCATGTTTCTCTGTCTGTCTCTTTCTCTCTCTCTCTTATAGAAAGCAAGCCAGATATTTTCATTTCTATTTCGCATTGAACAGTGTGGTGTCGCGACGATTATTTTTGTTGAGTGTATACAGGTTTTTTTGTAAATAATAAATAATAGAAAATAATAGTAATAATGTATCCTGACAGTGTTTTTGGACAAGTTCCGGATAACTTCGTTCCATCCGGGTGTCCCTTGACACCTCTCAAGTTTTTTTTATTTTAGAATTTAAAAGTAACAAACGAATATGCAGGTCATCTTATGGTTCTTAGTCATTGCCGCACCTAAACATGTGTAAGTACTTTATATAGAATAGACATTCTGTCTCAAGTAAAACCACAGATGTGTACTTGTTCTATCACCTGCAAGATGTCAAGATAGACGTTTTGACATATCTATAAGGTCACCGACGAACTTAAATGCAGTAATGAGAGAATAAATTAATCGGGGCTTACAGACTACTGAGTCCTTCAAAGCATGTATCAGCACGAGATATAGACAGTAGCGGTTACCTTATTGCTATCAATATTATTCAATATTCTAGATCTGTTACGATATATACATGATACCATGTTTTTTTTAAATAATACTAATATCGATTAATAATTAATATAGTTGCTATCTACTCTTTACCAATTTATTGTTGAACCATATTTCCCAATTTATTCTATTTCCCCAGTGTCAGGAAAGTGTAGATTAGTGATCATGAGTTCTTCAAAATATTGTGTTAAGCTTGCAGCTACAAAATCTTCTCGAAATGCCCTTTCACCAGACCAGGATAAACGTAAATTCATATTATTATAAATAAAACCAACAACAATAAAATTCCTGTAATAACTTAGACGAAAGCTAAGTCTATCCAGCCATTTATATCTCCGTTCGCACCTTCAGAACTCAACAAAAGATTTCCACATTATACCGCGTTAAGAAGACCTCAAAGAACCTTATCCGGAAGACGCCACTTGTAACGTAAATACCCTATTGTGCGTCTGGGTCTGGACCGCCCTGATGGACTGGACTATATTGTTTTGTGAATAAGGCAATGTTCAGACTGTAAGATTACGGACTCCGTACGTCTTACCCGGGGGCATTAAAACGGGCGAACCAAACGCCGCTTACACGATATTTATACGAGCTCTATGTCTTACTTATTGACATTACGCGAGGGATGGTTTAGAAGAATTCATAATTCATTTTTGTGGATATCATTAAGATACATATTTCTAATGTGCAGCGATGAGTGAGTTTCGATGGAAGGGTGTAGTTGCCGGCGCGCTTTTCTATGAGGCGACCATCCTAGTCCTCGGGAGTAGCAACGCATCTGTGATTGATTTCAGATAGAACCTATGTTCTATATGAAGTTGATTACAGATGTCTATGGGCGACGGTGACCACTTACCATCAGGTGGACTGCATGCTCGTTTGCTATTCCATTATTATAAAAAAAGACAAAAAGTAAAAATTACTTCCACAAATAATAAAAACTAAATTATTAATTTTTTATAATTGTTGTTAATCAAAAGTGAATAATTTATTCTACCGTAGTATACCTGTATATTTATAAATATCATAACATAAGCAACACATTTTAGATTGAATACATTTGTCAATAACTGACACATTATAACATATACAATTATTATGAAACTTTTTATACCTTATTATTAAACTAAGGCGTACGAAATTTAAATGCCATGATAGGAAAACTTACACGAGATATGCCCACTCCATCCTCAGGGGTACCAATTTTGAATAAGCAAAATCAAGTAAGACTAAAATACCGCTCTTAACACCTATATATGTATATTTGGTAATCCCAAGGCCTTTTTTTGAAGTGAAACTTCTTTAGGCGCATGAGGGTAAAAATTTTACAGATAAAACGTCACGCCGGTATGCAACGGAAGTGTCGGAAAAGAGAGAGAGAGTGATCGAGACCGATTGAGAGAGAGTAAGACAGGGCGAACGTAGCATGAGCAACTAGCCGTGGAGTGAGAGTAGGGAGCAAGCGAGTGAGAAAGATTGAGAGAAAAAGTGAGACAGAGCGAACGTCGTATCACGCCTTTTTCCCTTCCTCTTAATCTTGGAAATTTAAAGTTTTAGATTTGTATAAATATAAACAAGATTTTTAAATTAGTTCGCCAAAGAAGTTTCACTTCTGACATGTGTACTTTGTACGCACGCATGTTTTTTTTTTTTTGTTTTCGAGGGGGAAACCTTCAAAAGGTACCCGACGCCGTGGGAGCGACGCAGGGTTATGTGGGATTTTTACCGCACTAAAACCGGGGGGGGGGGGGGTTAGTGCGGTAAAAATCAGGCAGGGGATGCCGTAGCCGTATTCTGATCCCGGAATTACAGGGCGTACCATACTATCGTCATCATTATCAAACTATTACTGTCCCACAGCTAGTCACTGGCCTTTTCTCAGAGCAAAAACTACACACCGTAGTCTAAAAAGCCGGCAGTATAAAAATTGGTAGACTTTACATACCCTTATGTTCTTTTCAAAGAACTGACAGTCCGGTAGCTTTCCGAACAATGTTTTTTTGCATCATTATTCTTAATGATAACTATTTTCTTATACGCATTTAGCATATATAAAAAGTGCATGTCTGGTTGTTGAACCTCGGAGGTAACATTTCTAACCTTATTATTATTTCTAAGAAAATCAAACCCTCATTTAGTACGAGCGATATAGTATGTACATAATAAAAGAGATGACTATAACAAATATATAAGATATACTTTATTGTCGTATAAGATATCAGACAATATTTATTCTACAATGCTACTGTGTATAAAAATTATTACTAAGAAACGTGCGATACATTGTAACGAAGATAGGGATGCTCGAACAATATTATTGTTTTATTTTATAAGAATTGTTTACTTCAACTTATCAACGTATAAACACTACATAGTATAAAATAAAGTCACTTCCCGCTGTTTATCCCTATGTATGCTTACATCTTTAAAAGTGCGCTACGGATTTTAATGCAGTTTTTCTTAAATAGAGTAATTCAAGAGGAAGATTTTTATGTATAATACATGCATAATATAGTGTCGGTACAGTGATATCTAAAAGATTCCGCTCACTCCGCTCAATCCGCGTCCGTGAGTCACCCGCTCATCCCGCTCATTTTGGGCACTTCTCTCACTTCGCTCATTCCGATCATTCCGGTCACTCCACTCATTCCAATAATTCTGCGCAATCCGCTCACTCTTCTCATTTCGGTCATTACGCTCATTTCGCTCACTCCACTCTGCTCGGTCTGGTACATCACTCAATCCACTCGCAACGGAGTGATCCGTTCATTCTGGCCACTCCGCTCACTCCGCTCATTCCGGCACATCACTCAATCCACTCACTTCAGTCACTCCGCTCACGTTCACTCCAGGCACTCCGGTCACACCGGGACTCCGGGCACTCAGGGCACTCCGGGAACTCCGATCACTCTGGGCACTATGGTCAACCCGGTCACTCCGGGCAACGCGGGCACTCCGGGCACTCCCGGTAATTCGGTCACTCTGGGCACTCTGGCCACTCCAGTCACTCTGGTCACTCCGGGCAACCTGGTCACTCCGGGCACTCCGGGCACTCCAGGCAATTCGGTCACTCTGATCACTCCGGGCAATCTGGTCACTCCGGGCAATCTGGTCACTCCGGGCAATCTGGTCACTCCGGGCAATGTGGTCACTCCGGGCAATCTGGTCACTCCGGGCACTCCGGGCACTCCAGGCACTCCCGGCAATTCGGTCACTCTGGGCACTCTGGCCACTCTAGTCACTCTGGTCACTCCGGGCAACCTGGTCACTCCGGGCACTCCGGGCACTCCAGGCAATTCGGTCACTCTGATCACTCCGGGCAATCTGGTCACTCCGGGCAATCTGGTCACTCCGGGCAATCTGGTCACTCCGGGCAATCTGGTCACTCCGGGCACTCCAGGCACTCCCGGCAATTCGGTCACTCTGGGCACTCTGGTCACTCTAGTCACTCTGGTCACTCCGGGCAACCTGGTCACTCCAGGCACTTCGGGCACTCCAGGCAATTCGGTCACTCTGATCACTCCGGGCAATCTGGTCACTCTGGGCAATCTGGTCACTCCGGGCAATCTGATCACTCCGGGCAATCTGGTCAGTCCGGGCAATCTGGTCACTCCGGGCACTCCGGGCACTCCAGGCACTCCCGACAATTCGGTCACTCTGGGCACTCTGGCCACTCTAGTCACTCTGGTCACTCCGGGCAACCTGGTCACTCCGGGCACTCCGGGCACTCCGGGCACTCCAGGCAATTCGGTCACTCTGATCACTCCGGGCAATTTGATCACTCCGGGCAATCTGGTCACTCCGGGCAATCTGGTCACTCCGGGCAATCTGGTCACTCCGGGCACTCCGGGCACTCCAGGCACTCCCAGCAATTCGGTCACTCTGGGCACTCTGGTCACTCCGGGCAATCTGGTCACTCTGGGCAATCTGGTCACTCCGGGCAATCTGATCACTCCGGGCAATCTGGTCACTCCGGGCAATCTGGTCACTCCGGGCACTCCAGGCACTCCCGACAATTCGGTCACTCTGGGCACTCTGGCCACTCTAGTCACTCTGGTCACTCCGGGCAACCTGGTCACTCCGGGCACTCCGGGCACTCCGGGCACTCCGGGCACTCCAGGCAATTCGGTCACTCTGATCACTCCGGGCAATTTGGTCACTCCGGGCAATCTGGTCACTCCGGGCAATCTGGTCGCTCCGGGCAATCTGGTCACTCCGGGCACTCCGGGCACTCCGGGCACTCCCGGCAATTCGGTCACTCCGGGTAATCTGGTCACTCTGGGCACTCTGAGCAATCCGGACATTCTGAACACTCCGGGCACTCCGGGCACTCCCGGCAATTCGGTCACTCCGGGTAATCTGGTCACTCTGGGCACTCTGAGCAATCCGGACATTCTGAACACTCTGGTCACTCTGGGCAATCCGGGCACTCCGGTCACTCCGGGCACTCCAGGCAACCCGGTCACTCCAGGCAACCCGGGCACTCCGGGCACTCCCGGCATTTCGGTCACTCTGGTCACTCTGGGCACTCTGGTCACTCCGGGCACTTCGGGCACTCTCGGCAATTCGGTCACTCTGGTCACTCCGGGCAATCTGGTCACTCCAGGCAATCTGGTCACTCCGGGCAATCTGGTCACTCCAGGCAATCTGGTCACTCCGTGCAATCTGGTCACTCTGGGCACTCCGATAAATCCGATCCTTCTGGACACTCCGGTCCTTCTAAGCACTCCGGGCAATCCAGTTGCTCTGGGCACTCCGGGCAATCTGTTCACTCTGAGCACTCCGGGCAACCCGGTCACTCCGGGCACTCCGGGCAATCTAGTCACTCCGAGCAATCCGGTCACTCTGGGCACTTCGGTCACACTGGTCACTCCGGGCAATCTGGTCACTCCGAGCAATCCGGTCACTCTGGGCACTCCGGACAATCCGGTCATTCGCGGCACTACGGGAAATCCCGTCACTCTGCTCACTGCGGGCAATCCGGTCACTCTGGGTACTCTGGGCAACCCGGCCACTCCGGACAATCCGGTCACTCTGGGCACTCCGGTCAATCTGAGCACTCTGGGCAATCCGGTCACTCTGGGCACTCCGGGCAACCTGGTCTTTCCGCGCACTCCGGGCACTCCAGGCAATTTGGTCCCTCTGGGCACTCCGGTCACTCTGGTCACTGCGGGCAGTCTGGTCACTCTGGGCACTCCGCGCAATCCGGTCATTCCGGGCACTCCGGGCACTTCAGTCAGTCCGGGAACTTCGGACACTTCGGGCAATCCGGTCACTCTGGGCATTTCGATCACTCTGGACACTGCAGCTGCTGGATCGAAATTTACATCGTATGATTTCGAGAAACAAATTTAAAACATTCTACCTCATCAGTCGTTATTTTCCAAGTGGTAGAACTAGAGTAGTTCGACCACTCTCGGCAAGTGTCATACCTATTTCTAGCGTGTCCAAGGGCGACAGTGACCACTAAACATCAAGTGGACTGCATGATTGTTTGTTACTTCAATCAGATAAAAAGGGTCCATTCAATCAATTTACTCTTCTTTCTTTTTCACTCATAAAAACACACAGGTTGTTCTTAAAAGAATACATTATAACCGATTTTACGCTTTCAAATAGAGGTTGAAAGTTTTTTCGGAAATCCGCCTGATGCAAGCTCAATGAAACTTAGTATTTGGTTTTGATGTCCAATATAATATATATGTATATATATATATATATATATATATATATATATATATATATATATATATATATATATATATATATATATACAAATATATATATAATATATATATACAAACAATATATTAACAAATCGGGTAAGATGGATGTCCAGCAATGGATCTTAAAAGTGTAATGGATGAATTATGGTTCGCGCAAACGTAGTCGTAGTATCTGCTAGTAAAATATATAAAACAGTGACAATGAAAGCAAATTCAAAATAAAGTTGAGTTAAATAGTTGCAACCACTATTAATAGTTTACCGGGTGGTAGAAGCAGGAAAGGTCGACCGGGGAGGTATCACACGTAGACGTCACACTGTGTCAAATACCGCATTACGATTGAAATGATATCGTAAAGCTGTACTTGTGTTTCGTTGGAAAGATGAGGTTGCAGGCTCACTTCAATGAGGCGCCCATATACCTGGGCAATAGCAAGGTATCTGTGATTGACTTTAGACAGAACCTCTGTTCTATATGAAGATGCTTACATTCCATGGACAGCAGTAGCCACTTACCTTCAGGCTACTTCAGTCAGATAAAAAAATCTGCTAACGAATAAAACAATGACTATTCACAGGCAAACCACAGTGGGCTATCTAACTTGTACGCCAAAGTACTAACGATGACATTGGTCATGTTATCGTTAGTACGCCAAAGTAGTAACGATGACACTCTCTACCACCAGTGTAAAGGAGTTTAGCAACTTTTATTTTCAAACACATTTGATGTTGTAAAGATAGATGGCGCTACACAGAACAACAGAGGAAGACAGACGGTCTTGTCATGGTGGCGTTGATCGGAGGACTCCGACGGATCGTAACTCAATATCGGGTTGCATCTCACTAGTCTGTTTTAGTTTTGATTAATTGAAGTTCTCTGTGTATTTGTGTTCATCACTACATAGTATGAAACAAAGTCGCTACTCGTTGTCTGTCCCTATGTATGCTTAGATCTTTAAAACTACGCTACGGATTTTAATGCAGTTTGTTTAATAGAGATAGTAATTCAAAAGGAAGGTTTTTACATATAATATATGTATAAGATAGTAGAGAATCAATAATAATTTTTGTATTTATTAGTAAATTATAAATGTAACGTTGTATGTAAGTGACGTTTATCATATAATTTGATGATCTCCAATTACACACTATTTACTACAAGTGTAGTCTAATAAGATATGGCAATGGATATGGCAATCCGCTTAAACATAATAATGTTTCAAATAGACGATTTGATTTTTAAGCTATTGCAAAGCTTTTATGGCGGGCGTTGAGCGCTGCAACCGAATCAAGAAACTCCGTAACGAAATAAACCTTACAAGCCCGCACTCCGTCCACCATGTAGCGCGGCCGAGCGTTCGCTTAACGTACGACAGTACGAAGCTCGCACGGACCGAGACGAACTGCTGGGAAATCGGACGAATATGGAAGCAGCTGTTTGGAAGAAAGTATATACTATCAAAAAAACTTCAATAATTATTAAGAAAAAAACATACTGCTTAAATAAATAATTATAATTGCTTAAGTTGATGATAAAAATGCTATGCAATAGCTTTACCGTAGCAGTCCCCGAGTGACGCACGTTTTTTTTAATATATATATCTTATATAGGAGTAGCAAACGAGCATGTAGTTCACCAGTTCAGAAGGCAACTGCCATCTATGGACATCTGAAACTAAATTCGTTCAGAACAAGTCTCTATAAGAACAAGGCTCTACCTTAAATCAATTACAGATGCGTTGCTACTAGTAAGGACTACAATGTTCGCCTCATAAACGTAAGCTTAGCGTAACCTTTCCATGGAAATGCGGGAACTGTTTTACACTAGGAAAAAATGTAGCGGTTGTACTATCCCAGTCAAACCATTGCAGCAGCCCTACAAGTAACATTTTTTATCGGACGCTTACAATGTGGCAAATTGTTTGAAACATTTGAACTAAACATTTATTCTGGGAATATTGAGTGCCGAATTTTATTATCTCCACAAAATACCCACTTGAGTTGCGAATATAGATAATTTCTCGCAATAACTTAAACAATGATGCCATAGAAGGTTCTTGGAAATTGCATTTAACAAACGAGGTATTTATCTTCATTATCTTGCGAGCAATGCTTATATTGTTTTTTACAAAGATTTGCAACGAATTGGATGAAATTTTACGTGTAGATAATGGTTAACTTTCGTAATTGTTTAAATAGCTGTTATAAATAAATTTTTCGTGTTTCATTGGTAGACGTTATTAACTCGTCACAGAGCTGTACCAGTTATAAAGACTAAGACCCAAAAAATATCCTATGTTCTAGGATCCAATCACGCGTATATACCTGTAATTCAAAAATTCTCGTTGGAGTTTTCATGTTTTCCCACTTTCCAAACATACAAATTGAAAAAAAGAAGAAGAAGATTATAGACAAATAAAATAACACAAAGAGCTATTGATAACATGCTTGGCTAGATATCGGTTGCGGAATTTAATTGGTGTGTATGTGACATATTTCAGAAAAAAATAAATTTCATAAATTAGCGCAAAGCCATGTAACAGGATATTGACAAGAATGTAAAGCATTTCAAAATAGTGTCTACGAAAAAATGTTATGGGTGATAAAACACTCCCTTGCAAACTCCTTACAATTGTTAATCCTACTCACTCGTCCCTCTCTTTCTAACATCTCATTCAGTAGCAAGAACATGCGTTATGAACCCACTTTATAAACTGGTTTGAAAATGGTATAGCTTGTTCCCATGAAGAATGTTACTCAAAACGACGGTTTTTGTATATGTGTCTCTGTCACACATTACAAGATACGAGTGAGAGTAAGAGTGAGGAGAATAAATGTCGCCATTTTAAATTACAATTTCGGAACAATTTATACCATTGTCTCGGTGCAAAATGCAGTCCGCAATTAGAGTGGCCAGTGGTCGTTCGTAAATCATCGGCGACATGAATATTTCTTTGAAATCACATTGCTTTTGTTGATTTGCCATTGTGTTCTTATTGTTTCACTTTTTATCGTATTACAAGCCTATTGATGTTGTGAATAAAAACTAACTAACCAAGCAACGTTTAAATGAGATTTAAGTTGGAAGCTATATGGGTGAACTGCGATGTAACGACATATTATTTATAACATATTGTAGTAGTTACTTAGATCTAGGTCTATGGTTTCCTGAAGTGTTCTCGCGACAAGCTGTTATATGAAAGAAATTTGTAACAAAATGATGGGTTTGACTACTACAATTTTTTTTCAGTGCATTGAAATAAAAGCTAGTTTAAAAAAAAAATAATAATATTATTTTATTCGTGTTGCGTTACGTTCGTAAATAAATTTACCCCCAGCAAGCAAAGAAAGTAAGAGAAAGGAAATAAAGAACCAAAAGTAGAAGCAAATTTTTCATAAATTCCTAGTGATCATAATTTGATCCAATTACTTTATATTTTTTACAACTATAGCATAACTACCACATACAAAGTATACAAAATTATCGATAGCATCGTTGAGTAAAACTTTGTGCAGTAATGGCTGATACTTTTTCGTTTAAAGCCATATTTCTTTAAAAGAACCTTGAGTCCACTCATCGAGTTCCGTTAATGATAAAAATTCCTGTTCAGCAAATTTGGATCATCCACAAAAATTATATTGGTCAAACTTTCACAAATAATGTTCTACGGTTGGAGAGTAGCGAGTAACGTTATACGAATAAGTGCCTTAGAGCTTAGGTTAATTTCTCTGGTACATAACTTCTGACTGTTCAAAAGGATGATCTTAAAGGATGATATTTTCTTTAACGATGGCAGATCGTATGGAATTCTAAGTATTTAGGTGGTCCTATCGAAATAGTAATATTTGCAAGAGCCTCATTTAGTGTACTACTCTACCCTCTAACAATACATCCCTACGGATGTATTGTTAGTTTTAATGTATCAGACAACGTTTTGCTTGTAGCTGACAGCATCCAACAACTATAAATTTTATTACATTTTGGGGTTATTATCGCTAAAGTCTATCTTTTATCCTCCCGTGGTAGGAAAAGTCCGATTCAGTCCCAACGAACGAAATTTTAAATGGTAATGAATGGACAGAGAATGTGCTATAAATATTTTTTGCTGACAATTTTATGTTCCGAAGACAATGCGACTCAACCGTCGTAACAATGTTTTAAAAGTGACACAGATGCATTCCTGTTAACTGCAGCTCAGTGTGTGCTTTGTCTGCGTTCTATGCAGATATAGTAATGATTTCTACACTTACAGGCACACACTAGGATTTTCCGTGTTGAAGATACTGCGGAAATACACAAAAACAAATGTGAAGGTAGTAAAAAGACTCAGAACACAAAAGGAAACCAGGAACCCTCTGCATGCAGATCTGCATGGCGATCACTTTGCTATAGAGGTATTGATATTCATACCCGACAGATTATTTTTTAGTTGCAGACAATAGGTTTTTTTTCGGATTATTATTTTATTTCATAAAAAACAAATATGTAGTTTCTTTTCTATACTTTCTACGAATATGGTATCTGAAAATGACTACAAATTCAAACACTAATCGGATTGCGGTTGATTGCAGATGTCTTAGGGGTAGTGGCCACTTACCATCAAGTGAACTGTATTCCGTTGCTTCTGTATTATAAAAAAATAAGGCACCTCAGTCTACCTTCGAAATATGTATGTCACGTATAGATTACTCATGAAAATACCTGCCAAACACACAATTTGAAGGTCCCACCGCTGAACCCAACCTAATACCCAAGTCGAGACACGTCGTTCAATTTTCCTCCGCAAAACCCTGATAATGGCTAATGAAAGCCCATATAATTAGTTACCTGGTATCAATTATTTACAGTCCCCTGAGGGTCCGCCCCTACATAATAGATAAAGCTGCCCAAGGGACCGACGCAAAGACTCAATTGGATGTGGATTTTCCTTGATAATAATCAAGCTTTGAATGATAGTAATAGAAGTAATTTACTGACCAAGATTTTTCTGTCTATTCAAAAAACCTGCGATCGAGGACATTTTTTTGGCTGACTTTTATATAATCTAGAAATAGTACCTTATGTCTATACAGTCTACCTGTAGTAAAATATCACTACGTTCCACAGACATCTGTATTCAATACCTGATACCCAGATAACACGAGCGTCTTTCTGAGGTTGGCCATAAATGATTTGCTGCCCTTATTGCAAACTAAATTGGAATGCTTTGAATAAGCGTACTGGATTGTTCCTTGTCTTTTAAAATTAGAACACGGTGGTCTTTAATACTGTTTTCTTTTTATTTCTGTACATAATGATAAGGCAAAGGAGCTATCCAATGCTAAAAATCGCAGGAGTCGCCAATGCTTCGCCAGCTCCTACAATTGTTATAACGCAGTAACGGATATGACCTTCAGAATGACCTTCAGAATCAAACCGCGAAGGGTACCGTCTTATAGTGAGCGTCAACTATTTATATCAATTCCTACGATCTCTTTAAATATCTGTTATGACATCGTCACGAAATGTTTTACTTTATAAGGTCGCTTACTCTATTGCAGTGGTTTGGACACATCTGAAGTGGTCTGCGAAGCCGAAAAATATTTAATAATTACGAGTTGACACAATGACATCCAAATAGCGAATGGAACCGAGCCTCCGCGACGATTAATTATACTTAACTCCGTAATATATTTTATTAATACAATTTGCTTAAGAATAATAAGTGTATTTTATTTAAAAATACAAATTAACCTTTTATTAATTTTACTTTTACTCTATATTACTAATACCTTTAAAAAATTGGTGGTCCATGAGTAGACAGAAATTTTGTCAAATACTCCATCATCATCAGTAGTTGAGCAGTGATAGCCTATGGTTGAAACTTGCCCTCTCGATCGGGAGGTCCAAACCCAGGCACGCACCACTGATTTATGTGCGTATTATAAATTAATTATCACTGCTTTTCGGTGAAGGAAAACATCGTGAGGAAACCTACACACCCGAGAGTTCTTAAAAAAAAGAGTTCTCGGAGGTGTGTGAAGTCCACCAATTCGCACTTGGCCAGCGCGGTGAACTATGGCCTAAACTCTCTCATTCTGAGAGAAGACCCGTGCCCAGCAGTGGGACAATAATGGGTTGATGGGAGTCCATCATCACCGAAAGGTTAAGAAACACTGTTCCATTGTGTACACCATTGCACAATTTTAACTCAATTTCAAATCATACATGGGATACCCACCCACTCATACAGCGAAACTAACCTTTACTACGCATTTATTCTCCATTATTCCACTATCATTCACAATCAACCCTGACAAATCGTTAAGCCTATCTGATCCAGCAACTGTGGAAGAAGATTTAAGCCACTTGTTTCACTATTCTGAAACGAGAAGCAAGTAGCGAGATTTTTGCGAGTTAATAATGCAGTTGTTATTTAAATTATCATCATACAGTTCATAAGATAGAAACACTTAAAAACTTATCGAAATCGTGTTTTTTTCCCTATCGTAATTTATTTATTTCTTATCGTAATATAATGTGAATATTGATATATAACATTATATTAGTATTCTAGGAGCCTATGCAAAATTTGTATTTTTTTTATATTAAGACCTTTTTTTTTTTTTTTTTTGTTTTCCAGGGGGAAACCTTCCAAAGGTACCCGACGCCGTGGGAGCGACGCAGGGTTATGTGGGATTTTTACCGCACTAAAACCCCCCCGGTGGCCGTCCTCGGCGCTGAAAAGGGAGGACTCCGGGATCTCGAAACGACTTCAACCGGAATCCTCCGAGCGCGCTGCCCCATCGGGCTCCTCCCAGATGGGCGGCTGGGCCCGCCGCTCCGTCTAGTCTTTACGACGGTATGCGACCACACATACCGCCGTCCTTCCCGGGATTGCCTTACCGAACGGTTCGAGCTCCCACTCTAGCCGTCTGCAACCCCGGAAGCCCCTTTTAGTCGCCTCTTACGACAGGCAGGGGATACCGTAGCCCTATTCTGACCCCGAGGCTACAGGGACGTTTATATTAAGACCTAACGATAAGACTGAAGGGCCACCTGATAGAAAGCAGTCACCGTCGCCTATGGACATTTGCAACACCAAAGGAGTCGCCAATGCTTCGCCGGCTTTGGAGGAGAGCTCTTTTTACACCTTTCTTGAAGAACCCCATGTCGTAGCGCCCCGGGAATACCTCAGGAGGAAGTAAATGTCTTAAACATATTAATTCTAAATGCGTGGTAGTAAGCGTAAGTTCAGCCAACAAACACAGTGTTTATATTACTCTCTCCTTCCGGATTATAACCCCCTAAACAATATTTGGGAAGATGACTTATTAGAGATTTAAACATCGTATATGCAGCATGCATGCAAGGGAAGCCACTTGTTAATGAAAAGTTACAACATCATTAAATATTATATGCATCACATATACAAGATGTGTTTTTTTTTGTGCCCAGACAAAAGTTGAAGGGTGGTGGTGAATGTTCACAATGTTCATGCATACCAAAGCGGCTGTCCGCATTGGTTAAGTGGGACTCACGAACGAACCTACATGCCTACCCGCTAAACCTTCATTATTAATAAGGCCTATTATTATTAATAAGGCCTATTACTATTAATAAGGCCTACGAGGCCTTCACGCATTCATCGGATAATGGCCCCAAGGGGCTGAACATGGGGCTTTTGCGGAGTTCCATAAGGGAGCCCCGCGACCAGATGTGATGTTCAACACAACACACTTTCAACACTCACAGCCCCACAGTAGGATTGTCTCCTGAGTCGTGAGTGCCATGAACATACAAAGACCAATACACAAACACTCAGACCCGGAACAGAAATCTAAATTCATTCAGATACTTGTCGACCGGGAATTGAAGCAAGAACCCAATGCGTGTCAGATGATGGCGACCGCTCTGCCACGCCGGTCGTTCAAAAATCTATAACATGAGATTTTAAGAAATAGTACAAAAAAAACTACATATTCCAATCCAAACTCTATTGGATATGTTTTACAACTATATTTATAGACACGAAATGTTCGGCTTTTTCACTAAATCACATAAAACATAAATATTGGGTAACTAAGAGATACAACCAATTTTGAAAATAATCAGGATCCACAATGTCAAAAAAAATATATAACTAAAAAGTTAAATGTAAGAAAGATTACATGTGTGTTTACGTTTTTATTCAAAAACAAAAATTCCAAATCACTACTAAAATTGCAATTATACTACAGAATTCATTAACGTTAAACTAACCTTAACATTTATAACCTAAATAAGAAAAATATTTTCTTATCGGAATATTGTTGTATAGGAAATATGCTTATTAAGTAACTTCCACGCGGAAATGATCTTTCTCATAGACGTATATATACGTCATACTGCATATTTTATACAACGTAATACGTTTCCGGTTGTTCTATTTGTTATCTTCGCTTTATGGTGTTTTACTTTTCTCTGTTACCCTTTTCCACTTATTAACTTTAAAGTCATATAAAAGCTAAAAAATACTATCAACACGTTTACGCGTAGTTACACGAAGCCAACACTAAACTTTGCTTTATAAATTATCATAGTCATTTCAAACATGTTCTGATTTATTAACTGATTTAACGCACTTCGCTAGGATCAGTACAAAGCGTAAGCCGTCGTCTATTTACGGTCTAACAGCATAAAGAATTATGACGGCTTGCTGGTAGTCATTATATTCTCACTCAATAGCTTGTAATTTTGATAACCGATTCGTAATAAAATTATAATAATATAAGTGTAGTAATGTACATAAATTAATGTATCTTCTTCTTAAAACTAAGGATTTTTTATATTGATGAATCGTCATTTCATACTTTATACATAAAGGTACCCGACGCCGTGGGAGCGACGCAGGGTTATGTGGGATTTTTACCGCACTATAGGTGGCCGTCCTCGGTGCTCAAAAGGAGGACTCCGGGATCTCGAAACGACTTCAACCGGAATCGTCCGACCACGTTGCCCCATCGGGCTCCTCCCAGATGGGCGGCTGGGCCCACCGCTACGTCTAGTCTTTACGACGGCATGCGACCACACATACCGCCGTCCTTCCCGGGAATGCCTGACCGAACGGTTCGAGCTCCCACTCTAGCCGTCTGCAACCCCGGAAGCCCCTTTTAGTCGCCTCTTACGACAGGCAGGGGATGCCGTAGCCCTGATCCCGGATTCTGATCCCGGAGCTACAGGGATGAATACAAACATACTAGCAAAACTAAACATTATAATTATTTTTTATTTATTTATTTACTGACTTATCGCGTTTCGCTCAAACAACTGCAGAGCGTAAGCCGGGCCGTCTATTTACGGGCCGACAGCGCGACGAATTATGACGGTCGACCGGTAGTCATTACACTCGCATACAATACCTCATATAATATTCCAGTGTTAGGTTATTGTGTCTTCCATTTAAAGAAAAATCTAGCCCACCCGATATTATAAGTAGCGAAGAAGTTCATTTTTAATTAATTTTATTGTATTTATCAGATGAGATATCTGATCAACTCATTGTTGTTACACGACCGGTCATGCGTCTCTAATCAGAATGAGAAGAGTTCTGGCTATAGTACACCGCGCTGGGCATGTGCTTATTGGTTCACTTGGCACACCCTTGAGATTTTCTTTGAGAAATCAGTGTGTAGTTTTCCTTAACACGTTTTTCTTTGCCAAGCAGTGGTAAATAATTCCTAAAATGTGCATGAGTTAAGAAAAACCCGAATATTTATATACTGACTTATCGCACTTCGCTCAACAACTGCAGAGCGTAAGCCGGGTCGTCTATTTACGGGCCGACAGCGCGACGAATTATGACGGCCGGCCGGTAGTCATTACACTCGCATACAATACCTCATATAATATTCCAGTGTTTTGTTTTGGCAGTTAATAAAAATCTCGGAATGGACGCACGAATGAGTTATTCCATTCACTCTTTGTGAGCGATTGTCAATGGGATAGATATTTGCATTGTTTGGATGAATGGATAAATTGGATAGTGGATGTGGTGAAATGTTGGTTATGGAGCGAATTTAACGTTTTGTGAGAGTGCAATTAATCTGTAAAATTGTGCTTAAATAAAAACCATTGTGAATTATTAAAACAAGGCATCGATGAAATCGTTTGTGTATGGAGAAATATTATTATGACTATGGATTGTTCGAAAAGTTATTTATTTAATTTGCCGAAATCTTAAGTGTAAGAATATGTCTTTTGAAACCTCTTTGAGACCTCTGATTGGTCACTGCTTTACGGCCAAGGAAAATATCGCAAGGAAACCAATACGCCCAAGGATTTTTTTTAAAGTGCGTAAAGTCGCTCTTGCCCAGTGCGATGGACTATGTACTAAAACCCTCTCACCCGAGAAGAGAACTACATTAATGGATGCGTAACTACTAAGTTGCAACCGATTTGCCCTGTTCTTTAATTCAAAACAGCATTTTACATATAGTAGAAATAAATGTAGAAGTAGCACTTAAAGTAGACCACAAAGAGCTTTTAACCCGTTCTATTGTCCAGTGCTCTTAGTATGAATTTATTATGATTATTCAGAACAACGTTATAGTTTACGGTTTTGGCCATCATAGCAAAATATGGCATATCATGACAGAAAATATTACAAGGCCATAAATTAAGGCATCGTATCAAACATTGCAAGGTATACTAAAACTAAAACTATGCAAAAACTAGAAACTAATTGTAAAATATAGGTACAATTTAATCTATGAGTGAAAAAAATGACTGCTTTGAGGTAACTCAATACTACTAATACAATAATCGTACTAAGGAAGAATATGTAACGAACCGTTTACCCACAAAATAAACAACACACTCAAAAACTTTAAAATATGACTTTAATTTATTAACTGAACCACAAAAAGGCAAGAAATGGCCGCAAATAAATATTCTTCCTTTTCTTTTCTTACAAAGTCCTCTTCATTACGTACGGCATTATCTCTGGACTTGTTCCGATCATATTTTATCGAGGGACACAATGAGATCAGAAATAGCGCCATATTCTTGTTATTGGCCATATTTCGTCTTGTTTTTTATGTAATGGAAGTTGCGAAATATGCAGCCCACCTATGTAGGCACAGCTGTCCTGTAAAGTTCAAAATAATAAAAGTTCTCTTAGTAGTTTTATTTTTAATATCTTTGAAGTAGGAAACAAGCTTGAAGTCCTTACTTGATGGGAAGCAGCTGATCATGGACATAGGTCTCTTCTCCTACACCCTGTAGTTCCGGGACCAGAATAGGCTACGGCATCCCCTGCCTATCGTAAGAGGCGACTAAAAGGGGCTTCCGGGGTTGCGGGCGGCTAGAGCGGGAGCTCGAACCATTCAGTCAGGTGATACCGGGAAGGATGGCGGTATGTGTGGTCGCATACCGTCGTAAAGCCTAGACGGAGCCACCGCTCCGTCTGTCTTTACGACGGTGACGGTGACGGAAGGAGCCCGATTGGGCAACGCGCTCGGAGGATTCCGGTTGTAGTCGTTTCGAGATCCCGGAGTCTTTACGACGGTGACGGTGATGGAAGGAGCCCGATTGGGCAACGCGCTCGGAGGATTCCGGTTGTAGTCGTTTCGAGATCCCGGAGTCCTCCTTTTTAGCGCCGAGGACGGCCACCGGGGGGGTTTTAGCGCTTTAAAAATCCCACATAACCCTGCGTCGCTCACACGGCGTCGGGTAACGTTTGAAGGTTTCCCCCTCGACAACAAAAAAAAAGGTCTCTTCTCCCAAAGACAACGATTGGCGCCCTATATGAAAGTAAAGCAGCAACCACAAAGTTGCACCGAAACGCAAGAAATATTCAGACTGAAAATAAGTTTCTTGTACCTTCCCGATCGTATCAAGCTTAGTCTACCACCTAGACAATACTTAAGTAATTCTTTCCTTGCACTTCACTACTTCTCTTCGATATAAACTTGCAGTTCATCTGCGTTGTAACTGCTTATTATATCTACCTGCCGCTCATGTTATCAACTTCAAAGGAAACAGCACCTAAACACAACTCCCGTGGACTATTCTTACTATGTTTTGATCCCTGGGGCTAACTTGGAATGCTTGATATGTCACACTATTTTACATAGTTCGATTCGAATGTTACCTAACAGTATACATTTGCAGTGAAAAGAATCCTACTTGACATTCCTTTGTGCATCTGCAAAGTTCCTATCTCTGAGGACTAAGATACAATACTTTGTATCGTTGAAATGGCCTTGACATTACTAGCTATATACAAAAAAAAAAAAAACGTTTTGTGCCATCTACATGTCCTGCGTGTTCTCGTAAATCCAATCGCCATGCTAGCAACACTAGGAATGAATGGTAGAATCAGTTTATTTCGACCGGAAAGGTAAAACCTTCACACTTATTTCTAACGTAGAGCAATTCGTGTTTCGGTGACCATCTTAGTCCTCGGGAGTGGCAATACAACTGTGATTGTTAAAATCAATAGTGGTGGTGCCAACCCATTGTCATCCCACTGCTGGGCACGGTCTTCTCTCAGAATGAGAAAGTTTTAGGCCATATTCTACCGCGCTGGCCAAGTGCGAATGTCACTCTCAGATGTCCATGGGCGGCAGTGTCCACTATCAGGTGGATGCTGGTTTGCTTCTTCAATCAGATGAAAAACACGGCGCATCCAAAGTACTTTGTTAAAATATACATCAGCATAGATGTATTTATGAAAATCATAGTAGCGTTTAACGTGTTAAAAACAACTCATAAAATCTTAAGCAATACCCTCCCATGGCGACACTATTGTAGTTGACTTACAAACAAACGAACACTTACATCAGTATTAGTTGGTATGTTAAGTCGAAAGCAATAAAATCGGGATTTCGCCCACGAGCGTCCGTGTCTCATTCGTGCGAACACGGCCTATGCCAAACGGTCGCGTAGGTGGCTTAGGATTGTGCACAGTTCATGAAGAAAACTATAAGATAATATTTTAGAAAAAAAAAATTCGTGTTTTATTCCTTTAATATTGAAGGTTGTAAAATCCGAAAGAACTATCTCCACACTACTTTTGCCTAGTAACAAAAATTTTAAGGACTGATGTGTTCTGAAGCGTGTAGTAAGTGTCATATACTTATGCAAGGAATTCCAACTTAGATCTTAGAGCAGCAATGCATTTATAACCAGTTTAAGATGAGACTAATCTTCTTTAGGGTAGATTTCACATGGCCATGATCAGCAGTGGCCTTTTGCTATCTGATGGACTGCATGCTCACTTGTTACTTCCATATTATCGAAAAAATACAGTCTATAATATGTATTGAATGATAATGGCTCATCTAAATCTTCAGGCATCGCATAGAAATGGCTGACAAAATCATATTAACTACGCTATTTTAGTACTACAACATTTTAGTACAGCACACATGAGCCACTGCATTTTTTTTGATACATATAAATGGTAAATACATATAAATGGTGCAAATTAATCTTCATTTTAAGTAAACATATCATTATCATACTAAATTATAACTACAAATATTATAATCCGACAGTTAATCGAACATGAATTTCATATGAGGTCTTTATTGATACATCTTTATTGATTATAACTGTCGCGGGGCGTGCGTGCCGTGCGCCCCACGTGCGTTGTCGTGAGTGCGCAGGCGCGTCCGTCGGCTAAAGCGCGTCCTCACCGACGGCTCTTACCGCGACGGAGGGGGGCGGGCGTGATGTTGTTACGGACGGACTTTCGCTCGTCCGGCGCCGGAAGCCCGCTCGTGTGTGTGCTTCGCGTCGGGGAGTTGCGCCGTTCTCTTGCCGCGTCAATGTAGAGGGTGCGGGGGGTAGGTGCGGGGGGTAGGTGCGGGGGGAGGAGACGTTTTCAAAAGAAACAAGAATGACGTTATCTGTCTAAGCCTTAATGGACCAGCCAAAGCCTAGCCCTAATCCCCCTTGCCTAGCCCTAATATTCTTCGCTCTTCTTTCGCGGAGAATCTTCTTTCTTCCTGCTGCAGAAGGTCCTTCCGTCCTGCAGAGTTTCCAATCTTCAATCTTCAGTCTTGAGTCTTCAGAGTCTTCTTTCTTCTTCGGGGTCTTCTTTCTTCTTTTTCTTCTTGGGAGTGCTTCTCTCTGGAGGCCATGTTCGCAGCTAAAAACCCGCCTGGTCCGCTGCCCTTCGGCATTACCTTAAAGAGAGCCGCACGGCTCTAAGCCCATATTGCCTAACATTTCGATCTAATTTTCACTTTGGCTGACCCATGTCCGGCTAAATCTTTATTTCTTCCCAAAATCTTACATACATGTGTCATATATCAATGGATTCGTCTTAAAAAGGTCTATAAAGCCATACAATTCTTAATCTTATATCTAGAAAGACAAAAAAGTTATTCATGAAAAACATCGTAAAAACATAGCAATTTTGTCTTATCCTACACTTATTTTCCTTAATAAATCCTAAGCTCTAAACCTTATCCTTATCTATTGTACATAAAAATGTAGAGGAATTCTTAACCTATCGATCTACACTAATTTTAACATTATATCTTAACTAAAACTATCAAAAATTACAACAAACATATGATTCACATAATACTTCCATACAATTTTCTTAAACCTATTCTCTATCTCTATTTACATCTTGCATCTCTTTCATATCGTGTTATAATCATAGCTTACGTCTATTGTGATCCTATCGTAATGAACACTTCAAAAACATTTCTCTTAACTAAATTCGTAACATAATTCGTAAAAGGTTATTCATAATACAATCTTATTCTTATCGTACATAAGGGAACTTAATCTAATTAGATGAGTCGCCGACATCCTCCCCCTCGTGCGTAGCACCAACTCCTGACCCGGCGACTCCGTGCTGCTGGCCCGATGCGATGACCGCCTCCCCGCAGTCTGGCTCGCTGTCCGCCGACCCGCTGCTCGGCTCGACGGCTGCTCGCTCCTCGTCGCGCTGCGCCGGAACCAGTAGCACCACCTTGGAGCTGGGACGTTTCAGGACGCCCCCTGCCGTGCGCACCTCCAGTACTCTGGTGCGCCCGTCGGGTCCAGGATAGGTTCGGACCACCTCACCCCTTGGCCAGACTCCTCGCGGCAGCGTGGCGTCCACTATGAGGACCGTATCCCCACACTGCAGGTCTCTCTTGGCAGCTCTTGCGTCGACTCTTCTCGGGATCAGAGTAGGAAGGTACTCTTTCACCCATCTGCTCCAGAAGTGGTCGGCTAGTCGCTGCGCCGTCTTCCATGTCCGCTGGCGGGTGAGGTCTTCGTCGGTGAATATTCCCAATCTTGTGCCGCAGGACCTCCCAATGAGGAAATGATTGGGAGTGAGGGCCCCTTCTTCCATGTCTTCGTTGGCTTCGATGAGAGGTCTTGAGTTTACCAGGTGCTCTGCTTCCAGTAGGTGAGCGTGCAGGACTTCTTCTTCGGGATGCCTTCTCTGGAGGATTGCCGCCAGGGTCCTTGTTAGGGACCAGACGAGGCGATCCCATGTGCCCTCCCTGCTGGGGGCCCCAGGTGATATGAGTTTCCACCTGATGCCCATCTTCTTTGCCGCGGTGATGATGTCTTCTTTGTTGAGTTTGGCGACGGCTTCTTGACTTGATCGGCGGTTCTCCCCCTCGTGAGATTTCCAGCGGGAACCTCCCCAGCTGCTGAAGCTTTTGTGTGCCACGGCGCTCCCTGCACCATTGACACCGATGAACCGTCGACTTGACCGCAGACCGTAGTCCCAGGATCCAGTAGCGTCGCCTCAACTCGTTGATCACCGTTGCGTGGTTACCATGACTCAACTTCTCATGGTAGTACGTGATGAGCAGCCCGGTGATGTGATGCTGGCTATCCAGCACCACAGGTCCTTTTTCTTGCCGAGTGTGTACTGCTGCGTCGATTCTTGCCCGGAGTCGTAGTAGTGCATCTTCCATGACGACGTCCAGTTCCTTAAGCCGGCTTTCCTTCTTCAACGGCTTCCCTTCCCTGACGCAGAGTACTTCTTCTTGGAAGCTCTCTTCTTGGCTTCTTCTTAACACAATCTTCTCGGCTTCCATAATCTTGTCGTGCTCGAGGGGAATGTATCTTCTCTCTTGATTCTTCGTTTGCTTTGTCTGCAGTAACCTCGCTGTTGCCCCCACCAGTTGCGTCCATCTTACGAACTTGGCTGGGTCTGGATCCGGACGCTGATCGACGGGCTGGGCCCCCACAGTCGATCCCCCTTTCTCCATTCCCGTGGGCTTCTTCTTGAAGGTGTGTGGTTTCTGCCAATCTTCCTCGTTGCGTCCGCTGTAGAGAGAAGTCCCCTTCCGTGCGATGTTCTTGCCGAATTCTTCTTCTTTAGAAGACAAGTGCGCGCTGGTCTCGAAGTTCACGGGTCTCGACGTTGCTCCGTTGGACCCGTGTAGCACCCACCCCAGATAGGTCAACGATGCTACGGGTTGACTTCGTTTCCCCTTGCGCGTGGCTCTGGACACGATGAGCTCCCAGTTGTCTTGCCCAATCAGCAGCTTGGGTGATTCCTCTTCATAGTACAACTGGCTTGCCATCGGCTTGAGGTGAGCACACTGCTCAATCATCTTCTTATCCAATCTCTGGGGCGTCAGGTTGATATCGTCGATCGTGCGTGCCCCAAAGATGGTCCTCTTCTTATCCTGGTGCTGTCCCTTAACCTTCATCTTGAGCTTCATCGAGTCTCCCTTGGTGATGGTCTTCCCTCCTACGGTCTCCAGGGTGAGCGCCTCCACAGGTCCTTTGAGGCCGAGTCGTCTCGCAACCGCTGCATCGAGAAGCGTGACAGTTGACCCCTCGTCCAGCAGCGCCAGCACCTTGGCAGCCCCCCTTGGCCCGTACAACTCGACTGGAACCATCTTCAGATACGCCCTTCCTGTCATCGCCGCATTCACCGGGAGCATGACATTGTTCGCGATTTCCCTCATCTCTTCGGGCTTCGGGCTAGACCCCCGTTCTTCATGAAGCACGAAGTGATGCATCCGATTGCACGCCTTGCAGGGAGGACGCCGACATGTCTCCTTCTGGTGCCGCCCTTGCAGACACCTGAAACACATCCGTGACTTCTCAGCGACGTCCCACCTCTCTCTTACCGGCAGCCGTAGGAACTTGCGACACTCGTAGAGGTGATGCTCGTCCCGGCAGTGTGGACAGGTCTTCCTCTCTTCTTCGATCCGATCGGACGTGGTGTGTTCGGATTGACGCCAGGGAGGCTGCCGTTGATGCACCGTTTCCTGCGTCGCGTAGGGTCCACACCGGTCCGCTTCCCTGTTGAGAAACTTCATCATTAGCACCAGGTCTGGATCTTCATCTTCCTTGTCGGCGGCATAGTCGTACCACCGATAGCGCAGCACCGCCGGCATCTTGTCCACGATGGTCTTCACCATCTCCGGCGAGTGTAGGTACTGCGGTCTTCGAAGCCCCCGAATTGTCGCGACAGTGTTGTTCACCCGGCTGGCAAACACGCAGTCGTCGCGCGCACCTTCCGTGATGCGTGGCAGGTTCTTCACCTTCTCCAACTCCATCAGGATCAGGGCTTCTGGTCTTCCGAACCTCCGACGAAGAGCTTCCAATACCTCTTCTGGTGGGCACTCCGAATACAGGAGACTCTTCACCGCCTCCCGTGCCGCACCCTTGATGGACCGCCGCAGCCGCGCCATGTTGAGGACATCCGTAAACATCGGTGCAGTGTCTTCATACACCGTCCTGAAGGCGATCCACTCTTCACTTCTCCCGTCGAAGTCCGGCAACTCGTGCACGTAGCTCGGCGCACTCCTTGGCGCCGCGCTGATTGCCTTGATGATGGCCTCCGCTAAATCCTTGGTCCCGTTCGTTGAAGGTTCCTCTTGATCCTCTGGCTTGACGGCGGCAATTGGAGGTTGGATGGCGCGCCCCTCTTTGGACGTGCCTGGCTGGTGCCCCTCCTTGGGCACCTCCCCCCGACGTACCTCTTCGGACATCCGACCGACCGTCGACTGCACCCATGTCTGCACGTTGGCGTCCCATGCAGGATTCTCTTCTTCAACTTCGGACTCTTCATCTTCCACCTGGGCCAACTCCCATTGGGCCCGGGCGAGTTCCGCTGCTGCTTTCGCTTCGTCTAATTGTCGGCGCGCCAATTCCAGCTTGGCTTCCCGTTCCCGACGTCCCGTAGACACGACGGAGCGAGTCTTCTTTGCTGCAGGTGCTGCCGTTGCAGCAGCTGGAGCAGCAGGAGCAGCAACTTCCGTCTCTGAAGTGACTCTTGACTCGTACGTAGTTAACGTTCCCTCTGTAGTTGTGCCCGAGGTTCCCGACGTTCCCGAAGAGTCAGTTGTCCCTTGTGCCTCTTCTTCAGCACGGGGCGCAGTCGACTGGTTCGGCGGCGAGGTACCCCTCTGGCTCCTGGTGACAGGCATGACGACGTCAGTAACCCGATGTCTCGACGAAATACACGAAGATCCGGCTCGAAGGACCAGCAGATGTCGCGGGGCGTGCGTGCCGTGCGCCCCACGTGCGTTGTCGTGAGTGCGCAGGCGCGTCCGTCGGCTAAAGCGCGTCCTCACCGACGGCTCTTACCGCGACGGAGGGGGGCGGGCGTGATGTTGTTACGGACGGACTTTCGCTCGTCCGGCGCCGGAAGCCCGCTCGTGTGTGTGCTTCGCGTCGGGGAGTTGCGCCGTTCTCTTGCCGCGTCAATGTAGAGGGTGCGGGGGGTAGGTGCGGGGGGTAGGTGCGGGGGGAGGAGACGTTTTCAAAAGAAACAAGAATGACGTTATCTGTCTAAGCCTTAATGGACCAGCCAAAGCCTAGCCCTAATCCCCCTTGCCTAGCCCTAATATTCTTCGCTCTTCTTTCGCGGAGAATCTTCTTTCTTCCTGCTGCAGAAGGTCCTTCCGTCCTGCAGAGTTTCCAATCTTCAATCTTCAGTCTTGAGTCTTCAGAGTCTTCTTTCTTCTTCGGGGTCTTCTTTCTTCTTTTTCTTCTTGGGAGTGCTTCTCTCTGGAGGCCATGTTCGCAGCTAAAAACCCGCCTGGTCCGCTGCCCTTCGGCATTACCTTAAAGAGAGCCGCACGGCTCTAAGCCCATATTGCCTAACATTTCGATCTAATTTTCACTTTGGCTGACCCATGTCCGGCTAAATCTTTATTTCTTCCCAAAATCTTACATACATGTGTCATATATCAATGGATTCGTCTTAAAAAGGTCTATAAAGCCATACAATTCTTAATCTTATATCTAGAAAGACAAAAAAGTTATTCATGAAAAACATCGTAAAAACATAGCAATTTTGTCTTATCCTACACTTATTTTCCTTAATAAATCCTAAGCTCTAAACCTTATCCTTATCTATTGTACATAAAAATGTAGAGGAATTCTTAACCTATCGATCTACACTAATTTTAACATTATATCTTAACTAAAACTATCAAAAATTACAACAAACATATGATTCACATAATACTTCCATACAATTTTCTTAAACCTATTCTCTATCTCTATTTACATCTTGCATCTCTTTCATATCGTGTTATAATCATAGCTTACGTCTATTGTGATCCTATCGTAATGAACACTTCAAAAACATTTCTCTTAACTAAATTCGTAACATAATTCGTAAAAGGTTATTCATAATACAATCTTATTCTTATCGTACATAAGGGAACTTAATCTAATTAGATGAGTCGCCGACAATAACTTTAAAGCACATATACACCCATACTATAAGGTGGTATAACGTTATTATGAAAGGTTGGCATACTAACCTACTTACGTTCTAGAAGACAAGACAAAATAATAATGCAAAAGTTTTCACCGCCATTAAAAGGTAAGAATAGACGCGAGTCCTATACTCACAAGTGTTAGTAATATTGTTTCTGAAAATTCATGTGTAATTCGAGCTAAGGCGTTGTACGATCATGTGCTATAATGCAATCAATTCACAAAGTACGTGAACTCTATATTTTTAATGTGCACTATGTTTTTTTTTTTATTTGACTGAAGTAGCAAACGTGCATGCAGTCCACCTGATGGTAAGTGGTCACTGCCGCCCATGGACATCTGTAATCAACTTCATACAGAACATGGGTTCCATCTGAAGTCAATCACAGATGCGTCGCTACTCCCGAGGACTATGATGGTCGCCTCATGTGAAAGTGTGCCGGCAACCACACCCTTCTATCGAAACGCAAGAACTGCTTCACGCTAGAAATAGGTGTGGCGGTGGTCCTTCCCCGGTCGAACTACACTGGTTCTACCACCTTTGAATGTTTTGGTGTTTTTAATTTAGTCGAGATATAATTATACTTATTTACGTAAATATACATTCAATCAATGCATTAAGTAGAATTCGGCGACTGCGAGATATTTGTCAAATCGTATCGCATCTATTGGAAAAATATCCTAAACACTAATTCATACTGTTTCCTCTCGATTGTGGAGTGTGGTCAGACATTTATCGTGATATCGATAAGAGATATTTTTTATTGTTACAGAATTACTTGACGGGTGTGAAATTGTTATCTTGGAGGCATATGAACCGTTGGGTGAATTATTCAAATTATTTCTTAAAAGATAACGGAAACAAGATAGATTTAGTTTCGAAATAATAAAGTCCTTTGTATTTTTTTTGTATCATTATTTGAATTTTTTATTTTACATAAACTAAATGCTATATATTATTTAAACAAAATCCAAAAAAAAAATAAAGACGATAATATCTCACTTTACAAATTCTAAATGACACATGTCGTTTACAATAACAAAATATATAAAAACTGATATCTTCTTACGCAAATTCAAAGTTACTTAACTTCTAAATAATATTCAATATTATTTACAAAATATTCGCAAAATGTTACTTCCTAAAATTATAAATGATCAAGGACATCACTTCCACTTTATTTGCGCGTGTAAATTCCGAGGAACTAAAAACTTTTTCCACATCTCCTAGCGTTAGCGACACGCTATAAACTATAAACCATCTATCAATTATACTATATTAGATATACCTATTATAGGTATATCTTTTATATATTAATACGTGAAGCAAAAACTTGTGGTGCATTTTTAAGTAATACGCCGCGGACGGATAGTATGAAATTTTGTTCGGTTATAGTGGATGTAGAGAAGGGGTGCAGAATGTTAATATTTTTTTCAAATAATGCATATAACATACATAAAATCAACTAAAAACACAAAACACACACTACCGTGCATTTGTCACGAACGTATAAATAATAAACGAAATTAAATATTCAACATAATATGAAAACACAGGACGTCAAAAATCTCAGATATCTTTGCCAAAATACCCGTTATTGATTTTAAATGCAGATTTTTCAATTAAACCTCTTTTTACCTTTCGGGTGTATTAAAATAACTTGAAAATTAATAAAAATTTAGTTTAGGAAATACTTTGGACAACATGAAGTTTAGTTTTTGAGTTGAATTACGGTCGAATTTCGGCCGTACGGGTGACTAGTAGAATGTATTAAGACTGCAAGTTGTTGTCCTTCAACCCATTTCATGTACTGTAGCAACTATTTATCTTCCAAGTATCATAAATACGAAAGTTTGTGATAATGTACTGGAGGGTGTGTTTTGGCACAAAAAGGAGATGTTTCAAAATGTATGGACCTTTGGCCAGGTATCTGTACACCATATGTTAAAAAAGCCAGTAAAGTATAGAGCACTTTTAAACTAAGCATTTTATTAAAATCGACTGGGTTTATTGGTACAAGACTAGAATTTTAAGTTAGAATTGCAACACAATATAATATAGTTTTGTCCATAGACTGTCTAAATCAGTTGTTCCGCCATATTGGAAAACGAAGAAAATAGTTGATTTTAATTGGTTTTGTACCAGAAAAGTACACGTTTTTATAAATTTTAAGTATTTTTTTCGGATTTTTGAGATTTTTTTCGATTTTTTGAGATGGTGTACATATACCTAGCCAAGATTGAAACATCTCCTTTATGACCTCAATTTTTTTTCTTTTAAAATATCTTAGCAGTACCCATATTTATCGTGTGATACAATATTTCATCGCTTACTGTACGACATTAATAAGTTGCTCACTTTGACAACCTCAGCTGAAATTGAAAATTAATTTGTTCGTCAAAATTTTGCGAATAAACATAGTTATAATTTGCTTGTATTTGCAAAAACAAAGTTTTCTTTTAGAGTCAGTGAGGAATCAGCAATTACCAAGTAAGAAGCTCTATCACTTTCAGACTTCTTTGAAATTTAAAAGAACAAAGGAGTTTTATTTTCTTTTATACAATTTTACAGCTCTTTTAAAATGCACTGATTGCAAGTGGCCATTGCAATGTAAATATTTTAAACTAAGATAAAAATAATTCAAGGTGGTAGATTTAGTATTACCCCCAGTATTTTAGATCTGAAAATACTGGGCTAATCTCACAGCTTCACCCGATTCAGTCACGCCTACCACGTTAATGCCTATCCTATTAGTTTCTCAAGATGTGGTAATACGTGTGTGTGTGCTGTGTGTGTGGTAACTACGTGTGTGCAAAATTTCAGCGCAATCCCATCAGTAAAAGGACCTGCGTGGTGCAGCGGTTACCATACCGGTCTGACGCGCAATGGGTCCCCGGCTCGATTCCCGTCCAGACAGGTATCTGAATGATGAGTTTAGATACATGTCTGGGTCTGGGTGTTTGTGTATTCGTTTTGTGTGTGTCCATGGTACCCACGACACAGGAGAAAATCCTACTGTGGGGTTATGAGTGTAGAAAGCGTATAGTAAATTTGTTAATAAAAAGTAATATACATGCATACATCTTGAAAACTCTCGCCTTTACAATATTAGTAACATATTATATGAAAATATCTCAAGACAATTTACAGTTTAACATGAGAGACGTCAGTTTTTCGAATCCACACTGATACGCTCGGGGCCCTGTCACCCATCAATCTTCATATCATCGCAGTAATATGCCATCATTACGTGATCAATTTATGTGCGGTTACAGGACTATTGGTGTGGCGTTTTGCGATTGAGTAATATCGTTTTGATCATCTCGTTTGTATTAAGGAAGCAGATAAATGTCTTAACTCAATATCATTCCTTTAAAAATGGCTTTAAAGTAATAAGTACCTATCTGCAAAAGCGTTTTTGAATTGTGTTATCATTTAATCAAAGCAACGTTATGACAATACTAGTCCCGCGGCATCGCCCTTAGGTTCTACCATGGTAATTATTGTCCTGTGTGTTTATCAAGAACATAAATTATGTGTGTGCGAAATTCAGCGAAATTCAAGCTATACTTTTGGTATGAAACAGAAACAAACACATACATTCTCACTAACTTTCGACTTTTAAATCCGATCGGTAGTTTTTAAGTAAAAGAGTAACATACATACATATGTATTTATAATATTAGACCAACCCTTGTATTTATAATATTAGAACGATATTGTATGAAAATATTTCAAGACAATTTATAATTTAACATGAGAGACGTCAGTTTTTTGAATCCACACTGATACGCTCGGGGCCCTGTCATCCATCAATCTTCATACATCATCGCAGTAATATGCCATCATTACGTGATCAATTTATGTACGGTTACAGGACTATTGGTATAACGTTTTGCGATTGTAATATCGTTTTGATGGTGTTGTTTGTAATGTACTAAGGATTTGTAACAGATTGATAAAAACGGCTTTAAAGTTTAAAAGTATAGTTACGTAAAACAATATGGTTAAAAAATAAATATATTATATGTACAAAAGAAAAAGACGACCTAGTTGAGTTATGCGCGCGATCTTTTCAGTCGAGGTCCTGTTTCGATCCGAAAAAATATTAAAACAGACAATTCTAAGTGTCTTTCTAGGCAGAAAAATCTATAATACACGCATAATACAGTTGACGAATACTGTTAATTTTAGATTTTTGACGTTTAGGCGGAACAAAGTTCGCCGGCTCAACTAGTTTCATATACCTAAGTGTTAGGGCAAATAAACTACAAAAACAAACTACCAAAACTGCGTTTTTAGTGCATGCGGCCGCGCGAGCTAAAAGTTGTGATGCCGCAATCAAAATTCACCAACTTCAAGATTAATATCCAACGGTATATGTATAACAGCATATAACTATTTTTTTAAAGATTGAAATAACAACCGAGCATGCTATCCACCTGATCCACCAATAGCCCGACAGTAGGATTTTTCTTCTGTGTATACGATACGACGAATACACAAAGATCCAGACCCTTTTTTTGTTTACGAGAGGGAAACCTTCAAAAGGTAACAGGTATCCCCGACATCGTGAGAGCGACGCGGGTTATTTGGAATTCTTACCGCACTAAAAACCCCTCGATGGCCGACCTCTACTTGGAGGACTCTGTGATCTCCAACGGAACACTGCCGGAATCCTCTGAGCACGCCGCCCCTTTCGAGCTCTTCCCTGGTGGCCGTAAAACGCTCACCGCAGCTTCTGGTCTTTACGGCGGCATGCGGCCACACATGCCGTCGTCCATCCCGGGGTCGCTTGGTGGGACGGTTCGAGCACCCACTCTTCCCGCCCGCAACCCCGGAAGCCCCTTTTAGTCGCCTCTTACGACAGGCAGAGGGTACAGTAGCCCTATTCTGGTCCCAGAACTACAGAGACACAAACATCCAGACCCAAAACAAGAATCTAAACTCACCATTCAGATATCTGTCTAGCCGGGAATCAAACCCGGGACCCACTGCGTGTCAGACCGGTATGGTAACCGCTGCGCCACGCGGGTCGTCAGAGACTAGGATAGACACTTCATATAAACATAAACCGGCAACCAAATCCTGCTACCATCACGCTACACGGTAAATAGGTGTGACCCTGCTGCCTCCCAGGTCGAACCATAAACGTTCTACCTCTATAAACTAAACTACTTAAACATAGATGTGTGTCAATTATTTTTTACAATTTAGATGTGTGTCGATCAATTTCTTTTTTTTTATCCTTATAATGTTATAAGTGAAAATTTGTAAATGGCTTTCACTCAATATTGTTAATAAGTTAATTAGAATATAAGTTAGCTGTAAATTTTCCAAATAAAATAAAATAAAATAAAATAGCTAAAAATCTCATAAAATAACTGCAGAACACGTTAGTCTCATAATAGTTAAAACTAAAACATGACCTACCAATATTGTATGCGCCATCAACAAATGCTAACCAGGCTAGCAACAGGCAGTAAATATAACAAAAGACAAGCCACTAATTGCTTACGTGGAATGGTATTCATTAAGCTTGTGTTAGGCTGCTCGCAAACTAAGCTAACGGGTCATGTCATGACAATAAGCTGCGACAAGGTAATAAAATGTCACGTATGCAAATACTTAGTAGCTTGTCTATAATTTTATGAATAAACGTGAAATTTGGCCCTCGCAAGCACATGCAATAAAATGAATGAATATATTTTAGTAGTAGTAAACAAGCATGCAGACTACCAATACTAAGTGGTCACTACTATCCATGGCCAGAATCTATCTGAAAAAAATCTAGACGTGTTGCTACTCTCGAGGACAAAGAATAAACGTCATATAAAAGTAGGGTAAACACACTTTTCTACCGAAATGCAAGAACGGACAGGTGCTAACAACTAGTTCGATCCACAAACGTCTTACCACCTTCAAACTAATCATATCAACGTAGTTAAAGAACCCTCGCAAGTTATAATTGTAGAACATTTCTTCACACAATAGTTAAAACTAAAACATGACCCACCAATATTGTATGCGCCATCAACAAATGCTAACCAGGCTAGCAACAGGCAGTAAATATAACAAAAGACAAGCCGCTAATTGCTTACGTGGAATGGTATTCATAAAGCTTGTGTTAGGCTGCTCGCAAACTAAGCTAACGGGTCATGTCATCACAATAAGCTCTGGCAAGGTGATAAAATGTCAAGTCACTTAACAAACAGTAAGTAGTCACTACATAGTATAAAACAAAGTCGCTTCTCGCTGTCTGTCTCTATGTATGCTTAGATCTTTAAAACTACGCTAGGGATTTTAGTACATTTTTTAACAGTTATAGTGATTCGAGAGGAAGGCTTCTATGTATAATTTTATTTAATTAATTTTTGAAACATCTTAAGCTAAAGGTTACAAGTGTAAACTTAATACCTAATGGCATTCTCTGCCAGTCAACCCTGGGCGATAGCAATAATTTGTGGTAGGTATATAAAAAAGTAAGGATGAACTATTAATTGGTAAAATAATCATACAATATTAAAAAAAATATTAATATATAATATACATATAATACAATAATAAAAACAAGGATTGAAATGTTAATAGACCCGTGAGTGTTGAAAATAATGTTCCATTTAATAATACATTAATAATATAGTGAAGGAACACTGATAATTTTAGATTTTTGAAGTTTAGGCCGAATGATTGGATAGGATTAGGAGATGATTGTGTTGCCAGTGATGACCTACGGTGCCGAAACGTGGTCCTTCACTGTAGGCCTCATTCGGAAGCTCAGGGTCGCTCAGCGTGCTATGGACAGGGTTATGCTCGGAATTTCGCTACGAGACATGATTCGCAACGATGAAATCCGTAGACGAACGAAGCTTACTGACATAGCTCTCAAAATAAGTAGGCTGAAGTGGCAATGGGCCGGCCACATCGCTCGTAGGACCGATAACCGATAGGGAAGGAAGGTCCTCGAGTGGCGACCACGTTTAGGCAAAAGGAGTACATGTCGCCCCCCTACCAGATGGACCGATGACCTGAAGAAGACAGCGGGAAACCGTTGGATTCAGAGTGTACAGGACCGGTTGGAGGGGCGCCATTTAGGGGAGGCCTATGTTCAGCAGTGGACATCAAAAGGCTGATGGATGGAGGCCGAATGAAGTTCACTGGAACTGTTTGATTTATACATGGAATTTTTTTTTTGAAAATAAACTTAACGGTACCAAAATTTCAAAATAGACGTATGAAACTGCCCTAACCTTAAACAGCCAATACTTACTAGCTCTCTTAAATCACTTGTAGGAATGACTTCGTATTATTAAATAACTTGTAGAGAAAGGTTGTAAGTCCTTATGATTTGATTTGTATCCTACGGACCGCATCCTTATTTATATTGTTTCACTTCAAGACAACGTTCAGAGTAAACTTTGAAACTGGAAAATAAGACTTATTAGATTACGACTTTGTTCTTAAAGTAATAATCATACTAATATTATAACGAAAGTTTGTAAGTGTGTATGTTTGTTACTTATTGACGTGTAAACGGCTGGAGCGATTTTTATAAAATTTGGTAGAAAATTAGCTGACACTCTGGATTAACATATAAGCTACTTTTTACTATTGTGGGAAAATACCTTATTCAATTAAACGCGAGCAAAGCTACGGCTTTCAGCTAGTATAGTCTAAAACCGATAGCGAGAAACAGTCCTAAACCAAATGTACTTTAATATAACGCTATTATCTATTAATAATAACACAACTCTCTCGTTTTGAGAGACCCGTGCCCAATAGTAGGACAATAATGGATTACACCCAAAAATAACACAACATAGAATCGTTATTTTAGAATAAGCTAGGCAAAAGTTAAACAATGTAGGAGATTAAGTTAAAGATTGGATAACCGAAAATATATATGTGCGGTTGATTTACAGCCTTCATTTTAAATTTACTCCGAATACTTGTTTAGCTCAGTTCATAGACAGTACCTGTCAGTATCAATCTGAGTTTAATATAAAATTATTTATTAAAACATGTCAAGTAGAATATAGCTACCTACTATTATAAAATATGCTTTGTGAACTAAGTTTTCATTTCATTCAAATTGTGTATCAGTCTTAGATAATTCAAGCGTAGAAACAATAACATAGGCTATATCGCCTATATGAATCCAACAAGATAATCCATTTTTTGACCAAGAATAAACCTTCAAAATGTACGTAGTGGAGTGATTTTTATTCACTATAACCCAAATGTGACCGTTCTTAGCGTTATGTAGATGACTCTAGTTACTTAAAAAAATTTCAAAGGAACGCAACCGGAACCTTCTGGGTCTATTTCGTTTTCGGGGTCTACCCAGGCTTATCATACAACCAGGTGTTGACGACAATATACGCCCATAGATACCGTCGTCCTTACTGGGGTCGATGTTTGCACTAGTTTGAACTTCTAATCAAGTGTGATAGATCCTCTTCAGTCATCTTTTATGTTTAGTTAATCTGGTCCTAGGACTACGTCCCTGTAGTTTTGTATCAGTCCAGATTCTACTTAGCGCTCACTCTTCACCGCTTTTCACTAATGCCTTATACCAGAAGTCCTTTTCATTGCTTTGTTTTTGCATTGCATTTGTTGTCTGACTCGGTTAGCCCCTCTTTACTTAAAGTGCAACTAAAAGACTCTTCCGAGTGATCTGATTATAGCTAGACCCAATTATTATTTTAATATATTTTTAGCACATAATTAGCTCATTGTTTATATAGTTACGAAATATATATTTTTTTAATATCTGGGATCTTCGTTAATTTTTATGCATTAAGGTCTTCAATGTAGATCGTTACGTTAAGTATGAGATAATTGTATAAGCAATTTGTTACTCGGCCGATCTTATCGCAAATTGTCGCATCGTCGCCGTCCATTAAGGGAATTGTTGACAATTGGGGTCAACTCGGCCATTAATTTTGACATAACGTATCCAGAAAATAGGAACTATATACAGACAAAGTCTCATAATCTCTCCGTATTCCTATTAGAAGGCATATCACAGCCGAATGCACTCTCTCAATCTCAAACCTGCATAGACAAAAACCCCCTGTGCTCGGTGCAGCTGTCTCCCACCCTACCTGCGGTCGTCTCTCTCCCCCATCAACAACAAATCTCTTATCTCGTTCCTACCTCAAAATTACATTCGGCCGTTTTCGTCTATACTCGGATGCACTAGCCGTTGAGCCCGCTAAATTTTCAGTCAGTCGCTTTCCGGACGTCAGAGGAGGCGTTTCGCTGTCCGTCGACTCTCCCGCGCGAAGATCGTAACGTGCATCTGTATAGGGATGTTTATTCCGAGATAGTGCGCCCTATAAACCCCGACTCACGGATTAACAGTGCTGTGAACGCAGTCGTCAAGTGTTCGGACTAAACAAAAGTTTAGTTGGAGTGCTGTGGTCGGTTCCTGGTCATACAAACTCATAACGGATGCTGAGATTTGTTTGATTCTATCAAAGGTAAACACATCAGTCGGTTATTAGAGATGTTGATGACTTGACGGCTGACAACGGTTTAATGGACCGGGCAGCAAATGTAACATCAGAGCGGAAACATGAAATGATTTAGTTTCAGACAAATATTATGAGTTTCAGAAACATTTAGTGACTATGAAACATAATACTGACGATGTAGCGGCTTTTGTAGTGTTCAAAATACATTTAAACACAAAGTTCAAGCCGGGAAATTCTGAATGGAATTTCGCGAGCGTTATAGAAAGAAGCGGGCTAATTGGATATTAATAGGCATTATATGGTGTTTAATAAAGCATGTGGGAAGAATAAAAGCCAACAATGAGGAGGCAGTTTTAGGATGAACACGTAACAAAACAATCCATTACAACAATGGGGCATTGTTTGTGATTGAGCTACAAGTTTTTGTCAGTAAATTAGTTTCATTTAGGTTGTTTATAGAATAATGTCCGTGGGTTGGACAATACCGTTGACCTTTACAAAATCAATTAATGATGCCATAAAAACAGTATCGATTGTAATGTTATAACGGACGTCACTGACAATAGATATTGTTAAGTAGCAGAGTATAGAAAGTAGTAGCACAGTACAAATATTGTCTACTGTGGTAGTATTAAGGAAATTATGCCCTAAAAAGAATGTTGTTACATCTCATGGTTAAACTAAATATAGATTTATCATAGTGCAATCATAACTAATATTAATATTAATATAATTTAAAATAACACGTCAAAATATACAGAAATACGTAAGTAAACATGTATGTATAATATATTTTGTTATGACGGGTAATGTTTTTTATAAACCTTATTCTTTTTTAAACTAGTTTGAAATAAAAACACGTCTGTGAGATAAGTGAAATCTGCAGATACGATTCTATACTTAGCTGTTAGGAAGTTGAATAGAATGATTCTAATAAGACATGCGAATTATAACAATCAAGTAAAGCCACAAAGCAAGGCACAATCAAACAGATCTCATATCACCCACGCGCACAAACCGGTAGCAATAAAATAGAATACATCTCTAAGAAGACAATAATCTAAATAACTGAACTTCACGAAATATTCCCGAAAAGATAGTAGGAGGTGATAAAGTTGTGGAAATCCACGGACGAGTGTTTTCGGAAACAATAGAAAGAAGTAAGTTAAGGAGATTTCCTTAGCATTATTTCAGCTTTTATTTTTCGCCTCATGTTATTTTCGTTCTGTCTTCATAATGTACTAATTGAATTGGATTGTTGAGATGTATTATCTATATGAGAAAACAGCCTTATCTAACACAAAAACTTAATTAGAGTTTATTATTTATTTTATCTGGTTCTCGTGTTCATTATAATTCCGTGGATTTATTTAAATGTTATCTTTTTGTGCATATTAATATTTTTCTAACAGTAGGCTAAACCGGTTATTAGAAGTAAGATAAGTTTCATGTAACATAATTATTCATTACCATTTAGGTTATAAGATAATACTTTCACATTACTATTCGTTTGTTGTTTATGACTAACATCTGATATAATTAAACATTTTTTGTTAAAATAATTTATAAATAGAATCGAGTTCGACTTTTAGTATTGCGAAGATCGTGAAAGCTTTTCTTTTGAATAAATGTTTATTAACTTGTAAATAAATTTGTAGATTTTATTATAAAGTTACCCAAATAATCATAAAATGAGCACTTCGGAAAGTAAAAGCCTGAAAAAGTTAAGGAGATTATTCTTTTATGCTGGTATATTTTATTGCGTTAAGTTTTCTATCAGGCATGTCTGCATGTTCTTTCGCGCACTTTCTTTTTTTAAATCAAAGTTTGCAAACAAGCATGTCAGCCACCAAATGGCCAAGGTCATTACAAAGTTTATATCGAAAATTAGTTCTCTTTGTCCTTCTGTTTGTTTTTCTCGAGGGAGAAACCTTAAAAAGGTACCGCACTAAAACTCAACGATACAAAGAGGACTCCGGGATCTCCAAACGAATCGCAACCGGAATCCTCTGATCGCGTTGCCCCATCGGGCTCCAGTTCTCTCTGTCCTAGCCTTTCTTCAGTCCAAAAATGGTCACCTCATATGAAAGTAACACAGTAGCGTGACCTTTTACTAACACGCAAAAAATAGGTGTGGCAGTTGTGGTCGGGCGAACCTAACTCGTTCTATCACTTGAAATTTAAAGAGAAGCAGTTTCTCTCGTGGAATTTTATTTTACAAGTATATACCATCATAATAAAATCATCCAGGTTTTAACCTATTGCATTGCTTTTATCTCGGACTTTGAGCGCGGCGACCTAATCATGAAATTCCGTAACGAAAAAAACCTAACACCCCCACTCCACCTACCATAAAGCACGGCCAGGCGTTTGTTAATATGTATATATTTGGTACGACTGTAAAAAGCTCGCACGGATCCAGACGAGCTGGTCGGAAATCGGACGAATATGTAAGCAGCTGTTTGTGAGAAAGTATGTAATATCAAAGAAAAGAAACTGCATAAATAAATAATTGTAATTGCATCAGTTGAGAAAAAATGCTATGCAATAGCTTTACCGCGGCATTCCCTGAGTGAAGCAGGTTTTTTTTTATATTTACAAATGATAATAGGCACATAAATCACTTTATGACGATATGAGAACGGTTCTTCTTAAAATATTTTCTGATTGTTCGTTGATCAACATCTTTATTGGCATTCGATCCTTGATCACATGTCTTATGACCTAAACACATTCACAAAAGACTAAATAACACTACGAGTATTATGGAACAAATAGTAATGTTCATTAATTCATGAGGTTTTCTTAACTGTTAAAGCGATAGTTTTAAAATCACTAGTGCCCAAGATTCGACCTCTAGACTTCCATAATGAAAAGGCTAATTAAATTCCTTTTCCTCTTCCATACTATTCAGTTTACGAGAAGTATTCAAAACCACTTTATTTTACACTGAATATTTCATCTAAAATAGTTTGGTAGTATCTCGTTAGAATCTTATAATATATTTATCTTGAATAGAGTAATTAGTCTAATTTAGAGTAGGCTACGGTTTAATAGGTACTTAACATTATAGTTTATAGAAATATTTAAATATCAGAATTTTGTTTAAAGTTATTTACTTTATTATACCTTCATTGACAACTATGACATCAGTTCATTCTATTTGGCCCAAAGACTAATTTCCTTTAAAATGTTACACATTTCCTTTGTCAACTGCGTCTCAAAATCCTTGTGAACATCTTACAAATTTTTGGTAGAACTTTTCAAAACCTTTCGCATCACTGTCATAAGTGATAAAGTTGTTCGGTAATACAAACGGTACTGCGGAAGAAAATACAAAACCCTTAAACACGCTTAACCGTGAAGTCAGTAATAAAGATAAATATAATTCCAGTGAATGTTTAGTAAAACACCATTTATATACAAAGCCCACACATAACGCTATGAATAGATATGTAGGGTCGTCCATAAGCGCTTCCATTTCATACAAAACTTTTAAGTAGTACCTTTGTTTGAAATTCCGAAACGCATAGAATCTTACTTTGGATAAAAAGCGGCCTCAATCCACAGTAGATTCATCATACGGAACGCCTTTCAAACGGAATGTTTCTTAAAATATAGGCAGTAGAGTTGCCAAGCGCCCAGCGTTATAGGGACGTCCTATTTCTAGGTCGCTGTAAGTATTTACGCGAATTGCGGTCGAAATCATAATAATCGCGCTAGCTTAATAAATAGGCTCCATTTTTTCAGGGTTCTACGTTTTTGGCAGCTTTTGCTTTATTTATAATACTATGTTCTATTTCAGATTTGCTTACGTATAATATGAACGAGTATTTATCAAGATAAGAAATATGACGATTTAAATCATCGACTCAATTAGGTATATTTAAATTATCAAAATTCGAAAAACTGCTATGAAAGTAAGGAAAATCCAAAACTTATTTATTTTAAAAAAACACGAACGCTTCAAACGTTTTGATGACCTTGACACAACAAAATTTGTCAGAAATTTGTTTTTAGTTACCGTAATTTTACTTTTCCTATTAAATTTATCTCATTATAAACATAAATTTGTACATGTAATGCAAATATGTATAAATTCTCTAAAACTATATAAATCTCGTTACATTTGATACAAGTATATCTATCTTCCAATTCTAGTCCACCAATTCGCATTTAGCCAGCGAAGTGGACTGTGGCCTAAAACTCTCTTATTCTAAGAGAAGACCCGTGCCCAGCAGTGGGACAAAAATGGGTTGGCACCATCATATCCATCCTCTAATAATGGTCACCCTAGCAACTACTGACCATAATTTGATGGATGTTCTCGCTACAAATGCGTATTCATTCATCGGTACCGACCGAGAATATTACCGAACCGACTATGATATCATATTATACGAATGTGTATGAAAATTAGATTAGTCAGGCTATTGATGTGTTTCGCTATTGATATGTTTCGATATTGATAACACGTTGTGTTTCGATATCTTGATGTATTCTTCCACCAAACGAACATTTGAATAGGGTTGTTCCAATAGTTTATTCTATTCTGTTCATTTCGATATGATAATGGTGTCCTGGTTCTTCTACATCAGTTGCTCATGATATATTAATAAAGTAAAGAAAATATCAAGTATCTCCAACAGAATCCCAAAAATGATCAATAAGCGATTTGATTGTCAATACATTAATCACTGCATAAGTATACATATGAAATAATATTGTAAATGATGCAAATTTAATTTTAAGTCCAGTTACTTGAATAAATAAATAATTATTATTAACAAGATAATTTATTTTGGGTTTGGTTTTCATTTATAGTGTTTCAATTCCGCTTTAATCTGCGAGATGATATGATTCAAATTCCAATGCATTTTACGGTAATTGTGTAGTATTTACAACTGGTAATTGGTAGGTAATTGTCCACCAATTCGCACTTGGCCAGCGCAGTGGACTACCTATGGCCTATAACTCTCTCTGAGAGAAGACCCGTGGCCAGCAGTGGGACAATAATGGGTTGTACCCAGTGTAGTATTTACACGTTTCTCACAATTAGCCAAGTTTATGGAAACTTGGCGAATTGTTGAAGCGTTTCTGGTATTAAATGTCTAAACTATATTTTATACTTTTTACGAGCCAAGTAGTAATTATAATAAACTAGCTGAACCTCGCAGCTTAGCCTGCGTTAAAAAAATCGATGTATCGAATGTCCCGTGGTAGTAACATATTTTCTCACTGTAAAATGTAGTCTCTATAACATAGATCCGGAGTGTCAGCTAACTCCCTACCAAATTTTATGAAAATTGCTCTAACTGATTAGACGTGAAGAAGTAACAAATATACACACTCACAAACTTTGGCCTTTATAATATTAGTATGATGTACCAACATCTTTGAAGAATATTTTTGAATCCATTGAAATTATATAACCAATTAATTATAGATATTTCTAATAAAATCATTGCATATTTTACTTTTATTAAGACTCATAAATATTGAAATCGTCTTAAAATTCATTACAACGTCAAAATCTTACTTTTCTTGAATGATGAGGATATCTGAAAATGAAATAAGGTTGGCGCTAATAGCTTTTTTATGCGAAAGTTGTTGCGCTAAATAAAATTTTCTCAAGAAACTTCAACATCATGAATACTTGAATATTTATCATAAGCCATTGAACTAGTGGAGCGATGTTAAAATAAAACATCTAACATCTAAACAACTTGTTTCATATAGGACGGTAAAGCGATTTGTGATAAGCACCTTTTCACAATATTTTAATGAACCATCAATAAATATTAACAAGAGAAAGAATTATCAATAAGAGATTCTTCATACTTTAAATATAAAGAAATATGAGGACGATTTTTTTTATTTTAATATGAAAAAAATGCGTAAATTCGCAGAGAGATATTGTCCAAATTAGCACAAATATTACTCGTCGTCGTCGTCAACCCATTACTGTCCCACTGCTGGGCACGGGTCTTCTCTCGGAATGAGAGAGCTTAGGCCATAGTCAACCGCGCTGGCCAAATTATTTTTGAGCTGGCTGGTGAAATTATTTTTGAGCTATTTACCTTTTTTCTATTCAGTGGGATTCATTTTAATGGTGTAACAAACTTAGATTATGTGAAGGTCTAGAGCTCAATGCAACTTGTGCCATTTATATTCTTAACTCTCTTTGTCGTAATATTTTAGTAGGTGTCGTAATTTCCATTCAAATCAGCTTCCCGTGTCGAAAATAGAGACCTGTTATCAATCTATTGAAATCTATCGAACAACCAATCACTTTTAAAATCCATTTGGTTTGTTTACGCGTTTCACCGCCACGATAAAACCAGTCCTTAGCATGAAAATATCAGACTGTATCGGCCTCTTTTCATTAGAGATCATTAGAGTTTCGAGGATGAAAAATGAAAAATAAATAAAGCAGGCCTACATTGTAAGCTTCTGAGCGAGTTCTGTGGGTAGAGCTTTTTGTAAAATTTTGTCTCGGGCATATTTTTTTAGCGTTGTCAAAGTTAAGACTCATTTTATTTGTTTGAAGAGAAATTCTGTGTTTAGAAATACTGGACATTGTGCGCTTCGTACGTTTTATTTGAATTTGTTTGATTTATGAAGACGGAGGACAGTAATTTTTGGATAAAAGTATCTATTTGGTGTTTTATAAACTGTTCATGAGATGGTTATTGACTTTTTAATATTATTCATTTCATTAACATGCAAATTTATTTATGAACTTAATATATACAAAGTTATTGCTTTAAACTTTAATTAAATTGTTATCTAGTATAGTTAAATTTATTCTAAATAAAAGGATCGAGATATTTTCAAGTCTTAGTTTAAATGAATTTACTAAAATAAAATTGATAGAAAAAATCTAATTAGAATACACGCAATCGGAATTGTGTGTCTTGGATTCTAATTTGAAAATTCAGCGTGGGAGGTCCAAATTTCACAGAACTGATGGCATTATCAGTTATATCATTAGCCTTCATTAGATGTCCCATCAGTATCATTGTTTTTACTACCATACTATCTTCTCATCTATCTCAAGGTGGTGTAGTTCAACCGAGGAGGTACAGCCGTTATGCCTATTGCTAGCGTGAAGCATTTATTGCGTTTCGATGGAAGGGTGTGGTTGCCGGCACACTTACATGAGGCGACCATCGTAGTTCTCGGGAATAGCAGCGCATCTGTGTTTGACTTCAGATGGAACCCATGTTCTGTATGAAGTTGATTACAGATGTCCATGGGCGGCAGTGACCACTAACCATCAGGTGGAAAGCATGCTCGATTGCTACTTCAGTCAGATGAAAAAGCCTTCATTGGGTGTTCCATCAATATCATTGTTTTTACTACCATACTATCTACTATTCCAATGAATTTATTCCAAAAACCAGTCTCATATTTAACTCTAACATTTTCAACCGCGAGTAATAACTCACGTATTTCTCTATCGGATTTGAATTTCCACTGAACTAGAGTAATCAGAGCGATCTGACCAAGTTCGAAATAAGTAACTTAATGTTATTCAAAACGTGTCTCTGCATTTATCCTAAGTGGGAGATCTGGCACGACTTCACCGACAGCAAACTAACTAAATATATTACATAAATTCCACCCATACAGCATATAAATAATACGATTTTCATAAATTGTGTTTTATTTGATAAATATTATCATGTTTTATATATTTGTAGTAGTCCTTTTTGTAATACAAAAAGAAAATGTACAAAAAACGTAATATAAAACTTTGAGATTTTTTGAGAAGGAAAAGTTAAAGAATAACAGAAATAATCACTTTTCTAGACAAAAGCAGATTTTGATGCACTTATATAAGAAGCAGCCATATTTTTATTACTCAGAAATGACAACACATCTGCGATTAACTTTAATTTGCGTTTGCAATTATTATCTCTTTTCTATATGAAGTTGGTTACAGAACTGTAAAGCATGCACGTTTGCTTTTTAAAAAATATCACTAAGTAGTATGAAACAAAGTCGCTTCATGCTGTCTGTCCCTATGTATACTTAGATCTTTGAAACTACGCTACGGATTTTAATGCAGTTTTTTTAATAGATAGAGTGATTCAAGAGGAAGGTTTTTAGGTATAATGAGAAAAACTTATAATTTTAGATTTTTTACTTTTAGGCGGAACGAAGTTCGCTGGTTCAACTAGTAAACAATAAAATAGTGTCCTAATACCGTCACCGTCACATTATTTCAACTTAGTAAAATTAACAAAAAATCAATTACAAATCAAATTCAGCAAATATTTAATTAAAATATTATTCAATTCGCATACCTAATACAAGATACATCTAAATCAAGGCTCCAATTCTAACTAGATACCCGATACAACACTTGCAGTGTCAACGAAAAATTTGCATTTATTCAATTAGACGTATCTGCCTGACCGTACTCGGAGGTAGGTCTGATGGTAGCCGACCACGATAAAACGCGACATTCGCGACCAATTTGAATAGATACCATACGTTTAGATAATGATATGAAGAGGATTAGAACGATCCAGCTCATTAGAGAGATGCAGGGAGCTTGATGATATTGATATTTTGCTAGGCGTTGTGAATATAAATACAAAGAAGTAATGTAAACTAGATAAACATACAACTGTTGAATATTAATAAGTAAAATATAATGTTGAAATGCTTTCTTTTAATACATAAATAAATAAATAAATAAATATAATAATTTAAAAGATAAAGACACGGTTTTGAAATATACTTGCAGATTCATAACTATGTAAGTAAAAATGAAATTATTTCTAACAGGATCTTATTAGATTATAATTCGATTCGTTAATAAACACACCATACGGAGCGATGGAAGTATGTACGAATAACATATTGTCTTATTTAAGACAAACCAATTGAGCATCACTGGACCATCATTCAGAGGATTTGGATTCAGAGGGCACAGGACCGGTTGGAGTGGCACCATTTAGGTGAGGCCTACGTCCAGCAGTGGATATCACAGGGCTGATGGATGGATGAATGGATGGATGGATGGATGGATGGATTACATACTTGTGATATTATGAGCGTCACTGAAAATCAGAGTATTGGTCCACAGACCTCTGCATGCGGTGAGTGTCTGTCTGCCCTTTCGCGGCATACTGCAGCACAGTTACACGTAGAATTATCTACATACTTACGTACGCAACTATATGTTTTTTTAAATCTCGTCCTCATTTATCTCTGATTAATGTTAGTTTGTTTTGTTATGTCTTATCCATTTATACTTTTTACTGGTATTGTTATACCAAGTTCAGTGATTCTTTTTTTTTATCTCACTATCAGTTTAATGTGTTGTTATTAAACTGATCGTGAATAAAAATGTTTTCTTTCTTTCTTGATATTGTTCCAAAATATGAATTATATTAAGTACTAGATCACTTTACGGCATCGCCCGCTTTGGTCATGTCTACCACGGCATTGAGTACTCTATGTTTTAATCTAGATCATAAGCTATGCGTGTGGCAAATTTCAGCTAAATTAAACCGGTAGTTTTTGCGTGAAAGCGTAACAAACAAACTTACATACACATTTACAATAATATTAGCGATAACATACGTAGGTGGTGCTATAAATTATACACTTTTTAAATAATTGTGAAATGCAGTGATAGCTTAATGGTTGAAACTTGCCCTCTCAATCAGAGGTCCGAGGTTCAAACCCAAGCACGCGCCACTGATTTATGTACGTACTAGAAATTAATTATCACTGCTTTTCGGTGAAGGAAAATATTGCGAGGAAACCTATGCACCCGAAAGTTCTTTAGAAAGACAAAAAAAGTTCTCGGAGGTGTGTGAAGTCCACCAATTCGCACTTGGCCAGTGCGGCGGGCTATGGCCTAAAACTCTCTCGTTTCGAGAGAAGACCCGTGCTCAGCAGTGGGACAATAATGGGTTGACGATATATATGGTACCAGATATTTTGCGGAATGTACTTTTCTGTGTCGCTTTTTGCTTACGATCTGATTATATTATAATTTCAATTTCACGACTGCTCTTGCTCGATTCAAGTTATGACCTTTACAATATTTAAATTATCCGTGTTCTAGTAAATCTGTAAGATTTTTCTGGGAAATTAAATCTCTATTTACTCAACGTAAATTAGAATTGGATTTATTTCTAAGGAACAATACAATTTTCTTTTCTTCTAAATAAACTAAGTATTGAGAATTATTTAATGACCACAAATTACAGAAATATAGGTATAGTTTATTTTTAAATTTATAAAATCTTGTTACTTACTCGTGTGATATTGTTTGACCTCGATTACAACTTTCCTGCAATAAAATATTAAGGAAAATTATTAAATTGAAATTATTATTATCAACACTTACAAAAATCTATATTTTAGGTTCTTTAAGGATGTATAGCTTGTCGTTAATTTTTTCTTGGTTCATTTTATTTTTGAACGCAAATGTTTTGTAATTTCTAGATCAGATTCACTTATTGCCTTTTGCGTATACAATTCAGAATTTAGACGAACTTTACAGAAATTTACAGAACATTAAACGAGATATTCTTACACAGTCAAATTATTATTTCGTACTTATTTCCCCAAATATTTTGTTTCATGTACGAACCAAATTATTCCTCTGTTATTTTCTCATAATTCACATTCTCCATATTCATATTTCAAAGCCACGTTCATTGTTTACGTTGCTACAATTACTGAATGTTTACCCGATCCGATGTATGGGGTAAACTATGTCTATTTTTAATTCTTTGATCTCGAATAGCGGCAATAAAGCGATATTAGATTCACTCGAGTACAAACGTTTACGTTCATGTCTTAGAGTGTCTTTGCCTTAGTCGGTTAATACTGTTTTATTGTTTGATCCTAACGTTTAATTATGTACGGCGCCACATTTTATTTATAATATAATCGTTCTTCGTTTGATGATAAACATTCTAAAATTTTCTGGTCTTCAGATGCCTCAAAGACACGAGAGAATAACGTTTGAAACCACTTAATATACCTACCTTATGTAATAAATATTTATGTACCGTTACCAACTTTTACAATAACAAAAGTATCGGGATAAATTGTATTAATTTCGTATTAATTTTAGTCTAAACTAATGCATCTAATTAGAACTCTCCATAATTTTATAGGTGTTTATGTTTCATTACTATGATTCAAATCAAAAACTTTCACCTTATTAGATAACCGAAAAAACATATCATAAATATATGTCATAGCGATGAACAATTCGCCTTTTGTTCCCCGAACGGATTTTTATTCCTCTCATTGGTCACAGTTAAAACTTCCGTTCCGTTCTCAAAAAACCAACGAACTTGATTTACGATACGTATATTGAACGAATTTGTCGTAAAGCACGCTTTACGGCTGGATGCATCTATTCGGATCTGCTTCGGTATAATATTTCTATCCAGATTAAATTATGACCGTAATAAACAACGCTCAAGAGCAATACTGACGGGCGGTGGGTAATTTTGGTCGTAAATGAGTGATATACTGGACCGTCGAAAAAGTTTAACAACGCACGGATAAAAGTAAACAAAGATTTATAATTGATAATGATTTGAACGTTATGGAACATAATAATTTATCGGAGAAAGACAATAGCTTTGTAGCAGTTTTAAGTTTAAACCTTGAATCTAAAATATAAAATTCTCGTGTCACAGTTTTTGTTGCCATACTCCTCCGAAACGGCTTGACCGATTTTTCCAAATTTTATATGCTTATTCAGTAGGTCTGAGAATCGGCCAACATCTATTTTTCATACCCCTTAAGGGTTGTCCACCCTTAACATTTTTTCTTATTTTTTATATGGCAAAACAACGTTTGTCGGGACAGCTAGTATGTTATATAAGTCATTTATGTTTTGTTATTCAATTAAAGTAGCAAACGATTATGCAATCCACCTGCCGCTCATGATCATCTGTAAACAATTTCATATAGAACATAGCTTTGATCTGAAGTCAATCACAGGTGCGTGCTACTCCTGAGGACTAAGACAGTCCGCTCATTTTAACGTGAGTGGCTAGCCACACCCCTTACGCTGAAACTCAATGACTGCTTCACACCAGAAATAAGTGTGTATTCTATATGAACAGCTTGAAATAGTCTTAAATCGAAAAGCCAAAACAAGTTATGTTCTACGGTATGAACAACTACGACTACGAAGTACGAATATCATGGCACGGAGTAGGCACAAGTCTTCTCTGACAATGAGAGAGTTCAGGCCGTTTACCACCCGCTGAAAGCAGTGATAATTAATTTCTAATACGCAAATAATTTTAGAAAAATCAGTGGTGCATGGGTTGTTACCTCAGACATCCCAATCGAAAGGGCAAGTTTCAACCATTAGGCTATCACTGTTCAAAACTCAAGCTATTACTGCTCAAGGTACGAGTATACGTCACTAATATTGAATACGCCTACAATTCTAAATTGTGTTAATTTCTGTATCAAATAATAACGTTTTAAACGTTAAAGATTATCCAAACGTGACCAGCCTGTTCGCATGACTTATAATTTTCCTAAAATTGGTGACCCTTAGAGGATAATCGGCTTATTCCCGTTCCGTGAATTACAAATTTTCATATTAAACATCTTTATGTAAAGTGAAATGATAATCAACGTAATAATTTACGGCCACAGCGCAATAAGTACGGGCGAATTATACAGGGCGATTATCAAAAAATCGCGTAATAAAATCTTGTGGATGTCATAAAGGCCGAAACGCCTGGTGTTCGGTACATATTTTATTAAAAAACTTCCACCATCGCATCACCACAGTCGGCGTTACAAGTTTGCTCGACGATGTCAATCTTCTTATATTAAATATTTTCCTCACTGAATCTTTTAGTGAGCGTCGTGGAATATCTGGACCGGCGAAATTTGATGGAAGTGATGAGATTACTGAATTTGAAAAACAAGCTGGTAACGTACGTGAGGCTTTATATGTTATTGATGAAACCAATTTTGTGTTATGGGTAACTTTGGGTAAATTAGTACGTACGACTAATTTAAATTTAAGCAAAACCTTGACTTGATAATATTTATTTTAAACTACATAGACACCCGAGAGTTGTTAAAAAAGTTCTCGGAGGTGTGTAAAGTCCACCAATTCGCACTTGGCCAGCGCGGTGGACTATGGCCTAAACTCTCTCATTCTGAGAGAAGACCCGTGCCCAGCAGTGTGACAATAATGGATTGACGACGACGACGATTTTAAACTAGTTAAAAAAAGTTTCTGAGTTCGACTATATGCATTTACTACCTATTTGTAATCGTTACATAATTCAAGAAAGATGTAGGTAGTACTAGTGCTGTTAATTATTAACCGGACATTTTTTTTAAGCCACGTAAATAATTTATTTACGTGCGTAAAAATTTAAATATTAAATTTAAAATACATTGATGATAGTACCAGAACTTGTAATGTTCGCCATACTTATTGATTTGTTTTATTCCTTGATTTGATAAATGAGTTACAACTTGATCATTCCGTTTTGACGATAAAACAAAATCTATCAGCGAAATTGGAGTTAGCGACATTACCTGATAAAAGAATTGAAAGAGATTTATAAGCACAATCTTTCTATCTAGATTCATTATACATAAGAAACTTTTAAGTAACATCGTTAGAAACTTGGGAAAGTTAGGAAATTACTTGTCCATCTTTATAATAAAACTCAAGGCGATAGATACTCTGGTGTCTGAAGATATGATAATACTGTGTGCCAATAGAACTTCTTAGCAAACTTCCATAAAGTTTTGTATATTTTTGTAAAGATTTTGGTCGTCGGTACATAAATTTTCGGTTATTTAAATTCAAAAATAAAAATGACATGCATTTTAATATACTTTACAAGCGATTTAAGTATTCAAGTTTTTTCGTAATGATCCTTATTTTTAGAACAACATAGTATAAAACCTGTATTATTAACTGACTCTCAAAAAGGAGGAGGTTCTCAATTTGTTTTTTTTTTTATTTTTTTTCTATTTGTCTTGATGATACTTTTTTTCAAACAGATTTTTCACGCTGATTGGTAAAGTGGGAGAACTGATTTTATTTATTCTCAAACAATACTTCCTTGCAAATATAAAAAAATAGCGTAAGTTCATTTTATACAAACATGTATGTATATTACGATATTAAGACAACTCTGACAAGCTTCCTTTTTTAAGGACCCTTAAGGTAACAACTACATTTACACGACATAAATCATAATGCAATAACAATAATAGCGTCGGCATAGAAACAAGTAATACAAATTCAACAATGACTAACAACACTCAAAACGGCAATAAAGCAAATAGAAAACAACTGAGAGACACTTCAAGTATCCCTATTGTACTGTAGTGCCACCCATTGTTGATAATAAAATGTAAAAATCACTTAGCACCGTACGTTTCTCTGAAGGCGTAAAACAATTTAGTATAGAAAGGCCCTGTGTACAGCCCCTATTCATTGATAGAGCGTTCGGTGAAATTTTATTGAGTGCCCCTTTCATTAAACCCTACGCTAATGAGGACGTGTTAATAGGAACTTCCTTGCTTTGCCTTCTAGTTTACATTATCAGATGCCTTTAATTCGGTTCCTTTTTATCTTTCTCAGAGCGTAATGGATTACTTTTTATAGGACTGTTACGTCAAATTTTATTTCGGCCTTTGGTTGCGTTTGGGGTTCTGATACTACCCACATCGTTTATTGCTCTGTTTCACTAACATCAACCTCTGTTTATCCTTTGTTTGGAAGATCTATCACACGACTTCTTTCATTCAATCTATTTGTAAATGTTCAGTCTTGTTTGATTTCTCCAAATGCTCCGAGTGCATTTTCTATCCGACCCTCTTATCGAAAACCAAGAGTAATAAACTCGTTATCGGCTTCAAATTAATTATACTAATTAAATCTCTCACGGTTCGAATTATTAACGCCATCCACTTGTAATAGGTTTGAATTCTCGCGTGGGCAATTAAAGAAATTATTTCCAGTTCAACGGAGAAGATTAGCGATCAAGTTTTATCCTCAGTTTGCTTTTAATGTCTTAATAAAATCAACGTTAAGGGACCGGCTAAAATGGAAATGCAGTGGTTTCTGATTCTCTTTATAATTAAAACTAGACATCGTGTCGAAATCGAAATCCTCTGTTAATGAACAATTTAGTTTTGATTGCTCGCCGTGAGTTATTTTAGTCGTATTCATATTTTCGAGCATATAATAATTTACGCTTTGATTTTACAGAGCCGACGTTACTGGTTATTTTCTGTTACTTATTTTACACATACGTAAATTCGTGTAATACAGTTTTTTGGAGATAGTTTCGTAAAAATATATTTTCGTTTTTTTCCATATCAACTTAATTAATCAATCATTTTATTCAAAGAACTACAGTTACCTATTCAACGTCAAATATCCATAACTCGATACCAACTCCCAATGATTCGATAACGAAGCAGCCAAATAAACTATGTCATTTTCGTAAGAATATCACTTTACAATACTTCCGGATTTTATTGTAAATGGTGCTATAAATATAGATCACATACTTCTTTAACAATAAAATAATCATGATTTAAGTTCGTAGTCCAATCAAGCAATATAATGAATGAAGTGTTCTTTAAACATTCTTTCGTAAGGTAAATGCACGTGCAATCTAGAATCGAATAAATCGTGCCGTTCTCACAAAACATGAGCGTGTAGCAGCGTGCGTCGGCCGACCTGGAAATCAAAAAACACCATCGACAGGCCTTTGCCCCAAAGGGAATAGTAATGCCGCTAGAGTTCAGTTTCTGTGCAAGCGAATTAGATTAGAGCGTACGAACGCCGCTTGTTGCCGATAACCGTTATCCGTTCCCACATCGTTCAATTTGGATACATCGTGTGTAAAACAAGTCTTCAATTTCATTATTTGGATTTATTTGTGAGTATGAGTCACACATTGCAACGAAATTCGACCGTAATTCAAATCAAAAACAAAACTTGATACTGTCTAATGTAGCACGAACAGTAGGTACTCAAATTCCAATAAATTATATAATTTTTCGAGTTATTATAAAAACATCCGTTAAAAGGAAAATAAGGGTTAATTAACTAAGCTGTATTGTAAATCAATGACGGGTATTTAGTCGAAGACATCAGACGTTTTTGACTTTGCACGTTTTCATAAAACGACAATGAACGTTTTATTTCGTTTATTATACCTATATGTGTTTGTGTCAAACGCATGGTAGTGTGTATAATGTGCTTTAAATTGATTTATGTTTTAGGCATAGTTATAAAAAAACGTATTAGCATCCTTTACTTCTTCTCTATATAAACTTTAACCGTGTCAAATTCCATAATCCTTTGTCTGCGTAATTTTCGTAATTAATGCGTAATTTCTAAAAAAGGGAATCCAAGTTTTTGCTCCACGTATTAATATAAATATAAAAGCGAAAGGTCACTCACTCATCACGAAATCTCAGAAACTACAAGTGCTAGGTGTTTCAAATTTTGCATGCGAGCTTCTTAGTAACTACGTACTAAGAATGGATTTTAAGAAATTCAACCCCTAAGGGGGTGAAATGGGAAAAACTTTGTGATACATTGATTTGAACGCGGGCGGAGCCGCGAGTACAGCTAGTATGTACATATTCGTAAACGTCTTTAATTTTGTGAGTACTTGGCTTGTAAATATTTTCATTGTCTAAAATTTAGTATTACCTTCGGGAATAGTCAGACTTGGTTTAGCCTTATGCGAGGCATCATTAGTTTTACCGGTCTTAACTTTGTCTCCGTCCCTGTGGACTTTATTAATTCTATGAAACTCCTTTTAATTGTCTCTTTAAATAATAATAAAACTAATGGCTTTGGTGGTTATTAGGATTAAACATCTTTGCTCAGTCTTGACCTTCAGTTGAAATTGTAATGAAGCAAAACTTTCAAATAATGAGAATAGGTATTTACTCAAATTTTGTTTTCGTATTTATGTGGGCACGGTCGATATTACAATTATGGACAAAATCGTAATCTTCTTCCTCTTTATAAAAATGAATGTTTGAATGTATGTTCTCTATCATCCCTGTACTTCCGGGTTCAGAATAAGGCTACGGTCGTACGAGGTCGTACGGCCTACCTGTCGTAAGAGGCGACTAAAAGGGGCTTTCGGGGTTGCGGGCGTCTAGAGTGGGAGCTTGAACCGTCCAGCCAGGCGATCCCGGGAAAGACGGCGGTATGTGTAGTCGCATATCGTCGTAAAGACTAGAGGGAGCGGTGGGCCCAGCCCATCTGAGAGGAGCCCGATGGATGAACGCGCTCAGACGATTCCGGCTGCAGTCCTTTGGAGGTCCCGGAGTCCTCTTAATGGCGCCGAGGACGGCCACCGGGGGAGGGGGGGGGGGTTTAGTGCTGTAAAAATTCCACATAACCCTGCGTCGCTCCCACGGCGTCGGGTACCTTTTGAAGGTTTCCCCCTCAAAATAAAAAAAAATGTCCTCTATAGAATCGTATACTATTCATGTGATCATCTTTAGGTAAGATGTTATTCATGATCTCGCGAATATTTCTGGTGTATTTTTTTGTGATGGCGTAGCAACGCGCGCAGAGTACAGGTAGAGAACTTATAACGCATCCATTTGAAAATGCATTTTGTCAGGTACATTGTTTCCATCTGAAGTCAATAACAGATGCGTTGCCACTCCTAAAAATAGGTGTGGCGGTGGTAATTCCCCGGTCGAACTACACTGGTTCTACCAGCTAGTCTGGAAAAGAGTGCGTAAAAAGCGAATAAGCCGCAAAAAACGGTTTACAAAAACAAGTACATGACCTGTATTAGAACTGTTTATCAGAAAAGTACCATGAAAAAGTTTCATCCCAAAAGGAATGATAATGTTGCAAGGAAATAAGATCCACAGTGCGGCAACCCTACCGACATCGCCCGATAACCGATAATTCTGTTGCTCTACATTCTAAAAGGTCTTTTGCATTTATAAAAGCAGTAAGAAACTAAACAAACCTTGGTAGGTTGATAGTAAATGAATGTGGTGATTATTTCAAGACGTAATTTAAAATTTATTATGTTTTAAAATTTGGTACAAAAGACGAACTTAATGCTAACATCATTGCCTATCAATCAACCTTTACACTGAACTGAAAAACGATGGTGTTATGAAAAATAACTATATGAAGCTAATTTGTAAGAAAATAATATAATTACAATAAAACCAAATATTCATAAGAAATGAGGGAGAGTATATACAGAAAATCGAAATGTTAACTATACGTACATATATAAAAGAACAATGATTCCAGTTAATATTGCAACTTTCTCTATATATAGATATATTAAAATTAATATTAAAAGCAAACAATATATTTGCTTATTTCAGTGTAAACATAAGGTATTATAAAAACAAAAAACAGATTACTTAAAAACAATCAACTGAAACTGAACACAACTGACCGTTTTTAACCAGACATGTTTTTTATTTCAATAATTTTACTATTTTATTTTACTAGTTTCTTATTTTATTTTTTATAGATTATTAGAATCAAACTGTTATTATAATACTTTATTATCTACCTCAGAATAAGCTGTCACCGACAGATTGCGTCGCATGTTATTAAAACTTCATCTTGTCTCATTAATAACTCTTCCTTTATCATTAATTTAACAAAGGTTATACAAATAATATACACTGGGTAATTTTTAGGGTTCCTTACCCAAATAATCAAACCCTATTAAAGCTGTCAGTCTGTCTGTCACCAAGCTTCATCTCATGAACCGTGACAGCTAACGTGACAGTTGAAATTTTCACTTAATTATGATGTACAGTAATACCTCAGGTTATCAGTCAGTTCCACCTATCGCGTAAGTTCGGGGTATGACTGTATTTCTGTTATCGCTATAAAATTAATATTTAAGGTCGGCTCCCATAAAACAAACTTTATGCTGTTATTAAAGACAGTGGTACGGAACTCTTCTTGCGCAAGTCCGACTTACACTTAGCCGAATATAATATTATATAAATCATTAAACAATCTTGCTATGTAGTAATTTATATTTTATTCCATTCACACCACATGACTCTCGTCAACCCATTATTGCCCCACTGCTGGGTACAGGTCTTCTCTCTGAACGAGAGAGTATTATGCCATAGTGTAACGCGCTAGCCAAGTGCGAATTGGTGTATTTCACACACCTCCGAGTTTTTTTTTTAAGAACTCTCGGGTGTGTAGGTGTTAGTTTCCTTCACCAAAAAGCAGTAATAATTAATTTCACATAATTTTATAAAAATCAGTGGTGCGTGCCTGGGTTTGAACTCGGACCTCCCGATCGAAAGGGCAAGTTTCAACCATTAGGCTATCACTGCTCTACCACATAACTATAGGGGCTTTTTGAATCAATAAACAACATGATAATAAATGATAAACAGTTGCAAAAACCACTCAAGTTGATTAATATAAATCTAACTACATTGCTAAATTAAATTCTAAAAAACTAAACCAATTTTACAATAAAGCAATTTTCATATTTCTTTCATAGTAAATCTAAAATATGTAAATTTAATTTCAAATAATTTTGTTGTTTCAGAAATATTTATCAAAACTTTAATCGAGTAATATTCTAAGGGTTCGGTCACCTAAACACAATAGCGATCAAAAGTTTCTTAAGTATAATTGATTTATTAGTTCAAATCAATTGTGGTTTTAGTAATAAATCAATTAACAAACCATAATTCAATTGCCGATGACGAAGTTTTAATGCGATTTAACTGGATAAATGTTAATTGATTAATGTCACCATGTCAACTTTTAAAATTTTAAAATATTTCTGAAGTCATCTTAAAATTGACTTTTATTATTGCAGTAGTTAACAACATGCAAGGCATGAGATGGTAGGTTTTAATATCACCGCCACATCTATTTCTAGTGCAAAGCGGGTCTTGTGTTTTTGTAAATATACTTGCTGGCCTACTTTTATATGAGGCGACCATCATAGAGTCCTCGGAAGTAGCAACTTAAAAACTTAAAAAAAAACTTAGTTAATAATTACATAAAAACGCTTTCTACACTCATATCCCCACAGTAGGGTTTTCTCCTGTATCATGGGTGCCGTGGACACACACAAAGGAGAATAAGGTATCTGAATGATAAATTCTTGTTCTGGGTCTGGGTACCCAGAACAAGAATTTATCATTCAGATACCTGGCCGGAAATAGAACCCGGGACCCACTGCGTGTCAGACCAGTATGGTAACGACACCGCACGCGGGTTGTCAATAGCAACGTTTCTATGATTTCAGTTAGAACCCGTATTCCGTATGAACTTGCTTATAAATGTCCATACCCACTATCAGGTGGACTGCACGACTGCTACTTCAATTGTATAAAAAAAACTACCAGAGGGGAACCAAAATAAAACAACTGAGCCAAATCAATGCTTGCGTAAGCATAATGTACTTACTAGAATTCTTTAGGTATAGGTACATTACTTACCCGAGAGATCGGGTCTAATGTCACTCGATAAAACGATACCCGACAAACCTTTTCAGGCTTTTCTTAGCTTTTTCTTAGTTTGATTTCTTAGAAATGTTCTTATTTAGTAAGGTCTCAATCCCTAGCGACTGTACATTGGGTTGAACTTTATATTATTCATTCTCTAATGTGTTCTTAATTCAATCGTACCTTGGTTTGGTCTTAATTTTCAGGTTTCACATTTCACCAAAATGCAAGACCTAACTCTAGGAATGAATAAGTTTTTACACTCAAAGCCCATAGTTGGGTTATCTCTCGTATTTTGTGTTGAAATACACAAACATCCAAACCAAAAACATAAATCTAAAATCATTCGTATTGTTCAGAAATCTGCCTGGCCAGGCATCAAACCCAGAATCTTTTGCGTGTCATTCCGGATGACCGCTCAATCACGGTGGTCGTAATTCAAACTTTCCCTAATGGTTGAAACTTGCCCTCTAAATCGGGAGGTCCGAGGTTCAAACCCACTGATTTTTCTAAAATTATGTGCGTATTAGATATTAATTATCACTGCTTTTCGGTGCTAGAAAACATGGTGAGGAAACCAACACACCCCAGAGTTCTTAAAAAAAAACTTCTCGGAAGTGTGTGAAGTTCACAAATTCGCACTTGTCCAGCGCGGTGCTACTATGCGCCTAAACTCTCTTATTCTGAGAGAAGACCTGTGCCCAGCAGTGGCAGTTTTTTACCACGTGGCTAAATCTGCTAGATATAGTGCCGTCTAGTCTAATGCCTAGAGTAAGTGTTTCTGTCTGTTTCACCAGAAATAGAAACACATCTGTGGTTAACCTCAATTAAGATTCTAATCGGGGTTGATAACAGATTTAGGTGGACTGCATGCTCGGTTGCTACTTCTATGTTATGAAAACATAAGTTTTAATTAGACTTTTTTATCCAACGTACAATCATATGACGATTCAAATTATTAATTAGGAACAACATACCACACAAAACATCATAAACAAACATGAACATAAAAACCTATTCTTTAAAATGTATTCATCAAGTTTCATTAAAAACTTAGATTTGCTGATAACCATCTTACTAACGTCCAGTATAACAAGATCTCTATGATGTTGAAAGTTGAAGATCACCGGTTATAAAATGCGTAATATAATATAATACAAGGGTCCAGTTTAGTTGGTTACCAACTAATTATTGCCAAGCCAAACCTGTTGTTCAAAGTTTTATGTTTGCATAGAATTTGAGAATATGTAGTTAATTAACAAAGTATTTGTCATTTATTGCGACAAACACCCAAATATGTGTATTGGTAAGGCAATATAATCCATTAAATAAATTTGTGTCCCGCCATAAAAACTAATGTAAAAACCGAGCCATGTTCAGTAGAAGCGACGTTGGATAATGTCGGAACTACTCAGTTGTCATTTTATGAGTTGATTCAATTATTTGACTTCTGGTGATGCTTCATGGTTCTTTTTGCACACTCCTGCCAGGAACGTGCAACATTTTTTTTGTTTTACTATAATTAAGGAGCAGTGATAGCCTAATGGTTAAAACTTGTCCTCTCGATCGGGAAGCCCGAGGTTCAAACCCAGGCACGCACCACTGATTTATGTGCGTATTATACTTTAATTATCACTGCTTTTCGGTGAAGGAAAACATCGTGAGGAAACCTACATACCCGAGAGTTCTATAAAAAAAAAAAAGTTCTCGGAGGTGTGTGAAGTCCACCAATTCGCACTTGGCCAGCGCGGTGGACTATGGTCTAAGCTCTCTCATTCCGAGAGAAGACCCGTGCCCAGCAGTGGGACAGTAATGGGTTGACGACGACGACTATAATTAAAATGGTTACACCAAATACTTTAATTATTATAGACACTACCAGTTATGCTTCTCAGAACCTCAAGCATACGGACAATATTTTTTGCCATTCATCTGCTAGCAAATCGCACTCAGGGTATGCATTCAGAGGAGCGTTAAGTTTGTTAAGAACGCGGGGAATATGCGAGTTCGTCATTGAGCTATCTTTTGTCATATGGGATTTCTTTTGGAATATGATCCCATATCATAGCCTCCTAGCCATATCATAGTGCAAAAAAGCTTTCCTTTAAAGTCAGCAGTAACTCCTTTAGATTTGCAAGTGTAATAATGTAGCTACAAAAATGACATAAAAATGTTGTCATTCCCATTTTTTACTGAAAAGCATTATAAAGTTATAAGTAGTATATAAATACATATTATTATATTATAACAGTCATCAGTATCTAAAAGTGATTTATTCTCACTAAAATTAACCAAATCTAGCAATTCGTGAATGCTATAACTTTAAAAACCCTCACTTAACTAACTTGCTTCATAGTAACCTCTCTTTGTAATATTCCATACTCAACAAAACGCCCGCAAGCATCGGTAGCTTTCCTTAAATAAAGACGCTGCATCGCACATAGATGTCCAAATTGCCTAGATGTGTCCAAAACGGGAACAGGTAACATCGCCTTGCAGCGATGTGAATAATTTCATAGCGCATCAAGCGAGGCGTTGCTGTGTGGTTGCACGACTTCTTGACAGAGATCTAGTGAATACTAAATGTGACAGGACATAATAATGTTGATTATGATGCATGCAATCAATACTTGCATATTGATTGCATGCAATGTTAAAGTTATTTTATCGTACACTTAATAAACTTTTTTCATTGCAAAATTATTCTTGTATCAAAAACATTAATAGTTAATGTTCTTAAACTTCTCACTTAATATATTAAACAATGACAGAAATCAAATGGAAAAAATATTGAGTGAGGAAATTATATTCATGTATTTAATTAACATACATAGGTCTATAATAATCTCAAGACATTATAATTATAACGCACGCTAAACATGATGTACTGCCTAGCAATAAACGAATAGGTGTTTGAGAGAAATTCCTATACATTTACGTATTTATAGACTATCAAAATGCAACTAAAATTAGCTTTCATAGTTTGATTTATATCTCATAATGTTGTTAATGAAAATAAATATAGCGTCATTATAGTGTCCCGTGTAGACGTTCGTATCCGTCGCTAGATTAATGACGCTCTTTATTGCTTTCTGAAGCTCGGCGTGACAATATTTCAGCTAATCCGAGGTCACTTCTAGTTCAAAGTACATGCATGTAGGTAGCGGTAGATTGTATGAACCGAAATTATATCTTCTAACCAAGAATGTACTACATGTTACATGTATTTTAAAATATTTGGATTTGAATATTCCTAAGTGGAAATAAAGGGTATTGATAAAATATGTGTTATTTGTACTATGTTCACTACATACTATAAAACATAATTGCTTCCCGCTGTCTCTCCCTATGTATGCTTAAATCTTTAAAAGTACGCCACGGATTTTAATACAGTTTTTTTTAATAGCTGGAGTAATTCAAGAGGAAGGTTTTTATGTATAATTAATGCTTAATATAGTGGAGGAACACTGATAATTATAATTCTAGACTTTTGACTGTTAGGCGGAACGAAGTTCGCCGGGACAGCTAGATTTTTATAAAATGGAAGCAGCGAATAGGCACGTAGACCATCTGATGGTAAGTGGCAACTGCCGTAGTATATGGGTTCCATCTGAAGTCAATCACAGATGCGTTGCCACTCCCGAGGACTAAGATGGTCGCCTCATATAAAAGTGTGCTGTATGTGTACATATAAATCTTCTGAAGGTAGTTATAAAATAGCGGTTTTGAAGTTGCTAGAACTGTTTGTTCGGTTCGAAGGGACTACCGTCATACCTATATAATGATGGTAGAAAAGGTAAATATGATAAAACTTTACTACATAGTACATACGAGTAATATCTGTTCGAAAATATGCAATAAATTTTAATAACTATATGCTTCGCCGTACATTTATTACCTATCAAGTAGATTAATAATAAGTAGAACAAAATTAATTTGCTAAACAAAAGAACCGTTAAAGATATAGATATAGGTATGAATCCGTTAACTAAAGATAGATTAAAATCTCATTAGCAAACAAAAAACGCAATCACATTTGCGCACAAACAAAAAGTTCTTATAAGAAACTATACAGAAACTATTTAAATTCTTATTATACTTTTAAGCAAAGTATTTGTTTTTTATATACTCATTTTATAGAGCAGTGATAGCCTAATGGTTGAAACAACCTTCTGAATCGGGAGGTCCGAGGTTCAAACTCAGGCACGCACCACTAATGTATGTGCGTTTAAGAAATTAATTATCACTGCTTTTCGGTAAAGGAAAACACCGTGAGAAAATGTACACACCGGAGGGTTCTTTAAAAAAGCTTCTCGGAGGTCTGAGAAGTCAACCAATTCGCACTTGGCCAGCGCGGTGGACTATGACCTAAAACTCTCTCATTATAAGAGAAGACCTGTGCCCAGCAGGGCACTATAATGGCAGGGCATAATAATGGCCATAATAGTACCCCCATTTCATATGAGGCGACCTCCGAAGAAGCAACGCATCTGTGATTGAATTCAATTAGAACCCTTCTTTTGTATGAAGTAGCTTACAGATTATCTTTGGGTGCACTGCAAGCCCGTGTTTCAATACAACTAATATACTTTTATAATAGAAGCAATTATAGAAACTGTAAGTTATTATTGAAATATTACCAATATTTATCGTATATTTATCGCAAAATCAAGTATAAACAGAAAGAGTGCAGTTCTCCCCGACCAAGTCTGATGACCTGGAAGAAGACGGCAAGAAACTTTTTGGTTACAGATGGTCGAAGTTGCCTATGTAAGGAAAGACCTTCACCTTCAGTTGGGGTATAGAATACGGCTACGGTATCCTCTGCTTGTCGTAAGAGGCGACTAAAAGGGAGCCTCTGGGGTTGCGGTCGGCTAGAGTGGGAGCTCGAACCTTCCAACAAGCAACCCCGAGAAGGACGGCCCTATTTGTGGCTGCGTCTCGCCGTAAGTAAAGGATGGTGTAGGCGGATGTTACACGTCCACCAAGAGATGATCCCGTGAGGAGCGCCGCGCTAGGGGACAGCGGTGCGTTCCATTGGAGATCCCGAGGTCCCCTACAAGCGCTGAGGAAGGCCACCGTGGAGGTTTTAGTGGGTAAAAATTCCACATAACCCGGTGTCTCTCAAGGTGTACTCTCTTCGGTGTACCTTTTGAAACTTTCCTCCCCGTCACAAAAAAGGTTAGGAAAGGCCTATTTCCAGCATTGAACAATCAAAGGCTGATGTACAGAATAGTAGTTTTATAATCTAAGAACAGAAAGGCCACCAACTAAGATAAAAAGAAGTAATAGATAGCGTCCAGTTAAGTACGAATTCTCGTTCATCTTTAAGAAGCAATTAAGGTACTTTATTTCTTTCATTAGATCGGGATTCCACTATTAACGTTTTATTTATGGGTGGAAGTTTAGAAGCTTTTCCTAGAGCTTTGCCAACTTTATGGAATGTTTCGTAAGCGCGTTTTGTTGTTGTGTTGTTAATTGTTTACATTTCATTCGTTACTTAGCTAATTCAAAATGCTTTACGGGCTACATTAACGTCTTAGCATTATTAATGATGGTGATACGGTGGTAGCACCAGTGTAGTTCGACCGATTTCTAGCGTGAAGCATTTCTTGTGTTTCGATAGAAGGGTGTGATTGCCGGCACATTTTCACATGAGGCGACCATCATAGTCCTCGAGAGTAGCAACTCATCTGTGATTGACTTCAGATGGAACCCATGTTCTGTATGAAGTTGATTACAGATGTCCATGGGCGGCAGTGACCACTTACCATCAGGTAGACTGCATGCTCGTTTGCTACTTCAGTCAAAAAAAAATGTATTTTTAAATAACATCAAATTGAACTGTAGCAAATCAGGTAAATTGGTGATTTTTCCTAGTTTTCTGATGAAACTCTCATTTTATATAAATCATAGTGTAGACTACCATAGACTAGTCCATACACGTATACACCATGATTAATTACCAATGAAATACACACTATACCTGTTTTTAATTTCGATTTAAGGTCTTTGGAACTAAAACTAAATAATTTTATAAGGTATATCATTTCTAGCTAAATGAGACGTAATACATCATTGGCGTGATATATTCTGGAGGACGGTGCAATCGTTTTACAAAGCGAGGCCAATGTACCCCAGATTCAGAAGGTAATGTATCTTCTCAGGCGCAATGACTTTCGCAGTCATTCTTCGCCAATTCCTTGAGCTCACGGAGACTGGTACAGAGGAATCCAATTCCGGTCATAAGGTCTTGAGATAATGTGTGAGGGTCAACACCGACATCTCATGAGAGACATCACTGGGAGGAGACCTTCCTTATTGGAAGGTGGAATAACAAACGCCGAAGTTGATGAGCGATTTAATATATTTATAAACTTCGTCAAAGTTTAATATAATCATATTATACTTTATTGCTTACTAGCTGTACCCTGCGCGACTTGCTACGCCGTCGCAAAAAAAAACCAGAAACCTTCGCGAGCTCCTGAATAACAACTTTGCTATAGTTGAATAGTTTACGATTTTATAGAGGACATACAGACAAACATTCATTTTTATAAAGAAGAAAGAGAAGAAAAAAATTATTGACAAAAGCGTAGGGATTGGGCGTTGACATCTCGTATGATGTGCAGTTTCGGAGTCATTTAATTTTGGATGTTAAAGCCAAGTTGGCATCCAAAAAGTTGGGCGTTCTGAGCAGGGCCGAGCGGTGCTTCACTGCGGGGCAACTCCTTCTGCTTTACAAGGCTCAAGTGAGACCCCACATGGAGTACTGCTCGCATCTCTGGGCAGGGGCGCCCAAATACCAACTTAACCCACTTGACTCCGTGCAGAAACGTGCGATCCGAATCGTCAACGACCGACTCCTCTGGTGTTGCGAATGTCCACAGGCGACGGTGACCACTTTCCATCAGGTAGCCCGTCTGCCTTATCGTTAGGTTAAAGTATAAAAAAAAAAATATGCTCGTAGTTCATTAGGGCTACGTACCCAAAGAGTCAAACCGAAACTCTATTACTTAGTCTTCGCTGTTCTTCTGTCTGTCTTTCACCAGGCTTCTATCTCATGAACCGTGATAGCTAGACAGTTGAAATTTTCACAAAAGATGTATATTATTTGCCGCTATAACAACTAATAATAAAAACAGAAAAAAATGTTTAAGGGGGCCGTACAACAAACGTAAATGTTCTGCCGTATTTTATATGCGACTAGCTGACCTGGCGAACTTCGTTCCGCTTAGAAGCTAAAAATCTAAAATTATCAATGTTTCTCCACTAGATTATACATGAACTATACGTAAAAACCTTCCTCTTGAATTACTTTATCTATTAAAAAACTGCATTCAAATGCGTAGCATAGTTATAAAGATTTAAGCATACATAGGCACAGACAGCGTGAAGCAACTTTGTTTTATACTATGTAGTGATGGTACAGGACCCTACCTGAGCCCGATTCACACTTGGTCGATTTTTTAAATTCTCTTGACATGCCTACTAGCTTGCTAGTTAAAAGTTGAAAATACGAAAAACATTGAATAGCCCTCCTAGTTATGCCAGTTAGATGGTATAACGCAGTGGTTCCCAACCGGTGGTCCGCGGACCACTGATGGTCCCTGGAAGCACCTGAAGTGAACCGAGAAGTTACCAAAAAAATATTGTAATATAAGAAGTTATCACAATCACAGTCAAGGAGCGGAAAGCCGTGCCTGAACTAAGGATTAGTAATTAGTAAAGAGTATACAGAGAGCGCATTAAATATTGTTTGCGTTGAACAATAATGAATGCGCGATTTATTAAAAAAATAATAATCCAATATTAATTTTCAGACTTATTTTTATCTTTAATTACACCCTCATACCGGTGGTCCATGGGTCGAAAGATATTTTGCCAAATGGTCATTCGTTATCAAAAGATTGGGAACCACTGGTATAACGACTGGAAATAGGTCAAAATGTAATCCATACTGTTGCACGCAATACAAAATGTGGAAATATTTATGTACCACCCCTTATTTCAATATGTGGCTTGTAAAAGTTTTAGATTTAAACACTTAACGGGTACTCACGATATGCGGTTTTTGAATTATTTTCGAATTCTTTTTGCCGATTTCGACCCAGTTTCATGCATCGTGGTCACGGCGAACTGCGGTGGCGGGGAGAAGCCGTTGATAAGCACTAGTAATAGATTAACTTGTCTACCCTACGTCTAGTACATTTTTATTTTTTAGGTTGCATATCACGACTACACTAACTGTATCCGCACCGTATTACGAATCCGTATTACAGACTAAAAAAAGGATTCTTAAAAAATTCAAAAACCGCATATCGTGAGTACCCGTTAAGTATTAAAAAGTGTCAATTCTGCGATAATATTAGTCTAAAATCATATAAAAATTTACATATTCAAACGAGTATTTTATGTAATCTACAATTTCGTGCAATCATATCTTTCATCAACTTCCTAATAGCTGAATAGACGTAAATCGTTGAAACCTTAATAGAACTAGATTTAATGTAGATATTTAATGAAAGCAGACTGATGTAATTAAAAGCTTTATTGAACCTTGATTAGGCACATAACATGGGTCTTTATATCTTCATCAACTGATTTAACTTCAGGAAGTCGACATTATGAGCTTGTATCTAATTTTGTGAGAATCACGTAATTATACCGTAATGTCCTATAATCATAAGATAGTCTCTCAGAGTAACTAGAATTCCATGGGATAACTAGACTTGTACCTTATGGTACAGGAAGTCGTAAATTATAATAAACATGATGAGTCTAAATCAAATCAAAATGTTTGATGCAGATTTAATAATTTACGAAATCATAGAAATATCTTGTGTGTTATTTTTTTATATGACTGAAGTAACAAACGAGCATGCAGTCCACCTGATAGTAAGTGGTCACGGCCGCTCATGGACATCTGTAATCAACTTCAGAACATGGGTTCTATCTGAGGTCAATCTCAGATTCGTTGCTACTTCCGAGGACTATGATGGTCATGTGAAAGTGTGCCGGGAACCACACCCTTTCATCGAAAAGCAAGAAATGCTTCCCGCTAGAAATAGGTGTGGCGGTGGTACTTCCTCGGTCGAACTACACTGGTTCTACCACCTTAAATTATATGTAATAATTTTATTAAATCGTATTATTTCTATGATTCGTAGGCTTCGATATTTCTTGCCATTTAATGTTATCTGGTTGAATTGATTTAAATACATTTTTATGAAAACTCGCGGTTTCCTTTGGCCGCGACGTTGTAGCACTATTTTAACGAACAAGAGTGATATTTCTGTAGTTAAAAAATATAGATGTCACTCGATCAATGGATATTATTTATGAATTTTCAATTTTTTTGCGTTGTTGATTATATATTTTTTAGATTAACTTTCATACGCACTTATACTTTACCTATATAATAGTTTCGGTATTAATAGAGCCAAAGTAACGGACTAAATCATCTCATCGTTTATTATTCGTCGTAAAATTCACTGTTTATATGCTTAGCTTACAACTAGTTCCGTTTGGCAATGTTTTTAAAAATGCACGACAAAGCTGACAGTCCAGTTGGAAGTCGTCCATTCTCCGTTGAGTTATTTTGCGTTTCTCACGCACCGCGACCCGTCCGATCTTGTGCTGCCCGAATACTAATAAGTTAATCTTTTATATCACGTTCTCGTGAAACAAAGAGATGAGGGCAAGTATGAGATAAAACGACCAGCGGTACTTGATCTCCCTCTCGCGTTATGCCTTCTCTAATTTTCTAATAGATTTGGGGTTGCGAGAGGTCTCGGAAGCGTTGACACGATGGTCGTGTGAGTATTAAGTAGTGTCGGAATTATGAAAGGATATGCTCTTTGAATACTAAACGACAATTTTGTGTAGTCCAGCAGATGACGTAGCGTCCGAGATTTTTTCTACTTGTGATTCATATGATAATCTAGGTGTAAATGAGGTCTTTAAAGCGTTTAAAGATATTTTGAACTACGTGAGGGGAAGAAATACTTTGAAAATGAATATAGTCAACCAACTCGCACTTGGCCAGCGCGGCGGACTATGGCCTAAAACTCTCTCATTCTGAGAGAAGACCCGTGACCAGCAGTGGAACAACAATGGGCTGACGATAATGTTGTATATTTATTTGTTAATTTTGAAACGAAGATACATATTTAAACAATCGTTTTGTATAGGACTAACACAAATTACTGATTTTTTCGGTGCGGGAAATAAGTATAAAATTAATCTTACTAATGCCAACTAATATGCCATGTCATTCGATTACAGATTTACAGTACAATCGGCATAATTATTTGATTCGTGATTATATGTTATAAGCTTAGATGTGGCTACTTGATATGGTAATGATTATGTTTATGAGGTACCGAATAATTTTAATACTAAATATACTACACAATGACCAGATGATTTGTGTCCAACCGACATTAACATAATTGGTGAAATAAACATTATCACTGATGAACTAATTATATTAGAATTATTGGAGTACATACAGAATAATTTAATCAAATCAAAATGTTATTCAAACGGAATTGCATTGGCTTTGATAATTTAATGAGTTGGTGTTATGGCAATTTCAGTAAATGTTTATACAATTAACACTATAAAGATAATGACAATAATATATCTCAAAAACAATAGTGATATATGATCACTGTATTAATATATAAACAATCGTGGTTTTTAAGAAATTGAATAGTAATCGAGCCTACAGTTCACTGGATGGTAACTAGTAACTACCTGCTATGAACATCGCTATGGTAGAAACTTAAGTTGGCCGCGGTTGCGTTTAGCCTTCTCAAGACTAACCTGGAATTTAACGTAAATTTATCTCGCAATAAAACACTGTTTTTTCCAACGCTAGACAACGCGAGAAATGTATATGGTGGACATAGTTATATTACCGAAGAAAAAGAAAAAAATTATCAATTTGCGATCAATGTGCCCATACTGGGGAAAGAAACAATATGCCTAAAGTTTCTTCTTTTAATCTGTTGAATATTTAGTTTTATGATGCTATTATATTAATATTTTTATTATATAATAATATTATATAATAATATAAGAGCAGTGATAGCCTAATGGTTGAAACTTGCCCTCTCGATCGGGAGGTCCGAGGTTCAAACCCAGGCACGCACCAATGATTTATGTGCGTATTAGAAATTAATTATCACTGCTTTTCGGTGAAGGAAAACATCGTGAGGAAACCTACACACCCGAGAGTTCTTAAAAAAAAAAAAAACTCGGAGGTGTGTGAAGTCCACCAATTCGCACTTGGCCAGCGCGATGGACTATGGCCTAAACTCTCTCATTCTGAGAGAAGACCCGTGCCCAGCAGTGGGCCAATAATGGGTTGATGCACAATAATATTTCCAACAAAATGTCATGGTTAGATGATTGCGGAAAATGCTTGTCTCTGTTCTTTGTTAATTGAAAAATTATTCACTTTATTTCTTAACAAAAAGTACATAATTATGATTAATTAAAATCATACAGCAAACATTACATAAATATACTTCCTTGTTACATTATTAGAATTTCAATTTACATATTGAGTTTAACCTTGAGGTGTATTATTGTCTAATTAGATTTGACGTCATTCCAAAAATCATTATCCTCAAGTTTCTTTCTTCATTAAATTAGAATTGAAGATTTTTTTTTATCTAAGAAGTATAACCGATTGCGAAGTTTTAACCAATTGCGATGTAGCCATTTATCTATTTTTAAAATTGCATTCCAAATCTTAAACTCCGTACGAAAATTAACCACAGTCCTTTCATTTGTATGCGCGGCATCAACACCGTAAACGGCTGTACTGTTTTGAATAAATCTCCCACTTAAATACTAACTCAATAAGGCGAGTGCTCGTTTGGCTCGTGTTGAAAGTTAACGTTCACTGAATTGAAAAAGGTTAACTCGATTTGCATTTTACTTGAAATAATTTCGTGAAGTCCTTTCATGGTTCGTCGTGCTTAGATTATTTTATTTTTAATCTTATCTATTTTAAGTCTTATAGTCTTATAGTCTTATAGTCTTATATTATTACACTATTTTGCCGTTATTTATTTTATTTTCATTATATAATTTATACCCATTTCTTCAGATAAATAGTTAATAATGTATGGTATCATTCAGAATTGTAGTTCATCCATTAGCATTTTATTTTTCATTTATGTCGTTCATATTTTAATACTTATATAATAAATCGTCGTTGTAACCAATAAGACTGATTTCCGCATAAATGTAACGATTGTACAGATCTATTCGTTTGATAATCATATTTTAATACCTACGTAGAATAGATCATCTTGCAAATCGGTTCACACGCTTAAAATCTTTGACTTCCGTGAAACTAGATCTGTTTCCATTAGCGGTTATACCAACTCTTTAGTAGTGCCGGCTCATTAGAGTTGCATAGGATGAATGCCACACACCTAGATGCTCTACCGTCAATTGAAAATAAGTAAGCTATGAAAGATATTAATATCGTGAATAATATTAATATGGTTACATGAAATTACACCAATCATGTTATAATTAACTTGTTTAACAACGATATTATTGATAATACATGCATAAAAAATATATACCGCCCGAATTGAGAACCTTCTCCTCTTTAAAGTCAGTTAAAAATGGCTTTATTCAATGCTAAAAACACTTCGACAGTGAATTCCACGTTCCCTACATAGTAAAATTCTTTAAAAATTTCAAATTTTTCAAATTTTTCTGAGTCACTATAATAATAGGTATGATAAGCAGCAGCTTAAACTTGAACTTTTTTTTATTATTGACAATGCTTCGCTCGACATTCTTCGTTTTAAGCCTATCGTTTATCGTCATTAGTGAAACAAGTGCTTCCATATGACTAAGTTCACGATCTCCATCTTCATCGTCTTCACAAAGTAAGCGCTGATTCACTCTAGACAATCACATCTAATGAATTGTCTAATTCCTTATTTTGAATGGACATTATTGTAACCGGTGTGTCGAATTGACGTACATGACATAATTTTAGTGGAAATAAAGACGTAGAAATATTTGAAACCGGATGCCAATCATTTTATTTTAACACAGTTCCCTATGTTATGTTACCGAATATTGATGGAAATTGAATGCGAACTATAGAAGCCATTGATTTTGGTTGACTGGTTGCTTTTGTTACTAGTATATATCAAACACAACACTAGACACAAAGCTAGCTGCCTTCAAAATAGCTATCACAGCTAAGCATCCTGCAATCAGGATTCAATTGACTGATGCAATAAAGACACGAAATCTTCTACGAACTCCAAAAATCGTGGTTACGATGAATGAAATGCACATAAAAGGAGCAGTCCTTTATTTCTTTAGCAAAAGGTACTCGTTTTTTGTAACGGGTATACCGTATGACTTATATAATTAAATATATGTTACAAAATTATAGTAATGATAAATTAGTGTTCAATTTTTTTACTACGATTATATTCTTATTTATACATTTAACTAAAAACTTCTTAATGTATTTTTTAAGAGCAGTAATAGCCTAATAATTGAAACTTGCCATTTTGATCGAAAGGTTCGAGATTCAAATATCAGGCGCTGCACCACTGGTTTTTCTAAAATAATGTGCTTATTAGAAATGAATTATCACTGCTTTACGGTGAAAGAAAACATTGCGAGGAAACCTACACACACGAGAGTACTATAAAAAAAAGTTTTCAGAAGTGTATGATGTCTACTTATTCGCACTTGACCAGCGCGGTGAAATATGGGATACGAGTAAAACTCTGTCATTTTGAGAGAAGACCCATACCCAACAGTAAGCCAGTAATGGGTGAACGTGTATTTATTCTCAAAAACATATACTTATCGTAAAAATAAAATTGCCCTGATTTATTTCTGTAATCAATATACTTGTAGCACATTTTCAAAAACTCACATTTTCAAATGTAATGTTACATTATCTTATTTAAACTATTTTTCAAAAAGCAACAAATTTATGAGGTTTTTGTCTAGAAAGATTCTACACAAAAACCTCATAAGTTTGTTGTATACTTCGTTTACTTCATATAACTGAATTGTATAACTACTAGAACTAGTCAACGGTCGTATCGGTCGAAATTCGACCGTAATTTGAATTATAACTAAACTTCATATTGTCCAAAGTAGTACGAATATTTCTCAAATTCAAATAAAATGTAATAATTTTCAAGTACATTTATACGCGCCGATAAATAAATATAAAAAGAGGTTTTATTAGCTAAGCCGCATTTAAAATCAATAGCGGTATTTTGACAAAGACATCTGTAATTTTTGAAGTTATGTGTTTTCATTGTAAGACATTGAATGTTCTATTTCGTTTACTATGTATGTTTATGAAAAATACACGGTAGTGTGTGTAATGTGTTTTTAGTTGATTTTATGTATGATATATGCATTATTTCAAAAAAAATATTAACAGACTGCACTCCTTTTCTACGTCTACTGTGCAAAATTTCATACTAATCCTTTCGCAGCATATTACTTAAAAATGCGTCACAAGTTTTTGCTTCACGTAATAATATAATAATATCTATAATAATATATTAGAAAAGATATACTTAAGTAAATTATTAATAAATGAAACAGTAAAACCGCTATTGTTGAAATCAATTTCCCATCCACCAGAATCTTGAACTACAATTTTAATTAAGTCTGTCAAGTAAACAGTAATTAAATAACCAATCCTCATTACGTTCACATTCGAGTTAGCATCAGATTCGAAAGATATTCCCTTTGAACCAGCCCTCCATGGGCTTATTAGAATTCGCAACAAACTTTTGGGGTGTTCGGTTTAGATTTGTATCAATTCGGGACGTGCTTGACTGTGTACGATTTACGATAAACGATTGGAATTCTTAGCTCGTAATGTTTTAGTGTCAAATGTATTATTTGCAGTATTTCTATGACAGGGCTGTTGTTGTTTATACTGTGACTATACAAATTTCAAGATCGGAAAATTATTGCCGAATGATGAATGCTTGATGTTCTTCAAAGTGGTAGAACCAGTGTAGTTCGACCGGGGATAGTTCCCCGGTCGAACACCGCCACACCTATTTCTAGCGTGAAGCATTTCTTGCGTTTCGATAGAGGGGTGTGGTTGCCGGCACACTTTCACATGAGGCGGATTATAGTCCTCGGGAGTAGCAACGCATCTGTGATTGACTTGAGATGAAACCCATGTTCTATGTGTAGTTGATTACAGTTGTGACCACTTACCATCAGGAGGACTGCATGTTCGTTTGCTACTTCAATCAGATAAAAAAAATGTGTTGGTTATAGAAACAAAACTTTTTAGAAAACTCACAGGTATGTAGTTTTCTGCACAATGTTTTTATTTCACCATAAAGCAGCGATAATTTCTAATAAGCATATCATTTTATAAATGACATGCTCGACTCGATCCTCGAACTTACGATTGGCAGGTCAAGTTTCAAACATTAAGCTATCACTGCTGCACTATGCAGCTATCACATGATCACATAAGAAGATGATGTATGATCATATAAGGAGTAGAATTTTATGTTTGATTCTTGGGCACTGTTTTTGCTGTATATGCCTGCAAATCGTCGTCAACCCATTATTGTCCCACTGTGCACGGGCACGGGTCTTCTCTCAGAATGAGAGAGTATTAGGCCATAGTCCACCGCGCTGGCCAAGTGCGAATTGGTGGACTTCACACTCCGCCGAGAACTTTTTTTGTTTTCAAAGAACTCTCGGGTGTGTTGGTTTCCTCACGATGTTTTCCTTCACCGAAAAGCCGTGATAATTAATTTCTAATACGCACATAATTTTAGAAAAATCAGTGGTGCGTGTCGGGGTTTGAACCTCGGGCCTCCCGATCGAGAGGGCAAGTTTCAACCATTAGGCTATCACTGCTCTAATGCCTGTAAATATAATGAACTTATAACCTAATAATCATTCCTATCGTTTGATGGATCACAGTTGAACAAGAGCATTAGATCTGTATCTAATATATACGGACGTGATACGTGCCTGGAAACTGCGATTAATTTACCTGAGTTTATTTTGCGGTTCGTAGCAAGGATCGGATTCAGCCGATAGTCTTTGAGATATGCCGAAACTGTCCACCTAATGTGTCAGAACCTTCGTCTGAATTTCCAATTTCATTTAGCTTTCACTTCAGGGTACGTACTTAAAACTTTCGAAGATTCGGGTCAGATATAAACCTTGATTGTAATTGAATTTCAGGTAAACGATTTGGCTAAAATTAAAATTTTGGTACTACGAAACGGTGTTTAGAAGTAGATTTTTTGAGGCTTGGAATCTGTCTTGTATGTATCTGTTTGTCTGTAACTAGATCGGACGTTTTTTTTCGAGGGGGAAACCTTCTACCCGACGCCGTGGGAGCGACGCAGGGTTATGTGGGATTTTTACCGCACTAAAACCTCCCCGGTGGCCGTCCTCGGCGCCATGAAGAGGACTCCGAGACCTCCAAAGAACTGCAGCCGGAATCCTCTGAGCGCGTTGCCCCATTGGGCTCCTCTCAGATGGGCGGCTGGGCCCACCGCTTCGTCTAGTCTTTACGACGATATGCGACCACACATACCGCCGTCTTTCCCGGGATCGCCTGGCTGGACGGTTCAAGCTCCCACTCTCGCCACCCGCAACCCCGGAAACCACTTTTAGTCGCCTCTTACGACAGGCAGGGGATACCGCAGCTCTATTCTGAACCCGGAACTACAGGGACAAACTAGATTGGAGCTTATCGTATAGGAACTTCTCATTATGCAATTAAATGTGCAAAACACTTTATTTATTTCTATTTTTACGGTTTTGTTACTGAATTTACTGTTATTGCATGTAGTTGATAAATCCACACTAATATTAATGTCCACATTACATGCATATATTTAACTTTAATTAGTATAGTGTAATTATAATTTAAAATTACTTAATTTAAAACTTTGATACTTTAGTAGTTTAAAGTTTAAACAAACTTGATAAATATAATTTAAATTATAAGGTCACAAATAGTAGCAAACATGTTGCATAAATATACGCTTTTGATTTGATTTACTTATATGTTTTTTTAAAGTATTTCAACGTTTTTTATGAATTGTAAACGGAGATGCAGTAGCCCATTGCAATTTTGAATTCGAAGAGGCTTTGCATATTGAAAAGAAGAAAAGAAAAAATGTAGTCAGACTTTTCAAAAAGGCGCCTGCATGACACGCAAAGCCTTTCTCGGAACTAAACACGTTCCGGAAATGTGTACCGGGCGTCCATACGTCACTAGACAAAAGAATAATCAGGCTCCAACAGCGTTGTTCGGACCTTATTTGAACACTTGAGTTCTCTTTCTGCGTATCGTAAAAAAAAAACAAATTAACAGACAACGATGACAGGTTACAAGTGATTTGAGCAAACATAGCTTTGAAGTCGAAAATGTTCATCATTTTCTCCTTAACCTTATTACGTGTGAGTACAGTCGAAGTTCGTAGGCAAAGCAATAGTGATCAATAAACAGAGTGTTGTATTCAACCATTCACTCTTTTGTAACCACTCTTACAAAGACAATTGATAGATACAAAGAGCCCTGCGAGCGGTCAATATTTTTGTTGGCATGTCACAGGGAGGTGTTCTAGCCCCATTCTTTTACAATACATACCACTAATAACTACCTCATATTGACCGTCATAACATTTATTACCAAAAAGCAACAGTAATTCCATTGTATTCGATATTTATTATTTTTAATCATAATATAAAAATAAAAACAAAGAACATACAGGACATAAATTTAAAATTTAATATTTGGATAGTAAATATACTTGACTGATTTAAGATTGAAACGATTTTTATATTTATGTCGTTTCATGTAAAAAAAATATTTGTCATAAAGGCATTTGTTTATCTAAAATATTCTTCATCGATCTATTCATTAGCCTTTTGAGATATATTCTTGGACATTTAATATAGTTACTGCTTGTGGTCCGCGTATTGGTAACAGCAATTAATGTTTATATTGCAAAGGGAGACGCCGCAGCCAACCTCCTGGATTTAATCCCTTGGTAGAGCCAATGATACCCACGGGAAGAGAAGAAGTAGTGCTATTAAGACCGACATCTCAATGCTCCTATTTACAGGTACCTAACAATTGCAACATGTACTTGTTTTAAAACGGAGGATACAAAATGCAAGCAATAAATATCCACTGTTTACTCAGCTAAATCTCTATCAATAAATACTCTCGCCAAAATAGTGCCACAAAATCACTACAGCTTAATCAACTAAACCACGGTAGATCGGCCTCAATTTAGTCAAATTCTGAGCACATTAATTTCCCTGCCGCTAATTCGCGAACATGTAGCACTAAATAAATCTAGCCTTACACGTCGGTCTGATATAGTGATGGATGCAATGTAATTATGTCATTTATTCAAAAGCTTACAACAGTTCCAATTTGTGTAGTTAATAGCCACAATTTCATCTTAATTGAAGTTTCTTGAAAATCTAATTTGTTAGGTTACGAGGTGGGTGTTACATTTAGTTATAGCATGAATATGATAAATTTGCTCTGTTAATTAAACTATTTTGATTGATTTCGCAAAAAATCAGTGCCGTGGCGTCTCCACGGCTTTAACTGAGTTCCGTAGCCGTTTTCATGTACTTGTGCTGCAGCATATGATAATATTAGTCTCTCTTCGTGTATTATTTTTTTGTTGTATGTGTCTTGTTTTAAATGTTTTATTTGTATTATTAGGTTATTAGTACTGCTTTTGTGTTGTACTATGTCATGAAATAAATATTTAGCTGTCTATCTAAAATCATAGTACACATTCAAGAAGTAGAAAAATAAATGCTGACATATCAAAAATAGATCGTACATAATTTCTAAAATCATTTGTATATAGCAAAATTGATTTGCTGAAACGGTGAATTAAGCATCATTACGATAGCATATTGCTTCAATATCGGAGGCAATTAATGTTTGTGACGATATTAACTTATGGTTTATCTCACACTGTTTTCCTTCGTTTACTCTGCAAAATCCAATGTTTATTGAAAAAAAGAACAGATTGCAATGCATATGCGTGCATAAACGATCTGTGTGGATACAATGAACGTACTGTAACTAATCCATGTGATATGTATTGCTATTTTGTGGACTAGTATCTGGTGTATTCTACCTTTAGTTGATACTGTATATATATGAGATGCTTTGTTGGTTGATACAGACAAACGTGCCTCGTAATAAACGCTTTCTACACTCATAGTTCCAACGGATATTTTCCTGTGTCGTGGGTGCCATGGACACACACAAATATACACCCAGACCCAATACACGAATCTAAACTCATCATTCGAATACATGTCTGGCCGGGAATCGAAACCGAGACCCACTGTGTGTCAGACAGGTATGCCAACCGCACTGCCACGCACGTCATAAGACCTCTAATGTTTTTAAGATTGGATTTATATAAGAATAGTTGTCGTTCACCACTTTATACGAGTCTTCATACTGTCATATTTTTATCTGATTGAGGTAGCAAACGAGCATGCAGTTTACCTGATGATAAGTGGTAATTGCCACCCACGGACATTTGTAATCTACTTCATATTCTATCTGATGTCAATCACAGATGCGTTGCTATTCCGGAGGACTATGATGGTCGCCTCATATAAAAGTGTGCCGGCAACCACATCTTTCCATCGAAATGCAAGAACTGCTTCACGTTGGAAATATGTAGATGTGACGGTGTTTACATACTACTTCATTTATATGATGAATGTTGTTTGAAAATGCGCTTGTACTTAAACAGCCAGCAAACTTCGATTACCAGCAAATTCATTAATTATATAAATTGTTGCTTGCAGGAACTATGGCAAAAATGTAATTTCGCCATCGATAAATATTAAGATACAATTTGAGGTGATTTATTAACGAATCAAGTTAATAAATACAGGTCGTGATCGTGTTTAGTTGGTCCGCGAGTTGGGAGGGTAGTCGTGATTCGTTCGTGTCATGGGTTTCCTCTGGGCTAGGGATGGCACGTACATTACATGTATAACATTTTAATCTACACATTTTTGCCTAACATCTTTATGTTTGCATCTCTCATCAACCCATTATTGGCCCACTGCTGGACACGGGTCTTCTCTCAGAATGAGAGAGTTTAGGCCATAGTCCACCGCGCTGGCTAAGTGCGAATTGGTGGACTTCACACACCTCCGAGACCTTTTTTTATTAAAGAACTCTCGGGTGTGTAGGTTTCCTCGCGATGTTTTCCTTCACCGAAAAGCAGTGATAAATAATTTCTAATACGCGCATAAATCAGTGGTGCGTGCCTGGGTTTGAATCTCGGACCTCCCGATCGAGAGGGCAAGTTTCAACCATTAGGCTATCACTGCTCTTATGATGTTTGCATATTCTAATAAAAATAGGTACATTGTCATGAAACTATTATAGTCCTTCTGCTGTGCACGATTCTTCTCTTGGAATGAAAGTGTTTTTGGCCATAGTTCACCGTGTTATTCAAGTGGTTTGTTATTCAAATTAGACTTCTCTCAACTTTGATATTATTTAAAGATTTCTCAGGCGTGTAAGTTTACTTACAATGAATGAGTTTTTTACAAAATGTTATTTATTATTTTAATATTATACTTACCAGTTATAGTAATAGAAATATTATTAAAATATTTAAAAAAATGTGTATAATAATAAATAACTAACATTAAAAAAATGCTACCACTGCTACTATTTATCTATGTTTTATGTTCAAATGGAGTCTTTATCTGCAAACCTTCATTATATTTCAAGTTTATCTTGCAATTTCACTTATTAAAATTGACGTTTATCTGTGATTGCTATTATTAAACTTATCAAATTAATTGAAATCCTTTTTCGACAACCCTTACTCAGTTCGGGCTGTCTAAATCGGAGCTCTTTATCTCCCGCCGTGATTTAGAAAGAGACGGACGAGACGGGTAACCCGTGTTCCGCTGTAGGTTTTGTCTCTATTGTTGATTTATTGTAATAGCCGGGTAATGAATTTATTGACCTTGCTCTTTGACTGCACGAATCAATAATCGGCTGGTTGGATAAAGGTGGGCTTGTAATAGAGTTGTTTTTGCGAGCAATGAGAGTTTAAACTTAGAACTTCGTACTTTTATGATCTAACACTGCACAGATTAATAAAAGTCGGCTAGTTGGGATTACAGTGAGTTTGTTATGAAGTCGTATTTTTGATCAATGAGAATTTAAACTTAGAACTTTGTTATTTTATGATCTTGGTGTTTGACTAAGCGAATAAATAATCGTCGGCTGGTTAGGATAAAGGTGGGCTTGTAATAGAGTTGTTTTTGCGATCCAAGAGATTTTAACCTAGTAACTTCGTACTTTTATAATCTCGGACCTTACCTGCACAAATTGGTAGTAATCGGCTAGTTGGGATAAAAGTTAGCTTGTAATGAAGTGATATTTTGTGATTCATGCGTATTTTAACTTAGAACTTCATATCCTTGTGATCTTGGAATACTAATGATCGGCTGGCTGGATAAAGGTGAGCTTGTAATAGAGTTGTTTTTGCGATCCATGAGAGTATGAACTCTTACGCTTAAACGTACATCTTGCTTTTAAGATCTGGGTCTTTGACAGCACGAATTAATAATGATCGGTTGGTTAGTATAAAGGTGGGATTGTCATAAAGTTGTTTTTGCGATCCATGAAAATTAAAACTTAGAACTTCGTACTTTTATGACCTCGGTCTTTGACTGAACGAATCAATAATAATAGGCTGGTTGGGATAAAAGTGGGCTTGTAATAAAGTTGTATTTGAGATCCGTGAGAGTCTAAATTTAGAATTTGGTACTTTTATACTGTAGGACTTTGCACAAATTAATAATAATCGGCTGGTTGGGATAAAAGTGGGCTTGTAATAAAGTTGTATTTGAGATCCGTGAGAGTTTAAACTTAGAACTTGGTACTTTTATAATCTAGGACTTTGCACAAATTAATAATAATTGGCTGGTTGGGTTAAAAGTGGGCTTGTAATAAAGTTGTATTTGAGATCCGTGAGAGTTTAAACTTAGAACTTGGTACTTTTATAATCTAGGACTTTGCACAAATTAATAATAATTGGCTGGTTGGGATAAAAGTGAACATGTAATGAATTTGTATTTACGATCCATGAGATGAGGCTTGTAAGAGAGTTATAATTGCGAACTATGGGAATTTAATCGTAGTATATGGTAATTATGATTACGGTCTTTGACTGCATGAATAATCAAACACGCATTCTACACTCTTTCTACACTCATAGCCCCCCACTAGGACTTTCTCCTGTGTGGTGGGTACCATGGATACACACAAAGACGAATACACAAACACCCAGACCCAGAGCAGGAATCTAAACTCATCATTCAAATACCTGTCTAGCCGGGAATCGAACCCGGAACCCATTGCGCGTCACACCGGTATGGTAACCGCTCGGCCACGCGGGTCGTCAAATCGGCTTGGAATAAAGGTATTCTTGTAATACACTGGTACTAACAATCCAGTTAAGTATAGGAGTAGAACTTCATTCGTAGACTTTAAAATTCTTATAACCTTAACACTTTATACTGCACAAATCAATAATCGGTTGCTTGGAATAAACGTGGGCTTGTTATAAATTTTGAACATATACAAGAAATATATGTAAAACGTACACTAATTTTTATTTAAGATTGAGTTTTGTGAGGATTTTTTGCCTCTAGTTACCAAGTAAAGTAATAATAACATACCCTAATACTCATGAATGGATAAAACTATAATATATTAAGCAGATTAAAAGCATATTTACAACTACTAAACCCCATTCATACCTTCAGCTTAAAACTACCCTACAATTGCATCAGTTCAAATATTTCCGCACGACTTAACCCTTCAAAAACTAAAACATTCTAAGCTTTTATGCCCTCAGATTAAAAAAGGTAGACCGAGGGCCTGGAGTAAAAAATTGAAGCATATCGGACTCAGCTGATTCGCGTAAGGTTGCGTATGTTACTTTTAGTTGCAGATACACACAAACAATACAAGATAAACCTAACACGTTCGACGTAAAAATCACATATGCACCCTTTACCTGAATACGATACTCGCGTTTTTTTTTGGAAGGGAGGGGTTGCCGGCATACTTTTGTACCATTTTAGTCCTCAGGAATAGCAACGCATTTGTGATTGACTTCAGATAGAACCTATGTTCTATATGAAGTTGCTTATAAGATGTCCATGAGCGGCAGTAACCACTTACCATGGGGTGGACTGCATGCTCGTTTGCTGCTTCAATCAGACAAAAAAAAAACCAATACATCCTCAGCAATTTTCGAATTTTTAATTATAGTGAGATATCTCACTAAACAACAATAATAATTCTCAAAAAACGATATAAAACATTTTTTATTTTGTTTTTTTTTTTCTTAAATTTCCACCTGCCGCAAATTTTCCAGCCACCCAGGGTTGACTAGCCATGCTAGAATGCCATCAGGCATTAAGTTTGCCCTATTGTAACTTTTATTTTATAGAGGTGCAATAAATAAATAAATAAATAAAAAACATTTATAATACCTCGCCTTTCGAGTATCTTTCTTTTTTGGTCCGAGTTTATACCAAACAAAAAAAAAGTTATAAAAAAGAGAAACAAAAACCTTAATCCGATACGAGGAACACACGTTCGACTAGAGCTGTACGAATGGAGTTAGTGATACAGAAATATCGGGCGAAAAAAATCTCAATAAACCCCAGTGTTTATTACGGTATAGATTTTTTTACCTTCGGATCGTATTAGGTATTTGTCTGATATAAAACGTGGAACGAACGGCATAAACTCGTTTCGTTATGTCGGTTAAGATCTCACGTGTAAGGGATGAAAATTTCCGATAAAAAGTCTTATTTAGGCTCAAGTTATGACACTTTTAGCATCGGCGATTCAAAAAGAAGCTAAATCGATAAATATTTTTTTATAAAATGGATTTCGCAAACGAGCGTTCAGCCAACCTGATGGTAAGTGGTCACTGTCGCTCGTCTGTAAGCAACTTTGTACAGAACAAAGGTTCTATATGAAATCGATCATAGGTGCGTTGCTACATCTGAGATGGTGGCCTCATATAGAAGTGAGCCGCTTCAGCAGTTAGAAGGTGATAGAACCAGTGTAGTTCGACCGGGGAACTACCATCGCCAAACCTATTTCTAGCGTGAAGCACATCTTGCGTTTCGTTAGAAGAGTGTGGTTGCAGGCACACTTTCATATGAGGCGACTTCTTAGGAAATTATATATTGTATTTAGAATAATGTTCATAAACTTTCCATACATTAATATCCAAATTAAACAGGCGCAAAAATTAAACTCTATCAGTTAACTGGTTCAGCATTTAGTAACAATATTTTGAATATTACTAAATGATTTACAAGGCAAGTTAAAAAACGCATATAATGATGATGAACTAATATTTTCTAACCAAAAATAGCTTCTCGCTCTTAACTGACACTACGACAAGCGTCTTATTTAATTTTTTGCACTTGACGTTCTTTGGGGTTGAGCGCTTTTTACGCTAAATCAAGCGCCCCTTTGATTGGGTAAAAAGAAGATTTTCGCAGTTTCCGTCGCCACTGAATAACTTGGAATAGGGTAGCTGTGACGTAATACTACATACTAAGCTGTACTTTATAAATAATATGACGTATATTTTGCACCTATAGGTATTCATAAAAAAGAATTTACTCAAAATTTACGCTTTGCAAGTCTATTAGGTAGGTACCTATTTTTTTATGTGGCCGTAGTAGCAAACGAGCATGCAGTCCACTTAATGGTAAGTGGACACTGCCGCTCATGAACATGTGTAATCAACTTTATACAGAACATGGGTTATATCTAAACTCAATCACAGATGCGTGGCTACTCACGAGGACTATGGTGGTCGCCTCATATAAAAAAGCGCCGGAGAACACACCCTTCCATCGAAACGTAAAAAATGCTTCACGCTAGAAATAGGTGTGGCGGCACCTTCAAAGTCTGTTCGCTTAATGGTATAAACTCGCAAAACGTAAATTTTGACTTATTTCTTTTTATGAATATAGGTGCGATTTGATAATGGGACCCGAGTTTGATTCCTGGCCAGATACATATCTGAATGATAAGTTTAGATTTCTGTTCTCAGTTCTTGGTGTTAGTGTGTTAGTCTATATGTAGTAAAAATCTCAGTGTGGGGTCATTAATGTCGGAACCGTTTTCATTTATTATTTTATGGGTGAACTATTCTTAGCTCAATATAAAATTTGAAGATTATCAAATATTAGATTCCTAATAAGAAAAATACTGTGACTAATAGACAATGAAGCTAACTGTAGATAAGTGCTTAAAAGCAAAAAACGTTAGAGAGATAAAGAATGAAAGCATAAAACTAGATCCGGTAGCTGTATGTACATACAAATATGCAGAGGTAATTTTAAAGGGAAATTTATTAAATTCAATTTAATTTAAAATTATAGAAGTAGCGCCAACAACAGACATTTTAAATCTCGTTAGTAATTTAGACAAAGAGCTGGTTATTTTTAAACTAACTTCATTTGATTACTTTTCATTTTTTGCATGGAAATGAAAATAGGTTTTCCACAGTGTCAGGTTTATGCACAAATGAAGATAGAAAAATTATTCCGACAAAATGAGTCTAAATTAAAATTGGAATGGATTGAGGTGTTATTAAAAAGGTGCTTAACGAGTTTGTTTCAAACTTTAGCACTATGCGAAAATTGTTTCTAAATATTAACTCTATTTTAATAACTGTTCTACTTTATGTTTTAAAATCATTAATGTCGGAACCGTTTTCATTTATTATTTTATGGGTAAACTATTCTTAGGTCAATATGAAATTTTAACATTATCAAATATTAGATTCCTAATAAAAAAATACTGTGACTAATAGACAATGAAACTAACTGTAGATAAGTGCTTAAAAGCAAAAAACGTTAAAGAGATAAAGGAATGAAAGCATAAAACTAGATGTGGTAGCTGTATGTACAAATACTGCAGAGGTAATTTTAAAGGGAAATTTATTAAATTCAATTTAATTTAAAATTATAGAAGTAGTGCCAACAACAGACATTTTAAATCTCGTTAGTAATTTAGACAAAGAGCTGGTTATTTTTAAACTAACGGCTTCATTTGATTACTTTTCATTTTTTGCACGGAAATGAAAATAGGATTTTATTCCACACTGTCAGGTTTATGCACAAATGAAGATAGAAAAATTATTCCGACAAAACGAGTCTAAATTAAAATTGAAACGGATTGAGGTGTTATAAAGGTGCTTAACGAGTTTGTTTCAAACTTTAGCACTATGCGAAAATTATTTCTAAATGTTAACTCTATTTTAATAACTGTTTTACCTTATATTTTAAAATTTATAGCAAAATATTAAATCACTTTTAAGTCACAAGTAAAAATTATATGAATAACTAAGTTCTTCATTGAAGCTGTAATATATCATGTGTCAAATTGTTGACATAGAAATTTAAGCTATTAGTAGATGTCATTGTTGGTGTTCTCTTATAGGTCAAATCGCTTTAGGTCAAAAGATCTACACTGGATTATCATTTAGAAGCAATGACGGGATTAATTCAGGGATCCGGGAATTCAAGGGATTAAAATTAATTCTCATGCGTTGTAGCGAATTCCTAAGAAGTTGTATCTATTGTGAATACAAATGCGCTAAACAATGTATCTACAACAGAGGTGGAATACAAATAAATAATATAGTTAAAAATCTAAAAAAACAAACACGTTTCTAAAGCATATGCTTTAGAAGCGTGTTTTTTAGACTTTTTAAACAAACAAATCAATTTTTAACAACAAACATTTATAACAAACAAAAAAAAAATAAGAAAATAATGCTTAACAATAGCTAAAAATATAAATGAACTAAAATACTAATAGTGTTGTGAAAAAAAAACGCGGAGCGCTTTGTGCTATATTTTTCGTATATCCAGTAAATGAAACCATATTAAGTCCTACGCCCCACGCTATAGTATTTTGGTTCAATATTGTTTTTGACTTATTAGGAATTGTGTTTTATTTTTTAGTTTAATACACTTTAAACCGTGCTTTTTTTAGTTTTCTTTCTAACTATAATTTTTACTTTCCTATATTTTGGGATGATTTTTTTGTTCATTATTGTCATTGATATTGTCATCGGTCCTTGATACGTGTGCAAAGTTTTAAATTAATCAGAATTCTGGAAACAGGTAAAAATTGTGATCAACCAGATCCAAAACATGAATCTAAACTCATCTTTCAGATGGCCTGTCTGGCCGGGAATCGAACCCGGAATCCATTGCGCGTCAGACCGGTATGGTAACCGCTACGCCACGCGGGTCGAATGAATGAATCTTCACTTGTTTTATTTTAAACGCAGTAAACTCACTCGATTCATCGATATCACACAAAAGAATATAGAACACGGCTATGAGATAACAAAAATATGACACCATAAACTCGAAAACATTCACAGGAAGAAGCCGATTTATCATACATCCATATTTCGAGCACGCAAAAATTGAACAAACGTACGTAGGGGAGCGTCTTGATATCGAGTTACTTGACGCTAAGGATCATGATGTTTGTTTACTTGTCCTTTGTTGGCTTTTGTCGTAAAGCACCGGTATGACCCACTTGTCAGACTGGAAACTGCTGGCGGTGGTAATTTGGTACTTCTTAACGTTATCGGAAACTAGCTGAATCCCGTGGCTTCACCCGCGTTTATAAAATTGATGACTCTATCGATTGTCCCGTGGGAATAGGATATTTTCCTACAATAAAAAGTAGCCTATATCAGAGTATCAGCTAACTCCCTACCAAATTTTATAAAATTCGATCCAGCCGTTTAGACGAGAAGAAGTAAAAAACATACACACTCATAAAACATTCGTGTTTATAATATTAATATATAAGTAATTTAATATAAATATAATATTTAATATGACGCTCCGAAAATGTAGGTACTATGCATAAGAACTTGCGTTGTTTTGATAATATTATTAACGTATATAACTGGAACTTTAGTGATTATGAAAATGTAATTAACACGAATAAATGTAATACCTTCAATAAATCATAAAATTTTATTCCAAAACAAATGATGAAGTGAGATAATAATTGTTGTTTAAATAATCTTATAAACGGTGTGTTTAGTTTATGTTACCTATACTTTCTTAAGCTTATGTAGTCAATACATTATAATACTTATAGAATATTCTTATAGAATTCTTTTTGCCGACATTTCGACCCAGTTGCATGGATCTTGGTCACGGCCAAAACTTAATAGACTATAAGAATTCATAAACCGCATATCGTGAGTACCCGTTAAGTATATTAGTAATGTATCAATTCCGCGATAATACTAGTCTCAAATCATATTATGTAGTCAATGTTCATAAAATGTTTTTGGTTGTACATTCTAATTTGTATCATAATATAGTCTTATAATTTTGTTTAAATATAATTTAATTTCCATAACCAACTCTTTGTCTAAATTTTGCCTAAGTAAAATATACCAGTGTGCAGTAATTTCTTAAATACAATCTATAATATATTATACGTTGGGGGTGGTGGAACAAGTAAGATAAAACATAAGCACCGATGGTAGAAAGGAAAGAGATGAAGATGTTCACAATTTGGGAGACAGCGCTGACCTAAAAGATAATCCGGTTAAGTAATCCAAAGTAAAGCCATATTTTACGGTGTAAGGTTCACAATAATTGGTTTATAAACTACTGTAATAAAATAGTGTTTATAATAAAGTATGGCGATGGTTTTATTTTGTAAAGTTTATTTACTTTTAACGACACTTGGCAGTACAGATGGTACCATCTGTACCACGGGTTTCAAACGATAGCTAATCTAACACCTTATTGGTAAATTACGACTTTTTATGCACCGTTTATAAATACTTTGGATAATAATAAAATGCATCATTCCGTAAATGCAAATTCAAATTCACGAAATGAAACTTCTTTTGAATGTACCTATACCTTCATATCCCATTTGTACTTTAGTTTTAAAAGTTTACTGGTAACTATACCAATCAATAATGCTGAAAGGAAATAAATCTACCATAGCTAAGTAATTACCAGTCCATAGATAGGATTTTAATTGGAATGAAAGGATTGCCAACATAAGTGCCATTTACAACGTTGAAGAACCAAGAAAAATTCAGAAGCATGTTGTGTTGTTGAGCAGAAAAACAAAACAGTTACCGTTTGATTCATAATCCTCCGAGAAAATACTTCTCAGCAGAATCGCGACTGGAATTCTTATGTCATATTCCCAAGCTCCTGTTTTTTACCCAACGCGACGCCTGTTTCATACAGGTTTTAAGACTATTCAACGCTAAAGGGGTCTATAGAAATGTGCTAAATGTAACTCTAGTCGTCATGTAACTCGATTCCAGGGCATCATGCTGTTATTTAGCGGGGAAACACACTATCCTTTGTCCTCTTTTCGCCACGTACGGTTTGAAAAAAAGATAAATGTATTGAAATTTTCTGTAGATGACTATTTGCCTGATTTTTCTGAGACAGATCCTTTTTTTTATTTGCAGAACTTAAATTATTGGACCAAATTTAAATTTAATAAAAACCAATAGATAAATCAAATATATAACATTTCAAAATTTAACTGGATTACCAATTGAACACCAATTCGCACTTGACCAGCGTGGTGGACTATGGTCTAAACTCTCTCATTCTGAGAGAAGACTCGTGCCCAGCAGTAGGATTATAATGGGCTAACGACGATCAATTTGTAGCTTATGAGCTTCTCTGAAATCTTATAAATGTTTAAAAGTGAAAGTTTGTGAGGAATCAACTGTGTTTGTTATTAATTCACGCAAAAACTTCGGATTTTATTTTGCTGAAATTTAGCACGCAGATAGTTTATGCCCTTGATAAACATATGGGATACTCATTACAATAATAAACGTGGCCAACGCAGGCAGAGCCACGGTGATGAGCTAGCTTTATATGAGAACTCTTAATTAATATAAATTTTTCGTTTCCGTCAGCTATGTTCAACGTTTCATATTTAAAACTGTAGTTATTTGAATTACATTTTTAACCGACTTCCAAAAAGGAGGAGATTATCAATTCGTCTGTATTTTTTTTTTTTTTTTTTTTTTTTTTTTTATATGTGTTACCTCATTTCTCCGGACTGGGTGAACCGATTTAGATGATTTTTTTTTTATTTGAAAGGTAGTGCGTGTCATAGGGTTCCATTTTTTTTTAGTATTTTTTTGACTAGGGCATCCATAAGAAAAACGCATAAGTCTTAAATTTGCATTTTCAATGTACGCGATAAATGTATGAATAACTCAATATCCCGCCAACCGATTTTGATGATTCTTTTTTTATTAGAAAGGATGTACTCCAGGGGTAGTCTGATAAGAGTTTGATAAGGTTCTAATCATAGGATCTTCAACTTTTTGGAGCAAAATAATAAAATTAGTGATAGTCGGCCGAACCTTAGCTGGAGAAGTCCAATTGAGTAAAATATAGAATAAAATTACTATGTAGGTATTTACTATGAAAAATTTGACCTTCAACTCTTCAATCCTGATGATGCAGGGGTACTGCTAGCCTGAACTATAAAAGTTGGTCGTTTGATGTTTGCGAATATATAATGAAATTGTTAAGCAAATTCATGGGACAAAAATTTGACCTTCAACTCCTCAACCCTGATGATGCAGGGGTACTTAAAGCCAAAACCATAGGAATAAGCCATTTGGTGCTTACGTATATGTTATAAGATTACTGAGCAAAAACATAAGATGAAAAATTTGACCTTCAACTCCTCAACCCTGATGATGGAGGGGTACTTCAATCCTAAACCATAGAAGTTGGCAATTTGGTGCTTACGGTTATGTAAAGAAAATACTAAGCAAAAATATAAAATCAAAAATTTGACCTTCAACTCCTCAACCCTGATGATGAAGGGGTACTTCAATCCTAAACCATAGGAGTTGGCAATTTGGTGCTTACGGTTATGTAAAAATAATACTAAGCAGAGGCACAAAATTAAAATTTTGACCTTCAACTCCTCGACCCTGATGATGAAGGGGTACTTCAATTCTAAACCATAGGAGTTGGCAATTTGGTGCTTACGGGTATGTAAAAATAATACCAAACAGAGGCACAAAATTAAAATTTTGACCTTCAACTCCTAAACCCTGATGATGCAGGGTACTGCAAGCCTGAGCCATAGAAGTTAGCCACCTGGTACTAACGTATATGTTATAAGATTACTAAGCAACAATATAAGATGAAAAATTTGACCTTCAACTCCTCAACCCTGATGATGGAGGGGTACTTCCAGAGGGGGCGCCCTGTTTGTATGAATTGTAAAAGTGTTTTATGTTTAATTTTTGTGAATATGTAGATGCACAAAGCAAACTTAGAGGCTTTATTTAAATACAAACATAAAAATATAGTCACTAAAAAGTGTAAAATAAAAACTTTTTAACAAAAAATATCTACCGACTTCCATGTCACAAAAAAGTAAAAAATAATTTAAATATATTTTGGTCTAGAACATACTCAGTACTTAGTACATAGTTCTGAAGTCGGTGCTCATATAGGACGTAGTTACCGTCGTCCAGCGAAATATGTCGAGCACCGACTTCAGGACTATGTACTAAGTACTGAGTATGTTCTAGACCAAAATATATTTAAATTATTTTTTACTTTTTTGTGACATGGAAGTCGGTAGATATTTTTTGTTAAAAAGTTTTTATTATCGTTTACTAGCTGAATCCCGCAGCTTCGCTCGCGTTCGGTTGTTGATCGAAATCGATTTCCCCGCGGGAATAAGATATTTTCTCACAGTAAATTCAGATGTTTAAATTCAGATCTCACAATGTTAATTCAGAGTATCAGCTATCTCCTTACAAAATTTTATGAAAATCGCTTCATCCGTTTACACGTGAAGAAGTAACAAACATACACACTCACAAACTTTCGACTTTATAATATTAGTATGAAGTATTATTAATTATTTGCACCTTCCCATTAAATTTGTTCCAACTTTCAACTTCCTCATTATCATGAAATGTTTTTCCTCGATTAAACAAAATACCTCAAGTTTTGATAAAATGTTTACCATCGAAATTGAAAATGGTGTTTGCATCCCTTTATTGATTTAATCCACACCGATTTACATTGTAAGTTGAATCCGAATGATTTTGTTCTTATTTACACTCATTCCGATAATAAATATCCCTAATTAGTTTGTGCTTCAGAAGCGATAAACAATTTCTAGGTTAAAACCACAACATCTGTTAAAGTAAACCAATTAGTGAGAATGGAATTTGCCGAATAATATTTGTTGAGTTAATTGTATTCGTTTGACTCGATTAATTAAAAACAGCCTGTAAAAATATAATTGGTACTCGATTTTGATATTTAAAGTGTCGACGAGACGAAGTTTGAATCATCAAGTGGTTTATAAATGACGTGAAATATTATTTGGAATTTCTCTTCCATTTTCTCGCTCCAAATATCGTTCTGAAATATGATGATTCGTTAATATTTTATTGAATAAGTTTGAAACTTTAATTCAATGATCCTTGTTTGTAAATATACGATGTTATTCTATCTCATTTCACTTAGTGTTTATACATTATTAATGTTTCTGGAAACACAGTTGTACTAAAGTCTAAATTCTTATCTATTATTAAAAACACTTATTTATATGATACATTTAAAATATAAAATGTGAACCTTTTATGGCTTATAGAATATGGATCACTAAAATGGAGTCTCAATTTATTTGTTGACCGTACTTCTTATAGCCCTCGCCTAAATATGATACCCATTGGAGTGGATTGATAACAAAAGACCATTCTGATTTTGTTTTGACTAAAATCGAACGAAGGAAGGTCTTATTTCACTAAACTTATTTGTCATGATACTTAATATTTTTATTTGCAACAGTAATGCAGCTTTTAAAGCACATAATATTTATAAAACTGTCAATGTTTATAACGGGAAAGTTGTTTATTTTCTAAAACATGTGATGAAATCTTTTTAACATAAACTTATTTATGCACAAGTTTCTATTAACTTAGAAATAAAAATAAGTAATAAAACAATTTGCGTACATTTATTATTTTTCCGTTTAATTTTTTTTCGACTGCACCAACAAGAGAGTAATACCTTTCAAAGTGCATATGTATGTATGAAAATTCCACTGCCACGTTTTCGCTTATCGGATTTGACCGTATGAGATTTTGTTGAGTTGATCTTAATTGTAGACATAAAATATATTATATGGTCTTGTAGGCAGAAACTAACAAAAAAATTAAAAAAATCGTAGTGTTGATAGCACTACGATTGTCGCGGCGCTGAAGCACCTTATGTTATGCACCTTAGCTAACATTAATTATTATATAGCTTATATTTGCCATTTTAGTTAATAATTTTTAAACTTCTTTATTTTCAGGTACGTTTATGGAGTAGCGAGGTAGAAGTTATCATCAGGTGCGAGGATAATCGATACAAAACATTATTGGTTTGCTTTAAAACACCGGATATGATGATACATTTTATAGCCAAACAAATAGAAGAAAAGAATATTTAAAGACCGCATTGGAACATCTTCCGTATCACATTTACTTTTGTGTTCAAAAGTAATTTATTGCGTCAAAATTCGTTCCCAATTCACGAATATTTGTGGTCGGTATACTAGTTGTGTCACTGGGAGCCATTGTATCAGAGAATGCTCCGGAAGTCCGAACGTCTTGCCTGCGTTGAGATTCGCATAAAAATATAAATGACATCAAATAGCTATTGTGTCCTTTATACATATACTGACAGTACACAATGGCGGGTCACATGAATGGGCCTGCAGGAATGAGCGCGCCCACCGTACCAATGTTATGGGTTTAGTACCTTTTTGTCCGTATTCCAGTATTATGAAAGTTCCGTAATAACATACGTGTGAAAGTAAACCAAGTCTATTTATTCTAATATCATTTATATCTTTGAAAAGTGTCTGTGAAATTATAGATAAATTGTTGAAATTATTAGAATTCTACATAAAAATTCAGATGATTAAGATAAATACCTTAAAAGGTATTCTTGTTAATATTTCAATACTTATCATCTTATTTTACTTATAATAAGTCAGTTTTCGACTTTCAGTTTTAGTTACATTTCTCTATACAAAAAAAGTCATTTCAGTAAATGAATAGATATTATAATGTTTGCCTTGTTAAAAATAAGTTTCAGTAGTTATGTACAGCGTATAAATATACACTTTAATTATCTGCAAAACTTGGCTATCACACTGTTGTGCCTCCATATTTGCTTCCTTTTGCGATCCTTTATTGTCAGCGGTGATGCTTACGCTCCTTTTCATAATTCCCTTCATAATATCATTGAAAACTTCTTTTGATGGATTAATGTCAAAGTTTGGTGTTTTTGATGCATTTTTTATTTTGGCATTTCATTTTTTCTAAATTTAATCCGATTCCTTTATTCAGGTTTATGCTTCTTATAAAACTGTTGAAAGAGTTTATTCCTCTTGAATGTTATTTTGTCGTTTAATTGTCGTTGATGTATTTATAGATTTTTTTCTGTTATTTATTCCCTTCATTGTATTTTTAAATTTTTATACTATTTTTTCATTCATTAATATTATGTGTATTATTCTGGTGATTTACTACAACTATAATGTTATTTGTTTGATTAAGTCTAAATTCATCTAATTAGACATGACTAACTATTAGTGGGAAATCATCTTGCTCCATAAAAGCTTCCGTTCTAAGTCAAATATAATAAAAGCTTATAATTTATCCACCTGCTCAACTCGGCTACTTGAACTAACTAGTATCTATTTAAGTATAATTTATGATGCTATGGTACTTCTTTCTCCTCAAGTGGGTGCTTTAGTTCGTAAAAGCTCTTAAACCGACTTAATATGGGAAGTAAGTTTTAAAATATTGGTTCTGGTTACACTAAGATTAACTTATGCTATAAGAAGATAAGGCTGCCGCTTTCTATTCTTTTTGTTGTAATGACTTCATCGATGAGAGAAGGTATTAAACTTGTAACGTTATTATTCGGTTATTTTTAAAGTAATGACGTATACATTTGATAACTGTCAACTTTTAACAACCTCTTTAGACAGTACTTTTTGACGAAAAAATTACCCTGTGGGAATTTTTTAATGAGTGCTTATATGAATATTTGAGTTTTTTGGGGGAATAAAGAGCTCACTATGTCATATTTGGTGAATGTTGGGTTCTTGATGATAAAATTTAACTTATTATTATAATTATAATCCTAAAACGATAAAAATATTATTATTCTAAAATTATAAACGATGGGTACATGTGTACATTTTTCAATTTTGTCTTCTGTAACAAATTAATAACATTAAAGCGATATTCATCACAAAAGGAGAAAATGAAATTTTATGAAACGTCAATAGAAACGATCGCGACACATTCGAGCGCATTTTCAAAAGAAGCACACGTTAAATCGTGTGGAAACATCAGGCAACTGACACACAGACAGACATTTTACACAGAATAATATTATTTGCAGCGATTTGCTGTCATTCTTTTAAACCGAAGCAAATTGTCAAGGCGGAGTTGGAACGTCTATTTTTTTCACGTCCCTTCTCAGTCGTTGACACATTGATGCATGATATGTATCCAGTTATGAACGGACACCGTGGAGTCGTAGCCAGGTAGACGCTTATCAATAGGATGTTTCTACCAAACTATGTATTTCGGCTTTAATTCTTTGTGGACATTTTTTTAATGTGCCGAATTGGTTTATGTTACAGATGTGATTTGTAAGAATACTCTTGATAAAGGTTGGTTGTGTGTGCGGTGTTATAAAGAAATGTCAGTTGATTTCATTTTATTTAATAAGAAAAGACTTGTTAAAATATCAATCCCGGTTAGTGCCAATAAATTAAACGATATAAGCCGCATACAAATAATTTATGTGATGTTTGTTGTTTATATTTTCGTCATAAAACATCAAACCAGTGAACATGAAATGAACGTTTTGATAAGACGTTAAAAATCAGCATTTCTGATTTCATAACAAAAGAAGCGTAAAGCCGACGAGCAAATGAATAATGTACATAGGGTATATACCTATTTGTACCTTAACAATTTTGTTGCTAATGAATAAAATATACTAAGCCGTGTTTCCAACTTCATTTAATATTCCCGAGGATTAGGTTCGTAAATCAATTTTCGGTTTTATTGCCGTGGATATTACGACGAAGTTCGTTCGAAGAGTAAAAGCTAGATGAAATCCTTCGTGACGTCAAGGAGCCAATCTGTAAGAATATAATAAGGAAATTAAATTTACCGATATGTACCAAGGAGGCATTGAAACAGAATGTCTACTCGATAAAACAGGGAGGGTCGGATGAGAATGCTTTTAAGACAATACTACGTGAGCAATTTTCAAGTAATTTTCAATGCTAAAAGCGCCGTCGGTGTGTTCATTCGTTTTTATTATTCCTTTTATGTCTTTCACATTTTTGCTGCATTCAAATTTCTAGTATTCCTGTCTCTAGTTGTTGATTTAGTTTTAGTTTCAGTTGACTCATTTGAATTATAAAATTTCTGATTTTGAATAAGATTATTTTTAATTTTAATTATAAGTGTTATTATCTTAGTCCAGGATACTTAGGCTACAGAGATTTTTATTACGTAATTTTACAAAGCGTTTCCATTTATTTTGAGGTTTTTGTTTCATCATTCATTGATACACAACAAATTGTGGAAATGTATTACACACTTCCACCTTCAACGTTCCAAACACCTGTGTTAAGCAGAATACACGACGTTGTAGAAAACAGATAGTTCAGTTAAAGTATCAAACTATCAAAGCCCTAATATAACAATGTTATTTGATCAGCTTTGAGTTTGTTGTCGTACAAATATTGAATCAGTTCTCTACTACGTACTACATCTTATCTGTCCAACTTATACGGAATATTGCTATCTATTTCTAGCACCACAAGAACGAAAGCCGCATGTTTAAATTTAGCATCTGGCATGCCGTAACTGTTGGAACTATGTACGCATTTAACTAATTCAAACACAACCCCTCTGATTTCCGTTCTGTAAAGGCTGCATTGCCCTCAATAATTCCGGTATTATTCTTCCCTCGTAACAAAGTAGAGTTGAACTGTAAATTGTTTAATTCACCTTTTGTATTGGCTCCGTTAAAAGTTCTCTTGTTAGCTGCGGAAGTTCCAAAGAAAATTCTCTCAGTTAAAGCATTGAATATTTTACACAAATTTAAACTCACTCTTGCGATAGTTTTACTTTAGTTCGAACTCTGCTCTAATTAGATTTGATTTCTTAATAACTGATTTTTAAACGTAATCAAGGTGCCTTTTTAAAGATTATTAAAATCATAGTGGATCGACTTCGGTGGCACTACCGTTTTACTTATTTTTTTACAGAAGCAGTGTCAAGAAATATGTCTCTTGATATGGTGTGGCATACAAGATACTTTCATAAGTGTCTTCCTTATCACATGTCTACCTCATGGTAATTATATTTATTGAAGAGATGCAACACATCAGTGGGAAATAGATGTGAGTGGCAATAGCAAGTAGAGTTTTTATCATATTTGAAGTAAATTACACATAGATAGATACCTATGTGAAAAGACAGTTAACATTATGTGGATTGCATTTGCTTTTATAAGATTATTTTATAAGAATGAAATTCGCGAGTAAATTAAAAATTTTCTACATACTTTTCAACACAAAAGAATAACAAAAGGCACAAACGCTTTGATGATTATATTTCAATATGACGTCGAAAAAGAAATTTCCAAGTCATACGATTGGAATTGAAGCTGCCAAACAAATTTATGCATAGAAGTATATAAATCAATTTATAACGCAATATCAATGTCGCGAAACAAAAAGCACACAACAAAACCTTAAACATCTCACTTTCTTCAAAGACGAGCCCCATTCATTTATCGAACAGAAACAAATGGAACACAAACAGGGAAAGAATAAACACTTTATCCTAAAGATATTTCAAATGCAATTGTCTTATTTCGCCCCGTTAGATCCATTTATTTATTTCATCGTGATATTCTTCACAAAAAGGAAATAGTGATGTGCGGGTTTTTACTGAGTCGAGACTCGAGAGAAATGAATTGTTTAATAATATTTATTTTTATACAAGTACTGGTTATGTTGTGCTGCGAATGAAATGTGTATTTACACAAGTAGGTATGTGACTAATTACTACACTGGTAACATAGTATCTGTGATCAAACTCCCTGTGTGTTTAGTTTGGTTGAATGATGTCTAAGACCACCAAGACGTTTTTTGTAGGAATTAACTAATTACAGCTTAGCGAATAGCGCTTTATTATATTACTAGATGAACCTCGCAGCTACGCCAGCGTTGAAAAAAAATCGATTGTCTCTTGAGAGTAAGATATTTTCCGACAGTAAAAAGTAGCCTATACGTTAATTCAGAATGTCAGCTAACTTCTTAGGAAACTTTATGAAAATCGCTTTAGTCGTTTAGACGTGAAGAAGTAACAAACTTGCACATTCACACTTATAATGATGGTTTCTGTTGAAAATGTTTAAGACATAGAAAATAATAAAGAAAAAGTTACTTTACTAATTACACTCGGCCAAAAAAGACGCTCGAATTGTAATACTGTTCTCATATCTTAGGTGCGTGACAAAGTTCATTTTCCTCCTAAGAATCATAGTATCCACTTAATTACCGTTCCTGCGTGGGATGTTATTGAGCGCGAAGTTTGTAAATCTTACGCGCTTATAGTTAGATCTTATAATTATTAGTTGAGCTGATAAAGAACGAGAAACATTTATTACATATGGAACTACAACAAAAATGCATAATAAAAAAACTAAATACTAAACAATTAAAAAAAGTACTAAAAAAAACAAATGAGTAACCTTCACTTACTAAAATATATCAATTCCGCGATAATATAGTCTAAAATCATTTATGTTTACTTTAAATTTCTCTTAGACCTATTTAAAAAAAACACTTTCTACACTCATAGGATTTTCTCCTGTGTCGTGGGTACCATGGACACACACAAGATGAATACACAAACACCCAGAGAACATGAATCTATACTCATCATTCAGATACCTGTCTGGTCGGGAATCGAATCCGGGACCCATTGCGATCAGTATGGTAACCGCTCCGCCACGCGGGTCGTCAAAATAATAACAATGTTAAGCGCTACTGTGTTACATTTAAAAGGAAATCAATATAGAAGGGAATCACATGTTCCACTTCAGTTCTAGGGATTAATAACTCAACTATAGCCGTGCTAAGCCTTTACTTATTATTCTATATATAAAATGGTAAATAGTATAGATAATATTTTTTTTTATCCAATATATAAAAGATACATATTAATCAAAAACAAAAGTAATACTTATTACGCCGGCTACTATAAGATGATTTTAGATTTTAACAGTATTTTTACATTTTTATATTTATCGCTTACTATAAATCCATAACCATTAGGTCGTCTAGAATAAATCGCTGTTTAGCGATAAGACCGCCTTTTGTATTGTTATTTAAATTTTGTGTTCTATGTTATCTTTACTTTTTGGTACAATAAAGGGTATTACTATTTTTCTTTTCATTTAATGAAATTAAATTCAAACCAAAGCGAAATGAGAATAACGATAATATAATCTAACAAGCTCGCGCAATGAACCTGTCTTGTCCAGGATTTAAAGGTACCAATGGTAATTATTGGAGTAGCAGAAAACCGTACTAAGACTATGTACTCACAGGCCACTCAAATCTCAAGCAAATCCCATAGTGCGTGTGGACCTTAGGGTCCACTATCCGTTGAACCAAAAGCAGATGGTTAACAATTTCGCTGTGTAACCAAGATTTATATTTCGTTTGCAGTAATTAAGTGGTCTGGACTTAGGTATCTTTATTGAGGCGCGTGGATCTTGAAAGACCAGTCCGATAATTACGGTTAGGGCTTAAGGCCTGCTAGATAAGCTACTTTTTTCAATAGGTCTTTAGCGCAGTCTTTACAATAGTTACTTTAAAAAGTGCTAAGTTCAAGACCGAAGGTTACGAAGAACCCTTTCTATTGCGAATTCGAAGGCACAATGGCCATACTTATTTTTGTTTTGTAACAGTAATAAGCAGTTGTATAGGAGATCTATTTTTATGGGACATTCCAACTTAGTCCTCAGGGATAACGATCTGTCTTTTATTCTCGAGGGCATACCCCCAGGTGGCCGTCCTCAGCGCTACAAAGATGATTCCTGGATGTCCAAAGGAACGCAATCGGAGTTCTCTAAGCGCATTGCCCCATCGGGCTCCTCCTTGGTGAGCAACTGGGCTCGCCGCTCCGTCTGGTCTTCACGACGGTATGCGGCCTCGCATACCGCCGTCCTCCCCGGGGTCGTCTGATCAAATGGTTCGAGCTCCCACTCTTACCGCCCGCAACTCCGGAAGCCCCTTTTAGCGAAACACAGGGTGTTTCGCTAAAAGGGCAGGATACGAAAGGCAGCGTATACCGTAGCCCTATTCTGATCCCGGAACTACAGGGACGAACGTCCTTCTGTCTACGTTAACTTTAACTAAGCATCGGTGGTCAACCTCAGATAAGACATATTATCTGAACTTGATTACACATCTCGTTGAATGGCAGTAGCTACTATCAGCTGGACGACATGCTTGACTGGCACTTTATTAAAACATCACTTCATAGTATAAAGTTGCTTCTCGCTGTCTATCCCTATGTATGCTTAGATCAGCTACGGATTTTAGTGCAGTTTTTTTTAATAAATAGAGTGATTCAAGACGGAGGTTTTTATCTATAATACATGCATACTTTGGTGATGGAACACTAAATTTTAGATTTCTGACTATTAGGCGGTACGAAGTTTGCCGGGTCAACTAGTTGAAGAAATAAACGTGCAAGCAGTCCACCTGATTAAAAGTGGTTACTGCCATGAACATCTGCAATCAACTTCATAAAGGTCAAAGGATCTAATTCAAGTCACTTTAGATGGTTGCTATTCCCGAGGACTATCATCCTCGTATGAAAGTGAGCGGGCGACCGCACGGTACGGTAAAAATAAGTATGGTGGTGGTACTGCACCAGGCGAACCATATTCATCCAACTTCCAAGAAAATGTTAGGTATACTCATATACTATTTCTATAACTAGGAAATAACTATTTTAATTACCTAAACATGTTAATATTCTCACGCAACAAGTAACCTGATCTAACAATGGGCCTAATGTAATACAATTACGCGTAATAATGTTATCTATTGTTGATAATATGACACGATATCAGATGATATTACCGCATGAATAACATTGAAACGTATATGGGAGAATACATAGCATACCACAGATGAGCTAGCCCTGAAGTCTTTCATGGTAGAAATCTTTGTGTGTCGACTACGAAAACACCATCGCCATACTTATATCTGCTTAATAACCGTAGTCTTAAACCACCACACATATTTCTACTTATCTATGCACTGCTGTGTTTTGGTTTGAAGAAAGTAGTAAGGGCGACACACACGCTTTCTACACTCATAGCCCCACAGTAGGATTTTCTCCTGTGTCGTGGGTACCATGGACACACACAAGACGAACACACAAACACCCAGACCCAGAACAGGAATCTAAACTCATCATTCAGATACCTGTTTGGCCGGGAATCGAACCCGGGACCCATTGCGCGTCAGACCGGTATGGCAACCGCTACGCCACGCGGGCGACAATCTCCAACGTAAAGCAGTTCTAGCGTTTCGATGGAAGGGAGTGGTTGCCGGCACACTTTTTTTATGAGGCGGCCATCATAGTCCTCGGGAGTAGCAAAGCATCTTCACACAGATTCCATGTTCTATTTGAAGTTGCTGACAGATGTCTATGGGCGGCAAGTGACCACTTACCATCAGGTGGACTGCATGCTCGTTAGCTATTTCGATCAGATAGAAAAGCATCCTTTTAAAAATAATAATAATTTTAAAAAAAGCAAGCTTTCCTGAGGTATCACAACTTATTCAGATCCATGATCGTATACGGGGTTGACACAGATCTCCATGGACGGCACTGTCCATTTACCACTATTTGCTATTTGAATATTACATGTTATAAAAATATTCCAGAGTATAAAAAAATATCGGTTATCACACACTCCGAACACACAGCAGCTACAAAACCACTATTACTTAGCAGAAAAAAAAACATCTACTTATATGAATCGATTATTGTCGCTAATGGATATCGGCAAATAAGTTTACGCAATATGTCCACCAATTCGCACTTGGCCAGCGCAGTGGACTGTGGCCAAAAACTCTCTCATTCTGAGAGAAGACCCGTGCCCAGCAGTGGGACACTAATGGCTTGTACCCACAATACTGGAAATATAATGAAGATAATGTCTACCCGAAGTCATTGTATTTTTACGTGTTAAACCAAAATGTAGCTACTCTTTTAGCAAAGATAGCAATTTGGTATATGTACTTCGTGATATTTTAATATGACGATTTACGTAAGGGACCGGTTACTATACCGGTCTGACACGCAAAGTTTCCGGTTCGATCCCAGACCGAACAACTTAGAAATAAATTTATATCTTGCATCCTGTATCTGTGTTCTTGCTTAACTAACATAAGACTTAAAACAACCTGTACTAAATCAAGAAAAAAACCATTATAATACTTAACGGGTACTCACGATATGCGGTTTATGAATTCTTATAGAATTCTTTTTGCCGATATTTCGACCCAGTTGCATGGATCGTGGTCACGGCCAATCTGCGGTAGCGGGGAAAAACCGTTGACAAGCACTAGTGGTAAATTAACCTATCTACCCTACGTCTAGTTCGTTTTTCTTTTTTAGGTTCCATATCACGACACACAACACTAACTGTATCCTTAAGCACCACACTTTGCACTATTTGCGATTTACATAAACTAACCACTGGATTCCACGCTTGTGCTAGTTACTATAAACCGCATATCGTGAGTACCCGTTAAGTATTATAATGTATCAATTCCGCGATAATACTAGTCTAAAATCATAAGAAAAAAACCATTTCGGTAGCCATTGTTATGTACATCTCTGAGATTAAAAGTGTCTTCGCAATTTCACAAATATAACAAAATTAACATTTTATTATCGTCTTTAAGACATGTGGCAACTACTACTGCCACTGTGTGAATATCTGTCTAAATAAAACCTTGTCTAGACTGGTCTATCGCTCTATACGACTAATAAACGACGGACGACCGTGTCAATACGTAACGACATCCCATCTTATCATACACGTCACCTCAGTAGCAGTTACCGCTCTATCGCATATTTATCAATTTGTAAATAAGACGGGATGAATTTATTAAGGCTGTAATGGATTAGGATTCGAACACGTGGGCCTTGATAGGCATGATGGATGGGTCCTTATCAATTTGTTAAGGGTCTGTCGGGTACCGGGGATGTAGGTGATGTTTTGACGCCTCTCTTCCTGCTTCTTGATGATAAGAAACGGGAATGAGTTTTAGAATTATTATTGATGTTTTTTAAAGTGGGATCTGACATTGTTACCTTTATGTTCGTTGCAAGGGCAGTAATTCAATATGTAGCATACATGTATCTATTGACAAACGCATAAATTATTTGACGACCCACGTGGCGCAGCGGTTACCATACCGGTCTGACGCGCAATGGGTCTCGGGTTTGATTCCCGGCCAGACAGGTATCTGAATGATGAATTTAGATTCCTGATCTGGGTCTGGGTGTTTGTGTATTCGTCTTGAATGTGTCCATGGTACCCACGACACAGGAGGAAATCCTACTGTGGGGCTATGAGTGTAGAAAGCGTTTTTTTTTTTATTTGGTATACCTGGCATGTTTAGGACAAATTTTCTTTTTAATAAAAATGGTATCGTAAAATGAACCTTAGTGGTTGAACCATGCGTATGTTAAATTATATTCTTATTCGGAAAAGCGTGGAAGACAGACTCCTCGTCAACCCATTATTGTCCCACTGCTGAGCACGGGTCTTCTCTCAGAATGAGAGAGTTTAGGCCATAGTCCACCGCGCTATTCAAGTGCAAATTGGTAGAGGATAGACTACTTATTACTAAAACTAACAACTTTATTCCCAAGCAAATGGTTTCAACCTGAAATAACTGATTTGTTAAAATATCTAAACACTACTATTATTTCATTTCTATAAAATAAAATACGAAAAATACTATAACAATACGTAAGCCTAAGTACATATAAAACGTACATCCAAACGTTAAACAAAGACATACATTTAAAACGGTATATTGAAATTACAATAGAATTTCAACATTACCATTGTGAATAAAAGTCCCAGCTAAACAAGAACACTGAACTAATAAATTTAAAAGTTAGCCCATCCATAAAACGTAAAGGTCTGCGCAAAAAACGGTACCCTAACCAAACTAAAGCTGATAAATCTGCTTAAAATTTCGCATATGGAAATAGGATTAGACTAACGTAAAAGCTACAAAATTGTTTGAATATCTCTACTAGACTCCCGGGGGAGACAGTGAAGGGAAAACCGCAGGAGGCACTGCAGGGCGGAAGGTAATATATCAATGACTCGCTAAGTCAAATGCAAAATTACGATTTGCTGTACATGGGAATGATGAAAGATATTAAACCGAAGAGCCAACTCCAAGTGTATTGGATTTCAAAGTTAGATTACAAGGAACATTCCTTGTTGACCTTTGCCTTGATGAAACACTAATACTATCAGAGGATATTAAATCTTCAATTTATGAAATTGTGGAAATTAATATCAAAGTCAATGTTAACGGTAAAATAAAAAAACGCTTTCTACACTCATAGCCCTACAGTAGGATTTTCTCCTGTGTCGTGGGTGCCATGGGCACACACGAAGACGAATACACAAACACGCGGACCCAGAACAAGAATCTAAACTCATCATTCAGATACCTGTCTGACCGGGAAACGAACCCGGGACTCATTGCGTATCAGACCGGTATGGTAACCGCTTCGCCACGCCGGTCGTTGACACATTTATATAATTACTTATTCTCTGACCACCAAACAAATTATTCTTTTGTAATCATATGCAATTAACAGACACGTGGAATTTTAAACTTTACTAAATCCTTTAATATTTACGATATTTTGAAGAATAACTTCAGCATAAGTTTAATAAGATTAAAAATATAAAGTTTTGAGTATTAAAAAGAGAAAACAGTCTATAAACTGATATTTAATTTCAGTATTTACTTCCCGTATCCAAATTTAATTAACGTTAAACTGAACCCTTCATTTACATATACTATTTAACGACAATGGAATTAACTGTTTAAAGCAATCCGTAACAATTAAAGCAAAGGTTTGATGATGAAAAATTAAAATGAATGGAACCCTAACGTATTTTATGTTTCTCGCTTCACAATTTCTTTTTTAATATCGAGGATTGTATCCAGGATTACGATTTGAATAATGCCGTCAAGAAAGCCTCGGATGAAATAAAGAGCTTATGAATGAGCGAAGTACGGTCTCGAATCTTTTTTATATCGACGCATTGTTTAGCGGTATGTAAATTATGAGTCAGGGACTTAGTCAACAAACACAAGTAAAATATGTAAAGTAAGATGCCACCTCAGAAGAGGTTTTATTAGAGCTTTCGCTGCCACGAAGAATTGCTTTAATGAAGAAAAGAAAGCTAGTTTGTTGTATCATCATACGGAGTGAAACAATTTTTAAGTCAAAGAAGATTTTTGTTTGTAGAGTTTTTATTTAAGTTTTATGGTAATTGCCTATAATAATAAAGCAGAGCAGTGATAGCTTAATGGTTGAAACTTGCCCTCTCGATCGGAAAGTCCGAGGTTCAGTCAAACCTAGGCACGCACCACAGATTTGTTTAAAATGTTTTGCGTATTAGAAATTACTTATCACTGCTTTTCGGGGAGAAAACCATCGTGAGGAAACCTACACAGTTCTTTAAAAAAATCTCTGAAGTGTGTGAAGTCCACCAATTCGCACTTGGCCAGCGCGGTGAACCATGGCCTATAACTCTCTCATTCTGAGTGAAGACTCGTGCCCAGCAGTGGGAAACTAATGGGTTGACTAATTTATGCAATTAATTGAGATATCTGATTTAGGTTTGAAAAAACTATGCTGGTTGTTATTTTGTTTGAAATTGTTAGCATCATAATGTTACAATAACAGTACAACTCTTTGTCAACCAGGGTGGCAAAGTGATCACCATACTGGTCTGACACGCAGTGAGTTCGGGGTTTGGTTCCTGGCCAGACAGGTGAATGATGGCATCTGAATGATGAAATTAGATATCTGTTGTGGGTCTGGGTATTTGTGTATTCGTCTTTGTATGTCCATGGTACCCACGACACAGGAAAATCCTAGTGTGGAGCTACGAATGTAGAAACTATTATGTTATGTTACTCTTGTATGTTTGCAATCAACACCAATTCCCCTATAGCCCATCTTATAATCATACTTATAATGGTCTTGCTCAAAATACTTCGATTTTTTAATTATACATTTACTATAATACATTTACATAAAACATAATCAATAACTACCGAAACACTGAGTTCGTTTCGAATAAAATCTGTCATCGCATTACTGACACCCGCGTCAGTAAGTCCGTTTAAGGCTCCAAAATCCTGAAAGCTTCAAATCACGGGCAATCTATCCGAGTACCGCGTACTATAAAAATAATAATTCGTCTCAGTCAGTTCCTGTCCAGAGCATGAGTTGTAAGCGATTTATCATTTTAGCAAAGCGCCTTGGGACTGAGCCGTTCAGGCTTGCTACAAGATTTTCTAGCTTGTTTGCTCTGTATTACATTTTTATCAGGTTCCCATCAGGCTTTTACCTATAAATTATCTTTTACTTAATTTATTATTTACTTTCTTTTCACAACTTGTTTATCGCGTAGTTTCTTCTTGCGATTTTTTTATTACACAAGATTAAAATATCCGCTTGGGAACTAACCGAAATCTAGGAATGGGATTTTTTAGACTTGTAGTGCCGCAAAGTAATCTACATAGTATTTTATCTGAGTTTGATTATAAATGTTCACGAGTGGCATTGATAGATACATAGATGGATGGATGGATGCATTTTTGCTATTTCTGTATTATTACTAACATTACAAAGGCCAAAATACTTATTAAGATGTCGAAATATAGAAAACATAGATATAAAATCAACATTAAGCAACTCACAAACTTCACAGTCATTATCGGGAAAAAGCACATTAAATAACATATAGGAAATATTTCCATTTATTTCTATTCCTTAATGATCAACACTTGAGCCATACAACAGAGCGTTCGTGATCCCCGGACCAACCGGGTGCGACCTAATATCGCAGCACACTGATACTTTTCCATAAAAAATATATTTATTTGCTTTACCTTCCTGTTGTATAGTAGATGCTCTGTATCCAAAATTTTGTAAATATTTTGTATATATTTTGTTGATTATCATTGACTATAATATCATTTTTATGAAGATATCAAAAATTGTGAATAAATACATATGTAAACATAATAATAAAGTGGTCATCCCTGTGGCGTTCGTCTCACTTACGTTCTTCTCAATTCTCACTTACGGTGACTAAGTGCAAGTTTGTTGGATTTCAATTGAAAACTTTATGGAAATTATTTTATTTATAATTTCCAAGTATATATACAATAACTACGTATGCACGTAATTAAGAAAATTAGAAGTAAACGGTTATGTTTTGAATTCTGGTCATCCGGTGTGGGACGGCCTATTTTATATATTTAAACTCATTACAAGATGCGTAATATTTCGGTAGGGTTTTATTGCTTTTTTGTAACGTTTAATAGTTTAAACTTTAACATGACCATTAGTGTTTATTGTTTTATTGGCATTACATAAAATGCTATTAAGATTCATTCCCACATTTAAGATATTGCCTTCCACATCAATCGTAACATTCAAAGTGTTACATCTCGATAATACGTATCGCAAAGCATCAATCCAATTTAATTCACCTATCCATTACTCATTTGGCTAAACAAAAAAGATACGCTAAGGTCCATCAAAAACAACAATCGCTGTCATCATTACAAACGCGGGCCCACTGACCTCGCTTCAAAAAAACCGGTTTCTGACGAGCGGCCGATTAAGTGATCTCCCCGCTGTTCCACCGATTTCGAGTTAATTTCTTCATTTTGTTGCGCCTCAGCCTCACATTCTTGTTCCTTTTGCTTATCTCTTAACATTCCGTCTAAAACTCGAACGGCCAATTTTTCTAATGGCCTTTCCGAAAACACTTCGTGTGATCAAAATTCTCTCTGCGTAATTGTAATGGTCGCCTTGTTACGTCCCGTTTGACAGACGTGAGAGCGATGTGAGTGCTTCTACAGTTCTTATGTAAGGATCAGGTAATGTCGGTGCTTAAATTGATGTGGTCATGCACTCAGTACATCGAAGAACGATTGCAGCCTTCATGGGATATTCACTACGCATACATTGCATATCCTTTCTCCAACAAGGTGGTCTGCATAGTTTATTAAAGAACAATAGCAGAGATTTTTTCTCACACTTACTATTAGAATATAATTTTTTGATAGTTTGTCTTTTGTTAGCGAAAATGTTAACTAACGCCTGATTGACGCCTCCGGTGACCCGAGAGCTGGTGCTTACCTCGGCCAACAAATAAGTTTAGCAATACAGCGAGGTAATGCTGCTAGTGTCTTGGGTACATTTCCAAGGGGCAGCGATTTGGCTCATTTATTCTATTTATAATTGTAAATTTTAGTAAATAAATTGTAAATTTGGGTTATATATTATAATGTTTTCGAAATATACGTATATTATAGTCAAATGTTTATAAAATTCTGTTTATGGGATATGTTTCAATAGGATACAATTTAGATGATCATTATCCCTCGAGTTTGTTGGAAACGAAACAATTACTGCCCTGGATAACAACTCCGATGGAGAAGAAAACGAAGTTACAAAAGCTATTTCGTCACTATCTGTGGATTATTGGGTGGAATCTCGTACAAATACTTTGACGACATGTATTTAGAGGAGGAAAATAGAGTAAAATACGTAGGTATACGCGGTTTATTTTGGTCTATTTACAACCAAAAACATGGAGAGCGTAAAAAACATAATGAATGAATTAGAGCAGTGATAGCTTAATAGTTGAAACTCAATAAACTTAATCAAGAATTATAGGATCGACACCCAGGTACCCCTGATTTTTCTAGAAATTGTGTTCATTATAATTAAATTATCACTACATTACGACCAAGGAAAACAACGTGAGAAAACCCACACAACTGAAGATTTTTTAAAAAGTCCTTAAAGGTGTGTAATGACTATCAATTCGCTCATAGCCAGCGTGGTGGACTATGTCCTAAAACTCATTCTAGGACAAGACACGTGTCCCGGCATAATAGGGTTATTACGAATATTTATTCAACTATTATTATCGAGGTCAGCTTATTTAGGCACCTTGAAATAATATTTATTATACACAAAAATCATATAATCAACGACTTAAAATTACCACTATGGCAGTTAATTGTAATGTAGGATTTCAAATCCAAACTATTAGAACTTCTAAGCTCTCATTAGCTGTATACACTATTTTCTATTTACGATAAAAGTAATTACGAAACAGTTTCATTAAAATTCGAACGAGTATCGATACAATCAGGAATTTTACGATTTCTATCATAAATTTCTATTCTATTAAGTAAATAAATCAGTTGTTTTACTTGTTTCCAATATTTATACTATATAAATAATTCATGCAGATAGCCCATTCGTTATTTGCTTTGTAAAGCCATTGTTTTGATTACAACTATTCATTTTGGTTTTATTCAGAAACTTCGCCGAGTATTGCGATTTTGTACGTTATTGTTGTCGATTTATATAACTCTGATTGTTTGTACATAATTTTCATTAATAAATGTTTCTGTTTTCATATTATTTATTACTTTACCAATATTCAGATTTCTATAAGGATACTAACTGTCCCGACAAACGTTGTTTTACCATATAAAAAATAAAAAATAAATGTTAAGGATGGACAAACCTTAAGGGGTATGAAAAATGGATGTTGGCCGATTCTCAGACCTACTGAATAAGCATATAAAATTTGCAAAAAATTGGTCAAGCCGTTTCAGAGGAGTATGGCAACAAAAACTGTAACACGAGAATTTTATATATTAGATAATGGAAACTTTTAAATGTATAGATGTAAAATGCATTTTTTTGAAATACACATTTTTTCACTTCCATTTACATCAATTATAACTAGCATAAGATTACGATTTTTTTTCTTACAAGTACAATTCTTTAATATAACGTTTTCTAGCTCCGTCAGATTGAAGGATGTTCTGAACATTTAACATAGATTAATAAATATCTTATCCAGACCCATGACCCAGTCAATTATAACCTTGTTGTCAATAATGACATCATCGGGGATTCATCTGTCGTTAGCGAGACGACGCTCGATTTTTGGCATTTTAAATTATAATTAAATTTACTTTGTTGTCAATTTTAATATTTTACTACATTTCTCCACCTATATGTCTACAGTATTGGTTATATCTAATATCTAGTACCTATTTTTTTTTGTTTTCGAGCGGGATACCCTCAAAATGTTCCCGACGCCGAGGGACCGACGCAGGGTTATGTGGGATTCTTACCGCACTAAAACACCCACGGTGGCGGTCTTCAGCGCTACAACGAGGTCTCCAGGATTTCCAAAAGAACACAACCGGAGTCCTCTGAACTCGTTGCTCCGTCGGACTCCTCCTAGGTGAGCGGCTTCCCCGCTCCGTTTAGTCTTTACGACGGTATGCGTCTGTATATACCACCGTCCTTCCCAGGGTCGCCTGGTCGAATGGTTCGAGCTTCCACTCTAGCCGCCCGCGTCCCCGGAAGCCCCTTTTCAGCTTCTTACGATAGGCAGAGGATTCCGTAGCCCTATTTTGATCCCGGATCTATAGGGACGTATATCTAGTAATACTAGCGGTATTAACAACCTATTGTACTTTAAAAAAAAACGTCATCTTAACCCTAACTTTTAATCTTAACCCAAACTTAATTAATTAAAAATCATTGCTCATAGTAAAATGTAGACCTCAATGCTCTCAGTATGAGCTTATTTCGTGTCCTCAATAATTTAATAACTGTTTAAGCTTTAGTTTTTATGCTTATAAATTGTACGCTTACGTTTTCTTATTTATCAGCCATAACTTGCAGTTTACTTTGTAATGATGGACGAAAACGTAAAAAAATATTGTTTTAAGGTAAGACAATAATGTCTTACTAGTATTATAGTTAAACCTGGTTTTCAATTTACTCTTAACTTTAATTTAACTTTGTGCAATTTTGATAAACCTATCGCTTACAAAAAAAATTAAATTATTAAATAATTACGAACGACATAAATAGATCATACAGCTATGTACATCTTAATCTTATCAATTGACCTAAATCTATAAGTTATGAACGTTTATGAGATGTCACTATGAAGGTACAACGTAACCTTCACATTTCTAAGAAAAGACCCCTTGCCGCTGTCTGGCTTAGTGTTGTTTTGTAATAACTGCATACGAACATCGGATTCGTGACCTTGTCAGAGGAGGTCTGAATCTGTTCGTCTCATGACAGCCACAGATTCCGAGGCAGTCGTGAGCGAGATGTCACTCTGATGTTTTTATCATAGGTCGTGGGTCGTTTTTAAGTTTCCGATCTTAGGTGTGTTCTTAGGTTTTTTACAATTGTTGCCTCCGATAAAGTCTTTAGGATCATATGTCAAACCTAACAAAAGGATAGTGGATTAAAATAATACTTGTATAATGTTCATTACATAACGATTTGTTCAAATTACAGATTTATCTGCATTAAAAAAATCTAATACTTTCGAATTATTTAAATCACTTGTTCGTTCAACTGGAGACGGTTTTATATTCTTTAAGATATCTGCTTATATGAAAATTTAAGTAAACATCGTCAATAAGAGCTTGGAGAATGTCGAGTTGGATTTCACATAATGATTCATGACATTTGAAAACAATTGAACTCAAAACAATCTGACCATCATAACTTTACGAGAGTCGACCGTCATCGAGAATGATTTCCACTATAATAGCATGAAAGTCACCGTTAAACATATGAATCAAACGTCAAAAAGTAAGGTCAAGTACGTTAACGCATATCTGAATGCCATATAAGATATTCATATGGCTTGTAACATAACATCCGTGAAATGAAAGCCCTGTCGAATATGTACAGAACGTTTGAATGTAATTAGGCGTAGCCAGTGTATTATAATTTTGATCATCTATTTCGTTCATTAGTTTGTGGTTCCCTAAAGTTATCTCGCTGAATTATCATAATGTAAATATCACATAGAATGCTTATGTTAGCTTAGTTATTATGATTACTATTAAAATTATTTTACTTTTGTATGATACACGAGCTTATTAACAGACCTCAATTATAATAGAAGCCATATCAATTAGAAAAGGGCGAAACGGTATCAACTTTCCTCATCTCCGGGTTCGTATCATTTGATCTTTAAACAAACTTTGTTTCACTGAAATTAAATATCGTAACTGATTATTCCAATCATGGATTCCATAAAAATGTAAGTCCAGGATTTATGTTTGGTCCCATAAATAATTCAATAAAAGCACCCACCGTTAAGTCGAATAGTACAATTGCTCGAATTGAAATAATAGAACGTCGTAAATAAATCTAAATCGGGCAATAAGCCGATAACGATGGAACATTTTAATGACACTCCATGCCCCAATACGCTTATACTGCCCAGAATCGTAAATTTGTTAGTGTAACCAACATCTATTGAGTGCGGTCCATTTTGTTAATACCATATTCCTCGCTTTTGTTTCGCTCGAACACTCAGTAATAAACGAGGTGGCAGATCGTAAAACTGGGCTTTATCGGCATTTGTCCGAGTTTGTTTATAGCCTTACAGGATTACCGGTGTGATTGATTCAACTTCCTCTAAATAAATTTCGGTATCTCCACTCCGGGAAACTTTGTCAGCTCGTTTGTGTAATGTTCTATTAAAATTAGAATGAAAAGAGACATCCTGATCACCTTTATGGATTGATCGTAGTGTAAATAAAGTAAAGAATTCCTTTAACAAAATTTGTTTACCCCACGGCCGGTTCGTTTACGTCTAGTTAGTTTTTATAGGTCCATCAAATTATATAACTCATTTTTTATCAAAGACGGGCTTAGTGAGGCTGCAGGGCAAGAAGTTTGTAACACCCAACGTGAATATATGATGAAGTTATTTACAGAAATAGTTTGTAATCAAATCTATTCGAAGAAAATGGATATTGGTGCCGACAAAACATATGTAAGGCACTCGCTACCATGATATCCGAGTTGTTGCTTTATAAATCGCCTTTGATGGTTAATGTAAATTTAATACACATCCTTATGGCGGTTGAGATACGAAACAATTTTGTTTAAATTTGGTTTGCGTTAATCGTTAGAGAGTATCAGCTCAGAAGCTCATAGTACAAGTTCTCCTCTCGCTTGGTTAATTAAGACATGGATTATCAAACGTTTTGGAGCAGTAAATAAAATTGTAATCTTTCAACGTTAGAGTATAGGCGTCTCCATAACACGCTCTTATCTTAGAATGGTAAACCGAAATGCATGGGGTTTCTTTGATCCCACACCTACGCATGCATTTAAAAGGTAATATCCTTCCAATAATACTAATGCACTGTCAATTTTTAATGTAACTTGTGATAAAGAAGCAAGAAAGACTGTGTATTGAATGTGTACCATTATTCTACTGTAATGGAATTTTGACACTGATGCCTTTTGTTTGTTTGCAGGTAAGTTGACTTTACCGTCTTAATTATGCCGAGGAGTGAGTAAGTTTATTAATCTATATCTGTCTTCTTATAAGTAACTTTATAGATTTATTTCTGTCTATCTTAAATCGATAATATCGATGTACTTTTGGTTTTAAATTATTTCTTTTCTCTTATATTCTTTTCTCTATACTCTAATGAACTTATATCTTTTCTGGGAATAAGAAAGTTTTAAACCATAGTCCACCACGCTGTTCAAGTGCGAATTGGTAGACTTCACACACCTCCAAGAACTTTTTTTTTAAAGAACTCTCGGGTGTGTAGGTTTCCTCGTGATGTTTTATTTCACCGAAAAACAGTGATAATTAATTTCTAATCGCACATAAATCAGTGGTGAGTGCCTGGGTTGGAACCTTGGACTTCCCGACTCAGAGGGCAAGTTTCAACCTTTAGGCTATCACTGCTCAAGGTCTAATGCTCTAATGAACTAAAGTTTACTAACTCCGGCCTAAAAATCCAAGAGAAGAAATTGTTTCGAGGATAATAAATTCTACGGTAAGAAATATTCGAGACGAGAACAATATAAAGTAATTTTCAAGAAGGTAAATAATTCGCATTAAATGATGCCCCCAAATTCATCTATTAGGTACCTATAAAGAATCCGAAGAATTGTCAACTTATTATTGCCTTGGGCTTTCTTGTTCCCGACATCGAAATTACATTAAGAGACTCATTTGTAAACGAAGAATAACTTCGCGAAATATTTTTCCGCGATCTCCGTCTGCATTCCGAAACATTAATTTGTTTGCGCTCCCTTTTTCCCTGTTTCCTCACACTTTCTACGCTTCACCATTAAGCAGGTCACAGACGAACGACAATGGGCGAAAATAGAACAGGATGTAAAGCGTGTTAACACACATCCGACGAAAATTTCCGCAGAATTCAATCGTAGTTCTAAAAATGTAGTTGAAAGATGCCATTGTGATAATTGTAATCATAGTGTTGAATAAATGAAGGTCGATTACAAGGACCCTATACGTACATGGCAGTAGGTCATACTATATTATAATTAGGCAGTACTATTTCTGTGTTATCAAGCATCCTTAAATAATGAATCGAATTAAGGTCATTATCTACCATGTTATACCGTTGGATTTAGACGGCACAGGATTGGTTAGAGTGGCGCCATTTAGGGAAATCCAGCAGTGGACCTCAAAAGGCTTATGAATGGATTTACCATGCTACTATTAAGAAATTGTTGAATATCATACTATCTCTAGCATATGTATATATATACATGCTATAACCATAAAGTAACTTGTACCTTACTTTTGATTTTTTGTCTATACTACAATAAAAAAGTATTCTGACAAATTTAACAGGTCTGTAACTCTGTAACGAAATATATTTTTTACGTTAAAGACGAATTTGATTCTTGATTAACTTCAAGGAATTTATGTATTTAATAATTGATATGTAGATGTGTAGTGTGATTGATTGATTTCATTGCAAAATGCAGAGATTTAACTATATGCTTTTAAGTATTTCATAACTGTAATACCAATTGTAACATCTACAATACAATTACAATAAAATACAATACAATTGGACAACAATGTTCACTGTAAAGTCGGTCATCTGAACTGTGCCTTAAGCGAAAGTTTCGAAGATATAAGTCACGTCAAAACTTTTTGTTACACGAAGCAAGTTACTATAGAACAAACTGATTAAATGCTTTAATCTTTATTTACTGGAACATCTGTACGTACAATTTCCTTTTGGGATTTATTGCTAAACTTTAAATTAGTCGAAATGAAGTTTACAGTTGGATATCATGTAACTTATGCTTCTGAACCGTGCCAGAGCCAAGGTTTAAAATTGTCGCGTTTTATTTCGTACTGGAATAAGCAAAGTGTGAAAAATTGTTTTTTTTGAAGCAAAATTTAATGCGTCCCAAGGAGTTAAAAGGCTGTATTTAAAAATTATTCGACTTGGCGCATTTCCAATTTTGTTTGGCCCGCATTTGTCCGAGTTCTGCTTTGAGGTCGCTTACTCTACTTTTTGCTAGAGCGTGCCATCTGATCTTTACAATTTAACTCCGGAGCCGATTTAAATGTTTCTATACGGGTTTGCTTTTCTTATTCATCTAGCTTTTTCCGCTTCTTATTTAGTGAACATGGCAATATTTTTCTTTACTAAAAATCTTTACTCTATTTTAAGTCTCAATTTTACAGTTTTCGTAATAAACATCGTAATCAAAACATGTTTACAACTACTACGTTTGATTACTCTGATATTAAAAATACACACTAAAAGTCAATGAAGATGTATCTATGTAAATAATAATATACAAGACTTTTCTAAACTTATAATCCTACACAAGTATTCGTATAAATATTTCGTAGATGATACAAAGCCCCAAAAAGTAAAAACAAACACTAAACCAGGAAAATTCTAAACTTCACTTCATGAACTTTTTACATGTCTGATCCGTCAAGTTATCATTCCACATAGGTTATTATTAAATAAACATAATTTTACATTTAAACCTGTCCATTAACCAACAAGCAATCCAAACGATAACATGTGCGTACAGTATCTTTACATTACGATTTTATATATTTTACAATTAAACTACAAGTCACAGCGTCGACTTCCAAATTTTTTGGACCCCATACATATTTTCCATATTTCTTCCTCCATTGAATCGTAATACAGTCAGTACATAAATAATAGGAATGTCTTTGTCTGATCAGAAATTCTGGCAAAATATGACTTGAATTCAGCTTTCTGGGTCAACGGTCCCAGAGGCCAAGACATGACATGTGGATTGATGTGCGCTATCTACTATTGTATTTTTATTTCTTTGGGTTTTATCATGGTGTTTTGGAGAACGTGTATCAACTGTCTGTATCGATTCTTCTATCGCTTACCGTCTGTATGTACCGTTAAGTTTGAAATTCGTTGGATGTATTTCTGCTTTGAAATGATTGTGCTTAACTTTCCAACTTTTAGACCTAAATTCTCTAATATTCAAGGTCTCTAATATTCAAGAACCCAAGTTACGTGGAGTTTGGAGGCCAAGTGCGGTTAATGCGGTGTAATATAGCTTAAATCTTTACATTCTTAAAGGAAACCCATGCTCACAAACATTTCTAAGAATATACCAGGTTTTAAGGTTTTATGATACAAGACAAATACTACATGAAAATATTTTTTAATATTACACTTTTATTTGTAAAAATCTCTAGAACGTGTGTGGGTATTATTAAGACGGCGGCTTCTTTTATTTCTGCTTTATTTTTTACATTAAAAGTACTACTACTAGTTACTTAGTCTAAAATTAATTCGTAGCCATCTTCATGATTAGCGTTACTTTCAATATAGGTAATTAATTAACGCATTCTATTCTCACAGCCACGCTAGAATTGTCTTGGGTTATATGGACAAAGACAAACACACAAGCTTCTTCTTTTCCGTTTCGCTCTTGGCAGAGCGGTCGTGATCATCATGCAGTCGCATTATTGGCAGATGTAATTTTCCCCACTATCTCACGCCATCAAACACACAAGCATCCAGACCTAAAAGATCTCAATCATTTAGATTTTTACTTGTCCGGGGTTCGAACCCGGAACCCACCACCTGTCAGGTAAGACGACCGCTCCGTCACGGTATTCTTTTAAATATTGACCGGTTATCGGTGGGAGCGGATCTGTTTGTGGCGCGATAAGTCGGTGTCGCCACCCTAAAACGTCCGTTTATTTGTCCGTCTGTGTTTGTTTCGGAAGGCGCGGCGCCTTTATCAAACTGACAGGGTTGAATTCTTTACGTGTGTGTGATATTATGTCCGTAAGGGTGGGAACTTTAATTATGTCTTCTTGACTCTGTAACGTAGAATAGGCTAGCGTGATGTATATCATTACTTGGATAATAATAACAACTCGAAAACGCTTACTCAAAATAAAAAAAAATAACAAGGATTCAAATAATAATGATAAGTTAATATTTAAATGAGTAAAGTAATATTTATAAAAATAAATTAAAAGCCAACTACGGTGTGATTAGAGATTTTTTGATAAACTCGCTTAATGACCAAGAAATAGATAGCCGTTACAGAAAACACTATGACTAGTTGACCCGCCTAAAAGTTATAAATCTAAATTTTTTCTGTATTTTTCTACTGTATTATATGTATTGTACATAAAAACCTTCCTGTTCAATCACTCTATCTATTAAAAAAACTGCATTAAAATCCGTAGCGTACTTTTAAAGATCTAAGCGAACATAGGGTCAGACAGCAAGAAGCGACTTTGTTTTAAACTATGTGGTGATAGTACAAATGTAGTATAGTAGCCTAATAATAATTTTTAAGCAAATTATAAATTTAAAATCGGAATAATGACCTAACATACGAACAACAAAGACGAATAAATTATCATACGAATTTATCATATAAAATCTGAAGTAAATATAATATTAACGTAATAAATTCGTAACATGACACGCACATGTGCTGACTGAGGGCTTTCAGGAGTTCAGAAGTTATTAATTACAACAGACAGACACCCGACCCGAGGAGTTTCTCAGTGAGTAATTCAAAGATTTAATTGGGAACAAATGTGCCGAAAGCTGAGTTGCATTTTTGTTTTTGTAAATAGAGGAACTAGAGGCGAGGTTATTAAAAGATAAATCATAATGAAATATTTATAATATTAAGTATTTATAATATCTGTGAGCAGTGATAGCCTAATGGTTGAAACTTGCCCTCTCGATCGGGAGGTTCAAACCCAGCAATCACGGATTTTATTTTAATTATGTGAGTAGTGTTAGAAATTAATTATCACTGCTTTTAGGTGAAGGAAAATATCGTGAGATAACCTATACACCCAAGAGTTCTTTAAAAAAAGTTCTCGGAGGTTCTCTATGGCCGACAACTCTCTCATTCTGATAGAAGACCTGTGCCAGCAGTGGGACAATAATGGGTTCACGACGAATATCTGTGAGGTGGTAGAACGAGTATCACCGTCACAGCTCTCTTGCGTGAAGCAATTTTTGCGTTTCGGCAGAAGGGTGTGGTTGTCGGCTAACTTTTATTTGAGGCGACCATCTTAGCTTTCGGAAGTACTCATGCATCTGTTTCATTAACTTCAGATAGAACCCTTATTCTGTATGTTAAATATGTTACAAACGGCAGTGACCACACTTACTATCTGGTAAACTAAATGCTCGTTTGCTTCTCCAATCTCATAAAAAATGACTTATATCCATAGGCTACAGTGCTCACAGATTAATAAGCGAAATACTTTTTCTTTATCTGACTACCAGTCCACCTGATGGTAAGTGGTCACTGACGCTCATGGACATCTGTAATTATCTTTATACAGGACATGGGTTGTATCTGAAGTAAATCACAGATGCGTTGCTACTCCCAAGGACTATGATGGTTGCCTCATAAAAGTGTTCCACCACACCCATTATAATTGCATAATAATAGGTACTATTTAATTATTTCGATTTTCCATGACTGCCAATCATATACATTGTTGCCCTTACTAGTCACACAATGAAAGCATACCCTTGTTCATCAGTACACGAGTATTATTTGTCGTTTAACTCTAAAATTATTTCAATTACCGTACATAAACTTAACTCGAATAAATACATTAATCGCTTCACGTACAATTACGTTTCATGGATGTAACGGTAGTCGTCCGAATTTACAATGGGCTTCCATACTCAGAGATAATGGATATTCACGGGTCAATAAGATTGACAAAAGTTAATCATTTTGAAATCCGATAGCTCGGAATAATTGAGAGTAACAAAGATTATCGTTTTATCAAAAATCTGAACGAATTTATAAAATCATAATCTTTGTCTAAGCTTATAATATTCAAAGGACATAAAACATTAATGTAGTGTTTAAAATTTTTATATCTCCGTCTATACGGATCGTGGATTTTCTAGATTTGAAACAGGGCTTTAAAGCAAACACAGTAGATATAATAGCCAATAAGGTATCGTAAGCTAGCTTTCTTTTCGAAATCGTGTAGATATTATGGAAAAATTGAAATTTCGGGCGCATGGATGCATGAAATTATTCTGAAATAGTAAAAATAGTGATCATCACTACTGTAAATTGTAATAAAAACTGAGAGTTCTTTTAAGAAACGTTTTTCAAATGTATGTAATATATCAATCTGTATTAAGCCACCTATATTCCCTGTACTCTTATAGGACACTATTTAAGCGACTATAGCTAACCTCATGTAAAAAACTGTTTTTTTTCTAGTTGGTCACAGATTTGAAATGGGTGATAGTAGAGCCACATACATGGATCTTCAAGGTACAATCAGTGTAGTTCGACCCAGAAGTACCACCGCCACACCTATTTCTAGCGTTATTTGAAGTTGCTTAAACATGTCCATGGGCGGCAGTGACCACTTACCATCAGGTGGACTGCATGCTTGTTTGCTACTTCAATCAGATAAAAAAAAAACCTCATGTGATACTGATTTTTTTTGTTGGTTACAGATATCGAATGGGTGATAGAACCACATACATGGATTAGTTGCTCGTTTGCTACTTCCTTATTATATAATGTAATATGTCGGTGTTGATATTTTAGTTATTGCTATATGTACATAGCAGTGATAGCCTAATGGTTTTAACTTGCCCTTTCGATCGGGAGGTCCGAGGTTCAAACTCAGGCACGCACCACTGATTCATGTGCGTATTAGAAATTAAATATCACTGCTTTTCGCTGAAGGAAAACATCGTGAGAAAACCTACACACCCGAGAGTTCTTTAAAAAAAATGGTTCTCGGAGGTGTGTCAAGTCCACCAATTCGCACTTGGCCAGCGCGGTGGACTATGGCCTAAACTCTCTCATTCTGAGAGAAGACCCGTGCCCTGCAGTGGGACAATAATGGGTTGACGAGAGATATGTACATTCTTATGTAGGGACAAAATATGGTAATTCCTTTTGAATATTTCAGTCAGTCCGAAATACCAAACAAGATTGTTTGTTTCCGAAAAAAGCAGTTTATAAAACGATTTAGCGGAAAGGTAGCGAAATTAATTTAGAATTCTCCTGACAACATTTAAAAATAGAAAAAAGTGAACTCAGCAAAACGACTAACGAGGCACTAATGTGTCGGTCATTAGTGCTTTTACCTCGATTCATATTCGGAGCTTAGAGAGACGTTTCGCCGTCTATGTATCCAGTAGCTGGCAAAATATACGTGGTTTCGGTATACCCCTTTGGCAATTTTTCATTTTTTCGTTCAGACCCAAAATATTTTCGACGTAAATTTTACTAAGTAGTTTCCTTTTATGACGCATTGACACGACTTATTTTGTTAACCCTTTTATTTGTGTCTCTTTTAAAAGCACGCTTTCTACACTGTATTCGTCTTGTGTGTATTGTGGGTATCACCGTCACACATAAGACGATACACAAACACCCAGACTCAGAACATGAGACTAAACTCATCATTCAGAAACCTGGCCGGGAATCGAAACCGGGACTCATTGCACGTCAGACCGGTATGGTAACCGCTCCGCCACGTGGTGGTCTCTTGTTTCGTTTTTGTGTTTATTTTATATAAGACCGTGGTTTTATGTGCTACTATCATTTATGTAATTTCGCTTGCGATCTTTCCATATCATATGACACAATACAAAAAAACATATTTCTACTAAACCACTCGTGAACAATGCAGATCATAAGCCTTAAGAAGTAATCGTACGACGTAAGACGTAAGTAAGGCAAGATACTGGAGCTAACTTTCATTACCATGTAAAAAAAACATGATTGTAATTATATTAAAAAAAGGATATAAATAAGAAAAAAGACAAACCCGCTGAGTTTCTTGCCGGATCTTCTCAGTTGAGGTCGTATTCTGATCCGGTGGTAGTGTAAGAAAAAAAATGTAACTGACAATCTGTAAGTGCCCCGTTGGCCTATAGAAAAATAAAGACATTTCATGACATTTCATAAGTGTTTACTCCCTGTTATTTCTTTACATGGAAGTCCATTCAAATTAGTTTCATAGTTTTATTAATTAAACAGTAGTTTCAGGGAGACAGATTTTTTTAACTTCGTTGTTTGAAATGTTTTGCGTTATGGACATATTATGGACATTCAATGCAGAGAACACTTGCCATACATATTGCATTGAAAAAACATTTTTTCCTTCACGTGTCTATGCGTATTACGTATTTTTGTCTTCATTTCTTATTGTATTACATGCGCATAGTATTGTACATGTGTACTAATACGTGGCTGGCTCTCTAATTCTAACCCACATCTAGAAAGTAAAAAAATAATTGACAAGGGTTGAAAGGGTAGGACAGTTTTATTTGTAAAATTGAGTGCTAAGCACTACCGTGTTCTTGTTTGAAGGTTTAGTTAGGAGCGTATGACATCTATTCAACTTAATTCTACATGATAGAAATAGAGGTATCATCAGTGACTAACCTCAACACAACTCTAAGCTAATCGGTGGTGCAAGAGTAGCAATATGCACTACCAGTTCAAACTTACCAGAATGTGGACAACATGCTTTGATACTCGATATCACTAAAAATTAAAAGATACTGTCGATTAAGATAAAAGTAATTAACAGAACGAAACCAATTGCATATGAACGCTTAACAACCGGATTTGGATGCAATTAACTATATTGTTATGTTAATCAGATTTCTCGATGACGCGAGATAAGTATCTTCTTATTGGCTGTTTGCTCATAAGATTAATGTTCGCGCAAATGATTGTTCGTAAATAAATATTTTAAAGCACGGACTTGATTATTAATTGTGAGTTCATGTTAAGGAAATTATTGAAGACTGTAAGTAACATTTAAAACATACTTTCAATCAGTCAGGTGATATCAACAACTGTCATAGAGTCAAATTTGGAAATTAAGTAATGTGTAATCACTAATCAGTTTCTTAATAAAGCTTCACAAAACAAACAAAAGTCATACAGTCATACAGTCAAATTGGGGGATTAAGTAACGTGTAATTAGTTTTTAATAAACCTTTACAAAACAAGCCTAAGCACATTTATTAACTTAAATTCATCAAGCCATAAAGGTTAGATGATGCATAGAAAGAGCGTTAAATATAAAAAAATAAACTTAAATCTGTTTCTACACTATCATTGTTGTAAATATTCAAATTTGCTGTACATTTGATAAAGCAAATAAAACTGTGTATAGTCTAGGTTATGTAAACCATTATTGAAACGCATAACAAACAAAGAAAGATACAATAAAGAAAATGTAAATGAACAAAAATATAAAATAAATACGACCCAGAATTGCCAATTATTGAATACGCGGAAATACATGGAAGTTGAAATAAAAAACGTCACAATCGAAGTAATCCGACGTCATCGCTCTCTGAAACGCGTCGCCGAAACACTTAATGACAAAAAGTCCAACTGCTGCCTTGTCAAAAATGCTGATTAACATATTAAAGTGGAGGACAATGATACAAGAAGCGATAATTACAATGGTTTGCTTGTCGCAATTGTTTCGAACGGATTTTAAACAATTTGTACAAAGGTAATTATCGGAACCTGTCAGGGTTCTACTTTTGGGCCGCTGTTATTTATTCTTTCAAAGGAAATAAAAATGCATTTGACAACGAATGTTTATTATTATTTTTTTTTAATTCAACACGAGGATTTCTGTTAAAGTAGTGAAAAATTCATAAAATTTATTATGTACGAAGTACGACCTTCTCTTAACCATGAAACTAATTACTAGCACTAATTTCATTTCTACTAACTTCTATGCTATTTTGGCCAACATAATTAAAGACAAAGAGTCTTGAATCTTACTGTCTAACTTGATTATATTTTTCTCTTGAGACATTGTTCATATTTGCGGTCGGGGAGGCCTAATTTCAGCAGTTGATTTATGAGTCTAATAACCTAATGTAAACAAAACTTATTGACATGGTAACACAGGGTCAGCGAGTTTATTAACAAATTAACAAATGTGTTATGAAAATGTGTTATGAAAATTATAGCAACATGACTCGCAGTCGTAATAACCCTTCTTGGTTTGATAAGTGACCACCCTTACTCATTGTTAAATCTTTAAAGTTTATTTTTAACATATTACGATTTTATTGAGTTTTAGGCAAAAAATATGTATGTTTAAAATTACGTAGAATGTGAGTTTTGACATAATTACATTTGCGCGATCCACTCCTCGATTTAATAAAAAAGAATAATTAACCAATAGTTCTACATTTTTTTTCATCTTGTAGAACTTTAATTTTAATGGTCCATGTTTTTAAAAACAGACAAGAAATCCTTAAGATGGTACAGTACCTTAAGAAGATAATCAAACTAATACAAGATCTGGTACAAATTGGTATAAAATCGCAAAAGTAGCACCTGCACGCCAGCTTTTATAACGAGTTTGTTTTTCCCGCACAAATTAATTATAATTACGCAAGAGGTAAGAACCGAGTAATTAACAGTTTTTTTCCGCCAAATTACTCAAGTTACGCCGTAATTGCCATCATTATGACGTAGCGGAACTTCAACAAAATTTCAATAAATCTTAAATGGCTGGTGTTAATGTTGGAATTGTAATTAGGTTTTTGCTTAGTAACTTCTTAAATTTTGCTTCCAGTTTCGCTTGTATAATGCATACGAAAGCAAACTGATGCATATACAATACATTATTCAGTTTGATTTTGTTGTGAACAATAGTTTTGAGTGAGACCGATTAGTTTTCAAAATTTCACACCAAACTCAGTAACATTATATATCACCACTTGCGTTGAAAATATTTGTGGGATTATTTCAATGTATGTAAATAATACAAGTATATTAATTTAATATATATGAAAATAGTGTGTTATTTGATACAACTTTTCACTGAGGTAGTAACACCGATCCATCTGTCTTATAACAGTAATATAAATCTACATATCTTCTATTTGTCCGAACTTATATTATTACTACTGCAAATTGCTAATTGGGATTAGCTAGTATCAGTTTTGTATGTAGTATGAGCAGTGATAGCCTATTGGTTGAAACTTGCCCTCTCAATTGGGAGGTCCGAGGTTCAAACCCAGGCACACACCACTGATTTATGTGCGTATTATACATTAATTATCACTCCTTTTCGGTGAAGAAAAACATCGTGAGGATACCTACACACCCGAGAGTTCTTTATAAAAAAAAAAAAAAGTTCTCGGAGGTGTGTGAAGTCCACCAATTCGCACTTGGCCAGCGCGGTGGACTATGGCCTAAAACTCTCTCATTCTGAGAGAAGACCCGTGCCCAGCAGTGGGACAATAATGGGTTGACGACAGTATCAGTTTTACTATTAACATGAAAGACATTGACTGTTTTAATATTACTAATACCTTACACTTCGTGCTTCCTTTTACAAAATGATATCACCCTGTTTGATCATCTCATATCCAAACCTTCACAGCATTGAAATATTCATTAACATTCACATGAATTACTGATATTGCTACTGTTGACTGCATAATTACAATTTCGATGGTACTCACAACTACTTAATCTTTACTAAATCACCGTTAAACAAGTGCATTCTGAATAATCTACTTATCTACTTCATACAATAAATAACAAGCATTGAACACCATTCGTCTGATACGAATGTCTATAAAGTGTTACAATTCTCCAACCAGGAATACGTTTCAAGTTTACATCGATAGCTGTCTTAGGCTTTAGTTATTTACAACTATCCGCGCCTTAGCATAAATACCGGTAATACCTGTAATATTTCAGTCTACAAGGTAGAGCTTTCGTAGCGTATTCTAAAGTATGGCTGAACTAGATCCTTCGAGATAAAAGTTCCTCTAAAAAGGTGGTCGCAATATTTTATAGTGGTTTGAATTTTGTTATTGATACCATGCGGATAATACTTTAGTTGATCTTCAGCGTCAAAGATAGTTTTACGAAGATGTCTCGATGCGAAAATGTACAAAGTTGGTTTGTAAAAAAAAAGGAACGGAAGACAAATTCGTACCACCTCCTTTTTAAATGATTGTCAATTAATATTAAAAGTAAATAATTTATTTTATGGCAAAAAAATATAAGTAGAAAAAAAACTAATATTCATTTAACTTATTTCTAAACTAAAACTCCGACATACTAACCATTATATAAGATCGTCAATATTCTAAAATAATTGTTTTTAAATCAGGATCGGTCGTAAGACAAAGCATTTCAAATTGCAGATGTGCGCTGCATTTTTCTGTTTCAAACGGGTTTTAAGCAAAAATACCCATCTTACAACATTTATACGGACGACAGTTTTTATCACCATGCGTTGCGCAAACATTATCATAATCTACATCATCATTGATATCACTACATAGTATATAAAACAGAGTTGCTTTACGCTGTCTGTCCCTATGTATGCTTAGATCTTTAAAACTACGCTACAGATTTTAATGCAGTTTTTTTCAATAGATAGAGTGATTCAAAAGGAAGGCTTTTATTTATAATCTATGCATAATATAGTGGAAGAACACTGAAAATTTTAGAATTTTGACTTTTAGTCAGACGAAGTTCGCCGGGTCTATTAGTTACGAATATAAGAATCGTTATCGAGTCGTGTTTCTTTATTTTACTTCGAATTTTTCAGTTTGTAAATATCAGAAGCTTTTTGTGACATAATATTTTTCTCTTATTATGCTTTAAAACATTTATTTATATTAAAAAATGCGAAGTCGTGGGAATAACATAGACATTAATAAAAATAAACAGAAATCCAATCGAAGCATATTCTTCTACACGCTTTCTATCACTCATAGCCCCACAATTGGATTTTCTCCTGTGTCGTGGGTACCATGGACACACACAAGACGAATACACGAACATCTAGACCCAGAACAGGAATCTAAACTCCCCATTCAAACCTGTCTGGCCGGGAATCAAACCCGGGATCCATTGCGCGTCAGAGCGGTATATTAACCACTGCGCCATGCGGTCGCGGGTCGTTCTTCATTTCTAAACATTTGATTAAGTCCCGATAACATTTGTCATATCTCTTCAAATATTGTTAAAAAATCGATTTTGTATGCCTCAAACGCTAACAAAGCCGAAGCAGGTGCTTGTATACGAACATTACAAAGTATTTATCTACGTATTGTATTGATATCAGATGCGTTCTTGACGTACCTTCATTATGAGTTTTTAGGGTTCCGTACCCAAAGAGTAAAAACGGAACCCTATTGCTGATACTTGTCAAGGTGGTAGAACCAGCGTAGTTCGACCGGGGAAGTACTACCGTCACACCTATTTCTAGTGTGAAGCATTTCTTGCGTTTCGATGGAAGGGGGTGGTTGCCGGCACACTTTCACATGAGGCGACCATCATAGTCCTCGAAAGTAGCAACGCATCTGTGACTGACTTCAGATGGAACCCATGTTCTGTATGAAGTTGATTACAGATGTCCATGGGCGGCAGTGGTTACCATCAGGTGGACTGCATGCTCGTTTGTACTTTAGTCAGATAAAAAAACTCCGTTGTTCACGTGTCCGTTTGTCTGTCTGCCATCAGGCTGTCTCATCAACCGTGATAGCTAGACAGACTAGACGTGAAATTTTCACAAATGATGTATCTGTTACCACTATGTCAGCAAATACTAAACAAAGAAGAAAATCAATATTTAAAGGGGCTACCATAACTTGTTTTTTTGTGTTTTTTTTAGATAATAGTACGGAACCCTTAATGCGTGAGCCCGACTCGCACTTGACCGGTTTTTAAATTTATACCCACGTGTTGAAAAGGAATTTTCGACGCGACGCAAAAGTTCATTTATAAATATGTAGTCTCGCTTCTCATTATTTTTTAATGAATAACTGGAATTGATTGAACGTATAAAGTTTTATAAATGCGAATAAATTGCCGATACTTGGAAATCGAGGAATTTAAAGTGAAATTGAAATGATTATTTGATTACTACAAGACATGTTTAACATATTTAACATTTTTGAAATACAAAAATCTGTCTGGCCGGGAATCGAACCCGGACCCATTGCGCGTCAGACCGGTATGGTAACCGCTCCGCCACGCGGGTCGTCAACTTAATAATAGAAAGGATGCTTTTTATACTTTTATTGTGTATCTCAATTATATATTATTTAATGAATAAGTCATACTTATTTAATGTAATTTTAGTAATATTGATGTCAATGCATGCCTAATTTTAAACTGTATGATATAAATTTGTTATAATAAATTCCAATTCAAGCTAATAAAATCACCTTTATATACAAATTGCAAGATTTCCTCACAACATTAGTAATTATTTTTATTCCTCGTTTCGTAGGAAAAATGCGATTTTTTGTGGGAATCCATATTTTTAAAATTTGAAATCACATAACTGTGGGTTCGTCTATGTCAGTATAGCGTAAGTCATAAGTCACGTTACCTAATGTCCACCAATTCGCACTTGGCCAGCGCGGTGGACTATGGCCTAACTCTCTCATTCTGAGAGAAGACCCGTGCTCAGCAGTGGGACAATAATGGGTTGACAACGAAGAGAAAAAATGTTCTCGGATGTGGAACAGGACATGGTTAAGTATGTTAAATTTAAATTCCAATAATTAATATCACTATGTCCATATTTTAGCTACCAAATGCATTTACCATTGCATGCATTTACCTACCACGTCAACCTGACGGTATATGCATAAGTAGCTTTGGAAACTGAACTAAGAACGTTGGTCTAACAAGCACTTTAGAATTCGAGGCACCTCCATATCTTTTATTTATATTGTCGTAGAAGTTCAAACGTTTTAGGAATATTGCATCTATGTTTTAAATTTTAAATAACATTTTCTGATACTGCTAGCTGGAAAATTCCATTTTTGTCGGGAAAATACTAGGTTATATTTTACGAAGGCATGAAAGATATTAGAGCTTATTATTTTTATCGTCTTCTGCTCTTTATTTTTCATTTTTAGAATATTTTCTTGTGTGTAATTTTTTTGATGATATTATTACAAAATAATACGCCCCATCTCATTTATTGGAAGTACATAAAGGTACACAAACAAACTGACAAAAATATAGTCTACATAATATGTAGGAATTGAATCCTGGACGTATTACGTAGGAGCATTAAATTAACCGCCATGACAACTCTCCGTGAAATACAATTGTAATATAATATTAATTTACCTAGGAATAAGAAACATCTGGGATATACAACAAAATATCTGTATATTTTTAATTTTGCGCAATCATAAAAAATACATAGATGTAGCTTTAGAATTCTATTAAAATAATATTTATTTTCATTAAACAGAACTATTTGCAACATTTCACATGAACCTAAATTCATCGCCCCATTTAAAAATACTAAAAAGACCATTTTAATACGAAATTAGCTTAAGACAAACACAATGTCGGTTTATATTCAAATGCTCGTGTCAATCTCGAATCAAATCAAAATGGCACTAGACATGCAAATACAGAGAGAGTTGGTGCAAGTATTAGTAAATCAAATCGGCAAGTCGGAACAAACATTACGGGAGCAAACTACTTGGATCCGATTTCGATTAATCTTAGTCTGCGCCATCCTGCATATGCAAGTTCCGAACTGACTTTAGCATGCATTAAGATGCAGAGAGTTCTTGGATTGATTTTGGAAGTGTACTCCTGATGTAATTTAAGAACAGTCATTTGCAATTCAAAATTAGTATTAGTAAGACGCTGACAAAGCTATGGAAATTAGGATGTAACTGGTTATTATTCTTATAATTCGCATTTGTGTATAGTGTGATCATATCTATTTTCTTTTTTTTATTTTAATTTATCTAGTGTTGATAGAGAAAATTTATCTTCATAATTATTAGTTTTTTTTTTTAATTTTTGTCCTGCCTACCTGGTATTTAAATTATATCCTTATTTATAATATATGGTAAATGATGTGTTTATGGTAATATATTCAGATATTTTATTTATCTATACGAATTAAGTATATACCGATCTTTGACATTAACTTCTTTATAATAGTTATTTAGCTTTCATTATGATCTTTATTTCGTAGGAGTAAATCCTAATCAGTTGTTTAATTAGGATTTACTCCTAAGAAATAAAGACTGCAATTGCAACACTGCAATTTATTTATCTCAAACTCAATAAATAAATAAAAACCACACGAATCGCGCCTTTCAATAAATACTTAATTATAACCCTTAACCGCCAACCTATTGACCCGTGCTCCCAAAACGTCAAAATTTTAATTATTATTCGTAACATCTTAATCGTTCAAATCGTGAGTTATCATCGGACGTGCATGTACATGTCCATTCTAAGCGGGAACCTCGGCGTCTTGCCGGAGATATCTGACAGTCATGCTTACAAAGCCTTCGTGCTCCACTTCTCGGTTGCCAAGTGTCTTGTTAACGTGGCCGGGAGATACTTAGATTATTACATTACCCTGTAAGATACTAGTTCTCGTTCAAACCACCCGCTGTGCTCGATGTGCGGCGTCTGTACAACCAGCCATACAGGCACTAATGCCATTCTCTAAATTAACACACCCAACGTCTTCATCTTGTTTGAATTAAATATCGTGCGCTGCAACTTGTGCTGTCAATTGTACACCTCAAGCTGTTCCATTACAATCTTTACATCATTTATCATACTTTACATTGCCATAATTTATTCATAAAAGCTTTCTTGTTTTATTTCCAGCGAGATTGCTTTACATGGTGTTCTCTGATTTCTTAATACGTGATGCGATTCTCTGTATAAAGTCATCGCCGAGTTATTGTAGTTTTATTATCGATAACAATATTTTACACGTCGCCACGTGTAAAATGAAACCGAAACATATTTATGTTACGGTCGTTATAGGATTATGGATCTCTTGTCTTTATAGTTGAGGTTAAGAAACATTTACTTTAGCTGTGTCCAACCCCACTGGTTTTATGACTTCATTAATAATTTAATCTAAAGCCATTTATCTGTAAATAAAATTTCATGGAGCACTTAAAAGTGTTCAGTGACAAAATACTCGGGATAAATGTATACACATAATCTTTAATACTCCTTTCTTTAAAAATACATCGAAATATTTTATTAAATTACCAATTACGAAATAACAAATGAAATAGCCTTAATAGATCTCTCTGTCACACTCCTATTAATGGCTCTAAATGATTAAGTGTTATTAATGTAACCAGCAATAAACACACGACTGGACATTAATGTCTCGCAGCATTAAGCTCTGATCGCCTTAGCTGAATATTTAATGCTCTATACATTAAACATTCAGGTAGTAAATTTGCATCTGTAGGTAGCTACAACTTATCACTAACGACATCTAATACTTTTATAGTGGCGTTTTAAAAATGATTCACATTTTTGTAGACATTTCTCGGTATTAAGTAGAACAAATAAGAGCTTACAGATATGATGGCGCTTATCGGTCATGTAAATACTAATAAAAAACTACTTATGTCTATAAATTCTGATATCATATGATTGCCATATAACTGTTTGAGTAACCGAGTATATTTATTTACATAAAAATAATCTTATGTTACTTTAAAATGTAAATGTGTGCGTAATCAACGTATTGTGAGGATTAAGAGAACAAGAAAGACTTACAATTCTTACACATAACAGATATAAAAATATGGATATAAGTCATTATCATACAATATGTGATTCCTAAGAAAATCCGATACGAAAAGTAAGTAAAGTGTAGTAGCCAACCATACCAAAAGTCATGATAATAAGGCTAAGAATAAAAAAAATGCTAAAACGATACAAGTAATATCCTTGATTATAACGTAGTTTTTATGTGCATTGTATGTATGTCAGGCACATTATTTAATACAATCGGGTTCTCCCCGCGAGCAGAGAAGCGTATGGCGATAAAATATTAAAATCACCAATGGAAGTAAAAAAGAAATAAATTTAGATAACAATTATTCACTCGGAATTAGTATTTATTTTAAACTTTTATGTACGCTTTTTACACCTCTTACTCTAAGCTATGATTCTCTGTAATGTTTATACCGTAAATAAACTTAAAGTAAAACAAAACGCAGAACCTGAATACCTAGGTATATTTTCAATAAAAGGATTCCTCTGGACAACCAAATGATACTCATTACATTATTTTTGTATTTAATATTTATAAATTTATGAAAATAATGTTATGTTCAAGTTTAAAGATTATGGAAAAACACTATAATATTTTATTAGCACTTACCTAGTTTATGTTTATTAAAATGTTTACTTCAACGTTAAATTCGCGTCACGCGATGAAGTGGTGAATATTTCAATACTTTGTTGTCTTTGTCAACCTTGTCTTTTACTCGTTGTTTGATCAACTGATCAACAAAACATAGTCCCATTGCTGACCACGAGGGTCCTATCAGAGTGAGAGTGATTACGCACGACATAGTCCACCGCGCTGGCCAAGTGCGAATTGGTAAACTTCGCCCATTTTTAATAACCTCTTGTTTGTTAAGAGCAATATTTATGTTTCTCTCGTCGTAAAACATTGTTAATTAACTTCTAATAGGCAAATCATTTAGAAAACAATCTGCGGCTCGTGTCTGCGAACTGAACTCGAACCCTTGGTTTAGCGGCCAAATTTCAATCTTTAGACATCCATTGCTCATTTTTACTCGTTACTAGGCGTTAATGGTACAAGTACTTAAGACTGGTCCCGTTTCATAGCTTGGATAATATGGTAATGAGGCTGGGCTTGCTCCAACTCTCCTCGGTCATAAGACTTTACCAGAGCGTACTGGTGTAGAAAATTGTATTTTGTACGTTATAGTTATTTCAAAACATGTGACCTGTGAAATTTAGTCTGAATGTCGCGTTAATGTCACATTATCTTTTGGAAATTCTAGCTGGACAATTTTAGAATCAAAAGCCGAACAGTGTAAAAAAGGTAAATAATTAATTCACTTTAAAAGTAACCCTCATTGCTTGTAATTTTAATGAATAGAATTCACATTTTAGTAATCTGATAATATTTTAACATGTGGTATGTAATAATAAAATTGTTTGCAAAGATCAAAAAGTTTTAAAATCTAATATTTTTGTCTTTGTAAAAATGAAATATATGATTTTTGATCATATCATTTCATCTGCTTTGATCATTTCCGTATAAAAATAAAAAAGAAACAAATAAATGAATTTCAGAATTCAAATCATCTATTTTAAATTCAAACACCAAAAAAGGACAAATATTTTTAAGCAGCCTTTGTCGCACGATAATTTGTAAAGTCAGCGAAGACATAAGCCTTAAATATTTAATGAGAATCTTTATTAAGACATAAATCTCGTATTTCGCCTGTCACATTTTCATAAAATCGCCATTAAAAGTCGAATATTCGTCCACTAATAACGTTTTAAATCGCCGAAGTGTCGCGGTTCGATTACCAAAACTCATTTCATCTGTCGTTCGCATCAATTTATAATACCCATATAACCAATCAAATAGAATTGGTTCTCCGCTGATCCCACTATCGCGTAAATTACTTTTTCATTTGTTACCACGTCTATGGTGGGTACGTGTTTCTTTTATTATTTATTATTAACATCAATTAACCCTTGTCTGACCGTTGCATTTGCATTTGAATGTGTTTCGAAATCATAAATTTGTATCGTTTGTGAGGGCGTTAGTTTATTTTCTTTTGAAGAAGCGCAAGGTGAAAATCGAAGTCCGTTTCAATTAATAACTTTGACGTCGTATTCAGTCGGTTCAGCTTCTTTTTTTATTTATTGCTTATTAATATTTCCATTTAAATCAGTCTCATATTTTTTATTACTCACTGTGATGTCTCAATCAATAGCGAATTATAAGTGATATGATAATGATCTGATATCTTAATAGTCCTTAAAAATTTATTTGTTTACATTATTTTATTGAATTTTATTATAAAATATAAATGTAGTTTTATGGATGGAAGTTTATTTTTATACGTCGGTCTCATTTAAATTATAATACTTATTTAATCGCCATTTATGTAGGATTCTCATAGTTTACATTTTTATTTTAATAAACTTCTCATATTAGAAGTGTATTTTACTTGACCGTGAATTTGTAAAACACCGATCCACGGATGAAAAGAGTTCATAGACTACTAAACTGTAATTTCTTGTCTCTACAAATACCTCTTAACCTATAATCTTATAATACAACACGGAAAATATGTAGTTTGTAAGTTTACAAAAGATCTAAAGTTCACTTGGTAGAACTCCCAAATTGTTTTAGCACTATAAATCTACTTAGCAGTTATAAAATTGTCACATTCCCTATTTTTTAACAATTTCTGTTATGAATATTAACTATCGTATATATCTTAAAATAATTTTAAAACTATTTAATCCATCTCCAGCCTTTAATCTAATTCTAAGGTATTTTGCAGAAAAATACCAAACAACGTAACTGGCGATTTCGATTGATATGTCGGCAACTAAAAATAATCTGGGAACAAAGCGGCCGACCGATGTCTTAATTCCACGAACCCAGTACGAATGGCTAACAATTTGTCGGCCTCGTTGGCTTGATATCTAAATTAGTATGGAGACGTCCCTTCTTTTTTTCCTTGCGATCTTGACGTCTCAATTAATGATATGTAATTTCAAAGATCTGAATCGTTAACGCCTCATATCTTGGTGAAATTGCATTCAACTGCCTTATTTGTTCGATCAGAATTAACAATTTAATCTAGAATCGACCATTTTTTATATTATTGAAAACTTACTTGAAAATTCGTCACTAGCAAGTCCAAAAGTTAATTGTTTCGTGCTATTATCTAATTCAGAATCAAATAAATTATGTTAAATTTTCATTTGTTCATTAATTATTGAGAATAATAAGTTATTTGGGACATGATAACTTAAGGTTTTTTCAGGACCTATACTGTACTTTATCACATGTTACATAAGTATCAGAATAAGGCAAATAATGTATTGGCAATATATGTATAGCCACAAAGAAACAAAACCAAATACCAATGAATTAAGTGGACAATCATACAGCGTAACCAAATTCAAATAATATTGTGCTTTCATTTAGTATGATAGGTATAATTACTCGCCTAAACACTAACAGCAATTAATTGGCAAACAGCCGTTTATTAGATGCGGTCTTTGAAAATCATACTAATAAACATTTATCAGTTATTTATACTCCCTTTGCGGTAAAAACTGATACTGAGCTAAATGAGATGTTTTAAATCGACACGCTTCAATGAATAGCTAAAGTTAAGCTACAGCATTTTCAAAAGAATCTCCATCTATGATATAAAACTGACTTTGAACTGAATAACGCTGTAAGTGATAATTTTCACTAAAACGAAAGTATTAGTGAGTTCCGGCTTAAGAATACTTTGTCAAGAATTAATGCAAAATAATACAATTTGTTTAAGAGCGCCCGTCGGAGCTCGCTCAATGTTGTAAAAACTCTCCTAGCCATCCAGGCCGACTGTATTTATTTTAGTACCTAATTTAAATAAGATAGGACAAGTTCTTTTGTGACTCGGTAGATTCGTAAACAAATTAGCTTTATGTGAGAAAAACATATAATATTTTCATTTAAAAGAACATTAAGAAACTTTGACGTCGGGACTTGAATGCGCCTCGTTAACGAGATGAAACTTTTTAAAGAGCAGATGTTTTGGATGCATGAAAATTATTAGGGTAATTATCACTCTAATAACCGAAACTGTTACTTAGCCTTGTAATTTAGGACGATAATCCCTTGGAGCGTTTTAAAAATGCACCGAATGAGAATGTACCCACAAAACTACAACAATTCATCATAATAGTGCCAGGCAATTACTGTTAGAAGCGTTAATGACGGGCGTCCATTATTAATCTTTAGGGAACTTGTTTTGAAGGTACAAGACTTATAGCGATTTGGATAATAATCTTGTTTTAATAATTACCGAGTTATTTCTCTTCCCACAATCTTGATTAACTCTATTTGTATGTTATTTTTCTTTCTACGCGGCTGCCTTAATTTGGTGGCTTGACAACTCTTTTAAGAATGCTTAATTTAAGTGATTTTTCTTGGCTTCAGTTATCTTTTTTAAGATCGGGAAGGGTGTTTTCTACGAAAGTCACTTGGACGTTTTATTCCAATTGTGACTCTATCTACAACCGTGTCTTTTCTGAGATGCGTTTCTTGGTTTGCTTCCAAATGTCCTTCCGTTCTGAGTGAATATCTAGAAAATATAGTTTTACTATCTTTGAAAATACCGCAGCATAAGCTTTACATTCCGGTGTTTTTTGATGTCACTCACTCCAAAATTCTGCGTACAAGCCACATAATTTCAAATTCATAAGATCCTAAAAATTACCCAAATTCATTCATAAAATTTACATCTTCGAATTTCATTGCGCAAGTTCTTTTCAAACAGAGAAACGGCCTACTGTGCTTAGTTCGGTGATAAATATTAATCACTCACTAACTCATATTTAAATGTTTCCTGCTACTGTTAAAAAATTACGTATGCCCAAAAGAATTTAATTCATAAAGACTTCATTATCATATAGCAGGGCTTGGCGTGTGGGTTGTCAAGTTTCTTTTTATCATCATTACAGGTATTGTTAATGAAATGAGCTGTTATTCTATGTTATATCTCTACTCGGCAATGCTGTGTTTTCTCTTGTGGACAAGGTAGTATTTTAAGTAATTTATTCAACACCGCCTTAACATGTGCCTGTGTAAATTAAAGCAGCTTTTGAATTCTTCATTGAGGTACTGAGTACTTTAATAGGTATTTTACAGATTGTATTAAATTGAAATAATAGGTTTAATATAAAATAATATAATGATTGACTATGGAATGGGTTTTGACGTTTTTTTTAATTAAAAAAAGGAATATTTCGCCATTTACAGATCACCTTAAACCGAATACTCTATTTAAGGCATCAGAATATAAAAAAAACCCTGAACCAAATTTAAAAATACCACCAAGTTTCCAAAGACGAAAAATTTTTTAGATAGATTTACTTACATATTACCTAAGTATATCGTATACCTAAGTATATGGGTCGAAATATTGGCAAAAAGAATTCTAAAATAATTCAAAAAACGCATATCGTGAGTACCTGTTAAGTATTAAAATACCTTTGTATTATTAATGATTATAAACATTTTTGACGCGTGTAATTTTAAACCTGATATCTGAATATAGTAGAATCTTTAACGAAATTTTTAACCGCCTACCTCAAGGTGTGGGAGTTACCACGTAGACCGAGCCGCCTCATAATAATTAACCCAGACATTATAAACACCATTGTCTATAAAATCCTATCAAGTTATCAAGCAGTGATGGAACCTCTGGTGTGTATAAATAAAATTAGCCGCCATTTTGTTTAAGCTCGTTACAGCTCGACGCACGTCAGTGGCCTTCGTAATTATGATGTTAAGCTCGACTTGTATGTATGTGTGTAATGTGCGAATAAGCTACATCAATGTGTGGGAGATGCGCAAGCGCATTGTGTGAGTGTCTGTCGGCGTTTTTGAGTTCGGGCGTTTGTCTAATAATTACTATATACCTTACACCCGCAGGCGTCCGGCCCGTTTTCTTTTTTTCTCAATCACAAGCCTTGGTAGTGACGGCACACGTCTGTTGTATCATACTAATTTGTTATTCGTCTTTGTTTAACCCTCTAACCGGTTTGAAAGTTTTTATAATTAGACCCTTTTGACACAATAGGGACGTTTGAAGAAATATTTGACTGATAGAGAAGAGTTTCTTTTTTTCATCTTTCCTGACAGAAAGTAGCGTGGTGACAAATATAACCTAACTTTGTTTTAATGTTTACTTAAATTGAATCTACCAAAACACAATGTGCCACTAAAATTTTTGATTAACATAAACTTAGTTACTTTTAGCACCTGTAGAGATATACCTATAGATAAAATTACCTCTTTTCACTAACTCTATAAATATAATGCTATGTTGATGATGATGTCAATTGATGAAGTTTTATTTTTAGTGGATTTTATTCTTCTCAAGTTGTATTTAATTACTGAGCAGGAAACTATCAGTGATACACAAATAAATGCAGATGTGAGTATAGTCCATTAGACTATCATGCTCAGCATTTAAGGGTTACGGTTAATCACGATTGTTATCGCTTTTCGATTACGAGCGCACGAAACGCCCAAATATTGGATCAGCACTTGTTGGGAGCGGTGTTGACGTTGATATTAAATTGGTACGTGTTCGTAAAATGTTTACATTCATTATTGATTATATTCATGATGGAACAAAAGATAATGATAAAATGTTTGTTGATTAAACAAAAAAGGTATTTGAAAAGACTGAACAGTCGAGTCTTTTTGTTTTAACAGCAGTGTTCGCCGCTGTATTCTACTCTGAAGATTTACGTAAGGCAGAAACGCATCCTTATGCGTACCGATTTAACGGATTTTACTTCATTCCTGTCTTACTTGGAGTTCATGTAGGATTTCAATTAAACATTGATTATTTCAGGCGATAATTAATTAATAGTTATAACTAGCCCTCTCGATTGAGAGGTAAGAGGTTCAAACCCAGGCACCTCTGATCTATGTGCGTATTAAAAATAAATTATCACTACTTTTCGGTGAAGGAAAAACATCGTGAGGAAACCTACACACCTGAGAGTTCTTTTAAAAAAAGTTCTAGGATGTGTGTGAAGTCCACCAATTCGCATTTGGCCAGCGCAGTGGACTATGGCCTAAACTCTCTCATTCTGAGTGCACTCGTGCACAGCTGTGGGACAGTCCTGAGTTGACGAGATATCAGGTGAACTGCATGTTCCATGGCTACTTCAGTTTCATATAAAATATGCACAACAATCTATACTAATATATAAAGCTGAAGAGTTTGTTTGTTTGAACGCGCTAATCTCAGAAACTACTGGTTCGAATTTAAAAATTCTTTTTGGATTGAATAGACCATTTATCGAGGAAAGCTTTAGGCTATATAACATCACGCTGCAACTATTAGGAGCGAAGAAATAATGGAAAATGTGAAAAAAACGGGGAAAATTATTCATCCTTGAGGTCTTCCGTTGCGTGCGCTGCGAAAACGGTACAAGATACCAAAAATATATGTATGAAAGAATTATTTATCTTAAAATGATCTAAAAAAATGTCCACAGTGACAGTATATGTCTATCTTTTAAGATTAACTCACTAGAACCGTTTTCATGGTAATCAAATTCGGTCGAAATTAGTTAAGAGTTGTATCAACGTAATAATATTAATCATTGTCCAAATAGATGTGTTGTTGATTAAGTGTATTTAATTGTGAACAAAATTGTCTTTGACATCACTTAATTTCAATGAACATCTTAGAAGATATGATATAATTTTAAAATAACACCGATATAAAATTCAGCCGCGCCGCATGATGTGCAAAACATGACGCTGCAAGGAGGAGGGGCGTTGCTTGCGAGGGACGCGGAGAGAGGGGTGAAAATAAAACTAAAAATATAATTGACGCAGAAGTACTCTAAAGTAATTATGTTCTTTTCAAAACTAAATTGTCTAAAATTATAATAGAAAATGAAACGGACAAAGTCGTGGGTAACAGCTATAATTTATAAAGCTGAGGAGGTTGTTTGGAAAAAAAAAATAAGCCCAAAATAACTATTCCACGCAGACGAAGTCGCGGGCATAGCTAGTATGAAATAAACTCATACAAATCGTATTTACATCATAAGGATGCAAAATATACATATCAAAATACGTTTACTTATCAAAATAAATTTAAAATATTTAATCTTTAACATCTTGAATCTTGGACATAAAAATATTCGTTGTGAGTTCAATAGTAAAATTTAACGACTAGCGCTTAAAATAACTTTCGAATTGTATACATAGTGTTTAATAGGTCATTAATAATTAAGATAATATCTAGAGAAACTTCCTTGTTTAGTTGTTTCTGATACACTGTTTCGATTAAAATTAAAGCAAGTTGAGTATGCTAACAATTTGTTAGACCTTGAATCAATGAAATTTTGCTTATGTCTTTTTTTAATCTGACTGAAGTTGCAAACGAGCATGCAGTCCACCTGATGGTAAGTGGTCAATGCCGCCCATGGACATCTGTAATCAATTACACACAGATCATGGGTTCCATCTGAAGTCAATCACAGATACGTTGCTACTCCCGAGAACTATGATGGTCGAAGTGTGCCGGCAACCACACCCTTCTATCGAAACGCAAGAAATGATTCACGCTAGAAATAGGTGTGGTTAGGTGTGGTGGTGGTACTTCCCCGGTTGAACTACACTGGTTCTACCACCTTCAGCAGCATTATACATAGATTATCCAAATAATAAAAATAAGAAGCATTCCAAATTATTATTACTTCACACAATCCTGTCGAATAAAATCAGTACAAAGCTGTTAACGAAATCACTAAAGCCAACACGGTAGCTTACAGACCCCCAATAGAAAATAATAATAGACTCATTCAGAGCAACGCCGATATAAAAGAGATCGTTGAAACAAAAGACCCCGGGGGACTCGAGCTCTTGAGATAAAACAAAACAACTAATGACCCTACAGATTGTAAAGCTCTGTACTCACTATCCGTTTCGTCTGTCCGCCCGCGCAGGATGCATGATATGAGAGCGTGCGTAGGCTTGACATAGCAAAATGCCATGGACTTTTAATTTACTTTACAAAATACAGTTACTTCGTTTTAATAGCAATTAAGATATTGTACCAGAAACATGAGTGAGCAGTGATAGCCTAATGGTTAAAACTTGCCCTCTCAATCGGGAGGTCCGAGGTTCAAACCCAGGCACGCACCACTGATTTATGTGCGTATTATAAATTAATTATCACTGCTTTTCGGCGAAGGAAAACATCGTGAGGAAACCTACACACCCGAGAGTTCTTTATAAAAAAAAAAAAAAAAGTTCTCGGAGGTGTGTGAAGTTCACCAATTCGCACTTGGCCAGCGCGGTGGACTATGGCCTAAACTCTCTCATTCTGAGAGAAGACCCGTGCCCAGCAGTGGGACAATAATGGGTTGACGACGACGACGACCAGAAACATGTAGGTAAACATACTATGATTCATTAAAAAAAATCCACTGACTTCCTATACAGTTTACGCAACATTACCGTTGTAATAACAAATATTCGTTAACTACTGCTTATTTTTCTGCTCCCCTCTATATTAAAATAATCATATCAGTTATCAGTAAAATAATTAAATAGTAAACCATCTCTTTTATATTGTTATTTACTCACGTATCTTTATCTGAAAGCATGATGTGTAAACTACAGAACAGAAAAAGAAACGTCTCTATCCATGTTCATTTCGAGACAAGAACTGGGCAAACGAATGTTGATGTCGAGAAATGAACAAACACAATGAAATTGTTAAGCTACAAAGATAAATACAAAAGGAATTTAGTGTCGGTAGAATCATAAGAGTGGATGTCATGATTGTCGTGTGACGACTCTCATGGGACGATGTTCTAGAGTCCTTGAATTTAATAATTCCACGATTTGAAGCTGAAATTTCGGTCTAATTGGATAAATAAAGAAATGTGAAAACTCAGTTTGAAACAGCAAACGAATTTTTGAGTAGGATTAGGAACAAAGAAATTGGCACGCATGTTAAGAGTTGTTATAAAAACACAAAAATTATGCCAACCATTTTCTAGAGCTAGTTATGGCGCTCTCCCCCCACTAATGGACTAAGTGGACTGGAGTACCAAAATCACTACAAAACGTGCCAAAAAAATACCTATGAAAATAAATAAGTACTTTTGATACCACCACCTCACCACATAAAGTAAGGTAAGGAAGAACTGAAACTGGCAAGCTTAGTTTTCAGGAGATAGCAACGCATCTGAGACTAAATTTATGTGGGACTCTGATATTATTTGGGGTTGGTTACAGATGTCTATAGGCTGCAGTGCCAACTTACCATCAAATCCACTGCATGCTCGTTAGTAAAGGCAAAACTTTCACATTATAAAGAAAAAAAAACAATCTTATGCTGATAAATACATAAACATATCAATGCATTTAATGTTCACGTTACGGAACAAATAATATTAAAAGATGAATAAAACTTATTTTATAAAAAGCTTAAATTGGAATTTTATACAACAATAATCCCTTAAAAACTTTCAAATCGAATTCTGTGGTCATTTAAAATTACCCAACCGAAACTGTGTCAACAGTTAACATTTTAAACGGGGCAGCAGCCAACTATTTAATTTCGCTTTTTACATCAATTGTAATGTCTGATGGTAGTCGGATATCATCACGACAATCCGCGACCGCTTCTCTCTTGTTCGTTCCATTTACTGTATTCTTATTGTTGTTGGTTTTTTGTACTTTACTTGTTGGTTTTGTCGAGAATGTAAAGGAATTGACGTCTCCATCGCGATTCGTCACGCTTCGCTGTCGACGGGATGACGGCGCGATTTTTTCCGCCATTAAAACCGATAGACTACATCCGCTTTACAAAATTTGTTCCTTATTACAACTAAATAGAGTTCACTGTCGCAGTCCCCGCCAAGGACATCGCGTAGTTAAATATAACTGAAGTAGCCTACACGCAGACCCCTTATAGAGGAGTGATGACTTAATTTCAGCCATTTGCCATGGGCGCGGGATTGCATATCTTTAACGTACTGCGCCTTTGTGAGGCGTGCATTTTTTAATGCAACTAGATGCTTGTCTCGTCGATTACACCTTTTTATATCGAAACTGGATAGCATGAGTGCACTTTAATACTTTTTTGCTCAATGTCGGAACATTATAGCTACGTAGATTTATAGCGTCAGCGATTTTTTACCGATCCGATGATTATGTGTATGCTGATTCGATTTTTAATGGGGTTGTAATTTTAAGTGGTATAATTATGTGATTAAGGTTATGTTAAGCTTTTTACCGAGTCTGCAAATTGAGTTTGTTCTTTAATAAGAAAATTATCTACATCGCCATAGTTTGTTTTTGCGCGGCCTATTAAGATATCTTGTTTATTTTACGGTCTTGATAATCTCGAACCTACGTCGCACCGAGCTTTACGAGACTTTATAAGTACGAGTCACAGAGCAACTTAAGAATTTACTGCACAACAAGTCAGTGGGGTCTCAGAGCACTTCTAAGTTTCTCCGAGCGAGAAAGGCAATAGTATAATCACGTGTAAAGTGTGTAGCAGCTCAGGGAAAGCTCTCGGGTTCCCATAGGGATACATAGGATTCAACGAGATTACATCTGGAGTGTACGCACATAAATTGTACTGTATTGTGTACCGCGTCGTCTTCCATCATGGCTGTAAATTTCTCGTGATAAACAATGTTGATATTGTTATATCAAATACCGCCGTATGATTTAAGAGCCACAGTTTCAGATCGATAGTTTCGAAGTTGGAAAGTTGGTCTGTTTGCATCGATTTGCGGTAAAATATGAAGTGACAAACGGTTATCCATACAACTTTGTTGTTAGTTACTCAGAGATATGATGAACTACATTATATTTAGACATTTAAATGTATTTGGCACTTGATTTTGGTTGCAAAATTAAACGTTTAAACCAAAACGTCGTTTAAATTACTGATCACGTCAACATTTAAATCATTAATGGAAGTTATAAATAGCAATGAGTTTGATCCTCCAATGCAGCGTAATATACTTTGGTTGTACTGTGCTTTAGAAATATATCTTCACATTTTGATGAAGAAAAGTGAATCTTTGCTTAATATAATGTGCAAGAGAAAGTACAGAATAAATATCTGATTACACATGTTACTGTTTTGCATGAATAATCATACAATTTAAAAGTCATCAATTTAGTTCAGGATATAGTTTTATCCTTATTACATTATTTTTGAACTCAAACTTGGTAGGCTAATTCCACAATGGTTACTGGCTTTTTTATTTTTTATTATTTTAACTGAAATTACTAAAATGAAACAAAAGGCTTGTATATTATTAACCATAACCTGGTAAAGCGGCGATATAATGAGAAACATTGTTAAAAGTGTAATATTACTATTACATCAGAAATAGTTATTTTAAAACAAATGTCTGTTACGCTTAATGGATATTTCCCGTACGCCATTAAACATTCTCAATTTAATCCCAACAAACATAATACGTCTGTCATGAATTCATTTGTATGACATTGCGGTGCAAATAAGAACTGGCTTTGCTGATAATTTGCATAACATTAACGCGAAACTAGAACGTATTTATTTTCGTAATGATTTAATTACTTCCAGAAACATTGCGATTGCGGACGTGGTAACACAACATGACCTAAAACTCCATTTGGACGATTAAACGTGTAGTTTTAATGCGAACTATTTTTATACACTACGATAACTTTTTCACCGAAGTGCGAACTATGTGCCAAATCGCACTTGGCCAATGTAATCATACTATAATACTATATACTATAATAATATTATAAAGACGAAATTTTGTGAGTGTGTATGTTTGTTACTTCCTCACGTGTAAACGGCATGAGTGATTTTCATATAATTTGGTAGGGAGTTAGCTGATACTCTGGATTAACATATAGGTTACACTTTTACATGAGGCGATCATCTCAGTCCTCGGGAGTAGCAACGCATCTGTCTTCTTCAGATAGATCCTTTGTTCTATATGAAGTTGCTTACAGCTGTCCATGAGCGGCACTGACCACTTACCATCAGGTGGTCTACATGGTCGTTTGCTACTTCAATATTATAAAAAAACACCCGTACCTCGCAGTGGTATAGTAATAGATTGCTGACTGTAAAATATTACTGTAATAGTTACTGATCTATTAATTATAGTTGCCACGTTCATTCAGTAAAAGCTGTTGATAAAATAGGTGAATTTAAATATCAAAAGGCTAAGTGTTAACTAGTTGACCGGCGAACTTCGTTCCGCCTAAAAGTCAAAAATGTAAAATTAACAGGGTTTCTCCACTATATTATACATGTATTATACATGCAAAACTTCCTCTTGAATTACTCTATTAAAAAAAAAACTGCATTAAAATCTGTAGCGTAGTTCTAACGATCTATGCATACATAGAAACTGACAGGGAGAAGAGACTTTGTTTTATACTATATAGTAATAAAAGCTATGAATTATTTCGATTAATTTTTTATTTCATTTTATTAGATTTTTGAAGGGATGTTTGATACACTCAAAGAAACACAAATACACAAAAATTAAAACAGGCACTAATTTTGGTACAAAAGGCCCGATGTCCATATTGAACTTGGTAACGCCGGCATTGAAAATTACCACGAAAACAAGGTACGCCTCTCAAATTGTATAGAATTATACATACATAGATAATTGAGCATCATATTTATCATCCCCAACTCAGCCATTACATACGTCTTCCACGGAAGAGAATATGATAAGTAATTCAATTTCCCTATGTCTTGAACATTAACATAACTAGCGGAAGCTGCGATCATGAGCACTTTAGACCTAAATTACAATTGCCCAAGAAATTTGCAACTGATATTAGATACATATGTTACTATTAACGTTAGCTCTAACAAATATTTTATCTAACTACGATTCTTAAACACCTATTTCTTCTATTCTAAGGTGGTAGAACAATGGTTAGAACGGTGAAGAACCACCGCTATATCTATTTCTAGCGTGAAGCAGTTCTTCCCTTTCGGTGGAAGGGTGTCGTTACCGGCACACTTCATTTGAGGTGATCATCTTAGTCCTCGGTACTAGCAACGTACAACGATTGACTTCCGATTGAGCTCTTGTTCTGTGTGAAGTTATTTACAACTGCCCATGGACGGCAAAGGCCACTTACCACCAGGTGGAGTATGAAGTCCATGCACGTTTGCTACTTCAAATTTAAAAAAAAAAACCTCCTCCTTAAATTGCTGTTGTCTGTTCTATATTATATTAAAGTAAAACAGATGCACAAGTATCGTTATAACTTCTTAGTCCTTTTTTAATTCTTTATCCATATATTTTTTAATTTATTTATGAACTCAAAAAACATTATCAGAAGCAATTATTGAACACTTTGAATGAGATATTTGTATTGTTATTTCATATCAAAATGTAATGGTTATTTCGACTGTTTTAGGGCATCATCAATATTCTTCCTACCACTACACAATACACTATATCAATAGTTGAACGGTCCTTATACATTCATGAATTGTCCCAAGAAATTAAATTGTTATATTATATATGACGGAGGGGGTGGTTCTTTTTCGCTCATCGAATCAGGATAACCTACTGTGGGCTGTGTTAGGGAATGTTAGCACGAGAATAAATTGCAGACTTGATTTTAACACACAGTATATTGCCGAATTAAACTTGTTACAATTACTGAATTAATCAAACTAAATTAAGTAGGCAAGTAATCGTAGCACTAAGAACGCGGGATGATTCTAGAGTGGTCTGCTTCGGCCGACCGTCAACTATAGACTGAGGTGTCGGCCATTAAACTGGTACAACCCTAACTTCATCGAACGCCACTAGATGGCGCTGGCATTCCGGTGTTGCCACAATACCGCCATTTCCGACATATAGATATATTATAACATCCCTTAATCCACCCGACCTCCTTTTCAACCGAATTTCCATGAAATTCTCACCATATAGCTATACTCTGACTGTTATTTTATCCTATGCATAGTGTTACTGAAACCACAGTAATTATAATCAAATCTCATCTCTTTACTTGGGAAAACAAAAACCTAAAAAATGCAACATTTGAAAATAAATAGTGCACATACAAAATTCTAGACCAAAGCAGAGCCAACAACTAGAACTGTAGTGTTGTTAGCTAAATTATAAATGAAGGCCATTCCCCGGAACAATTTGCATTCTAAACATTCGTTGCAAATTTGACACAATGTGGAATTTCATCGCTTTCATACTTTATTATAACACCATCGGTTGTATGGAAATGTTTAGTTTGTTCGTTATTGTTAAATTCATTATCTGAATTTTGTTGCATTATTAATGTTTTGTATTTATTTCTTATTTGTGAAATAACGCTATTAATAATACTATTACGCCAAACTATTCTTAAAATAAAACACACACGCTTTCTACACTCATAGCCCCACAGTGGGATTTTCTCCTGTATCGTGGGTACCATGGACACACACAAGACGAATACACAAACACCCAGACCCAGAACACGATCTAAACTCATCATTCAGATACCTGTCTGGCAGGGAATCGAACGCGGGACCCATTGCGTGTCAGTCCGTTATGGTAACTGCGCCACGCGGGTCGTCAATATAAAAATATATTTTTATGATCACAATGTATTTAATGCACTATTTACAGTCTACTTTGTCGCCTCTTCATAGTCCACATTAATTAGCTAGAGGATGTTGAAAAAGCTCTTCTATCTATGGGTCTCCAGGATCTTTTAATTAGAACCAAGAACTTAAGTATGCTCATATGCATACATATTCATTATTTCACGATTTCTTTCAAGGCTTATGTTTTAAACATATTTTATTTCACAAAATAGGTATTTGTTCTTGAATGAAACCTTATAAACTATAAAATGTACATACATCCGTAAAAACTCATAACATCGACGAACAACGGACAGTTTTAACCGATGAGTATAGAGACGCATTTTTAGCAGGTCTTCCAGATAAAGAACATTATAAGGTTCATTGTAAAGTATGCCCTAAAGTAAATTGAAAAGCAACTCTGGATATGTGTCATCACCCTCATAACATAGTCTATGCTTCTGAACACGACACAGCCATAGATCACAATTTAGTATGACATAACGTAATTAAATTAGCTGAGTAGTTGGCATGCCTCAATTTGCATACGGCGCTATGTCACAAGCGAAGAGCAGTTTTGGAAACGATGAAATTTACTTTGAGTAATTACTTTAAATAATAGACTTACGTTTCTTCTGTTAATTAAATATTGTTGATATAATCCGCCGTAACGTAAATGAGTAATTAAGACGGAGTTGAATTAATATTTGCTAATTAGAAAAAAATAATTATTTACTTATTAATATATACTAGTCACCTGTCACAATGATCGAAATTCGACCCTAATTGAAAGGAAAAAAAACTAAACCTTATATTGTACAAAGTAGCACTAATAGTTCTCCTAATTTAATTAAATTGTAAAGCAATAGCGCGTATTTTGACAAAGACATCAGACATTCTTGATGTTATGTGTTTCATAGCAAGACATTGAATGTTCTATTTCGTTTATTATGTATGTGTTTGTGTCAAATGCAAGGTAGTGAGTGGAATGTGTTTTAGTTGATTTTATGTATGTTTTATGCATTATTTGAAAAAATATTAGTATTGCGCAATCCTTCTCTCCATTAACTACAACCGTGCGTATTTTCATATTTCTCCGCCTGCGGCAAGTATCTTAATAACACGTCACAAATTTTTGCTTCACGTATTAATATATAGATTTAATTGCGCTAGAATTTACGTTAATTATTTAAAATGTATTTGCAGACCTACACTTTATACCTGACGTCGTGAGATGCATTTCATATTATTTCGTTACATTTACCTCCAACTAAGTAGTGGAAAAAAGGTAATGGTAAGTATATTTACAAGCTTTCTTTTGATATTCATGTTAATATTAAAAACATATGGTTTTTAAATATATTGTGTTACTGATGTCACTCTGCCTCATTACATATGCCGAACCCTATCGAGACGCATAGGCTTTAGAGTATATGAAAGAAATAAAGGTTCATTTATTTAAACATTAACTTTGAAGGTAGTAGAACCAGTGTAGTTCGACCGGGGAAGTACCACAGCCACACCTATTTCTAGCGTGAAGTATTTCTTGCGTTTCGATGGAAGGGTGTAGCTGCCGGCACACTTTTATATGAGGCAACTATCACGGTCCTCGGGAGTGGCAACGCATCTGTGATTGACTTCAGATAGAAACCATGTTCTGTATGAAGTTGATTACAGATGACAATGAGCGGCAGTGACCACTTACCATCAGGACTACATGCTCGTTTGCTACTTCAGTCAGTTAAAAAAATCATTCGTACGCTCAAAAAATACTACCCTTCTTCTAGCGCTATCTAGTAAAACTACATTCTGTGTTTTTAAAACACAGTACGAATTGATGCTCAAAGTTGGTTAAAATTAAATTTAAGAAAAACCTATAGTGTTCTAATTTAAAATTCAATGAGAGCTAGCATGGCCTTTTTCTAGCAAGTAATAACCTATGGAGATACAAATCTGTGCCCGTGGCTACGGCGATGTCACATGTAATAGTTCAAATTAATATATGGGGCTTAGCTACCATGGCTTTCCCGTTCAGTGTTCCGATGCTAATCTCCTCTTAGAATCTCTATTCTTCGACATAAATGGCCTTATCGTGAAATGCTTGCTACGTGTATGGGCTAAATTATTATGTAGCTTGGCCTGGAGGTACGAAAAAGAGAATTTTAGTATTATAGCGATCCCGTTCACAACTCCTGTGGTGATCAGTTATTATTAAATAATAATAAACAGTAGTGATAGCCTAATGGTTGAAACTTACCCTCTCAATCGGGAGATTGAGGTTTAAACAGTGGTGCGTGCCACTGTGTTATATGCGTATTCTCTCGTCAACCCAGTATTGTCCCACCGCGCTGGCCAAGTACGAATTGGTGGACTTCACACATCTATGTGTAATGGGCGTATTAGAAATTAATTATCACTGCTTTTCGGTGAAGGAAAACATCGTGAGAAAACCATTCTTCTTTCTTAGGAAGGAGAGTTCTTTAAAAAAAAGTTTTCAGAAGTGTGTGAAATCCACCAATTTGCACTTGGCCAGCGCGGTAGACTAGGGCCTCTCTCATTCTGGGAGAAGACCCGTGCTCAGCAGTGGGTTGTTGTATGTAATAATGGGTTGTACCTAATAATTGTTATCGTGGAAGCAAGATAGGTGCACAACCACACTTATTGTTCTCACTAAGAGTAGTAGTTAATCCATAAAACGTATACTACATTACCATTATTAACTAAATTTCTGCTTTTAAGACACGTATTGATAAATATTATCTTGCCCGATCAGAATTTAGACTAAATGATTATGGAGAGATACCAAAAAGCCTTTACTTGTAAATTCTATGGATATGATTATTTACAATTTGGTGTACAAAAAAACTTTGTCGTGTAGATTTCAAACTGGAAAATATGCCCCATTTTTATGTATATAACGTTACCTAATACTCTTTGTAATAGGTATTTTTCTAACTTCTAAATTTAGTATTTTCTAAAGTTTGTAAACGAACTATTTCATGTCATTAATATATTTTTGGTCACTTCTTGGTTCGAGATTATTCAAAACTTGGTCCCCTTCCTCATTTAACTATTCATAGCCAAGCTTGGCAGTACAACGTATACCAGAACCAATAAAGCATCAACTAATACACCTTGCTATCAGAATTTGCATTTCAAACGATTTCCCTCAGGGTCTCGATATCGGTTAATGTGGGAAGACAGGAATTTAGCCATATTAGACTGTAACGGTTAGGCTGCTTATAAATTTTCGGTTAAGTAGAATTCTTATCAGTAGGTATATTTACTTGAAGCACCTAAATGTTATTAAGTGTTCCATAATACGCTGATCTTTACTGTCAATAATCAGAATAGGTTTCTGTATTATATGATTTTCACTCATATAAATACTCGTATATACAGTCAAAGAAATAAAATAGAAATTCATAATATCCCCAAGACTTGCTGCATACAGTTCATTCAAAATAAGCAAGGAATAAGTCATAGTTCAACATGAAACCTAATGGTACACCTGACAGAAATGAAATGATATGAAAATGAAATGAAATGTCTTTATTTTTGTTCTTGAGGGGAAACCTTCAAAAGGTACCCAAACCCGTGGGAGCGACGCAGGGTTATGTGGGATTTTTACCGCACTAACTCCTCCTAACTAAGGACTCCGGGATCTCGAAATGACTTCAACCGGAATCCTCTGAGCGCGTTGCCCCATCGGGCTCCTCCCAGATAGGCGGCTGGGCCCACCGCTCCGTCAAGTCTTTACGACGGTATTCGACCATACATACCGCCGTCCTTCCCGGGATTGCCTGACCGAACGGTTCGAGCTCCCACTCTAGCCGTCTGCAACCCCGGAAGCCCCTTTTAGTTGCCTCTTATGACAGGCAGGGGATGCCGTAGCCCTATTCTGATCCCGGAGCTACAGGGACTAGGCCTACGGAGGCACTTACAAATTGTCAGTTATATATATTTTTTTTACACTACCACCGGATCGGAACACGCTACACCTCAACTGAAAAGATCCAGCAAGAAACTCAGTGAGTTTGTATTTTTTCTTTGTATATCTTTTTTATGCCATATTGTTTTTACATTGGTTATAAAAGTTAGCTCCAGTATGAAGTACAGAAAATGCAATCAAAGCAATATATAAGTTTTTCCAGTTTTTGTTTCAACTTTAACGATCTATTCAAATCCGGAACTTAATCACCAGGAGCCAGATTTTTCGTCGTGTCAAGAACGTGATTAATAGCTTCCAAATTTTCAAAACCAGTTAAATGTTTCGTGTGTAGTTGCCATTAGACTATCTTAGGTGTCAAGATACAAGCTACGGATGCGGTACATTCTCCTTGAATGCTCTCTATAGAATTACGATATGTATGTATAATTTCTCGGAATTCTCAGAGCACCAAATTGGACTCCATTTGCTAATAAATCACTTACGTATATAGAACATATGTATGTCTCCATGTTATATGTATCCATATACATGTTACTTATCTACACATTTCTGTTCCTCACCTTACTCGTAAAGATTTTTTTAATTACTCACTATTTATGAAGCTTCCCAATTTGTCGCTTCTAAACCCGTTGGTTCAAGTTTATTGTGTACCTTTTTTTCCTTAAGTGTAAGTTTAACATATCGAAGATATAATAAAAACTGAAAATAATTAATTTTGTCATTTAATATGTTATTGCTACTTTTAGGTATATATCATTGATATAATGGTAAATGAATCACACATATGTTTATGGCACTGTTGGGTTGCAAGCGAGCTATCATGCAATGCCGACTCAGTAGGCCATTTAATTCAGTCGTGCATCGGTAGTATTCAGACCATTTATATTGGAGACCATTTTAAACTGTACCCCGAAAGATTCTTTGGATCGTTGAACAACGTCTAGCAACTGGGTCAGGCAGTAACCCGTATCAATTAACCAAACTGAATTGTTCCTAAACTGCAGTGGTCTGAAGCTTTAAACGTAGAACGCGCTGTATGAAATGGTGCACCTTTTCTGCATAATAACTGTAATATAAAACTGCTGTATTCTAGGTCAAAAGAAAACATTTATAAACCTAATACAAAAATTTCAGGACTAAAACATATTAAGTAGAGGACTGCAATAATCCAACTCGACATGGTGCTAAGGTGCTGTGATACGCGTGTAGTATTGTTACTTATCGTGTTCCTGTTCTTGTCATCAACTTTAGGCTGACCATAGATGCATTGCTACCACTGAGGACAAGTTTGAGCCTAGTTCACTATAAGCATGTATTTGCAACATCTTTAGACGAGAACATGACAGCGCTTAACATTGTTATCATTAGGCAGAAAAGGTATATCGGAGGTAACTTCGAAGACAAACCACAAAGAGTTCTACTTAAAAAAGTACCTAACACATCAAAAAAATATTTATTCACAATTAAATGTAAACAAGACAGAAACAGAAACATTGAAATATGTTTAATCCGATGTAATTCCAGTTGACATTTGAGCGTCTTCACGCGTCGCCTGCACTGGAATTGAGTAGAGGACAGCAATAATTCATCACGACATGATAAGGTGTTGTGACACGCGTATTATATAATGTACTTAATGTGTTCCTGTTCTTGTTTTTTGTTAACCTGAGGTTGACTACAGATGCATTGCTACCACTGTGGACAAGTTGGAATGGATTGAATAAGTATATCCTCCTATAGACGAGAATACAGCAGCGCTTAACATCGTTATTATTAGGCTGAAAAGGTGCAGCAGAGGTGATACGGGGACAAACCACTAAGAGTTCCTACTTCAAATAACACATACCTAACAAATGTAATAAAAATATTCACAATTAACTTAGAAGCGTCGAGAAAATGCCAGTGCAATTAAATGTAAACAAGACAGAAACAGAAACATTGAAATATGTTTAATCCGTAGTATTTCCAGTCGACATTTACCCGACTTCACGCGTCGCCTGCACTGGAATTGAGTAGAGGACAGCAATAATTCATCACGACATGATAAGGTGTTGTGACACGCGTGTTATATTACTGTTGATTATTGTGTTCCTGTTCTTGTTCCTTATCGACCTGAGGTTGACCACATTGCTACCATGGAGAACAAGTTGGAACTCCTTGAAAAAAGTATGTTAATACAATTTCCTTTATACATGAACACAGAGCTTAACACTGATAATAATTATAGGGCAGAAAAGGTGCAGCAAAGATGACTTCGGAGATGAACTACAAAGGGTTTTTACTTAAAAACAGTAGATACCTAGCAAATGTAAAAAAGATGTTCAATCAGAATGTACTCAAAAGCATCGATAATATGCCAGTGTAATTAAATGTAAACAATACAGAATCAGAAACATTGAAATATGTTTAATCCGAAGTAATTCCAGTCGACATTTGCCCGACTTCACGCGTCGCCTGCACTGGAATTGAGTAGAGGACAGCAATAATTCATCACGACATGATAAGGTGTTGTGACACGCTTATTATGTATGTTACTTATTGCGTTCATGTTATTGTTTCTTGTCAACCTGAGGTTGACTCCAGATGCATTGCTACCACTGTGGACAAGTTGGAATGGATTGAATAAGTATATCCTCCTATAGACGAGAATACAGCAGCGCTTAACATCGTTATTATTAGGCTGAAAAGGTGCAGCAGAGGTGATACGGGGACAAACCACTAAGAGTTCCTACTTCAGATAACACATACCTAACAAATGTAATAAAAATATTCACAATTAAATTAGAAGCGTCGAGAAAATGCCAGTGCAATTAATGTAAACAAGACAGAAACAGAAACATTGAAATATGTTTAATCCGAAGTAATTCCAGTCGACATTCGCCCGACTTCACGCGTCGCCTGCACTGGAATTGAGTAGAGGACAGCAATAATTCATCACGACATGATAAGGTGTTGTGACACGCGTGTTATATTACTGTTACTTATCGTTCCTGTACATTATGTTGAAAGTGTATCGCATGAGAGTAAAGACGTGAAGTGAAATTTGCATTTTGTGGAAGTAACGAAATTGTTTCAAAGCGCGGTTAGTAAACGGATGTGACATTTGTGTTTATCTTTTTCTAGCACGAAAACGCGTCTTAATTCAATAGGACGTTCCCATAATAGTAATGTTAAGTCTGACTGGATTTGTCAAAATTTTGAATTCATCCTCTTTCGTTCGCACTTTGCAATATATGTATGTACGACATAACAACATTTGTTTGACTGAATAAAACAGCTTATACTCGTAGTACAGAAAGTCTTGTAATTTTTTTATTTCATCTACACGGTTAGAAGTAGTAAAAGAGATTTATTGTTTGAAAATTCATTCATGTTTTACGGGGCTGTTTATAAATTATTTAAAAAAAATCCGTAATGATTTTCTTTTCCATTATTCATACATCATGAATGAGAACAAAAAGTAGCTGTAGTTTCATTATTATTAAGTAGTGTATTGAATTCAATATTTTTAAAGCAATAACGAGTTACTTAAAATTTCGAATTACACATAAGTACCATTAAGATTTGAGTATGCTGTGTTATAAGCCCAAGCTGCTTAAATAATTATTCATTATTTCAAGGACATGTAAAAGCATTTCTTAATAACTTTACATTGTTAATTAAGTTTATAAACTTTTAAAATAACAATCAAAGCGTGCACTTTCACCATAAGTTTGAAGAAAAGCCATTGTATTCATTTCAACGAAATAAATTAAAAAAATAATCACCCTTCAAACCGCGTTTCACAGGAAAACAATGTTATTTATTCATTAAAATGCCTATTAACAATTACGCACCGGAAACCTGGCTGGTTGGCGAGGCGATAATCATCTACGCTTTTTAATTACACCAATAGGCTCCACCCGTTTTTAATTTGTATAGAAACGTCCAATCGCATTACAGGCCGCTGACGTGAGTGTCATTCGAGCGCCGAGAATATTAATCACTCTGTCGTTATGATTTCAAAATTAGAATCCAACGGACTTTTTCTTTTGGGAATGGAAGGGAATGAGATTTCCAATGTGATTCGATCTGACGTTCGGTCGAGAATGACGGTTGTAATGTCCGAATGCATTATGTTTTAGGGATGGAAGGAATTTAACGAAATGTTTGAATTTGGAAATTTATTTCAATTGATAAATGTTTGTTTGCTCTTTTGTTGGACTCACTTACTTTATTATTTATTAAATTAGACATTTACGTGCAATATAGCGCCAAAAATAATACGTTTTTGAAAATATTTTTATGGCGTTTATATAATATGAAAGTAGGAAATGAGCCTGCAGTCAACCTAATGTTAAGTGGTCATTGCCGGAAATCAAACCCAGGTAAAATCACACACACACTCACATGAGGCAACCATCATAGTCCTCGCAAGTAGCAACGCATCTGTGATTGACTTCAGATAGGAATCCATGTTCTGTATGAAATTGATTACAGATGTCCATGGGTGGTAGTGACCAGTTACCATCAGGTGGACTGCATGCTCGTTTGCTACTTAAATCAGATAAAAAAAATCAGAATCTTACTTGAAAAAATTTTACTTTACTCAGAATAACTTGGATATGCATCACTCCTTAACCACGCTCGTCAGACCAAAGCACCTGATATTACTACTGTACAGAAATATGGCGGACTTGCTTCCGGAGTCAAATAACAAAGAGTTCTAGAAACCTTAAGGAACGCAACTTTTATTTTTCTATGCTTAAAATTTAGAGGGGTATTTTTGTATGTTAGAAAAATACAAACCGTATTATATTATTATTACGTACCTGAATATTTTATTATATTACTACTCATTCCGAGTTTACGTAATAATAACACACCCATATTTTTTAAAATGCCTGTCTTGCTTTTTCATTTATAATATTGAAGCAGCCAACGAACATGCACTGCTCCTTATTGTAAGAGGTCTCTGTAAGAAATCTTCAGACAAAACAAGGATTCTATCGGAATCACAGATTTGTTGCTACTTCTGAGGAGTAAGATAGTCACTCATATCGGCATTATGGTAAAATACAAGAATCATTTCACGCTTAAAACATGTGTGGCGGTGGTATCGTCCCGATTAAACCCTATATATGCTAGTAAGTCTGGCTCATACCGTTTTATCTCAGTTTATTTTATAGTATTTTATAAAACTATTCAATTCTACAATAGCTCATTAACAAGTGTCATGCCAGCGCTAAGAATAATTCATAAAGTCAGTCATTGTTATATCTAGTTTAGTTTGGCTCTATAATTTTTATTTGTATTCGACATCAAAAATTAATCAAACACTATGAATAAAATTAATCAAAAAAATGGGAGCTAAATGTATTACATAATCTTATTATAAACTTTTCTAAATTTTGGGATTACTGAACATGTAAATTAGCCGATATCCACATCTTTCTAAATGACTGAAATTACTGCTTCAGCTAGTAATAAGTGTGTTTATCGAATTTCGTGTGAATATTTTTCACGAAGAATTAATCCCATTTAACCAGGGTAGGTACATAAGGATTCTTCACGAACGCTGAACCAAACGGGTTAGAGTATGCGAAAATTGTATATCGGACTCTTTACGAAAAAAGGCCTTAAACTAGGAATTTGTTGACCCATTGACCTTATGGGTCCCGTGTTGTCCGGGGATGTCAGACTATGGACGTTCTTTGTATTGTCCATTGAACATTGACCAACGCTGCTGCTGTCAGTAGCCATTTTGAACTGAGTTCATAACCAACGACTAGGTCTACTTATAATTTATTCTATGACTGATGACCTGAAGAAGACGGCGGGCAACTGTTGGATTGACGTGGCGCAGGACCTCAGGTTGCAGTGAGGCAGGTTAGGGGAGGTATTTGTCCAGTAGCAAACTTACCAGATGGCAGAACCAGTGAAGTTCAATCAGAGAGGTACCATCGCTATACTTTTTCTAGCGTAAAGCAGTTCTTGCGATTCGATAGAAAGTTCTGGTTATCTTGGTCTTTACGGGGAGCAACGCATTCGTAATTGACTTAAGGTAAAACCCATGTTTTATATGAAATTGTATAAAGATGTCAATGGGCGGCAGTGATCGCTTACCACCAGGTGAACTGCATCCTCATTTACTACTTCAGTTTTAAAAAATCTTTTATAGGCTTTTGGAGGGATAGATCGACGATTTATGCAGCTTTTAAAGGACGAAATACATTTCATCCTTGAATATGATTTGACAACTAGTCTTAATTGCTCCTTAGGGTTTAAGCTATCCTAAAATTAACCATAAATGGACGAGCTCTCTATTTAACACACAAATCATCGCAGTATTAATTAGTATATTTTTCGGTGAGGTGTCATCAAATATACTTACATAAAATGAATTTATTAACTCTATCGTTTTGAATCCCACGTTTCTTTTTTTGTTTCTGAATCGAACAAGATTATTAAATTTTAAATATGATTTGATTTGACGTTTGGTGAGGATGATAGCTGTTACGTCGGGATGAATCATGTTGAACTCAATGATGGATAGAAATCAATGATACAAAAAAATAACATTTTAAGTCTATCACAAAACGTTTTACTTCTCACGAGCAATTAACTTTTTTCTTGTATCTTTAGATCCTTAATCTGAGATTAAGATATGTTGATTTGATGTTCATAAAAACTAAACGCTGACTTAAACATGATAAAATATTCGAGATACACTTGCAAGATGCATGATAACATTCTGGATAGCATAACTAAAAATAAATTAAGGCTAAGAGCTCTTTTGAGGAGTTTACCGATATGTCCTACTGTTAATAGCTTTTAGCATCTGATAAAATAACGACTTCCAGATACATTGTTTTTACATATGAAAATCGGAGAAAAGTTATTCTTGATGATTTTTTCTGTATTAAATTAAGATTCGACGGTTAAGTATCAGCGCGATACTTTTAGTAATACCAAGTTGTAACTATCGCACTTAAAAAAGGCCTACAATCAAGACGGGTGTTATTCTTGAAACCGATAACAGATACAATCTTGTGTAACAAGAACGGTACTGTTAAATAAAGCACTTCAATTTAGTCGTCCAAAGTAGCAACAAATGTTTGGTCAAATTCAGATTGGAATTAAATTCTATTTAAGATTGATAGCAGATAGCCATCGGCGACAATGATTTATATCAGGTGATTTGCTCGCTTCAATTTAGTTTCAAAATTGTATTTCCTGTTCGAATGTTCATAATAATTGTAAATTTATCCAAAAAATCCCATTATCTAATCTCGTAACGTCTATTAAATTATCTATTTGAAGCACTCAAAGTTGCCGAAGCGTAACGCTTTCGGTAGTACTAACTCACCACTTAAAAATTACCCATATTCAGTATATAATTTACAGCTGCTCAAGCGGATGCCTTCTCACAAATTACGATACAAAATAACACATTCCCCGACACGACTTGGCCATGGGGAGTTTCGAAATTAACCATAATTGCTTAATTCAGAGCGTATGTTGTTTGCCCAGATCTCGACCGCATAAAGTTCTAAGATAGAACAGGATGGATATACTAAATCCTATGGCGACGACAGGGACAAGACGACTGTAGAAATTGGTCGAGATAAACCCATCTTCCAGGTACAAAATATAACGTGTGAAGGGATTGAAAGTGGAACCATTACAGATGGTGTTTTTACCGCAACTCATAATGACGTTGGTGGAAAAAAAGTAAAAAAATGACTTGTCACTATTTCGGTAAAAGATTATCTTTCCAAAACAAAGAAAGGTATGTTAGTAAGTACTTCTTGATGCATCTCATCAAAAAAGTACTTACTAACAATAGTTAACTTAAGAACACAATTTTAATTTTTGCTACTGAATTCTTTTTGGTTCAAGTTAAGTGTACCATTTTATCTAAGTTACAAAGAGACAAGAGGATATATATGTATCTCGTTGTAACTTTAGGCCAGGAAATGTCACATTTATTTTACCTTCATTTATTTTAGCTTAAACAAGTGAAAATTAAGGTTTTAAAGGAATTAACTATTAATATCTAATATTCTGTTCGGGTCCTTCTACATAATGCAGTTTTAATTTTTAATCAAGAGCCCTAGAACTTTTCGAGGAAAAAAGTAGCTTAGGTCATCTTTGTCAATTGTTTTTAAAATGAAAAAGCTTTACTATCTAAATCTATGAATTATAACAGTGTAGATATAATTTATCAGTTCTGAAGTTATTTAAATAAATATGTGGCTTAAAAACGAAACCAATTAATAAGTACGAGTATAATACTGTCGTCTCAATTAGAAATACAGTACTTGCAAAATAATAGTTACAGGATAAACACGTACATATAAGATATTTTTTGTATTTATTATTAAGGTATTATCTGTACTTCATAATTTTAAGAGTATTAAAGACGTAGATAATGCATTTTATGCTTATGAAAGATATTGATTAAATTAAGGTGACAATAATATCCTAAATATCTATAAACGATCACGTAATCTAACGTACATAAGCTTGACGACCCGCGTGGCGGAACGGTTACCATACGGGTCTAACGCGCAATGGGTCCCAGATTCGATTCCCGGCCAGACAGGTTTCTGAATGATAAGTTTAGATTCATGTTCTGGGTCTAGGTGTTTGTGTATTCGTCTTGTGTGTGTCCATGGTACCCACGACACAGGAAAAAATCCTAGTGTGGGGCTATGAATGTAGAAAGCGTGTATAAGCATAGCATTTTTCGTTAAATTCTACCCTTAAAACGACTTCCAATAGAAAATAATTCCTTCTTCCATCCAGGTGTTATTAACCTTTTGGTGCGATCATCGCAAAAAACACAATTTTGTAAAAATGTCGATATGGGTTTCGAGGGCATAGTGAACGTAGTATAAGGCTTTTATAATTTAGTTATTTCCAAGACCACCGTGTATTTCAATACAACAAAGACGCAAACCAGTCTCACTGCATCCATTACGCACAAAACAACCCCGTGCACGTTTAGGCTTCGAAGGAATATCTTCAAAAAATATTTTAATAATACATGAATAACCAGTTATTGATCGTACGAGATAAGACTGTATCATATAAATAATGGAATACAAAATAAGCGTGCGGCTCATTAGTATGTAGTTACTGTGACTTTAATGACTGCTATAATTTTGTTTTCTGATACCATAATACATTTTGATGAATTTTAAATAAAAAGTAGTTAATACAAAAAAATGCAGCAAACTACATATTTAATAAAACGTTTAACATCTTATACACTGAAACCCCCATACTGATATTCCCTACGCCGTGGTTCTTAAAGATACACAACAAAAACATAAACATCTAGTCTTAAATGGTAACTGACCACATAAATGTTTAACAAACCTTAATGAAGCCTTTGTAGGTTGACATTTGAGGCACCACCACATCTGTTCTTACCTGGGAATAATGAGAGATATATGAATGGTAGTTTTGTTGACAGTTTTCGCTGATTAGATATGTCCGTAGGCAACAGCACACACCATGACTTATGTACTTTATCACACGGTAGAACCAGTGGAGTTCGACCGTGGAGATACCATCACCATACCTACAGCGTGAAGCATTTCTTACGTTTTGAGGGAGTGAGCAACCAGACCCGGTTGCTCACTTTTATATGAAAGGACCATAGTCCTCGGAATTAGCAACGCGCCTGTAATTGTCTTCTGGTAGAACTCAGATTCTATATGAAGTTGCTTACAGATCTTTACGGGCGGCAGTGTTCGCTTATGATCAGGTGGACTATTCAGTCCATTAGTTCATTTGCTTATTCAATCAGGAGAAAGTACTTTAAATGCTGGATAGCTATTTTTAAACTACGAAAAAAAAGACATAAAAAAGACACAAACTAGGAACACTCTAAATAGTGAAAGGATGGTACACGAATCATCAGACACATAAACAACATCAAAGACATACAAACACTAATAAACTTTTCCTTATTTCAGATGTCGCTGTCAATCGAATGACGTCATTAAAAAGGTTGGTACAGTATTTAATGCCGTCCATAAAATGTACGATCGAAAAATATTGCAACTTGCATTTTACGTGCAGCAAATAAGCAAGCGAGGGTCGTAAAATCGTGTTTTAAAGTGTTTTATTTCAGAGCAAGTCATAAATTCCTGGTAGTTTGGTAGTACATGAATGGCTTGCTATAAAATCACTGTCAGGTGAAACGCTATGGGATGCATAATTTGCAAGGTATGAGTAGGTTTCGACGGGAAGTACCAGCGTAGCCTTTTCTAGCGTGAAGTAGTTGAGTATTGTTATGGGTTATACATACAAAATAGTCTCTCCCCCCTTTTTCTGACCACAGACGCCATATTGAAAAAATATATAGCATATGCCACTCTCACAACCGAGTAATATGTTACAATCCGTCAAGTCGTTTAGGCTGTAGTGCGTGCCAAAGACATGGATATACATAAAAACATACATAGATACATAGAAAGAAAGAAAGATCTTTACCTAGTCAATTTTTGGGTTACAATAATATTGATTAAATAAGATGTTTTAAAAAAGGGCGCCAAAATTGAATATGCCGATTAAGGCGTTCTAAATGTATGGCACTCACATACTCGTATTTATCAATAAAAGACTTGCAATTAGACACTATATTACAATGCTGATAACTTTAGCAGATTAATATTTTTGTATTTTTATATTTTTAAATCATCGTTTAAGAATACATCATACGTGTAGTAGCATTATTCTATTAATATATTTTTTTATTTTGGGGCACATATGTGGTCTTTCTTTGTTTTAATTGGTAAGGTACTTTATTATATAACTTTTTGGCCATACAGACCTTACATAAATACATGCTTACATACACTCGTAAACATTACCCTCCTTACGCAGTCGGGTAATAATTGTTTTTTTTTATAAGATTGAAGTAGCAAACGAGCATGCAGTCCACCTAATGGTAAGAGGTCACTGCCGCCCATGCACATCTGTAAGCAACTTCATACAGAACATGGGGTACTATCTGAAGTCAATCACAGATGCGTCGCTGCTCCCGAGGACTAAGATGGTCGCCACATATAAAAGTATGCCGGCAACCATACCCTTCCTTCGAAACGCAAGAACTGCTTCACGTTGGAAATAGGTGTGACGGTGGTACTTCCCCGGGCGAACTACACTGGTTCTACCACCTATTAATTGTAATAAAAAGCACGTGAAACTTGCACTGTATATTTCCCCGCACATTCTAAGCGTATTTCGGTAGCGGCGGAAATTGCGTGCCCGCGGCGCCGGCCATTATAACCTTTTATGGTAACTTTAGAAGCTCATTGGATATGAAAATTTCGTGATTTTTCCCATTTTTAACCGACTTCCAAAAAGGAGGAGGTTATCAATTCGTCTGTATTTTTATTTTTTTTTTTTTTTTTTTTTTTTATATTTGTTACCTCATTTCTCCGGACTGGGTGAACCGATTTAGATGATTTTTTTTTTATTTGAAAGGTAGTGCGTGTCATAGGGTCCCATTTTTTTTTAGTATTTTTTTGACTAGGGCATCCATAAGAAAAACGCATAAGTCTTAAATTTGCATTTTCAATGTACGCGATAAATGTATGAATAACTCAATATCCCGCCAACCGATTTTGATGATTCTTTTTTTATTAGAAAGGATGTACTCCAGGGGTAGTCTGATAAGAGTTTGATAAGGTTCTAATCATAGGATCTTCAACTTTTTGGAGCAAAATAATAAAATTAGTGATAGTCGGCCGAACCTTAGCTGGAGAAGTCCAATTGAGTAAAATATAGAATAAAATTACTATGTAGGTATTTACTATGAAAAATTTGACCTTCAACTCTTCAATCCTGATGATGCAGGGGTACTGCTAGCCTGAACTATAAAAGTTGGTCGTTTGATGTTTGCGAATATATAATGAAATTGTTAAGCAAATTCATGGGACAAAAATTTGACCTTCAACTCCTCAACCCTGATGATGCAGGGGTACTTAAAGCCAAAACCATAGGAATAAGCCATTTGGTGCTTACGTATATGTTATAAGATTACTGAGCAAAAACATAAGATGAAAAATTTGACCTTCAACTCCTCAACCCTGATGATGGAGGGGTACTTCAATCCTAAACCATAGAAGTTGGCAATTTGGTGCTTACGGTTATGTAAAGAAAATACTAAGCAAAAATATAAAATCAAAAATTTAACCTTCAACTCCTCAACCCTGATGATGAAGGGGTACTTCAATCCTAAACCATAGGAGTTGGCAATTTGGTGCTTACGGTTATGTAAAAATAATACTAAGCAGAGGCACAAAATTAAAATTTTGACCTTCAACTCCTCGACCCTGATGATGAAGGGGTACTTCAATTCTAAACCATAGGAGTTGGCAATTTGGTGCTTACGGGTATGTAAAAATAATACCAAACAGAGGCACAAAATTAAAATTTTGACCTTCAACTCCTAAACCCTGATGATGCAGGGTACTGCAAGCCTGAGCCATAGAAGTTAGCCACCTGGTACTAACGTATATGTTATAAGATTACTAAGCAACAATATAAGATGAAAAATTTGACCTTCAACTCCTCAACCCTGATGATGGAGGGGTACTTCCAGAGGGGGCGCCCTGTTTGTATGAATTGTAAAAGTGTTTTATGTTTAATTTTTGTGAATATGTAGATGCACAAAGCAAACTTAGAGGCTTTATTTAAATACAAACATAAAAATATAGTCACTAAAAAGTGTAAAATAAAAACTTTTTAACAAAAAATATCTACCGACTTCCATGTCACAAAAAAGTAAAAAATAATTTAAATATATTTTGGTCTAGAACATACTCAGTACTTAGTACATAGTTCTGAAGTCGGTGCTCATATAGGACGTAGTTACCGTCGTCCAGCGAAATATGTCGAGCACCGACTTCAGGACTATGTACTAAGTACTGAGTATGTTCTAGACCAAAATATATTTAAATTATTTTTTACTTTTTTGTGACATGGAAGTCGGTAGATATTTTTTGTTAAAAAGTTTTTATAAGCTACTGTTTTTAGTTGAGATTTCCATGTCGAAATTAAAAGGAATCATAATTATTTATCCCATAGACACAATTCTATATCTTTACTAAAATAATTGTTCACCAATTCAAACTTGGCCAGCGCGGTGGACTATGGCCTAAACTCTCTCATTCTGGGAGAAGACCCGTGCCCAGCAGTGGGACAATAATGGGTTGATGCGACTAAAATAATTAACATCAGACACGATACTCTAGCAGAGCTCCGCGGTGCCATTTACGTGAAATGAATCTCAACTTTTAATAGAATAGATGGATCTTATAATACAATCACTAAATCTTAAACCCTATTGTAACCTATCAATGTACTTTTAAATTATATTCAGGCGAATGGCATTTCATACACAAGGACGAAAATATTCACAAAAATTAGAACTTATAGAAATTTTCATTGTTATTTATTGAAGTAAAACTTCTTTATCGGGGTTGGAAAAAAAATTAGTGTAACATTTTTTCGTTACGCGCCATATTTTTCTGTTACGCGCCTTTTTTGTCGTCACTTAGGAACGTATCCCTTATAACACCATATATTTTTTTCTTATCCCTACCACGCGTGATATTAGATAGATTATTATAGATTAGATTATTAGATAAAGTTTAATAAAAGCCTTTTATTAAACTTTATCTAATTTAACTTTATTTAACCAATTTCTGTAAAGTTGCATATAGTAATTTTTTTTTTTGAAAAATAACGTCATAAAGAAGTTTCACTTCTTACGAGTGTACGCTAGTACACGCACACATTTTTTCTTAGACCTTTGCACTTTACTTTACAAACAAAAATCTCGTACAGACACGGGGAACTTTAATTTTTTATGTATATACAATATAAAATACATGCGCTTACATATATGATCATATATATACTATATACACAAATGATCAATATGCGAACGAAAAGAAATTGATAGTTGTACTCATTTAAATTTGTTTTACAAGATTTTAAACGTTTTGTATATTATTCGAAGTCATAATAATTTTAAATATATAATATATAAATTAAGAATTAATCTATCAGCACATAAGTACACACGTGGCCATAAAACCTGGAACTTAACTTCAGGATTAAATTCAAAATACATAATCAAAACATCGCAGAAACTAATACACATTCTCAGAAAGTTAGTTTTTGTTTACAAAACCCGACGACATGCGAGATTAACGCATAAATCATCACAAATTACAAACTAGCGTTCAGAATACAAATCCGTAACCAATAAATTCAAACCTGGGATGTCAACGCAAATCTTTTTCTCCGAAACACAGACCAAAAAAGAAGAACGCTTCAGAAACATTATTAACAACTTGTGTTAGTTTATTTTAGACTAATATAATTGCGGAATTAGTCCACTTTAGTAGGTGAAGTAAACTCATTACACATTTCTTTAATTATCATAGTAAAATGGTCGTGGAAATGCTAAATTTTTATGTGAACTTTTTATGAGAATTCGGTTATTATTTGCGTCACTAAGCGACATGGTTTTGATATCATTATATTAATATTGAAATTGTTTTATATCATTTCACGATGTAGTATTGGGCTACAAAGATTCTCTGTATCACTGGACGAAATCAACATAATTTAATTGTAAGTAAATATAATTTGTATTCATTTTGATATAACACAGAAGTAAGTTATGTTTTTTATATTATATTAAAGTTTGCCTGTTTTGTCTTCCTTTTTCATCTAAGTTCAAATAAGTTTATTTATAAGCTGCCAGTATTAATAATATATTCACTTTAGCAAGATACGTCAATATTTTTTGTGCAATCTGCATTTAAAATTTATAGTAAATTAATGTTTTTATTGCAAAGTGCATTTATTTGTCAGACATATAAAGACGCTCACTTCATGCCTTCGAGAAGCTAAGTCTACATAACTTTGGTCTTAAATTCAAAAGTGCGTATTAGCCAGACAAACATGTGTACAGATGTTCTGCGTTCACTTGACGGATGGGTCAGGCGAGGTCGTCCGCCATCTTGATCCCGCCAATCGTCCCGGGGTGCCTGTCAACGAAACGAAACAATTACCGGGATCGTGACTTCATAAAGTGCAGGTTAAGACGGTAATTAGAGATGGGTTCTGTTAAATAAATTGGATGAAAAGATTTTTGTTTCACTTAGAAACGTCTTTATGTGAACTTTTGATTAGGTGTCGGGTAATCTTTGTACTATTTGTTTAAAAAAGCAAGTCGATCTTTTTTTATCAAATTGCATTCGTTTTTCCGTCATATAAAACCCTCACTTCATTCTTTGAAAGGCTAATATAGGTATCAATATTTTAGGTAGATTATTTTAGTCTGACCAAATTCAAAGTACATATAAGCCAGACAAACATGTGTACAGATAGTCTGCGTTCACTTGACGGATGGGTCAGGCGAGGTCGTCCGCCATCTTGATCTCGCCAATCGTCCCGGGGTGCCTGTCAACGAAACGAAACAATTACCGGGATCATGATTTCATAAAGTGCAGGTTAGACGGTAGTTAGAGATGGGTTCTGTTAAATAAATTGGATGAAAAGATTTTTGTTTTACTTAGAAACGTCTTTATGTGAACTTTCGATAAGGTGTCGGGTAATCTTTGTACTATTTGTTTAAAAAAGCAAGTCGATCTTTTTTTATCAAAGTGCATTCGTTTTTCCGTCATATAAAACCCTCACTTCATTCTTTGACAGGCTAATATAGGTATCAATATTTTAGGTAGATTATTTTAGTCTGACCAAATTCAAAGTACATATGAGCCAGACAAACATGTGTACACATAAACTGCGTTCACTTGACTGATGGGTCAGGCGAGGTCGTCCGCCATCTTGATCCCGCCAATCGTCCCGGGGTGCCTGTCAACGAAACAATTGCCGGGATCGTGACTTCATAAAGTGCAGGTTAAGACGGTAATTAGAGATGAGTTCTGTTAAATAAACTGGAGGAAAGATTTTTGTTACCGATCGAAACGTCTGTTTGTGGAAAAGTAGAAAAGTCGGTATCTGGGAACAGTGTATTTGAATATAATATCCACGAAATACGGAAGGTCGAAGAATGAGTATTTTTCAACCTGGGTACCTACGTCACAACTATTTTGATTGGAGGAAAAAATATATTTCGAATTGTGCAAGGTGACAGATAGTTTCACCGAATTTGTACCGCCATTACACAGATGGCACTTATCTCTACCACGCGCAGTTCTTGCATTTAGGTGGAAGGGTGTATCAGCAAGGCAACCATCATAACCTTTGAACATTACATAATAAATCCATTATTAGTTCTGAATACATAACGTCTAATTCACAAACATTTATTATTACGATGTAATCAGAAAATATAAAGATTATGTCAGACATATGGAAAAAGTTTGCCTCTTAATAATGTTAGTATGACATAATCACATAATGGCCAATCGCGTAATAGCCTGGGTCAGGGGTCGGCAGTTAATTTAAAGACGATTAAAATGTTTCGTTCAAGTGTTCACAAAAAAGTTAAAAGCAAATTTATCAGTAAAAATATAAGGTTAGCCAATAAAAATGGTGTACCTATGTGTAATAATATTTTTATATGTATTGATAAACATGTCAGAAATTGTAATATATTACAGGCACTCGGGATATGTAATTTATAATTGGAATTCTTTGTACCGATATATCGACCCACTTTCCTAGTGATCCTACATGGATCACGTTTATGCCAAAACGAAGCAAAATTGTAAGTTAAATAAATTCAAATATATCAATTTCGTATAATATTAATGTACATATTTAAATAATAATTGTTTTTTTTTCTTAATTATAACTGCCATAGTTATATATTTCCTGAAGCTCATCTGTCAAATAGTTCAATTAGATAGGAGATTAGTCTACTACATTAGTCCTGAACATGACTATTCCGGTCTTGAACTTATTCTTGTTTTATGTATTCGTTCACAGTATTTACTAACGTGGGATGAATGAGCAGCTCAAGGTCAACATGACCATAAAGTCAGTCAATAGAAATTATTGTTAACATTTATATATTTCCAAAAGCTCATCTGTCAAATAGTTCAATTAAATGGGAGATTAGTGTACTACATTAGTACAGAACATGACACTTCTGCTCTTGAACTTATTCTTGTTTTATAAATTTGTTACCTAACGTGGGATGAATGAACAGCTCAAGGTCAACATGGCCATAAAGTTAGTCGAATACAAATTATTGTTAACATTATCCATACCGAGAAAGGTCGCTATAAATTAATAAAGTCATTATCCATCTCAACATTATTGCAGCATACGTTTAACTAGCGGTTTATTGACTCGCCAACCAATAATCTCAAACCACCTGTTCTTTAATGAAGATATTTCGTTTCCTCCGCAGGTGTCTGTGATCCCGAGCCCAAATCGACGGTTCATTATGTTGTTCAATTCATTATGCCCTTTGTTTTCTTCAACCGTTTTTTATCCTGCAAACTTTAGTGTCTCTGTTACAATTTATTGTGAAGTCACATTATTAATAGTGGCTGCTTTAACATTGTACGTGATTAAGTTGTAAAGTTAAAACGTTTTATGGACTTGATCGGATCGTCTGCCTTGTTCGGACATGAGGTTTTTAATTTGCTCTAAACAATAGAGGTAGATGAGCCAACAACCGCAGTTTTATTTTGTTCACGATAAAAAAGCAATGCACCGCCGAGCACGTAACAGTCACAACGCATCCTGCTTTTTTTACGTCCAACATCGCCAGTATCGACGTCTCGGCAACATCGTCCTGCGTCGAATGGCTTCGAATTTCAATTACGTGTACTCATTGACATCTAACATTTTGTTTTTAACATCAATGTCATTCAAATCAGAGCTACGTCCTCTAGAAAGCGACTCCATTTGAAGGAAATTAAGCATCAAATTCAATTGTTTGATCTAGTGGAATAGTCGCTATTCCCTATGAGATAATTCGTAAGATTTCGTTTGAAGTCTATTATATAGTCCCACGGCACTGTAGGCCTTATACAAGAATCATTGGAGCCTATATCGCTTGGTTAGGACTACGTCTCAAGGCTTGAAATAAAACTTATTGAATAATATCCGATTAGACGATCATCGGAGCGAAGTTGCTCGATCGTGGATCTACGTTTTATATGGTAATTGAAATGTAATATAAGCACTCGCTTTCGAGACGTTCATTATCAGTGGTTTACGATGATCGGTATCGGTAACACGGGTATGTGGTATGAGCGTCGTATCACGGAATTAGGTATTCGGATAATTATCCATAAACATGGTATCGATTACATGAATTTTAATGAGCGAATCTGATACGTTAGGTTACATCAATTCAAACGAATCGGTACATTTATTTATAAACGATGAAAAAACGACAATGGAAGCGGCAGATGCGGCCTGCACAATTAATTCTATAGTTGTATAATATAACGTCTCTATCCGAGGAAACCATTTCTCCGAAGATTTGACGTGTTATAAATTTCTGTGTGAATGTATTTTTTTCCTTGGGACCCTTTTCGGATGCCATATGCTGGTTATGTTTTATTCAGCCAGGATTCGGTCAGGTTTGTTGGCTAGTTTTTGTATATTCGGGTTTGTAGCATGTTATTAATCTCTGACGGCGCTTGTGGCATGTTTTTCAAATTACAAAATAGCAGGTTATTACATACAAGCTGACGCGATGGCACGTGTTATTGATAGAAATAAATTTATATGACAAAATGTACAGTAACTAAATCTATATCACAATGTTACTTATAACTTGAAATTGTCCTTCTTAATTTAAATGTCAATTACTTAAACTGTAATTACTTCTTACTGTATATTTCTAATTGATGACTTTGTAGATGAAATATTCGACTACATTTTAAGGAACGTCGTAATTAGGAAAAAAACTTTTTAACAAAAAATATCTACCGACTTCCATGTCACAAAAAAGTAAAAAATAATTTAAATATATTTTGGTCTAGAACATACTCAGTACTTAGTACATAGTCCTGAAGTCGGTGCTCGACATATTTCGCTGGACGACGGTAACTACGTCCTATATGAGCACCGACTTCAGAACTATGTACTAAGTACTGAGTATGTTCTAGACCAAAATATATTTAAATTATTTTTTACTTTTTTGTGACATGGAAGTCGGTAGATATTTTTTGTTAAAAAGTTTTTATTTTACACTTTTTAGTGACTATATTTTTATGTTTGTATTTAAATAAAGCCTCTAAGTTTGCTTTGTGCATCTACATATTCACAAAAATTAAACATAAAACACTTTTACAATTCATACAAACAGGGCGCCCCCTCTGGAAGTACCCCTCCATCATCAGGGTTGAGGAGTTGAAGGTCAAATTTTTCATCTTATATTGTTGCTTAGTAATCTTATAACATATACGTTAGTACCAGGTGGCTAACTTCTATGGCTCAGGCTTGCAGTACCCTGCATCATCAGGGTTTAGGAGTTAAAGGTCAAAATTTTAATTTTGTGCCTCTGTTTGGTATTATTTTTACATACCCGTAAGCACCAAATTGCCAACTCCTATGGTTTAGAATTGAAGTACCCCTTCATCATCAGGGTCGAGGAGTTGAAGGTCAAAATTTTAATTTTGTGCCTCTGCTTAGTATTATTTTTACATAACCGTAAGCACCAAATTGCCAACTCCTATGGTTTAGGATTGAAGTACCCCTTCATCATCAGGGTTGAGGAGTTGAAGGTCAAATTTTTGATTTTATATTTTTGCTTAGTATTTTCTTTACATAACCGTAAGCACCAAATTGCCAACTTCTATGGTTTAGGATTGAAGTACCCCTCCATCATCAGGGTTGAGGAGTTGAAGGTCAAATTTTTCATCTTATGTTTTTGCTCAGTAATCTTATAACATATACGTAAGCACCAAATGGCTTATTCCTATGGTTTTGGCTTTAAGTACCCTTGCATCATCAGGGTTGAGGAGTTGAAGGTCAAATTTTTGTCCCATGAATTTGCTTAACAATTTCATTATATATTCGCAAACATCAAACGACCAACTTTTATAGTTCATGCTAGCAGTACCCCTGCATCATCAGGATTGAAGAGTTGAAGGTCAAATTTTTCATAGTAAATACCTACATAGTAATTTTATTCTGTATTTTACTCAATTGGACTTCTCCAGCTAAGGTTCGGCCGACTATCACTAATTTTATTATTTTGCTCCAAAAAGTTGAAGATCCTATGATTAGAACCTTATCAAACTCTTATCAGACTACCCCTGAAGTACATCCTTTCTAATAAAAAAAGAATCATCAAAATCGGTTGGCGGGATATTGAGTTATTCATACATTTATCGGGCACATTGAAAATGCAAATTTAAGACTTATGCGTTTTTCTTATAGATGCCCTTGTCAAAAAAATACTAAAAAAAAATGGGACCCTATGACACGCACTACCTTTCAAATAAAAAAAAAATCATCTAAATCGGTTCACCCAGTCCGGAGAAATGAGGTAACAAATATAAAAAAAAAAAAAAAAAAAAAAAAAATACAGACGAATTGATAACCTCCTCCTTTTTGGAAGTCGGTTAAAAAGGGAATTTTACAGTCATTCATTAATTTATAGAAGAATTACTTATTGTAACGTTTTAAAAATAGCATATCCGCTTTGTAAGATAATTTAATTTGTACGAAGAAATATTAAACTAGAAAAGCAAACAGAGCCGCGAACGTTCCGAAGAGCTACTTAAACAAATCACTTTAATAGCATAATGGATACTATCTATATCATCAATTATTTACAAGACAAGACGTAAAATAATATTTCTACCAACAATATCATAGAGATAAATAGAAATATAGGCCTATTCGTTTATTCTTCCAAAATGTAATTCGTTAAATACAGTTAATTTTGGCGATCTTAATGAAAACTTTGAAGCCTATATATTTTCGTCAAACCATTATTGTCGCACTGCTGGGCTCACGCCCTTCTTCCCGTCTTTTTTAGAATGAGAGAGTTAAGGCCATAGTCCCCCGATGGGGCAGCGCGTTCGGAGGATTCCGGTTGAAGTCGTTTCGAGATCCCGGAGTCCTCCTTTTCAGCGCCGAGGACGGCCACGGGGGGGTTTTAGTGCGGTAAAAATCCCACATAACCCTGCGTCGCTCCCACGGCTACGGGTACCTTTTGAAGGTTTCCCCCTAGAAAACAACAAAAAAAGCCCATAGTCCACCGCGCTAGCCAAGTGCGAATTCGTTGACTTTACACACCGAGAAACACTTCGAGAACTTTTAAAGAACTCTCGGGTGTGTAGGTTTCCTCACGATGTTTTCCTTCGCCGAAAAGCAGTGATAAGTAATTTCTAAAACGCACATAACTTGAGAAAAATCTGTGGTGCATGCCTAGGTTTGAACCTCGGACCTCCCGATCGACAGGGCAAGTTTCAACCATTAGGCCATCACTGCTCTTCTTCCTATATATTACGTACTGTTAAACTGACTGTAAATTATCTGCCAACTACCTCTTAATCTTGTCAGGCTAATCCTATCTGTTTACGTTGTTACACGATATGTTGTAAATAAACAGATGATGGAAGTTAATCTTGAAGATATACGACTTGTGCAAGATCTCTATAAATTTACGTAAGAAATGTTTAATTGTTTGGTTACAAATAATGTAAGTTCTATGCAAGTGCGGGTCACGTGTTCCCATAAATAATATGCGTTGGTAAAAGTGTTGTATTTGACACAAACTGTCAAGTTCATTTAGTTATACAGCTAAGTATGCAATTCACAGACCTTAGTAGAAGTTAATTTTTTGCTTACAATTTATGTAATTTCTATGCAAGTGTATGTCCTGTATTCTCATAAATAATATAGGTTGGTAAAAGTGTTTGCACGCTCGTTTTTGGAATGTGTGGAGTGAGCTTCCTACTGAAGTATTCCCGGAGCGTTATGACATGGGGCTCTTCAAAAAAAAATTGCGAAAAGAGCTCTCTTTCAAAGCCGGCGATGCATTGGCAACTCCTCTGATGATGCAAATGTCCATATGCGACGGTGACTACTTTCCATCAGGTAGCCCCTCTGCCTTATCGCCAGGTTCAATTATAAAAAAAAAGTTGTTTATAGTAGAAGTGAACCTCATAATATAAATCAAAGTCGCTTCTCACTTTCTGCCCCTGTGTATGCTTGGATCTTTAAAACTTTGCAACGGATTTTAATGCAGTTTTTTTATAGATAGAGTGATTCAAGAGGAAGGTTTTTAGGTATAATACATGTTTATTATAGTGGAGAAACACTAATAATTTTAGATTATTAACTTTTAGGTGGAATGAAGTTCGCCGGGTCAAGTAGTTTAGTATAATTAAAAAAAAAAAAAAAACGGCCAAAAATACTGATCGAAATTTCAATTTCATCAATCTTGAATGTTACAGATAAGTAACTTAGAACGCTTTGTGTATGCCTAACACACATCCTTCAAATTATAGTACAACAGAACTTTAATTTATTTTTGCTGGTAGGTTGTGGGTGGTACCTCTGTCATCGTTGACGACCCGCGAGGCGCGGCGGTTACCATACCGGTCTAACGCTCAATTCGGGTCCCTGGTTCGATTCCCGGCCAGACAGGTATCTGAATGATGAGTTTAGACTCCTGTTCTGGGTCTGGGTGTTTGTATATTCGTCTTGTATGTATCCATGGTACTTACGACACAGGAGAAAATCCTACTGTAGTGCTATGAGTGTAGAAAGCGTGTGTCTTTTAACAATTCGACCACCTCTAAGAACTACTCACCGACTAACGACTATTTGCAATATTGCAATAATATGACATCACCCTTATAATATCATATTATCCTGAGATAATATTACTCCAGAGGCACTCAGTGCCATGAAATCAGGTCGGATAAATAGAGCATACTTGAGGCCTGTATTTCCTCTAGGAATTCAATGACGTAGAAAATCCTCACGTTCATGTATATTTATTTAATATACTACCAAGAAATACTAAATAACACCTTGTAGTGTCTTAATATATACAACTGCATTATTTTTATATCTAGCTTTTGAATAGTACAATTTAATTACACTATAATATTTGTAGTTTGATACTTATGCCGGTTCGACAATCGATTTATGATCAAAAGTGTCTATTTTTTTAACTGAGGTCAAGTGTTAACCGTTCGTAAATTCAAATTCAAATATATAAACGAAAGGACTTAAAAATAATTCATTTTTTGATTTAAAACGGTAAGATTTATTAAGTAAAGTTTTTATAATTATTCAAATGCATACACGCACTTTGATTAAAATAATAATACATATTAATGCTACATTACGAAAACAAAGCACGAACTCAAATTTGCAAAATGTAATCGATAAAACTTATATTGCCAATCAAAAGCCAGTAATATTGCTTTTGTATGCAAAAATTATTAAACCGTAACATGGAATCGTCATTAATATACAAATGGATTCAACCCACCCTACGGCGACAGATGGTGAACCCCGCTCTCATATTTATGTTATTTCAAAAGATTTTTTCAACAACAATTCAAAATAGTAAATCAACAAATGGAATCGTTCAAACCCAATGGCGATTCTGCCGCAACATAACCTATTGTTCGATTCGAAAACAGAATTTTACAAATTGACCTGCATGGGCAAATCGCTAATTCTGACAATTCCTATAACTTAATTGTGTAAGAGAAATTGAATTACACCATTATTATTAAAATAATACACGAAATAATAAGTCCCCTCGCTTATAAAGGTGAACTGTAACGAATGCAGGATATTTATTTGCTGACAAAAATAATGGGGTGGAATTTATTTCAAAATAATGAACTATACTTTTACATAATAGTCTCATAATACCCATGATGATATTGACTTAAACAATGAAAAGAATAGTAAAAGGGATGCAATTATTTTTATAGACGTTACAAGATCTCACTGTTCTCAGTCAAAGATATAAGAAAAATAAAATAAAGCGCAAAATAAAATTAAATGGCGAAACATTATTTCAATCAATCATAAGAAAAAAGTAATAGAATACTACTTTTTGCACACTACAAGCATATAAAGCAATATACGAACATAATAATATACATACATACAATGTAGATAAGTCGAATACAATAAAAATAATACAGTGAAAAGTAGGAAACCGTTTGATTCAGAAGGCACAGGACCGGTTGGAGTGGCGTCATTTAGGAAAGGCCTATGTCCAGCATTAGACCTCAAAGGGCTGATAGATGGATGGATGGATGATGCATGAAAAGTAGGAAATGCACTCTTGGAATTATTACCGACAAAAAATTATACCACTTCGCTGAACACCATTCTCCTATCATTAAAAAAAATTACCTTATGTTTTCTCCATAGAGACCAAAGATCATTACCAATATTTCGCATAACTTCTCCAAACCCATATGGCTTTATTAGATCACATGGCGTTTAATTTCGGCCGTTTCAGATCCCATGGCGCCAAACACATGGTGTTAAATACGGGGGTACTAAAACATTTCAATAAACACGTTTACGATTGTTAAAAAATGAATAGTCAAACTTCCCCTTCACATCGTAAACCTTGTTTACCCCCACTTGTCAGGATGACTCTAAGAAAACAGTTTTGCTACCGACCCGTGCTTTATCGTTTTTTCGGTTCCATCCCTTCGTTTGAGGGTCTGTGATTATCGACATATGTTCTTCTGTCGGTGCTTTGTGTACAATTTTGAATAAGTTCCCATGTAGTTCTTAATTCTGATATAAATATTTTATCATATTATTCACACGTGTAACATATCTTTTCCTTATTGATAGTTGAAAAAAAAAAAAAATTTAAGGGTGATATTAGATGTCTATTACCTTTTCGTCAGGTAGACTGTACGTTCGTGCTGATCTATTTTTTACGAAATATAAAACTATTATAATTAACATATCAACACCATATACGAAAAAAAATCAAAACGAAGGTCATCCTAACGATAGATATATAATTTGATATAAATTACTGAACAAGAATACAACACCAAACCTGTATTTAAAATATTTTGTGTACGCTTATATTTTTTACAATTTTGTCGTATTCAGAGACATATGGATATGTTGTTGCGTATTTAATTATGCACCTATACGTAACAATTTGTCACGATTTATTCTTAAACCTTACTAGAGACCAGTACCACACAAAATAATTTCATAAATTATACAATACCATCATCGCTAAAATATTTTAAAGACACACTAAACATTATTACTTTCAATTTCACTACACGTAATATATTCGTAGAATTCTCTTGTGGGAAATTATTTTGTTCTTCAGCCTTCGCTATTTGGATGGGAACATTAATTGGTACTTGCATCTGTTCATGAGTGGCATTAAAGTCCTCGGACACGACGATAGCGGAGATATAAGAGGCCGGTTCTGGTCAGTCAGTATCGTAAAAGTTAACAATAGCAATAAAAACACTAAAGTTATACCCGACATGGCTCAGCTCTGTTACGACGATTTCGTCCTTTACTATTGATTTTCTATTGTCTCCTATTTTATGAGAAATATATTCTGTAAGCTAAGTTTGCTTGAGTGGAGGTAAATATTTTATGAACCATAAATCTGAAGTCATATTCAAGTATCAAATTTAAAATCTTATTTAATATTGCAAATGCGATTTTTTAACGATGTACGTTTGTTTATTACTCTTTCACGCAAAAACTACTTGTTGAATTTTGTTGAAGGAACAACGCCCACTTCCCATACATTTGAAAACCTGGTAAGAAAAAATAATGTATGTATAGATATAATTAATAGTAGAAGGACTACCTATTGAAGTAATAAATATTGTCTTAGAGACAATATTAAGATTTGATCGCAGCCAACTTAGAAAAATGTGAATAAGTATAGTATAACACTCATGCCGTACTCAATAACGATTCACTCCGCGGAACTGTCAGTGTCAAATGTAAAAAAAAAAACGTTTCAGTTGTGTACTAAATTCATACTGAACGAATACATTGATTGATTTGAGATTCGAATTAATGTAGGAATGTCGTTATTTTTAATTATTCGGAATAGCATAAACTGTTATGGAAAATCTTTAAAAAGTGTAAAAAATACGAAGAATTACTTGAAACACGATTGAAAAAAAAATTAAGTAGCAATGCGTTAAATGGAACGTAGTGAAGTGAAATGATAGTTGAGTTGCGTTCAAAACATGTAATTCGGTTATATTTTACTTTGTTATGTTGAAATAATCGAATAATTTTATTTACTACGTTTCTTTTAATTTAATGATAAGTGTGTTTAACATGCAAATATGTTGAGGCTGAAGTTTAAGATTTATTTCATCTCAATACAAGATCAGGTGAAAATTGGACATCTTCCTTTAGCAAGTTTGGTAATTGTTGTATTATGTCCATGTTAAATGTAGTAAAGATTTTTCATTAGTTTTAATATGTAGGTAACTTAACATAAATAAATCAAATTGATATTTTTAAATAAATAAAAATACAGGTAGTATTTATTTATAAGTCTCAGAAAAATGAAAAAATATAAACTACCAAAAAATTATTTAGTGTCAAGTAATACTAATTTAAATGGGCATTAATCATTCTTCAAACCAATCTGGTATATTAAACCATATGGCGAGTCCTTTAAAATGGTTACCTGTGGCTCCAAACCAACCAAAAAAGTTAACAATGAATATTGACATCGCTATAAACTTGTGAGATGTTTCAATTTATAGACTCGCCGTAACTTTACAATCGATCGCTATCGTCGAGGGTCGTAGAATCAATTTGTTCTTCGAAATCCTTGCAATTATTCCTGTGGCAAAAGTTTCCAACTCAATTATCTACAAACTGGCCTATTAATGTCTTTATCAAAGGCCTTTGATAAAACGGGACAGAGCGTGGAGTTCATAAGCGATTTACGACAAAAGAATTTCTAATAATATATTCTCGGTTTATTTTGTCGATCTCGTCTGAACACGGCTCATTGGCAACCAACCCTCCGTGTCTCCTACATTCCTGCATACAGAATAAGTTATAACTCACCATCTGACGTTATCTGATAAACCGTCTATAAGACGTTTGGAGTTGAGCTTGACAATTCATTCCCAAACCTCCAAGTTCACGAAGTGTGAACAGTTTAAGGATATATTATATTTATGGAAGACAAAAATTTTCATCGGTTCAAGACCCTTGAGGATTGTGACTTCTTAGAAATTATAGATGCTTATCGAGTTTTCGCTTTGAGTCCGACACCGCTAACGAAGTTCATTTTGGTACCTGTTTTTTTTTCGTCTACCGTATCGTCTACGTCAGTGGGCATCGGTTGTCACGATGTGAGAGGGAGATAGCGGGTAATAGATGGCTACCGATGACTGTCAGCTAAGGTTTCGGTGTCACAAAGGTTCGATTTACGATCCAATGTCAGTGAGATATCCTTGCAACAAGTTTCTTAGGTGACGTACGTTGATACATCGTTAGTGCTTGTCACAGCGATGACAGTTGAGAGATTAATCCACTTCGAATTAGTTATTTGGTTGGTTGATAAAGACAAATTATCTTTATGCAGGATGTATTTATCCATATTATTATCAGTAACGAATGCCTACAAAAGGTTAGGCCTACTACACACTTTGCCGGACACGCAGACAATAGATGATAAATGTTATCTCCATAATCCCTCGGATCCGTTGTTAACCATTTCCCCAACACATATGTCGCAGGAGTTAACGCTGTTTTGTAACCGTATCAAAATTAAGATAATGGATAATGTCCGTCCAAATTTCTACTTTATTATTAGCCTCGTTCTACACAGCTGTTGTTATTTTTTTGTCGAGTGGGCAGTGACCGGCCGTTATAGATTGGTGCGGTCCCATAAAAGTGAACAGGTAATGAGCTTCGAAATTGGTAATGACTATATAAATTTGATAGGCAACGTACTTTTGATCCCTCAATTTGAAATTATTTCGTATCCTGTGAACAGTTTGGGTAGTGGATTCTTAAGTTATTGCAACAAAAAGGGGGTTATTTATGTTGAATATTTATGCTCGCGCATTTATTTCTTTGGCACTACGTATGGCCTTAACCGTTTAGACGATCCGCGTGGCGCAGCGGTTACCATACCGGTCTGACGCGCAATGGGTTCGATTCCTGGCCAGACAGGTATCTGAATGATGAGTTTAGATTCATGGTCTGGATGTTTGTGTATTCGTCTTGTGTGTGTCCATAGTACCCATGACACAGGAGAAAATCCTAATGTGGGGCTATGAGTGTAGAAAGCGTGTGTGTGTGCGTTTGATGGATTTTTTGCATAAGAAATGTCATAAGATTTATCTCAGTAGCGTGATTTACAATAGTTATATCAAAATAAAAGATTTATTTTTTATTTTGCCACGACACTTTTTACTTGTTTACGCAGTCAGATTCCTCGTTTCTGAAAACATGTGACTTGTTTGAGTTATAAAAATATCCGAATTCCAATATTTTAAGCTGCATCGTGTTCCCAGTCAGCTCAATCCGAGACATGGAAAAATAAGCTTTTTCCCAATATCCACATATTGTTAATATTGCGCATTGTCAAAATGTTCGCAGCGTCGACAGATGTCATAACATCGTTGTTACCCGATGCTTGTTTGTTTTCTTTCCATACAAATTCCCGTAATGTCCCACTACGATGACTAAACGAGCAGAATGGTTTTGTCTGAAATAAACAAATGTCTTTCCTTTTTAACCGACTTCCCAAAGGAAAGAGGTTATCTAATCGTCGTGTATATTTTTTTCATTTTAACATTTGATATAATTTTGGTTTATTTACAGTCATTTTTTTAATTTAAAGATCATTTAAATTTGTTTTGTAATATAATTTAAATGTCACGGAAATGTCACGAAAATTTTTGATATATTTATTTTCTTAAGAATTTGTCCGTGCAAAAAGTCTAGACTTTTTGCACGGACAAAGATGAGACCTTTGAAATCCTTGCCTACTTGTCATAATAACCCACTGATAATATCTGTAGAATATTATCTGGTACGCGGATAATTCTCTATTTTGTCGTCTTGTACCTCTACTTTTACTACCAGGTACAAAATTTCATCCTATTTTCTCTCCCAAATCTCTCGTTATGCGCCAGCTGGGAACATGTTCTGAACGCCGATTTCCCACAAATTTGCTCGAAAGTGTTGTACCACATCGAATTTCATTTGTTTAATTGGGAAGCCAAATATTTGTTCCGATTCTGTCGATGTCGTTAGTTCTGTTCTCATTCTGTCAATACGCGTCCACTAATAAAGGACAACTGGAGCGAGATGCACGATTCTGAATTGTATGTCACATGAATAAACCCTAGTTTCGAATCCACGTACAATATAGCCAAATTCGTTAGTATTTCGACTGCAATTGGCAGGTTCTAATCAATTGAATGTGAGCTTCATAATGCTGTCTAATTGCTGCAACACCACAATGTAATTATGTTTAAAACTGACGCCTTTGAGTTCAAAGCAAATTGTTCTATCTGTGTGATTTCAATATCAATCATACCTGCTTCGATTATTAAGTTACTGAAGGCTTTGTGAGTCTCCGGTTAATGGTAACTCCTTTATGTGAATATGGAGATAATATTATCCTGTATATTGTACGCCAAAATTAATTAGCAAGGATTTGATGACCTGGATTAACACATAGGATACTCATTGCCGTGGCAGAAGTGAGTGATGCTGCTGGATAAGCCTAGTGTTTCCTTACAAATTCAATGTCTTTGTAATTTTTTTCTGTAATTGGGCCTGTAAGTATGATTTTATTCTGTGTATCAATTTTACTAAATAAAAAGTTTTATCTTTTTTTTTTTATTTATATTTGTCATCGAATAGAAGCGATCAGACGATATTTCGAGAAATTAACCAAGTCGTAATCTCACAAACTTTGTAATTGATAAATAGAAAGATGTAGGTTTAAAAACAAAAATCACATCTAGGTCAAACATCGAAGCAAATAACACCGTACATGAGCTATATCTGATACACGGTCAAGCGCTTGCTGAATCAACACGATCGAGTGAAGCGATCTGTCTGAATGCCACTTCAGTTGGAACATCTTGACCCCTTTAAGTCATAATAAGCATGCTAAGGGCAAACTTTTCGTTTTCGTGAGTATTATGATTTTCGATGTACGAACGATGATGCAAATACAAATAGTGAATATGCATGGGATAGAGTAACTTATTTAAGCCGTAATGACAATATTTGACAAAAAAAATGACAAAACAATGACAAAAAAAAAATTATAATGATACCAAAATTATGAACATCCGACAACTGTACATATATAGAACGTGCATCTTTATAAGAAAAGCCCTTACCGAAAGTATCCAGACCACACTAACATTCACAAAATTACACCATTACAGTAAACGAAATACGCGACGAGCCAGCTTCCTTGCCTTACCAAAAATTAGAACATCTTATGGTAAAAAAACATTGACTTTTGAAGGAGCACAACTTTATAATAAGATACCTGCACACGTAAAAAATGTACACTCACTTAACGCATTTAAGACCAAATTATCAAAATACATTTTTGAAAATTATTCACTATGAAACAAATTATTACTAAATGCGTTACATGGGTACAATAAAATGACGAATAACTGTTTAATTTTATTTATATTTTTGTTCATATTCTCATGTAAGTGACCTGTGTCTTCTTTGAGAATAAATGTCTATAAACTGAACTGATTTGTAGAATCTTTTTGTATGTGTGGAACGTAATTTATAGTTTTAATATATATTTAAAAATACGAATTATAGTTATTTTCATAGAAAGTAAAAGTATAATCAGTGGCGCTAAAAATGACGGTTCAATGTGATACAAAATAATTTTAATCCTGGTTTATAATGGACAAGTCTTAAATGTTCTCATTTTATTGAAATATTCCAGCTTAATTTTCTTGCTTGAAAACATAATCCTACACTAGAATAAATTAACTAAAATAAATCTATCAGATTGCAACAGAAATGTGCAGTCTGTAACATCCAGGACATTATACAAGAAATTTCACGTCAAAACAATTATTAAGCTCATCATTCAACTCGCTGTTTCCACAAACTTGTGGCCCAACGTTGTACCAACAATAAATTATTTGTAAATAGACGAGCAGTTTCACAATAAATATCTGATCTAACACCGTCTTCCTGCCCACGCCCATAATTCAGGGAGAGTTATTGGTATAAATTAAATAAACATTTCAAGTGGGACATTTACAACGAATGTCGGAGTCACCGCGAAATTATTTATAGAAATCGTCATACTCTAGGGCTGAAGTTAATTGGGTGCAAAAGACACATAACATCGTAAAACGTCATCAAGGTAAACGTGTGATATGGAAAAGAAAATATCTATCAATTTACGCCTGATATTAATAAAAACCAATAGATATTTGAAATGAAACAGATGTAAACATAGTTACCAATTAAATCAGATTATTCAGTCATACAATTTATCCTTAACTTAGGTTACTTAGTGATTGATAAATCTAGCCTATTTATGGCCAGAAATCTCGCGGTTTACCAATAGACAGATCGTAACGGGTAAACTGCTATTATAATGACAATACCTCTTAATATTAGTACATTCGTATATTGGAATAAAATCACTGAAGTCAAAGAACCCAAGGATCATTTATTCACTGTATTCATTCCTTTTATATATTGTTAAGTATTGAATTATGAAATGGCAACATAACACTTAAGACCCCATAAAAACGCTAACACGCTTTCTACACTCATTGCCCCACACTAGGATTTTCTCCTGTGTCGTGGGTACAAGGGTCGTGGACAGACAAGACGAATACACAAACACGCAGACCCAGAACATGAATCTAAACTCATCTTTTAGATACCTGTCTGGCCGAGAATCGAACCCATTGCGCGACATATCGGTATAGTAACCGCTCCGGCACGCGGGTTGTCAAGGCATCAAGTCAGCAAGTAATAAAAATCACAGCAATTTTCAAACTAATAAATAATAATTATTGGATTATTACTGCACTAAAACCATTAGATAGTAGTGTGAGTGGGTGTTAAATCTTTGTCTGATTCCCGTATGCTTAGATAAACTTGAATGCGATAAAAATAGTGATTTTATGATACTGAAATCTCTAAAACATTGTTCATCTTGGGTGGTCAAGTTTCTTGGTCTAATAAATTGTTGTGAGCTTTACTCCACCCAGTTCTTCGATTGTTTGTTTTCATATCATACCACGGAATACTCATTACGTTCATATCGACGGAAATACTTTGCTATCTAAAGAGGTATCTATAATTCTTGTTTATACATGTGTTTAGATTTCAACTATCTGCTTTCGTATTTCAGGTCTGTCTATCAGAGATAACTATTTATAGTTAACTTTAGCGATTGGTTTTGTTAGAAATATATCACCAGCAATATCTCCAAAATAAAAGTTATGTTCACAGTATTGAAAAAATCTAAATGTGCAACGACGAAAAACCAATTGATAATGATATAATGATGTCGATCATTATAAACTTCTGGATAAAACAAAAGGAAATAATGGAATTGTAATTCAATTAGCCTTACATTTGTAACGGTAAGAAAGCCATACCTTTCAAGCTGCTCAGAACCAACCCGTGTATGTCTCCGTCCGAATTCCGTCGAGTCGACGTGATATTTCATCTCCCCGACATCTGTCAAGCCGAACAAAATCAACTTCGCCGTTGACTTCTTGAGTATCGTGCCGAGCGGTTATGCTCGTCATACGTTGATTGCGACTCAAAAATTCGCTGATTAATTGAAATCGTGCTTGTTATTGCAAGGAACATGAGACTCTTCATGCTATGCGTTGTTTTTGGTGTTTGTACGTTTTATCATTTTAACACTTTACCTCCCTTTTCCGGTATATTTACCTTACGATAAACATGCAATTGAGATCATAAAAATGTTTAAATGATTTCCTATACATACGTAACATTTACATAAGCATACAGTAAACCTAATCGGACCATTAACTTTGCATGTCTTTTAAAAGTTATAAATAGGTATTTCAGTGGTGCAAAGTAATAAATAGGTATGTTTACAACTATTATAGATTTTTATCATATAACTTATATTAATATTTGTCACAAAAGCGAAAATTTATGAGTATGTGTATTTATTGCTCTTTAACGTCAAAACTACTGAATTTTACCAAAATTTAGCACACACAAACAGTTTTTGATCTATCTAAATTAACCCTTAGGATTCTTATTACCTTCGTAGACATGACCGAAACGGGTTCGCTGGGGGAATTAGCCAGTACAAAATAAATAAATAAAACACGTTTTCTACACTTATACCCCACACTAGGATTTTCTCCTATGTCGTGGGTACACACACAAGACGAATACACAAACACCCAGACTCAGAAGATGAATCTAAACTCATCATTCAAATACCTGTGTGGCCGGGAATCTAACCCGGGACCCATTGAGCCTCACACCGGTAAGATAACCGCTCCACCACGCGGCTCGTCAAAAAATAAATCTTATTAACCGTAGTTGCAAGTCCCAACCATATCCCAGAGCTCATCATCCACCACTATTAATTCCTCTGCTCCGGCTTATTGGTCGTGATTGGCTTATTTCCGTGTCAACTTTTTCTACTTCCGTAGTTAAAAGAAATAGGTCGCGACGATTTAGTTTACTTTTATTTTATGTTCACGACTTGCTTGGAGATTATCTTAATACTTCTTGAGATGTTTTTAAATATCTTGAGCGTATATTAGAAACGTTGTTTTATACTTTTAAGTTGTAAATATATGTTTTTAAACGCTAAAAGCTTCTCAGGGTCGCAGACGTTAATTTCTTCTGGGAAACGTTTACATAAAATGTAATATAAATGTATTTATGCATTATCTAGAATTCCATCCTCCAATTTATCGTTATTAATGTAGGTACTGTCTTATTTTGTTACTAACAGTTTTATCAATAATAACGATAAAAAAAATATTGTAACTTATATTGTTACTAACATCCACAAATACGCAATTGGCCAGCGCGGTGTACTATGGCCTAAAACTATCTCATTCCGAGAGAAGACCCATGTCCAGCAGTGGGACAATAATGGGTTGATATATTGTTACTAACATTAAACTGAAATACTCATATTATGCGGATAGATTTACGTCTTATCCAGTATATAAATACGAAAAATGTTAACAATAATAATATTAACAATCTTATTAAAATCTTGGTCATAATGCTCCTCTCAACCAAATTATTCGCGAATTCCGGGTAGTCACAAAACGAGTAAATAATGACATTTTTAATGATAGCATTTACAAGTTTAAATACATTATCAATAAATTCATATATCATAAACAATATTGACATATAGGTAAAATCTGTTTAATTTTAATTTAATTTTAATTTTAATTTCATTCCAGAAAAAATGTTTATTTTCTTTTCTTTATTACTATTGTTATTAACTTACATGTTACTCGCTTCTTTTTGCAAGCAGTCTTCCCCTATAAATGTAGTTGCACTTAGCTTTTCCCTATTGTATGCTTTTGTTCTTTTTATATTATAGTTGGTGTAAACTATATTGGTGATCAAAAATAAATAAATAAATAAATGTTTTATAGGTTACACATTTAGAATACTAGTCTTAGTTATCCATAATCATAGTGAAAAATACTGTTATTCTATTGATAAAAGATAAAGTGTCAGCATCAATGGAAACCAATAGTTCATTACCAAAATGTATTCATAACGCTATACGTTACAGCTGATGTATTCGACGTAGATAATGTATTGACAGGGGCAATTTGTTTTTTCGTCTCTCTATTTGTTCACCAATAAATCTTTTGTCGCGTTATTAATGGAAACGTGGTATTATGTTACTTATCGGGTCCATTGATTTTGATATGGCGATGATCAATGAAATTTATTCTATTGGCGTCTAAGAGTCAATGAAATTCTGTAACCGTGACAATGAGTACATAAATAAATAATGGAGATTCTTAATACTAGTGACACAATTTAACGATGAAGTTATTATATATGTAACTATATTATAACAAACTAGTTAACCTGGCCAATTTTAGGGTTTTAATACTAGTCACACAATTTAACGATGAAGTTATTATAGTAATATGTTATTAGTATATTTATAACAAACTAGTTGACCCGGCGAATTTTGTTTCTCCTAAAAGTTAAAAAAATCTAAAATTGTCAGTGTTTCTCTACTATATTATACATGTATTTATTATACATAAAACCTTCCTCACAAATCATTCTATCTATTAAAAAAATTGCATTAAAATCCGTAGCGTAGTTTTAAAGATATAAGCATACATAGGGACCGACAGCGAGAAGCGACTTTTTTATACTATGTAGTGATAACAACAAACTATTAAAAATGTAATTACTAATACTTAGTTTTGGTATATTCTCATACAACATGAATTATGTCAGGTCATACAACATGAAATATGTCGTCTTGAATAACATCACTCTCAGTTTTTAAGTAGATACCGTAGGAGGTGACTAAAAATATCCAGAAGGTAGTAGTGTCTTTCTGTGTTCATTAACAAACACTAACATTCATTCATTATTCATTAACATTAAAAACACACCACGCCTGACTGACAGTAGTGGTCACCAACGTGAATGCTAGGCAAATACGACAATATTCACCATGACAGGTCTTTGTCCAGCAGTGCACGTGGGTTAACAAGAGAATGTACTGCTACAATAAAACATGCTAGAAAGGCGCTATCGCACAGATTAATAAAATATCCATAAACCTATATCTTGATTAAAATTAATCTGTTTAGAAATCACCTTATTTTTGGAAAAATAAATAAACACCGCTCGATTGAATACAAATTTTGTTGATCTTGGAAGAAACATGTTTATTTACTGTCGATTAATTCGCTATTAAAGTCACACCTTTCAATAACAAGATATTGACAAATTGAACCATTTCTTCAATATTGCCCTACTCAACTTACAACTTCTTATGCAGTGTTCGAATGAGTTCAAATTGACATAAATGTCGATGAGACCTTTTTTAACACTGTAGACTGCAAGAAAAATGTAAAATACACACAATAAACTTACTTTACAACACCACACAAGACAGGGAATGGAAAAAGATTTCACAATAACGATACTGTCGCTCAAGACATCAAAAGTTTCGAAACGGAATGAACGCGACAAAACAATTAAGGCCTTAACGAAAAAGTTGAACCGACAGCTTAATACAAAGAAAATCACTTAAACTCAAGAAGTGTAGAATTGTGAGATTTTTTGCGATGGCAAGAACATGAGTGATACAAATGTATCGAATCGATGCCAATGTTTTTGTGATCGTTGTCGTTTGGGCAAAAACTACTGTTGTTCGGCTGTCGGTTTTTGCTTCTTGACAAGTTACTTCCATCCTCATGTGAATAATTACCTCATTATTTGTCTCGCGGGTATTTGCTGAGTAATTATTATCGATTGCTTCAACATTGCTATTTAACTCCGGCTATAGAACAATGCCTAGAGTAAATTCGCGACCAACTGTAACCGAACCGCTGTCGGTATTATTGTAATTATGATTTTAAATTAGCTTTCGTATATTACCAATGTAATTTAATCGCTTGTATCGTGTTCTATTAAATTTAGTTATAGAAACATGATCGTTTGCTATTACATAGTTTTTTTTAGTAACATCGGTGTTTTTTCGTATGTGGACACAAATAATACAATAATATTATTTTTATTACTTTCTATGTTCCATCTCGGAATTGTAAACATCTAAACATACCATGTCGTCAACCCATTATTGTCCTACAGCTGGACACGGATCTTCTCTCAGAATGAGAGAGTTATAGGCCATAGTCCACCGTGCTGGCCAAGTGCGACTTGCTGGACAATGTCGTGAAACATACAATGAAATCTAGTTGTAACAAAATGCAAATGCATTGGAACAAAAGAGAATGACAAGGATTGTAATGTAATCAAGTCAAAATTTATTTAGTTACGAATAATCAAGCAGATGATACAAACTTTCCTGTTACGAGTTACCACCACAACACCTATTTTTATTCTAGGCTGCGCTGTCACTTATTTTCACACCGGCGTACGTAATAAAACTCTACGCAACAAAATGGGCCTAGAAGTAGGAAATTACGCGCATAAAAAGAGAGTTTCGCAATATATACTTCAATTTACGCTAATTTCAAGTGATATGAAATCTGTCACTCAGTGACAATTAGTCGTGACTACAAATGGGATACTTGTTTGTATTATTTGTAACTTCTAAACTAACTTTTTTTAACTGCTTGGATTAGCAAACAAGCATGCAGTCCATCTAATCAGAGTTTGCAGCCGCCCATGGAAATCTGTAAGCAACTTCATATAAAACATGGGTTCTATCTGAAGTCAAGCACAGATGCGTTGCTACTCCCGAGGACTGTAATGGTCGCTTAAATAAAAATGTACCGGTAACTAAAATAAAGAGGTTTTTAAATAAATCATTTGTATAGCGAAAAAAGCATAGTAATATTATAATCGTAAATTCTATACGATCACAAAGTTACTTCGCTCATTCTAACATAGCTCGTCAAGAATGTATTCTCAGTGACCAGACTGTAACAAAGATTTTTCAAATACTCTAGTTTCAAAAGTCTCAAGATAATTATGTAAAAACGCAAACGATGTCCGTACGAGTATTTCCTATAACAAGCAACGGAACATGATCTCAAAGAACGTTAAGAAGATTATACACTATTCCAGTTGTCTGGGTGGATAGATAAAATATTATTACTACACGTTTTCCTGAACTTCTAAGAGTACCTAATAGTACTTTTTTAAAACCACGTCAGTCTTAACAGTTACGGAAGATTCCATTCTTTAGTATGTTTATATAGATCATATTAATATTTTATATGAACAAATAACATGGATTACACAGAAATATCGTCAACCCATTATTGTCTCACAGCTGGGCACGGGTCTAGAGAGTTTAGGCCACAGTCCACCGGGCTGGCCAAGTGCGAATTGGTGGACACACAGACACACTTACACAGAAAAGAGATACATAATGATTACAATCGTGAAATATATTATTACAAATTATAGTATACCAACTTATTACGGCAGCTTAGCTCGCTTCTTTTACCTCTACTATGATTATGAGTATGTTAAATGTTAAACTTGGTAATAAACTGTATAAATTTTAGTGAAATCCAACTGGTAGATCTTGCGTGAAAACATATATACATAGGTGACAAACATATACCTATGTGTACATACTTATAAAATTAAAATTAATAATATTGTAAGGTGCAAGCATGTGATGAAAAATATTATAATTAGATTGCAGTGTTTGTCCCTGACTGCATATAAAGTTTGTGACTACTAAACTTAAAAAACACAAAAATTTTATTATCATTCTACACGTTAAACAAAAGAAATCAATACCATATAAATTCGTATTCCAGTAAAAAGAATGAAATGCTGAAATAAACATCTTCGAAAACAACTTCACACCAAACGTTCGAGTCTTGCACAAGCTGCTTTACAGAGCGTCGACTACCGGCTTCTCGAATCGCAAAATAGCTACATTCGGTGCGCTATTTTCTAAAAGGCTAAAAGGAATTTCTTTACGAAGCGACAGAGGAGAGCCTTTAAAAATATCCTGTATTTGTATGCAGGTAACGTTAGTATCGATGTGTTGAGTTCGGAGCTCTTTGTGACGTACTTTTAACTATTTGTACAACATGCTTACATAAGTTTTTGTATTCAGCTTCCGTTTGACATTTGTGAAAGTCTTTTTTCGATGATATTTATTTGATAAAAATACTAGCGAAAGTATTTGAAATATATACTCTTGATTCTTATAGCCTTAGACTAGAATATCTTTTTTGGCGTCAGCTTGTTGATGCTATGGTTAAAAAACAAAGAAAGTAATCTCAATCTATCATTTAAATATTTCGAGACCGAAAGTCTTTGTACAGTAAAGCCATTAAGACGATTTCAAAGCTCTTCATCATAATAATAATATAAATCATCATAAAAATTAATGACTTTGTAAATAAAACTTTTTCACATAGCGTGTAGGTTGGTTAAATATTTATCTTTTTATATAAAAGAATTTCAGCATTACATGTTTAAGTTATATATTTGAAGTACTTCGACTATAGACTTCCATCCATCAGTCCTTTGAGGTCCACTGGACATAGGCCTCCCTTAAATGACGCCACTCCAACCGGTCCTGTGCCTTCTGAATCCAACGGTTTCCCGTTGTCTTCTTCAGGTCATCGGTTCACCTGGTGGGGGGCGCCTGTGCTTCTTTTGCCCCAACGTGGTCGCCACTCAAGGGCCTTCCTTCACCATCGGTTATCGGTCCTATCGGTTATCGGTCACCATCGGTATCGGTCCCATTGTCACTTCAGCTTGCTAATTTTAGTTATATACTTACCGTTTCGTATTTGTAATTTAGAATTATCCATTCCTCTAGTTCTGTCGCGAACTCCTTTTTATGAAAATCCATAATAAATCTACCCCAAAAATTGCGTTGCATGAACTTTGTTAACGCAGGGGCTGTAAAGAAAAAACTGTCCTTCTTTCTTTATTTGGCCCCCATCCAAATTAGTCAGGGAATGTCTTAAAGCATAATATCTTTCATAATCTTAACGAAATATATTGAGGGGATGAAACAACGAAATGAACTGTCAACTGGGACGTCCAAATCCAATTATTCATAGACTCTTGTTAGACCAACTGAGAGTTAATTGAAACGAGGTTAGCGAGAAAAGAACAGATCAATAACGACGACAACAAAAGATGAAATTAAGTTTAATGAGCGCATCTCACTATGTATTGAGAATACGAATTAAACCGTTGGACAGATTTTTTTATGAATGCATACGAAAGCAATAACCAGATTATATAATTTGATTTTTACTATCTTTATGGTTAGATTCTGAAGACACTATCACGGACATATTTTCTTTAACAACACTATTGTTTAGAGAGGGTTGTACCTATCCGAATCAATTTTGGGTTAGATTAGGTTGGTATTAGTTTCTCCATCCAGAAACTCCAACTTCATCCCAACCAGAGAAGGGCCCGGATGCGGACAAACGCCGTCGAGATCACGGACGAGTGCTGTTAGCGTACCCGTTGCCCCGACAAAGGACGTCCAGAAGAACACCGTGGGGTTTTAGCCGGTAGGAGTCCGGCATATCCTCTCACCTACCCCCGCGCAGAGAGGAACCCATGGTTTCCCCACGTAAAAAAAAGGTTGGAATTAGTGACATCTATGGGATTCTTAACATCTGACCACCTACATGGCCGTTTGACGTTGAGTTTACACTGCAGAAGAAGAACACATGAAAAAGAAAGTATATACATAAAAACGTCCTTCTTCTGGTCTAATGTTAGAAATGAAAATCAAAATTATCGTTTTACGATTAGTAGGAAAACAATCACCTAAAGCTAACAAACGGCAGGATTTAAATTAACCTCCGTTTCGAGATACCTATCGCTGGATTTGGCGGTGTATAAAGGCTTTGTTGTGAATTCGTTTTCGCTGTTTGCGGATTGTGAAAAGGTTATCTTTGGCGAACCGTGAATTAGAAGTGGCAGTACAAAATTTACCGCAAATTTTGTTTAAAGTACGCTCTCCTGAACAAACTCATAATTTTTGTTTTGTTATTTTTACACCTTTGTTCTTGTGATGTCGAGATAAATATTTGTGATACAGTCAATTCCTCGGGAATATTTAGATATAAAATGATATCTGGTAAGCACAAAGAAAATAAGTAATTGTCAATAACTCTTTTTGTACCAAACTTATTGGCTTATGTTTTTTCACTGTCTTTTAGGTTTCGTATATTGCAATTTTATACTAGGTTTGAATTGATAATATTTCTGTTTTAAATATTATTTTGAATAAATCTGCGTAAGCTGAACATATCCTCAACTCTAGTTCTAACTACTGGATCTAACATAACTTCAAAACTATCATCATTACTTTTTACGCTTAGTACCCGAAAGGAGCAGTAGAAATCAAAGCAAATCGTAGAAAGTTTAATAGAGAAAATAGCTTAACGTTTTCCCAAACGTGGAATCCAATAGTTGATATAAATCATAAATAATTAATAACGTAGGATAGATATAAGAAAGTACCACTAATACTTCTCAACAATTACTCCCCATTAACGCACTTTTAACGAGACCTTGGTACTATATTATATCACACACATACTTCTAAACACATATTCGCAATAAAGAAATTAAAATCCACGTACCGTGAGTAAAATTTACAAATTGCAATAGTTCTGTTATCCATGAAAATCCTAGAAATAATCTCAGAAATATTTAACGTGACTCATAGAATATGGGTTTGTACTTACACGGATGTTTGTAAGGAGGGACAGAAAGCACATTTTACCCTAGAGAATTGCCACTATATGAGAACTCATGACTCGATCAGTCTTCCACACAAGACTGGTCATTATAACATATTCCACTTTTTGTAAGGTTATTAAGTAGGTACTTATTCAAGTAACCAACAATAATGGTTGACGTGCTGATTGAGTTGTCAGAAATAATTACGATGACATTTTTGTAAAGCTAAATATTTTAACTGAATTGCATACTCGTTAAGTATATACAATCAAAAAGCAATTATGTTCAGGAAGTGTGAAAATAAAGGCCCTACAGGAAAGAGAAGTGGAGGTGAAAAAGAAACAATGAAAAAAGTGTGTATAATAAAAGTCATTAACAATCTTTTCATATGAACTATAAAAATGTTTTCTGGTTTAATAGAGATTAACTTACTTGTTTAGTGACTATTGCACAAAATTACTGATAAGTTAAAGATTAAGAAAACATACAGTAGAGTCGTTCTCCTAAGTTGTTGTTGGTAGAAAAAGTTACCATCAAGTGAACTGTACGCTTATTGTAATTAAAAAAGCCTTCAAAAATTTATCGCCATCATTATATTAGTATCATTTTCGTGTAATTTCTATTTTTTGTTTTGTAATATATTAATAAAAACCATGACAAATAAAGTAAAATGAGCATGTTACAAATCATGTTTGCTTTTTATACAGTTCAGCTTCATTTAACAATTTCTCATCACATGATCTCTATACCCAGAAACATAAGATTAAAATTAAATTGCATTTAGCGTCATCATGAGATGCGGATCAACTTTGTACGTTCATAACTTTAGTTCCACTGTAAGTAATTACGAACTTTGTTTTCAGTTAGCGAAACCAAAGTTTCATTAGTTTCATTTCATTTATAGGTATAGAAGTTTCAAAGGAACCGAGTTTATTGCTTTCCAGATGTTTTTATGTTTTGTTTTACGAAGTGTTTACATGTGGAATTACCGCGGTAATTACGACGATTTTATTTATAGCTCACGATTTTGTGAGACGATATGCATATTTTGGGTTTTCGTTCCAACGATGATTTTGGAGTATTTCACAGGCTATGGTGCTCTTTATCTTTTCCATATTTTGCAAAGTAAACTTTTAAGTAAAGTTTTTCAGTAATAAAGATATGCTACATTTTTTATTGTTAAAATAAAAAAAATGTATTGAGTTGAAGTTTATACATTAAGTTAATAAAACAATAAAGGCACAAATAGGAATATAAATAAAATTATTCCAACGATGTCCAACTTGTTGATGTCTAAGTACTCGTATTTTACTACGAAATATAAAATCACTACTCGTTACCGATAAATCCATTAACATTATTTGCAATGAAAGCTCAATTTGTTGATAAAATGAGAACATAAAATGAATGGATTTTTTATCACTTATCATTACAATATCAGTCTTTAAAGGAATAAAGATAATACACTCAACAATGTCTATAATAAAAGTGGATTTTAGTTCCATCTAAAAGCTTTTCTAAATTCTAGATCCTACATTAATCTGACAGAATTTCGTGAAGACGGCAAACAAAAGGACTAATCAATCAATCCTGATCAATCAGACCCAGGATAGACGAACGGTGACAAATGGCACGGTAATTGCCACGATGGTAGCAAGAACAAAGATATTTTTTTTGGAAGACAAAAATCGGATCCCTCCGAATAACTCCACGATTGATGACCTGTTGAGGACTAACGAACGAATGTTCCGAACTCTTGATTACCGTAGAGTAGGTAGGGGTTTGCAGCGTTTTTAATCTACAGATTCAGCTTGACCCGGTTTTATTTGATTTTATTTTTTCGTAACTTTGAAACGCAAATGTACTATACAAAAGTTTTTATTTCGAAATAGATTCTGTTGATTTTGGTCTCTAAACTTGGAATTTAAAATTTGTACTGAAAGTTTGTAATGTTATGTCATGCTTTAAACTACTATACAACTTGTTTAAATTTTAAACTTTCAAACTGAGTCTGTGATAACAGTTTATGACCGTCATTTGTAAACGTTGGTTAATAATTTTACTTGCAGTTTTTATTTAACTTATTTTTTTCTTCGTCTACAATTTTTTCTGACTACATTTTTAGGTTATATATTTTCTTTGTTACTTATAAATCCGAATTTTGCCTGAAACTGTTATAATTTGCTATAGTAACTCTTTCTTTTATAATTAAAATGTTTTCTTTTTTTTTAACTTTGATCTCCAAACTTGCATTGTATTTTTAATTGTTTCCTATATTAACTCTTTCGGATATTATTTTTCCTATTTTAACTAATAGCATAAACTCTGCTCTTCCCTGCTCTGTATCAGGTGCAGCGTCCTTATTCAAACGGTCCCAGCTTTCCTCAATCCGACCTCGGGAAAAACTCCCAAGATTTACGAGCCGCGATACTTTAGGAAAAAGTTGCGCTTAACGCTTGATGCTCGAAGTATGTTGATGGACGTTTCTCGATCTGAAAGCCGTTTTGTTAAAGGTTACGCTCGTTACTTCGTCACTAACTGCTTCGGCTTTATCGTATTACGTTTTTGTCTTCGCAGTCAATTTAACTTCTACAGGACTTATGTTGACGGTTTTTTGGACTGACGATTAATGTTTGGTACTTAGTGGTTATTGAAGATTTTAATGACCACTATGAATCATTGAAAAATTCTTGACGTTCTATGTCACTGAATGACTCAGTATATATACCTACGATTAATAATCGTTTTTTTTTTTTTTTTTGGAAAATGTATTTAATACGGAATACAATATAAAAATCAATTATTTGTCCATTTTATACTGAAATGTCCGTAAAGCCAACACTCATAAAAATTCACTGACCAAGCTCCGTTCTAAATGAATACCCATACAATTCGATATATCATTCCGCTCAGTCACACGTATAAATTTTTGTATCTCCCTTCTCTGTCCCACCTCTACACAAATAAACGCTACCATTGTTACAAATCTCACTTTTTATCGAAGTCAAAATCATGATCGCTATCACGATATTTAGTGAACGTACGTGCGTTGAAAATCTGTAACTTTTTAACAGGCGATGTGGTTGATGTCGCAATTCAAAACGGACTTTGAACTGTCGAAAAAAGTCACTTTTTTCTCGTCCCCATTCTGGTATTCCGTAAGAATAAAAAGTAGTAAATCTGTGATGTTTTTAAACGCATTCGATTATATCTGCCATCAATCGTTTTAATGTTAAAAAGTTAGATTGCTATGCAAAAAGTAAATGGTTATTTTAATTGCGTTCGATAAAAAGTATTGCTGGTGTTAAAAAAGAGGTGCCAATATTTTCCGTATTATAAGCGTTAAGTATGTTTGAATATTACTTGTAATAAATTTTATCCGAGAGATTTATTTTTTGTAAGCTTATCATTTTTTGCCTATATCTTTTCTGTGTAATATAAAAATATCCTTGCTAAATATATAATAAATGCTTTTTTACGAAATTAAATCTTATTAATAAATGCAGAGCAAATGTTTAAAGTTAAAAAAAACATATAACTCGAATAAAATAATTATAGGTATATCCTAAGACCTTAGAATTCAGATTTATGACAATAATTCGTAGACACATCGCGGATGGATATGACTTCATTAAAAAAACATCAACATAGAACATGGAAACATCAACTGACTTTATTATGATTGATACTTTTAAGAAAAAAACAGTTTAGGGTATATAAATCTTACTCGGACTTATTTTCTATACTCAGTTGATCCGTATTGTATACGTAGGTGATCCTAATTATTAAGTTTGATATGTTGCGGATTGAAATGTTATGTATGATATGTATAATTATGCAGAAGCTATGAGCAAACATATCGTCATGAAAAATGCTAATATTTCTTACTCAGAATATAAAAGAATGCTAAGCTTACTGTTCAGAATTTTTTGCATAAATTTTAACTCTTTTAATATGAGTAAATCCTTCATAAAATGGTTAATTATTTGAAACATCTGAGAGCAGTTCGCAAGTACTCTGTAAATTCCAATTACAAGATACGAATTAATTAAAGAGTCCGCTTACACACATTAGGAAGGAACATTAAAGGAATAAGTATAGCGAATTACAAAATCCACCTTACGCCATGCGATTGGTCATAAAACTGCAATCTCACGATCTAAAGTTGTGATCTGTTGCGTACAGTATATTTGCCACAAATATCATCAGTACTGTAATAAAACGAATACATCTATATATTAACAACTGTCTTCCTAGGCGTTACTTTAGATGCCAAATTGCAATGGGGTCCCCATATTGAAAAATTGTCGGGTAGACTCAGTTCAGCGGTTTATGCTGTAAAAAAAATCAGACATTTCACCGATGTAGAAACAGCTAGAATAGTTTATTTTAGTTACTTTCATAGCATTATGTCATACGGCATACTGCTGTGGGGGTGCTCTTCAGACCTCAATACTGTCTTTATACTGCAGAAGAGGGCTGTACGAGCCATTTATAACCTAAGTCCGAAATGTTCACTAAAAGAATTATTTAAAGAAATAAATATACTTACTGTTGTATCCCAATTTATATACGAAAATTTGATGTATGTTAAGAAAAATATTAATAATTTTGCTAAACATTGTGATACGCATAACATAAATACAAGGAACAAGCACAATCTCTCTGCACATGTTACTCGTCTTCACAAAATTAATAATTCTTTTATGGGTCAATGTATACGCTTTTATAATAAACTTCCTGTTGAAATCAGAAATTTGTCAATGAATAAGTTCAAAGCATTGATTAAGATTAAACTTTGCCGTAAAGCGTATTATAAAATTTCTGATTACATAGAAGACAAAACAGCTTGGGACTGAGCAATAATATGCATTACTATAGTATATTTAATAAATGTCAAAGTGTAGCGTATCTTACCAAACAGGGCTCTCTTTTACTGAACTGCAAGGCAAGATACTGGAGCTAACTTTCATTACCATGTAAAAAAAAAACATGATTGTAATAATATTAAAAAAAATGAATATAAATAAGAAAAAAAGACAAACCCGCTGAGTTTCTTGCCGGATCTTCTCAGTTGAGGTCGTATTCCGATCCGGTGGTAGTGTAAGAAAAAAAATGTAACTGACAATTTGTAAGTGCCCCCGCAGGCCTATACGAAATAAAGACATTTCATTTCATTTCATTTTATTAATACGTGAAGAAAAACTTGTGATCCGTTTTTAAGTTACTTGCCGCAGACGAAGGTGCATAAAATTACGCACGGTTATAGTTGATGTAGAGAAGAATAACGCAATGCTAACATTTTTTTCAAATAATGCATAAAACATACATAAAATCAACTTAAAACATATTACATTTGACACAAACATTCACATTACCTTGCATTTGACACAAACAAATACATAATAAACGAAATAGAACATTCAATGTCTTACTCGAAAACACATAAAGTCAAAAATGTCAGATGTCTTTGTCAAAATACCCGCTATTACTTCTTAACGCAGCTTAGCTAATAAAACCTGTTTTACCTTTAACGTTAAAATACTTGAAAATGACTACAATTTATTTGATTTTGAGAAATATTCGTGCTAATTTGGACAACATGTAGTTTAGTTTTTTAATTTAAAACGGTCGAATTTTGATCGTTGCAATGGGTGACTAGTTACGATAATTAGTGCTCTCAAATGTTTTGTATTTTAATAAAAACTTTGATTTAAAATAATCTCCATTTTAATTTTATCCAATAAATTTTAAATAATCTCCTTAAAATGTTTTTTTTTTTGATTACTTTCAAAATTTGGCTTAATAATAATTGGTATAAGTTTCTTCTGCTTTCACAATATTTACAACTGTATATGATTTTAAAATTCTTTCGTTAAAATAATACTTATTATTTTACCATTCGTGTCATTGTCTAGTTTCAAAGTAATTATGATTATAATATTCTCTGTAAGATTATATTAGGTTGAAGTTTTCTCAAGCAAATACTCCTTCTGTTTCAGTTATGTGTTGGCATATTTTATCTTCCATCCTTTGATGTACTCATTATCTTGCGCTCGTTATATGAACATCTGCATACTTTAATATCTGGTGGTTAACAAAGCTGCACTGCAAAATTCTCTTAGTCTTGTTTATTTTAAGTAAACTTAATAAACGTCTTCTACTACTATTCTTTTTTAAGTTTTCACAAAACTCGTCTGCTTAATGTTAGTACAACATTAGAAAAATGTTTTAGAAAAACAGAGTTTATATTTCATTTTAAGTAAATTTTGAATCATCTTCGTACATTACCACAAATAATACGTGTCGGAGTACTTGCAAAAAACTAGATGAACCATCAAATTTTCAGCGTACGTGATCTTATAATAATTTTAGACAAAATCGTGTCTATTTCTAGTTCTTGAATTCTAGCACGTATGAGCTTAGCTCAGTTATGTTCCAGGTTACATCCATTCTAAATTCTCTTATTGTGTCGAATGTTATTAGACTCGAGATCCCACAAAAGCATTTGTCGAGGGTTTTGTCATTCATGTCACGATATCAAAGACACGGCGATTGTTTATTTCATTATTTTGCCACTTGTCTTGCTGTCTGCGTTTGTGGAAAATAAATTATCTACGTGAAAGTTGATTTGTCGAGCTTCTGGGTGGCGATGCTTATTATCTCAACTTAAGGGAATTAATTAAAATCTATAACTAGCTAACCGATTTCAAAAAGGAGGAAGTTATTTGTAACTACGGCACGATTTGTGCTAGAACACGTAATAACATGTTATTATAAATAAACATATTTTACTGGATAATCAACTGGATTTAAATAGCATTTATTCATTTTTTTCTATATATATCTTTTTGAGCGGAAATCAGCTATCGCTGTCAGTGAGGGATATTTCGCTTTAGAGAAGAAGCAGTACAAAACTTGCCATCGGAACTCAAAAAGACATACATGTCCATGGGAAGCTTCACCATATTTTTTTATCATCAGCGTTCATTAAAATAAACTCTTGACTGATACTCGCAGCATTATAGTTATTAATTAAATAACTCTTGAACTCACCACTCAAAACAGCCGATCAGTCAGCTACCAATTTGTCGGTCTCATCGACCGGTGCCAATTATGAGAATTAAACGCTGCAACCAATTTACTTACCCGGCTTGAAGTGCACAATAAATTAAAGGAGAGCTAAAATATAGCCGCAGGCGCCAATTTCCATCTCTTCGTCTATAAATATAGAAAGCGCTTCTGTACATTTTATTTCAGCGTTTGTTACCTTGTTAACATGTTCGCAGTTTATTCGGTGGGAGAGTGATTGTAAATTTCCTTTTCCGAGCTTTATTACGCTATTATTTTATATGTGCTCCTTTCTTTTGAGTGTCGTATTTAGACCGTCTGCGGTGGTTGAATGACGTGCATTATTTTTATGTTTTTCTTAGCAGTCTTGAATATTATGATACGTTTTGTCTGCTTTTGTTACTTTTGGATTTGAATAACACGTTATACCTAATAATAACGTAGATATTGTCAAATTTCATAAGAATGAAACCAAAAGAAAAACAACTACAAAGAAATTTATTGGTTTATTTTGTACATTAAAATCATGAAATGTAAGTTGTTTAAATGTTTGCTTGTTTTATTTATAATAAAAAGTTACTTTCTGTTATTTATTTTTAAGTTTAGTTTTTATTTCGTCTAGTTTATGGTATCTTACTTTATTTACTTTTTTTGTTGTATGTATATAAATAAACAAACACACATTATATCATTTTGAAATGTAAGAGCTAATATTATATCAATATATCAATACAATCTTCATGTGCTAGATCATAAACTTTTTAAAATTACATAAGAACTATTGACTATGGTTTACCTAAATTAGGATTTATTCTTATTATGTTTAATGAATTATATAGTAAAATAAACTTTTGTATAATTCCTAAAATTGTTTCGTATTTTTAATATTAACTGTGCACGACTGTGCATTAAAACATAAAAGAAACATTGCAACACAACGTTTTGTTCCAAGGTGTTATAACCAGTATGGTTCAACCGACGAGGTATTACCCACATATCTACTTCTATCGTGAAGCAATTCATATGTTTCGTTGGAAGAGTGTGTTTTCTGGCTTACATAAATACGAGGTGTCTCTGGTAATCTTTAGAGAGGCAACCTGATTATAGTATAGAACTCCTATTCTATGCAGAGAAGTGTGTAAAGAGTATGATAGTTTGCTACTTAAACTGCATAAAAGAATATTTCATTGTCATTCAAACGTTTTTGGATTTGTCTTTCTATCAAGATTCTTATTCATCTACACCAAAGTTATAATTAGCCAGACATCGTTTATTTTTAACGATATATAGGTTCAGTATAAACGCGTTGCTTTTTCCACGCGATCATTAAGCCGCTAACGTGTCAGGCGGTTGGCATAAAAACCGAAGTTGACACAGGACTATTTTCATTCATGTTTATGTCTGGAGACTCCCCGTGCGTCGCGCTCAGTTTTATTGACAACATAAATACAAAGACCGTGGGCTAGAAATGTAGCTAGACTCTGTATTTTTTGGTTCCGTACCCGTAAGGTAGGATCTTTTGTCCGTAGGTTAGTCTGTGTGTCTATCTATCTATCTCCTGAACGGTGATAGTTCAAACATAGATAGTTGAAATTTTCACAGATGATGTATTATTGTTGCCTCGATGGCGACCTCCCGCTATTCATCAAGAGATGGCGCTACTAGTATTCTGAAACATGCTATTGAAGCATTCTCAATACCCCACATACGAACAACGACTGTCGGAGCACGGCCGCTCCCCGCGCATGATCACCTAGCCTGGCGGGAGATCTCCCTTTGCCAAACCTCTATAACAACAATTATATTATAATAACAAAAATATTATCATGATACTTAAGGAAGGCACCCGTACAAAAAACGTGATATTTTGCCGTTTTAACAATGGTACGGAACCCTTGGTGCGCAAATCGGAGTCACACTTGGCAGATTTTTTTAAAAATAGTTCTTATAGCGGCAGCGCCAATAAAGTCAAATTACCATTCTCCGAATTTCGCCGTCAACAAAAGTATTAAATATTACTTATTACTAAAATATTATCTTTTTGGTTTCACGATAAATAAATTACGATACTTTTCTAATGAAATATTATGCAAAATAGCTGTATTTTTCCGAGCGTGTGTTGATATGTCTTGTTATGCTGAGAAAATATTTTACGACGCCGAACAGAATTGTTAAATTGAGTGTTTGTGAAGAAGAAAGTTTCGAGACAAATAAGACGCTTACGGTTTTAAGTTTTGAAATAAGATCTTATTTTTGTAAATAAGAACTTAAAATGAAGGCACATTTCATATGTTACAAACAACCTAAATACACAATTGTCTCCACGAATCTTGAAACATGTTCAATGAATTGACTTAAAAGTTTTGCACACCATTACACTTCGGCTTCTTTAAAAGTGCTTTGATTCCCACGCAACTCAAATGGAACTTTGATTTATGTTTCTAAAATCGAGCCGAATAGCTCAATATAGACTATTCCATGATAATATTGTATATTTTACCCAATATTTTGATCGCCCATCAAATTCCCATATTTTGTGATAGAAACTTACCACCATCGAACTAGCCAAGTTCAACCCTCAAAATCTCGTTATTCAAAACCTCGTGAATTCCAGTTTGAAACTTGTTCGAGCACGTGCCCGCATTTTAATTACAATGATATGCACTCACGTACCGAAATCAGATTCAGAATTCAAATCGAACCACGTGCTAGCAATTATAGCAACTGTTTAAGTTCCAAAATCATCCATAAGGTAGTGTGCACATGAAATTTCATATTAAATCTATATTTGAATGGATTAAATGACGTATCGCTAATTTCAGTAACCAAGGTCATAAGTAATCGTGTATTAATTCGTTCGACAACCTCCTAATAGTTAATGAAATTTACCTTTGCTATTAATCAATAGTTATTTGCATAAAGTCAAGTCTAAAAACATAATTATTTTGTTTTTAGTTACATCGTGCTATATCGGTTATATCATTTCAATTACAACATCGAAAAATTACTGGTTTAGACGAAAAATTTACAATATTCAGTAGTTCTTAAATAAGAAACTTTAGTGATTATTTGAGTTCGCACAGTGTAAGTATTGCGTCGACTTTGTGTTACATATTTTCATGAGATCTATAGTTTAGAAGGTGGTAGAACCAGTGTAGTTCAACCAGGGAAGTACCACCGCCACAACTATTACTAGCGTGAAGCATTTCTTGCGTTTCGATGGAAGGGTGTGGTTGCCGGCACACTTTTATATGAGGCTACCATCATAGTCCTCGGGAGTAGCAACGCATCTGTGATTGACTTCAGATAGAACCCACGTTATATATGAAGTTGATTACAGATGTCCATGAGCGGCAGTGATCACTTACCATCAGGTGGACTACATGCTCGTTTGCTACTTCAGTTAGGTAAAAAAATACCAATGTACTTTCATCAAAAAATTAAATAAAGTCAGGTCTAGAGTCTGTACGAAAAAAAATGTCTTACCTAATTAACTTTTATAACTGTGTACTTGTATATTAATATCTTATTCATCTAAATGACAATTAAGAACAAAATCCCTCACATTCATCTGTGTACCAACATCTCGTGCCTTATTAGCATCGGGACCTGTTCTAATAGCGTCTCAAGTCTGCGGGCACGTAGAAGGTTCCTTGTAAATTGGCGTCGTTTGATATCTTAATTAAGTCTCCTCAGTTTTTAGACCGGCATCACGGCTGTGTCGTGAATGTCTACATACCTATATGTGTACGTCCCATCTACAACTCGTGTTATCTCACCCTTGACTAGAAACTACAAACGATAATTTTGATCACAATATTAATCGCTTTGAGGGAACGTTTTTTTACCTTGTTAAAAAGCTCCTTTGCCAGCACTCAGTGACTTGATTCATCCTTTTTAACCAAGATGCAATTTAAAACGATTGCTAAATTTATTTGATCGTTCTCAGTAAAATTATTCGAGTGCTGGGTAATTTATTTTTCATCACTCCTTATTGGGTTTTTATTACGCTCTTTCCTAACTTTTTGATAAGTTTTCGTTGCTATTACATAGTTTCTCGTCTCCATTGAAACAGTTTCCTTTTGTCAGAACTTGCCGTTGTTAACTATCGATCTCAATGAAGAATCTAAACACGATAATACATTTAACAAGTATAGTATCGTGTTTGAAGTTGGGTCGAGTTTTTTTGTCTATTATTAACTATAAATATATATGAATTTTGAACGTCACAATTTGAATATCAGCAAATTCCAAACAAAACTTACACTGTGACTAAAATGGATATAAAATAAATACAGGTCCCAAGTCCCTGTGCCTGAATCTAACGTTATTAAGAGATGTTAGGTGTGGTAAGTCTCTTGATACTATCAAAACAAATATAAGGTAAAGTACAAACAAAACAAACGAAGATACGACTTAAGCTAATAAATTCGCGTCAGGTAATCTAGTCAACATTGCGGACAGGGTACATATGTAAATACGCGCAGATGCATGAAAAAGTTGTTAGAGACTAATTTAGATAGCACATGCATGATATGTTAGCTTAGAACGCGATAGCACTTAATTTCCTTAACAAGCTTAACCCTTATGTGAGTGACGAGGTACCTGGGTACCTTTAGCATTTTCAAATTTAAACAAAAGTATGTTTTACGCTATGTAGGTAGCTGTAATTTCCTGAGAGCTCCTAACTATTTATAAATTATATATTTTTAATGTTTTGACCCAGTCAACTATTTACAATGTTTTGTATTAGTCAAAACAAATTTTTAACTCACAATTGAGTGACGAGGTACCCGGGTACCTCTTTGTGTCCTGTATGTCAATGAAAAAAGTACTTATAATTTCGTGCAAAAATGAAATAATAAACATTTGTTATGATGTTTTATTTCCCTAAAAATTACAAATTTCTTGTTTATGCAGAATTAGCATAGCTCTCAAAGCAGGTGTTACATGTTGGACGAATTACTGCATGTCAATCACAAACTGATTTTTTGCAGATAGTGCAAGGTTTTCGTGTTTTTCTTTGCTTGCGTTTGAGTTCTCCGCATATGCAGCAACTATCGACGACTGCAACACGCCCTGTAGAATCTTGTCTAGTCTGACTTACGAAGGCTGTAGATCCAGAAGGAATCGAAAGCCCTAATTCTCGGCCAAGAACGTCGTTAATTGCAAATCTCCCATGTATTTCTGATGTCACAATGCATTTTCTTTGATCTTTCTTCTATTTTTTAACACACAGTCGTAGATTGAATGAATTCAACAACTTTCTATATTTCTCACTTGAGACACATTGTGGGTTATGTTCCAAATAAATGATATAATTATACTGCCAAAACTGTAACATCATCGATATTGTAAAAAAGTGCTAGATGCCACCGATTTGTACGGTCAATCTCATTTTTGACTTCAGCTTCTGGCTCAACATCCGAAATTTCCACAATCCACCCTCTTCAACCTAAGGGTAACCAACCCTTTGGTGTGTTCATTATCAGAAGCAACAAACTCACCTTCATCACTAGAAGATTCTGCTAATATGGCTGGTAATTATGTTGAATTATATTTTCGAACACGTGATCTTTGCCTAGAAATACTCCCTCCACTATTCATAATAAAAAATAATAAACCCACAAAATATAAATAAGATCGAACAATACGAACAAAGTAAATAGTCAAGTATCAATATCAAGCACGATGTATTTAATGCATTCAGTGTTTCTAGCGCACCGATAACCCCCCCACTCCCCCTGCTTCAATCGATACAGATGGTTAATAGTTTAGCTTAACTAAAATATTATTATTCAAAGTTTGGGTAATGTTAAAACGGACCTTCATTGTTTACATTACGTATAAACTGTATGAAGGTACCCGGGTACCTTGTCACTCTGATAAAGGTGTTTTATTTGTCACTCACATAAGGGTTAAGTTAGACAATTTGCTAGGTATACGGACATGTTGTAAATTAGAAATGTTTGTGATTAAAATTATATTTCTCCAAAATTAAAGTAGTTAAATCACGTACATGTATCTTCTTTTTTTTGTGATACTATTTGATTATATATAAATGGTGTTGGTAATAGTATCACGCGCTCTATAAGAAATTGAACTTCTTCTTCTAAGTGATTTGTTACCTATTTGCCCCGATCACCCAAGCGTTGGGAGGATATTTCATGTTTAGTTGATGAAAAATAAATTGAATACGCTAATTGGCAGTAATATAGTAGTGGACCTCTTTGTGACCCACCCTAAAATCATAACCACCACCACACCGTTTCATGCCAAATAACAGTCAGTTTTGGTCTGACGAGTGTGGTAAGAGACTTAAACTTAATACTTATCTAATATGTTACATCTTAATCCTCAGGGTCAGCAACGCATTGATGATTGACTTTAAGTAAGACTGATATTATGTGAGGTTTGATTGCACATGCACATAGGTAGCAGGAGCCACTTACCATCATATACATTGCTACTTCAATATTAAAACTCAAAATTCAATACTATGAGACTGTGTTGACTTCTACCATTATATAGGTACGCATATTGCTACTTCAATATTATAAAAAAATATACCAGAATGGACTCTAGCACCCGACGTCGCATCTTCAATGGCACCTCTTCCTTTCCTCTGTTAAAATAATATGTACATGTACCTAAATTTTACAGACCACTTAACATCAGGTGCAAACAAAAGAGTGTAAAAAAAGAAAAATGTAACGTAATTTGAAACGTGAGACAAAAAATGGAGTCAATTATAATATTCCCCCAAGTCCACACAATCTGTAGTGAGACGGAAGTGCGGTGCCACCTTTTAGACGAGAATATAATTAAGAGCGATGCGCCAGTCACAAGGTTTAATTGTCACTGAGGAACAAAGCGAGCTGACAACAGTAATTACCAGTGTTGCGAGTTAAATTCATGTTTCTTACACGAGTGGCTCTTTTAAATGCTAGAAAAATGTGGGTTATCAGGCTTACTTCGTGTCTCATAACAGTTAATTTTGTCCTATTTTTATACTGGTATCTTAATTATTATACTACTTTGTTGTTGATGTAGTACGAGTATAAAACAAAACGACATTTGCACATTAATGTTCATAAGTGTTTACCTGTGAAAGTAACTATTGCAGATATCTTTTGGTAAAATAACAATTATTATGATCATGAAAACCTTTTTGCGTCACTCGTAATGCATTAGCTCTTTTATTTCATTAGCTTTCTAATCTAATTGCATTATTGGGTAATAAAGGACTCTTGCTTTATTACCGAAAAATCCTTTTAGCCTCTATTCTTCAACTATTAAGTTATTTACACGACTGGTAATCCGCGTAATCTCCTTTATTTGCGCGCCATTTTATAGATAATGTAATGGATATTAATTCTGTAACTGGTATAAATTTATTTAAAATAATAAAACCGACATTTGACAACTATTGAGATAGAACAAAAGAAAAATTCCCGTCAATCAACAATTTTTTCGTTTGAAACACGATAGTTTGCATAAAAAATTAATTAATTTAATTATTTTTAGTTTGTTTATATTTATTAGTTTGAGATCTATGCGGTGATTGGTATTAAAAATGGATACCTTATTTAGTTTTATTTAATAATTATTAAAGAAAAACTAAAATTCACTTTTGGATATTCCAAAATGTTTTGTTAAAAATAATGTTTTTTTGTTACATTTGTTTTAGCTTTAATGATTTGTTTTACCTTTATCTCTCTGCTGCTTCTCAATTGTAATGCAATTTATGTTGAAAGACGATATATTTATTAATTGCTTGGAAATATTGCAAATTTGTGACCACCTACTAACACACACGCCACACAAGACTTCTCCTAGCATTTGGATAATTCATTACTGCTGTAAAACACGGGGATCTTTCTCGGAAGGAAGTTTGTTCTACGATAATGCACATTTAATCTTGTCACACTAGATCTGATAGTACACTTCCCAGATCGTTCCAAAAGGAATGCTTACCACGGCCCCGGAAAATACAAGCGAGCTTGTTAGATCTCATATGCGGGTTTCCTGTGTCCAGAGGCCCGCGAACTGATTGGATGGAACTTGATTGTACGAAGGTTAAAATAAATCGCTACTGGGAAAAATATTTAGAACATGTCTATTACACTCGTACTATTTTTTGTTTAGTTCTTTTTGAAATTTGAAGATACAAACTTAGTATAAGATGGTGTTTTTCTATGTACCCGTACTGCATTGTTCTGCTTCACGCAAAAACTACTTTCGAGATTTCGATTAACTTTGTTTATGTTTGAAATTGATTTTCTGGATCCAAAATACATTATGTATTAACTTATAGGTCCATCCATCCATCCATCAGCCTTTTGATGTCCACTGCTGAACATAGGCCTCCCCTAAATGGCGCCACTCCAACCGGTCCTGTGCCCTCTGAATCCAACGGTTTCCCGCTGTCTTCTTCAGGTCATCGGTCCACCTGGTAGGGGGGCGACCTGTACTCCTTTTGCCTAAACGTGGGCGCCACTCGAGGACCTTCCTTCCCCATCGGTTATCGGTCCTGCGAGCGATGTGGCCGGCCCATTGCCACTTCAGCCTACTAATTTTGAGAGCTATGTCGGTAAGCTTCGTTCGTCTACGGATTTCATCGTTGCGAATCATGTCTCGTAGCGAAATTCCGAGCATAACCCTCTCCATAGCACGCTGAGCGACCCTGAGTCTCCGAATGAGGCCTACAGTGAAGGACCACGTTTCGGCGCCGTAGGTCATCACTGGCAACACACATTGCTCGAATAGTTTCGACTTCAGGCACTGAGGAATTGTGGACGAGAAGATACTACGAAATTTCCCGAACGCAGCCCAGCCGAGTTGGATTCTTCGAGTGACCTCCCTCTCAAAGTTGGACTTACCCATCCGGATCGTTTGTCCCAGGTAAATGTACTCGTCGACAACTTCGAGAGGAGTGCCGTCAACAACTACCGGTACGGGTGTGACATGGACGTTAGACATGATTTTCGTCTTGTCCATGTTCATCTTAAGACCCACCCGTTGTGAGGCACTGTTGAGGTCGCCTAGCATTGTGTTGAGGTCCGTCAGCGAATCTGCCAAGATGACTATATCATCGGCAAATCGAAGGTGCGTGATGTGTTCGCCATTGATGTTAATGCCAAGACCTTTCCACTCCATCAGCTTGAACAAATCTTCCAACGCAGCGGTGAACAGTTTCGGCGATATAACATCACCTTGTCTGACTCCCCGCTGCAGTTGGATTGGATTTGTGCTTCTGTCGTGTACTCGGACTGACATGGTGGCGGCAGTGTATACACACTTCAGCACCTCGATGTACCTATAGTCGATCTGGCATCGCTGAAGGGACTCCAGCACCGCCCAGGTCTCGATAGAATCGAAGGCTTTCTCATAGTCCACATAAGCAACACATAACGGCAGATTATACTCCTCGGTCTTCTGTATAATCTGCCGCAGCGTGTGAATGTGGTCTATGGTGCTGTAGCCTTTTCGGAAACCGGCTTGTTCGGGAGGCTGGAAGTCGTCTAGCCTGCGTGCAATGCTTATAGGTAACTTATAGGTAAACTACGATAAATATGATTATTTAATTTGATTGTATTAATTCATAGTGCATAAGATTGGATATACTCAGTTTCTGCTGGCCCAAGAACTTAAAAAGAAATTCTTCGTTAGCATCGAAATCATACCAAATAAATTATGTTAGTATCTGAACTAAAAAATTTCAGATTGATAACGAAGTAGATGCACGTCCGCCTTTTAGCTTTCGATCCCGCAATTCAGTATATTGAATCTGGCAACATTGTCAAGTGTCTCCCTAAAGGGGGGAGGTTAGGCGTGCCATCGAATATTATCTTGGCAGCCATGCCTCTTGGCAAATGGTTAGCATTGCGAGGCGTAACGAATCCGTCCATATTCCGTTTTTGTATTCAACCTATATTCGTAGATGAATTCTGAAAAAATGGGTTACAGCCTTACGGCCTTTCGTTCCGTTATAAACTAGTCGTTTTATTTCTTTTTATGAGTTTTCCTTCGCTATTATGGCTCAGGTCAGCGGAGATTTGAAGTCAAGTTCATTTTTGTTAGAATGTATGTCAGATGTTATTACAACAACAATTATTTCGTTTCTATTTTCTAGAAACCTATTCGTATTTCTCTAGCTTTGTTGTTACGTTCCTATTCATCTATTTCTAGGAGCACTTTTAAATTGTCATACTTAATTTCTCCAAGCAAATATACTTTCTTAAAACCTTTTAGGACCAAATCAATTGCTTCCTCTGTATTACGCATTGAACAAACATTGGTCCAAACGTTTTAGCGGACGGCGTGTCGTGGTGTTTGTGTTAGCATTAGCGTCCGGCTAATGGCCGCGGTAGCCTTGTTCTTATCCCTGACGTAGCTTCTGTGTGCTTATAACATAATGTACTCAACATAAACATAAATACTCTGTAGGTTGTCTACTCTGTAGGTCCTATGGGATCGAAGCATCTTTGGTTTTAAAAGTCAAGCATGTGTAATGCTAGTGCATGAGTCATACAAGTTCATTTTCATATTTAATTCAGTAATATTACTTTTATTCATTCTTATTTCTCAAATTTTGAAAGAATAAAAATCTTTATTTATTTTGCTTATGATGATACTTCGTAAATCATTTACACAATCTAATACTAAGTTTGTTGTAAGCGGCCCCATTCCATAACTTCTTCGCATGGCGGAGCGTTTAACATACCGGTCTGACGCGCAAAAGGTCCCGGGTTCGATTCCCGGCCAGACAGATATCTGAATGATGAGTTTAGATTCATGTTCTGGGTTTGGGTGTTTATGTAATCGTCTTATGTGTGTCCATGGCACCAACGACACAGAAGAAAAAATCCTAGTGTGGGGCTATGAGTGTAGAAAGCGTGTATTTTAAAGAATCATCTTTGTCCCTAGAAATTCTAATAGTTTAGGATTGAGTTAGTTCTTCATTTCTAGGCCTTCAATATTTGTTCTTTATCTTACTAAGGACCTTAACAGTACATTTTACAATGAACTTGGGCACATATGTTTCACCACTGGTCATCGACACGCACGGTACACGGCTTTATTGTAGAGACACAAAGTCCCCGCCAAACGTTTTAGCTGAGCGTCCTCTGTTTGTTTTGGTGTTAGCCGGGCTAATGGCTATATGGGGTCTGTGCTCACTGACGTGTGAAGTTAAAAAAAGGAAATATACCTATTAAAATAAATTAAAATTATTATCATTTTTATTTCGTTATTTCTGCCTCATACCGACAAACCTACACGTAAACTATGTATTTCGGATTTAAATAATTTCATCATTATTTTAATTCCATAATTTTACTAGCTTAAAAAATCTTTTTGGAAACATTATTTAGACGTGGTTTTCATAGTTTGAATATAATGAAATAATGCCTATTCTGTCTTCTAGTTATGATGGAACCATATACTCGTAATAAGTACGTATTTTTGTATGAGTATAAAAATACGTACGTGTTCACATGTATATAGAATACAGTAACTATAAAACTGTTTTACTAAAAAAAAAACGTAATGTTGGTTAATTATTTGTGCAAAATAAAGAAATCCCTAACAATATGTCAGTAAACTATTGGTCGTCACAATTTTCAAAATCATATTAAAAACCTCTGCTTCCGCAATATTTCTTTAACCACAGTGCGGATAGACACAGACTAAGTGAGTCCAGTTTATCGCTTGTGCTAACTACAAGTAGAAACACTCAAGCGTGTTACGCGTTAAGACCACCTACGGTTTTACTTTCCTATGCCTTTTCATCTTTGTAAACTGGTTGAACATTTTTCTTACCGATTATCTCAAAACAAAAAAGGAAAACAGTGCCTCGCGGAATTGCATTGAAGCATAACTTGGTGGCCCAAGATAATTGAACTTTGTGCTTCGACTCAGGAGGTACTATCGCCTCATTTATTACTGCGAATATCAGTGTTAACACTGCTATTCTATTTTCAAAGTGGGAGAACCAGTGTAGTTCGACCGGGGAAGTACCACCGCCACACCTATTTCTAGCGTGACGCATTTCTTGCGTTTCGATAGAATGGTGTGGATGCCGGCACACTTTCACACGAGGCAACCATCATAGTCCTCTGGAGTAGCAACGCATCTGTGGTTGACTTCAGATAGAACCCATGTTCTGTATGAAGTAGCTTACATATGTCCATTGGCGGCAGTAACAACTTACCATCAGCTGGACTGCATATTCGTTTGCCACTTCAATCAAACAAAAAAAAGTATAAATGTAATTATTTTTGATATAATTATCTCATTTTCATTGGATTTACGCGATAAACTTATGTCGAATATGATACTTGATGTATTATAAAAACTCAGTTATACGAAGTGTTAGTACCTAGTATTATTTAATTTTCGTAATGATTCATTTATTTTATAGTTTCACTCCAGTCGAAAATAAAATATTTTTACGACTTTTCTCTAACTCTTGTACAGACTCGTGTTTGTGGCAATTTTTATTATAACATAAACTGTTCCAGCAAATCCTTAGACGAAGATGTTTTGACGACCCGCGTGGCGCAGCGGTTAACATACCGGTCTGACGCGCAATGGGTCCCGGATTCGATTTCCGGCCAGACAGGTATCTGAATGATGAGTTTAGACTCCTGTTCTGGGTCTGGGTGTTGGTGTATTCGTGTGTGTGTCCATGGTACACACGACACAGGAGAAAATCCTACTGTAGGGCTATGAGTGTAGAAAGTGTGTGTGTAGTCCGAAATTGAAAAGAATTAGTTTTAATATGTTACGTTTAAAATAATTTTATTAATTGTGTAAGTGTAAAACATTTAATTTACGACTAGGTTAATTTCACGAGATTACATACTCACAAACTTTCGCATTGAATTTTTTGAAATATTAATACGACTATTATAATAAATACTAGCTGTCCCGACAAACGTTGTTTTGCCATATAAAAAATAAAAAAAATGTTAAGGGTGGACAACCCTTAGGGGGTATGAAAAATAGATGTTGGCCGATTCTCAGACCTACTGAATAAGCATATAAAATTTGGTAAAAATCGGTCAAGCCGTTTCGGAGGAGTATGGCAACAAAAACTGTGACACGAGAATTTTATATATTAGATCTACAATAAATTCAAACGTTGAATAACTTACTACTACTGTCACGCCTCTTTGCATCTTCTAAAAGTCTATAAGTCATTCTTCATTTAGTCAGTTCCAATTGGAAAAGTGCGGTAAATTCTGCTTACTATTCTTTCAAACCTAAATGGGCAAAGAAAGCGTGTCGTCGAGCCACTACTGTCCGACTGCTGGGCGTGACTATTCTCTCAGCATGAGAAATATTTAGGCTATAGTGTACTGCGCTGGTCAAGTGCGAATGATTGACTTCACCCACCTTTGAGAACTTTTTTTGCAGATTTTACAGGTGTGTAGGTTTCCCCACGTTTTAATTTATCGTAAAGCAGTGATATTTAATTTCTAATGCAACATCATACTATTATTATCATCATACTAATATTATCATCATACTAATATTATCATCATACTAATATTATAAAGGCGAAAGTTTGTGAGTGTATATTTTATGTTTGTTACTTCTTCACGTCTAACGGCTGTAGCAATTTTCATAAAATTTAGTAGGGAGTTGCTTACTCTCTGAATTACATATAGGCTACATTATACTATGGAAAAGAATCTTACTCCCACGGGACAATCGATACATCGATTTTTTTAACGCGGGCGAAGCTGCGGGGTTCAGCTAGTCATTTTATAAAAATCAGTGGTACGTGGCTGAGATTTGAACCTCGGACCATCCGACCGAGAGGCCAGTTTCAACTATTAGGCTATCTGCTCAAGAAGAAGGCGTGATATACCTTAATTTTGTATATCATGCCACTGTTTCTCCAATCTCAAGAACTTAGTAAACGAAACGAATTAACTGCTCGTGAGCACGCGACTATTAATGTTACTACTTCAGATAAGGTAATGCTGCAATTGTTCACCGTAAAGTTTAAGATATGAGAATTTAAGGCACAAAAAAGACGAAAAGCAAGCAATACTCTTGGGCGATTTGACACAATTGCTTTGATACGGAGTGGGCGAACAAGTATGGTCCTACCTCCACCAGGCAAATACCACCGCCACACATATCATATCATCATCACATTTTTTTTTTGTTATCGAGGGGAAAACCTTCAGTAGGTACCGCGGTGGGAGCAACGCCGGGTTATGTGTGATTTTTACCACTAAAACTCCTCTGATGGCCGCCCTTAGCACTACGTGGAGAACTCTGGGATCTCCAACAGAACACAATCGAAGTCCTCCGAGCGTCCGTTTTGATCCATTTCCTGGTGACCGATTGATGCTCACCGTGCCCCTTGGTGTTTACGATGGCATGCGTCCACAATGCCTTTGTCGTTCCCAGGGTGATTTGGCTGGATGGTCTGGTCTCCCACTCTTACCGCCCGCAACCCCGGAAACCCTTTTTAGTCGCCTCTTACGACAGGCAGAGGATACCGTAGCGTAACGTATAAGCGTAGCATTCTAGTCCCGGAACTACAGGGACAATCGCCATAGCAAAGTGACTGTGAATGGCCTCAGATACAATCCCTGCTCCATATAAAGTTATTTACATATGTCTATGGGCGGCAGTAACCATTTTTCATTAGGTGCATATCTTAAAAAAAAAGTTACGTGTAGATAAAAAAAACGCTTTATGCATTCATAGCCCCACTCTTGGATTTTCTCCTGTGTCGTAGGTGCTATGGATACGTATGTAAATGAATACACAAACACCCAGACCCAGAGCAAAAATCTAGATTCATCAATTCGAATTCAAACATTGTCGACAATATTGCTGGTGTAAATACCGCAAAAAAATTACTAAAAAAAGCATTAATGTTCTTTACGAAGAGGTCAGTACCTATACACAAAGAAATAAGATCATAACTACCATAATTAAATAAAACAAACAAGCAGTGCATTATGATTCCTTTCCAGCTAAACAAATCCGGGTAGAACTAATTAACGGTCGTGAGCACGCGAGGTATTAATGCTTTATACTGAGATAAGGTAAACGCTGGTTCGGAACCGGATAAGTATTTACCGCTCCGGTTTCCTTTAATGTTACTTTATCATGTAACTAGTTTAGATGCTAATAATTATAATAAAATAATAATAATGATGATAAAGAATAAGAAATAGAATAAGAAATATTATTTACTTAAACTTTTTTTCGTGATATGGAAACTTTTATTGTTTTTTTTTTTATCGAGGGGGAAAACTTCAAAAGGTACCCAACGCCGTGGGAGCGACGAAAGGTTATGTGGGATTTTTACCTCACTAAAATCCTCCCAGTGGCTGTCCTCATCGCTACGTGGAGGAATCTAGGATCTCCAACGGAGCACACCCGGAGTCCTCCGAGCGCAATGCCCCTTTCGGACCCTTCCCCGGTGACCAATTAATGCTCACTTCTCGTCTCTCGGTGTTTACAACGATATGCGGCAACACATGCCATCGTCCTTCCCAGGGTCACTTGGGCAGTCTGAGTTTCCACTTTTACCGCCCGCAATCCCGGAAGCCCCTTATAGTCGCCTCTTACAACAGGCAGTGAATACTATCTTTATCGCACCACTCGCCGACGGATGAAGTTCCATCCGCATTAACTGGACCCGTGGCGGTCTTCCACGGTTCGGTTTGCGCGCTCGTTCCTGCCGCGGACGTCCAAGATGTGATGAGCTAATGAGCTTCCTCCTGAGGTATTCCCTGGGCGCTAGGACATGGGGTTCTTCAAGAAGGGTGTAAAAACAGCTCTCCTTCAAAGCCGGCGATGCATTGGCGACTCCTCTGGTGTTGCGAATGTCCCTAGGCGACGGTGACTGCTTTCCATCAGGTGGCCCGTCAGACTTATCGTTAGGTCTAACTATAAAAAAAACATGGCCCTATTCTGATCCCGGAACTACAGAAACTCATTATATGGCCTAACCTATGACCTAACCTAACAAAGACAAACGAACTAGACATAGGGTAGATAGGTTAATCTATTACTAGTGCTTGTCAATGGTTTCTCTCCACCACCGCAGTTTCACCGTGACACGATCCATGCAACTGGATTGAAATATCAGCAAAAGGAATTCTAAAAGATTTCAGCAACCGAATATCGTCAGGCAGTATTACGTATTATTAAGTATAACTTCATATTTTTTATCCTAAAAATATTAATAATATTTCTTACTAACATTAGCAAATAAAACTACTTTCTTTATTTGCACAAATTGTAGTTGTTTTTGACAATCATTCGATTTTTATTTTTTTTTGTATCAAAACAAACAATTACCGTATTATAAATCTATATGGTATTGTATTCAATAATCATATCACGTTTATTCGAGTTCTCAGTATTTTTCCTATTAAGTTCGAGTAGTTTTCATCTTACACAAATATTCGCTCAAATATCGTACATATTTGAATATGATGAAAACAAATTGGACCAAACTACATTAACCTTAACTCAGGGCTTTCACATTTCATAATTAGCTACCACTCCGCTGATTAAGAGATATACGCAGACTCCTATTCCACTCTTAGAAATGCATTTCTTAATGAGATTTCGCTAATTTGTTTTGCAGACCTGAGAGAGATCTGATAGTATTAATGTTGTCTTTCCAGAGTCGCAAATAAGTTTTTCAGTCTGTTTTTGAACGGATTTTCAAGTCAGACTAAAATCACTGTAAAAAATATCCGCTAAGTCTATTTCTAAAAAAACTCATTATCATATTTCATAAAAAATAAAAATTAGCAAGCATAATTATTATTATTTGGTATTTTCAGTTACGAAATTATATTGAAATGTTATTAATTACATAAATCGAACCCTTATGACAGTTGTATAAGGTAACTTACCGATTAAAGCAATAGTAGTACGTAACTTAATTTATAATAATAATCATTGCTTACAAAACTCATAAATAAATATTTCATTCTATTACTTTTTTATTTCTTAAAAATAATTCGCCATGTTGTCGAATTGCGAGCGAAAGCTCCACACGTCGCTCAAAGTTCCGCGAAAAATGGAAATACTTTAACAAAACATTCGTCCAAACTTCACTGAAGCGATCGGGCAGTGAAATTGACCAATCATAGTCGATCACAGCAGGTACGTGGGACGCACGGAAAAAAATTAGTCGTCTCCAACACACCGCGCCGGTTGGACGTGTGTTCGTTTATATTCGGGACGAATACGACGCTAGTTGGTCGAGTGTCGTGTGAATGTGAGTTCTGTGTTGACGTTCGATGTGAAATTTGGATTGTGATAAAAAGGAAAAGTTCGCTTGGAGTTAGTTTAAGCGGTTATCGCAAAATGTTTAACGAGTAATGGGTGAGTGTTTTGTTTTGATGCGATTTAGTAGTGAAATCTTTGCTAGATTTTATTATAAAAAGTTAATGCAAAAACATGTAAGTTATTATCAAATAAATTTCAACAATGCAATTTTTAAATTAATGCAAATTATTAAATATTTACTACGGGAACGGATAACTTTCATAAGTAATTAATCGACAACATAGTACTTAAATTAATTCGAAACTCGGTATTATTCAAATATATAATGAATAATTGGTTTAATTAAACTGCAATACTTTTGTTCTCGCGTAATCGTAATAAAATATTAAATTATGCTACGTTACATTAGTAAAATTGGTTAATCAAAATTAATACCAACATACAGGCAATTAATCGAATGTAGTTTATGTACAAACAAAATCGAAAAGTATCACTCCTAATTTTATCTATTTCTATTCTAAGCGAATTATCTATTTCTATTCTAAGCGAAATATTTTCTTCTCCGTATCTAAGCATTTACCCTAAATCCTATTATTCGTGATAATTTATTCCATTACAACAATAGATAGAAGTTCCTAAATTGAGTTTACCATATTTCTGTTTATGGAATTATTTCCATCCGTAGACGAAAATAATTATGGTAGAGCGCGTAAAATGTAATTATGAAGCTATTTTGACGTAACATAATTACTTGTTGCTAATCATATTTAATTATGGTATATGTATATAATTTTGGTTGAAATAAGACAAATTTGCTACCGCTAGTTATTCTAGATAACTGTGACCTTTAGAATATTTATTGTCACTAATTATAGTTAACTATGAGTTAGGTTCTTGTGTTTTGGTAGTTGAAATTTGTTTATATATTAACATAGGTGCTAAAAGAGGTCATTCATATTATAAATTTGTAATTTTATAATGGTGTATATATAATTATTACTCTTTTATGCAAAATCTATCGGATTTCGCTGAATACACAGATTAACACGTTGCCTGCGACATTATTTTCAAATAACTTTCATCTGGTGATTTAGAGACTTAATCGATCTCAAAACTAATTGATCTCTAGGTGTGTTGAAGGCCTAATCAGTCTCCTAAAATACGGTTTTGAAAATAATTTATATCTTCAAAAAACAATCACATACACTTGGAATCGTAGTACTGTGCGTTAGGGACCTAATCTATCCCTATTTTTATTGCATCTTTGAACTCTTAAGTAGAAAACAAATTATGTATATTTGTCTTATATAAGTATAATAATTTTATAAGTTAGAGCCCTTCGCAAGGAATGAAACAACAGGATTTTAGTCCTCGCACAATACAAAAGTCTTGCTAGGGTCCTGATAGATCTCATAATGCAACGAACGTGTTAACACATAGGCTACAAATAAAGACACATGTAAAATTACTTTATAGTATAAAAAAGTCGCTTCTAGCTGTCTATCCTTATGTATGCTTAGATCTTTAAAATTACGTTACAGATTTTGATGCAGTTTTTTTTAAAAGACAGAGTAATTCAAGAGGAAGGTTTTTATGTATAATATAGTAGAGAAACACTGATAATTTTAGATTTTTAACTTTTAGGCCGAACAAAGTTCGCTGGGTCAACTAGTACTCTTATGTTTTGAAACTTAACTTTTTTCAATGAAGTGCGGTGGACCAAGAGTTTAACTCTGTCCATCTGAGAGAAGACTCGTTCCCAACAGTGGAACTAAAATGAGTTAACATCACACACTTATTATTACAAAACCTATCGAGTTATTATCTAATAATAATTGTTTGATATTTGTGCGCACATGTCGTAAAACAGTCCTAAGGGGCGTCTACCCCCAAGCAACCCTTTTAAATAATAATGTGTATAAATAAAATACCACTTTAATTATTGAAACGATTTATCAGTCAAGGACTATAAACAGGATAGGATAGGATAATCTACAGAAAAGCTTGTTAATGTAACCATATAACAAATTAAGAATGAAATAGGATAATAAAGACATATTTTTTCCAGTTTTGCCTAATCCTATGTATAATATGCATATAATATCATCAACCCGTTATTGGCCCACTGCTGGGCACGGTTGTTCTATCTTATGGACTGTGTGGACTTAACACACCTCTGAGAACTTTTTTTCTGTTTAAAGGACGCTCGGGTGTGTAAGTTTCCTCACGATGTTTTCCTTTACAGAAAAGCAGTGATAATTAATTTCTAATACGCACATAAATCAGTGGTGCGTGCCTGGGTTTGAACCTCGGACCTCCCGATTGAGAGGGCAAGTTTACTATCACTATGGTTATCACTGCTAAATGATAGTACCCTTGTTTGCTTATTAGTACTTAGAAAACTCCAATGTACTTATGCACTATCTTTCATAAAAGAATATCCTGCACAGGGTTGCACACAGGATGGGCGGAGGAAACATCAAAAGTTATATTACTTACAGTTTTGTATACAATAGATAAAGCCAATGTTACAAGCTCAACAGGTTTAACAATCTTCTCAATTAATCTGAGGCAAATAGGATGGGCCTTTATTGGCAAATATTCATTCGTATTTCGATTATAACGAAGATATAAGTAATACATTTATTGAACAATTTGTTGGACATATTTTTATTTTGAAGCGAAAAACTTTAATTGCTTTGTTGGTTGATAAATTGTATATATGTAAGTACCTATGTAAGTAACCCGGAGGACTAAGTTAAAACGCCTCCCTTAATGTCTCTTTTACTTGTAGGTCTCTTTTACCACAGTATTAATATCATACAGTAGTCTAACTCTGCCGTGTCCATGAATTTTATACCTTGAATTTTATAATTTGGGTACCGAGTGCATACCGAAATCGTGGCGCGTAGGTACAACTTGCGTTTCGTGCGTTTGTAAGAAGTTAGAATACTGTAGATACTAGTACTGTGCTTTTACTGACACTCTATTGACCGGAAACCCGCAACATTGAACACTGCTGTTATAAGAAATACATTGTTGTGAGAATGGTGCTCTTGGAATAAAAACACAAAGCGATCAACCAAATTCAATAGTTAGGAAGTAACCTGTAGATGTATTTATTTCCTTTTAAATATTCCACGTTTGACTAAAATTCTGTCGGAATTGTATCAGTTCGTTTGTGATCAATTAATCAGAAAGAACAAATATTAATTATTTTGGACTGGCTTTCATGTAACAACTAAAATAAAAGAATATTTAGCTTCCGTTTTTGAAAAAGAACATTTAGCTTCCATTTTCTGAAAATCCATTTTCTTGGTGTATAAATACTTAATATTATAAAGACGAAAGTTTGTGAGTGTGTATGTTTGTTACTTCTTCACGTCTAAACGGCTGGAGCGATTTTTATAAAATTTCGTAGGAAGTTAGCTGGCACTCTGGATTAACATATAGGCTACTTTTTAATGTGGTAAAATATCTTATTCTAACGGGACAAACGATACATCGTTTATTTTAACACAGGCGAAGCTGCGGGGCTGAGCTAGTTTTTGTATAAAATTACATTATAGTGGTATTTTCTAACATTGAGCTAATACATAAGAGTGCAAAATTAGTTTAATTGAGAGCGATTTATTTAAAACATCATCGGATTCACTAGTGTTATCGGCCTTGACGAATCAATCGGCTTGATTGAGCTTACGAGAGTTAAAATGTCCTGTTTATACATATTTTACTAAACCTTTTTGTTTAAAAATAGGATTTTATATGAAATAGATTTTCGTTGACAATTAAGTAATAAAGAAATGGGGATTAAAGCAATCTGATAAACTTAGAAAAGAAACAAGAAAACAGCTATAGTTAAAAATAAACACACATCTCAACAACTCGATATAAGTTTATAAAAAGAAGTACATAAACGAGGTATATTAAATAAGTATAAGTAATATTTAAATGAAAATTCTATGAAATCGGCTCAGTAACGAGACTCTCTCTAGTCTCGTCAGTCCATTATTGTCCCACTGCTGGGCACGAGTCTTCTCCTAAATGAGAGAGTTTTAGGCCATAGTCCACCGCGCTGGCCAAGTACGAATTGGTGGCCTGTATCGAGACGTAGTAACGAGACTGCACTGATAAAAATAATTGCATATTGACCATTCAATGTATATTCAAAATTATTTTGATTAAATTCAAAAAGGTGCACAAAATAGTTGCTTTAAAAGTCCACAACGAAATAACATTCAATGTATATTCAAAATTAATTTGATTAAATTCAAAAAGGTGCATAAAATAGTTGCTTTAAAAGTCTACAACCAAATAACATTCAATGTATATTCAAAATTAATTTGATTAAATTCAAAAAGGTGCATTAAATAGTTACTTTAAAAGTCCACAACGAAATAACATTCAATGTATATTCAAAATTAATTTGATTAAATTCAAAAAGGTGCTTAAAAATAGTTGCTTTACACAACGAAATAAGAACAACAAACTACGAACCAAATAAAGAAATATTGAGTTAAATCACAAAAATCCGTTCCACTAAAGATTTTTCATAACAACACTTTAAACTTGTATTGAAAGCTTTTGAATTCGAAGCTTAGCCGATCGAATAGTTTTTGAACTACGAAACTGTGCAGCGATATTTTCTCATACAAAACTATCGCTTCCGATCAATTTAAATATGTTTTATACCGTTCAGTTCGTTGAAAAGTAGGTTTTATATTTTCTGCGAATTTGAATACGTATTGTTGGGCGTATTTGTTCCGTTTTATTTACTGTTCTGTTTGTTCATTGAAATAAATGTTCATTTTATTAATTATTAAAATATATGCATAATATTATTATCATATATTTCACGCGTATTTGTTCCTGGTGTTTTATGTTCGTGATATGATATACCTATGTCATGATAATAGTTTGAAATAATTATTTCAATCAACGGGTGGTTGATTGATGATGATGATTCTCCTTGGAAATAAATACAATAATTTACTAACTTTACTTCAAATTATGTTTACAATTCATGTTTTATGAAAACATTTAAATTATTATGATTTATCTTCGTAATAATAATGATTATTATTGATGATCGTAAGTAAAACGCGACAGGCAACGCCATCTACCGGGTAAGGGGTAAACGAATGTAGTAGGTACAGTTTGTCGATCTAACATGACCGATTTCTAATTAGCCTTTGAAGTTCCTATTAAAATATGTCACTGGAGTATCATTCCATTAAATGGTGTAAATTAAATTAATTAATGGTGTAAATTATGCAATAATTTCTAAATTACTACGTAAATTACTGGCACAAAGCATATATACTTAGTACAATTATTTTCGCAAACATTTTTGCCATGATACGTACAAATTGACCAAAGACATTATTTTGTTAAAAAAAATATATCAATGAGCATCATGCATGCAAGACGATGCATTGACGACACCTCTGGCACCTCTGGTGTTGCAAATGTCTATGGAAAGTAGTCAACGTAGGCGACGTTGACTATGGTAGACGGGCTACCTGGTGGAAAGTAGTCAAGGTAGGCGACGTTTACTACTTTCCATCAGCCGTAAGGTTTAAGTATAAAAAAAAAACATATTATCTGTATTGTTTTAGAAAAATATTTAAGAATCCCTTAGCGTTCTTATTCACAATAGTTTGCAACCACAAAAGTCGACCTCAACGCATTTCTTATGAGACCTTTTCTTCTAACGGTACATAGCTTACACCCTCGCTTCCATTCAATCTAGATCCTAGTCGCACAAAACCTAAATCGCTTAGGACCGAGATGGCATCGCGGAAAGCAATCTCAATTCAAGGAACAGACCTCTGGACCTGTGACCTCGGATTAGGATTTCAAGAGGCATCGCCGTTATTTCCAGGGCTGGTTCTCAACGGATGTTAGGTTTGCAAGAACTTTAAAAAAAAACCTTAAACGCATTCTACACACATAGCCCTACAGTAGGATTTTCTCCTGTGTCGTGGGTGCCATGGACACACAAAGACGAATACACAAACACCCAGACCCAGAACAAGAATCTAAACTCATCATTCAGATACCTGTCTGGTCGGGAATCGAACCCGGGACCCACTGCGTGTCTGCGGTATAGTAACCGCTGCGCCACGCGGGTCGTCAAACCAGTATGTTATATACACCTCTGCCCTCTCTTGTCCCCTAATGTTTTCCTAACCACTAAAGTTGTCTGGAAGAGATCGCTATTTTAGTGATAAGACCGCCTGTTGTACTTCCCAGTGTATCTTTTGTTCTTGTTGCCTATGTTTTGGTGTACAATAAAGAAATTTTGTATTGTATTGTATGGTTCGATTTAGAATCACCACCAAACCTATTTCTAGAAGCAGTTCTTGCGTTTCGGCGGAAGTCATTTCGAGGTCACTTTCATATAAGGCGTCCTAATGCTAGGAATCTAAACCCTAAATCCAAAATCCTAGCGTAATCTTAGCCCCAAGGAGTAGCAATCAAAACTGTGATTGACTTCAGATAAAGCCCGTGATCTAAAAGAAGTTGCTTACAGAGATCCATGGACGGTAATGATTACTTAATATAAGGCTGAATGTATGCTCCTTTGCTACTTCAGTAAAAAAGATGATAGAGTAGTAGTTACAAATAACATAAATGTTGTAGAGGTAGCAAACGAGATTAATGTATCTGATGTTATATCACATACAGTTAATGATAACTTTTTATCGAATAGGTGCAAATGAATACGCAGCTCATCCACTCATGATCATCTGTACATGCAACTAACTTGATGTAGAACAGAAGTTTCACATAAAACCATGATGTTTCGGATGATTAAAGTGCTATACTCCGAAAAAACACTATCTCCAAATATAGGAATGATTTTTTTGATATTTTTAACCTAATTTAAGCAGAAATATTTTAGAAATCATTAATAAAACTACACGCCAAACATTAACTGATCAACCAATAGAAATTTTTAATCTATCAGGTAAGTATGTAGGTATTTAAACTTATTATGCAAAATTTAAACTATAAAGATCCGTTGCATTTGTAATTTTTATACCTAACACATTGATATCAGCTGTATAATTCTATTACCTATCTATTAGTTATTGTAATATTCTTATCAATCAATATAATCTCGTACGAGAAAATAATCGTAATTTTCGTACAGATCACTCATCTTAATTTAAAAATGAAAAGATGTTAGATTCACACTCACTATGAATAACAAACAAAGCCAAATTACACACCAAAAATACTCCATCATCAAAATTCACCAAACAAAACAACTTCACGTGCAAAGCGATAACCCTACGGATTAAGCTGGCAATAATTCACGTGAGAAAACCAACAGAATAGGTTCGTTAAGAGGCTCAAGGGCTCTCCTCTTGGCATTGTGCTGATGTCAGGTCTTCCATGACAGGCTTCGAGTGGCCACCGCGCCAAAATGTTAATGAGACGTCGATATAGATGGTATGGATGGCCATTGATCAGACTTGTGCCGTGAAACGCTAATCCACACAAGCGGTTATGATTGTAATGTTCAATAAGATGTCACTTGTCTGCTCGTTGATAAGTAGACGTAAAATATTGGATGTAAATGAGATAAGATTTATAGATTCACTATTTCAATGAATATAATATGATTGGCAGTATTAGTTAACAATACGCACATAGAAGCATCTACAGAGAATTAAAATGATGATAATGGTTTAATTGTCTAAGGTATAATTATATAGTTACAAGGTGATAAATTGTTGCAGTCTTCGTAACTACGTATACATTTCAAATACTTTTAAACAATACATGGTTTTGGTATATCTTATTAATTTTACATAAGAGTAATTTTAAAACTTCTAAGAATTCACACAAAATGTCACTAGGTAGGTATGTTTACGCAAACAACACATCAGATCTTATTTCATGTTATTTTTGTATTTTACTTCCTTTATGCTTAGACTTTTATAGTTCTTGGCATATAGCTGTTATATAAGATATGTACGATGAATATACATCCATTGCCCAAATTATATTTTAAATCAAACTTAACATTTAATATAAAATTTGGAGAAACATATACAAATAAATATAAAACAATGGTTTATTCTATTTTTTTACTAAGCAGACAACTGGTAGCATCAATAACTGATGCATCGTGGTTTAATAAATTCACTTTTTTTTTAATATAAAAGTGACACCGCAACCAATGGAAAATAACGCTTTGAAGATAATCGCATATCGCAAATGTAACTTCAATCCATTAACAGCATTATATCATAAAGAAATAATCTATCCTTTCTAAAACACTTTGTGCCAAACATTTCAATGTATTCAGATCGAACTACCCAAGTGCTGTCTAACGTTGACCCTTGATCCCGCAATCTCTAAGCGCCTTTCCACAAACATCTCACGCATACATAATTTCACACCCATAGCATATCTTCATCGGAAACCTTTTATCCTCGAGCGAAAATCGTACCGAATAGTCTGGACTTTCCACTCCAATAACATTTCAATATTGTTCAGACAGATTTATATCATTATTGCAAAGTAGTATTTCCGTCTAATGTACTTTTTTATTCGTGACATTCGCCAAAAAGCATTTCCAGATTTTAGACAAGGAAACATTTGTCACTATACATACCTAACCATTGATTGATTGATAATGATTACATTATATAACTTCCGTTACTTATCGCCCTCAATAAAAAATATGTACGACCGCTTTTAAGATGTTAGATTAAATCTTAAAACATTTAAAAGCGTTCGCTAAATTAAAAAGAAGAAGAAAAAATAAGAGCTCCGCCGCAAATCGAATCCAAACAACCTAGTCAATCAGGTAGGCACTCGGAGAGAGTCAGAACATCAAATTAAATATCAGAAAACGTTGAACTTTAATCTTGAGACAGCGCCGCTCTGACACCATCGTGATAGGAGCGCACTAACCGAGTGCATAGCTAGAAACCCATCCGTTCAATTCGTTGCGATAAAAAATAAATTAAAATAAGCACCGGACGGAGCCCTGATGATATCGATACTGGTTCCGCACCCATTGTGCTCTCAGACATGGCAGTCTCTAATTGCGGCGTCTTTGTTATACAAAATGAGGTGTTAGCTCTTCTATTAAATAATAAGTGGTTCGATACCAGCAAAGAATCGATACGCCTGCCGTCAGAAACTAAATTGGTTGGTGTAGCGATGGATGTTTTGATGCGATTTGTTGCAATGATTGGTGGGAATTTAAAATAATATTAAACGTTTATTGTTTCAGATAACATTGAACGAGAACGCTGCGTATGGCCGAAAGATACAACGAGAGTCCAACTAAGGCGTCATCGTACGCTGTTTGGACATTCCAGAATGCTTTGTATAAAAAGCTTAATCCTAAGAAAAGCTCTCAAAATAAGGACTTGAGTGCAACAGATTCTGAAAAGCTCGTGGAGCAAAATGCAAAGGAAAATACGGAAGGAAACGGTGATATTACGAATCTTGAAATACAAAACGAACAGAACCGTTTTATAGCGTCTGAAGTCGATTCCGTAGATACTGACTTCAATTATGAGAACGAGGAAGTCAGGAAAAACGTATGGAGCGACGTCGACGACGAACTTTACATAGAAAATCTGATAAAACTGAGGACTTCAGATGAAGTGACCCGCGTCAAACGTGATACTAGTGATTATACGAGTGTTAGTGAATACAGTGAGGTTGTGAGTAGTGTTAAGTTAGAGTACGAGATGTGGGAGTTAGAACCCACGGACTTGACGGAGTGTGACTGTCTAGGACCACCTCCAGAGTTCCTGCTCCCGCCGCCTCCGAGACCGCCATTCTTACAAGCCGATTACTACTGTGGTGACGACCCCATTCCTGATTTGGAAACTTGTGACACGGAGCCAGTAAGTGTTCTTATCTCAACTTACACATAATATTATAGCTTCTGAAAGTAGGTAACCTAGTTCGTACAACAAATATTTATTATGATTCATATTTAAGTAAAGTAAAAACTTAGGTACATACACACATAGACCTATTTTATATAGAAAAAAAGAAAGAAAATACTTAATTCGGTACAATACAAAAAGCTATACAAAAACAGATACATCTAATAGCAAACATGTGTTATTATTATTAACTAATACTTAATGATGTAAGTATTATTACACTTTCCGTCACCGTGGGTCGAGGCGATCGTTTCATCCCTATGTTGTTGACATGCCACCTTGTCGCACGTCCCGTTTAGCTTCAACGTTTTTAGTGCGCACTGCTAGGGAATGGAATGCGCTGCCCGCGAGCGTATTTCCTGAAATGTACAATCTGAACTTCAAGGCCAGATTGAATAGGCTGTTTCTAGGCAGGCTACATCTTGGACCGCATCATCACTTACCATCGGGTGAGATTGTGATCAAATGTTTGCCTATAAATTATAAAAAAAAGTTACATTACATTGACCGAAAGGGTCTCCACTAAGCTATAGAGGTAGTAATGTGCATGGGTAGCAGTGAACATTTACAATCAGGTACAATCCATGTTCATTTGTTTTTTTTTTAATTTGAAAAAGTTAAATTAAAGATCATTCTAATAATTTTCAAACGCTCTGTATCATTTTAATATTTGACATATTTTAACCTTTCTATCAAAGCAATAAAAACTCTACACCACTTATTCGTTTAACCGTTTTATAATCTACGGAAATCAAATGATAAATAGCGGGTGCTATTAAAAGCATTTATACGTAGACAGCTCAAAAACTTTTATCTACTGTGATTTAAATGTGCTTATCTGTCTGTTTAATCACTGGAACTATTCCAGGGCCGATGATTAAGTAGAAACGCTCAAAATATTTACACATTTCTATTGTATTCGGAGACGTTTAAACCCCACAGGAATGATAAATTAACGACGAATATCTTATCGCTGGAAACGCTTCGAAGTTTTGTTCTAAAAATGGTAATGAATAAACAACTTGAACGGGCCTTATCTGCCTTTGTAAATATTTGACATATGCGGGCCCTAATGAAGCCGTGGTAACGACAATAGGAATTATCTTCACATCTCCAACTTTTACGATGCTAAACTTTATAAAGCAACTCTTGCTCATGTTTGTTCATTTGCTCGTAATTCTGGAACGGGTAAGTAACGGTTTACAGCTTAAATTTCGTAAGTAAGTGTAATGCAAACATTGATAAGTGTGGGCTTTCTCTTTGCGTTTCTCGTTATTTCGTCTAAAGATGGGATCGTGAAATGTCTGAGTAATTTTGAGATTAGTCGAGAATCCATTAGTCATCGTGCCTTTAGTGTTTTTGTCTTTCTCACAATCGGGCACTTTCTGTTGGAATGTAGGTTCTATTGTCTGAGACTTGCGAAATATGATAGCTGTACAGCTTTTACGTTGAACGATATGCGTCAAGCCTCGTAAGTATTGTTATAAGTGATAATGTTTTGCTAATGATTTAACATTACCATTACGCTTTTATGGATTCGCGAATCGTTGCAAAAGCGTTGAGTTTGGTACTAAATATGTTAAAAGATAATAAGCAAGAGTTCTACAAAGTAATAATTCTATTTTTAAAGAGTAACTTTTAACTGCAGGCTATTTATGTCCTTATCTGGCACTTTTTAGTATGTGTCTTTGTCTCATTAACTTTTTTGTAACTTATATATGTAAAAGCATTAATAATTAAATAATTAAAACACAGACGTTTACGATGATATTTGGATGGAGAAGTAGAATTCACACGAACCGATACTTTGTACTTCTTAAACTGCAATGATCATTTTATTTTAACATTAAAGACATTTTAACATTAAAAAGGTGAATATCTACACGTTTAAAACCACATGACCCGACGTCGTGGGAGCGACGAAGGGTTATGTGTGATTTTTACCGCACTAAAACCTCCCTGATGGGCGATCCTCTAGGAAATAGTCAGTGGCGTATATACCACGACCATATATATTCTCTTTGTTTCTATAATTAATGATTTTTTAATTACCTATTTCGACTGACTGTATTCGGGGTTACGACCTTTCAAATACTTGTAAGTCGTGCCAAGCAAAGTAACATCAATTAAGTAATGACCCAACATTCCAAACCATGAATAGCATAACAAATCAACATTACGGACAGACAATAGCCGCTATTAATGTAGATATTGTTGCAATAATAAAGCTATTAGCCACTTGTGGTGGCACCGGCGATTAAATAGCGAGCGAATACGTAGCTGGGGTCGCGACTTTTCGTATCGTCGATTATTTTTAACAGAATTTAAAATCCGTGCTTAAAATTAACTGAGCCTAAACTATGATGTACCAATATGCCCAGGTATAGATTACCAAGTTCGTAACACATAAGACATTGTTTATTTTATTTCTATTCGGATTATATGTGAATTATATCGTAACCCCAAGCCGATATAATGATATACATTGCAGCTTTAACCCAAATTTGATCGTCCTTGCACGCTCGGATTGCGTAGATATAAAATTATCGAACCATTTTACAGATAATTTCAAATCAATGCAAATATCATGTAAATAATTAATAAGGTGTAATGTACGGTTTATCTATCAAAGTAGTTGTATTTATCAATTGTAAAATATATGACAATATAACATTAAAATATATAACGTTCCAGAAGTAGGATTGGATGACCAAAGTAAACGACACATTATGTACAACACTGGTATATTTTCACGATTTTACACTTATACAATTTCAGAATACATTCGGACAGAGTAACGTCTTACACTTGTGAATTATTAGAATGTTCCATATTACGATAATATCCTCCCTTTTATACTAAAACTGGCAGGCGTTAAGGAAACCGTCTCAGAGACAAAAACATTACTATTAATCTACTACATTATATAAAATTATATATATGCATTTATAATATTTATTTATTTAGCCATTTATATTTATTTATATTGTGACTTCTATTGATTTATGATATTAATAATAACATGGCACGATCAATTTAAATACAATCATTATATAGGTTATTATTTATGTTTGTAACTAATGTAGTCATGAGTTTAACTGTCCCCAGGCAAGCTACTTGTTGGTTGGTAAAAATAATTAATTTAGAAATTGCTGTCTCTTCGCTTGCGGTAAGACACTCGCATAAAACCTGGATATCGTTGCAATAATAGAGACATAACAGCGAATAGAGATGTCGAATTTCGAAATCGAATTGTTACGTCGTGTTACGAAAACGGGAATAAATTAATTGGAATATTTGGCTTAGCTTGAGTCATGGTTGGCGCCATAGAAACGTAACGTAACATTTAGGCTGTTCGATTTAATCTATTAGTATTGTTTTCTTGTTTCGATATCCGTAATAGGTGAAGCAACGGCGCAGCTGAAACAGTATACCTACTATTATGTGCTCTTGGTGGCAGTTTATTACATCTTCATCTTTAAAAATTACATTGCAATGCTGAATATAACAGAAAAGGTATTAGAACCAGTGTAGTTAAACCGGGAAGGCACCACCGCCACACCTATTGCTAACTTGAAGCATTAATTTCGTTTCGATGGAAGGGTGTGGTTGCCGGTACACTTTTATATGAGGCGACCATCCTAGTCCTCGGGAGTAGCAACGCATCTGTGATTGACTGACTACTTACCATCGGGTGGACTGCATGCCCTTTTGCTACTTCAATATATAAAAAAGTGCAATGTAAATCGCATAGAATGGATGAAAACGCAATAATCGTACAGCTATTACTTTCCATCAGGTAGCCCGTCTGCCGTATCGTTAGGTTTACGTATAAAAAAAAAGCTACGAAATGTTTTTTTTTATAATCTCGTTCTATAATTGTTTTGTAAAGCGGCAGGGCTAAGCCCTCTCATGTTAAATAAACATCCGTATTCAAGGGGGGAAAGAAACGTGTTGACGTTGAATTAGTTTTTAGTCAAAAAAGCTGAAATAACTGTAAATTATATCAGTGGCACTGCAAATTCAAGTTTAGAGATAAAACAAGCTTATTTATGTGAGGAATCGAAGTGTACAGTTACTAATGTGTGAGATTGAAGCTAAATTACAAAGCAAGAGTACGCTTAGCGAGTGGGATGCTACGAAAACACTAAAGCTTCACATGTAGCGCCACTTAGTCCAAATCCATGTAGATCTAGGTTGAATTTTCAGGTCAATTTACAAATACATACTTAGTATGGTTGGACCAATTTTAACCAAAGCTAAGTTACTTAAACTATCAAGCAATCATTTTGGTCAATCTGACATTTTTTTTTGAACCCAGACAACAATTTGAAGTGGGCTACTCTCCATGTGCTGAAGTGTGAAGTGAAGGGTGTTGGTGAATGCTCATGCATACCGATACGGCCGTCCACATTGGTTATGTGGTACTCAGAAAGACCTACGTGCCTGCCCACTAAACACCACCAGAATTTGGCTTTGGCTTCTGAGGCCTTAAAGCCTTAATCGGATAATGGTCCTAAGGGACTGACAAGGGGCTTGTAGATCTGACACAATTGATTTTAATCAAGGTAGAAAGATTATGGCTCGACCAGGCAGGTGCCACTGTTACCAATTTTAACGTGAAACAGTTCTTACGTTTCAACTGAAGGCTGTGGTTGTCACTTTCCTCCGTTGCCATTTATTAAAAAAATGAGATATACGAGTAAAATAACAAAAAAGACAAACCCGCTGAGTTTCTTGCCGGATCTTCTCAGTTGAGGTCGTGTTCCGATCCGGTGGTAGTGTACGAAAAAAAATGTAAGTGGCAATTTGTAAGTGCCCCCGTAGGCCTGTACAAAAGAAAGACATTTCATTACATTTTATTTGAGGCTACCATCTTAATCATAACATAGCAACGCATCTATGTTCGAGGTTACATAGAACCTCGTTCTGTATGAAGCTTGCAGATTTAAATAGAGTAACTACTTAGGCATCGTTAGATTAACTGCATGCTTGTTTACTATTTAAATTGTATTAAAAACACACAGACATAGCTTAAGTACGGCACACATCACTACTAGAGATATCCCCTTATTATGTAATCAGGAGATAACTCCATAAGAGATAATTCCTATTCTATTTAGTGTCAGTTACAGTATCCATGGGTGGCAAAAATCAGGTAGAATATTACACCTGCAGAATTACCAAATGAATAAGCGATTTCGTATTCACAGAAATTGTATCCGATATAATCTTTGATCAAAAAGCCATTAATTTTAATTAATTAAGAGGTAGGTATGATACCTACCACACGATATACCTACGTAACCTGGAGCGAATGATTAAGACATTAGTGGTAAGGGTGAAAACACACATGCGATTTTTAAAACGCGATTGATTTTATTGCGACATACATAAAATATACAATAGGGATTTTTGACTGTTCTCTAAAAGTATTAAGGTATTTATGTAGTTATTATGATTTCGATAACGTATTATATTTTGAAAAGCATGCCATAAGTTTTATCCCTGTCCAACGATAGCAACGTTTTATTATGGCTGATAATTATACATATACCTATGTCGTTTATTTCGAGGTACCGTACATTTTATTTCTCTCATCAACCATTATTGGCCGCCTTGCTGGGCACGGGTCTTCTCTCAGAATGAGAGAGTCATAGGCTGTAGTCCACCGCGCTGGCCAAGTGCGAATTGGTGGACTTCACACACCTCCGAGAACTTTTTTTTTTTGTAAAGAACTCTCGGGTGTGTAGGTTTCCTCACGATGTTTTCCTTCACCGAAAAGCAGTGATAATTAATGTATAATACGCACATAAATCAGTGGTACGTGCCTGGGTTTAAACCTCGGACCTCCCGATTGAGAGGGCCAGTTTTAACCATTAGGCTATCACTGCTTTATCACATTTTATTTACTTGAGCATAAAAGAAAATGAATTATTGCAAATATTTCGCTCTATAGTAGGAGTCTAAAAAAATTAAGCTCGAAAATCCTCATTCAGATCGATAATAGCGACTTATGTTTGGTATGAGTCAAATATTACCTTTCCTAGAATCATCTTTACAACAAAGCTTCTGCGCTTATCGAACCTTCAGAAAGTCGTCAGTGTGCTCACGCCCTAACACTGTGTGATTAAGTCTTAACAAGCTCTCGAACACAGGGCACACAGTAGGTGTTCCGAAAGGTATATTCATCACACTTCGCGGAATAATCCGGTGGTCCTCTAAATGTTGATAGCGACGAAAAGTTGACTCAGCGCGGGTATCGAGGTTTTATTTTCGTTTTTACAAGTGGATAATCGGCACTAACTTGGAATTCGGCGGAGTGAGATAAAGGGATCGAACTCAAAATTTGCTTGAAACTACCTCTAATAATGTAGTCGGTTGCCTAGGGAATTAGAAACTGACTGATTCGTGCCAAAAAGAACAAATATTTATTTATTTATTTATTTAAAGTTGTACCAATAGAGTAATCACTAGTATATACATTTAATTACAATAATGCGTATAGACTAGGAGTAAGTGTTAGTTGTTAGTTGCATGTCGATTGTACCACTTACAGGTACAATCGACATGCAACTAACAACTCGCAAGCAAAAACAATGGTGTAAAATGATAATAAATTACATTACTATTCAAAATTAAAATTAACAAAGTGGATAAAATATAACAACAATAATTTAAAAAAATACAAAATAAAAATTCTTTAAAAAATTTTGCAACGAAAAATTTTAAAATTGAGATAATATAACAAAGAAAAAATATAATCATAAAATATACACAACTCCATAAAAGAAATGATAATTTATAAATAAAATACAAATTTAATTTAATTTCATTGAGATTATAAGAAAAAAATATTAATGTAAAGTTTTTTAACAACTGTGCAGTTTATGAAATTTCTCCAAAAATGAATATAATTAAGTTATTTCAACAATACGCAAAATTCGCGCTAGGACACTTACTTGCATTTTATATTACGTTAATTTTTTTTATATAATTATTTGCCAATCTCCTATCGCGACACCGTTCTTAGACTTCGTAAATCAACTCGTAGATAGTATTTCTAGCGTGAAGCATTTCTTGCGTTTCGATAGAAGGATGTGTTTGCCGGCACACTTATATGAGGCGACTATCTTAGTCCTCGGGAGTAGTAACGCATCTGTAATTGACTTAAGACAGAACTTCATGTTTTATATGAAGTTGCTTACAGATGTCCATGGGCGGCAGTGACCACTTACCATCAGGTGGACTGCATGCTCGTTTGCTACTTCAATCTGATAAAAAAAGTTGTAAACACAAAGTACTGAGAATCTGAACCATGCATATGTTTTTTAGGGTGATTATCATGAAGTTTCTTTTATCACTTTATCTATAACGTAACACCTTGCGAACTGGTGCTTGACCATATTGATGTTAAAAAAAATCTGTAAAAAACAGTTCCTTTGAAATTTTTTTTAATCTAATTTCATGAATTTACTGTGTATCGGTGATGCACTTCATCCATCCATCCATCAGCGCTTTGAGGTCCACTGCTGGACATAGGCCTCCCCTAAATGAGGCCACTCCAACCGGTCCTGTGCCTTCTGCATCCATTATATTTAATCTATTTAATCCATTATTGCATTTCTGATTTTGCACTTACCTTACTTTAAATAGAAGCTCGTTTGCTATTTCCGTATTATCCTACTCCTACTAATATTATAAATGCGAAAGTTTGTGAGGATGTATGTGTATTTGTTATTCTTTCACGCAAAAACTACTCAACGGATTAGGTTGAAACTTTACAGTAGTATAGGTTATACATCAAAATAACACATGGGCTATAATTTGTAATGATTTTTTATTTATAAGGTTATAATATAACGAGAAATATCAGGTTAGTCGGAAAAAAAGTTGTGCTCTGAGAGCTATCTTCGCCTACGCTGCCTAAACCGTTGGAGATATCCAAATATAATGTACCATGGAATTGTTTAGCTCACATAGATCTAAATAAAAGTCCGCGACAGCATATGTCTATATTTTATGTATAACCCACAATAACTCTTTTTATACTTTGAAAATTTTAAAAATATCAAGTTGATGTTTCCATGAGTTTTATACAAACTAAATATTAATCCTTATCAAAATAAATGATTTCAAAAAATCAAGCATCTAATAAAGATTGAATCTGCCTTTTACACCATATAAATTGGATAAGTAGTTTAGAAGATATTACGAGTATAACATATTGCGTAGTCAATTGATTGACCGGCAGTAAGCGCCATGCGCCGCCGCCGTATACAACGAAGTTGTATGATATTAATATTTGAATGCTTATAAAACACGGAGCAAAATGTGAAAGGTCAATGACGTCTCTGTAGTTCCGGGAATAAGGTTACGGTATCCCCTGTCTGTGGTAAGAGGCAACTATAAGGGAGCTTTCGGGGTTGCGGGCGGCTAGACGGAGAGCTCCAAACACCCAGTCAGCAACTTCGGGAAAGATGTCAGCATGTGTGGTCGCATGCTATCGTGAGAGCCAGGATGGACGGAGCTTGAACCGTCCAGCCAGGCGATCCCGGGAAGGACGGTGGCATACGCATGCGGTGTGGTCGCATGTCGTGGTAAAGACCAGATGGAGTGGTGGGCCCAGCCGCTCACTCTGGAGGAGCCTGATGGGGCAATGCACTCAGAGGACTCCAGTTGCGTTCCTTTGAAGATCCCGGAGTCCTGGTGCTTTAAGAATCCCAGATAACCATGCGTCTCTCCCTCGACAAAAAAGAAAAAAGTCAATGAGAATGAAACAGCGGAAAGGTTAAATATGTTAATCAATCGTCATTGACCTTTTAATGTAACACAACTCGGCACATATATCAGATTAGCAGTAGTTTAGGTCGTAGTTGACCACGCTAGCCAACTGCGCGTTGGTAACCGTCGCGGGTTTTGAGACCCTTTCTTATAACTTTTAATTTCAGAGTAAGCATTAATATCTGTTGCCGACAAAACTAATTCAAATTAATATACGTGCCTGTGATTTGAAATTTGAACACACTGATTTAGGCGATTAAGGCTACGTACTCACGGCGCGGTTTTCACCCGCGGCCGCCGCGGTTGCGGGCCCGCAGCTTCTGTGCGAAACTCACGAGACCGCCTATTTTTGCGGTTTTGCTGCCGTCGCGGTTGCAATTATCGACCGCAAACGTGGCGGGCGAAAACCGCAAGACGGGCGGTTTACCATCAGTTGAGGTCCTGACTACTGCACTCGCCCGCCAACTGACCGCAGAGCGCGCGGGCGCAAACCGCCGCGGCTGCGGCTGACCGCGGCCCGCGCGGTTCTACAGGTTGCCCGCCGGTGCAGCGGGAGCCGCAAACAACCGCGCGCATCGCGGGCGAAAAACGCGTCGTGAGTATTGCTTTAATTTTTTACATTTATATCTGCATCCTACAGAAGCTGCGGGCCCGCAACCGCGGCGGCCGCGGGTGAAAACCGCCCCGTGAGTACGTAGCCTAAGGCGGTTCACGCACCTGTACGCGCGGATGGACCGATCATCAAAATAAACTTTTCGACATCGAAATGCATTTTTGCTTCAACGATGATCCGCGCGCTTAGGCGCCAGCCCGTGTGTGAGGCGCCGACCCCCCGCACTGTCGTTCGCGCGGAGACACGGTGGTGATGAGAACACCGCGGGACCGCGCGGCCAGTCGGTGTACGTTTGTGAGGCATCAACGGATTTATTAGACCCCAATACAACATGTGATCCGCTTCACCGCCTACCGTGGCAGTGAGCGGTACCGTATGTTAATCGCCTTAGGAAGTAGGGCAAGGGTTCAATCTGAAGTAAATCACAGATGCGTTGCTACTCCCGAGGACTATGATGATCGCCTCATACAAAAGTGAGCCGGCAGGCACACCCTTCAAATGAAACACAAGAACTGCTTCACGGTAGAAATAGGTGCGGCGATGATGCCTCCCTGGTTGAACCATTGCTCTACCACCTTGCAAGCTTTATGTGGCAGACTAAATTCCACGCGAGCGAAGCCGCGGGCAAATGCTAGTAAAATATATACAATCTATAAACCTTCACAAGCACAAATGACTATATTATAAAACATTTTAACACGCATAAAATTATGAGTAAATTATTAGGTGGTCCTATAAAGTTCCAATAAAAGGTATAAACGTTGATTGTTAGCCCCGATGAGTGGTCAGAACACTTGGGTGGTGTTGATTTAATAATTATTTTATGTTTACTCACTCACCGGTTGTGTGGTCCAGATATTTTTATAATGTTTTATGATTGATTTCGTGTTTTAGAGTTCCGTAATCAAAGTGGAAAAGCTATAGTAAAACCCTATTAATAAGATTCCAGTGTCAGTTCATAAAGCAGTGATAGCCTTATGATAAAACTTGACAAGCACTAATTGTAGATTAACCTTTCTAACCTACGTCTAGTTCTTTTTTCTTTTTTAGGTTCCATAACACGACACACTACACTAACTGTATCTTTACGCACGACACTGCACTTTTTGTGATTTACATAAACTGTCTGTGTTGTGATATGGAACTAAACAAAGAAAAACGAACTAGACGTAGGGTAGATAGGTTAATCTACAATTAGTGCTTGTCAACGATTTCTCCCCGCCAACGCAGTTTAGCCGTGACCACGATCCATGTAACTGGGTCGAAATATCGGCAAAAATAATTCTTAAAGAATTCAAAAACCGCATATCGTGAGTACCCGTTGATTACTAAGATGTTTAATTAATTAATAGTCATCTACTCTATATAAAGTTATTATAATTTAAAAATATGAAAGACTGTGGACAGCCCGCATAGTGGAGCGGTTGTCATACCGGTCTAACATGCAATGGTTTCCGGGTTCGATTCCTGGCCTGACAAGTATCTGAATGCTTATTTTACATTTATATTCTGAATCTGAGTGTTATTTATTTCCATGGCAGCCACGTCACAGGAGAGAATCATATTGTAAGGTTATAAGTGTAGAAAATGTTTTTAAACGCAAACGAAATGGCATAAGTAACTACTAAATAAACAATCTGTAATGTTTTAATTGCTTGTCACTATAACTAGAACTTAAAGCGACTGAGAAGTAAATTCCCCTAATCAATTGAAATGTGCGCTTTGTATCAACCATGTACCTCAAGATTGCAGTAACTGAACAATGTCTAAAATTATAAATTAGTAATAGCAACGACAGTCGTGATTGAATAATTCAGCACGAATGAAATCATGGACAAGCCTTGTTGAGTAAATAAATATTGCTCACGTTGTTATTCCTCCATTAACGGTGAAACTTATTGAATAAGGAAACCAGTGAGTGATCAAATACAAAACGAAGTATTGAAGAACAAACAGAACCGGAGAAATGAAGCAAAAAAACGCTATAGTCATATTATACTATTAAACAAAAACAGGAAAAAAGGAGGCGAGTGTCTTCTCCCAGACTGAAAAGACATAATACACCTTACTGGCCGAGTGTGCCGACTCAATTTAACACATATTTGTTATTACTTTTTACATATCTGTCAGAAATAGCTTTCCTCATTATACTTACGTTCCTCCATCTTTAAGGTGAATGCTAGTTTTTTTGAAAAACGCAACTCCCCCAAAATCATTGAAATTACATTGTAGGTATTGAATCTTGAATCTCAATACGGTGATATTAAATTTCCTATCACTGTTTATACGATTATTTTCACCGTCGTCAAGACAAGTGCTACTTATTTTCTAAAAACGCAAATAATACCGAAAAAGTAATAAGATATATTCTTGAATTTGAATTTATAAACCCCTACAATGAGAAGTCAAATTTCTATTCACTAAAGCTATCTTTGCTTGACTAATCACTATAATAACTATTAAAACAATTTTCATTGCCAAATACCAATCATTTTGCCTGTTCATGTATTTAAATTAAACTTTCTGAAAGCTAATCTCACTGCCTACGCGTTTTGGTATTTCAAGAGCACCTGTAGCTTGTTAATGAAATTGTTGACATGATGAATCACCCTGTGTATTGCGAATAGTCATTAGTTTTTTATCATCAATCACTGTTTACTTACTAGCGTAAACTATGTGTCACTTTTTGGGGTCCGCGTCTAGACAGAAATCTCAATGATTAATTTAGATGTTTGATAGCCTCTGGGTGCTCATGTACCTTAACTTCCACAGTTGTAGGACTGAGTTTAAAAAAAAATATAGTTGCATTCAATATCTCCGGTCTACCCATAATCTTAAAGTTTTATTTTTTATTTTTAATAGGTAAAACAAGTTTAGTTCAAGAAGAAGAGTACCACAACCATACTCAATTTTAGGGACTTTTAGGAAGAGGCAGTTTAAAAACGGATGTTGGTTGATTTAAAGATTTATTAGATGAAAATGTTCGATTTAAAGTTCGGAATCGAGTTCTTAAACAAAAACAGGTAAGAACTAATACATAGATATGTATCAGTATAAATACATAGATAAGCACAAGGTAGTCACAAATGTCCGTAAACATTGAGCACTTACTAAGTCAAGCAGACATACAAATAAGAGTATTCTTGAAGAGCGGTAAAATAACTTAGAAAAAAAGAAGGTAGAAAAAATCTAATTTAAACTTTTACCGCACATAACCGATGTCCTGTATCTGACGATGAACTCAGGAACTTGATCAGATAAATTCTCCAGCGTTCATTCTTTATTTTTATGGAGCCCCAGACTCCGCGGTTCAAAATTGACTTTCGGATTACTCTAAACTGTTATTAAAATTGCGAGGGTAGTTCTGAAAGTTGTTATTGGAAGTTGACGTTATTGTTTGAACTCTTGGGTTTTAGTATTATTGCTATTGTTTAATCTTGTAATCGGGTTTAAAGACAGAAATTAGTAATAAAATCTTTTAGGTTACGCTATTATCGTTTTGTGTTATAATTTAATAAAAAAAGATACACAAAGGAAAAAGGCAAACCCACTGAGTTTCTTGCCGGATCTTCTCAGTGAGGTAGTGTAAAAAAATATATGTGTAACTGACAATTTGTAAGCGCCTCCATAGAACTATGCAAAATAAGACATTTCATTTCATTTCAAGCTATATTTATTAATTATATTACACGAATATATTTTTTTATCGCAAATTTTACAGATTTCATATGACATTGTTATTCAATATTGTTGTTTATTAAAAAACCATCCCCTCTTTCTTCTTTATTCTGTTGACGGGTGCCATATTTAAAAATTACATAGCATATGCCAGTCTACAAAAAGACACTGTAGCGTGTGCCAAAGAAATAGACATACATACGCTCGAAAAACAGCCCCCACCTCCTGACGCAGTCGAATAAAAGCATCCCAACGAAGATTTATTATCAAATTTTGCAAAATGCTAAGCGATATTTAATGTAATTTCTCCGAATAAATATGATTAGTTTCATATGTGTCTTTAAACCATCTTACATATAATTGTGTGTGTGTTTGGTCTCCGTAATCTAGACTCCCATTGATTTTTTGTAATTAGTAAACAAATGAGAGAAATGTACCAGTGTCCCATAAATCGCCTCTCAACAATTAAAGATTTTAGGCCATAATGGACCGCCTTGGTCAAATACATGAGAAGTCACATATTTGAGAACCCTTTTTTTTTAATTAACACTATAATTGATGAAGATTACTTTCACTGTTTTTTATAAGAATGTAGAAGCAAACGAGCACGCAGTCCACCTAATGGTAAGTGGCTACTGCGGCCCTACTACATCTATAAGAAACTTCATATAGAACAAAGATTCTTATGAAGTCAATCACAGATGCGTTGCTGCTCCCGAGGACTAAAATGGTTGCCTCATATAAAAGTAAACCGGCAACCACACCCTTTTATCGAAACGCAAGAACTGCTTCGCGCTAGAAGTAAGTGTAGCGGTGGTACCTCCCCACTCGTTCTACCATCTGGTAAATTGTATGATAGTTTAACTATAACATATTAACTACGTAGAACATGAAACACCTACTGGTCCGTTAATGTCGCTTGAAATTGTTTGAACGTTAGTTTTATCAAGTTTTTCCGTTCCGTCAGATGCAAGAGAGCGGTCACGTTTAAGTTTAAATACCGGGGAACTTTGTTAGCGAAGTTGGCCGATGTGGGGAGACTTTCGTTATCTTCCAATATATTGCGTCGGTCCCAACGGAGTTTATTGGATTTTCCCATAGTGTTGTGTTCTACGCAACAATTCGCTTGTGTAGAAATTGTTTTAAACCTTAAGACACAGTTTTTAGATTTTTGTTATTGTTGTGGTCCAGAGACTTACAGTAACAACTTAATTGCAATTTATGATGATAACCTAATATGTATATGGGTACATTGTAATATGTAACGAGTTCAGCGTTTCGCCGTGACCACGATCCATGTAAATGGGTTGATATACTGGCAAAAGGAAGTCAACAATCGCTTATTGTCTCGTCACCCCATTATTGTCCTACTGCTGGGCACGGGTCTTCTCTCAGAATCTTTCTCATTTTTAGACCATAGTCCATCGCGCTGGCCAAGTGAATTGGTGGACTTCACACACCTCCAAGAACTTTTTTTTTATACCGCTTATTGTGAGTATATGATTCCCATGTGGATTATGTTAGATTCCGATATTTTTTACCATACTTCAAACAAGAACATAATAGCTCTTATAAGCAAGACATAAAGGTGCCCTCGGAGTCCACCTGTACCAACATGAGCTCCCTTTAAATAAAGGAAATGCAACCCCATTTATTATTTTAAAGGCATAGCTTTTAAGAAGCAAAAAGCATTTTAGAATAAAAATGCTATTAATAACATATTTTAATTCCGCATCCGTTCAGCTGGAATTGTTTTAATTCCAATAAAAAAGAACTGAAAAACTTTTGGGTAGCATAATCATAATTTAACAAAGTTCACTGTGAAACCGACCCAAATTAATTAAGGTCTTATTCAATTTTTTCTTGGACTTTTTATTAATTAAAGAAGGGGCATTGACAAATCGCTGCTGAGTTAGATCGATAGAACGATAAGTAGGGTGACCCTAAAGTTGGAAAGTCGGAGGTTTCAGGGGCTGTTGGGCAACGTAGCTATGTATCTATAATAGCACTTTGTCAAACTGTGTCAATGATAAAATCTATTGTTTGTTCGTTGGAATATTCCTCAGTGACTACGAAATGTTTAAAAAATATAGTTATTATTAAATTAAATAAAAGTAATCTAGTATTCATAGAGACCTCAGTACAGACTGTCCTATTGAACTACATTATATCATAATTATGATAGACACATAATTAACCAAATAAGCAAATAACGATAACTAATTACAGCTACTACCGAGGAACTAAGAAGGTTACCTACTTCTGATATGATCTTCTGGTAATGATATTATTTAGGTTAGATTAGTTGGATGAAAAATAAGATAGTTTAAATCTTTACTTTATTTAGTTCGTAGCAAAAATTTTCTATAGTTAATCAGTTCTGGGAATACTTGACGTTGACTATGAAATCTGCAAAGTGGTAAAAGGAGTTTGGTTTAATCGGGGGCCTACTAAAGCATATTTTGCTTTTCGGTGGAAGGGTGAGTGGAAGTAGGTCTGATCTCCTCATATAAAAGAAAGTACTTTCATTTGAGGAGATCACTTTAATGTTCGAGAGCATGCATCTGTTATTGATTTCAGATAGAATCCTCGTTTTTTATATGAAGTTGCATATGTTCATAGGCGGCGCTAATCACCAGCTGGAATGCGTGTTTGTTTACTAGTGTATCTTTTAAAAAGAGCAGACGAAATCGCTGGCGTAAACTAGTTTGTTATAAATCCTTTGGAAGTTGCCTGGCCTTTTTCTCGTTAATCCGACCAAAGCCAAGTTTTTTGTTCTTGTTTTTAATACTCTGTTAAAGCTATGTGCAAACATTAACAAATTGCGTGCTAGACTAAAGTTACACAGAAGGCTTATGATAATTAATTCATTAAACTATTCAATTACAATGAATTAAAGGATTTAATTCATTCCTGTATAATTTCTATTTTTTTTTTATTTTTTTTTTTTTGTATTTTGTGTTATTCCAACGCTTTTTTGTTTAATCGTACCTACCTATGAGATCTCCCGTTAAGAGTAATGATCGGGCTAATCAAGTAGCCTAACTAACAACAGTCTCATTTTACAGTTTGCGTATGCGGAAATTGTTTTAAAACTTTGATAGTGTCGTTTAAAAACTAGTGGCGCCATTTCTTAGTGACTTGTGAAAAACATTATAATCCTAATCTTGATTATAACAGTGGTTAAAGCTGGTTTTGATAAATAACATATTTATCAATCATGAGGGATAATTTCAAGTTGCGTTCCAACTTAGTCCTCAGAAACAGCAATATATCTGTGACCGAGCTCCTAAGCATAATATCAATAAGAGTATATTTTACGTTAACATCGGCAGTGACCACTTATGCTAGGGTAAGTGGTCGTATACTATTTCAATTAAAAAAAAACATGCTTATACATTTGAAGTAAACAAAAAAGTCTTGTCTCCATTAATGCTACAATGATTGTAACCCTACAGTTACGGTTAACAGAATTTTAAATATTGTCGTCCTAAAGATTTTACTCGATACTGTTTGTGTAGATGCTAGTGTCATACGTAGGATTAATTGTCTGTACCGTTGATGTATTGTTACTATTGTAAGGGCTTTTGATATATAAATGTTTGGATATCAAATGTACGTAAAAACATATCAAAAATATATTTTCTACAGCGATAGAATTTTTACAACATCTTTGTAAAATGTGTGTGGTATTAAAAAGGTACACTACACATCTGTTTCTAGCGTGAAGCATTTCTTGCGTTTCGTTGGAAGGGTGTGGTTGACGGCACACTTTTAGGCGGCCATCATAGTCCTCGGAAGTAGCAATTCATCTGTGATTGATTTCAGATAGAAGCCATGTTCGGTATGAAGTTGATTATAGATGTCTATGGGCGGCAGTGACCACTTATCAACATCAAACATTTGCGATGGGTGCCTACATGACATCAGGTAGCCCATCTGCTTTATCATTAGATATCAGTATATTAAAAAAAAACATATTATACGAATCAGGATAGTCCATACATTCATACCTATTATAATTATGTGTGGGGTAGTTATCCCACCAACCGGAACAAATGATTGATAATGATTTATTGCTATCAATATTTAAATTCCAATATAGTATATATGTACTACTTAATTAAAGTTTTTGTGTACATGTCTTAAACTTTAAATACTAGCGGTTCCAACCTCTACTATAGAACTTATTGACCTTTACCTTGCACAGTCTTTATTCCCTGGCTGTAACTCTTTATGTAACACTGATTGACACGGGTCTTCTCGTTGCTATACAAGTCTTGAAGGAACCTCTAGTATATTTTTCCAATGGGAATTAGTGGACTCAGGTACGGGTTAGGTTTCATTTGCAGTTACTGACATTGAACGTGTCCTGACGAATAAAATCGTTTTTTTTTTCTTCAAATACTTTAACGTATCTGATACTGTTGTTCATATGGTAAAGTTATTGTATTGTAGGTGTAAAGAAGTCACGCCCTGTAGTTCCGGGATCAGAATAGGGCTACGGCATCCCCTGCCTGTCGTAAGAGGCGACTAAAAGGGGCTTCCGGGGTTGCAGACGGCTAGAGTGGGAGCTCGAACCGTTCGGTCAGGCAATCCTGGGAAGGACGGCGATATGTGTGGACGCATACCGTCGTAAAGACTAGACGGAGCGGTGGGTCCAGCCGCCCATCTGGGAGGAGCCCGATGGGGCAACGCGCTCGGAGGATTCCGGTTGAAGTCGTTTCGAGATCCCGGAGTCCTCCTTTTCAGCGCCGAGGACGGCCACCGGGGGGGTTTTAGTGCGGTAAAAATCCCACATAACCCTGCGTCGCTCCCACGGCGTCGGGTACCTTTTGAAGGTTTCCCCCTCGAAAACAAAAAAAAAAAACAAAAAAAGGTGTAAAGAAGTTATAAGTACGTTAATACAAATTGTTTTAATGATGTAACAAATATTGTTATTCGCATTCGCAAATATCGCATATTTTAGCACATACGCATAAGCCTTCGCATTTCATTAAATTTGAGAAAATATATTTTATGAACATCGGAAAAGAAAACGTTTTAGAATAGACACTTTTCTAACAGAAAACTCTGTGCTGTGCATTGTCTTTAAATTCTCGAGATTCCTCGTAACCGTTCTAGTTCTTCCTTTGAACAAGATGCAAACGGAAAGCACCTCGCGCGAACGTGTCTGCCATCAAGTCATAGACAATTGGCTAACAAAATAAAATAAAAACTATATTTACATTCACGAATTTTAAAAGATGACATTAATTATATCAGTAAATTATATAGTAAAACACTAGTATGTTTGCCACAGTATATAATAATAATAAAAATAATTTATTTGCTCTCACAATTAAGTAATCATACATTGTATCAAAGGATCTTAGGTAAAACAGTTAGATGACCGTTAGTTAGATGATGAGATAGTATATATTTTCAACATTAAATGTATGTTGATTGTTGATATAAAATGGTGTTTAATGAACAACTTAAAAGTTTTCGAACCACCCACAAGATAAGATTCACCCCTAACAGCAGTAACATACATTATTTCCAAGTTCAATGTATGTTAATTGCTGATGTAAAATGGTCCTTAATGACAAACTTAAAAGTTTTCGAACCACCCACAAGATAAGATTCACCCCTAACAGTAGTAACATACATTATAAAATACATACTTAGTCGATTTATTACCTGATAGCTACCATTTGTTACGATAGCATCTGTAAATCCTCTCCGATGACGGATTCCTTTCGAGATAAGCGACGTTTTGACAAATCGATGGCCCTTATTGAAGCAGGCTTTGGGCCACAGATCTTTATCTGCGTATGAAATAAGAATTCAATGACCGGTGAAATTCGGGATCTCGGGGCCGAAATTAGTCGGTGACGTTTTGGCCTAAGGCCGCTCGGACGCTGTGCAACTTATTGACAAGGCAACCATTTTTATATTCTTCCAGTCCCTTAATAAAGACCTAGTGAAAAAAATGGTATAAGGTGAAAGTACACGCTAGTGGCTACCTACGATCGTTTTTATACAGTCAATAAGGTCACCAACAACTAACTACTACAAAACGAAGAGGCGCCCTAACCTTTCCTCCAAATTATTCATTTATTTATTCTTATATACCTAGAGTGGTACAAAGGCGGACTTAATGCCATAGGCATTCTCTCCCAGTCGACCTTTGCGTGAAGCATATATCAACGAAGGCGGTATTTTATTGAAATAAATTTTAAAATAGGAATGAAAAAGAGCAAAAATAGATATTAAATATAAATATGTAAGTATAATAATATACAGTTATAAATAAACACTAATATTTAAACAAAATATATAAACAATATTGAAAACATACCTACATAGGATTTATTTCTAAATAACCTAGTTAGTCTCAACTCATGCATTCAAGTATCTATGTATATTTTATTTAAAATAGCCAACGGAATAGTGGTATACTATATATATCGATTTGGTAAAGTATTATTTATAAAGACACCAGCAATATTAAAAGTAACGCCTCATTTATCTCCCGAGTTGCATCGTGTAATAGTTGCCTAAGAGCAAATATGAGTTGACCGCGATTGTAATCAGAAAACGGTTATTTGAATTTGTCTTCCTAATCATTTGTGTCTTGGAAGATTGTGTAACATTTCTTAACTGTACTCATATGACATACATTTCACATTTCTGTTTGTGCTCAAATATTTGTGTTACATAAATGTAACCCAATTACATTATTATACATTTACAAATGTACATCATTAAAATATGACTAATGAACTCATAGTAAATTCAATAGAATATTTTAAACAATAGAGAGTAATTTATTAGTTCATTATAAATAGGACGCAACTAACCTATGATTAAAAGATCCATTACAGCGCCTCGTATTATTAACTATTCTGATATTCCTCATACGTGTACAAAGTTTAAACTACTGATAAGTCAGAAAACAGGTATTTTTATGGCGCCTCATTAGAAACAAGAAAAAATTTCTGTAGTAGTAAATTTTGTAAGCAAAATGTCCTAAAAAAATATGTAGAGGCATGACAGATAGAATATGACTAGGAAGACATATAGACTCTACATATAGTGTTTACACCAAATATGACTAAACTAAAAACACACAGAACCCAAAATCATAACAGCCACTCGCTAAATTAACCTTTCCGTGATAAATAAAACAGAAATAACCATTTGGCATCACAACCGTAACAACACACCCTAATTCGATAAAATCTATCAAATTATTCCCCACTATTGTATATAATAATTATTTTCCCCTCCTCCATTTCCCTCATACACGCCGAGTCCGTTAATTGCGTTCCCCAAGTTGCGTATAAATGTTTTTATTACACAAAAACATTATCCCGCCACTGGATTTCGTGTTAATAACTATTGTCTTCATCATTGGCCATTACGAAAAAGAAATATCATTGATATTAAATATGAAATAATATATTGCCTGATTATTATTATATTATTAATATTCAGCTTTTACGTTAGGATCTAAATAAAGCATCGTGATTTTATTTATAATAGTCCATCTAAAGGTAAGTAGCCACGGACACTCATGGACATTTATAATCAACATCATCATATTTGAAGGTGGTAGAACCAGTGTAGTTCGACCGGGGAAGTACCACCGCTACACCTATTTCTAGCGTGAAGCATTTCTTGTGTGTGGAAGGGTGTGGTTGCCGGCACACTTTTACATAAGGCGACCATCATAGTCCTCGTAAGTAGCAATGTGTCTGATGATTGACTTCGGGAGAAATCCATGTTCTGTATGAAGTTGGTAACAGATGTCAATATGTGGCAGTGATCACTTACCATCAGGTGGACTGCATGCTCGTTTGCTACTGTGTGTGTAACCAACCAACACCATACAGGATATGGGTTCTATCTGAAGTCAATCACAGATACGTTGCTACTCTCGAGGACTATGGTGGTTACCTCATGTGAAAGTATACCGGCAACCAGACCCTTCTATCGAAACGCAAGAAATACTTCACGCTAGAAATAGGTGTGGCCGTGGTACTTCCCCGGTCGAACTACACTGGTTCTACCACCTTGAGTACTAAACTACTTTAAAAATAGGTATTCCTGTAATGTTTAAATTATTGCGCGTTCATTTAAAATTGAAAAATTATTTTAGATAAATAACGCAAACTTCTAGATTACTCATGACCACTAGAAGTTTAAACTTCACCAAAAACGAATACAAATATGTAAAAAAACACTTTTGAGCGTCAGCTGAACGTTGCATTTAATATTTTAGATGGAACCAATTAATATTTTTTATTTATTTTGATATTGAAATACCAAACGACCGAGCAATACTTTATATGATAAGTAATCAACAACGCACATGGACTTCCGTATACACTATATTAAAAAATAAAATTAATTAGGTGTTAACTATAACTTTCAGTTTTTTAATTAGACTATTGTAAAATGTCAAATTAAAAGTTTGCTTAAAAGTCTTATAATTTTGCATTTTCTACCGAAGAAAATATGTACAAAGGGACTTGTCCAGCGCGTTAAACTGTGACCAAAATCTTTCCCATTCTAATAGAAAACCCGAGCCCACTTGGAGAACAATAATAGGTTAACGACAATTAGGAAACCGTATTGAACTTGTGCATGGAGTATTCCATCTGTAAAGTATTCCATTACGCTCTGATGATTACCTGTAATCAACTCGTATAGGATTGTAGTTCAACTTCAGTCTGTTACAGGTGGGTTGCTATTACTGAGGGCTAAGTTAAAGCCTTATTTGCCGCCACCTTAGCACGCCCGAGAAGTCATAAGAGTTACTTCCTAGTACAGTAAAAGCGAATAAAGTACGCGAATAAATATCTCAGGAATTATGTTCCACCCTTAAGGCGCAAATGCATAAACTGTTAATAGCAGCAGTACTAAAAGAAAGCTGACGCGCAAACAGCAGTCGCCGAATTTTTTACTTGTATATAGAGTTTTGCTGCGAATATAGATTTAAAGCCGCGAATACAAAAAAAATGTTACAATTACCTGCGATACTGAAAACGCGATTGTGGAAATCGTGAATGAGTAGTTTCTACTGTACTTAATATGGCAACACAGATGTGCCATAGATATAGCCGCAGTTGAATCACCATTTCTTTTACGGTGATGTCCATATGTTGCAGTGACCACTTACCATCAGGTGGACTGCATGCTCGTTTGCTACTGTGTGTGTAACCAACCAACACCATACAGGATATGAGTTCTATATGAAGTCAATCGTCGATGCGTTGCAACTCCCGAGGACTATGATGGTCGCCTCATATAAAAGTGTGCCGGCAACCACACCCTTCCATCGAAACGCAAGAAATGCTTCACGCTAGAAATAGGTGTGGCGGTGGTACTTCCCCGGTCGAACTATACAGGTATTCCTTGGAATCCAACATATATCAATAGTTCACAAAACAAAATACTCTATACTGTACAAAATGATACTAAAGGGTGAGTGGTCCCGTAGGAATACAGTATCCTTTACTTTTATAACTTATGGGGGAATCTAATGGGATTTTATAGCCATTAGACGTAATAAGTTGTATTGTTCGCTTTTCGTTAAGCACATATGTTTTTATGATATCATCATAAAAATGGTTATAGATTTAAAATGCTGCACACTTGCAGCGGGGTATTTTTATTGTCGGTATTGAGTAGCACTACTGTTCTGTTCCTGTGGAGATGTAGACGAGTAAGCGATAAAATCAAGTGAATGGGCAGCAGCGTCTTCCTACGTAGCATAAACACCTACTACGGTCACCTCTTTTTTTTGTTCTTGAGGGGTAACCTTCAAAAGGTACCCGACGCCCTGGAAGCGACGCAGGGTTATATGGGATTTTTACCGCACTAAAACCCCCTGTTGGCCGTCCTCAGCGCTACAAACAGGACTCCGGGATCTCCAAAGGAACGCAACCGGAATCCTCTGAGCACACTGCTCCACAGGGCTCGTCCAAGATGGGCGGCAGGGCCCACCGCTCCGTCTAGTCAGGTCAGGTCACCTTCGATCAAACACATGCGGCGCGTTGACTATTGGCAAAACCCCCTAAAAGGAGAGTGATATCCAGCCGTGGGTCTTAAAAGACTGATAGATACGTGTTCTTTACATATATAAATGTATTGTTTGGTTTATAAGCAATATGTTACAGTAATTACATTGCAAAATATGAAAAATACGTTAACCAAATTGGTAACAGCTTTTTTGAAGGCGGCTAAAAAGCCAATACAAGACGATACTTACTCCGCTGGCGCAGCGACCTAAAGTGAGTCTAGGCCTCCGATATGAGAACTCGCTACTGGTCCCGGTCTTGTGCAGTACAAAATCGATACAATACAAGATTATAGTGATTTTTAATTGGTGTTAAGACAGAAAGTGACCATGAACACAGCAGAAATTCTCCAGAAAGTGGTAATTACCAACTGATAAAAAAATAACCAAATGTGCCTGCTTAAAAAATAGGAATTGTTCCAAACCAAGCATGCCAACCATAAAACGAATGCTTACCAAAATAAATTAACCAACGGTTGTTGTTAATTTTTAATGTTAATCCCGTGTTTTAATTACCTAAATGGGTACCCGCTCCTACTTTGCAGTGGGATGTTAAATTCTCGTAAAGTGTGATTTACTGTTCAAATGTTTCTGTAGCATAATAAAATACAGCTTTTGTTTTATAATCGCACAACGGGAACCCTAGTTCATCATCAAGTAACACTAACCATGTAATACAACCAAAAAAATATATAAGAAAACTAAAATGGAACTGGACTGGTCATATAATGAGAACTAATAAAGAAAAGTGGACGAAGGATGTAATAGAATGGTACCCTAGGAATGGGAAAAGGCGAAGAGGAGAAATCAAAAAATGGGAGGACGATTTACCAAAAAGGTAGATAAGGTCAGCTAGAGATAGAGAGAAATGGAGAAAACTGGGGAAGGCCTATGTATAGACATAGGCCTTCCCCAGGTCGGGTTGTCTATAGAGACAACCTAACTAACGAAGTGGTTGCTAAATGTCCACTATAGTTTAAGAGTAACTTTAATTATTTTTAAAACAGTTTATAAGGCTAAATTGGTCAGTGAATAAAGGCTTTTAATATTATTATAACACTGACCATGTTGCAATGCAAATGTCCAAATGCAAGTTATATATACTACTAAAAATAATTAAGGGAGCAAAAAATGGGCCTTTGTTGGTGATACGAAAAAAACTCTTATATTCCTCCAAATTATTCAAAAACAAGCGTGCAATTTTTTTATTTGCGTGCTGAACTTTTTTGCATTTTCAAGCTTTGGGATCCTTTCAAACTTGAAACGAATATTTATTAAATAAATATAGACTTCCCAAAATCATTAAAAATATTCGCTTTTTGCTCTCTTCATTGTTTGCAGTAATGGTATTAAAGCCATTTATTTGATGTATACAAATTTTTTGCTTGACTACAGCTCACCAGCATTCATACTGACTTTTATTAAAATAAAAATATAGATGAAATTTTAATATTACAATAATTTTCGATCGTTTTTCGAAATCTTACTCTCAAGCCGAACTAGTTTTAGGTAAACCTATTTAATGTTTTAATGGCATGATGATTTTTTAAAGAAAAATAACAATCATTTTAATTCACAAGCAATTATTGACTAAGTTATTTAAAATAAAATGTAAATGAACTTGTGGAATACTAGAAATTATAACCACGATAAAAAATATACCAACGATAGGAACCTTTGTTTTGAAAGTAGACAAAAAATATTAATCTACGACAGATATTTACTAGGGTTGGTAGTACAAAACATCCCCTCGCGTGACGCCCATGGCACGAAATTATTAATACATAAACACCCTACAGCACCTTGCGTAACAAAAAGCTACGGAACCCATAATTATGGCAACATGGCGTGAGGGCGACAACGAAATGGTGCGAATGGTAACTCCATTTGATATATCGCTTACAGGATATTGGAGGGAATTAGAGAAGAAAAGTTGATTGTACGAGTAAACAGACTCGGGAAAAATAATATCAATTTACAGATCTATGAGATATAATTTCACCAATTAACAAATGTAATTCACAACCAGCCGAATTTGCATTACTGCTCAAAGTAAAAATATGGACATTCCCGATTTCGTAGGTTCCCCGAGAGTTCTTAAAAAAAGGTCTCGGAGGCATGTGAAGTCCACAAATTCGCACTTGGCCAGCGCGGTGGACTATAGCCTAAACTCTTTCATTCTGAGAGAAGACCCGTGCCAAGCAATGGGACAATAATGGGTTGACGAGGACTAGCGTTTATAACTAAAGTCTATAATGTTACAACTGATCTCGCAATATTTAGTTGTAATAATGTTGTTAAGGCATATCAAATTGTTAATCAAAATAATGGACTAAGAGCTAAACAAGATATCATTAACAACGCCCCCATGCAGGCTCGCACGTGCAGGCTCTCAATGCTTTCATACTCTAGTCTACAATAATTGCAAAATATCATCAGAAATTATGTTCACAATAGTGATGTAATGAATATTCGCATTCGCATCCCCATCCGAATATTCGCATGTTATTAGGTGCGAATGTTTTGCAAATATTGAATTGCAGTGTTTTGCAAACAATTGCCAAATATACAAATATAATTCAAGTGAAGTTTATCGATAAAAAAGGTCGTCAAAATCTATATCTCCGGCACCATACACCAAAAACTGAAAAAAAAACAACATTCGCATTGCGAATTGCGGTAAGGAATGTAAAATAATAAAAGTCGTCAAATCACTAGTTCACAATATTGAAATTATACTTATGTACCTTCTTATAAATCTAGTGTTAATTTTAAGAGAAGCGATATAGTCAATACAATAATAACTTTCTATTGAAATACTTTTCAGTAGCTACAAGAACATAAATAATAACTTGTTAAAGTATTACAGAAACATATTCAAAGACGAATCCGAAAAGAAACTCCCAAGTAAAACACAAACTTGACAATGTTTTGATTACGAATCTGAGTGATGATCCGCGAAATCCATAAGCACCGAACAAATAGTAAACAGATTTGGCAACGACCAAGTTTTCTTTAGCAGAAGACAAATTAGTTGTACAATATCCAAAACTCATTACTATACTCATCAAAATGTTCAACCTACTATCGCCTCTAGACGTAATAACAAAGTGTCTGTTTTCGCATACAACTTTTGACAAATGGTTGATACAAATGTGTTGTGTGTTACACATTCTGTCGATTCTCTTGGAATCGTTCCAGGATTTGTGAATTGAATTATTCGCGTCCATTGACACACTTGCTTTGATTAATTCTTGTTCGTCCTTCTGTTTTGTCCGATGTGAATGGAAATAGATATCTGTCCAGATGACTTATTGAAGCTTAAAATACTCCTTTTATTAGCAGGACAAGTTGTTTACTTATTTTGACTGTGTTATAGCTTGATAAATTTGTATAGATGTGTTAATTAAACTATATAATAATTTATATTTTCTTGTCATCTATGATTTATGCAATGTATCTCATAAAGAAAATAAAATCACAATTGCCAATAAGTATAACTTATTTTTCGTGTTCAAATACAGAATGCGTTAAAGGAAGTTTCTTTTTTGTTGTCATAAACATTTTTCAAAATACGATTATCGTTAAAACGTACTGATCATTTTATTTTAATAAATTAAATTACATTTATGTTGGATGTTGGATTTATATACTCAAAATACCAATATTAAATTATATCTTGACTTAACTTCTCCATTTCATGATTTAGTTTGTTGTTATTATTATTCCATTCTTATTCACATATCCTATTAGGGCCTTACCTTTCAAACAGTTATTATAGCAATATTTTATTATATTATTTTCTTTTTGCAGAAGATAGACGCGTACAACCACAGCGGGCCCTCCCTCCAGACCTCTGCTGTTATCGCCCTGTGTTCTATTGTGTTGGTGATTGGCGTTCTCATAGGAGCAATACTTGTTTGGAAGTAAGTAAATTATATTATGCATTACATTAATAGGTCGTTTCTTCACAATAAGTTGTAACCCAAGACAGTTTTTATCAATCATTCAATCGTATTTTTTTAAATGCTATCATTATATTTAAGATTAGATAAGGTTTGATGAATTACATGAACTAAACGTGAAAAAATTTTCAATTTACTTATTACACCGATCGCAAAAAAATTACATAATGTGATATTTCGAATTTTCTTAAGCGTTAAGTCCCTTTACTAAAAAAGTTATTTAGAGGTAAAATGAATCTTTTTAAGTACCTAATGGACAAAAGTAGAAAAACTCTCTAGAATTCACACTCGCCAATGAACGCTAAGTCGTTATCGTTAGGAGACTGTATAAAAGCGAAAAAAAATAAAGCTCTTTCGAAATACCTATTGTGGGTTAACCTTGTTTAAGAGGCTTCTACGAAATAAGTTGACAATTTCTCAGCCCTAACACAATTTCTACCGCGCATAGAGTTTGCCATACTATTTTTTTTCTTGAAGCAATCTAATAAAGTAAATTCTAGTAGCCTCGGCTTGTCCTTACTCAAATTAGTTTTCATTACCATGCTCCGAGACGTTGATAATCCCTTATTAGAGTTTATTGCGTTAAATCAAGACGAAGGTTTTTTTTTATTAGTATGTCTAGATATTTTCGTAAGGTGGGTGGTTTTTCTCTTTGGTACTAAATTGTATTGTATTTATAAAAATCTTATTATCATTATTAATGCGAAAGTTTGTAAATCTTTATGTGTGTTTGTTACTCTTTTACGCAAAAGCTACCAGTCTTTTTTTATCTGACTGAAGTAGCAAGCGAACATGCAGTTCACTGGATGGTAAGTGGTCATTGCTGCCCATGGACATCTGTAATCAACTTCATACAGAACATGGGTTCCATCTGAAGTCAATCACAGATGCGTTGTTACTTCCGACGACTATGATGGTCGATTTTTTGAGGTAATAATCATAGAAAAAATACTTGAAAATTCTGACAGAGACTATTTGACCCTGAAATTTTAATTTTGGTTATAGCGGTAATATCAAAATTGGGCTAGTACAATTATAGTATTTTTCTAAAGCGCTTTGTTATACGTAGATTTAAATGTAATGTATCTTAAAATTAAAATTTTACTAGATGTTCTGAACATTCAATGATTTTTTGAGATAATAACCATAGTACAATTAAAAATTGTTAAAACTATATATTGCACTACATAATTTTGTAGCTGTTACTTGTATTGGTGATCCAAAAAAAAAATAAAGAAAATGACGAAATAAAATACTGTTAATTATGACACATTTATTCAAATCAAAACGTGTAAGGTATGTTGATATGAAAATCGTTTCAAATTCAACGTTAATTTCTTGAACGATAAATCAAAATTTATCAAAGATAAATTTGCCAGTTCAACAATTTAACTTAAAGAGTGTGGAGATAAATGCAGAAGACAAGATACAAAGTGACTTTGAAATACCTTTCTTAGACGCAAAACAATAATTTCACGAATTAGCACCGTCAGGGAATCTCGGCGCTGTATGTGACAGTTTAATCGTCGTTAAAACCGTCGTCACATACGTCGCATTTGGAGGCAATGGCTTGGGAAAGTTGATTAGAGTAGCTGTCACCTATTCGAAATTTAATCCCGAGTTGAACTTGATTGGTGTTAGGCGTAAGATGTAGCGATCTGGAGCGATAGGTTGATTCTATACACTGATAACATATTAGTCTCATTAAATTAGTATTTTGGGTACATATTAATAACTTATTAGTCACCCGTCGAATCAGACGAAATTAGATCGAAATTTAAATTAAAAAACTAAGCTTCATATTATCCAAAGTTGTACGAATATTTCTCAAATTCAAATATAACCTAATAATTTTAAAGTAATTTTAAACGCGCCCGTTAAATATAAAAAGAGTTTTATTTATCTAAGCCGCATTTAAAAGCAATAGCAGGTATTTTGACAAGGATACTGACATTTCTGACGTTATGTGTTTTCCTAGTAAGACATTTTATATGTTTGCGAAAAATGCACGGTAGTGTTTGTTATGTGTTTTCAGTTAATTTGATGTACATATGAAATATGCATTATTTGAAAAAAAACATTGACATTCTGCACTCCTTCTCTACGTCCACTATAACCGTGCAAAATTTCATACTAATCCGTCCGCGGCATATTACTTAAAAATGCGTCACAAGTTTTTGCTTTACGTATTTGTATAATAATTACGCCTTATTTAACCCGGGAATCTGCAAATTATTAATTCCTTTTTTTACATTCTTAAAAGTCTACTTTATGCGAAAAATCTCATTTTCAAAATGTCTTATTCTAACATGTTTGGTTTTTGGCTGTAACCTCACAAATTGTTCAATATGAACATGTTTATAGAGATATTTGCGTCCTAATATTATGTGATAAGTTACGCATCTCCGTATGGCACATCAATTTATACCTATATATCGTCAATCGTAGGCGTAACTGATTATATTCCTTAAAATACTTATTTAAAAAAGTCACTACATGAAATAACATTTCTTTATGTATCAATGCAGACCTTATAATGATAACATCTTTCATACAACTACTTTTTATTCCTCCGCTTATCGCTCCCGCTACCTCGTGTAACTTAAACAGCAACAGTAGTATAATTATACGTGTCACAATACGCATGTCGTCGCTCTGCGGACATTTTGACGGGGATTTACCGACAGGCCGTCTTATACGATAACTGGCTGTCTCCGAATAATATTGTTTAAAGACTCGTCTCATCATTGCCTGGTAGCTATGAAGCGATATAACCCTTTGTAACTACCGAAACTGTATTGTAATGCATCGGTTTTAGTACTTTACCATTTGACATTAGTAAAGTTTGTTCTTCAATTAGATTATTCAAAGTACAGTTTGGCAAAGGGAGATCTCCCGCCAGGCTAGGTGATCATGCCTGGGGAGCGGCCGTGCTCCAACAGTTGATGTTCGGAACTTGTATATATGCAGGATTCTGAGAATGCTTCGATAGCGTGTTTCACAATACTAGTAGCGCCATCTCTTGATGAGTAGCGGGAGGTCGCCACATCACCCCCTGCTCAGACCGGAGGTCGATACGTTCCGCGAGTCTTCGCTGCAAGTACCGTTGGATCGCCCTCTATCTGCGGTGAGTCGAGATGGGAGGGCGAAGTCAGGTCTTGGGAAGCCCTCTATCCTCGGTGAGTCGGGATGTGAAGGTGGAGCGAAGTGTGGCGGCGAGCAATGTCTGCTCAAGCCGTCCGTGATGTCGCGGAGAGCAGCTGGACCAGGCACAGGAAGCTTTATCCGGATGAGCTGCGATGCACCTGATGAGCTGCTGTTTGGATGTGGAGAAGCTGCGGTCCATCCAGGGAGTGAGGTTGCCACCATCAGAAGAGACGTGTTCTTAGTCTGGGGTCACCACTTTGGCAAAGGGAGATCTCCCGCCAGGCTAGGTGATCATGCCTGGGGAGCGGCCGTGCTCCAACAGTTGATGTTCGGAACTTGTATATATGCAGGATTCTGAGAATACTTCGATAGCGTGTTTCACAATACTAGTAGCGCCATCTCTTGATGAGTAGCGGGAGGTCTCCACAACAGTATGGTACAGATATAGCCCAATGCCTTATTCTGCCACAATGCCAAAATGGGCATCACAATTGAGGGCTGGAGGTTCGAATCTCAAGCAGCACAGATGTTTTTTAACTATGTGCGTATTAGAAGTTAATTATAACTTGTTTTACGATCAAGGATGGCCTCAAGAGAAAACACAAAAGATTTTTTTAAAAGTGGCGAACCTTGGCCTGAATCCTGTCAATTTGAGCGGGACCCAGTAGTGGGACAATATTGATTGGCCAGGTTACATATTGGTGCAGTTAGTACTTACTGTAATAAAAATGTGATGAAAAGCAATTAAATGCTGCTGCGATCTAATTGGTACGTTCCACCTTTATTATCAGGGGTAGCAAAATACCTGGAAACAACCTTAATCTTCAATAATATTTAGTTATTCACGAGCGCCGTGACCGGCTACTACGAGGTAGAATGTAGGCTAAAAAACATATTCTTCTATTTACCTTTTTAACTCCAATGCTGGACATAAGCCTACCCTGATGAGAGTTATAGCCAATAGTCACTTCGCCTAGCATGAGTGTTTTGTTGGATTTTTACTGACATCTGCGGCATTTACGGGAAATGAGAGAGAGTGATAACAGTCCCCAAATGAAACAACAAACATACATGCCGCAATAAATGTCACTTCAATTTTATATTACTACTCGCTTGCTTCAAACCTTTGTAATCTTCTCCGGATTATCGCTTACGTTTAACTTTCAGACAAGTAAAATTAGGTTATCTTAAACTAATATTATTTTATTAAAGCGTAAGAGATAATATGAGATTTGTAACACAAACCGTGCTTAGTTAACTGTTGGATAAATAGTTGGATTAAATTTCACGCTAGTTGGTTTTACTACGGCTTCGCGGATTAGTGTATTAACAAACACAGTTTTTCGGGATTTTGTATAATTAAGGAATAGAACCATATAATAATAAACCTTTTATTTTGTTCTGTTCTGATACTTGTCTTGTATTACTAATTCTTCTTAAGTGACGACCCGCGTGGCCAAGCGGTTACCATACCGGTCTGACGCGCAATGGGTTCCGGGTTCGATTCCCGGCTAGACAGGTGTCTGAATGATGAGTTTAGATTCCTGTTCTGGGTGTGGGTTTTTTTGTCGTCGGTTTGTATTCGTCTTGTGTGTGTCCATGGTACCCACGACACAGGAGAATTCCAAGTGTGGGGCTATGAGTGTAGAGAGCGTGTTGTGTGTTGTTTAAAAATATATATTACATGAAAGACCTAAAATTTGGTCTAATTTAGATTCAAAATTAGATGATTAAAGTACGACTAACTTACCTAATCAATTCATAATCTAAGAATTTAAATGCACCATGTTAAAAGTAAAAACAAAAATCCGACCGCTTACAAAAATATATTTAAACTGATCTAACAGCTACAAAGTACCACCGCCACACATATTTCTAGCTTGAAGCGTTTTTACATTTCCATGGAAGGGTGTGGTTGCCGGCACATTATTATATGAGGCGACCATCTTAGTCCTCGGGAGTAGCGAAGCATTTATGATTGACTTCAAATAGAACCCCATGTTCTATATGAAGCTCATTACAGATGTCCATGGGCGGCAGTCACCATTTACCGTCAGGTGGACTGCATGCTTGTTTGTTACTTCAACCTTACAGAAAAATATGATTTTAGACTAGTATTAGCGCGGAATTGATACATTTTATTAATCAACGGGTACTCACGATATGCGGTTTTTTAATTCTTTAAGAATTCTTTTTGCCGGCAAAAATAATTCTTTAAGAATTCAAAACGCATATCGTGAGTACCCGTTGATTGTTAAAACTTATAAAAAAAATCTATTGAATGTATTGAACTGATCAATAGTTTTAGGCAGTCGTTTATGCCTTATTACTTTTACAACATTACTTGTTGCCCAAAACCTCCACATCATATTCCTTAATTTGTTACTTTATGAATAAACTAACATTAACTAAACCTGATTTTGTGCTTGTAATAAAACCATTGTAACATATTTGAACAGTCTTAAACTGCCCCATCGTCTATTCTAAAAATATTAACCCATGTTTCAACGCTCATTGCCTCTAATGTATCTGTGCACAGACAAAATAACCATTCCGAAACAATATGGCCGCATACCTCCCGTTTATTATTCATAAATCATCTAACTGTCAATACTGGGCTATAACGGGTGCAATGGGGGTTTCCTGTAAATAAAGGCTTAAAACAGAGGGGTATTGGAAGTTTGTTGAGTTGAACGTTATTGAGAATGCTTTTGGTGCTTCCGAATAATATAGAGTTGAACGTTTAATACTTTATAGAAAACAAGGTTATTTCGGTGTCTCCGCGTGCTTTCATGTTAAGTCGTCGTCAATTATTGTGCTAATGCTGGGCACGGGTCTTCTCTCGGAATGAGGGAGTTTTAGGCCATAGTCCACCGCGCTGGCCAATTGGTGGACTTCACACTTGGTGAAGTCCACCAATCTCGGAGGTCCGACAACTAATTTTTAAAGACCTCTCGGGTGTGTAGGTTTCCTCGCGATGTTTTCCTTCACCGAAAAGGAGTGATAATAAATTCTCAGACTTATTTTTGAAGCAAATATAACAATTATAATGATTTCCTTTTCTTTGTTTGAAAATCTTTTAACATGATCTTACAAGTAAACATGAAATAGTGTGACAAAAAGCCAGTAAAATTAATAAAATAGCCGACAACACGTCCCATCTTAGTACACATAACGTAAATTGAAAATGGCTGCCGTAGCGACTTCCTTGCACGCAATATCTGTTTGTTCGTAGTTTTTTTGTAGGCACAAGAGGTTATTTTGATGCGTGACTAATTATGCCAAATTTATACTGCGTGGTTTCCGCCGCGGCGCCATTGGCCAATTGAAAACGGCCGACCAATGAATAGCAAGGGCGGGAACTCTTGCGCAGACCTATGTGGTGTGAATATTCATGTTGCATAATATACGGACGAAATCGCTAATTAGTAAATCCTGTGAAAGGATAATTCTGCTGTCGTCTTGGAAATTATTTGCAAAGTGATAGATTTGCGATAAATGCGCTTAAGTTTCTTTATTTCGAATTTATATTTTACTTCATTGCTATTGCAGTACAATATATCTGGTTTGGTATTCATTTTATTTTTATTCATGCACTAGCTGTACCCGCGGCTTAGCCCGCGTGCAAATCAACGTGTCACAAAGTTTTTCCCGCGCAAATCTCGACACCGTGGAAATTCCATGATAAAAAGTAGTAACATTAAAATCGGTTTGGCCGCTCAAGGATTACCTGGTCAAACACAGAGTGAAAAAACGAATTTAAAGCGTGTATTTGTGGGTAGGAACGTATTGTTATGTATTTTTTTTAAATTAGACGAATTCTAATATTGTAAACCGCTTTTTTTAACCAATTTACATTCTTAGTGGTCTAATTCACAATATCGGGATATTTTTTTTCAATCAACTTCTCCACATTTGAACCAAAACGTATAGATTATAAAGATTGATTTGAACTTTTCCGAATTGGTAAATACTATTTGAAGTAATTTTGGCGGATTCAAATTTCTAAGTAAGATTATAGGTAAACCTACTTTTAGTATTAATTTGTGTTCAAGAGTTCCGGAAGGCATTAAGGAATTCATAAATTCTGTTGGATAATGTACTGCTTCCTCCATCTCAATGACTGTGTCTACCGAATAGTAGATCTGTGACGCTGCTTTAAACTTTGAAAAAAAAAATCATTTATTTTATCGACACGTTCATTGGTTCCAAAAGACGTCTATATACCCACCCAATATAGACGTCTTTTGGAACCAATTTGCAGTGTTATTGGTTGTATTAACAATATCGGGATATACTTTTTCAACCAACTCCTCCAACGAACTCCTTAAACGAAGACGTATCGATATAAAGATTGATTTTAACTTTTCCGGATAACAAAGAAATCAGTAAAAAAATGGAATATCACTGAACAGCGACATATTATATTCTAAGTTCATATTTTGTTTCATGTGGCCAAAGATAAGATCTTTTAGGAGATGCATCGGGCTATTTGTGTGCGTAAATCCCGCATTGTTCTTTGTAAAGCAGAAGACATAATCAAAACACTTTTACAATTCATACGAACAGGGCGCACCCGCTCGCAGGGCACTGCCGCACCCTGCTCGCTTATTTTTTATGTTTTGGCCAACTCCTATGGCTTAGGCTTGCAGTACCCTGCATCATCAGGCTTGAGGAGTTGAAGATCGAAATTTTCATCTTGTGTCTTTGCTTAGTAATTATATTACATACCCGAAAGCACTAAATAGCTAACTTCAATGGCTTAGGTTTGAAGTACCCCTGCATCATCAGGGTTGAGGAGTTAAAGGTCAAAATTTTCATCATGTGTCTTTGCTTAGTAATTATATTACACACCTGAAAGCACTAAATAGCTAACTTCTATGGCTTAGGCTTGAAGTACCCCTGCATCATCAGGGTTGAGGAGTTAAAGGTCAAAATTTTCATCATGTATCTTTGCTTAGTAATTATATTAAATACCTGAAAGCACCAAATGCCCATCTCGTATAGTTTTGGCTAGCAGTATCCTGCATCGTCAGGGGTGAGGAGTTGAAGGTCGAAATTTTCATTTTGTGTCTTTGCTTAGTAATCATATTATATACCCGAAAGCACCAAATGGCCATCTCCTATGGCTTAGGCTTGAAGTAACTCTGCATCATCAGGGTTGAGGAGTTGAAGGTCAACATTTTTACCGTGTATCTCTGCTTGGTATTTTTATTACATAACCGTAAGTACCAAATAGCCAACTCTTACGGTTTAGTCTTGAAATATCCTTACATCATCAGGGTTGAGGAGTTGAAGATCAAATTTTTGTCCCATGAATTTATTTAACAATCTTATTATATATCCATAAAAACAAATCGACTTACTTCTACGGTTCAGGCTAGCAGTACCCCTGCATCATCAGGATTGAAGAGTTGAAGGTCAATTTTTTTAGGAAATATCTGCTTAGTAATCTCATTCTACATTTAACCCAATTGGACTCCTACAGCTTAGGTTTGGCCGAGTATCGCTAATTTCGTTAATTTGCTTCAAAGAAATGGATCCTATGATCAGAACCGTATCAAATTCAGCAGAGTACCCTTGAAGTACATTCTTTCAAATAGAGGAAAAATCGTCAAAATCGGTTGGCGGGAAATTGAGTTATTCATCTATTTATCGCGAACATCGTTAATGCAAATATCAGACTTATGCGCTTTTCTTATGGATGCCACTGTCAAAAGTGAATTAAAAATAAATGGGGTCCCACCCCATGACACGCACTACCTTTCAAATGAAAAAAAAAATCATCCAAATCCGTTCACCCAGTGAGGAGAAATCGAGTAACAAATATAAAATAACAAAAAAAAATGTTAAAAAAAATACAGACGAATTGATAATCTCTTCCTTTTTGGAAGTCGGTTTAAAACTATGTTGTAACATAAAAATCAAAGCGAAATACTAAATTTTATTGAGGTGGCCTCAAAATTAACTGACTTTCATACAAACTTACATCTCCTATTTGTGTTAAATTGGGAGGGGGGGGGGGGGATCAGAAAATTCATTCTTAACTGACGTCTACGTCATAAAAGGAACCCCTAGTAAAAATCATATTCGTATCTTTAGCAGTTTAGGCTCTACGATGTTTATTCAATTGATTTTTATAAAAGTATATATAGAATTATAGATATAGATTTGTATAGTATCAAATAACATAGGTACACACATAACCAAAAATATTACATAACAAAGAAATACATTTTACAGACCATAACATGTTTAGTTTCAACCAATTCAACTATGCAGTTACATAACTTATTAACACTTATCGAACACAGAATAAATACTGCGTAGTTTTAAATTGACATAACTTTTTCATTTATAAACCGATTTACATAAAACAAACACTAAATGTTAAGTGAAGTTTCTCACAACACATCCCTGAAAATTATATTCAAATTGGATAAGCCGTTTCTGAGATTAGCGTTTTCAAACACACAGACAAACAGACAAACAGACAAACAGATAAACAGACAAACAGACAAACAGACAAACAGACAAACAGACAAACAGAAAAGATTTCTAAAAACCATTATTTTGGGTTCTATATCGTATTATAGACCTCTAGAAATGGTTTTCACCTAAATTTATTCCATGTACAGACAGCGACCTCTTACAGATTTATTATAGTATAGAAGAAGATTTAGGTTAGCAATTATTGACGACCCGCGTGGCGAAGCGGTGGCCATACTGGTCTGCCGCGCAATGGTTCCCGGGTTCTCTTTCCGGCAAGTATCTGAAAGAGTTTAGATTCATGTTCTGGGTCTGTGTGTTTGTGTATTCGTCTTATTTGTGTCCATGGTACCCACGTTCTAGTGTGGGGTTATGAGTGTAGAAAGCGTATCGAAAGCGTATTACCAAATCTAGCGTTGCATTTTTTGTTACAAACACATGTTTGCAAACACTGCATTTTTTGTTACGTTTAGACTGAGTTCCTATAAACAAAAATATTCTATGCATTATATTCATCTGATGCATTTATAGCAAAAAAATCAATTTCACAGAAGTGGCTGTATTTTCTTACAAGGAGAGAATTATTTTGCCTGTATATTTTCTCTTTTTTAGATATTATGAATCCTAATTATGTAATGTGATTATTAATAAACCATCATTCGTGTGTTTGCTGTTTCCAGTTTAATTTCGTAACAAAAGCGTTTAGCTTGCTCCAAATTATAACACTATGGTTGATCCAAATTGTAATAAACAATACAAAATTATATTAAATTGATCTGTGTAGCATTCAATTTTCTCATCATATGTCTTACAAGAATTTTTTTAAAGCTAATTATTTAATGCATATGAATACTGAAAAGAATAAAAGATGAACTAAACAGCTGAGAGCCTAATAGAATTTTGGCAGAGTTCCTTACACAAAATAATTGAATACGATGAAAAATTTTGGAGTCTCATCCCCTAAGGGGCACTAAGTGAAAACTTATAATATTATGAAGTGCAGGTCAAGTTATAATGCTAACACCCCAGACATTGTATTAGGTATTAGCTTTAACCTGTCTGCAAAGTTTGGAATTGCGATATCGGACTGTCGCAAAACTTTATATAAGTTTCCGAAGAAAATTGCCTTTGAATTTAATCTCCTATGTTTCAATGTTTGATGTTCTTTCTGGGTTTTGTTTATTGAATAAAGTTATTATTTATTACTTTCTTGTATAGTTCAAATATATTTCTGGGATTAACTTTCTCTTGTACCACAACATTGTAAGAACTCAATTACTCTGAACTTGAAGAATATATTTAATGTTCTACATTTTCTTTTCTTATTTTTATTTCAAACTTACTTCTAATAATAAAACATTAAAATAACATTTTTTACGTGTAAATAATTTATCAAGTCTAATACCTAATGTTATTTTGTAATTCTATTTTAAAAGTTACGGTAGGGCTTGTCATCAAAAGAGCTACTACCTACTTTTTAAAACCTAACTATAAGGCAGACCGGCTACCTGATGGAAAGAAGTTGCCGTCGCCTATGGACATTTGCAACACCAGAGGGGTCGCCAATGCATCGCCGGCTATGAAGGAAAGCTCTTTCAGCACCTTTTTTGAAGAGCCCTTTTAAGACGAGAGAGAGAGATATATAAATATGTGTCATACATAAGTGTTTATATCTGCACATACAATTTCATAAATGGCTTTTTTGTCAATGTTACTAATAACAAAGTTTTACCAACTTGTAATGAACAATCACCCTTAATTTGCCTTAAAATATAAACCGTAAGCCCAAGTTTTAATCATAAATTTAAACCTAAAACTCTTCGCAATGAACTAGGTATTAAGTCTTCGAGAATTTATGAGCTCTCGGGAACTTTAACACTGACTACAAGTTCTGTAACCATTTATTAACAGAATAATAACTATTAAGTTCGATTGTTTTCGTCATAGGTGCTGCGTTGTTGTGTGGGGACACAGGGACGAATAATTTATACTATTTAATAATTATTTTATGTTAAATACGATTAATTAATCCTAACATAAATATGTTTAAAGAACTTTACATCTTACTATTACTTTTGATTTTCACATATAATAATATAGTAAAAGATTATAGAAACTAATTATTTTATTATAAATCTAATCATTAACTTTCTCTAAGTGAAAACATAAATATGTAAAAAAAACACTTTTAATGGATTATGAATTAATTGAAATTTTAGTAGTTTCGAAAATATATTATGATTTTCAGTTAATCCCTAACATATTTCGAGACAAAACAGTCACGAAATATGCAGTTAGAGTGATTATGAAATATATTTCCTAACAGCTTCATCAATTTCATAGAAAGAACATTTAAACGACAATAATTTACTAATTGATTAAAAATAAGTTTTAAATCGTCAGTTGTTCTTTTTAAATGTTTATTATTTATTCGAGTTCTTCATTACGTTTAAACTATGTTGGACACTTATTTATTTTTGTTAAAAAAAGGTATGCTTCCATTCCTTTCGTTTCAATTTAACAAATCCCAATGGTTTGGAAATACATTTTTGGTACTGTACTATTTTTTATTATTATTTGGTGTTTGTATCTTTGAAGCCGTATTTTTTGGTTCTTACAATCATAAATTTCCCAATCTTAGTAATATGACTAAACAAAGGATATTAGCAAGAATCCCCAAAATCTCCGATCAGATCGGCTGTGTGTCACCCAAATCAGCCATGCGTGAAATGTTTCATGGCTATTCAAATCAGTGCGGCGCAAGAACGAATTGAGATATTATGCAAATTTCTGATTGTATGCAGATTGCCAATAATAAGGACCGTTGCACTCGAGTTTCAGCATACCCACAATCCGTTTGCCATAATGAGAACGAGACAATGGGACTTAATAAAGACTTTAACCCGTAAATAGAGCGTCCGATCGTGTAGATAACATTAGGGGAAATGTATAAGTAGTTGGCGAACGATTTGAATATGTCGCTTGTGAGAGACAATTTTAATATATGTGCTAATGTTTTTGTTGTTGAAACAATTCTCACGAGGAATTATTGTTTCAAGTTGATTTTTTTTATTGTCAATTAATAGCAGTGCTATTCTTATAGACTAACATCTGTTTAATAATATAATGTAAGCAAATACAGTTTTCTACACAATCTTTATCTGGTCACCGGGGGGGTTTTAGTGCGGTAAAAGTCCCACATAACCCTGCGTCGCTCCCACGGCGTCGGGTACCTTTTGAACCGAAAAAAAAAGAAAAGACAATCTGAGTACAAAATTAGGAAAATATGCGAAGTCGATCTGGTCAAAATTAAAATTACCGGTGTTTACGTGCAACGCAAAACGCAAAGTTCCAAAACTTTAAACGAATAGAAAATTCGTAACGAACTTCGCGATTTACTGAACAACTTAAAACAGCTAACTGCAAACAAAGGTCTAATTCCCCCTAATTTTACCAAAACTAAGCTAACTATGTGAACTTTGAAAGGCGTTTCAACTTTCGAACGTAAAGAGCAGGAATTCTGTTCTCAAAAACACCGTGAACTTGTTGAGCCCTCTCGAGCGCTAACACCGGGGTTGAACAATACACTTCATCGCTTTGTCTTGAAGCACTCAGTGCAGGTAAAGACGTACTTCCATTCCATACTTCATGCGTAAAGCTTCGTACATAATTCTCAATAAGCAAATCATCGCGCTCCATTTCACTGATGACTGACGGGTATTTTTAATAGTGTTAAATTACACTCAATTTCACCGTTAGCCAGCCAGTGACATTTTTTCTTTTCTGTCAATTGGATGGTTAGTGGCATTTAATCTTTTTTATAATCTTTTTGATTAAAAATTAGTTGAATTTTACAAATTCTTAATAATCTGGGTCATAGTAAAATATTTCTCAAAGGCCTTATATCCCTTTATATTCCTAATTTTATTTTATTTTTAGTAAATTAAATTTCGTTAATTAACATTTTTTGAATAATTCATTTAAAAATCAATTTAATATAACTGAATGTCGTTAAATTTCCGTCAATTAATAATTTAACTCCTAAATAAGTACAACCATGAAACCATATTACGTAAACAGAAATACAAACATTCTGGAATCTGAATGTGGTAGTGTAGTTCAACCGGGGAGGTACCACCGCCACACGTGAAGTTCGCCCCACGTTCTAACGTGAAGCATTTCTTGCGTTTCGATGGAAGGGTGTCGTTGCCGGCACTTATATATGTGGCGACCACAGATGTCCATGAGCGGCAGCGACCACTTACCATCAGGTGCTCGTTTGCTACTTCAGTCAAATAAAACAAAACATATATTCTATCTGTTACTGAAACTGACTTTCCGTTATAATTTCTAAAACTCCAAAGACCGTGCATTTTCCACTTTGCAATCAAGAACCGTACGTTCAATATGCCCATAACTTATTTAGTGGCCTCAAGCTCGAGAACGGAATTTGAGTACAATACACTTCACTGCTTTGTCTTGAAGCTCTCGGCTACCGTATATGTTTCATTTGGTTTCAGCTTGGATGTGAAGTATAGTGAGCTTAGATAAATATTATCGTGAAATTGATCTATTTTAATTTGTAATGGTTATTCACGATATGAGGTGTTTATTTTTATTGCGGATAGACAATAGTCCATCCACAATAAGAAAGAAATAAACACTTCAGAGAGAAATAGACCTGTTACTTGGATCGTGGTCACGGCTAAATAGCTGCTTAGTTTCGCCGTGACCACGATCCACAAAACCTATTATATAATCGATTTGAAACAAATTAAAAGCCACGCATCGTGAGATTCGTGAGTACCCGTTACATATTAAAATGTACCTATATTATGCACTTCAATTTTATAGAACATATATCACACTCATTTAACAGCCTGCGTATATTACAAATTCCTATTTCAAATAGATAGTTCCTTTTACATTTAACTCAGGAATTCACTTACTACTAAGGCCGTGAACTTGTTGAGCGCTCTCAGCCCCAACATCGGGTTGAACACAATATACTTCCACCACTTTGTCTCGAAGCACTGTAAAGCTAGACGTTCCAGTAATTCTATTTAGCTCCACGCTTCGTTTAGCCGATCCCTGTGGTTAGACTTCTTTGATCACTGACGGATTGTTAAGTTCTGAATTTGATTAAAGCTTTTGCTACCTTCCTTCACATATAGTTTTGATATCATGTTCATTTAAGGCTAATTTCTAACAATAATGTTTAAGGTTAATTCATAATGATTTAACCGATGATTTATTGTCTACCTATATTATCGCATACTATCATACTATACTACCTATATAATATTATAAAGGCGAAAATTTGTGAGTGTGTATGTTTGTTACTTATTAACGTGTAAACGGCTGGAGCCATTTTAATAAAATTTATTATGGAGTTACACTCTGGATTTACATATAAGCTACCTTTTACTATGGGAAAAATATGTTATTAATACGGGACAATCGATACATCGATTTTTTTAACACGGGCGAAGCTGCGGGATTTAGCTAGTTGAACATATATCACACCTATTTAACAACCCGTGTGTATCACGAATTCCTATTTGAAATAGATAGTTCCTTTTACATTTAACTCAGGAATTCACTCACTGCAAACGCCTGTGAACTTGTTGAGCGCTCTCAGCCCCAACATCGGCTTAAACACAATATACTTCCCCACTACTTTGTCTTGAAGCACTGTAAAGCTAGACGTTCCAGTAATTCTATTTAGCTCCACGCTTCGTTTAGCCGATCCCTGTGGTTAGACTTCTTTGATGAATGACGGATTGTTAAGTTCTGAATTTGATTAAGGCTCTTGCTACCTTCTCACTTACGGTTTTGCTAACATTATCCTTTTTCCTAACAACGATTTAATATATCAAGGTCAATATATACAAAATTTAAACACACAAATAAACGACATGCTAAATGTATTTTCGCTTAGGGCTGAGTTATAACGCTTCATAACTTCCTTATCACATTATAGATCCGATAAAACCTTCTATCAACACGCAGAACTCTTTCACGCTAGAAAAAAGGATATTAAAGCATATATCAATCTTAATTTAACGGTTCATGTGTATTACGAATTCCTATTTCAAATAGATAGTTCCTTTTACATTTAACTCAGGAATTCACTCACTGCTAAGCCTGTGAACTTGTTGAGCGCTCTCAGCCCCAACATCGGGTTGAACACAATATACTTCCACCACTTTGTCTCGAAGCACTGTAAAGCTAGACGTTCCAGTAATTCTATTTAGCTCCACGCTTCGTTTAGCCGATCCCTGTGGTTAGACTTCTTTGATGACTGACGGATTGTTAAGTTCTGAATTTGATTAACGCTCTTGGTAGCTTGTGTCACGTACGGTTTTGGTAACATTACTCTTAAAGGCTTATTTCTAACTATGTTGCTTAAGGGTAGTTCATAATAAGCTCACTAATAATTTAATCTATATATTATTGATAACTTCAAACATACTGAAATATTCTTGACATATCAATATCTATATATTAATACTTGAGGCAAAAACTTGTGGTGCATTTTTAAGTAATATGCCGTAGACGGATTAGTATGAAATTTTGCACGGTTATGGTGAACGTAGAGAAGGTGTGCATAATATTAATATTTTTTCAAGTAACGCATATAACTTACAAAAAATCTACTAAAAACACATAACACACTGGAATGAGTATTTTTTTGAATGTTTGTCTGCTTTCTTCGTCGGTTTTCAAAATCGCATGTAACAAAAACTACAGCATTTCATTAAAATAAAAGAAAAACTTGAGGTATTATTTAGAGTTTAATTCATTAAAATCCAATTATTACACTTTAAAAATTCAGTTGAAATGTTACGTTTTTTAAACACAGGTCAGTAATACATTTAATCAGATATTTATATTTGAATACAATGAGAATCGAATAAATTATATAAATTTAAGATCGAATGAGGATCGTGTTTTTAAAACCATAATCGAAGGAAAGTAGCAAGGCTTTTGATAAACTGCGGAACTCTCAAAGAACTCTCAAAAGTTTTAAAACGTCAATATACCACTCGCAAAAGTTATTTTAACTAACCCACTAGAATTTATTATACGAAGCCAGCATCGATACATTAAATCGAATTTATAACGACCGAAATACCCAACTCCAAAGCAAATAAGAAATCTGATGACATTTTTCTCAATCCCAGTGCACTTCGGGACGATCAATCTTCGATTACAGACACTCCATTTGAGTTCGCCATACGTCACTTCCAAGTCCTGAACTTGGTCTGAGTCTAGACTCTAGACTAATCTTTTCTATTAAACTAAAAGCCTAGCTGTTCTATTTTTAGTTCAACCAACTTTTTCAGACTTGAGTGTCTAAACCTAGTTTTTGTTATTATTCTAATTGAAATAAATGGATATATTCTAGTACACCCTTATAATCCAATTTGTTTCTTAGATGCCTATTTTAAGGACTAAGTTGAAATTTTGCTTGTTGCTATCACTATACATATTTTAAAACAAAGTCGCTTCTCGCTGTCTGTCCCTATGCTTAGATCTTTAAAACTACGCTACGGATTTTAATGCAGTTTTGTTATATGGAAGGATTATATATAATACATTATAATATAGTAGAAGAACACTGATAATTTTAGATTTTTTACTTTTAGGCGGAACGTTCGCCGGGTCAACTAGTTAATAATTTACTTCTTGAGCATAGATTTAGTATGTATTCAAAATCTTATCCTTACGGCGAAAGTTTAAATAAAATGCCAGTTTGTTACGTTTTGACACAAAAACTAGTGATCGGATTTCTTTGAAATTTGATACCCTAATTATTTTATGACCTGGTCTACACATAAGTCTACACATAACATTTTATAATTAAAGACAAATGTTCATGACACAAACTAAAGTCTATTCGTAGCATATCATATAGTGTTATATTCGCTGTCATAACTTTAGATTATTACAATCTGTCACAACAGATGGCATCGGTGACGTTGTATATCAAATATCTGCCTGAAGACAAGACGAGCGAACAGCGAGTCAGGTATTAATATACATTTATAGGTACTCATACTATAATGCGGAAGAGTTTATTTGATTGAAGGCTCTGATCTCTGGACGTACTAGTCAGATTTAAAATATTTATATTGAATATTATGGGTTACTTATAGGGGAAATCTTTGACATATAGTTATGTTAATTACATTTTTCGTTTTACTAAAAGAAATTAAAAGCAACCTTACTGAAGCGCACCAAAATATTTAAAATGAAAACGAACACGTGATCAATGATTTTTGTAGTAGGTAATACTTTATAATAATACTAATCGCAAAGTCGTAAAGCAAGTATGGTTCAACCAGGGAGGCAGCACCGCCAGACCTAATTCTAACGTAAAGCAGTTCTTGTGTTTCAATGGAAGTTAATGGTTGCTGGCTTACTTTAGCGGACATGGCCATGGCCATCTGTAATAAATCCCAGATAAAACGAGAATCATACCTGATGTTAATACTGATACATTGCTGAGGACTAACTTAAAACGCTTCTGGTAAGACTCCCTTACCATATTCTTCCGACCAGGACATAGCAGCACACAGTCTGATGATATTATATTAGGCGGAAAAAATGTGAAGGTAGTGCCGGAGTCAGACCACGAACAGTTCTACCTTTACTCTGTCTACAATCGATTGTTGACGCGACCGCATATGTATACATGTACAACAAACTTCTTGAAGACTATTTATTGGCCTATGTTTATAGGCCAATAAATAGTCTTCAAGAAGTTTGACAACAATTTTGACAGTTGCGTTAGTCACAGTCACTAAAGCATAATCGCTAAAGTTAAACTATGAAAGCCAATTCCATTTAGCCTAACTATCCAGAAAGATAAAACGTCTAATACAAAATTTATTTACGAAAATCCATTAACTAATTACTATAAGTAATAAAATTACGTCTGTACGTATTTCCTAACATGTTACTTACAAAAGATCCTAGTAATTAATCCATTACGACATTTTAGCTAAACTAAGATAAAAGTAGCAATCTACCTATTTATTTATAATTTGATGCAATCTTATACCTAGATTATTTTGTAAAAAAACAGCTTGTTAAGTTAATAAGCAGAACACAAGTATTTGTAAATATATATCTATTGCTTCATGTATTTTGGCACATACGTTTAAAAGTTACGAATGTCTTGTGTTACGAAAGTCTGGTGTTGCGAATGTCCATAGGCGACGGTGACTACTTTCCATCAGGTAGCCCATCTGCCTTATGGTTAGTATAAAGTATAAACACATTCTCCTAAAACTTGAAATAATAAATTCGATCAGGTACATTGTTTTCACAATAATTTCTTGTTCTTTCACTTCAGTACAAGCTTTGGGCATCTACTTGTTAAAAAAACCAAAAACACGCCTTCCAAACTCCTATGAGTGTGGAAAGCGTGTTTTTTGTTTTTTGGGGCTATCCCCACACTAGGATTTTCTCCTGTGTCGTGGGTACCACGGACACACACAAGACGAATACACAAACGCCTAAACCCAGAACATGAATCTAAACTCATCATTCACATACCTGTCAGAATCGAACCCGGGACCCATTGCGCGTCAGACCGGTATGTTAACCGCTCTGCCACACACACACGTTTCCCACCTTTAAACAAGATATGTATGCGAGGCAACAGATGTGCTTTGCGGAGTAAATACGAGATCCGTAGTACAAACAACACTTGCGAACACACAGATTCTTGGATTCACAGACTTGGAACATTAAACATCTACTAGTCATTATTTGAACTTGGTTCAACTGTACTGACGACGTGTACGGTATAATTACGGTATTACGAAAACCATTTTTCAGTCTTAGCCTAGCATGGACATAAGACATAAAAAAAAATCAAAATAATTAATCAAAGCGCGTTTTTGACAAAATAATATTTGAATAATAGTAAGTCTATGGTGGCCACCGATTCGCGCTTGTCCAGCGCGGTGGACTATAACGAAAAACTCTCTCATTTTGAGAGACGACCCGTGCCCAGCAGTGGGTCAATAATGGCTTGGCACCAATTCTATGGTACGTTGAGCAGTGTTAGCCTAATGGTTGAAACTTGCCCTTTCAATCGGGAGGTCCGAGGTTCAAACCCAGGCGCGTACTACTTATGTGCGTATTTGCGATTTATGTGCGTATTAGAAATTAATTATCACTGCTTTTCGGTAAAATAAAACATCGCGAAGAAACCTACACACCCAAGAGTTCTTTAAAAAAAAGTACCTTAAAGAACCCACTATCTTCTTTCTTCTAAATGATACTAGGATTCTTCCACCTTCCTTTTTTTATGTGATTATAGTAGTAAACGAGCATGCAGTCCAACTGATGGTAAATGGTCACTGCCGCCCATGGACCACCAGAAGCAAATTCATACAGAACATGGGTTCTATCAGAAGTCAATCACAGATGCGTTGCTACTCCTGAGGAATATGATGGTCGCCTCGTTTAAAAGTGTACCGGCATCCACACCGTTCCATCGAAACGCATAATAATGCTTCACGTTAGAAATAGGTGTGGCGATGGTACTTCCCCAGTCGTTCTACCACCTGCAAAATGTGCTTAGCTGATACATAGTACCACGCCTATAATTAGCATTAACTTAATGCAGGTACTTTCCAAACTCACAACATAACCGTTGTGTAAACTGACACCTAACGTCGTTTTCTCGTCAAAGTAGGAAATTAAACCAAGCTTGATACTTGACGAAGTCGGAAATTACATCTTGCCTCGTTTATCAGCTGCTTAACCACGACTATGCCATGCATATAGTACTTTTAGAAAACCCGTTTATTTTCGACATAATTTCAACTCAAAAACTTTAATACTTATTTCAAAATCAAACAAAAAATATGTCAATTCCTTGGTTGGTCCTTCCTCGGTGAAACGAAAAAAATATGTTCCCACGGAAACCCTTAATTTTTCTAAACAAAAATGGATATACATTCATACATACGTTCCAAAAATATTACCTTTCTTGCAGCATTGTATTACCTTATGCAGTCTTGTAAAAAGTAGCTTATCTACTATTTCAGGTACCTGTACCTGTAATTAGGATATGTTCACATGTTCCCTATGTAATTGAATTACCAACATCCGCTCAAACTTTCGCATTTATAATATTAGCGTCGCCGCACACGGGCCGGCGGCCACAACCACAAAACGCCGCCACTGCATCATTTCATATAAATTCTATACATTTTATATAGAATCGCGTACTACGTGCTATAGTACACGGAGAACGCTACTAGTTTCTAGTGGCGGCGTTTGTGGCCGCCGCGAATGGCCCGTGTGCGGCGACATTTAGTAATATGCAACTGGTTCCCCGCACCTGACACTGTGAAAAACCACCTTCTCGCATTAAATTAAAAGCAAAATCTATGTCTATTAATTCATTTTCAATGGCCGTTTATAATCTATTCTAATTAGGTTAATTGTCCTCTTGGCCTCCAAAGGTTGAATTCACAAATGCCGCAGGGCATTTGTAAATCGTAAACGATGTAGAAAGTTACGTAAAATCGGACGTAATCGTGAGGGCTTTCATGTACGCTTTTGTCCTGTGAATGGCACGTTAGGGGGGTAACACACAACAGACATACACTAGTGAATGTGGACGACGGACGTTGACAACAAACGGGGAGAATCGGCACCGATAGAATATCAGCCTTTAAACCTTGTCTGAAGGATTATATGCGGATGGATTTCCGAAAAGGATTGGTCACTTAGGACTTTATGATGAAACGCCAGTCAACGCACACGTGCCAAACGCGTGTGAACTGTCTCGAAAAGCTTCCGCGTTGCACGCGTGACAAACATCTTTTTTTTTGTTCTCGAGGGGGATACGTTCAAAAGGTACCCGACGCCGTGGGAGCGACGCAGGGTTATGTGGGATTTTTACCGCACTAAAACCCCCCCGGTGGCCGTCCTCGGCGCTATAAAGAGGACTCCGGGAACTCGGTCCGACCGCAACCGGAATCCTCTGAGCGCGTTGCCCCATCGGGCTCCTCCCAGATGGGCGGCTGGGCCCACCGCCCCGTCTAGTCTTTACGACGGTATGCAACCACATATACCGCCGTCCTTGACATGATCCTTCTATGCGTGACAAACATCTATCAAACGATACGATATATTGGATACATGTGTTACGCATGTAGATAGTAACATGCGTGATAGAATAAAAGACTGCAATTTCATTACTCGTTATTTAAATATAATAAGCGTTAACTATCCTATCCACCAATTCTCATGATAAAGTAGTCCAAGCGTTCCATAGTTATGAGGAGAGAACTGAGAATACCGAGACATTAATGCAACGAAGTCAATCTCTCGGGAATTGTTTTAATAGTGCTATTTCGGGGTTTACGCAGTTCAACTGCAACATTAAGGAGCATAATGTTTTTATGAAATTTACATCGGGTAAAGTTCCACCGTACCTCATCGTTCCCTCGGGATGTGTACAATTTTCCGGGGTCAACTGTATCTAGACCACTACCTCTATAAACAAAGATTAGCTTGGTTCATCGTTATGACATGGACTAAAATAAATTATGCCAGTGTTTGTTGACTACACTTTTGTCATGTAATCTATAATTACAGTTCACTAACATAGGATTTCCTATGATTTTTTTATACTTGAACCTGGCGATAAGGCAGACGGACTACCTGATGGAAAGTAGTCACCGTCGCCTGTGGACATTCGCAACACCAGAAGAGTCGCTAATGCATCGCCGGCATTGAAGGAAAGCTCTTTTGGCACCTTTTTTGAAGAGCCCTATGTCATAACGCTCCGGGAATACCTCAGGAGGAAGCTCATTCCACATTGCACATCCGTGGCAAAAACGGAGGTTCTGTCTAAAGTTAATGACAGATTTGTTGTAACTAACGGGGTCTAAGATGGTTGCCAGATAAATGAAATGTCTTTATTTTGCATAGTCCCACGGGTGCACTTACAAATCGTCAGTTACATTCTTTTCTTACACTACCACCGGATGGAACACGACCTCAACTGAGAAAATCCGGCCAGAAACTCAGTTGGTTTGTCTTTTTCCTTGGACATAAAAGTGGAACGGCATGGCAATTACATTTTTCCATCCATCTAACTATGCTAAAAATAAGTTTGGTATAACGGTACCTCAGGGTTCTACTACCAGGTATTTTGCTGCTTTTTAAAGATTTTTTTTTCAGTTTTTTAAATATTCAACTTTAAAAAACTGAACCTAACTTGTTCCGAGTTTGATTTAAATTTTTAAAGCTGCAAGAAAACTGTAATGCACACACAAACAGATATAAAAATACAGCTACTATGTGGTTGGCGGAAGCAGGTGGCCAGCGGAATGTCAGAAAACATGGCGGAGCGTTCTTATTGCATAAATCAAAATATTGTACCTACATTCTGTGGACATTTTCAGTTTCGGTGGTTCCTTAAACAATGAAATAACACAGTGGGTTACGCTTTGTTGGTTTTATGTAAGTAAATAAGTTTTAATTGCGCCAGATGTCCAATTTCTGACGTCGTAATGAAAAATGCAGTGAAATGATAGTTTTGAGTTAAATTTGTTGAAATCGTTTTTTTTTTGAGTCGCTACTTCATCTTTTTATTATTGCAGTATAATGTAATTGACTATTGCCCTACGTGCAGCAGTGGACATCAAAGGGCTGATGGATGGATACATAACTGGTTTAATAACTAGTTCTAAACAAAATTTCTGCATTCAATCTTAGCAATCATCAACTGACAAATAAGTATTCAAGTAATATAAAACTATGAGCAGTGATAGCCTAATGGTTGAAACTTGCCCTCTCGATCGGGAGGTCCGAGGTTCAAACCCAGGCACGCACCACTGACTTTTTAACCGACTTCCAAAAAGGAGGAGGTTATCAATTCGTCTGTATTTTTTTTTTTTTTTTTTTTTTTTTATATTTGTTACCTCATTTCTCCGGACTGGGTGAACCGATTTAGATGATTTTTTTTTTATTTGAAAGGTAGTGCGTGTCATAGGGTCCCATTTTTTTTTAGTATTTTTTTGACTAGGGCATCCATAAGAAAAACGCATAAGTCTTAAATTTGCATTTTCAATGTACGCGATAAATGTATGAATAACTCAATATCCCGCCAACCGATTTTGATGATTCTTTTTTTATTAGAAAGGATGTACTCCAGGGGTAGTCTGATAAGAGTTTGATAAGGTTCTAATCATAGGATCTTCAACTTTTTGGAGCAAAATAATAAAATTAGTGATAGTCGGCCGAACCTTAGCTGGAGAAGTCCAATTGAGTAAAATATAGAATAAAATTACTATGTAGGTATTTACTATGAAAAATTTGACCTTCAACTCTTCAATCCTGATGATGCAGGGGTACTGCTAGCCTGAACTATAAAAGTTGGTCGTTTGATGTTTGCGAATATATAATGAAATTGTTAAGCAAATTCATGGGACAAAAATTTGACCTTCAACTCCTCAACCCTGATGATGCAGGGGTACTTAAAGCCAAAACCATAGGAATAAGCCATTTGGTGCTTACGTATATGTTATAAGATTACTGAGCAAAAACATAAGATGAAAAATTTGACCTTCAACTCCTCAACCCTGATGATGGAGGGGTACTTCAATCCTAAACCATAGAAGTTGGCAATTTGGTGCTTACGGTTATGTAAAGAAAATACTAAGCAAAAATATAAAATCAAAAATTTGACCTTCAACTCCTCAACCCTGATGATGAAGGGGTACTTCAATCCTAAACCATAGGAGTTGGCAATTTGGTGCTTACGGTTATGTAAAAATAATACTAAGCAGAGGCACAAAATTAAAATTTTGACCTTCAACTCCTCGACCCTGATGATGAAGGGGTACTTCAATTCTAAACCATAGGAGTTGGCAATTTGGTGCTTACGGGTATGTAAAAATAATACCAAACAGAGGCACAAAATTAAAATTTTGACCTTCAACTCCTAAACCCTGATGATGCAGGGTACTGCAAGCCTGAGCCATAGAAGTTAGCCACCTGGTACTAACGTATATGTTATAAGATTACTAAGCAACAATATAAGATGAAAAATTTGACCTTCAACTCCTCAACCCTGATGATGGAGGGGTACTTCCAGAGGGGGCGCCCTGTTTGTATGAATTGTAAAAGTGTTTTATGTTTAATTTTTGTGAATATGTAGATGCACAAAGCAAACTTAGAGGCTTTATTTAAATACAAACATAAAAATATAGTCACTAAAAAGTGTAAAATAAAAACTTTTTAACAAAAAATATCTACCGACTTCCATGTCACAAAAAAGTAAAAAATAATTTAAATATATTTTGGTCTAGAACATACTCAGTACTTAGTACATAGTTCTGAAGTCGGTGCTCATATAGGACGTAGTTACCGTCGTCCAGCGAAATATGTCGAGCACCGACTTCAGGACTATGTACTAAGTACTGAGTATGTTCTAGACCAAAATATATTTAAATTATTTTTTACTTTTTTGTGACATGGAAGTCGGTAGATATTTTTTGTTAAAAAGTTTTTATTCTTAATTATGTGCGTATTAGAAATTAATTATAACTACTTTTCGGTGAAGGAAAACACAGCGAGGAAACCTACACACCCGAAAGTTCTTTAAAAAAAAGTTTTCGGAAGTTTGTGAAGTCCACCGATTCGCACTTAGCGTGGTAGACTATGGCCTAAAAAAAACTCTCTCACTCTGAGAGAAGACCCGTGCCCAGCAGTGGGAATATAATGGGTTGACGACAACTGACAAATAAGTAACAAGTAATGTAAAACTGTTACAAGGGGTACATATATATTTTTGCAATAGTTCTCAGTTGATACGCATATTGTTAGATAATAAAAAAGGGTTCTTCCTCCCTTTTTTCTCTGAGCACAGTCGCCACATTTAAAAATGTCTTAATCTTTGTCATTGTGATAACTAGTCGATTCCAAAGATTGAAATCTCATGTTGTACATGTATGTTACGATCCGTCAAGCCGTGTGTAGCACGGACCAAAGGATTGGTCATACATACATACATATATACATACATACATACATACATACAAATATAAAACATACATAAACAATGACGACCTGCGTGGTGGAGCGGTTACCATACCGACCTAACGCGCAATGGGTCCCGGGTTCGATTCCCGGCCAGACAGGTATCTGAATGATGAGTTTAGATTCATGTTCTGGGTCTATTTGTGTATTCGTCTTGTGAGTGTCCATGGTACCCACGATACAGGAAGAAATTCTAGTGTGGGGCTATAAGTGTAGAAAGCGTAAGCATATACACCTCTTCGGAAAACAGTTCCATTCGGATGCAGTCGAAAAAAATTAAAAAAAAATATTTCCGTACATTTCTGACTTGACCCTTTCAAATTGTCCTTCAGAGAACATAGTAGAATTGATTTACCCAAAGCAATCAGCTGGATACACATTATAATTGAAATTACAACCTCTGTAATCCTCAAGTTATCTAAGTTTATCCCTTGGTGGAAATACTTAGATTTTGCAGTAATTATGTTCGGTTGTTTAAATGAAAAGTATGTATTTCAAATGCATACGCATCGCTATATCTACAACTACATTGTGCGATGATATTTATAAATTTTGTTTTCTCTATACGTACTTCATGGGCGTGCTGATATTCCTAAATTCTTCTCAATAACTCATTTATTCTCAATTTATATTTTAACAAACATCTAAGCTGTTATTTGTATTTTTTTAAAGCTTCATAATTATATGTACATACAAAATAGTAACTTAAATTTAAAAGAAACAAATTAAAAAAAGTGTATTTATTCTATTTCACTAACATAAAATAATATTTATACTTAAACAAGCAAAAAAAATAACAAAATATAAATGAAAGAGTACATTTAAGTATCTTTTACTCAACATCAAGTATTTTAACGGAAAAGGATTTGACAAAGTTGCGCCTCAAAAAGTCCTTCTAAAGCCAAAAACCCAAACCGATACCCTGGGAACATTTTCGCTACCGTACCGTACCGATCCGTACAATACTATACCGTAATTTAATCCGCTTTCGTACCGTCTGCCGGACGCCTCGCCCGTGTTTCGGAGTTTTGACACCATCCGATATCTCACTGTACTTATTACGTGTCATGGGAATTAATAGCAAGAGACGATTTTATTATTTATATATATAACAATGAATATATTATTAGGCAATGGCAATGTTGTAGTACTTAGTATTTAAAAAAATGTCATTTTATTGAAATACACGAAAAATAATGATTTAGTGTAAGATGTCAAATTGTGCGTATTTGTTATGTTTTACACTTAATCCTACAATAGAATTAGTTCGTGAATAACGTAACATGAGACTATCGATGTCTTAACAATACATGCCTGATCGATCTGTGTAATGTTACCAAGTGCAGATTGTTACTGTTTTCGTACACAAATTTCCTATTATGATGATCTGACATTATTATAATGCATGTTTTACTGGCGTTGTGATGATTTCTTGTACTTTTGACGAGATGGCGTAACCTTATTTACGCTATTAAGTTTAATATCTAGCATCTATACATATACAAGAATATATACAAGAGCCGAATTAAGATTACCGGAACGGAGACTTCCCAGGCACCTAGCCTTTCGCTAGACGTTAATTTTACCATAAAAATATTCGTATATATTTTTGATATCATGCAAATAGCTCCTTTTCTAAAGCAAAAAGTAGTCCCCCTTGGTATCTTATCTTTAAAACTATATAAATAATGTTAGGTAGGAAGAGGTATGGCAGGATTATCTCTGAAAACGAACAAAGAGATTTCAATTTGACTAAAAGCTATGTTTATACAATTCCCATCACACGTATTTAGTGATGTTTGGGTGATTCTTACACCTACCGGGCGCCACCCGAGGCGTGTTCGCCGAACTGTTATGAATTAGCGGTCGATACACTAATTAGACCACCATCAAAGATGAGAGAATGGGTTGTCTTACAAAGAGTTACAAAGTCGAGATTATGAGGTATAGTATAGTACATCACTAAACAATGGAGATTTTTATGTTGTGGATTTTGTGTTTCTTCTTTAAATTACTACCCGTAAATGTGATATTGCTGTCAATAACAGAAATGTAATACGGGATTGCTTTTTAAAAAATCTTTGACTAGGCTAACAAACAATATTTTAAAAACGTCTTGCTAAACTAAACTAATATAGGTAGGTAGAATACTTTCTTGTTTTACTCTTTTTTTTAATTAGATGGTCCACAAGTACATTTTATAAATACGTATATCGAATATATGGCAACACTCTAATTTTATATTTATTTGAATTTATGCATACAGCTTAAATTCGTAGTCTTTCAAGATACGACAAATACGCTTTCCGCATCGTTATATCAGACGTAACTGAACGATATGGTATCAGTATCACATATACATACATTATATAGTTATATCGCTTAGCAGTGCACGCACTATTGTGTACGGTTTGCGGAGCAAAAGCCAGCGTAATCCTATGATTACGCTTCGTAGGACTCCCTCAAGCCTGTTATATTATACAAATATACATATGTGGGTTTCAATTCGACTCACGGAATTCAGTAGTAATCAGATGTCTCAATGATAGGAGCTTGCTTGGTGTACCAGCCGGTTTTTTTATACTTTAAACTATCTGATGACCTAAAGAAGACGGCGGGTAACCGCTGGATTCAGATGGCTCAGGACCGGTCGAAGTAGTGCAGATTAGGGGAGGCCTATGTCCAGCAGTGGACTTTCAAAGGCTGATGGATGGATGGATGGATGGATGAAACTAACGTCCACCAATTCGCAATCGGCCAGCGCGGTGGACTATGGCCTTTTTTTTTGTTTTCGGGTGGGAAACCTTCAAAAGGTACCCGACGCCGTGGGAGCGACGCAGAGTTATGACGACTATGGCCTATAACTCTCTCATTTCTTAGAGAAGACCCGTGCCTAGTAGTGGGACAGTAATGGACTGACGATAAGGTTATAATTACGTTTAAGGAACAAAATGATGATGTATCCATTGTCTTTTCATGGTAGGTATGGTTAATAGTACTGATCCATCTGCATCTGTAAGATACTCCCTTAAAACAAGTGTTCTATATAAAGCCAATTTTGTTATGTTTTATTTATTCAAATCAAATCAAATCAAATTCGTTTATTATGGAATGTAGGTAGTTAGTTATATGTACAGTACAGTCATAAATATTCCTCTACATTCCCGCCGCCAGCGGGCATATAATATTTACAAGGTATAAGAAATTTATATAATAATAGTAATAATCAATGTCAAAAGTTATATAAAATTAATTTAGATAATAATATTAGTACAATATGTCATCAAAATTTCCGGTCATTATTTAGTCTTGATATGTCAGAAAGATATTCATTTAATGTATAATAGCATTTGTCTAATAAAAATTCATGAAGTTGTTTTTTAAATTTCACTACATTAACAATGGTAATGGTACGTATTGACTTTGGTAGTTTGTTGTAGACAATGGATGCTTTGCAGAAAATGCTTTGACGCAGAAGTTGCGTATTAGATGCTACTGTAGCTAATTTAGTGTTATTTCTTGCCCTGTTGCGTAATTCGAATAAAGTTTCGTTAGTTTTGACGAGAATACAACATTCTGAAATGTAGAGGGACGTTAATGTTAAGATTTTTAGCTCTTTAAAATGGGGTTTACATGATTCTCGTTTGTTTATGTTGCTGATAGCCCTAATACATTTTTTCTGGGCTTTGAAGGCACGTTCTTTATGTACTGAGTTGCCCCAGAATATTAACCCATATCTAAGAGTAGAGGAAACACATCCATGATAAGCGGTTAATAGTGTTTTTTGATTTACGCTTTTTCTTAATATCCGAAGCGCATAAGATATTTTACTTAATTTTTTACACATTATTTATAATTACAGTAAAGTTAGAATTATTACATGATTATCTTAAGACGAACTTAATATAATAATTTGGCTAAGGAAACAGTCTTACCAATCTCCAATCTAAGCCTATTTTCGGGCGAAGAGTATAAAAAATACGATTTAGGGCACTCGAAATATCCCTAAAAATCCCGGATTATTTTACTCCAACTTTTAGCAGAAGGCTTATATGTTACCTTTTTATGGGAATAATATTTTAGCGTTTTTTTTAAAGTTAATAGTATGCTACGTGGAACGAAACGAAATTATACTGAAACTCTTTTTTATTTCAATAGCGCGACTTCCACTGTTTTTTTTTGTCTGACTGAAGTAGCTAACGAGCATGCAGTCCACCTGATGGTAAGTGGTCACTGCCGCTCATGGACATCTGTAATCAACTTCATACAGAACGCAAGAAATGCTCCACGCCAGAAATAGGTGTGGCGGTGGTACTTCCCAGGCGAACTACACTGTTTCTACCATATTGAGTTTCATACCCTAAGGGTGACCACTTACCATCAGGTGGACTGCATGCTCGTTTGCTACTTCAGTCAGATAAAAAAACAACTCTAAAAACGCTTTACTCGTAGCGCCACACTAGGATTTTTCCATGTGTCATATGTGCACACACACAAAGACGAATAGACCATGAAAAAGAACCTAAATTCATTATTCAGGTACTTGTCTGACCGGGGATCGATCCCGGAACCCACTGTGAATCACATCGGTATGGTAACCGTTCTTCCACGCGGGCTATTTAAGTGATATACATATAAAAAACAACAGTGTTAAACAGTACAAACTAATTCCATCATCTAACACCTCATTATCATTAATAGGTAATGACAGGTGCCAATCAATCCCATTTGGTGTCGAGAGGGATTAGTGACGCGCGAATCGGTACCGAGTAACGTGATACCGGTTCCTACAAAATGTAACCCATTAGATGTGTGTGTGTGAGTGTTGGTATAGTTACTGTGCGCTTAGTATGAGTTTATTATCGTCGTCAACCCATTACTGTCCCAATGAGCAGGGGTTTTCTCTCTGAACAGACTTTTAGGCCATAGTCCACTGCGCTGGCCAATTGCGAATTGGTAGACTTCAAGCACCTTTTAGATTTTTTAAATAATAATAATATTTATTGCCGTAACTGTTACAATAATATAATTTAGGTAAAGTTTACATTTGTGTCATAACAGTTTACCCGTGCCGGGCATAACAATTTTCTGTGCTAAATTGTAATTTACAAATAAAATAAAAATTTAAGAACACTTGAGACGATTTTAATAACTTTCAGATGTAGGTTTCCTCTTGATGTTTTCCTTCACCGTAAAGCAGTGATAATTAATTTCTAAAACGCGCATTTTAATGGTGCGTGCCTGAGATTTGAACTTCGGACCTCCCGAACGAGAGGGCAAGTCTCAATCATTAGGTTGCCACTGCTCAGTTAGGAAAAGCGAAAAGCTTTCTACACTCATAGCCCCACACTAGGATTTTCTCCTGTGTCGTGGTTGACATGGACACACACAAAGACGAATACACAAACACCCAGACCCAGAACAAGAATCTAAACTCATCATTCAGATACCTGTCTGTCCGGTAATCGAACCCGGGACCCACTGCGTGTCAAACCGGTACGGTAACCGCTGCGCCACGCGGGTCGTCATCAGTTAGGTTAGTCATCGGTTAGTTCAGTTAGGAGTTTATTATGAATTCTCAAAACAATCAATGTTGACCATCACACAACATTGTTAAACTACGTCGTGCACGTGGCTTTGCACTACCCACATAATAAGTATCATTATGTATTAATTTAGATCATAAACTATTTGTTTTTCAAATTATTATTAGCGTAAAGCACGCTAGAAATAGGTGGCACTTCTATCGTACCTCGTACCACCTGCAAAATACGTACGAAAACTATTGAAAATAAAATATATATGAGGCGACCATCCTAGTCCTCTGGAGTAGCAACGTCTGTGATTGACTTCAGATAGAACCTATGTTCTATTTGAAGTTGCTTACAGGTGTCCATGGGCGGCAGTGACCACTTACCATTAAGTGGACTGCATGCTCGTTTGTTACTTCAATCAGATAAAAATGTATGTGTCATTCTGAAAATAGTTTGTAGAACATTTTTCTATGGCCCTTCTCATGTTTTCTCTCTGTCCGTTTCTTCCTTTATTTATAAGATCGAAGTAGCAAATAAGCATGCTGTCCACTGGTTCTACCACCTGGTGTACCACCGTGTGTAGGTATGTCCATTCGATTTTGTGACAGTGAATTTAATTTTCCCGTTTTAACATATCTTTTAATTACACAAAGATACTTAATAGGTGTGGGATTTGGTCATCAAAAAAGACAAAAATCTTAAAATTTCGAATCGTAACACAAATCAACGTTTATACTGGCCGTAAATAAATATTTAAGGCCTCGTCAAGCCTATCTTGGGAGAGATTAAAATAATCAAGAACATTAATTACGATAACATTGAATATTCTAATATCCACATCAATATTGATACAATCTGAAAATAAATTACTATTTACTATAAGCTAACAAACTTTATACAGGAAACTTCTTTCACTAATTCCTAAAAGTTGTAATTGAGTTGACGATCGTAAGATTCTCTTATCTATTTTATACACCATAAAGCCTATATTCTTATGCTTGTTTTGATACTGAACAGGTCAGAAATGAGAGTTTTATCTTAAAAAATAGATAAGAGATGAACAATCGGTGGTAGTACGATATAGTGCTGCTGTGTGGAATGGGCAGTACGCGTATCAGATATTGATATATCGGTAGCGATATATCAAATATCTGTTTGATCAATCATGATAAGCACGTGTTAATAGGCATAAATTATTCTGGTCTTTATCAGTATTTATACACACAAACTTGTAGCTTACTTAATAGGCACTAGATTAAATTTATTTTACTTCAACCGTTTTTATAATCTATTGTTAACAAGACTAATATTATTGCGAAATTGACACATTTTAATACCTAACGGGTACTCACGATATGCGGTTTATGTATTCTTTTTGCCGATATTTCGACCCATTTGCATAGATCTTGGTCACGGTGAATACAAATAATATTTTAGTACATATTATTTTCAATAAATATTTTTTATGCAAAGAAAAACGTTTCTTTCTTTTTACTTGAAATAAGGTTCGTTTTATTATTGAGACAAGAACATTATTCAGTTTACAGTTCAAACTTATGAGACAATTATAATATTGATTATTATATATTTTAATAAACTTATAATGTCTTTTCAAATGACAAAAAATAAGAAAAAATTTAAAAGTTTGTCATACCAATAATGAATAAATATTTCGATATACCTGTCAGTTCTTTTTAAAGGACCTAGTGTCTATTCCTAAGCTCTTTATAACAATCATTTCTATATTTAGGACTTATTTAATAGCGTACCTATTAAATAAGTCCCCAATCAAAACCCGCACCAATACACTGACCAATCCACAACGATCCGGCTATACGACAGTCTGTGGGTGGTCGTACCGTCGCTTTGGTCGCCATGTTTTACCAAGACATGTACCTGTGACATCGGTATAATAATTGCTAGATTTATATCCGAGCAAGGTGGACTATACCCGAACTCCCAATTTCATCCAATCAAACGGAAATACGTACTATCAAATAAGGATTAAGCGCTTTTTTGGTTGACTTTGAAGATCTATCTTTGCCTAATAAAGACAGCTGTTGCGGTAGTGTTGCTTTCTACACTCATAGCCCCACGGTAGGATTTTGTCCTGTGTCGTGGATACCATGTACACACACAAGACGAATACACAATCACCCAGACTCAGAACAGGAATCTAAACTCATCATTCAGATACCTGTCTGGCCGGGAATCGAACCCGGGACCCATTGCGCGTCAGACCGGTATGGTAACCGTAGTAATTCATATTATTTTCCAAAAAAAAACAAATCTGTAGAAACGTCCTATTATCCATTACCTTGCTATTATTCAACCAACACAAAAGTATAACCGCCAACGAAAATATAAAGCGTCTATTCTGAAAGCGCTCGTACCTGTGAAATTGGCGTGTCTAATCGATTTATAATAACTCCCTAATATCATTACTGGTAATAAGGGTACGCGGTGAAAACGGAGTGATATGTTTAACGAACGATTGTTATGGATATTCGATTTGATAGAATGTTAGAAAAATGCACCCGCGGACGCGTGACAGGAAACGTTTCCCTACGTGGAAAGAAAAAATCACAATTTTTTGGCTTTTGTCATCACTAATGTACATTTTTAAATAATAGACGGTAAAATATATTAAATATTTGATTTGAAAACAATATATTAAACTCAAGAGGACCTTATAATAATATACGTAATGTGTTATTGTAAGTTCTTTTATGACTTTCATTTGATTTTTTTTCAATTAATTAACAAGGTCTACGTTACGATCCATTAATAACAACCGACCAGCGGCTCAATGAGCGCTCCAAAATCTAGAAATGCGCTGAAATTTGGTCACTAATGGTCATTTAACTCCTGACCATACCCGATACGTCTTATTTCAATCATGATCTATACATACAGGACTGTCTTATTAGTAGATACTGTTTGATTAGTAACATACTGTTCTAAAATGCCGCATATTTCAGATTCGAACCCCGGCCACTTAATAATTTTTGGGTCTGGATGTTTGTGCATTCGTCGTTCTGTGTAACCATGACACCCACAAGACAGGAAATACTAATGTAGCTCTATAAACATAGTAAGAGTTTCATTTATTTATTGTTTGTATACGAGTATACCTTCTAAACATGTGTAGTCATATCCACACAACATCAACCACACTATTAAAAAACGTTCAGAAATAATGCGTGCCGCATCCCGCAAAATATGATAGATCTGATACCGTATTGTACTCGGACAAATATTAATAGAGATATTTCGATAAGTGGCCACGCAATACAAACAAATTCAACGTACTTCTTAATAATGGCCGTAGAGGAAACCGTTCATCAAATCACTTATTATTATAATCGTGAGAGTTTATTATTAATGTGCTTTACGCTTAGTTCACATGGCTTCCGCTTGAAGATAAACACGCGATACAAACGCCTAACACGATAATTGAGGATTTACAAACAAGAACTTTACGCTAGTTAAACTTGGATTAGTTTAATAAGCTATGAATTTAACCGTGTCATTCGGCTCACTTTTGTATGAGGCGACCATTTTAGTATTTTTTTTTATATCGGATTGAAGTAGCAAACGAGCATGCAGTCCACCTGGTAGTAAGTAGTCACTGCCGCCCATTGACATTTGTAAGCAATTTCGTACAGATCATGCATTCTATCTGAAGTCAATCACAGATGCGTTGCTACTCTCGAGGACTATGGTGGTCGCCTCATATAAAAGTGTGCCGGCAACAACACTAGCATTTGCAGTAAGTAGGATATTTGGCAAAACTGAGTTAGATATAAATTAATTATCACTGCTTTTCGGTGAAGGAAAACATCGTGAGGAAACCTACACACCCGAGAGTTCTTTAAAAAAAAAAAAGTTCTCGGAGGTGTGTGAAGTCCACCAATTCGCACTTGGCAAGCGCGGTGGACTATGGCCTAAACTCTCTCATACTGAGAGAAGGCCCGTGCCCAGCAGTGGGACAATAATGGGTTGACTACGAGTTAGATATATAGCCGTGATCACGATAACGAGAACAAATTTTCATGTAGCTCATTCGTTTTATATCGTTTTTAAAACTAAATTTAGCAATTAACATTTGCAGTAAGTCGAGCGTTTTTGTAACTTCACCAAGCATGATAACAGTGGCTACACTTAGGTACATAGGTACTGCAAACATTTTTTTCAAATCCTCTCGGCTGTGTGGCATCTATACCATTAATATGTTAAGGTATGGGACCTCCCATATCCTTCAAAGCTACAATCACTGTGATCCTATTAGAAACAAAGGATTTATGGAAGATTTCGTATCAAAACTTTAAACGCGTTTTTGTCCAAACTGTCAAGACCGTACTTACTGTAAATATGCTATTGACGGCAGTATAAGTAACTATAGTTAGGCCAATCGACATCTGTAAGCGACTTAAAATTAGGTGGAACCATGCTCATTATCTACATTAAATGCATGACGCATATATGAACAGGATTCTGTATCTCCAATGCGACAGTTAATGTACTGGTACGACATATAGTCTGTACGCTATGTAACTTCTAATTTAATAAGTTACGTCATTAATTACCAATTCTTATTTCCTTTACTGCAGTCGTGTCGATTCCGAGAATGGGCGCGACGCGAAACATTTCCGGAAAAACAGATAATACTAATGTTATACACGTGACATGTGTCTTGCTACGTGCTAACTGTCACAGTTAAATCGCTAGTGAATATATACATTATTAGTTTTTTTTTAATTAGAACACTATACGTGCTTAAGTAAAAAATATAAGATTTGTCAATTTATTATCAAATCTTATAATTTCTTTCGTATAAGTATATCTATATTAAATTTTATAAGTCTTAACAACCGTTCAAGAAATGAAAATCAACGTACAATCAAGGACTTCATAATAACAGCTCCCCTCTGCTTTTATCATCTCCACAAAAATTTATAAAATCATGTCTAATAATTGTTTTTGTCCTCCAGACACAAACGAAAAGTGAACAACCTTCTCCCATCAAAGTCGTCGGCACCGACCCAGAGTTCTGGATCACAACGCAGGGCGCCGCCACCGGCTCCTCTGTACGAAGACTTACAGGACCTGCCCCGCCGACCACCACTGCCCCATAGACCCGAAATGGAACCGCAATTAGAAGTAATTATTTTTCGATCTTTCCTTAAGCACCTCTCTAAGACCAAAGGGCTGGCGCTTACCTTGGCCAAAGGATTAGCATAGCTATCCAACGAGGAAGTGTCGCCAGCGTTTTGCTCACGATTCCCAAGGTCAACAATTTTGATGATGTTTTTTTATTGTTTTTTTTTTCTTTTTAACAGAAGTGTTAAGTTAGGTTATATTCTACTTAAGTATAAAATATTTTGTGATATAGTGTCAGTAATAAAGATATGTAACATATTCTAAAATGATATTTCATTAATCTGACGTTGCAAAAGTACTATTTCTGACAAAATTTTGACTTCTGTTTTATCTGAGGAAGTTACAGTAATACTTACCTTAGCTTATTAACTTTATCAAATGGTATGGTAAAGATAACGTGAGCAAAATTGGTAGAACCAGAACGAGTGGACTGAAATAAGAGGCAACCATTTCAGTGCTCAGAATGTTAATTCACTACAGATACTCGTATGTAGAACACGTGTGCCATAGCACACACGTTCTGTAGAGTTGGTTTAAATGCCCATAGGCGGTAGTGTGCTCTCACTGTAGTGAACTACATGCTAGTTTGCTACTTCAATTTTATAACAAGAAGAGATATTAGCCATTTTAATAATCACCATGATCATCCATCCATCCATCCATCAGCCTTTTGATGTCCACTGCTGAACATAGGCCTCCCCTAAATGGCGCCACTCCAACCGGTCCTGTGCCCTCTGAATCCAACGATTTCCTGCTGTCTTCTTTCCCGCTTTTACCATGATACTGATGATTAATTTAATAGAAAGAAAGCATCTGATTTAGACAATGAACAGGTTCTAATCGATACTTACTCTATTTCAGATGGTAGAAACAAAGAGACCGAACTGTCAAGGACGAGTTTTCGTGTGTGGCGCCGGCGGCTCCTGGAGAGGTGGCAACAGCTGTGGGGGTGACACTTGTGGTGCTCCTCTCTACGAAGAACTACCACATCGATCCGACGACTCAATTCACAGTGACGACCATTTCGCTGAAGACGAGCTGAGTCTCGTCGGAGAAGCGGCGCCCTGTCGGACCTGCTCAAGACCTCCCGCTCCTCAATCATTGCCACATAGACAAAGACATCAGCGCTTGGACCGAAGACCAAAGTCTTTAGAAAGACGACGGGCGCAGCACCGGGTACCACGTCACGTTCACCCACCAGACCCTTCCGAGTTCCATGAGGGCGTACTTTTAGATGCATTATTAAGACTATACCCCCAAGTTGGAACCGTTGGAGCCAGACCGTCTGGTCCCATGCCCATGGGAGGCGGAGCTTGGCCTGGAGGTGATTTACCCGGGATGGGTTGCTGGAGAGGACCAAGGGCGTCTCCAAAACCTCCAAGTGGAGACTCTTCTTTCGGTTCGGATTCAGGATACAGCAATAATACGTGTGGAACCTGTGGTACAAGGGCGTCGTCAAGACACCGTTTATCAGCAGAAATACCAATGTCATGAACGCTGGAAATGAATGAAGTGAATGGACTTTTAAGTGATGGTCCTGCGCCATACTCGTTGCGTGATATAACTGATGGAGTATTGTATGAAAGCATTTATTAGTTTACGGCCTACTTTCCACTGATATTCAGTATGGCCTCATTTGCCTTCTTCTATTAAAGTTCGATCACTGTCAAGTTGAAGACTAATCCTCGTAGTTCTATATTTCTACTGATATGTACAAAAGAGCCTAGGTAGAGGATTTCTCCTATTTAGAATTATCGATCATCTAATAATTTTTGTAAACAGCATTTTTCAGCTGTATAAGTAATACGAAGTTCTAAACTATTAGACAATTTTTGTACAAAATTCTCGTGACCATAATTATAGGTTAGTATAGCGGTTTTGTCCTAGTAAGTTATCTCGAAACTAGTCCTAAAATTATTACGATCAACAATCAAATTAATTAATTGATTTCCTGTAAAAATCATTAAGGATTGTAAATTGGTTCGGTGAAACTGTAGATATTGTAAAAATTAGGTAAACGATTCAAAAATAGGTTAGTAAGTCGAATTTTATAATCATATCACATTATACTTAACCGCATTGCATTTAAATATAGCATCACATTTCCTTACTTTATTCTATTTATATTTTTTATCACTGGTGCTAGAAATTTCATGTTTTTTCAAAAAATATCTTCCTTTTCTTATTTATATTTTAGTTTAATCTTTCTCTTTTAGATTGTTTGCTATTTCCTATCTTTACTGTATGTATTTCTTAATAAAATTCTTAAAGAAGTATTCAAGTAATAAAAAGATTATTGTTTAGAAAAAATACGAATATATTTCCATTTCCGTTTCTATTGTCTAAAGCTCAATTATACTATTGTATCGATACATATAAAATATACACAATATATATAATAACGCTACTACACATTTTTATTTCTTAAATACTTTTATTTTTGACAAAATGTCACAAAAATCGCAAATGGTTTAAGTATATTTGGTTGTCGAAAAATTGTTCTTGTTTTCTGTTTTGTATTTATAATTAAGTGATATTTATTTTTTTAATATTGTTTTTGCATTGTATATTTTCGGTTGCGTCGCTAATGTAATAAAATGTGGGCCGAATCGGTTCAGTTTATAAATTATGAGAAGCACAATAAAATGAAGAATAAATACATTTTTAAAATACTGTCTTTTACTTATATTTAAGTTAATACCTTATTCTAAAACAACGAATAATAAAAATAATAGCCTTATAAGTTCGTTAATTATCTTAAAGTTAAAAACATTTATGGACTTTAGAAATAGATTTAAAGAGACGATAATTCTTTTGAAAAATCGAGTTTTGCTGACTTGAGTAATATTACCACTTTCTATAAATTAACTAATTTCTTTAAAAGTTATAGAACCTTTCAAAGTTTGTCTCTAGAGGCACCACCTCTCTTATTGTCTAATTACAACAGTGTTAAGTACTCATGCATATGGTTTGAAAGATGTGGTAACACAGACAATTTTTACTCGAACTTAAGGGTAGCTCCGCATCTACGACAAATCTCGGGTTGCACTCTAAATTTATCTGAGGTTGATTATAAATCTACGACCCGTCCTGGGTCCCGGGTTCGATTCCCGGTAGACACGTATCTGAATGATGAGTTTAGATTCTTGTTATGGGCCTGGATGTTTGTGTATTCGTCTTTGTGTGTGTCCATGGCACCTACAACACAGAAAAATATCCTCCTGTGGGGCTATGAGTGTAGAAAGCGTTTTTTTAAATATCCATGGGTTGGCAGTGGTCACAATCAGGTAAACTGCATGTTCACTACTTCTATATCATAATAAAAATAATAATAGCGGAATTTCATCTACAATACGAAAACTGTATAACAAAAGGCCTAAAACGAATCGTAACTTCTACATTTATTTTAGTTTACAAGCTACTCTTTTAACAAGCACGAACAGTACATTAAAAAACAGCAGAGCCCTATTGAATAACTCTCCTTTGTTCTGCCATTCAGTCCTTGGTCTAGATACAAGCTAACTCGGTGGTAATTTTTCGTTAATGTCGACTGCAAAATGTAGATTGAATGAGGTCAGGCCGAGAGTTTTGTAAAAATGTATATACATACTGCTTTCGTGTATTATTTGCGTTTAGGAACGGTTACCGTGTAGGGATTGCAATCCCGAAAACCGGATCCGGTAATCCGGCGGATCCGGCACAAATTTATTCAAACCGGATCCGGTACCAATTCACCACCTTATCCGGACCTCCACCGGATCCGGTGATTGTATATTTTAAAAAAGATTTCACATTACAAAAATAATTACCGTTAGAAATGGATGATTTTTTACACTGTTTTAAACGGCCGGATCCGGCCGGATTGAAAATGAGGCCGGATTGCAATCCCTCTTACCGTGCCGGTTCGATCCCGTACAGATAGATATTTGAATGATAGATTTAGATTTCTGTTCTAGTTCTGAGTGATCTTGTATTGGTCTTTGTGTGTATTTATGCCGATGTGGCAACACTATTCTAGCGACCATTGGCACACCTATTTCTAGCGTGAAGCACTTCTTGCGTTTCGATAGAAGGGTGTGGTTGCCGGCACACTTTCTTATGAGGCGACCATCATAGTCCTCGGGAGTAGCAACGCTTCTGTGATTTAATTCAGATGGAACCCATGTTCTGTATGAAGTTGATTACAGATGTCCATGGGCGACAGTGGCCACTTACCATCAGATGGACTGCATGTTCGTTTGCTACTTCACTCAGAAAAAAAAAACACTAGAAATGGTCCTATTATAAACTAGCTGTACCCGCGGCTTCGTCCGCGTGCAAATCAATCTATCACAAAGTTTTCCCGCGCAAATGTTGACCCCATGGGAATTCTATGATAAAAACAGTCTCGAAAATAACGTAATATTTTAGTTGATTTGGAACAAAAAAAAATATTGTGAGTTAATAAGAGATAGAGATATGCAATTGCGAACTTATTTGGACTTTAATGTTATTCTGCTGGTTTATGCGTCATATGCGAGTAAAGCTCCGAGCAAGCATGATTTTTTACAACCTCTTTAACATTATTCGTTATATTTCAGTCAATTTACATAAAACCGTAACGGACAATCCTCAAGAATTGCACTATCTTTTAGTATAAGCCGCACAGAAATCTGTTCAGTAGTATTTGAGAAAAAAGCGAACATACAGACAGACAGCTTTTGGGCACTTTTTTATATTAATTATAGAATAGATAGATGCGTTGCTATTGCTGAGGTCTAAGTTAAAATGCCTCGGATAGGTATGTATGCTCTGTACTATACCCTTCTAAGTCGTGCTACAAAGGAAACTAATATACATAAATTTTAAATGTATACATAAATGGGTATACATATATTGGTATACCCACACACCTACATACATTATTAACACGTAAAGTGTTGAACGTGTGTGTAATAATTACAACGCAAAGGACAGACACACACAAATACCTTTAATAATAGCAACCAACTTACCACTTTCTTAAGAAATGTACGAATAGAGTCATCTCAAAGTACAGTCGCCGTAATAATAATCCAAATATCTTTACAAAGTGATAAAGGCTGTTTTCACATTTGCGACTTGCAAGCGTAAGTGAATATCAGCTGTAACTTAAGACCAAAGAGGATTGGCGTTATTTTTAATATACTCCACCGTTTAAGACCATGAGTTTAGCGGTTAAGGACTTTAAGGGCTCTACATAAATAGTACACCTAACTCAAGACCTTATTCTTTGTCGTTGTTTTTATGATTGAAGGCTTTAGTCTTATTATATCTTATAATACCCCCACTTCTTGGTTTTGAGTCTACCTTCACAATGAAAGGCTTTTAAACCGTAATCGCCAATGTTGCTGGAGTTGATGGTTTGATAGGCTAAACCCTTTTGTAAACTTTATTTATAGATCTATCAAACGTGCTCCCTTACGATGTTTTTCTTAACTATGTAAGCATGTGGTCATCCGAACTTAATATTATAATGTAAGTTTGTTTCTTAAAGTCGAAACATGTTTAATGATCCCGCTTATAATCGAACGTAGAAATTATCTTCAAGTTAATGGGCATAAAGTGATAAAGTAACCATTTAAATTTTATTTTAAAAATTATCCGCCTTATTGAAAGAGGCCATCTATAAGCAACTTGATGCAGAACAAGGTTCTCTCTGAAGTTATAGTGATAGAAGTCTTTATAGGCGGTAGAACCAGTGTAGTTCGCCTGGGAAAGTACCATCGCCACACCTTTCTAGCGTGAAGAATTTTTTGCCTTTCGATGGAAAGATATGGTTGCCGGCACACTTTTAAATGAGGTGACCATCTTAGTCCTCTAGGAGATGTCATCTTAGTCTTCCATCATCTTGAGTAGCGATGCATCTGTGATTGACTTCAAATAGAACCGTGACCACTTACCATCAGGTGGACTGCATGCTCGTTTGCTACTTCAATCTTATAAAATAAAAAAAAAAAGTTTGCAGATAAATTGCTACTCTCGAGGACCAAGATTATTCGCAAGACCCTTCGCTTCCGCCTTATCACAAGAATTGTTTCCACTAGATCGGTATGGTGGTACCTCCCCGTTTGAATACGTTCTACCTATCTACCTGTGTTATTTTTTTATATTATACATAAAATGTACTTGCGTGTGGTTATTGTTTCTCATGACTTAAACTCCTGTTAGCAGTGATAGCCTAATGGTTGAAACTTGCCCTCTCAATCGGGAGGTCCGAGGTTCGAACGCTAGATGGACCACTGATTTATGTGCATATTAGAAATTAATTATCACGGCTTTTCGGTGAAGGAAACATCGTGAGGAAACCTACACACCCGAGAGTTCTTTAAAAAAGTGTTCTCGGAGGTGTATGAAGTCCAGCAATTCGCACTTGGCCAGGGCGGTGGACTAGGACCTAAAACCCTCTCATTCTGAGAAAAGACCCGTGGCCAGCAGTGAGACAATAATGGGTCACATCCCCAAACTCCTGGTAAGGACTTAAGGACAGATTTGTCTATTGATTGCATCATTAACCGTGCGCTGCGAGAAACTAGCTTCTAACAACTCAAACTGCAAATCAGAATCTGACACTTGAATTCGGATCCCCAATGTTAGAGGACGGAATTCGTGCTAGTTTATCACTGCTCTTCATTTACATAGATGTGTTATTGGGTAAAGTTGTGCCAATGAAGGAATTTCGTACAAACATTAGTCTCAGTTCACTACAGTATCGCCTAGAGCCCAGTCACTATTCCATATGCGGATACATTAAACTAGATATGACAATACGTTTTATCTTAATTAAATTATATGACTCACCCTATATTGTATGATCCAACAACCCTTTCATGTCTACTGCTGGACGTAGGTCTCTCCGAAATGGCGTCACTTCAACTGGTCCTGTGCCCTCTGGATCCAACGGTTTTCCGCTATCTTCTTCAGGTCATCGACTTGGTGAGGCGTCCTGTACTTCTTCTGACTATATTGTATAGTTATCACTAATTCTTGGTTTTGATTTTTTTCTTCCTATCTTTTGTATAAGACCGCGAAATCACTTACAAATTATTAGGTATACTATTATTTCTAAAAACCTAGTGGAAGTTGGTCGATGACCTTGACCGAAATTGAAGTGGTAAACAAGCATGCAGTCATGTCAATAAGTTATTAGTCTTAATGACATGCATAATGGTAAGTACACACTACCCTCAATAGACATCTGTAAAACGAGTCCCAGCTAATACGCTTTCTACACTCATAGTCTCACACTAGGATTTTCTCCTGTGTCGTGAGTACCATAGACATACACAAGACGAATATATAAACACCCAGACCCAGAACATGAATTTGAACTCATCATTCAGATACCTGGCCGGGAATCGAACCCGGGACCCATTGCGCGTCAGACCGGTATGGTAACCGCTCTACCACGCGGGTCGTTAAACCTAAGATCGGTAACTTCGCTGCCCTTGGAGACTAAGTAGGAACGCTTCAGTTAAGTATGTTTCCATTATCATGCCCTTCAATTTAGAACACAACAATGGTTAAGACAGTTGTTATAAAATAAAAATAGGTTTGACGATCGTGATTCAGATGACAGCCGCTCAAAGTGTTCACTAATATATTGCAATATGCATTACACTACGGGTAGATAACATAGAAAGTTGAAGTTATAGAGTGTCTACGCGGAGAGAGTAGCAGAGAATGACTAGTTGAATAATGAATTGATATACCAATAAAAAAATTATTAACATTTTTTGTCAGATTATCCACAATTATTTATAAATAAAAATCTTCTGCTGCTAAAAGCTTCCAGATCAAAATACTGCAACGACTGACGCTGCTCTTATAACGCAGAAATAGATATAGTAGTAGTAGTAGTAGCCTAAAAAAATCCTTACTGCCTCTAGAATTACGCGCCTACGCTTTACGCTTTTAATTATATTTATATTGTTAAGATCTGAAGTAATGTCTAAGAAACGCCGAGCGGAAATTAATGGAGGCTATAAGCCTGATTCTGAAATTATATTCCTTTCATGTCCTAAATAAGAAAGGGTTTTAGGAAATTCAACCCCTAAAGATGTTAAATAATATAATGGCTTTTATCTGGCTCACTGACTTAAAAGATGTGGTAAACCAGGACTAATTCAGTCATAGAATAGAAATGAAAATTTCGCGAGACTGTGTACATATATTTTCAAAAAAAATATTGGAAAACTGAAAATAAAAAATACCTGAATTACCAATAATTTAACTCTGTCTTTGACGTTTTTTTTTTGTATGAAATAGCACCAAAAGTGAAGAATTTATTTTAGAATAGATTTTTGTATTTATTGTTTAATTTTTTTTTGGTAATATCTTGAAGCAAAATTAAGCCCTATATTTAAGTTCTACGCTATAAAAAGATATTACAATTTAAATATATGTTGAAACTGTTTACGCTAGCAGCTAGGTACAAAATATTCTAATTCTTAAGAGCCTCAAAGGTTTTTCGCTTTGAGGTAAGGTTCTTATCCTATTTAGGAACTTTTATTTATAGACTGTAAAAAGTCTAATCGTGTGAATAAATCGTTAGCTACTTATGTCACTCGAAGTTCATGACTAAGTGCTACCACATATAAAAAAAATAGTAAAATGTTTTATTTAGTATTTTAAGGATCTTTAACACAAAAATCAAGTTGAAACTGCGGATTTCAGAATAAAAATAAATTCGATCGAACTATACCTACATTTTGTGAAAATTTGGATGACTGTGTGACATTAAGCTCAGTAAAATACAAAATCATTACCCTCATGTAGCGGAGTAAAAATCTAATGTTAATGTTAGCAAATATTTCACGCCGACTGTACAAATCTTGCATCTCTTTCGTGTCTTTCCTGTATACCACAATTGCATGTGATACCATCTCACTTATATTAACGTTACAGATGTCCCAAGAATAAAAACAGGCATATTAATGCGAGTCCCGAGGATATATCTTATTTTTTATGCAAATATTTAAGTTTGGTTTTAAAAACTTTTAATAGATACACGTTGAATTTTTGTAAATACTAGTAATATAATTTGGAAGGGAGTCAGATTGACGAAGACCTTCTGAACTTGACCGTTTTTTGAAACCAAGTCATGTTTAATTGTCAAAATCACAAAATTGATTTCGGAACGACAAAGTTAAAAATATACTCGTATCATTAGCAAGATAGTAGTTCAATGCTGCACTTATTTCTAGCGTGCAGTAGTTGTTGCGTTGATAAAAGGGTAAGTGCCAGGTCATTTCAAACGAGGCATCCATATTATAAGTACCTGTGATTGACTCCAAATATATTTTTATTTTATTTCTTGAAAAAAGTCTTCAAGCTAGATATACAAATATAAATGTTAGACATACAAATAAAAAAGTTTCCTCATATAGATAAAATCATATAGGTAAAAAGGTCGGTAACATACAGGATACAAAATAGAAAAAAAAAGACATATGAGACAGATTTTCACGCAAGAAAACAAAAAGAGGAAACAAGAAAAAAATTAAAGAACCAATTACAGTTGAGAGATAAAGATATCTTCTGACAATATTCAGATATCCATGACATTGCTCATTTAAAACCGATCACAAATACCTTGGTTAAGAATACAAGGATAAACACCGTCAAAAAATGAATCCCTGCAACAAACCAAAACAGAACAGCGTACGGAGAATATTCAAACTCCAAGCAAATTGTTACGAAAACACTAATTCCGGGAGCTACAAAATAAGCACAAGTTGTGCACCTCGCTACAAATTACATGTCACTTCCAGCATTAACACTATATCAACGACAGAGCAAATATTAATAAGCCGCCGTAGGCAGTTGATTTATGTGTTTAGACGCTCCCGTATGAATATATTTTAACACACGGACGACCATACAGACAGTTTGCGATGAAGCATCGGGTGTCATAATGTCGTCGGAATGAAATTGTTATTAGGTATTTCGTGGATTGAATAGGGTGACAAGGGTACGTGAAATTAAAGCCACATGGAAATATATAGGTGCATATTTATGAGATTAAAGAAATAAACGAGTATGCAGTCCATCTAATTATAAGCGGTGACTGCTGGCAACGGATATCTAATCCCGGATAGGACTGATCCTCTCGACAACTCATTATTGTCCCACTGCTAGGCACGGGTCTTCTCTCAGTATGAGAGAGTTTTTGGCCATAGTCTACCGCGCTGGCTAAATGCGAATTGATGGACTGATCTTATCCGGGATTTAATATCCACTCTCCAACCAGACTCCGAAGTCTTGGATAGCAGGGCTGCAGATGCATTACTACCACCGAGGACTAAGTTTGAATGTGTCGGTTACATATGTCACCCTCACTTAACCTCTTAGACTTCTTTTTTTTAAATACGTTTTGTACACTCATAGCCCCATATTAGGATTTTCTTCATTGTCGTCGGTACCATGGACACAAAAGACGAATACACAAACACCCAGACCCAGAACAGGAATCTTAACTCATCATTAAGGTACCATCTGGCTGGGAATCGAATCCGGGACCCATTGCACGTCAGACCGGCCGGTTACCATGCCGTCTGACGTGCAATGGGTCGATTCCGCCACGTTCGGTTCGCCACACTGGTCGTCAAAATCATAGAATAGAAAACAGCAATGCTTAACACCCTTTTTGTTAGGCTGGAATAAGTGTAGCGGTGATGCTTCTGCAGTCAAACCACGAATGGCATACCACCTATGCGAGTGGCGTAGCGCTGCCAAATCATTTTGTAACTCCTCTCTACATGTTAAGTTCTAGCGCGGAAGGTATCCAAACACGCTAAATTGTCTCTATTATCGCTAAAATCCTGTCCTTTTTTCAAAGTATACTTTGAAGTTTGACTATAGCGGCTTCATTGCTAAACCTTTATCTCTCTTATATCCATCCTAACAGTGTTAGGCGCTACATTGTACCTCTTTAAAAAATATGGCGAAACAGAATGTACTTACACGCGGCATTCTAGTTCACGCGACTTAGTTCCAAATATCTCAATAATTAAATAGATAATTTTTACAAGTACTAACTTACAAAACGTACATAAAATCAGAGATAACCTTACCTTGATTTTAATTCTGATCGCGATAGCAAGTACCTAGAAGAAAACAAAATATTGTGAAATTGTGAAAACAAATTTATACAATTTTCAATACAACATAAATATTTTGCTTGCATCCCACGCAACACAAATATGGCGCATCGATTTTATCACCGCAGTTAACGTAAACCGGAGGTTATTACTTGAAAAGGGGTATTCGGTGGAATTGGTCCTTGTTGGTACTTAGCTTTAATCCTCACGACACGACGTGACGACTGTGCATATATACGAAATACGACGATACCTACATGCGACTCGAACGCTTCAGACAGGCATTTTTAGGTAATTATCTTTCTTCTGATCTATTTATCGAATTATTGAAAGTTAAGCTAGTAAGTAATTTATTCAAGTGTTGTTCAAATATAGTAGCATTATTCTATAAAGTTTGTTTTATACATATAATAACTTAAATAATCAAACGAGCTCGCATTCCACTTGATAGTAAGCGATTCATACAGAACAGAGGTTCTATGAAAAGTCAATCACAGTCGCCTCACATTTAAAGGAGTATGTAACAACAAATGTCCTTTTTAAAAATATAAATTTTATCCGTCTTAAGTTATTTCACATTTAAGTTAGACACAACATTAAGCATTAAATGGATAAAAATATATTAACAAATAATGTCGTAGCAATAGTAAAAGTTTATATTACATAACTAAACTGAAGACAAAACGTATACAGTTTCTTACTGACTAAGCTTTCAAAGTCGCTTACAAAAGCACAATATGTTGTACTTCAAAGCCATATTCTGAGAGATTTTTATATGAAGGAGAAATAGAAAACAAGCATGCAGTTTACCTAATGGTAAGTAATCACTGAAACCTGTAGACATCTACAACCAGTGACGCCAGATTTTTTCTTATGAAATCGAGATTTAGAAAATGTTTGATTGTAAAGAGCGGGACTTTTTTGGTCGACAAACTGTCGATCGACTTAGTATAGATTTGGCGACCTCTATTTTTTTGGTCCAAAAACAAGCAGTTCGAATTAAAGTATAGATTTGGCGAACTTTTTTTGCAAAAATCTAGTCCTTCCTGAAAAGCGGAAGTAAGCCTATCCCACGCGGGACATTTAACTTTGATCAAAAAATCGGGTCGTGCCGCCAAAATCGGGGCGTCTTGCAATGCTGTCTACGATCAGCAGCACGTTACAATTAGTAAGTGGCTACTTCTACTCATGGGCATCCAGTAATAGACCCTAGATAAGATCTCACCTAAGGCTATCCACGGATGCGTTACTAAACTCTGAGGACTAAGTTGAATCGCTTTGGATAAATATGGCTCCATTACCGCATCCAAACCATCCACAGCAATGTAGACGATAATAAAAAAATACTTTATTTTTACGATAAGATAAGAATATACAACACTTTCTAACACTTTCTACACTACCACAATAGGATTCTCCTGTGTAATGGGTGCCAGGGACATAAACAAAGACAAATACACAAACACAGAACAAGAATCTAAACCCATAATTCAGATACCTGTCTGAACGGTAATTCGATTCCCGGTCAGACAGGAACCCACTGCTTGTCAGACCAGTGTGGTAACGTGTGGTAACGATGTCGTGTCGTACCCTGTAAACGCTGAAAAATGGTCCAAATAGCGAGTGGTTTATATTTTGTGTTTTTCACATACTTTCAGTTATTCGTTGCGAGTTTTCTGGTTTTGCTCATTGTAATAAAGTGTGTGGGTGTTCGTTCAATCAGCTGATTGGTCCTTCAAGTTCATGTTCAATATCCTTTGTGCTCTTGGTTTTATGGATATTTCAGTCAGTATCTAAATGTATAGATAGAATTCGAGAATTATAGATAAAATAGAGCTGTATATAATTTTTACCTCAAGTTTTGACTTTTGTAGTTTAAACTGTTTTTGTTCCATTTGTAAAAACACACAAAAATGCACACCGCACATTACGTTGTCGCTTTTTTTTTGTTTTTGTCAAATGATTACATCTTCTAGTCAACCCATTATTGTCCCACTGCTGGGCACGAGTCTTCTCTCAGAATGAGAGAGTTTAGGCCATATTTTACCACGCTGGCCAAGTGCGATTTGGTGGATTATATCTTATAAAGGTTTTATTGGTTCTAAACTAACTGACGCGGCGAAGTCCGTTCCGCCTAAAAGTCAAAAATCTAAAATTATCAGTGCTTCTCCACTATATTATACCTGTATTATACATACAAACCTTCTTTTTAAATCACTCTATATATTTAAAAAAAACTGCATTAAATTTCATGGCGTAATTTTAAAGAACTAAGCATACATAGGGACAGACAGCGGGAAGCGACTTTGTTTTATACTATGTAGTGATAAGTTGATTATGACCAATATATTTCATCATTGATTCGTACCACAAAGGAACATGCTTCATGTCTCTCAATTAAAACCTTTTTAGCAGACAAAATCAGTCGCACGTACCCCCTGACCTTACCACTCGCGGGCACCCATCCATTTCCCGACCGCGCCTGTCATTGCTTAACTTTGCTTAACTCCATCTTACGTTCTAAACAATCCATCACACCTCCAAGTAACGGTTATATGTAACCGTTGACACCGATCTAACAGCATTAACCTCATGCATGCAACACGCATGCATCATGCATGCACACGTCATCCGATTACGACCGCAACGTCACAGCTAATTAGGTATTAATGTCAGCTGTAATAAAGATTCATCTCATTCTAACGATTGAGCGTGATCATCAATGTCTTAATGATATAATTACTGACACTAATTCAGAGTTAGTAGTTTAATTTCTCATGCTAGAACAGGTTCGACAGTGTTAACTATCATTGTCTTAATGGTATATACCGAAGTGAGTGCGTGAAGTAAGGTAGGCTCGGGGTGTCTTCATTACTGTCCATTCTTGAAGATTTCAAGTAAAAGAAAGGAGTAAACTTCTTCGATTTACTCACACTTGAGGAGGTCCGATCGCTTCGACGGTTTAACAAGAATCTTTTTCTACCGACAGACGCTCGCCTTGGTGAGGTGACAATAACAAATTTATGGAGGGTAAACTAAATTACAATACTAAATATTGCTAATATAATAAACAAACAATTTTTGATCTTTAAACTAACTAAAATAATTACTTTCTGCGACGTGTTTTTCATAAATACGCGGTGTCGCGCCGACATATACATATCGTCGCTTAAGTTCTAACACCGCGGATCTCAAAATTAGCAATTTTTCAGGAGAGCAAATAAACTGTCTCAAACAGTTATTTTTAAACAACTACCTTACTTACATTAAAACAGCATTTAATTACTTACAGCATTTAAAATATTAATATACTCAACTCATATTAAAATATTTTTTTATGAAAATGTAACATTTTCCTATATTATTTTGAGATACCATTATTTCATTAAATCAAAATGGGTATTTTTTAAGTTACGCGGTGTTAGAACTTAAGCGACGATATGTCGATTTGCCGACATATGTGTATCACAGATACTTAGAATAAAGCCCAGTATTGTAGCGTAAGAAACGGACACCTCTGAATATCAGTGGTGTCTGTTTCTAATGCTATGAGACTGGGCTTAAATTTAAGTGTTTTTATCTGACTTTATTATACTTTATCCCCGGTCGAACTACACTGGTTCTCCCACCTTCAACCTTAATCACACAGTGTTCAGCACTGCTGTGTTTTGATTTGACTTAATGTGAATTTAGAGGTGGTACAACAATGGTTCAACGGGGGAAATACAATCGCCGCACCTATTATGAATTTCTAGCGTGAAGCATTTCTTGCTTTTCAATGGAAGGATGTGGGTGCCGGCACACTTTTTTATGAGGCGACTATATTAGTCCTCGGGAGTAGCAACGCATCTGTGATTGACTTGAGATAGAACCCATGTTCTATATGAAGTTGTTTACAGATGTCGATGGGTGGGAATGACCATCAGGTGGACTGCGTGCTCGCTTGCTACTTCAATCAGATAAAAAATATGCAGTCCACCTAATGGACATGTAAAAGCAAAATCCTCAAAAAAAAAGCAAAAAAAAGTTTACCTCCGTAGTCAATCACTAGATTAGTTGCTGTCCCTATGGACTAAGATGGTATAAAAAGTGAATTGAGAGCCACACCCTTCCACCGTAATGCAAGAAACGCTAACGCAAGAAATATGTACTTCAATTACTGCCGTTAGTATACAAAACAATTCGTAGGTATGAGTTTCGAGATCCCGGAGTCCTTCTTTTTAGCGCCGAGGATGGCCACCGGGGGGTTTTAGTGCGGTAAAAATCCCACATAACCCTGCTTCGCTCCCACGGCGTCGGGTACCTTTTGAAGGTTTCCCCCTCGAGAACAAAAAAGGTATGAAACAATAGAAAAAACTAGTTTTGTCAAAACACATTTCTTTTCTATAATAACATCACACAGTGTATGGCCTTCTTTCAGCTCTTCTTTACGGCAAATTTAAAATGTTCAATAATAATGCTTACCATAACAATCTCACAAAAAATGTTGAAAGCCAATTCCTATACGTTATAAGGCGCCAAGTGTACACCACCTATATAACCTGACCTATCACTTCTCCCCATTGTTCCGTATCGACGAACTACAAGTGTAAACCGCGGGCCAAGTCATCCTGGTCGCATCTTAGTATGTCTGAATTCATCAAATAAGACGTGAAGCAATAATTCCTGGACAGACTTGGCCGAGTGGAATGCAATTTATAAACGAACTTGGCTCAAAATTCACTGAAACTGCTCTCGTGACGATCTCTGGACGGTGGTTTTATAAATAGGAGGGGTGTATTCTTACAGCGGTGATATGTTTTGACAATAAATTATTGTAAAAAATAAATAACCCACTGCCTTAAAATAAACTGAAAAGGTAAAAAGATTTGAAAAGGAATCGATTGAGAATAAGTAAAAAAGTTTTCCTTTTCGCTCTTATTCGATTGTTAAGCGGTATATTTGAAAAGTGTATAGCCTGTGTCACTAGGATAATGGAGCCTTATTAAAAACACCTTTTTTTTCTGACTGAAGTAGTAAACGAGCATGCAGTCCACCTGAATGTAAGTGGTCACTGCCGCTCATGGACATCTGTAATCAACTTCGTACAGAACATGGGTTCTATCTAAGTCAATCACATATGCGTTGCCACTCCCGAAGACTATGATGGTCGCCTTATATAAAAGTGTGCCGGCAACCACACCCTTCCTTCAAAACGCAAGAACTGTGTCACGCTAGAAATAGTTGTGGCTGTGGTACTTCCCCGATCGAACTACATTGGTTCTACCATCTTCAAAAATATAAAATCGAAATATATTTTAAATTTAAACAGAGTGTTAAAATCAGTGCAAAGAACTTTTAGTTTTGCAAGTAAAAGGAAGTCAATACTAGTGAATAATGATCACGAACCGTAGACTCCGGCACGACCCGCTGCCAAGCGACACTTAGCACTTTCTTGTAAACAGCTGATTTATTTCTTGCAGTTTTCGCTGAAAGAAATGTACTCGTATTTGTACACGATTTTTTCATTTAGGTAATAAATTAAAATTACTTTTTGTTTTGTTTCAATGTCAAATAGAGAATGAAAGCTCAATGAAACTCAGTATTTAACTTTCTGGTTCAATATAATGGATAATCTGATGTAAGGTTTTTGGAAAATCAACCCCTAAGGGGGTAAAAAACAGAAGTTGATCTTTTTAAATCTGCTAAGTTTGGGTTCGTAGTTCAAAACTATGCTGACTATTGACAAAACAAGGAAGAGAGGTGATTATGTCCAGTAGTGGAGCCCAATATCTAATACATGAATCATATTACGGTTTGTGCCAAAAAATCCCCGGTTCAGCTGATATACAATTAAAAAATTAAAACAGTGTTAACATTAGTGCACAGAACTTTTAGTTTGCAAGTACAGCGGAGTCAATACTAGTGAATAATGATCATGAACCGTAGACTCCGGCACGAGCCGCTGCCAAGCGACACTTAGCACTTTCTTGTAAACAGCTGATTTATTTCTTGCAGTTTTCGCTGAAAGAAATGTGCTCGTATTTGTACACGATTTTTTCATTTAGGTAATAAATTAAAATTACGTTTTGTTATGTTTCAATGTCAAATAGAGAATGAAAGCTCAATGAAACACAGTATTTAACTTTCAGGTTCAATATAATGGATAATTTGTTTTTACGTTCTTGGAAAATCAATCCCTAAGGGGTTAAAAAAGAGGACTTGTTTTTTTTTTGTAAATGCGCTAAGTTTGTCTTGGTTGTTCAATATTATGCTGACTATTGAAAAAACGAGGAAGAGAAATGATTATGTCCAGCATTGGAGCCAAATATCTAATACATGGATCATGTTACGTTTTGTGCCAAAAAATCGCCGGTTCAGTTTGTATACAATTAAAAATTGAAACAGTGTTAAAATTAGTGCACAGAACTTTTACTTTTGCAAGTAAAGCGAAGTCAATACTAGTGAATAATGATCACGAACCGTAGACTCGGGCACGACCCGCTGCCAAGCGACACTTAGCACTTTCTTGTAAACAGCTGATTTATTTCTTGCAGTTTTCGCTGAAAGAAATGTACTCGTATTTGTACACGATTTTCTCATTTAGGCGATAAGTTAAAGTCGGTATTTGTTTTTTGTTTCAGTGTCAGAATAAGTTTAGCTTTGGTACCTGGATGGGTGACCGATGGTAGCTAAACAGCTCTACCGTAAAGGACACGTGAAGGAGTCGGATCTGATTTTTAGTAATAACATAATAATCTTGTCAGAGGATTCCTGAGGATAAAGTTCTGGGTATGGCCATACCTGTTTTTTTTTATTACATTGAAGTAGCAAACGAGCATGCAGTCCACCTGATGGTAAGTGGTCACTGCCGCCCTGCGACATCAATAAGCGACTTCAGCAAGTTGCTTATTGATAAGCAACTTCATACAGAACATGGGTTTCTATCTGAAGTCAATCACAGATGCGTCGCTACTCCCGAGGACTAAGATAGCCTCATATAAAATAGTGTACCGTGCTGTGTCTACTGTAAAGTAGTTCTTGTGGTTTGATGGAAGAGTGTGGTTGCAATGTATGAAGCGAACAATTTTAGTCTTTCGGAGAAACAACGCATCTGTGACCTGTTCATATAAAGTTTCTAAGATGTGTATGTGGCTGTGTCCACTTACCACCTGATATAACGAAGAGTGTTTTTCTTTACGACGTCTTCAAATGTCTAACTTGAACACATCACCGCTTAAACATTGCTGCTATTAGGTACAAATAGGTTGGCAGCGTTGTCTTTGGCGTCCAATCACGAAGAATTCTATGACCAATTCCAACAACCGTTCCATTTGCAAAGTCCTCCCCTCAAAACCGAACCCTTTCGATCACTACTTATATTAAAAATATCGAACGGTTCCCAGAATACTCCCCGTCACCCCTTGATTGAAGATTTCACGATTTAATTTTAGTCGTAACCGTTTACGATGTTTGTCACAGCGCCTTTGTGAGCAAGTGGCGTATCAGCGTGGCTCTTTGAAAGTATTTTTAGCCCTTTCATGGCAGTTCACAATTAATGGCCAGGTGTGCTAAGGTTAGGCTGGTCCTTTGAAAAATCTGATGTAAAGACAGTTAATTTTTTTATAGTTTATGCGTGGTCGATCACTGTGTTAGTCTAAATAGGTAAAGAGGTACCATACCTGGGTTGTGGATGATTGTCCACCTGCGTTTTTTTATCTAATTGAAATAGCAAACGAGCATGCAGTCCACTTGATGGTAAGTGGTCACTGCCGCACAGGGACATCTGTAAGCAAATTCAATCACAGTTGCGTTTCTACTCCCGAGGACTATCATGGTCGCCTCATATAAAAGTGTGCCGCAACCACACCCTTCCATCGAAAGGCAAGAAATGAATCACGCTAAAAGTAGCGGTGGCGGTGGTACTTCCCTGGTTGAACTACACAGGTTCTACCACCTGCACAACATCAACGCGATGTAGCAAAAAATATTAAAATAAACAGAAAACGAAAGAGTAAATATAATGACCTGCACAATAAATTATTAAAAAAAAACAGTAGGTAGTCATTTTTCTATTTAATCTCATTTAAAATTTTTAAAATTCAAAGAAAACAGTCTATTTTGTCGATGTGCATTTTGACGTGAAAATAAGAGTTTACATATATACCAGACTTTAAACTATCTTTACGTTTATTTCATCCAGATTCGTATAGCCGTTCTAGAGTGATTGAGTAACAAATATCCACGCATACAAACTTTTGTACTAACCCTAGAATAATAATGTTGTAATAATATTAATAACTTTCAAATATGATCAGGAGTGGGAAATAAATAAGTAAGGTCTCACATTATAGCCTTATGTTAAACTATTACTGTAGTTTTATCGTTTTCTATAAAAGTAAAAATACAACAACTAAGCACATAAATGTCTCCATCTCCTTGCCTAAGACTATTTAATCTGTATAATTGGGTGTACAAAGCAAACAGCAATAACATTAAGTACACATCTAACACTAATTCGGCCGCCATTATCGGATTGCTTCGACCATTAGTCGCCACTAATCCTCTAACGATCGCTTATTCAATATGTGTAATCGGATTCCGCCTAATTTATTCATCATGCTACAATATTCAAGACTTAATAGCTATGTGATAGCGTAAATTATGTACTAATGAAATGTACTGACGACTTCTCGCTGTTCACCAAGAGATGGCGCTACTTGTATTCCGAATCGCGCTATCGAAGTATTTTTAAGATCTTAGCTTTTTATAAGTTGGAAGTAGCATACGATGTTTTCTGGGGTTCATTAAGAAAGTCCATGGACGGCAAGGGCTACACCATAAGGTGGACTGCATGCTTGTTGCTTTCCCTAATGTAAAAAAGTTATTGTACTTATGTAAGCAGCGACAAATCCAACAAATTCATTATAGAGTTAAGATTTTAAATAAAAATACCTTGTTATGTATAATAACAGATTGACGTATACTAATTAAAGCTGTGTTAGTAATTGTTCCGGGCACGCTTTGTTGTGGGTTAGTTCCACGTTAATTAATATTATTGATTTATCCTGTCCATAACTATGTTATCAGAACGTATTTTTGCCGTTTTTATAGATAATAGTACGGAACCCTCCGCGAGTCCGACTCGCACTTAACTGGATTTTATATCAAAGATGGTTTTAAGCTCCTGGCCCCGTAAAAATATGTTACATATACATATATGTATTTTTTTTCTATTATCCTGTCAACTGAAAACTTCGTTTGCTTCATAATAAAATTAAAATAAATGTTAATTAGTTCACATTAAGCTTCGGTAAATATAAAAATTAAAATCAATGAACCATATCGTAGCCACAGAACCGCAAAATGTGGTTAATGTGGATATGTTTAATTTAATTAATGGAATCAGGTACTCTTGTGGACAGTGAATTCTAATGAAATGCCGCTAAAAGTTACAATAATTAAATTAATAATGGCGCATTCAATTAATTTTCTGATAATTAACGGTATATTTCATTTAGGTGTTCATTAATTATTTGCAACAATGAAAAGTGGTGTTAAATATCACTTTCGGTATTGTGTTTCATATTTCGTTTTAATAGCGATTAAATAAATAATTAATCCTTACTAATAAGTAATCTACTATCACAGACAGTTTATTGCTAGAACCAGAAATAATCTAGAAGTCCCAAGCAAGTCCCATTTTATTTTAAATAGTGTTACAAGCTAAATCCAAACTTATCATAAAAAGATCGTATATTTGGAAACCGTTAGTAAAGTCTAATCTCGAATAGAGCAGTGATAGCCTAATGGTTGAAACTTGCCCTCTCGATTGGGAGGTCGAAGTTCAAACCCAGGCCACTGATTTGTGTGCGTATTAGAAATGAATTATCATTGCTTTTCGATTAAGGAAAACATCGTGAGGAAAACTACATACTCGAGAGTCCATAAAAAAAGTTCTCGGAAGTGTGTGAAGTCCAACAATTTGCACTTGGCCAGCGCGGTAGGCTATGGCCTAAAACTCTCTCATTCTGAGAGAAGACCCGTGCCCAGAAGTGGGACAGTAATGGGCTGGCACCAATCTCAAATAGGAATTTAGCAAACGTATACTTTTTTTTAAAGTGGGTAATCCTCATGGATACCGCAGGGGTAGCAGCTTACGGGATTGCGGGCGGCTAGAGTGGGAGCTTGATCCTAGGAAGGACGGCGGTATGTGTGATCGCATACCGTCGTAAAGACTAGACAGAGCGGTGGGCCCAACCGCCCACCTGGCAAAGCGCTCAGAGGATACCGGTTGCGTTCATTGGTAGATCCCGGAGTCCTCTTTTAGCACCCAGAACGGCCACCGACCCTGCATAGGTCCCACGGCGTCGGGCACCTTTTGAAGGTTTCCCCCTCGAGGACAAAAAAAAAAAAAGTTGAAATGTTCCAGATAAGTATTTCTCTGTTACCATACCCTTCAGAACAGAACACAGCATTGGACTGTTATCATGCTATTATTATACAAAAAGCATGGCAGTGGTATTCCAAGAGTCCCTATCCACTTCTACCACCTTCAAAACATCAGTGTCAAAATTCACGGATAACCCAACTGCTCAGCATTTCCATCTAACAGTTAGGTAACTTACTGAGTTCCGAACACAACTCTAGATTCCTATTTGAAGTTTCCTAACAAGACCTACGGATGCAAATCGAATATGACTTTGAATATTTTACAGGGCAAAATCGGTGGCCAAAGTGAAAACGGGCGAAAGTCCATTTTTTGCAAAATTTACTTCTACAAATATTTATACAAAAAACAGAGATATTTTCTAAAACGAAGTTTACGTATGTAGGATCACCACTGTAGGGTGTAGTGGTGTCCTACTGACTCCAGGTATTGTAGTGGCGGTTGAATAAAACTACTGGTTCTTCAGAAGGTTGAGGCTTGAATGGAATGCTTTATTAAGGAAGGCACCCTATATTTATATTCCCGGCTACAATTTTGATCGACCAATAATGACTTAAATAATTATACAAACCAATAAAATAAAAGGAATTTTTACCAATAATTCTTAAGTAACTAAGTAAATAATATTATAAATAATGAATAAATAAAAATGTAAATAATAGATAAGGTAGTTACAAGAAATGTTAGAAAGAAATAGAAATCTAGGCCGTCTCGCTTGTGCTGCCGGCTTGCTATAAATATAGCGCGGGTTGCTAGCGCGCGCATCCTATCATCTCTCGCTCCGGCTCTCGTCGCGTACGGTCGTGTCCCTGCGCGTCCGTCCTCGCCGTGAGTCATCGCTAGATAACGCCCGTGCGTCATCCGCATTCCTGTGCGCCCGCACGCGCTTGATGCGTCATCGTCTACCTGCGCGCCGCGTGGGTCGACCCTTCCGTGCTACCTGGCACGGTAAAGTGTAACGCGAGTGCTGTGTTGTGCAAATTACGCCGTACCCCGGGGTGCAGTGTATAGTGTGTGCAGTGCAGTGTTTGTGTCTTCGTTGTTATAATAGTGTAGTCTGCTCGTCTGAGGCTCAGCCCAGAGCAAGCAGCTCGTCAGTGCGGGTTTTTCAACCCTCACGCCGCCCACACGTAAGTCCTAGTATTAGGCACACACCCCGATCCACCAGATCGAGTCGCTAGGGCCACATCTTAGGCACACACCTCCCTGCCTAGGCAGGGAGGAACAAACCAACCCACTGTGCCATCATGGCACGTCCTCCAATTACGGACCTGGAAGCTTTCCTCAAGGTTAGCTTCCCCACCGCTCTTAACGACTATTACCGGCAACTTGCCCAACAAAATATCAACATGTTGAGCCCAAAATCTCCCCAAAGATCTCCGAGCCCCGCTCCTCCTTCACCGGTAGCACCGATGGAGGAGGAATACGCTAAGTTTTCCGAATCGGAAACTAGCCTCCAGGAATGCTCGGATGCCGCGGATTCGGAATCGGATGGTTTCGAGCCCGTAAAGACACGAAAAAAGCGGAAGGCGAAAGCCACCGCTACCCCCCCACCTAACAAAAAGCCCTCGATCCCAGAGGCAGAGACTGCCGAATCTCAGTCTTCTGGCCAAGATGGCCCCAAAAAACAGATCCCACCCCCGATTTTTATTAGGGATAAGTCCAAGTGGAACTACATTTCGCGTGTCATGCACACGCAAAAAATAGGCTTCATTTCAGCCCGCTCCACTGTCCACGCCATCCGCGTCACGGTTCCCTCTGAGTCTGACCACAGGAGGCTCACTAAATTCCTTTTCTCGCAGGCGATAGGTTATCACACCTACGCACTGGAGAGTGAAAAAGTGCTAAGGGTAGTAATTAAGGGACTACCCAAAGAACTCGAACTCGAGGTTATCATTAATGACCTCAAATCTCAGGGCCTTCCCGTTAAGGAGGTATACCGCATGTATAATCGACAGCGGAAACCATATGACATGGTCCTTGTAATTCTGCCGCACTCCGTCGAGGCGAAGAAAATCTTCGCCATTAAAACCATCTGCCTACTCTCAGGCATAGCCATTGAGGCGCCTCGAACCCGTATAGGTCCCTCGCAGTGCCATCGCTGCCAACTATACGGCCACTCCGCCATAAACTGTTTCGCACGTGCACGATGCGTGAAATGCCTAGGCGATCACGCCACATGCGATTGCCCACGTCCAAAGGACTGTGCCGATCCGCCTAGCTGCGTCTTGTGTGAAAACCAAGGCCACCCAGCCAGTTATAGAGGGTGCCCCAGAGCCCCCCGTAGGAAATCCGCCAAAAAGGCCCCCCCGCCTCCCTCAAAAAACTCTACTTCAGGGAAAACTCCCTCTGCCCCTACAACCAAAACCCTCCCGGTACCAGCCCCACCAGTTTCTAATGCGTGGGTTAAGCCTCCCTCGATGGTGGCACAAAAACAGGCCCCTCTGGTCCCTCAGGCCCCCAAAGTCACGGCAGCCCCAAGGCCACTCATACACGTCGCCCCTAAGGCAATCCTGGTCCCCCAAAATCAGCATTCACTGGTCGCGGAGGACTTCCAAACTATCGGGGCCTTTTTGCAGGCCATAGATTTCGGAGAACTTAAGCTCCTAGCGACTAAGCTTAGAGCAGCAACCTCACCCCAAGCAATGATGATCGCAGCTTGCGAGCACTTCCCCCTTTTGGACGCCATGTGGCAATCCAAAACCACATTCGCCTCCCCATAACATGGATAACACAATTAGGGAACACCTCACCAGCAGGGTAAAACCCCGCTCTCTGGCCATAGCGTATTACAACGCAAATGGCCTCAAACCCCAAACCGATCTCGTGCGCGCTTTCCTAACCGTTCACCAAGTAGATATAATGTTAGTCCAGGAGACCTTTCTAAAACCAAGCGTAAGCGATCCAAAAATCGCGAACTACAATATCATACGCAACGACAGAGTGACGTCGAGACTCGGCGGCACTCTGATCTATCATAGGAGGTCGCTGCACTGCACCCCATTAGATCCTCCGGCTCTTACTAATATAGAAGCATCAGTGTGTCACGTGGCAATGACAGGACACCAGCCCATCATCGTAGCTTCAGTATATCTCCCCCCGGGGAAATCACTCCTTGAAACCGACCTCAGGGCATTATTTAGCATGGGAGACTCGGTCATTCTGGCCGGGGACTTCAATTGCAAACACCCTAGGTGGAACTCACTTCGCGTTAATACGAATGGCACCCGCCTAGACAAACTTACTGACAAACTACAGTTTGAAATTATAGCTCCCCTCACTCCAACTAGATTCCCGCCAGGGGAACAACCACACCACAGCCCAGACGTCCTAGATATAACGCTTCTCAAGAACGTTACCCTCCAACTTCGCAACATTGAGGTCCTACACGAGTTGGACTCGGACCATCGTCCAGTTCTACTCAGCCTAGGCACTACTCATAACCCTCTCCAAAGGACCAGTCGCATCATCGACTGGCGCAAACTGGACAAAAATTTAGGCTCCCAGGACTCAACAGACCTACTGACGATGCCTCAAATCATTGCCACAACACAGGATGCCAACCTTGCCATTAGCTCCCTGACAAATCACATACGGACTGCTACAGACAAATCGACACGGGACGTAAAGGCGGCGAGCGATCGACGCTTCGAACTCCCTGACGAAATAAAATCCCTCATTACAGCTAAAAATGCTGCCACCCGAAAATATGATCACTTTCCCTCTCCCGTAAACCGTAGGACGTTAAACTTCTACCAAAGGAAAGTAAAGGAAAGCATAAACGAGACGCGGAATAACAATTGGGGTTCGCTGGTTGAAGCAATCTCGCCATCCCACCAGGCTTACTGGAATCTGGCGAGATCGCTCCGATCAGAGACTGTAGTGTCAATGCCTCCATTGACTAGACCGAACTTACCACCAGCGTTCGATGACTCGGAAAAAGCCGAATACCTGGCTGACAGTCTAGAGAGCCAATGTACCCCAAGTACACAACCTACAGACCAATCACACATCGCCCTAGTCGAAGGTGAAGTCGAGGATCGGTCTGGCCGCCCGCCAACCGACCCTCCACTATCGCCAATTACGTTAGATGAAGTGCAAGCAGTTATTAAAGACATGCATGTCAGAAAGGCTCCAGGCCCAGACGGAATTACCAATAAGGTGGTAAAACGTCTTCCTCCATTTTTATTAGGACTTCTAGTGGCAATATTCAACGCCCTCCTATCCAACTGCTCATTTCCAGACGCCTGGAAGGAAGCGGATGTTATAGGAATCCCAAAGCCCGGCAAACCGAGGACAATGCCTTCGAGCTACCGTCCCATTAGCCTCCTGAACACGTTAGGGAAAATCTATGAAAAGTTACTTCTGAACCGACTCAGAGTGGTCGTCCAGTCTAAAAATTTACTTCTAGATGAGCAGTTTGGCTTTAGAGCCCAGCACTCCTGCGTACAGCAGGTGCACCGCCTCACGGAGCACATCCTCGTAGGGTTAAATAGAAAAAGATCTAGGGGCACGGGTGCTCTCTTCTTCGATGTAGCTAAGGCGTTTGATAAAGTCTGGCACAAAGGCTTGCTTTATAAGCTTTACCAATTTGGAGTGCCGGATAGGCTCGTGAACATCATACGAGACTTTTTATCAAATCGCCGATTCCGCTACAGAGTCGATGGCACACGCTCATCCCCTCGCTCATTAAGAGCTGGAGTTCCCCAGGGCTCCGCCTTATCCCCACTTCTGTATACGCTTTATACAAGCGATGTCCCTCGCCACCCAAACGTGGAACTAGCTCTATTTGCGGATGACACCGCTCTCTACTACACTCACCCAAAACCCTCAATTGTCACCTCAAAGCTCCAATCCGCGGCTACCGCTTTAGGCGAATGGTTTAGGAAATGGAGAATAGAGGTAAATCCCGATAAAAGTCAAGCGGTCCACTTCGCCAGAAGGGCTTACTACCTCTCGGGTAAAAAGGACTGCTCCCACAGAACCCGACAGATACTAAAACAAGTATCGCTCTTCGGTAAGCCCATCCCTTGGGCTAAGTCAGCTAAATACCTAGGTGTCACACTAGACAATAGGTTAACCTTCGCTCAGCACATCAAAATAACGAGAGACAGAGCCGCTTTCGTACTAGGACGACTGTATCATATGTTAGGCAAGAAGAGTAAAATGGCACTTCGTCATAAAGTGACCCTTTACAAAGCTTGCGTTAGGCCCATAATGACTTACGCCAGTGTAGTCTTCGCACATGTAAGGCTCATTGACAGATACCAAAAGCTTCAGAATCGATTCTTACGAATGGCCACGGGCTGCCCGTGGTACGTGCGCAATGTAGACCTCCATAAAGATCTTGAGCTGCCCACCATCGCTCAATACATGAAGCAGCTTTCTAAAAGCTATTTTGAAACAGCTGAAAACCATCCCAATCAGCTTGTGGTCAATGCAGCTAGGTACATCCCTGATAAGGATGCACCCGCTCTACATAGACGCCCAAAACATGTCCTAGACTATCCTGATGATAAGATCACTGCAAATATCGCCCATCGGCAAGGAGAACCCCCTCCCCGCCCCTTACACATACTCAACAACAACAGATTCTACACACACCGTCCCCGCCGGCGGAGACGAGGACCCCATTACAGCACAACCGTCACAAGGTATCCCCGCGTGATCGGTCGTGCATCGCCAGTGCCCCACATTAGCGCAACTGACCTAAGCCGAGGTCCGTACCTCACAGGAGGTGCCCTTAGGTCAGCCGCAATCCCTATTTAACCAGAGGTGGAAGGCCAGGACGTCGGCATTAGCCGGGTCCGGAACCGTCCCTCCCTCTAGTGAAGGAGGAAGGTCGAGGAAACCGGAAACGGGGACCAAAGCTATCCCTCCCTTCCAGCCCAAAGTCTTCTTGTCCCGGCTAGAGCTTTAGGCTCGCCTTAAAAAACTCGGTGAAGCTGTAAAGGCCACTAGGGCCAACAGTAACTACACATTTGCCAAAAAAAAAAAAAAATAGCGCGCGCATCATCGGATCGGCGGCGGCGACGTGTGGACATCTCTCAGCGGCGGCGAGTGCTCCAAGAAAGCGGCGGCGAGTTCCGGCGATGATGCTGCGTGATGAAGATTATATGGATAATCTTGAAGCTGAAGATATTTTGCCGACGATGAAGTTGTTTCTTGTTTCGAAAACAAATTATTCAGAACGTCTTTATATGGTTTCCTCTTCGGAAGAAATCAAAATATCATTGTAACCATAGCCGGGGTAGTTGCATAATAAATGTAATGTTGGTACTTGATGCAAGTCATTGTTACCGTAGCCGGGGGTAGTAAGAATATAAATATTGTGCGGTACTTGCACTGCCGCTACAGTACTCTCCCCCTAGCGAAAGCGTACCGGAGGCTTGACGGCTCGCCCATATCTTGTAGTCTTCAAGATAGATTTTCTTTGACTTGATGTAGGTGTTGATGGGCTGTCTTGCTTCCTCTCTGGTGGGTGACGTGATGGTACCTGTAGGTCTTCCGAAGTATCCTCATTGATAGTATAAGCAGGCTTGAGTCGGTCGATTGAGATAACGGATGATCTGTGACCGGGTAATTCCAACTTGAAAGTCTTGCTATCTCGCTCTAGGACTTTATACGGTCCGTCGTATGTAGGTTGGAATGGTTTCCTTACAGCGTCGTTGCGAATAAAAACTTCTTTGCAGTTACGTAGGTCTTGATGGATGAATATCGGCTTCTTATTTCTGTGCGAAGTTATTTGATGCGATACATTGCGAATCGATTCTTGAAGTCGATTGACGTAATCGGTGTCCATCTCTTGGTTGTTTATTGATGTTGAAGTGAAGAAATCGCATGGTAGACGTAGGCTGCATCCGTATGTGAGTTGTGCGGCGCTAATACCAGTATCTGTGCGAGGTGCTGCTCGTAGACCCATTAATACTGTAGGTAACTCATCAATCCACGTTGTATGTTCAGATAGACGAGTTTTGATAGAATTTTTGAGCGATCTGTGCATCCTCTCTAAGATTCCATTGCAAGATGGATGAAACGGCGTTGTCCTAGTCTTCTCAATACCCATTGTTTGAAGTAATTTTTTGAAGAGATTGCTTTCGAAGTTTCTTCCTTGATCGGTTGTAATTATCTTTGGTGAACCGAATCGAGTAATCCAATTTTCGTAGACAATTCTCGAAACAGATTCTGCTGAAGTGTCATCTGTAGGTATTGCTTCAGGCCATCTCGTTGTTCTATCGATCATCGTAACGAGGTATCGATATCCTTGAGGTGAAGTAGGTAGTGGTCCGACGATATCGATGTGTAGATGTTCGAATCGATCCGATGGTGGAAATGAAGATGGGCTGCTTGATGTATGTCTTTGTACTTTGCATGTTTGACATTGTAGACATTGCTTCGTCCAGTTTCCGACATCAACTTGCATTGAAGGCCAAAAGAATCTTTCTGTGATGAGCTTCTTTGTTGTTCTGACGCCTGGGTGGCTAATGTTGTGAAGAGCGTTGAATGCTTCACGACGACATTCTTCAGGTAGGTATGGACGCATAGTAGATGTTGAAGCTTCACAGTAGATAGGTAGATGTGACATCGGTAAAATAACTTGCTTGATAGATAAGTTATTTTGGTTCGATAGTTGCTTGATCGTATCTCTATCTCTGTCTTGCGCTTCTGCTATCTTGCAATAGTCGATTGTCGTTGGACATGATACACTGTCGATCCGTGTGCGACTGAGTGCGTCGGCGACTAAGTTGTCTTTCCCACTGACGTGACGAATATCAGTTGTGAATTCACTGATGAAAATTAGTTGTCTTGCACGACGTGGTGTTTCCGATGTTGAAGGTTTCTTCTGAAGTACATAAGTCAATGGCTTGTGGTCGGTGAAAACTATCAGGTTTCTTCCCTCGAAAGTTTTTCTGAAGTGCTTAATAGCCATGTAGATAGCAAGTAGCTCTCGGTCGAATGTACTGTAGTTGCGTTGTGCATCGGAGAATTTCTTCGAAAAATAGCCAAGTGGTTGCCATTTTCCATTAATGTGTTGTTGAAGTACGGCTCCCGCTGAGTTATCAGACGCGTCGCTGAAGATAGCAAGTGTTGCTTCATGTGATGGGTGAGCGAGTAAAGCTGCATTTTGAATCGCGACTTTACAAGCTTCGAATGCCTTCGTGGCGTCATCGTTCCATTCGATTATAGTTCTATCTCTTTTCTTTGTATTATGAAGGTAGGCGTGAAGCGGTGCTTGTATTTCGGATGCATTCGGAATGTGTTCTCTATAGAAATTTAACATTCCAAGAAATCTTCTGAGTTCTTCAATTGTTTGTGGTTTGGCGTAATCGACAATTGCTCGGACTTTTTCTGCAGGCGGTTTGATTCCCTCCTTACTAACGGTGAAACCAAGAAATTGAACTTCTTGTTGTCCAAATATGCATTTTGATGGGTTGATAGTGATTCCATTTTCTTCTAGTCGATGTAGAATAATACGTAGATGCTTCTTATGAGTTTCTTCATCTGGGCTTGCAACTAGAAGATCGTCGATGAATGCGAATACGAAATCGAGTCCTTGAAGTACTTCGTGTATGAATCTTTGGAAGGTTTGACCGGCGTTCTTCAATCCAGGTGTCATTCGTGGAAATTCAAATAATCCCATAGGTGTGATTATTGCAGTCTTGTCTATGTCTTCATCGCGTACTTTAATTTGTTGGTAGGCTCTGTTGAGATCGATTGTGGAGAATATCTTCTTGTCCGACAGATGATGAGTGAAGTCCTTGACTCGCGGTATTGGGTAGCGGTCAGGAGTTGTAACAGAGTTGAGTCTTCTGTAGTCTCCACAAACTCGTAGTTCGCCATTCTTCTTAGGCACGACGTGAAGTGGTGATGACCAAGGGCTTTTGCTTGGGCGGCATAATCCTTGTTCTATCATGTTCTCGAATTCCCTTCGGACTTGCTCGTAGCGGTGTGGTGCGATTGGACGTGCGCGACAATGAAGTGGTGGGCCGGTTGTTTCAATGAAGTGTTCCACGTTGTGCTTCGGTGTGAGCTTCATTGAAGTTAATCTTGTTATTCCGGGAAATTCAGCTAGTAGCTTATGATATGGCTGTTCGACGTCTATACTTCTTATAGTAGGAAGGTTTGTTGCTTGCACGAACGAGTTACACGAAAGATTGGTCTTCCCATCGATGATCTTGCGATTCTTAATGTCGACAACTAGTTGGTGATGCGTTAGAAAATCAGCACCGATTATAGGTTTACTGACTTTCGCGATGATAAACTTCCATTTTAATGGTCGACGTAGATTTAAATCGAGTTCCATTGTCTTCTCTCCGTATGTTGGAATTTCTGTATTGTTTGCGGCATAGAGTTTGAATTCCAGTGGCTTCATCTTCTGTTGCGGCGGAATAACTGAGATATTCGCTCCAGTGTCGATTAAAAAATTGAGGTTGCTTCGCTTGTCGGTCACAAATAGACGGTAGGATTTTTCCGTGACGCCAGATCCCGTCGCATCGAGCGTGGAAGTTAGTTTTCCGACTTCGTCTTCATGTTTTCAGTTTTGAATGAGCATGGAGATGTGCATTTTCTTGCTTCATGACCGAAACGACGATGGTAGTAGCAGTAAAGAGAATTTCTTGAGCTTGAACGACTTCGACTTGTAGAACGACTGCGACGATAGGGTGGTCTTCTGTGATGGTGATTTTGCGTGTTGTACTGATTCAACGTGGTTTCCTGCATTGCTTTTAGCGCGGCAACTTCTAAGGATAACCGCCTAATTTCTTCGAAAAGGTTTTCCTTTATGGCTTCCTCCATAGTGTCGGCAATAGGTTACACTGATTTCTTGCAGGGATTGATCTTCAAAATTCTTCAGAGCTTCCTCGCTGGATTGCTGCAGAGCTTCCTCGCTGGATTGTTGCAGAGCTTCCTCGCTGGATTGTTGCAGAGCTTCCTCGGTGTTCCAGAACGGGGTCCTCGGTGTTCGAGCTCGGGGTCGCCACTGTAGGATCACCACTGTAGGGTGTAGTGGTGTCCTACTGACTCCAGGTATTGTAGTGGCGGTTGAATAAAACTACTGGTTCTTCAGAAGGTTGAGGCTTGAATGGAATGCTTTATTAAGGAAGGCACCCTATATTTATATTCCCGGCTACAATTTTGATCGACCAATAATGACTTAAATAATTATACAAACCAATAAAATAAAAGGAATTTTTACCAATAATTCTTAAGTAACTAAGTAAATAATATTATAAATAATGAATAAATAAAAATGTAAATAATAGATAAGGTAGTTACAAGAAATGTTAGAAAGAAATAGAAATCTAGGCCGTCTCGCTTGTGCTGCCGGCTTGCTATAAATATAGCGCGGGTTGCTAGCGCGCGCATCATCGGATCGGCGGCGGCGACGTGTGGACATCTCTCAGCGGCGGCGAGTGCTCCAAGAAAGCGGCGGCGAGTTCCGGCGATGATGCTGCGTGATGAAGATTATATGGATAATCTTGAAGCTGAAGATATTTTGCCGACGATGAAGTTGTTTCTTGTTTCGAAAACAAATTATTCAGAACGTCTTTATATGGTTTCCTCTTCGGAAGAAATCAAAATATCATTGTAACCATAGCCGGGGTAGTTGCATAATAAATGTAATGTTGGTACTTGATGCAAGTCATTGTTACCGTAGCCGGGGGTAGTAAGAATATAAATATTGTGCGGTACTTGCACTGCCGCTACACGTACATCTGTTTTAAACAGATTTTGTAATTAATTTATTTTTACAATTGCAAACAATTGCACGTATGTAAATAACTATCACATAGAGCAAGAGATACCACGAAGCTGAGAAACGACAAATCAATTGAGTTGCGTTCGTTTAGTATCGATAAACAAAATATTAAAAAACGGGGATAAAACGATATATTTCCGTTTTTGTGGCATTTTTTTATAATGTCGTACTAGCAAACTAGCATGCAGCCCTCCAAGTAAATGGCTGCTGCTGTCCACTGACATCTGTTACTAACCCCAGAAAAGATCACATTCTTACCTATTTTGTCCATTAAACGTTGCTACCACTGAGGATTGTAAAAGCAAGATGTCAAAAAAAACATACAACGAAAAAAGATAAACCCACTGAGATTCTTGCCGGATCTTCTCAGTTGAGGTCGTGTTCCGATCCGCTGGTAGCATAAAAAAAATATGTACTGACAATTTTAATTTCGTTTGATTAATTATCTTCATACCAAACTTTTGAAATAAGAACACAACACTGCTCTTATTAGCCAGAAATAGTTATGGCGGTGGTGCTTCTTGAGTTTGACAAATAATTCTACCACCTATAAATATTTTGATACAAGAACTCAATTTGACAAAAGTCAGACTTATATCCGTTTTCACTCGAGGCAACATAAATATGAACGAACGTTCAGAGATTATGAAAACTGAAAAAGAAGTGGTTATAATATTTATATTACGAAATGTAAACATTGCGCATTCTAAACAAACCTTTTTTATCCGATTGAGTAGCAAACGAGCATGCAGTCCACCTGATGATAAGTGATAATTAAGGTCACTGCTGCCCATGGACATCTCCATGGGCGGCAGTGACCTCTAAGCAACTTCTTAGAACATGAGTTCTATCTGAAGTCAATCACAGATGCGTTGCTACTCCCGAGGTCTATGTTGAACGCCTCATATGTAGGAAGCAACGACATCCTTCCACCGAAACGCAGAAAACCCTTCATGCTATAAGTAGGTGCGGCGGTGGTATCTCCCCGGTCGAACAAAACTCTTTCTACCTTACTAAATGTTACTGTAAATTTAATACTGTAATTTGACGACACGCGTGGCGAAGCGGTTACCATGTCGCGCAATGGGTCCCGGGTTCGATTCCCGTCCAGACTGAATGTGAAGGTATCTGAATGTTGAGTTAAGATTCAAATTCTGGGTCTGGGTGTTTTTTGTGTATTCATCTTGTGTGTGTTCATGGTACCCACGACACAGGAGAAAATCCTAATGTGAGGCTATGAGTGTAGAAAGCGTGTTTTAATATTACCCACAATGCACAAAAATAAATCCACCCGCAAACTAGTTCCAATTTGAAACTAAACGTCAGTACTCTTCAATAGTAATCGTTAATCAGACGTGCTGTTACACGGAAAATTAGTATTTAACCTTACAATTGCAACGAATATCGGTCGAAGTATTTCCCGGAATTACTCGATACAAACATACATACCAATATCGCCCATAAGACATAAACAATAAAGCCGAATTTAGCGTGCACTATGACTATAGTGTTGGGAAATTATATCGACATCAACGTGTTGTGGTCGAATCGGCACGTTGCCTGTAATTACATACAAATGGATAATTGCCCAGTGTTGCCAGCTCATTTTCATTGTTACCCGATATTCTGCGCTGAATTTGAAAAGCTATGAATGTAAATACGTGTGAAGTATTTTGTATCGGAGCGAATAACCTAATGAACTATTAAAAGGTCATAAATGTTATTTTTTAATTTATTAAAAGAAGAGTATAATATTGTTTTGACAGAAATTTGATGAAGATCTAGTAAGACAATCTAATTTTTATTATACATAATTTCAACATAACCTTATGAATAATAAAAATACTGTTAAATTAATTCTATATCAAAATTAACTTAAACGATATTTACATCTAAAGCATAATAATAAGTACATTTTATTTTCTAAAATTTACAATTATAAATAGAATAAATGAGCCAAATCGCTGCCCCGTGGAAATGTATTTCAATATTTAAACGTACAATCACTAGTTAAACTCTACATAACAATAAATTTAAACGATATTTTAAAACCATGTAAAATAACGAATATAAATCGATATTAAAGGCATTCTGGAAAGACGCAACTAATATTTTATACAAAGCTATATCCGTATAGCGTTTAACATTGAAATTGATGGTTTAAAGAATAATTCAACCAATTTTATAATGAGTAAAATATAACACCTATACTATAATTACAATACCTACCTATACTTACTAATAGCTGTCAGATGAAACACAAATATGCAACATATACTACGTTTTTTACAGAATATAGAAGTAGCAAATGAACATGCAGTCTACCTAATAATAAGTGTATACTAACGCCAGAAGAAGTGTATATAATTATATATATATATGAGCCATGCCGTACCTTATGTTGTCATTAAGAAATTAAGTTGAAATAGCTCAGAAAGTATAAAGTGTGAATTATATGCATCTTTTATCAGACCCTTTAAAATAGAACATAGTAACGTTTATTAGACGACCCGCGTAGCGCAGCGATTACCGTACCGGTCTGACACGCAGTGGGTCCGGGTTCCATTCCCGGCCAGACAGGTGTCTGAATGATGAGTTTAGATTCTTGTTCTGGGTCTGGGCGTTTGTATTCGTCTTTGTGAGTGTTCATGGCACCCACGACATAGGAGAAAATCCTACTGTGGGCTTATGAGTGTAGAAAGCGTTTTAAGCGTTTTTATTTTATTTTGCACTGTTTTTAATTAAAGGGCGGTTGTATTCTTTAATCATATCATGAATTTCGAAAATGGCATAACATTATTCGTTAAATATTTAAATTGACCACAAACTATTCTATTGCCTAAAAACTGTGATATCTCCGTTAAAGCTGCGTTTAACACGCCACAACAAAGTTCTGCGTAATAAAACCACTGACAGAAGTATATTTTCAGAACAAGCTTGATATACTCACAACTATAACAGTATTACATTCATAATCCGATCATTAACTAGAAAGTAAACAGACGAACAAAAGTTCCGATCCGTAATATCATTAAATTTAACACTACAATGATGATTTAACGATTGCCATAAATATAAAAGATTTAATTGAGTTATGATTATGACCGTGCCATAATCTCGTCTGTCACATACCGTCTCTTCATATTGTAGTGAGGAGAACGTTATAACTGTTATATCGATAAAAATCTAATACACATGATTTTGAAAAAACTTGACATTGAAAACCTTTCAAATTAATATTATAAAAGATTTGTAAGCAACTTAATATAGAACAGGGACTATACCTGAATTCAGTCACAAATGTGTATTTTTTTATAGTAATGAAGTAGCAAACGAGCATGCAGTCCACCTGATTGTAAGTGGTCACCGTTACCCATGGACATCTGTAAGCAACTTCATATAGAACATAGGTTCTATCTAAAGTCAATCACAGATGTGTTGCTACTCCCGAGGACTAAGATGTTCGCCTCATGTGATGTGCGCCAGCCACCACACCCTTCCTTGAAACTTATCTGGGCTAATTATAAATGCCCATACGTAGAAATGGCCAGTTGCCATTAGGTGGACTGTATCCTCGTGTTAATATAATATACAATACAATACATAAGCTCGAAAAATATTACCCTTCTTCTTATGCAGTGGGATAGAAACTATCGCTTATAAAGAACTTATTAAATTATCGATACTAAATATCCCTTCCATAGTGCGTATTTTCGTCACGAAGCAAACGCAGCTGTCGCGATGCGTTTTCCTTCAGTTTCAATAACTGCGCGTATGTTAACAACATTGTTGTGACAACCCTGACTGTTCTCGAAATTGGAACATTGGAAAGTTATTTTTTTCATTCGAAAAATGGATAATTAATTTAGAACCAACTTACGTTGTTCGAATTCTTGTGTATTTGTGGATGTTCGGATTTGTTGCTTTCGTAATTTTTATGTTGATTACAATTAAGTTTTTTGGTACGAGGTATTAATATAGATACTTTATTACTCTAAAAATACTATTTCATCTGTTTTAACTAACTAATAGCATTTTTAGCGTGAAACGGTTCTTGCATTGCCGGTTGCCGGCTCCCTTGTATATGAAGTGACCATCCGAATACTCAGGATTAGCAATGTGTCTGTAATTAAAAAAAAAAAACGCTTTCTACACTCATAGCCCCACAGTAGGATTTTTCTCCTGTGTCGTGGGTGCCATGGTCACACACAAGTCGAATACACAAACACCTAGACTCAGAACAAGAATCTAAACTCATCATTCAGACACTTGTCTGGCCGGGAATCGAACCTGGGACCCACTGAGCGTCAGCCCGGTACGGTAACCGCACGGCCACGCGGGTCGTCAAAATGTAATGGACTTATATGGACGCTCTATTCTTTACGAAGTTTAAGGGCGTTAATAATCACTGACCATTAGGTGGATTGCTCGATTGCTACTCCTTATTTATAAAGAAACATTATTAAGTACTGTTATTGTGGCGACCTCCTAGCAACTAGGGGTAACACCGAAAGATCACGTCGGGGCATCCATTTAGGTAAAGGGAGATCTCCCGCCTAGAAAGGTGGTAGAACCAGTGTAGTTCAGCCGGGAAGTACTACCGCCACACATATTTCTAGCGGGCAGCAGTTATTGCGTTTCGATGGAAAGGTGTGGTTGCTGGCACACTTTTATATGAGGCGACTATCATAGTCCTCGGGAGTAGCAACGCATCTGTGATTGACTTCAGGTAGAACCTATGTTCTGTATGAATTTGATTACAGATGTCTATGAGCGGCAGTGTCTCAGGAGGCAGTATCTATGAGAGGCACTTACCATCTGGTGGACTGCATGCTCGTTTGCTACTTCAGTCAGATCATGCCAGACGATTGGCCGTACTCCGATAGTCTCTGTTTGGAATTTGTATACCTAGATGCAAGATGTTGGAAAAATTACGATAACGTGATTCAAAATACAGTGGCGCAATCTGAAGTAGCAAACAAGTATGCAGTCCAGCTGATGATAAGTGGTCACTGCTGCCCATGGACATCTGTAATCAACTTCATACAGAACATGGGTTCCATCTGAAATCAATCACAGACGCGTTGCTACTCCCGAGGACTATGATGGTCGCCTCATGTGAAAGTGCGCCGGCAACTACACTCTTCTATCAAAACGCAAGAAATGCTTCACGCTAGAAATAGGTGTGGCGGTGTTACTTCCCCGGGCGAATTACACTAGTTCTACCACCTTGAGCCACCACTCTTTTGATGAGTTGTGGGGAGTCACCACAGCTGTGTTTAGGTTTGTAAGTGTTTTGTAACACAAACACACACAAGGTTGGAATCTAGTCCTTATGAGTCACAAAGCATAACTGGCCAACGCCATGTATAACTCTAATTCTGTTTGAGATTTATTACGAGTAACAAATACCTATTCTTGAGTGACAGTGTACTATCGAAATTAAATTCCGATCTGAAACAAATCTGAAGTTAAGATTCAACAAGTTAATACATCCCCGTTAGTTGTTTTATGATATTTTGGTGTACAGAGGCAAAAAGTGTTTTTTCAGCTTTGTGTAAAAACAAACAATATCTTGTTCAAAAAATCATAGTCAAACCGTTTAATTACACCGATGAATAGACTAAAATTGTACCAGCTTATGCGACCCTGAAGACACCAACCACCGCACTTATTTTTGCCACATATCAGCAGTATTACTGCTGTTTTCTGATTTGAAGTGTGAGGTAAACGTCAAATCTCTGACGCTTTACCACACGTCTCAGTAGAAACGCATCTGTGACCGCCCTCTGCTTGGTAATGGAGTTGATTATAACTGTCCATGGTGATAACTTGAAACTTAGTTTGGAGTGGACTGCATACTTGTCTACTACTTGTATAATATAATACAATATAATACAAATTACTTTATTGTACACCAAAATCAGATATAAAAACAACAAATAATAAAGGACACATAAAGAAAGGCTTAAAGGGCGGTATAGAGTATAATATGTATGAAGAAAGAATTTTAAAATGTAACAAAAATAAAACACGATATAAACGGTTTTTAGATCATTGTGAGTATGCGTTACATATTAAAGTTTATCAATTCAAGGACAATATTAGTTTAAATCGTATAAATATTTTTTGCTATAAAAAAATAATAAAAAATACTTTGAGTGACATTTGTTGCAGCAAGCTTTTAAAAGCACCCGTATAACTTTTGCTATAGACATTGTTACAGGCGCAATATTATTACACTCCTATTATTTAATGAACATAGGTACATTATTCCTAAGTATTAGGTTCTTATGTAAGTACTATATTAATCGTGCTATTAGTAAAGAAACGTATAGTGAATTTGTTTTCTACTTGCTATTCGTTCCAGATGTATCATACTAACATTATAAAGGCGAAACTTTGTGAGTGTGTACGTTTGTTACTTCTTCACGTCTAAACGGCTGGAGCGATATTCATAAAATTTGGTATGGACTTAGTTGACACTCTGGATTAATATATTGTCTACTATTTACTGTAGGAAAATATCTTATTCCCAGAGGACAATCGATATATCGATTTTTTTAACGCGGGCGAAGCTGCGGGGTTCAGCTAGTAACTTATAAGTATTTATGTTCAGTACCAGGGATCTTATAGTTTACATATCCTCATAGTCTAAATTACCCCTAGCGTAAGCAGTTGAATAAACCTCATTCTAAAGAAAGGACCTCAAGTAGTGATATAATAAGTAATCGATTAATATACAGATAATAAATTACTTGGTTTATACTTGCCCTCTCTATCGGGAGGTACGAAGTTCAAATCCAGGGACGCCAATGATTTTTCTAAAAATTATGTGCATATCAGAAATTAATTACCACTGCTTTTCGGTGAAGGGAAACATTGCGAGGAAACTAACACCCTAGAGTTCTTTAAAAGTTCTCGGAGGTGTGTTGTGTTAAGTCCACCAATTCGCACTTGGCCAGCGCGATGGACTTTGGCCTAAACTCTCTAATTTTGAGAGAAGACCCGTGCCCAGCAATGGGCCAATAGGTTGACGAGAGTAAAACTTAAAGACGAGTTAAACAAACACCCACATTTCTCTCACTTAATACGATTCAAAATTCCGCTTAAACTAAAATATCACCAAAAACTGCTAACGTCTTAGCGCCTTCGCAATACACAACCTTAAATGGGGTCCCAAAGAAATGCTTCCGAAGATAGGTGGCAGAATCGAAGATCCGAATTCTCTGGGGCCTGTAAAAAATCTTCATTGTCTGAAGTACGTGATCGGAATGCCTGCGTTCAATGGCCCGCGTCAGAAATTATTATTTCTCGCTGACTACTCTCTTTTTTATCACGAATGTTTAAATTGTGTACTTCACTGGAAGTGGTATCGAGTGTAAATAACAAATTTACCAATATATTTCTTTAACAATAAATTTACTAATATAATTTCTTTTTATATACCTAAATACAAAGTAAATGTACCGACTTGGAGTCTACTTAAAGTTAAACAGAGATTGCCGCCCGTAAGCGCTTTTTACACTCATAGCCATTCGTGAGATTTTCTTGTGAATGATGATAATGAATGCCATAAATACATACACGGAGAAATACACAAATACCCACAACAGAAATTTAAATTCATAATTACAAAAAACTCACTTTCTACACTCATAGCCCCACACTAGGATTTAATCCTGTTTCGTGGTAACTATGGACCCACACAGCACGAATACACAAACACCCAGACCCATAACATGAATCTAAACTCATCATTCAGATACGTGTCTGGTCGTGAATCGAACTCGGGATCCATTGTGCTTCAGACCGGTATGGTAACAGCTAGTTTAAATTTAATTTAATTCAATTTAACAGATTTACTTTGTGCATAAATTCTTGCATCTCTCCAGTAAATAAAACAATTTAGCCACATCCAGTAATACGCCCATTTAAATTCAATTACATCTTTGTTATTTTTTTTTGTTATTGGCGTTTATCGTTACAGTTTTCTTGTAGGCTTTATTAGTACCGTGATTAACCATATTTGGCGATGATCTAATGGCCTCTTTCGATTTATTGTATGGATTTTGTGGAAAGTTTTTAAATTAATTTTGTTTTATGTTGCCTGTTTCCTATAAAAACAGGGAGACTGGGCGTCGAGTCCGATAATAGAGTCCGCTATCGTCATATTCCTAAGGGTTATTTGATCGAAATTTAATGTGGAATTGAAATATTTATAGACGCTTTGTTAGATTCTTTTTAAATATGAAGTTTTTCAAGATGGTAAATCCAATGTAGTTCGACCGGGGAAGTACCACCGCCACACCTATATCTAGCGTGAAGCATTTCTTGCGTTTCGATAGAAGGGTGTGGTTGCCGGCACACTTTTACATGAGGCGACCATATAGTCCTCGGGAGTGGCAACGCATCTGTGATTGACTTCAGATGGAACCCATGTTCTATATGTAGTTGATTACAGACGTCCATTGGCGGCAGTGACCACTGACTATTAGGTGGATTGCATTCGTTTGCTACTTTATTCAGATAAAAAAATAAATCAATCGTGCCTTCAGTTTACTTGATAGTAAGTAGCCGCTGTCGTCCATGGATATCTGTCAACTCCAAGTAAGATCTGACCCTTACTTATCACAACAAAAGTAGGCGGTGATATCTCCAGAGATAAATCGCAAAGAGTTCTACCACCTTTACGAAGGTGGGGTGTATGTTTATAATCTTACTAGTTGACCTGGCGAACTTCGTTCCGCCTAAAAATCAAAAGTCTAAAATTATCAAAGTTTCTTTAACATATTATACATGTAATATACATGAAAACCTTCCATTTGAATGACTCTATCTATTAAAAAAACAGCTTTAAAATCGGTAGCGTAGTTTTAAAGATCTAAGCATACATAAGGACAGACAGCGGGAAACGACTTTATTTTATACTATGTAGTGAAAATAAAGGCTAAGGTCGAATTGTTAGGATTCATGCACTTTTCTATTTCTTTCTAGAAAACTTTTATGTATTTAGGTTCTCGCGATGTTTTTCTGCGTCGTTATGAAGTGATAATTAATTTCTTATACGCAAATTGGAAAAAAATTAAGGTGGGATACGAACTCCAGACCCTTAATTAAGAGGTCATGTTTCAACTTTTAGTTTATATATATTGTTGTTATATAGTAACAGCAAATTATCGACAGTTTGCAATCTCAAAAAGAATATTTTTACTGGTTGCAATCATCAGGTCAGTCCACATGCTCGCTTGCTTCTTCAATCTTATAAAAAAGAGTGTGTGTGTCAGCTCCGACGCACGACTGGAGTTTACTCCTTAAGTCCGATTGCCTGAACAGGCACAAAGGGTTTATTTAACTAAAAAAAAGATTAATAATTAATGAAAAAAAAATACAACAATATTAATTATTGATATTTTCAACAAAAACAGCTATATAAGTACGTAACACAGATAGAAATAAACAAGAATATTAACATATAGGTATAATCCCTTTGCAGCATGCCCTTTTTTTGTTTTCGAGGGGGAAACCTTCAAAAGGTACCCGACGTCGTGGGAGCGACGCAGGGTTAGACGCCCGGTGGCCGTCCTCGGCACTGAAAAGGAGGACTCCGGGATCTCGAAACGACTTCAACCGGTATCCTCCGAGCGCGCTGCCCCATCGGGCTCCTCCCAGATGGGCAGCTGGGCCCACCGCTCCATCTAGTCTTTACGACGGTATGCGACCACACATACCGCAATCCTTCCCGGGATTGCCTGACCGAACGGTTCGAGCTCCCACTCTAGCCGTCTGCCCCAGAAGCCCCTTTTAGTCGCCTCTTACGACAGGCAGGGGAAACCCTAGCTCTATTCTAACCCCGAGGCTACAGGGACTTTCAGCATGCCATGTGTACGACTTAATACACTCACAACCAAATTAAAAAGTTGTGCACCAAAGGTATGCACCAAAAACGTAACGAGGTCATTAATCAGTAGATTTTACTCCTCACATTTTTCTCATACCGGGCCTTTATATATGCAAATCGTAATCTTAAGGAGTAAACTCAAAAAAAACTTCCAAACAAGTACCTACAAAGCTGTACCTAACTACTGTTATGATGCAAAAGTATAGCAGTACCTTCGAAATTATATAGTTCATTTAAACGTAGTTAAACAAGACTAATTATTTATAAACTTCGCCGGATTTGAACCGCAAAACTTCCCAGTCTCCACATAATTGTACTCCTTATTTAGCGAATTTCCAAAAACGAAACATGTAACAACTGCGCTTCGGTGCAACATGGTTTTGCTAATTAATACATCGCAGGAATAAATAAAACTGAAATGTTTGTCTGTAATTTTTAAATAACCGCCAAGTTAGAGTCGTACTCTCTTATAAAATGAGAACAGCATACAATAGTAATATTTTTAATGCACACTATAAAATACACAAAGATACTAATGACCTACAAGGCATACCTTGATGTTTAATTAACAGTACAGACAGGTACTGTCCACACTTTAAATCATAGTTTGCCTTCGACCTATAATCAGACTGCTGGGCACGGGTCTTCTCTCAGAATATTTAGATCCATAAATTACCGTGCTGGCTTAGTGCTAAGGCACTCTTTATATACCTTTAAGTTTTTTTTAAAAACTCTCAAATATTTATTTATTTTATTTATTTATACTTTTAAAACACCTTATACCAAGGGTTACAAGGGTGAACTATCTAGGTTTCCTCCGCGTAAAGCACTGATAATTAATTTCTAATACGCAAATAATTAAAAAAAAATCATTGGTACGGCTGAGATTCGAACTTCAGACCCTTGATTAGGGGGACGAGTTTCAAACATTGAGCCATCACTGCGTGATGACTATTTATATATGACTATTAGATGACTATACGGAGGCATAATGGATGGATGGATGGATCTATCGTAACACGAATACCCACGAATAATTTTGAAGGTGGTAGAACCAGTGTAGTTCGACCGGGGAAGTACCACCTCCACACCTATTTCTAGCGTGAAGCAGTTCTTGCGTTTCGATGGAAGGGTGAGGTTGCCGGCAAACTTTTATATGAGGCGACCATCATAATCCTCGGGAACACCAACGCATCTGTGATTGAATTCAGATAGAACCCATGTTCTGCATGAAATTGATTACAGATGTCCATGATTGGCCACTTACCATCAGGTGGACTGTATGCTCATTTGCTACTTCAGTCAGATAAAAAAAACGCAGACGCCGATTTAAAACACAAAGCCCACGAGCTATATATTTTACTGACTGTTGACATATAAAGGAATTAACAAACCAAGTTAATTAAAGCTTGTAAAAAATAGAGCCCCTTCGTAAAAATCAAAAACCTCGTACGAGAAATCGTAAATACGAAAACCGTTTCGTTTATTTAAGTTCAATTCAGCTTCACATTTTGTTTAACTAATAAGTATTAAAGTGAAAAGCTTTTAAGGATTCGAATAACAAGCGTAAGCCCTCTATTTACATTTCAATGTTTGTTTTTGAGTAATCAGAGTTTAAAATGTGGATATGTTTAATAAACATATATTTGGAAGTCGCAGAATGAGTTTCAATTATATTTATTCGTTTTACAAAGTGTTAGGTTCTGAGTGTGGTTAAGATAACAAATAAGACTCTTTACTTAAGGAAGTATGTAAGGAAGGGCGTAAGTAGGGTGACAGGAAATTTATTTTCCGTTTTCATACTTATATTTCCTATTCACAAATATAATTTTTACAATAAAAATAGTCAACAAACAATATTCTTTTTTTACTCGTCGAACAACAAAATTCTGAATTGGTACAACATCAAAAGAGTTTTGTTAATAAGTGAACAGAGAATAGGTAAATACAATGAGGTCTTCACAGAAGTTTGTTAAAATAGAGGTTAGGAAAAACAGAATCGGACTGGCTCAAACCTCGTAATGCAATGGGGCTTTACTTTCTTTGCAATATGTCTCTATATCAAGATCAAAACAAAGCTTTATACATGGCTACATACACTATTACTACATGTAGTTGAACCGGCGAACTTCGTTCCGCCTACAAGTCAAAAATCGAAAATTATCAGTGTTCCTCCACTACATTAAACTACCTTCTAACATTAAAATGTTAGAAGGTAGTTTAATGTAGTGGATGAACATTAAAATTATTATACGTAAAAAGCTTCCTCTTAAATCACACTACCTATTAAAAAATCTGCATTAAAATCCGTAGCTTAGTTTTAAAGATCATAGGGATGATCGTCATCATCATCATCAAAGCGTACATAAGGACAGACAGCGGGAAGCTACTTTGTTTTATACTATGTAATGAAGCTGGTTCAATACATTTTTATTAAGATTAAAGTAGCCAAGGCATTCAGTCCACTTGGTGGTAAATGATCGCTGCCGCCACTTTTTACGAACTATATTTTTTTTCAAATTGTAGTAGCAAACGAGCATGCAGTCCACCTGATTGTAAGTAGTCACTGCCGCCCATGGACACCTGTAATCAACTTCATATAGAACATAGGTTTTATCTGAAGTCAATCACAGATCCGTTGCTACTCCCGAGAACTATCATGGTCGCTTCATATAAAAGAGTGCCGGCAACCACACCCTTCTATCAAAACGCAAAAAATGCTTCACTCTAGAAATAGGTGTGGCGCTGGTCTTCCCCGGTCGAACTACACTGGTTCTACCTTCGAAGTACTGTATATATAAATAGAGGTTTTATTTGAAGTTAATTACAGATGTATTGCTACTAATGAGAAACTAATGACAAACTACCATTCATTATGCACGCCGGCCAGCACCCACACCCCTCCACCGAAATGCAAGAATTTTTTGGCTAGAAAACGATGACGATGGAACCGTTCGAACTATATATCCCTATATCGTATACCTTTGAAGCTATCTAGATCATTATTTATTTATTAATTTCTTTATTGCACTTCTATAAAATAAAAGTTACAATAGGGCTAACTTAATGCCTGATGGCATTCTCTGCCAGTCAACCCTGGGTGGCTGAAAAATTTGCGACAGGTGGAAATTTAATTAATAATTCATCATTAACCTTTTTTTATTCCTGCATATAAGCTAATCTTAATCGAGAAAGGTTTGAATAAAAAATAGTACAGCACAAAAACGCGTAATGATTGTTAATATTCTCATAACTCCGAAAAATTGGTGGTTGGCTGCGTTTTGAATTTCGACTCAGAATTCCCAGCGCGAAATGCTGAATTTTAATGCATAGCAGATTAAAATGGCCCCGGTGCACTGTGAACTTGGAGTTTATTTCTCAAAACAATTATTGTTGTCTCCGTCGTACAATTGCAATTTACGTATAAAATTACGTTTTGGTTTTTCGAAGCAGTGATAGGTAAATGGTTGATATTTGCTCGCTCGATCGGGAGCTCTGAGGTTCAAATCCCGGTCACGCACCACTGGTGTTTCTAAAATTACCTATATGCGTATAAAAATTAAACATACCTGCTTTACGGTGACGGAAAATAGCTTGAGGTAATCTACACAACGGAAAGTTCTTAAAAAGTTCTCAGAGGTGTATGAAGTTTAGCAATTCACACTTGGCCAGCGCGGTGGACTATGTTCTAAAACACTCTCATTCTGAGAGAGGACCAGTGTCCAGCAGTGAGACAATAATGGGTTCACGGCGTTTTCATTATCGGGCCTTCCCAGCAATGCACATTTCAAGATATTGGCGTTAACGTTAACGGGAATCGTTTTAAGGAAATATAATTAACTCCTGTGAGCCCGTTACACTTTTTATAAACATTCTTTACAATTAGTAGTAACTAGCTGAACCCCGCGACTTCGCCCGCGTTAAAATAATCGATGTATCGATTGTCCCCTGGGAATAAGACATTTTCTCACGTTCAAAAGTAGCCTATATGTTAATCCAGAGTGTCAGCTAACTCCCTACCAAATTTTAGGAAAGTCGCTCCAGCCGTTAGACGTGAAAAGTAACAAACATACACACTCACAAACTTTCGCGTTTATAATAGTAATATTAGTATGACTAGTATGATTAAGAAATAATAGTATGATGAAGGGCCGTGCAGTCCGTCTGATGGTAAGTGGCCTCTGCTGCCTATGGACATAAACAACGTACTAAACCGCAGATAAGACCAGAATTTTACCTAATCCATAGCCAAAATAGGCTTTACCTAGGCAAACGTGTAACATCCTAACCTGCATCTTACTTAACATCGGGTAACATCGCGATACGTTAGCCTATAATGAAATCACTACATAGTATAAAACAAAGTTGCTTCCCGCTGTCTGTCCCTATGTATGAATGAATTAATGCTTTAATCACAGTAACTACATGTTGCACACAATATAAAACGTTTTATACAAACACAAACATAAAAAGCAATGGCTATAAATTGTATAAAGTAAGTAAATATAAAGTAAGTAAAGATGATTTTAAGAAACCGATGAGCAAAGCAAGCTCAAAAGGAAACTTCGCAGTTATTTAATAGATAAATGTAGTTAATGATATTGAAGACAATTATTTTTCTGTGTGTATGGACGTATTTATTATTATATTATATTGTATGTATATATGTATTATATTTATGTATTTTTATATGTATTTATGTATGTAGTATATATATGTGAATACCCGTATATAACTATATGTTTAAATTTTTTCTGTCTTAATATTTTTTTTTGTTATACCGCCTTCGATGTTTTTCTTACATCTTGAGACTTTCTTACATCTTCTCCTGTGAAACTAGTGTACGTACTACTTCGTGTATAGATATACACGAAGACCATTGCAAACACCCAGACTTGAACAGAAATTTAAATTCATAATGATATTTCTCTAGCGGGCAATCAAACCCGGAACCCTCCGCGTGCCAGACCAGTATTCTGACCGCTCCGCCATACGGGTTAAATGGAATACCTTGAATATGTATCTCTCCATTATCACGCCTGAAGGACCACAACACAGTGGCGTATAACACTGTTATGAGAACTTATTAGACAGATATATGTGCAATGGACACTCAGACGGTGTTGGTATGTAAAGCTATTGCCGTAACTGTACAGTTATCTTGTATTTCTACCATTGCACAGGTGAAAAAGATGTGTTAACGATTAGTATTTTCCCGTAGCGCAGTAATAAAAGAGGTCCTGCAAATTGCGGGATTCGGACCTAGGCATTTTCGGGTTTGGTGCAAGTGATTACCGGCTTAGTTACATGAAGCGAGCGTTTTAGCCATTGGGAGTAGCAATGCATCTGTGATCTATACGAAGTTGCTTACAGATGTTCATGGGCGGCAGAGACCACTCACCATCAGTTGCACTGCACGCTTCAATTTCATATAAAAAAGTTATAAGCATTTTTTGTTTCATTTTAAGAAAGTATTTTTCCTTTTTGTAAAAAACGGAATAACTCGTGTAATATACGTGGGAATTTATTCTCCTGTACATCTGAGAATATCGTTCAACGCCTTGTTACTGTGGTCCTAGCTTTACCACAGTCTTGACAATATCAGCTATTCTGCCTGCTGTTATACAAATTTAGAACAGGGTTCAAATATCTTTGACTTCTGCCGCTTTTAGGCTATAACTCAGACACTTACTTTTTTACCTTGCATTACAATCAATAAACTGTTACGTAAAAACTACAAAATTTAACTAATAAAACAATAGTGTGTTATCTCCCCACGCGACAATAATGGGTAGATGAGAGATAAAACCACAGCTCTTAAAATTGCTTATTATATTAATCAAGGAAAGAGCGGTGTTTCCGAAGTCGATTAATGTATACAAGTAAATATACTTAATTCCAAATTAAAAGGTACACAATGGGGGGTGATCTCAAAAAAGTCATTTCACGTAAAACGCTTCATCTGTCCCCTTGCACCATTCCCCAAACATCTCCCGCCACATTATGGGATGCGTGTCCAGAATTTTATGAGGACCCAAATGAACCAGCCAGTGTTATTCTTTCCCGAACATCTGTTTAATTATGCTCAAGGACGGTAATGGTTTTAGGTGAATAGATAACAGCGTTATTCCGCTCATTTGGACCTTTTTTAATCATTATCGCTAATTGTTAATGACTTGGGTAATAGGATTCTGGGTACGACGGCTCATTTGAAATTCTAATTTGAATGACGCTTATATACTAGCAATCTTTTTCTGTTCTAGGTGCCATTAAAAACACAACGAATACTTAAACACCCAGACCCAGAATTAAAATCTTAATTAATCATTCATATATCTGTCTGGCCGGGAATGGGTATTGAAAGAAAGAAACTTATTTATTCAGGTAAATTCCCTCACTCACAAAATACATAGGCACTTAATAGAATAAAAATAAATAATTAAAAAAAAAATCATTGACAACAGCAACAAAAACTTAAAAGAAAAAAGGAAAAAAATAATGGGAACAACATAGTAAATTGCAGCCATTCAGTGGGATGTAAAGTAAATTTTATGATCAAATAACAATTAATACATTTTTTTTTCCGACCATTGTAATTAACAATAAGATATAGCAGCCATGGTATTTAAATGACATCTGTGATCGAGACTATGTTGTAATAAAGTAGTTTTACTAACACTATAGAAGTTGATAAATTAAAATTTGGTCAATAAAACAAAATTAAATACATTGCCAAAATATTTCAATGAGGGACTGAAAATTAAGGAACAAAAGATATACTATATTTCTGATTAATCCAAAATGTAAAATAGGGTATAAGTGAGGTATAAGATAGCATAGTACAAATATGTAATGTCTACTGTGAAGATTACCTAAGTATTATAGTAGTTTGACACACTACGTTGCTCCCTCTGAAGACTGAGTTGGAAGTCTTGGGTTAGTGTGTAGTAGAAAACCACAGTAGTATTAGAGCAGTGATAGCCTAATGGTTGAAACTTGACCTCTCGATCGGGAGGTCGGAGGATCAAACCCAGGCACGCACCACTGATTTTTATAAAATTATGTGCGTATTAGAAATTATCACTGCTTTTCGGTGAAGGAAAACATCGTAAGGAAACCCACACACCCGAGAATTCTTAAAAAAAATCTCGGAGGTGTGTGAAGTCCACCAATTCGCACTGGCCAGCGCGGTGGACTATGGCCTGAACTGTCCTATTCTGAGTGAAGAGCCATGCCCAGCAGTGTGGCAATAATGAGTTGACGAGAGAGAAAACCACAGCTCTTAAAATTGCTTATATTAATCAGGGATAGATGAGAGAGCGGTGTCTTCGAAGTTGATTCACGACGTATTCTATGACCTTTGAACTTTTACCTTAAGATTTTGTAAAATTACGTTACACACAAAGGCCGTGGTTTAAGCTTGAAAGGTGTAAAAGAAAATAACAATTCACTTAGGTAAAACTTTAGGAAAAACCGCTCTTTTTATAATTAACAAATTACGTCGGAACTTTCGAGTTTGGTCCGGAATAATATCCAACTAACTTTTAATTAGTTCTTCATTAAGCCGCGGTGAAGCCTTGCTTGTTTTATTTGCACACAGGTTTTAGTGTCCCGTAGATTTTGAAATAGATATTGTTACTATTATTGTGCAATTGTTATTGTAACTAAATTGTTTTGTTGTTATTTAAACCTAATTTTAAAATTCCATAACCTTAACCATAACTACCTTATGATAGCACCTTCCTAGATAGAAGACGTAACTATATTGTATCATATATAGTGATAATATTTTATACTCATGTCTGATTAAGATACCGACTAAGGAAGAGCGAGGCATTTCTACTACAAGTGTCTCTGACTACTTACCAGGAAGCCCCGACTACTAGTTTATAAGGATTTTCTTAAATAAATGCTTTTTTGTTTGTTTCTTTATTCTAAATCTTATTGTAAATACTATTTTCAAAATATCCGAAGTTTCCGAGTTTTATTTATTTATACGTAAATTATTAATATAAATAAGCTACAAGTACATATCCAAATATCACATGCTTATTTTTTACTTTAATATGTATGTATAAAGTTAGAAACAATTTTTATATGGACCCATGTTAGACGTGCGGTGACCATCTTAGTCCTCGGGAGAAGTAGATCTGTGATTGACTTCACAGTCAGTGACCACCTACCATCTGAACTGCAGGATCATTTGCGATTTTAATCTGATCATGATCATGATCAGATTAAAATCGCAAATTATCATGCCATGGACCTGTAAGCGACCATATAAAACAGGGGTTTTATGTGATTGACTGTGAGTGAAAAGCCGACAGGATGAAAACCTTAACACCAAAACCCAAACCGTTAATATCATACGGAACACTTTATCCACGAGCCCGACTTTCACTTACCCGGTTTTTATTTATGTCTGGTCCGCATTTGTAACAAGATCCCTCAGTAACACTCGAAGAACTTTAGATTGAATCTTCGGATTGAAGAGGACTCATTAGGGAAATAATAACGAAAGTTGGATAATAATAGACTGAAATACAAAATTATGGAATTATTTTCTTTGACCGCTGTACTGTATCTTTTCATTAATTCTTAGATTTTGCAATGTTCAGAATTCGCGTTGCAGGTTCATTGTCGCTGGTTTTAGGTGCTGATTCGGCAATCTTTTTGGTTTTAATAGCTGAATGGGCTACTGCCTACTGCTTCACTTCCAGTAATATTTAGACGAGTATATAGCAATAATAGAGAAGTTAGCGCAAACGTGGTTACTTTAGGAAAATCACAAATAGTGCAAAATTTTGTGCATTGTAGAAGAAGTGTAGAAGAGGGTTTTTGCAAAGTTTACCTTACAAAATATCGTTTACCTTACAAATTCTTTGATGAAGCACACTTTCCATAAATAGAGTGTTTTGTACTTATTACCAATATGTGATAAGTACAAAACACTCTATTTATGGAAAGTGTGCTTCGTCAAAGAATTTGTAAGGTAAACGATAAGTCTAATTTACTTTTCTTTTTTTTTGACGCCGTGGGAGCTACGCCGGGTTATGTGGGATTTTTACCGCAGTAAAATTCCCCGGTAGCCATCCTCGACGCTGCGTGGAGGAGTCCGGGATCTCTAATGGAATACAACCAGAGTCATCCGAGCACGTAGCCCCCTTCGGGATCTTACCAGTGAGCATTGTACTCACTGCGCCTCCTGGTGTTTACGCCAACATGTGGCCACACATGCCGCCGTCCTTCACGGGATCGCTTGACCGAACGGTTCGAGCTCCCGCTTTAACCGCCCACAACCCCGGATGCCCCTTTTAGTCGCCTCTTACGACAGACAGGGGATGACGTAGCCCTATTCTAATCCCAGAACTACTGGGCTGACCGACACCATAGCTGCATACTTACTATTATTTATAAGATAAAGTTGCAAACAAGCATGCAGTCCACCTGATAGTAAGTGATCACTACCGCTAATGGATATTTGTAAGCAACTTCACTTAGAACATGAGTTCTATTTGAAGTCAATCACAGATGCGTTGTTACTCTCGAAGACTAAGATGGACGTCTCATATAACCATTAACCTCATATAACGTCTCATATTCCACCGAAACGCAAAAACTGCTTCACGCTAGAAACAGGTTAAGCGGTGGTACCTCCCTGGTCGAACTACACTGGTTCTATCACGTGGCAAAATTTCAAGCTACTTTTGTACTGAATACAGTTCAGGTTGACACCGCAGTTATGATCTCTGCAACATATTTACTAGTCAATGAATTGAAAATGTACTCAAAAAATGCAGGCTTGCCCACTGCGGTACAGTTGGTTTGGTCCGCAGCGCAATCTAATTACAACTACGTCCAATTATTTAATGTGGATTAACCGTTGCAGCATTATGTCCTCTGGCTTATTATACAGGAATATAGGTTTTTATTATATACTAGTTGACCCGGCGAACTTCGTTCCGTCCAAAAGTTTAAAATCTAAAATTATTCGCGTTCCTTCACTATACTATGCATGTATTATACATAAATGTCCACCGATTCGCACTTGGCCAGCGCAGTGGACTATGGCCTAAAACTATCTCATTCTGAAGAAGACCCGTGCCCAGCAGTGGAACAATAATGGGTTGTATGGGGATACATAAAAACCTTTCTTTTGAATCGCTCTATCTATTAAAAAACGACATTAACTTCCGTAGCGTAATTTTAAAAGATCTAAGCATACATAGGGACTTTTTTAATACTATGTAGTGATTTGGATAAAGAATCGTATTTTTTTGAAGATTGAGTAAGTGGTATTTTGAAAGGTCGTACAAAGTAAATGGTTCGACCGGGAAGGTACCACCGCCATACTTATTTCTAGCGTAAAGCAACTCTTGCGTATGGGTGGAATTGTTATACTGGCTCACTTTTAAATGGCTCATCTTGTGAGTAGCAACGCATCTGTGTTTCACCGTAGATGGAACCTTTCCTCTGCATGAATTGCTTGCAGACGGTCATTAGCGGCAGTTGCCACATATCATTAGGTTGTTTGCTTGCTCGTTTTCTACATCAATGTCATAAAAATGCACACTGAGTTGATTTCAATGATATGTCATATTATGTTACAAAATTGCCCGTCGTTATTGCACTAAAAGTTCTTCTTGAACATAAATGTTATACAGAATCCATATTATTTATAGACACATCACATAAGCATATACGTAACATTTAAACATTCCGAATTAAACATGAACCAATTAAGAATAACCCAAACGGAATTCAAAATTACGTTCGACTTAATGTCGCATGCGATTTAATGTCGCATACGACATGGAACATAATCGGGGACTCGTTTAAGTATTCATAACACGGGTCTTATTAATGTGAACAAACCTTAAAGGGGGTAAATAATTGGAAGTTGGCTTTTGTGATAAGAATTAGCTGGAATTCGTGGGAATTCAAAAACTGAGTTAATTTTGTGTTTTATGGGTACCTTATTCATTATTTAAAATATGGATAATATGTAAGATGATATCTAACAGATGTCCAGTGCCAGATTAAGCCAGCGCGGGACCTATAGCAAATTCTGACAGGAGGGTTCCGTAAGTAAGGGTATTAAATAAAACAAAACTGTTACTAGTAAACTTTTTTGGGTCTAATCTGGGAAAATTTAGAGATGACACTTTCTATACCTTCTTTCAGTTTAGGATTTTTAGGATAGCAAAGATAGTAAAATATAAATAGCAGGTAGGTGTTGGGCCGCGGGGCCCCTCTAGTCGCAGGGCCAGTAGCATTTGCTACACTTGTTATAGGGCTAATCCGGCACTGCAGATGTCACAAAATAATGACAGGATCGGCTCTCTTTCACTTGATGCGAATCGCAGTCCTCGAGAGTGGCAACGCATCTGTGATTGGCTTGAGATAGAAGCCCCGTTCTATATGAAGTATTATCGATGTCCATGGGCAGTAATGACCACATAACACCAGATGGATAGCATATCCGTTTGCTGCTTCAATTTTAATTCATTTATATGATCCGGAATGTAACTCGGAACTCACAGAGTCTCAGAACGATATGCGAGCACCACACGAATGAACTGGAGGTCATGTGTGAAACTGTGTGTCCCTAAAAAGTTAGTCACTTACTTTTATCATTAAATCGCATTCCTTTATTTAAGTTTCTAATGGACTTATCACTACTTTGAATACAAGTATAGAAGTACCAAACTAGTAATTTATACTTATTAGATTTTATATTTATTGGCAATAATTGTGGTGTAACATGGTCACTAATACTTATTTTTTTATTTAATCAAAAAGAACTAGACGTAGGGTAGATAGGTTAATTTACCACTAAAGCTTGTCAACGGTTTCTCTCCGCCACCGCAGTTTGGCCGTGACCACGATCCATGCAACTGGCTCGAAATATCGGCAGAAAGAAATTCAAAAATCGCATATCGTGAGTACCCGTTACATAAGAAAATGTATAAATTCCGCGATAATATAAAAGTTTAAAATCATATAGTTTAAAATCTTATCTTATTAATATTATAAATATGATAATTTGTGGGGATGTGTACGTTCTTACTTATTATGACCTAGGTTAGCATATATCATACTCATTACTTCGATAGGTGTCAAGTAAGAGAAGGCGCGTGAGTATACTAGTTAAAAATAAGTTCTAACTGCAGACTATACCACACCCGACCAATCTCAGTTATGAGGAGACTCAGATGCCCAACAGTGGGATATAAAAAAGGCTGCAGTCAATTCAATTAAACTGCATCACATAATACTATAATCTAGTTTCACCATATTGAAAAAGTTAATTCTTTCTTGAGCGCCTGCCGCTAAATGACTGGCAAATTATGCAATTCGCGTAATGCATATTAATTTCTTAAGGCACTAAGTGCCCTCATTTAATTCACTAAATATGCATGGCTCATGGAAATAATGGTTTTATTTGCTAAATAGTAAATTTAAAATGCTGCTTTTTATACATAACCTGAATAAAATACCCACACAATTGTAGCTTTAAAACATGTGTGACAATGTTACATAAATATAAGATTACGTATTTACGTAATACTTCTCGTACTTAGGTACTTCTACTTTACTCGTACGTACTTCTCGTATGTATTTACATACGAGAAGATTAATTTTAAGTAAATGATTACTACAGTAGATAATAATCATCTATCAGTAACCCCGTAGGATAAGAGCTTGCATTTTTGTAAAAGAAAATTTACACCTATTTAATGTGAGATACACAAAATTTCCAAGAAAAGCTAAAAATAAATATAAGGTTCTAACTACCAAAGTATCAAAAACGGCTCTCTACAATAGAAGCATATATAATATGGCAACTAAAATATATAACCACTTACCAGATGCGGTTAAAGATCACAATGTTTTATGCTTTAAATCAGAAATAAGAAAACATCTAGTAAATAAATGTTATTACAGTGTTGACGAATTCTTGAATGATACGATGATATTTTGACATAATTTCTTACGTTCTTATTTTTTATTTAATTTGTATTATTAATTTATTTAGATTATAATCAATATAAATGTATTTATGACATAGAATAAATTATTTTTTTAGAATTATGTTTGATATGAAAGTAGATATTAAAAATGTAATAATCCCTACTAATATTATAAATGTGAAAGTAACTCTGTCTGTCTGTCTGTCTGTCTGCTACTTATTCACGCCTAAACAACTGAACAGATCTTTATGAAATTGGGCACACAGATAGTTTTGAACTCGAGAAAGGACATAGGCTGCTTTTTATCGAAAAAAATGGGTTGAAAGCGTTAAAATCGGGCATAAATGTTTGTATGGAAGTTCGTTTTTGACAAAGTCCCATATTGACAAGTCCGTCAAGGGGTACGATAGACTTACATAAAACCTTATCTAAATAATAAAACATAAAAAAACATTGATTTCGAGTCGACAACATATATACGTAAAATTCGGATTGTCGCGTATTTTGATAAATTCTAATGTAAACATGTATGACATGACAGTAGTGTGACATAACAGTAGCCGTAATGGCCGCCCGGATGCCATTCTGAATTCATTCAAAAATGATACGTATAAATTTGTAACTATCAATTATCATAAAAATAGATGTGATTCAAATTGATTTTAATTTAATTTATGAATTTATGAAATATTTCAATAATAAAAAAGCATCCGTTGCGCGCTGCGGCCGCGCAGCTTGCGACCTAATGTAAAATCGCTCTTATGGTACGGCCAGACTTGATAGCGAAGATTCGTGTTCGCGTTGTCACGATAAAAGTTCATGTTCGATTTATGACGAAGTGCTTGGCCACATTAAAAAATAAACTTCACTGCGTCGCGATAGTCAAGAACGTCGCGATAATTAATTCATTCATAATTTTGTATGAATTGTAATGCGCGCGACGTGTAGCCAACCGCACGAACTTTGTCGCGACAAAACTCTTTGATGTGTTGCAATTTACCGACAGCGGCGCGAAGAGCATTCGTATTCGCGAAGATGATTCGCGATAGGGCGAAAACTTTGGCCAGACGTGTCGCGACAACGCAAATCTTCGCGTTATCGCGATAGTGTGGTCCCAGCATTAGAGTACAGGGATTCCCAATTGATAACAGTTTTCATAAATACTAATTTTAGTATTATTCTTTTAATAACCAGCTCATTTTTAAATATTATTTAGTATCGGAAATGCAAAGCTTTCGCCCGCCTGGGAATCAATGTGTAACAAAGTTTATATGAAATTAATAGAGGTTTAACCTCTATCAGGTAAAAGTACAAATAATTTGGATTTACCTTGCCGACAAATTCAAACTTTAATGTAATGAACCACAAACAAGGCTTAATAAAGATAAACTATAAACACACCTGAGCACCGCTTATATGTTAGTAGAACCAAAATTAGTTTACGTATCATTGATACTGTCATTAGATTTTTAGTTTTAGTTAGATGCTTTAGGAGGCACGGGTAAAACGTTTTTTAATAAATTTACTATTAGCGAAAAATATAAGATCTGATAGAAAAATAGCCGTGGCGTCGTCCAGCGTTGCGCCCACACTTTTAAAAAGCGGTCATAATGCCTGCCTATTCGCCTTTGAGTGTCCACTCAAGATTTGTAGCAACGATTTCTCTAACATTTTTAATATTTCAAATCAAAGGAATACTGGAAATTCAATGCGGGATTGTTATTTGACTATTTGGGATGAAGATTCTGTAGATACAGCTATCGAGATCGAAGACATTATCCAACAAATTTTTTGGATTCCTTCAACCCGTCTCCCGGTACTCCTCCACACAAACTTTTTTTTTAATAAAAATACGCTTTCTACACTCAATAAAATAGAAAATTTCTACAATTTCAATTTGTACAATAGCCCCACACTAGGATTTTTTTCTGTGTCGTGGGTACCATGGACACACAAGACGTATATAGAAACACCCAGACCCAGAACATGAATCTATTCAGATTCCTGTCTGGCCGGGAATTGAACCGGGTGTGGTAGCTGCTCCGCAACGTGGGTCGTCAAGGTTGTCAAATTAATGTTAAAAGTAGGTTCACCTATATGTAATGTTACTCAGAAATTTTAAAGGACCAAAATTACTTAAAATAGTATTTTTCAATTCATAAAAGTTAAAATCCATCTTTATAATCGATGCGCTTTGGTTTAAATGTGGAGGCGTTGTTTGAAAAGATGTATTCCGACATTGTTAATGTGACTACTAAGACTATAAATTAGTTCAAAAAAGGGGTTTACGATATTCTGATTCGTCTTATTTTCATAACATTTTACATAACAATATGCACCTACCCACAAATACACACTTAAAATTCGTTTTTTTCACTCTGTGTTTGTCCGGGTAACCCTTGACCGGCTAAACCGATTTTTACGGGTTTTTTACTATAGAAAATGTTACGGAACAACATGTAGACTACTTTTATCGTAGAATTCCCACTGAGTGGAGATTTGCGCGGGAAAAACTTTGCGATACATTGATTTGCACGCGGGCGTAGCCGCGGGTACAGCTAGTATTAAATATTTTATAAAATTATTAAAAATCAGTTGAAACAATATTTGTAAATACCATCGCTCAATGTACCTGTATTTATGCAATAAAATACTGATTACTGATTACTGAGCATAGGTAATTAGTAAGTAAGTAGTTAGGCCGCTTGATTAATACTAACCTACTAAATTTGTAAAGAAATGGTTTTATTGAAACCGAAGCCAAAAGCTGGCGTAAGAACTTATTAAGTACGCCTCTTCTCTCCTAATAAAACTCATCACAAATACGTTATCCTGAAGATTAAGATGGTCGCATACTCAAAGATGTAAATCATTCGGCATCCATATTCCTCCATCGAAACGCAAGAAGTTTCATCCATCATCCATCCATACATTAGCCCTTAAAAGTCCACTGCTGGACATAGACCTCCCCTTAATGACGCCTCTCCAACCGGTCCTGTGCCTTCTGGACCGATAACCGATGGGGAAGGAAGGTCCTCGAGTGGCGACCACGTTTAGGCAAAAAGAGCACAGGTCGCCCCTCCATCAGGACCGACGTCCTGAAGAAGACAGCGAGAAACCGTTGGATTCAGAAGACAAGAAGCTTACTTCAGTAGAAACAGCAATAGCTGTAGTACATATCTCCCAAGTCGAAAAAACCTATTTCTAATTTGCAAATTGTCCCATATCGCGTTAAAAGTAAAAAGTATACCGAAGAACTTAAATACCCATGCGTACTCAGTCCCAACATTTAAATTCGATGTTGACTGTACCAAAACGTTTTAGAAACACAAACAATGTTTCGCGAACCCTCGCCAAATACGTTTACTTCGATTTCGTATACTGTCAACAAAAGTTTAACATAACTTTTATTTACACTGACAACACCGTTATGGATAAAATAAAAGCACCTGTGTTACCTAACGGTCAATATCTACGCTGAATATTTATTTCCAGTAATAGATAAATATATATATGCCTATACTAGTACACCCGGCGAACTTAGTTCCGCTTAAAAGTCAAATTTCTAAAACTAGCACTCTTTCTCCACTATATTATACATAAAAACCTTCCTCTTGAATCAATCTACCTATTAAAAAAAAAACTGCATTAAAATCCGTAATGTAGTTTTAAAGATTTATGCGTACATACGGACAGACAGCGATAAGCGACTTTGTTTTCGTACTTCGATCGGAGAGGTACTACTGCCGCACTTATTTCAAGCGTGAAGCAGTTTTTTCGTTTCTATGGAGGTTGTTTGCCAGCAAACTTATATATAAGGCGACCATCTTAGTCCTGTCACTGCCACCCATGGATATCTATAATTAATGCCTTATAAGATCAGAGTTTTCGTCCCTGTAGTTCCGGGATTAGAATAGGGCTACGGAAGCCCTGCCTGTCGTGAGAAGTGACTAAAAGGGGCTTCCGGGGTTGCGGGCGGCTAGAGTGGGAGCCCGAACCGCTCGGTCAGGCGACCCAGGGAAGGACGCCGGTATGTGCACATACCGTCGTAAAGACTAAATGGAGCGGTGAGCCCAGCCGACCATCTGGGACCAGCCTGACGGGGCAACGCGCTCAGAAGATTCCGGTTTCGTTCCTTTGGATATCACGGAGTACTGTTTGTAGTGCCGAGGATGGCCACTGGGGGGTTTTAGTGCGGTAAAGATCCCACATAACCCTGCGACGCTCCCACGACGTCGGGAACCTTTTAAAGGTTTCCCCCTCAAGAACAAAAACTTAAAAAAAGATCCGAGTGTTATCGCAGATTGGACACAGATGCGTTGCCACCCAGAGGACTAAATTGGAACGCCTCAGATAAGTATGTCACCCTTGCTAAACTCTTCAGATCAGAACACATACTTTTTCTTAATAACAACACTGTTATTATTAAGAGAAAGTATATGTAGGAGTGCTTCCGGAGACAAACCACAAAGAATCCTACTACCTGTGTTTATTTCTGTGTTAAAAATTAATAATCACTGTTTTACGGTGAAGTTTACGGAAACCATCGCGAGAAAACCGACATACTCGAGAGTTCTTTAAAAAAAATGAGAAATCTACCAATTCGTACTTGGCCAGCGAGGTGGACCATGGGCCTCTCAATTTGAGAGAAGATCCGTGTCTAGCAGTGGTACAAAAATGGGTTGACGATGAAGCTGTGGTATAAACTAGGAAATCAATTTTCCATCTCAACTTCTCTTACATTTTACAACATAATATCATTTCAAAGACTATTAAATAGATTTTAAAATAAATCACAAATTTTAAAATAAATCTGTTAGTGCTCATTCACTCGTTTAACCCATATGGCGCCTCTGTACCTGATTGGGTACAGTGAAACAATTGAAGGTAGTTGTATTTCTTTTTACTTATTGCTGCTGTTTCTACTCGTTGTAGTAGGCAATTGGAACAGTGCTTCTAATTAATCACAGTTTATGCCGATACATTTTTGAAATCTGTATCTGTGAGGCTTTTAACATCGAACTATTATTGCGCATAGAGGTAAGTAATCAATAAAATTATTTTTAAAGTTTAGCGTAAAGAAAATGCTATATTTTATATATTGTTTTTATAGTGCAAATACCTTTTTTCAAATGAAATACTAAATAGTTGTTTTGTTTCATATATTTACATTGTAATTGAGCATGGAATCATACTGTACCTAATTGAGTACAGCGGCCGAATCCATATAACGATTATTCGTCTTTTGTTTCAGATTTGTGTTATGTGTGATGTGTTAGTTCGAAGCGATTTAGCGTCTATGACCATTACAGCAGGTTAGAGGAAGCAGTTAACGCTGTTTTAGAACATAGTGACAATAATTGCGATTACGACTTTGTTGTTATACCGCCAGCACCCAGCGTTGTCACAGATGAGGAACGAGATGCCGAAGAACATATGGTTTTTGTGGTCTTACCACATAAAGTGCCTGGCAATATTGAAGTATTTAAACCTGCTAAAGACATTGATTAAAGTGATGATGATGATAGCAGCGACGATGAACCATTGTCTAAAAAGCCAAAGTGTTAGTGCGCTAGAAAGATCATAGCGTATGTACAATGGCGACAAATTATGACTCCGTTGAACCTTTAGGAAGTGTTTCGCTTTACAGTTGGTGCCATATGCGTCGTGAAAAAGTTGATATCAACATACCAAAACGATTTCAAACATACAATAGAAATTTGGGCGGTTTGGATGAGTTTGATTTGTTTACCTTTTTTTCTTGTTTACGAGGGGGAAACCTTCAAAAGGTGCCCGACGTCATAGGAGCGACGCGGGTTATGTGGGATTCATACCGCACTAAAACCCTACCGGTGGCCATCTCATCATTGCGTAAAAGGACTGCGGGATCTCCAACTGAACACAGCCGGAGTGCTCCGAGCGCGATGCTCCTTTCGGGCTCTTCTCTGGTGGGCGTGAAACGCTCACTGCACCTTCTGGTCTTTACGGACGCATTCAACTACACATGCCGCCATCCGGCCAGGCGAACCTGGGAAGGCCAGGTTCGCTTGGCCGGGCGTTTCAAACTTCCACTCCTCCCGGCAGCAACCCAGAAAGCCCCTTTTAGTCGCCTCTTACGACAGGCAGAGAATACCGTAGCCCTATTATTCCCGGAACTGCAGGGACAGGGTTTTGTTTACCTATATGCTTGATATGGCTAATGCTAATGGCTAATGCTAATGCCTGGCGTCCGCATGTAATAAGTCACAGTGATGGCATGGATCAGCTTATGTTTCGAAGTTCCATTGCAAGGTTTTATTTACACCAGAAAACTCAACATAAGGCTCGACCTTCTTCTTTGGTACCAGGATTGCCTCAAGATTATCTCCAGAAGATTAAAAAACCATTAAAATGTGTTGTATGATATTCATGAGAACTTTGGCAATGTAAAAAATATCTAAAAACATTGTGTGTAGAAAAAAGTTGTTTGGAAATATTTTACACATAATACGCCACTGTACTCAATTGAGTACACCCCCTTAAAACGGACCCAAATTGTAATTTTTGTTTTATTTGTTGATTTATTGTCTATTTTATGTCTATGCAGTAATAAAATAAACATTTCGTATTAATATTTTTTTTAGTTTTATTTTGGCGGCAAATGGGTTAAGAGCCATTTTGTCCGAATCGTCCCAATATGAGGTTCTGTGTAAAATGAACTTAATTTAGACGAGTTATTTGGAAAATGTTTGCCCGCTCCTTGCTCCACCAGTTCCGAACAAAGCGTTCCTTTAGCGACGATGTGTACACACGGAATATTTTATTGGACGTTTTCTTCTATTTACTGCTCACAACTATTTATTCGTCGCAACGGTCGAAATTTGACCATAATTTAAATTATAAAAGTAAACATATTGCCTAAAGTAGCACCAATATTTCTCTAGTTTAAATAAATTGTAATGTTTTTCAAAATATTTTAAACGCACCCGTTAAAGATCAAAAGAGGTTTATTAACTTAGCTGTATTTAAAAGCGATAGCGGGTATTTTGACAAAGACATCTGACATTTTTACGTTATGTATTTTCATAGTTTGAATTGAAGACATTGAAATAAAACATTGAATGTTTTATTTCAATGTCTTACTATGAAAACACAATTATTTTTAATTAATTCTACGACAATTTTGATGCAGCTTTTTTGTTTAATTTAATGTTTACCTACAGTAAATACGCCCGTATTTTTCCAACTGGATCCAAACAAAGGGAAATTGCAAGCAATTTAAATGCATGCGTCTTAGCTGTAGCAAATAATCTATTATAATTATCTAAAGTAGTTCAGTATCGAATTGGAAGTAAATTTCTTAAAATAAAATACTTATTCCAAAGGTAAGTATTTCAGGCACTCTTTATTAAATAAACGCTTTTTACAGTCATAGCCCCACACTAGTATTTTCTTCTGTGTCATTAGTCCTATGGACACACACAAATACAAAAACGTTACAAACACACAGACTCAGAACGAAACTCAAAATTCAACATTCAATACCTGTCTGACCGGGGATCGAACCTGGAACCCACTGCGTGTCAGACTCGGGTACAGCTTCACCACGCGGATCGTCAATTTTTATTGAGGAGTATTTGTTTATTTATTAGTTAATTGTCTTAGCCCATACATTTCATTGCTGGGTACGATTCCTCCGTCCCTATAGTTCCAGGATCGTAAGAGGCGACTAAAAGTTAGAGTAGTTGGCAATATGAAGTTGTTACAGATCTTCATAACTGACAGTGGTATTTACCTTTAGGTGACGTGCGAGTTCAGTCTACTGGCTACTTCAATCTTATGAAAAATATGTTTTCATTAAAGGATGTAGTAAAAACTCAAACGATACATTCCAACTTAGTTTTCATCAGTAACAAAGCAAATGTAATCCGCGGATTGGACTACAATCATAATTGCATAATTTCAGATATTTATGAGCGCGGAGGCCACATATCGGACTTAATATATAAACCGCAAAATTATCTTCTGTACACGATATAGACAGCTGTCATCCGGAAATAAAAACAAAACTCAATTTTCATGACAATCCCAATGAGGAAAACGTTCCGACCATTTCAAGGGACTGCTTGAGTGATGGTTGACCCTATTAGGAGTTGGGTAACTTAGGGTGAACCAGCGTACCCTGAGCTTCACTCCCCTGTGGGCTTCAGTTAGTTAAAATGGATGACAGAGGGGTACGAATATGAGAGAGGAGAGGTCAACATGTCGGAATAGTGTGTATTAACCGCTCGAACTAACAAGACTAATATGATGGGAACAGCTAACTCGATTCATCAGTGTCAAATAAATAATATTGACTTACGCTGCGATGTAAGTTTTGAGTATGTGTCATAAGGACAATATGTGAAATCTATAAGTACGTATATATGTTTAAGGTAAACTTCCAATTGAAATCAGAAATTTGTCAATTACTAAATTTAAATCATTTATTAAGATCAAGCTTAGTCGTAAAGCATATTATAAAATTTCTGACAATACAGAAGATAAAACAGCTTGGGACTGAACAATACGTTTCCATAAAATTAATTACGTCTACGAATGTCAAGTTGTAGCGTATCCTGTCAAATATGCTTCTTGTACAGCCAAATATAAGTCAAAATTCTGGAGCTAACTGTTATAACCCATGTAAAAATAATATGGCAAAAAATATACAAAAAAAAGAGAAACCCACTGAGTTTCTTGCCGGATCTTCTCAGTTGAGGTCATGTTCCGATCCGGTGGTAGTGTAAAAAAAATGTTACTGACAATTTGTAAGCGCCCCCGTAGGCCTATGCCAAGTAAAGGCATTTCATTTCATTTCATAGGTAAAAATTTATAACAATATAACACAAATTAGTATAAGTTAAAATGTCTGTATAAGTTATATTTATTTGTGTTATAAACACTATTCATATGTTGTAGACACACAACATAAAGATACAAATTAACAAAATATAACTATAAAATTATCAAATAATATTGAGATACACAAGTTTTTTAATAATATAAAATTTAGTTGGCAAACGAGTGTGGCATTCACCTAATGTTAAATAGTTACTGCCTCATATGGACATAAGCAATTTCATATAGATCCCATACTCATGGAAAAATTAAAAACATTTTCAAATAAACACTTAATATAGATCCCATACTTATGGAAAAAAATACAAAACATTTTCGAATAAACACTTACGTAAACATCGAACAAAGAAAGTAAACAAATATTATATTTAATCTGAATATTATCCACGCAATATTTTTAGCCCCACGCTCCAACCAAGCCCCAGGTGCCCCAATTGAAATCGTAACAAATTAAAACAATGGCCATATTTGTTTTCTGTAGATTTATAAGCGCTAATCTCTTAACGCTATACAAATGTGTTAAATATTTACCTACAAACACGTTTATACATATATTGTATGTGAAAATGTAGACTCCAATTTTTGAGCTCCGTGTACATTGTACTCCGTGAACATACATAACTGATACAGAATGTAAATATGTTATGGGGGCAGTTATCGGAAAGCAAAGTCGAAATTATATTCAGAACCGGAATCGGATAAAAAAATCGAAGGCAGAAAAAAGTGTATATATATTTTTTTGAAGGGAAACTTCTTTATCGGGGTTGTTGAAGTGAAACTTCTTTATCGGGGTTGGAAAAAATTTAGTGTAACATTTTTTCGTTACGCGCCATCTTTTTTTTCCGTTACGCGCCATCTTTTTCTTATGCCTACCACGCGTGATATTAGATAGATTATTATAGATTAGATTATTAGATAAAGTTTAATAAAAGCCTTTTATTAAACTTTATCTAATTTAACTTTATTTAACCAATTTCTGTAAAGTTGCATATAGTAAATTATTTTTTGAAAAATAACGCCATAAAGAAGTTTCACTTCTTACGAGTGTACGCTAGTACACGCACACATTTTTTTTTATTTGCATTCTGTTTGTCTGTGTAAAATCGCAATAAAACTAAACTAAAGAATTTATGTTATAACATTGAAAATACATTTAACGCCCACATCTTGCGGTAACAGTTCCTTGTTATTTCATTGAAATCTTCGTATCACCTGTGTAATAACTGCCTTCCTGTAGGTCCCGGGGATATAGAAAACGGTCGACACTTTAGATTGTCATGGGCAGTTACACAACATTTTGGGGCTATCTAATATACTTTTGGAATACAGATTCTAATTACCTTAAGCCACGTACGATCCGCCCGAATGTCCTCTCTCTTCCAGGATCCTGGCAAGGCTCCACGCGGTCCACCGAACACGTGCACACACACCAGCGATTAAGTTGAAGGCTTCACTTTAATCCACACACATTTAGTACACAAATAAAATTATATCTACACAATTAACACGAATAATTAAAGGTACACACGATTTTTTACGAGCTGGTTACCGACGCCGACGCTCACACCGCCATACTGCTTTCCGGAGCATAGCGAGGGATACTACCCTCCGATTAAACAGAACACTCATAGCATTTGAAATAATGTACAACCCAGACAGAAAATTTAAAATGATTCGGTGATTCGGTCGAAATATCACCTTTGTCAAAAGTTATTAACCGTAAACAAGTTGGCGCCATTTTTTTTTTCTAAACCATAATGCCAAAAAATTGCTCTATAATGCATTTTAAAAACATATAAAGTATAAAGTATAACAATTGCTTCACTAAAACAATTAATTATGAATTAAAACTATTAATTAATTTATTACATGATAAAAACCGGTAATTAATTATTCGTAATTAAAAAAAAAATTACGCGCCAATTCAGTTTTAGCGCCAACTTCTTTACGGTAAGTTATAACAATATTGGGAAGTTATTTTTCTAGCATTGTGTTACATGGTTTAGGTGCTAACTAGAGTATATATGTTTTTCAAAAGTCGTTGAAGGTAATTTCCACTAAATGTATGACAACTATGACAAGTCACATTATTATGGGTGCGTTCCATTAGACGTTCACAAAGCTCACGCTCACGACCGCAGTTTTTCCTGTTCCATTAGCTTGTGAGCTTTACTGACGTATTCTCTACTGGAACGATCACTTCGGTGCACCTTGCTAGATGGGTCGTCGTGAGCGTCGCGTGGGCGTAAGTCATGACGTCATGAGTGACGTTTTCATCGCGACCACAACGACCGCGGTCGTCTTGTGGAACGACGTTTTGGGCGTTTGGAGCTTTGTGAGCGTCATCTGGAACGCGCGCTAAATGGTTTCGGTCGCAAGGCATAGATAATAAATAAATCTGCGCATTACATAATAATTAAGACTCGCGAAGCAACTTGCAATGGCCAACTTAATTTTCAGGTAATGGACGCAAGCCTTTATGTTTGGTAAAAGGAAACCCGTGTTCAGAACTGAAATAAATATAGGTTGAAGAGATTGGCTCTTTTTTTATCCTATTATAGTACCAGACGAGCTCACAATCCTCTTGGTAAGTGGTCACTGCCGCTCGTGGACGTCTATACTCAAATTCATATATATTCTAGGAACTCATCCTATGGACAGTAATTTGGATGCAGATTTTATTTTTAATTTGGCATTCTGTTTCTTTTTAAATTTAAGTTATTGTTTTGTTTTAACATATAATTATGGTAATTTATATTATATTAATTTAATTTTAATTATTTCATATTTTGTCATATTCAAATTAATAAATTTACCAGAGACATGTGAAAAAAAAATCATATATTATGAACACGGGATCTATCTCATGTCACCAGTCAATCACAGATGCAATGTTACTTCTGAGGCCTAAGAGTGTCCTTTATTTTAAGTTATTATAATCACCGTTATTTTTATATTATTATTTCAACATTAATGACTATTATTATAAAATACTAGCCTTTGCCCGCGGCTTCGCTCGCGTGGAATTTAGTCTGCCACATAAAGTTTGCAAGGTGGTAGAGCAATGGTTCAACCAGGGAGGCATCACAGCCGCACCTATTTCTACCGTGAAGCAGTTCTTGTGTTTCATTAGAAGGGTGTGCCTGCCGGCTCACTTTTATATGAAGCGATCATCATAGTCCTCGGGAGTAGCAACGCATCTGTGATTTACTTCAGATTGAACCCTTGCCCTACTTCCTAAGGCGATTAACATACGGTACCGCTCACTGCCACGGTAGGCGGTGAAGCGAATCTCATGTTGTATTGGGGTCTAATAAATCCGTTGATTTTCCTCACAAACGTACACCGACTGGCCGCGTGGTCCAGCGGTATTCTCATCACCACCGTTTCTCCGAACGGTGAACGCGAACGACAGTGCGGGGGGTCGGCGCCTCACACACGGGCTGGCGCATAACCGCGCGGATTATCGTTGAAGCAAAAATGCATTTCGATGTCGAAAAGTTTATTTTGATGATCGGTCCATCCGCGCGTACAGGTGCGTAAACCGCCTTACCGCGCGGGGCACCGCTATTCGCGGCGGTGCGCGATGCCATGTGTTAATCGCCTAAATCAGTGTGTTCAAATCTCAAATCACAGGCACATATATTAATTTGAATTAGTTTTGTCGGCAACAGATATTAATGCTTACTCTGAAATTAAAAGTTTTAAGAAAGGGTCTCAAAACCCGTGACGGTTACCAACGCGCAGTTGGCTAGCGTGGTCAACTACGACCTAAACTACTGCTAATCTGACATATATGCCGAGTTGTGTTACATTAAAAGGTCGATGACTATTGAATAACATATTTAACCTTTCCGCTGTTTCATTCTCATTGACTTTTTTTCTTTTTTGTCGAGGGAGAAACCTTCAAAAGGTACGCCGTGGGAGCGACGCAGGGTCATCTGGGATTCTTATAGCACCAGGACTCCGGGATCTTCAAAGGAACGCAACTGGAGTCCTCTGAGTGCATTGCCCCATCGGGCTCCTCCCAAGTGAGCGGTGGGGCCCACCACTCCATCTGGTCTTGCGACCACACATGCTGACGTCTTTCCCGAAGTTGCTGACTGGGTGTTTGGAGCTCTCCGTCTAGCCGCCCGCAACCCCGAAAGCTCCCTTTTATTTGCCTCTTACCACAGACAGGGGATACCGTAGCTTTATTCCCGGAACTGCAGAGACGTCATTGACCTTTCACATTTTGCTCCGTGTTTTATAATCATTCAAATATTAATATCATACAACTTCGTTATATACGGCGGCATCGCACGGCGCGTACTGCCGGTCAATCAATTGACTACGCAATATGTTATACTCGTAATATCTTCTAAACTACTTATCCAATTTACATGATGTAAAAGGCAGATTCAATCTTTATTAGATGCTTGATTTTTTGAAATCATTTATTTTGATAAGGATTAATATTAAGTTTGTATAAAACCCATGGAAACATCAACTTGATATTTTTAAAATTTTCAAAGTATAAAAAGAGTTATTGTGGGTTATACATAAAATATAGACATATGCTGTCGCGGACTTTTATTTAGATCTATGTGAGACAAACAATCCCACGGTACATTATATTTGGATATCTCCAACGGTTTAGGCAGCGTACGCGAAGATAGCTCTCAGAGCACAACTTTTTTTCCGACTAACCTGATATTTCTCGTTATATTATAACGTTATAAAAAAAATCATTACAAATTATAGCCCATGTGTTATTCTGATGTATAACCTATACTACTGTAAAATTTCAACCTAATCCGTTCAGTAGTTTTTGCGTGAAAGAATAACAAATACACATACATCCTCACAAACTTTCGCATTTATAATATTAGTAGGATAGGTAGCTAATAAGTATTGACTTTGTTTACTGAAAAAAAATTTTTAGTTTCTTTTTTTTATATATTATTTTAATTTCATTTGTTATTAAGTGTAATTGGTGTATGACCGATCTTTGTAACAATAAATAAAACAAATAAATAAAATAAAATATGAATGTAAACCTACTCCCAAACCCTTCTATCAAGATCTGCTTGACGTCAGAAATAGAAACTAAGCCTTAATTGGCCATACTGTCATGAGATCATTTGAACATTTTGAAATCTGTCATTAAGCTGAAGTAACGAACACGGATGCCCCCTATCTCTAAATTAGATTTGACTCAAAAGACACCAGCTACTGCAGATTTAAGTTTTTTTTTATGTAACTGAAGTAGCAAACGAGCATGCAGTCCATCTGATGGTAAGTGGCCACTGCCGCCCATAGACATCTGTAATCAACTACATACAGAACATGGGTTCCATCTGAAGTCAACCACAGATGCGTTGCTACTCCCGAGGACTACGATGGTCGCCTCTTGTGAAAGTATGCCGGCAACCACACCCTTCCATCGAAACGGAAGAAATGCTTCACGCTAGAAATAGGTGTAGCGGTGATACTTCCCTGGTCGAACTACACTGGTTCTACCTTGAAATTGCATGTGCAATGAATTGGTAGTGCTTTGCATTCTGGTTAGAAGGATATTGTAAATCAGACACACTTATCCGTAGCAACTTAGTCCTCAGGAGCATCAACGTGTGTGTCCAATCTCAATTTTTTTCTGTGGTTGATGACATCTGACTGCAACCGCCTATCAGATGAATGACGAGTTTCCATTTAAAAAGGTGGTTCCTGCCATCATAGAAATTTTATATTTAAATAGCCTAATCAGACATCGGCTACAGATATATCCCAGTTCATGCAACGATTATTATAATGTGATATATCTCCTTATAAACTTTGAAAAACCAAACAGCTGCGCTTACGTTTTAGGAGAAGGAAAAAAATTAGCATAATAAGGATAAAATATATTTTCCATAAACCAATAATAACCGATAGTTTAATAAAAACGTGTGTATACACCCTGCCGGATGCAAACTATGGGTTCCGGAGGCCAGAGGAATAGCAATATGATTTTAGGATATTACTATAAAAACGTATTATGATTATATGTACGGCAACAGCATGTTAGAGTATATCGGATGTGTTTCACCCTGACATAGGAGCTGCAACTGATTTATAAATAGTTATACCCCGAAATTACGCAATAGGCGGGACTGAGTGATAACCGCGTAAGTTGGAGCCACGTAGGTCGATTTAGCGTAAGTCGGAGTATAAGAAATTCGTAACACAAAATAAATTGTAGTACACGGGCATTAGTAAGAGTTTCTCATAATTGCTCTGTGGTGACCTCCCGCAACTTATCAAGATATGGCGCTACCAGTATTCTGAAACACGCTATCGAAGATTTCTCAATACCCCGCATATATACTGTCGGAGCACGGCCGCTCCCCAGGCATGATCACGTAGCCTGGCCATATACCTCTCTTTGCCAAAGCTCAAACCAATCATTGCTTACGTTATCGCGCATGGCTGCAAAATTTTGTGCTAGGGAAGACTGAAAACAAATCAAAATGTGTGGGCGAAATATTTTAGCTAACATAATAAACTTGAACTTAAGTCGCTGGACAATAGCTTGAGAGCACAAAGTCTATATATAATCGATAAACGAGTAGGTAATTATAATAAATAAAAGTTGAATCCACGTGACATAAAAATCGCGTAACTCCGGGTTCGCGTAAGTCGAGATAGTGTAAGTCGAGGCATTTATTTGTATCTGAGGCATCTGTAAACATCATACAGATCTGAAGTCAATCACAGATTCGTCGCTACTCCCGAGGACTAAGATGGTCGCTTCATATAAAAGTGTGCTGGCAACCACACCCCTTCTATAACGCAAAAATTGCTTTACGCTAGAAGCAGGTGTGTGTGTTTTTTTTAACATATTGTAAAAATCTAGCTTACTAGCTACTCGCTCGCGGTAAGACATCTACCCACATCCAGGCAATGGTTTAACCGGAATACATTTTACTTGGATCTTTATTGGTTTTTCATTTGTTTCCTTTGTACTTTATGTTTATGATATTAGAGTATCCGCGGAGTAAAACGCTAATGTGATTGGTGGTAAAAAGATACATGTTCTGTTTTTATATTTTATCTTTATGAAATTGAAGTAGCGAAGCTCTCAGTTTATTTTATTGTAAGTGGTCACCGCTGTCTGTGGATATGTTATTTTGCTAATATTATTAAAGAGAATGTTTGGATGGTCGTTTATTACACTTTGCCGTAAAAACTACTTTTTGGATTTGACTGAAATTTGACTAAAAGATAGTTTACAAACCAGGATAACACTAAATGATAGGTACTTATTGCCGCGGGAAAAGCGAGGTAAGTTTAAACATTATTAAATACCTCCCTGTTTTTGTACAGCCGAGACGGTCGTAAAAACCAGACGGTGCGGTGAGCTTAGCCGTTCACCTGGGTGGAGTCCGATGGGGCAACGTGCTCGAAGGACCCTGGTTGCTTTCCTTTTGAGATCCCGGAGAACTCTTTGCAGTGCTGAGGATGGTTACCGAGGGGGTTAGTGTGGTAAAAATCACACATAATTAGGCGTCGCTCCCACGACATTAGGTAATTTACGAGTGTCCCCTGGAAACAAAAAAATGCGAAGTTTGACGAAGGAGTCGTATCACGGAACATTCAAGAGTAAAGCAAAATTGACAAAAAAACGTCTGCCAGAACAATACACATAAGTATTTCTGTACTACTACAGTTTAAATCTTATGATAGGACGCAGCAATAACCACGACAAATTCTGTTTAAAATAAAAAAAAACAATGACATTGTAACCAAAACAGCATAGGCAATATTTAATGATATTGTCATTATCTGCAAATTAACATCTGCTGCATAGGGATTTTACTCTGAATGACAAGTTTAAATAGAATTGGATATACCAATTGGCACATTTATACTAGCCGATTAATCAGTAAGAGTGGGCAAAATACGCTTATTATAACCGTTAATTTGTAACCAGTGATAGTTAACGAGAATCGGAGATTCGAATTGCAGACACGTATTACTGATGTTTCGGAAATGAAGTGCATATTAAAAATTAATTATTCGTTTTTCAACGAAAATAAAACATTGCGAAGAAACTTACATGATTAAGGTCTCTTAAAGTATCTCAAAAGTTTTTAAATTTAAATTTTACGCTTGTTATTCTATTTTTAAACGTAACTACTTACTAAAGAAATAAAGCTTCAAAAAATAATTTTCCTAGTTTATATAACTTCACAAAGTTTCATAGAATCAAACAAAGAAGACTCTGGGGTCTCCAAAGGATCGCTACTCCTCCTTTGAGCGCGTTGCCCCACCGGGCTCCTCCAAGATGGGCGGCTGGGCACACCGTTCCGTCTAGTATTAAGGACGGTTTTTTTTGCGCAGGAGCGACGCAGGGTTATGTGGGATTTTTACCGCACTAAAACCACCTGGTGGCCGTCCTCGGCGCTGAAAAGGAGGACTCCGGGATCTCGAAACGACTTCAACCTTTGAGCGCGTTGCCCCATCGGGCTCCTCCCAGATGGGCGGCTGGGCCCACCGCTCCGTCTAGTCTTTACGATGGTATGCGACCACACATACCGCCGTCCTTCCCGGGATTGCCTGACCAAACGGTTCAAGCTCCCACTCTAGCCGTCTGCAACCCCGGAAGCCCCTTTTAGTCGCCTCTTACGACAGGCAGGGGACACCGTAGCCCTATTCTGACCCCGAGGCTACAGGAACAGGGATATGATCTACGTACATTAGTTACAAGTCAAAGTGTACTAGGAGTCTAGTCAGGACCCACTACACCTATTCCTTTCTCATAACAGTCGTGTTAAGAACTGTTTGAACACTAACACGTGTTTGATGTTGTGTGTAATCTTAACATGAGACGAACCAATTCTCATGGGTAACAATGAATGATCGACCTCAAGCATGACTTTAATCCTGTTTAAGGCTATTAAAGATGTCCTTGGGCGCCAGTGTCCACGTGCTTTTATCTGATTGAACTAGCAAACAAGCATGCAGTCAACCTGATGGTAAGTGGTCACTGCCTCCCATGGATATCTGTACCAACTTCATACAGAACATGGGGTTCTATCTGAAGTCAATCACAGATGCATTGCTACTCCCGAGGACTATGAGGGTCACCTCATATAAAAGTGTGCCGGCAACCACACCCTTGCATCGAAACGCAAGAAATGCTTCACGCGTTGGCGTTGGTACTTCGTCGATCAAACTACACTGGTTCTACGACCTGTAAAACCATCAAGTTTATTTGTTTGCTACTTCTATGAAATAACTCTTACGAAAAATATTTAGATTAAAAAAATCGCAGTACATAATGTTCACAAAGTAAATCCTAGCAAAGCCAACGAACCGCAAGCCACCTTATAACGCAATAGCCGTCACCGAGCGGAATAAACGAAACTTTAATATTTAACATAACACACAGAACTAACTGCAAAATTTAATAAGCCCACGCCATCTGGCGGAAGCGGCGTGTACGGCGAAATTCATAAAACGCTTAATACTTAGACAACGGTTACACGGTCATTCTAGCGTCAGTTCAGTCCATCAGTATGGTATGACAAGAGAATTGTTTAACACTCGGATTGTTAGACTGGTCTGGACTGATAAAAGTTAAATAATACAAGTAAAGGTAAAAAGTTAAGTAAAACAATAAAATGGTGTTTTGTTATATTACAACGTAAGAAAATTTAGATTTAAAGCACTGTATGTTTTTCTAATAAAATAAAATAAAAATAAAATAATTAAAATAATATTCGTCAGTCCGTTTTGATTGAAAACTGATATTGGAAATAAACAAACTTGAGGCTACTGTTGATGAATTAAAAATAAAATAAACGGATCGCGATCAAATTTTAGAATAAAGCTGAATAAAATTATAATCCATACGATTTCAAGGCTGTTGCGGTTTTTGTTGAAACGGCTGTGTCGTAATGCGTTCTATATAGAAATGGCTATATCGTAATTATATCAATCTGTTATCAGTCTGGACTGATCGTCTAACCGTGTCAATTTTCCATCAATCTCACATCAGTCGAAACATGAATGGAATGAAGGACTGAACTGACGCAAGAATTACCGTGTAACTGATGTCTTACTGCCGCTGCCGTCTGTACAAGTCTTTATGGCCCAGCGTCGGGACAGAATTCAGAATTAGAATTGGCCCAATTTGCCCTCTTTATTGCGACGTCCGCTTTCGGAGGGTTAGGTTACTTTACGGCCGTATTTCGCGACAGATATTTTTATTTAATTCTCGCGATAATGTGTGTGATTTTGGGTAATGTTCCGTGTAATTATGTAGGGTTATTGCGGACGGATTTTTCAGACAAAAATATTTGCGTGGAGGTACAACCCATTAATATGGAGACTAGTAACTTATAACATGCCTACCAATGAACATAAATACTGGTACTAAAGTGCATCTACACATACTATTAACCAACATAGAACTACCTTTACAAGTATAGCATGTAGATATCAGAGTTGCAAGTGTTGTCCACTCTTTATTTTCCCACTGCTGGGAACAGGACTTCTCTCAGATTGAGAGAGTTTTTAGGCCATAGTCCACCACGCTGGCCAAGTGCGAATTGGTGGACTTCACACACCTCCGAGAACTTTTTTTTAAAGAACTCTCGGGTGTGTAGGTTTCCTCACGATATTTTCCTTCACCGAAAAGCAGCGATAATTAATTTCTAATACGCACATAAATCGGTGGTGCGTGCCTGGGTTTGAACCTCGGACCTCCCGACTGAGAGGGCTAGCTTCAACCATTAGGATATCACTTCTCTACATTACGATTCTTTGGACAAAAATATTTGCGTACTGTCTACTAAATATAAGTACATAATAAGTAAATTAAGTATTAATACGTAATAGAACAAATGTTTTTCGACCAGGAAGGTTTTCGACCAGGACCACAATATTTCTACCGCGCAGTAGTTCAATGGCAGTGTGGTGGCCGACTCAGTTTCACATGAGGCGATCTTTTTCGTCCTCGGTAGTAGCAACACAACTGTGATTCATATCATCGGTGGAAAGGAAATAATGCTAAAACGCCAAAATAGCACTTGTGGTTCGCATCAACCCATTATTGGCCCACTGCTGGGCACGGGTTTTCTCCCAGAATGAGAGAGTTTAGGCCATAGTCCACCGCGCTAGCCAAGTGTGAATTGGTGGACTTGTGGTTAGTGAGGTTTGTAGTCTTTTTTATAGAACAAAATTCATGTCACCTTTATTTTTGGTGCGATCATGTCCGGTAGTATGAACTCCCAACAACAAGACATAGTTAGTAGATATAATGCGACATGCGGTACTAGTCGCCAGTCGCAACGACCAAAATTCGACCGTAATTCAACTCAAAAACTAAACTTCATATTGTCCAAAGTATTTCCCAAATTCAATTTTTATTAATTTTCAAGTTATTTAATACACCGGAAAGGTAAAAAGAGGTTTAAGTGACAAAGATGAATTTAAAATCACTAACGGGTATTTTGACAAAGACATCTGACATTTTTGACGTTCTGTGATTTCATATGTTGAATGTTTCATTTCGTTAATTGTTTATGTGTTTATGACAAAAGCACGTTAGTGTGTGTAATGTTACTAGTTTCGTTTTTAGTTGATTTTTTATATATGTTCTATGCGTTATTTGAAAAAATATTAACATTCCGCACTCCTTCTCTACGTCAACTATAACCGTGCAAAATTTCATACTCCTCCGTCCGCGGCAAGTTACTAAAAAATGCACCACAAGTTTTTGCTACACGTATTAATATATAGATTACGCGATAGATATAATGACCACTTACTATCAAGTGGACCGTGTGTTCAGTTTCTACTCAAAAACTCATTTGCTAAATCAACTTAATAACATATTAAGTAAATAATAAATCGTCCTAGACCTTCCTAGCTTATAAGGATCTACCACAAGTAATATACTTTTATAGAACCCGAGCAGCCATTTTCCGTAACAAGACCGGCGGAGGGCAAAAAATTTAATAATGATACGTAGCAAAAAGACAATATTCATATGTCTCTCGGATTTATTCTTTTATCCCCGATATGAGGTTTGCAAACGGTAAAGTTTTATATGGTAACCGTAAAATGTAGGATTGGGATTACGTATAGCAATGCTAAATTCGTAATAAAACTGCGAAGTAAAACTGACTACATTAAACTGGTGGTTTTCAAAGTGTGGTTCGTTATCCTGTTGGGGGTCGAGCCTCAATAAGGTCACGAAGTCACAAAAAGTCGAAAAGTAATATATGAAACAATTTATTTTAAAATTTAATTGCATTTTTTAGTAAGATAATGTTTTGGTGACCTTTGGATAGAAAATAATAGAAAATATCTAATAGCACCTAATTCTTCTTCTTTATAAAAATGAATGTTTTGTCTGTATGTCCTCTAGAGAATCGTAAACTATTCATTTGATCATGTGATGATCTTTAGCAAAGTTGTTATTCATGAGCTTGTGAAGGTTTCTGATTTTTTTTTGTGATGGCGTAGCACGTGACGGAGCGGGCACCATACACAGTCTGACACAGAGTGTGTTCTGAGTTCGATTTCTGACCAGACAGATAACTGCATGATGAACTTAGATTTCTGTTCAGCATCTGGGTATTTGTGTATTGGTATGGCCATGGCTCCGACGACACAAGAGAAAATCCTTGTTCGGGCTATGGGTGTAGAAAGTGTTATAATAATAATAATAGTGTTATAAAAAAATATAAAACATAAATTACAGCGGACGGTGGAGAGTGTCGAAGTACGTATACCAAGCGGGTCGCAAAATATTTTCACATTCTATGGGGGTCATGCCATGAAAAAATTGAGGAACACTGCATTCAAGGTTAGCTTTTCCCCGCTGCGTCCGATTGAGTTATGTTTACCAAAATAAAAAGTACCCTCTGTTTTAATTCACGCCATAAACGAATTGTGCGTCATATTACTTATTATTATTTTCTAAGTATTTTATTTAAATAATTTTATGTTTGGTAATTAATAATTGATAATAATAATAATTCTTAATTAATAATGGTTAATAAGAATAAGAATAATATAAATAATAATTAAGGTTATATAATTGATTAAATTTGGCGCAATATTAGAATAGGATTTTGTTAAATTTAGTTTCATATTAATAAGTATCATATTATATTGTAAGACGTGGTCGCCTATAATTGGAACGACATATAATAAGGACATATTTAAATATTTTTTCATATAAAATGTAATGTGTACGTTCAGTTGGCAATCCTAATAAATAAATAAATAAATAAATAAATTATAAATTAATAATTGCAGTGGTCTATTAACTAACTTTTAATTGGCACGCACATTATTATGATCTAATATATAAAATTCTCATGTCACAGTTTTTGTTGCCAAACTCCTCCGAAACGGCTTGACCGATTTTTACCAAATTTTATATGCTTATTCAGTAGGTCTGAGAATCGGACAACATCTATTTTTCATACCCCTTAAGGGTTGTCCACCCTTAACATTTTTTTAATTTTTTTATATGACAAAACAACGTTTGTCGGGACAGCTAGTGATAAATAAAATCATCAAAATCATCCCTTCCTCCTTTCTATATGATTACAGCCGCCATATTCAAAAACACCTTGAATACTCAGTGAAATCCAATGTCCAGCCATTTGGACCGAGACGTGCCAAACAAATAGACATACATACATTCATACATACGCGCGAAAAACATTACATCCCTTCTGACTCAGTCGGACGAAACGGGTGTTATATTGGCGCAAATTCGATAAACCTATTATGTCATTACACTTAAAATGTTTTACGATTGCAATCAAGATTTGCAATAAAATCTATTTCTCCCCAATACAAAGTACCTCTGAATGTAGTAAAAGGTTTATTAGTTTTGGAGTTCCGTTGGATATTTAAAGCAATAAAGATACTGATGAAGAGGCTGTAGAATGAGTTTGGCTCAACTGGAGAAGTACCACCTTTTTTTGACGGGAAGGAAACCTTCAACAGGTACGTACCTTCAACAAATCCTACATAACCCGGAGTTTCTCCCAAGGCTCCGGGCCTTGGGAGAAACTCCGGGTTATGTAGGATTTTTACCCACTAAACCTCCTCGTTGGCCCCTCTCAGCGCTTGCAGCTGGGAGCTTCAATGGAACGCACCGGTGCCTCCTAGCGCGGCACTCCTCAAGGAAGGAAGGAAGGGGAAAACCTTTTTTTTTTTCTTGATATCGAGGGGGAAACCTTCGAAAGGTACCCGACGCCGTGGGAGCAACGCCGAGTTATGTGGTATTTTTACCTCACTAAAACCCCACCAGTGGCCATCCTCGGCTCTGTGTGGAGGACACCGGGATCTCCAACGGACCGCTGCCGGTGTCCTCCGAGCACGATGCCCTCTTCGGGCTCTTCCCAGTGAGCATTGTACTCAGTGCGCCTCCCTGGTGTTTACGATAGCATGTGGCCACACATGCCGTCGTCCTACACGGGGTCGCTTGGCAGGACGGTTCGAGATCCCACTCTTACCGCCCGCGACCCCGGAAGTCCCTTTTAGTCGCCTCTTACGACAGGCAGGGGATACCGTAGCCCTATTCTGATCCCGGAACTACAGGGATAAGGGGAAGTACCATCTGCACACCTATTTCTAGTGTGAAGCTGTTCTTGCGTTTGGTTGAAAGAGTGAGGTTGCCAGATCACTTTCACATGAAGCGACAAACTTAGTACTCGTAGGTAGCAACGCATCTGCGACATATAAATCGCCTGTTTCATATGAAGTTTATTACAAACGTCCATAAGCAGTGGCCACATAATCTCTTAAACTCATCACGTCAAACAAAGCCTAGGCGCAATACTTTTAGAGTTAAATATCCAAAGAGTAAAAACGGAACTCAGTTACTAAGCTTGGCTGTCCGTCTGTGCGCCTGTCGGTCACCAAGCTGTGTCTAATAAACCGAGATAGTTAATTTTTAGCACTTTAATAGATCTTTTTAGTATAAAGTACCCCGTCAAATATCATGAGAATTAACTACTACGAGTTCTCGCGTTTTTGCTCGCTTTGTTTGAGTCAGAAGTATTGTTTTTAGTTCATACTAATATTAAAAAGGCGAAAGTTTGTTAGTTTGTATGTTTGTTACTTCTTCACGTCTAAACTGCTGGAGCGATTTTCATAAAATCTGGTAGGGAGTTAGCTGACACTCTGGATTAACATACAGGCTATTTTACCGTAAATATCTTACTCCAACGAGACAATCGAAACATCGATTATTGAAGTGAAACTTCTTTAGGCGCATAAAATTTTTACAGATGAAACGTCACGCCGGTATGCAACGGAAGTGTCGGAAAAGAGAGAGAGAGTGATCGAGACCGATTGAGAGAGAGTAAGACAGGGCGAACGTAGCATGAGCAACTAGCCGTGGAGTGAGAGTAGGGAGCAAGCGAGTGAGAAAGATTGAGAGAAAAAGTGAGACAGAGCGAACGTCGTATCATGCCTTTTTCCCTTCCTCTTAATCTTGGAAATTTAAAGTTTTAGATTTGTATAAATATAAACAAGATTTATAAATTAGTTCGCCAAAGAAGTTTCACTTCTGACATGTGTACTTTGTACGCACGCATGTTTTTTTTTTTAATACGGGCGAAGCTGCGGGGTTCAGCTAGTATAACACAAACTATGTGTGTGGCAAATTTCAGCGAAATCCGACCGTTAGTTTTTGCTTGAAAGGGCTACAAACACATACATACTCATTATCACTACATAGAAAAAGACAACGTCGCTTCGCGCTGTCTTTCACTATGTATGCTCAGATCTTTAAAACTACGCTACGGATTTTAATGCAGTTTTGTTTTTCAATAGAGTGGTTCAAAGGGAAGGTTTTAATGCATAATATGTGGATGAACACTGATAATTTAAGATTTTTTAATTTTAGGCGGAATGACGTTCGCCGGGTCAGCTAGTTAATAATATTAATAAGATAATAATAAGAATTATAATGATAAAATTTATGTGCATCTGCCGAGAACCAATAAGATATAATGAATCCGATCCGACTGCGGATGTCGCAATAAAAAACGTGAGATGAAAATTGAACTAATTCCAATTTTGAATTCTGCCCGGCTCTGGTCATAAAGGCGTTTGCTGAGGGGAGCGACAGCCTGAGCGTTTTATGAATTTCAGTGACCGTTGAACCTCCAGATGGCGTCACTGTCGAGCCTTTAATACTTCATATATATTAATTTTAAGAAGCAAACGATTATATAGTTAACCTGATAATTGGCCATGGACATCTGCAATGAAACCAAAAAAAGATCATTCCAACCTAAAGGTGGTAGAACCAATGTTCGACCGGGGAAGTATGTGCCACCGCCACATCTATTTCTAGCGTGATACATTTCTTGCGTTTCGAGGGAAGGGTGTGGTTTCCGGTACACTTTTATATGAGGCGACCATCATGGTCTTCGGGAGTAGCAACGCATCTGTGATCGACTTCTGATAGAACCCATGTTCTGTATGAAGTTGATTACATATATCCATGGGTGTATTTATATTTCTTCCAATTTTTTGATTTTTAAAATTCTAAGACCCTATAGTAAAAATGTTCTACTGACCAAAACTAAAAAATATTTTTTTGACACCCAACATTTCTGAAAATATTTTACGCTATTTTCACGGCTGTTTTTACACAAAATTTAATCATTCTCCAATCCAAAAATCCGATTTCCCATTGAATTTTAAGTACTTAACTCTAATACCTATTCAGCTCCCGGCTTTTACAATTCAATTTGTTCAAACACTACTGTCGAGATAGTTGGGAATCGAACACGGATTGAAAATAACATTTTAGATTCGCAAAGAGCTGAATTAATCTGTGTTTGCGCGACGTTCGATCACACTTTTCCATTAGATTCTTTCAGTGACACACAGTTTTGACCTATCTGCACTACTGGCTCGAAGTGTGAGTTCGTGACCGTAGCACACGTTTGACTTAGTATTTAGTAAACATAGAAATCCGTTTAACTAAATTGAGATGAGATAGAGCAGTGATAGCCTAATGGTTGAAACTTGCACTACGATCGAGAGGTCCAAGGTTCAAACCAAGACACTCACGAACGATTGTTCTAAAATTATGTGCGTATTAAAAAAATAATTAGCACTGGTTTTCGGTGAAGGAAAACATCGCGAGGAAACCTACACACTCGAGAGATCTCTAAAAAGATCTTTAAGTGTGTGAAGTCCACCAATTCGCACTTGGATAGCGCGAAAGACTATGACTAAACTCTCTGATTCTGAGAGAAGACCCGTGCCCAGCAGTTGGACAATAATGGGTCGATGAGAGGAAATTGAGATGAAAATTATTAATTTGACAAGCTTTAAGTTTTTCAATAATTATACTTATTTCAATAACAAGTCGATAATCTTTGAACCAAAAAAAATATAGTAGCATGAAACCTATAACACACATTCATTTTGTTATACTCATAATAAAACTGTGAAGGCATTATTTATTTGATTTTGTTGAGATTTATTGCTATTTCTGAGAACATTTATTATATCATTATATTATTATTATTATTATTATTATAACATATAATTTATTCACAAAAAGCTTACCAACTTTAAAAAAAAACAACAGATTAATATAATATAAATTTAATTACAGGTACCGGCATTGGTGTAATAAATATACATTTAATATAGAATATATTTTTTTTTTCATGTAATATGGAAGTAACAAACGCATGTAGACCACTTAATTCAGTTTACTAGGTTAAAGCTTCGGTTGGCCCTGTCCAGAATAGGGCTACGGTATCCCCTGCCTGACGTAAGAGGCGACTAAAAGGCTTTCGGGGTTGCAGGCGGCTACAGTGGGAGCTCAAACCGTCCAGCCAAGCGACCCCAGGAAGGACGGTGGCATGTGTGAACGCACGCCGCCGTAAATGACAGAAGGTGCGGTGAGTGTACGGTCGGAGTACGGAGTCAGTTACTTTAGAAGGTTTTCCCCTCGTAAAGAAAATGTTAAAATTTCGGTAGCTAGGTCTAGGGAAGTGATTACTGCACCTGTTAGACGGCTGTGATCAACCACAGATAATATTAGAATCCTGACTAAGATCGTCCACAAATACACTGCTACCATTACCAATTAGGTTGGAAATCCACTGATAAGTATGATTCCCTTCAAATCAGAAAACAGAAACCCTTAACACTGCTATAATAAAGGAGAAATATTTGTACGTAGCCGGTCGAAGTGGCGAGATTAGGGGAGGCTGGCTGAGGGTGAGGATGGCTGATTAATAATTCAAATTTAATTTATTAATTCGAATATATTAAATTTAATTTATTAATTCGAATTTGATAAATTTAATTTAATGATTCAAATTTAGAGCAAACAATTTAATTTAATTAGTATTACTAAAATTCGTAGGTGGTAGAACCAGTGTAGTTCACCCGGGGAAATACTACCGTCACACCTATTTCTAGCGTGAAGCAGTTCTTGTGTTTCGATGGAAGGGTGTGGTTGCCGGCACACTTTTATATCAGGCGACCATCTTAGTCCTCGGGAGTAGCACCGCATCTGTGATTTACTCGTAGATAGAACTTCAAGTTCTATATGAAGTTGTTTATGAGTCCATGGCCGGCAGTGACCACTTACCATCAGGTAGACTGTATGCTCGTTTGCTACTTCAATCTTATAAAAAGAAAACAACGACAATTCAACCTTAGAATAAACTCTAAGGTGCACTTAAGTTTAAGATCGTGTGCGACGCCCCCCGGTCGAAACTCCCAAGACTCAGATCGATTGGCACTCGAGCGAATCTATTTTCAGATAGACGCTCGCCTTCCCGGCTCCTGAAAGATTGTTTTCGTGTGACACGTTAAGTGAACTCCTCTTCAAACAAAACGTCAATCGAAAATTTTATTTAAGCTCTACATTTCGCTGCAAGTGGCTCAAGGCTTTAGTTTTTGAGTAGACTTTTAAAGTACTTGATTATAAGTAACCTACATTTTATGTACACCTGTGTTCACGTTTGCGTAGTACTACTACTGATTTAAATATGAAGAGAAGCGAAAAAACATTACCTATATATAAGGTCTTCCTATAAGGCGAATTTATAGAATTTTAATGCTTCAATAAAATAGACTAAAAAAAAATAATAAACACGCTTTCTACACCCATAGCCCCACACTCTTTTCACGATTTTCTCCTGGGTACCAAGGACACACACAGACGAATACACAAAAACCCAGACCCAGAACATGAATCTAAACTCATCATTCAGATACCTGTCTGAGCGGGAATCGGACCCGGTACCCATTGCGTGTCAGACTGATATGGTAACCGCTCTGCCACGCGGGTCGTCAATATCAATAAAGAATATTTTTTTATATAAATGTATTCTAAAACTTTCTACTGAGCAATGTTATCTAATTATCATGGCCGTAAAAAGTTATCGAAATTTAGCATTAAATTTAGCAAGGTAATGCCGCCAGTGTTTTGGGAACCATGCCTCACACGGCAGTTTCACTTGGCTTGTTTTATTTATAATTTATTATAGTATAGATAATAAGTTCCTTGTTGTTATTTATTTATAAGTTTAGTTTTTATTTAGTGTAGTTTATGTTATTTAATTTTATTAACTTTCTCTGTTGTATTTATATAAATAATACTTAATAATCGAAGTTCATCATGTAGATATCTATATATGTCTATCTAGCCAAGGATTGAACCCGGAACCCATTTCATGTTTAGTGACAGCTCCGTTACGCAGGTCGTCATAGTCGATTAAATCACTATGCAAATAATTCGACCATTATTTTATCCTGCCTACTTTATCAAAACAAAAGAATATTTATTTTGGAAAACCAATGTTTCCTATAAAGAACTTCCTACTCGTATAAACCCTTAAAAGCACATTATGATGATATTTTAGAGAATTCGAGCTCACGTCAAATTGAGATGACAGAGGATCGAGAATTGACTCCTTCTGGTATTGTTGTTATGGTAAGCGTATTAGGTCCATTACGTTATCTCTAGCTGTAAATAAAATCACGTTCCATAAATCAAATAAATTAAAATATTTATATCATAATTTCAAAACACCTCCGGTTGCGAGCCGCAAGGAACTATCCGATCAGTGACCCTGGAAAGAACATTATGGAAAGAACGTATGTGTAGTTACATAGCCGGAGTCTTTTTTTTGTTCTCGAGGGGGAAACCTTCAAAAGGTACCGGAGTCTAACGGAGAACAAGTATAGATGACTCCAGTTAATTTCCTTTGGCGATTCTGGAGTACACTTCGAAGCACCAAGTTTGGCCTAGGTTTCCTAGGTGGTAGAACCAGTGTAGTTCGACCGGGGAAGTACCACCGCCAAACCTATTTCTAACGTGAAGCATTTCGTGGCTTTCGATAGAAGAGTGTGGTTGCCGGCACACTTTCACATGAGGCGACCATCATAGTCCTCGGGAGTAGCAACTCATCTGTGATTGACTTCAGATGGAACCCATTTTCTGTATGTAGTTGATTACAGATGTCCATGGGCGGCAGTGACCACTTACCATCAGGTGGACTGCATGCAAGTTTGCTACTTCAGTGACGTTAAAAAAAATTAGTCACCGAGTTTTATTGCAATAAAAGTCTCATATAATTCGGCGTCACTCCCATAGCGGTTACCTTTAAAGGTTTCCCCATCGAACAAAAGAACAAGGCCCACTCCTCCGCACAAACTCCAACTCCAACAGTACCAAATGCGTTAACATTACCGAGATATCACATCGGCTGCCATATCTATTTCTGAGGCATTTCGCTCCGTTGCCTCTGTATTTTCGGATCAAACTAATTTTGTGCTTTGTTGACTTCTGTTATATTTTCATTTCTATTTTTTGTGCGTGCGGTGCAAAGATAAGGATATGTGCTTACTGCCTCAGATTTGTCAGTACCGTCACAGGATTTAAAGTCATTCTCATACGTGGATATATCTGCTTGGATTGATAATGAAAGAAACTGTTATTATATGTGTGTTCGTATATTTAACAACTTGCCAGATTCTCTAAAAGACTTGCCACTTCTACGATTTAAAAAAATGCTTTATGAGTTTCTAATCCTACATCGATTTTATTCACTTCAAGATTTTTTTAATTGCAATAATGTAATAATATAATAAAATATTTTTAATCGAGCTCAGATAATGTTACGTTTGTGATGACGCCACGTAATAGATGTTAGTATTCCTAATATGACACTTTCATATGATATTGTACGAAACTGAACTGTGTGTAATTAAATTAGGTATCTGAATTTGACATAGATTTCATTGATTGACATAGTATTTTTTTATATTAATTAAATATTGTAATAATTTGATTCTATTAATAATTTCTCTGATTATGTAATAATAATGATAATAACATTTTAAAAGGCGATTAACAGCAACATAGGTACGGTACTACGAGCAACATGTACTTCAAACTGTCATAAAACACTATACCGATCTGAAACAGTTGGTTCCGGTTTCAATCCTCGGGCAGACAGACAGCCATTCTGAACCAAGATCCAACACTTCATGCAAGATCCAAGTTCCGTGGCCGTCCTCGGCGCTTAAAAGAGGACTCCGGGATCTCCAAAGGATCGCAACCGGAATCCTCTGAGCGCGTTGCCTCATCAGGCTCCTCCCAGGACGGCTCGGCCCACCGCTCCGCCTAGTCTTTATACGGTATGCGACTACACATACCGCCGTCCTTCCCAGGATCTGGCTGGACGGTTCAAGCTCCCACTCTAGCCGCCCGCAATCCCGGAAGCCTTCTGATCCCGGAACTACAAGGACGAAGATCCTAGTCCCAACGAATACACTCACATTCACTCTGTTCTGATTGTCTGATTCTGTATTTGTCTTTGTGTGTGTCTATGGCATGAATATAAAGAATATCCTAATGTGAATCTACGGGTATACAAAGGGTTATCGTTACAGAAAGCATTAATTGAGCAAAAATCTATGCGAAATCATCAATGCGATTCGAACGTCCCATTTATCTGAACCCCATACCCGTATTCGAACCACGTACGGACCCCAACAAATCTAAACGGCCGAACATTAGAATTAAAATTCCGTATGCGAAGCTTTTACCTATTGTCTACACAAAATACTTTAATTATGTCGCTCGTTTCTGTTCTTTGTTTTGGTGTAAGTTTATAAGCGGAGCGGATTGTTTTGTGAGTGTGGTATGTGCGTGAGTGGCATTTTCAATTTGAACAAGCGTTCCTGAACCCATATATATTTTTTTTCTATACGATATCATTGCTAGTAAGTTGAATACGATTTTGTTTTTATAAAACTGAAGTAACAATCTAGCACGCTCTACCCGATGGTTCCTGGTCACTCCCACTCATGAACATAAAGAGGTCACCTCAATTTCCGCAACGTCAAAATACCTCCCGTATTATTTTATTGAGTGGTTGAAAAAATCAGCATCTTAGTACAATTGCAATCAGCAAGGCATTAATACGCACACCCACAGTGTCGCCACATTTAATCCTAATGTTAACTATCTTTATGCTGTTCCTGTATTATCGGTATCACGCAAATGTATTTCATATCAATTATCTTTAAAAAGAGCAGTGATAGCCTAATGGTTGAAACTTGCCCTCTCGATCGGGAGGTCCGAGGTTCAAACCCAGGCACGCACCTCTGATTCATGTGCGTATTATAAATTAATTATCACTGCTTTTCGGTGAAGGAAAACATCGTGAGGAAACCTACACACCCGAGAGTTCTTTAAAAAAAAAAAGTTCTCGGAGGTGTGTGAAGTCCACCAATTCGCACTTGGCCAGCACGGTGGACTATGGCCTAAACTATCTCATACTGAGAGAAGACCCGTGCCCAGCAGTGGGCCAATAATGGGTTGACGACGATCTTTAAAAAGTTTAACAAACATAAACTAACTGTTACATAAGCTGATTCAGCTAGTGTTGTGTGTGGTACAAACGGTGGTACATAAGACTTGCGCCACGCCTATCGCTTATGCCTCACCCCACACGCAGCATGTAAGCGGTAAACACGTTTGTTTAAGTACATAGAACAATACTGCCGTTGTATATCTCCACGGATGTTCAAACAAAATTAATGGCGGACTACACGCGCTGAATTTTAATTGGTGTAAATTGCGTCCATGAATGATGACGACAGTTATCAAATTTGACCTCGTTATTGTAATTTAGGGACCAAATGCAAAAGTTAGGGTCTAATTGAGTTCCGATCTCGTTTACGTGGAACGAGGAGGTAATAAAGGTACATTGTGTCTTCATATAATTATGCAGTACTCAAACGTGAAATAATGTGAAATTTACATTTTGTGGAAATGACAAAATTGTGTTTGTATTTTGCCAAAATTCTTGTAGTGCGCGGTTATTAAAGAGTTTATATTGCTCCTTTTCGAGCATGAAGTTGACACTTTTTATTCGTTAGACGATAGAGTAAGTTATTAGGAGTAGTTTCAAGAACATTTTAACGCATATTTCCCAAATTTGGAGTTCTATCGCTTGTATCCTCGCTGTGCGTTACTTATATACAATTTCAATATTACCTATTTAAACGCTGAGTAGAATTTATATTAATTTGCTTTTAAAACAAAAAAAATATTTAACAAACAATAATAAGGCTAACCGGTTTTACAGAGCTGTTAGGATTAACGCGCCACAATAGCTATGAAATCTCTCGACGAATATTTGTAAAGTATACAGCTCGCTTTTTATATGCAGCGACCATCTTACTACTCGGAAGTAGCAACGCATCTTTGACTGCTGACTGTGACATGCTTACAGCTGTCCATGGGTGGCATTGTCCAATTAACATTAGGTCGACTGCATGCTTGTTAGGTACTTGTAAATTATAAAAAAAACCGTGCGGCACTCCAGGACTGACGCGGTAAAGCTATTGTATAACATTGTCTATCAACTTATGTAATTATAATTATTTATTAATGCAGTATTATTTTATATTAATTCAACTTTTTCTTCTATACTATGTACTTTCTAACAAACAGCTAATTTCCGAGCAGCTCGTCTCGGTCCGTGCGAGCTTTGTAGGTACTGTCGTACCTCAACATACACGTTAAACGAACGCTAGACCGCGCTAAATGGTAGGCGGAGTATTAGGTTTTTTTGTTACGGAATTTCTTGATTTATAAAAAATTAACAATCCACTAACAGGTTTTTCGAATGAAATTAAAAGTATAGTGCTCTTCGGTCGCTCAAGCAGGTGACAGATAAACGGATCTATTATCTTCAATATTTCTAAATAAAAGTCGAAGTCCACTCTCATTCTTAAAATTGCCGTGGCTCAGTAATGGTTTGACGATGAACCATTACATTATTAAGCTTTTACATAAACAAGTAGAAACCTTATAAAAATTCAGTAGCCTGAACCCAGTTACAAGGAAGAAGAAAAGACAAAGTTTTCTTTCAATTATCGCGTAGAGTAAGTCGGAACTCCCGGATAACAGGACTAAGTTAGGATTTAAAAAGATAAGTCGGGAGCCGTTGTACTAAGCTATTTTGTCCGACTTTGTTAACGAATTAACATAACTTAGTCGGGCTGCGGCAGTTGGATTTTTATAGTTTTTAGATGCGATTTTGTTCTATGTAACGAAGGCAACAATCGACCTAGTTTTAGTCGTTTTATTTATGTAATCGATTTATACAGTATACTTAATCCCGTGGCTCCGTTCGCTGTTGTCGTGTTCCCAACTAATGAATATCACATAATTTAATCCAGATTATGTGCAAAAACTATTATGTGCAAAATTTCAATGAAATCTAATCAGTAGTTTTTGTGTAAAAAACTAACAAACAAACACACATCCTTATGAACTGACAATTTTATAATACTGGAATATGAGATAAGATGAACTTTTAACCTGATGAGGTTAGGTCAAAACATTTGCTTTGATGTAACAGTAATAGCAGGCAATGTATTTTATATATTTTTTAAGTAACCGGCATGCAGTCTACCCGATGATCGTCCCTGTAGCTCCGCGATCAGAATAGGACTACGGCATCCCCTGCCTGTCGTAAGAGGCGACTAAAAGGGGCTTCCGGGTTTGCAAACGGTTAGAGTGGGAGCTCGAAGACGGAGCGGTGGGCCCAGCCGCCCATCTGGGAGGAGCCCGATGGGGCAGCACGCTCGGAGGATTCCGGTTGAAGTCGTTTCGAGATCCCGGAGTCCTCCTTTTCAGCGCCGAGGATGGCCACCGGGGGTGTTTTAGTGCGGTAAAAATCCCACATAACCCTGCGTCGCTCCCACGGCGTCGGGAACCTTTTGAAGGTTTCCCCCTCGAGAACAAAAAAAAAGTCTACCCGATGAGCTTTGCCAATCGAATCAACCTTAGATAAGTTTAACTGTGCTACGGGCCGTAAAATGCCTGAGGACTAAATTGAAATGCCTCTGATAAGCATGTCTTCTAACCCGGAAACCGTATGTTTCTTTGCTATATACTAAAAGGGTTAACATCATCTTCATTATTTTTGTAAGATTGAAGTATCAAACGAGCATGCAATCCACCAGATGGTAAGTGGCAACTTTTGCAACTCGACATCTGCATGCAACTTCACACAGAAGAAAACTTCTTTTTGAAGTCAAGTAGATTCGTTGCTACTCCCGAGGATTAAGATAGTCGCCTCTTATAAAAGTGCGCTGGCAACCAAACCCTTCCACCGAAACGCAAGAATTGCTTTACGCTAGAAGTATGACATTACAAAAAATTTTAAACAAAAAATACAACCGACTTCCATGCCACATAAAAGTAAAAAATAATTTAAATACATGTTGGTTTAGAGCAAACACAGTTCTTAGTACATAGTCCCGAAGTCGGCGCTTACCATATTTTGATGGATCATGACGAAACTACATGTATCTTATATGAGCGCCGACTTCGGGACTATGTACTAAGAACTGTGTTTGCTCTAAACCAACATGTATTTAAATTATTTTTTACTTTTATGTGGCATGGAAGTCGGTTGTATTTTTTGTTTAAAATTTTTTTTTTCACGCTTTTCAGTCACGATAAAATCAGTTATGGCTGTTGCTAGTCGTCCGCTAACCGGATGAATAAAATTAATTATTCGTCCGATTTTCGGATGAATAAAATTATGTGCTGACGTCATCATATAAAAATAGACTTCTTTGATACAACCGGTCGGGGGCGCTACCGCGCCCCCTCCCTTAGATTCTGAATTGGAAAAATCTGTTCGAACCTATCCTAACCGAATAAAACAACTTTTTCTGAGTAAACATTTATTTAAAGAATAGACCTATAATTATCAATATTTAAAGTAGAAAAAGTAATATAAACCTTATAACTAAGAGTATAATTCAACTGATACTGATAAAAATAACCCATCCAATTTAAAAAGGTTGGTAGTACTCTTGCATCTTTCAGGTAATTGTATTCAAAGTGGAATTTTTGATCATAATTATATCCTCTCCGAAACTCATTGTTGGTATTGTGAACAACAACATTATGTATACGTAAGCACAATATGGCCGATGCCTACGGTTTAAACTTGAAGGACCCCAGCATTATCAGGGTTGAGGAGTTGAAGGTCAAAATTATCATGTCATATCTTTGCTTAGTAATCTCATTACATATACGTAAGCACCATATGGCCGATGCTTATGGTTTAAACTTGCAGTACCCTGCATCATCAGGGTTGAGGAGTTGAAGGTCAATTTTATTATCATACGTCTTTGCTTTGTAAATATATTTCATATCCATAAGTATCAAATGGCCAACGCCTATGGTTTAAGTCTGAAGTACCCCTGCATCATCAGGGCCGAAGAGTTGAAGGTCAAATTTATCATGTCATATCTTTTCTATGTAATCTCATCGCATGCACGTAAGCAACAGATCCCCAACTTCTATGGCTTGGGCTTACAGTACCCTGCATCATCAGGGTTGAGGAGTTGAAGGTCAACTTTTTTATCATACGTCTTCGCTTTGTAAATATATTACATACCCATAAGCATCAAATGGCCAACGCCTATAGTTTAAGCCTGAAGTACCCCTGCATCATCAGAGTTGAGGAGTTGAAGGTCAAATTTTTCATCTTATATTTTTGCTTAGTAATCTTATCAGATATACGTAGCGATCATGTAGCTAACGCCTATAGTTTAAGCTTGAAGCACCCCAGCATCATCAGGATTGAGGAGTTCAAGGTCCAATTTTCCACCGTATACAACCATTTTTTTAATGTTTTACCTTACATTTTTTTAAATATCATTTTGAATGCGTAAGATTGAAATAGCTAAGTTTTATGGCTTAGGCATTCAATACCCCTGCATCATCAGGATTGAGGAGTTGAAGGTCCAATTTTTCGTCGTATACCTTTGCTTAGCAATGTTATTACAAATCCGTGAGCAACAAATGTCTAACGTTTATGGTTTAAGCCTGCAGTACCCCTGCATCATCAGGGTTGAGGAGTTGAAGGTCAAATTTGTCATCGTACATCTTTGCCTTGCTATCTTATTATATATCCGTAAGCACTAAATGGCCATCACCTACGGCTTGGGCTTACAGCACCCTGCATCATCAGGGTTGAGGAGTTGAAGGTCATTTTTTTTATAATATGTCTTTGCTTAGTATTGTTATAACATACCCATAAGCACCAAATGGTCAACCCCTATGGTTTAGGCTTGAGGCACCCCTGCATCATCAGGATTGAGGAGTTGAAGGTCAAATTTTCATCACATGTCTCTGCTTAGTAGTCTTGTTACATATATGTAAGCACCAAATAGCTAATGTTATAGTTTAGGATAGCTGTAACCCTGCATCATCAGGATCGAAGAGTTGAAGGTCAAATTTTTCGTCAAACTATATAAGCATAGATATATAATACATATTCCAAGTTTCATAAGAATCGATTCGGCAGAAGCCGAGTTATCTCAAATTATCTAAAAAACTTGAGGAGTGGTGGTGGTTTCCACCCCATAACTCAAAGAGTTAAGCATCACAGCATACCCATGTCCAAGAGAAAAAGTTGCGTGACGAAATTTCCTATCAAATGAAAGAAAGAAAATGGAAATCGGTTTATAAACACCCAAGTTATTCAAGATTTTAAGAAACCGACATTTTCCAATTTTCCGGGAAAACCGCCGGAAGGTTTTCATTTTCCTCAATATGGGACTGCCTGTGAAACTAGTCGCATACAATGTCGTATGAATCGTGTCGGTAGGTCGACGATTTCTAGCCATTTCGCCCGAACATACATAAAAAAAAAAAAAAAAAAAAAAAAAAAATATACGTGACGAATAGATAACCTCTTTCCTTTGGGAAGTCGGTTAAAAATAAGTACTTTTTGAAGTACAATTGTACGATTTACTTACTCATAGGTTAAAGTTGCCGAATTCGCAGATGAGTACGAAACCGTGCCCGTGTTCTCGCCGTACTGCGCGAGAAGAGAGCACAGTGGGGGTTTAGGCGGTAAGAGTCCGGCATAACCCAGCTGCTGTCCTGGGCGGCTGTGCACCCATGAGGATTATCAACTATAATAAAAGGTTAAATTTGCCACTAACCATCAGGGCGATTGATGCTCTTTTTATACTTCAATCTTATAAATAAATTCAACTGCATTGCATGTTGCATGTAGACAATGATGGTCGCCTCAAAAACAGTGAGCCGGCAACCACACCCTTCCACAGAAACGCAAGAATTGCTTCACACTAGAAATACCATTACAAAATGAGTACTTTTAGAAGATAGAAAAACAACATACGGGGTTTCCGTAATAACATGTGTAAAACATTAAAATTCACGATCCACACTCAAAAGGGTAACATTCAGCTTCCAAAACTGTTAAATTTAACTACATGCTACATAACTAGCAGAATCAGGGTCTTAATGGGTAATTACATTATCTTTTAGGGTGTTATCGCATTTTAGCGGTTGGCATACGAGGTCTCTAGGTGACTCATTAATCTATTCAATTGTGTAGGTTCAAAGGAATATTCCGGAGTAACATTGCTCCTGGGTTTATAAATAGTTGTGTGCTTAGTTATATATTGTAAATGTTCTGTAAGATCGATTTTTGACGACACATGTGGTTGCCGGCACACTTTTATATGAGGCGACCATCATAGTCCTCTGGAGTAGCGACACATCTGTGATTGATTCCAAATAGAACCCATGTTCTGTATGAAGTTAACTACAGATGTCCATGAGCGGCAGTGACCACTTACCATCAGGTGGACTGCATGCTCGTTTGCTATTTCAATCAAATAAAATAAAACATGTGGTATGGTTTCTTTGCCGGTCCGACAAGCAGTGGGTTCCAGGTTTGATTCCCAGCCAGACATCTAAATGATGAACTAGGATTCGTTTTGAGTAATCGTCAAATAGTGTATAGGACTCCTTCCAACCTGGATTCAGATGGCTCAAGTTTGATCAGAATGGCGTCGGTTAAGGGAGTCGTGTGACCAATAGTGTTTAGTGCGTAGGCATGTAGGTTCTTTCGTGAGTCCCACATAACCGCGGACGGTCACATTTAGGGATTGCAATCCGGCCTCATTTTCAATCGGATTAATCAAACGATTAAAACAGTGTAAAAAAACGATCGATTTCTAACGGTAATTATTTTTGTAATGTGAAATCTTTGTCAAAATATACAATCACCGGATCCGGTGGAGGTCCGGATCCGGTGGTGAATTGGTATCGGTAGCGGTTTGTGTAAATTTGTGCCGGATCCGCCGGATTACCGGATCCGGTTTTCCGGATTGCAATCCCTAGTCACATTGGTATGCATGAGTATTCACCACCACTCTTCCCGAACGGAAGGTAGCCATTTCTCCTTTGTCTGGGCGCAAAAAAAACGTATATAATATGCTTGTATCCTGTCTTTATAGTACTTACAATCAAGGAAGCGGTTTACATAGAGGGCGCTATCCTTTCATACCTACATTAAATAAAATGGCCACAGAACTTAAACGTTTCAGCTTCCTTTTAGCGAGGCCTAGGAACAAATTAAATGAAACGGTTGCCACTAATGTTAACAGCTGTCATTATCATTCGACATTCTCCGCCCTTTAGTCAAGGTTTTCTGTAGTTTTACTCCCAAGCAATAATTTTAATGGTTACCCTCTTTATGAACCATTCATGATTGCTTTTTACCGAGCATCGAGCACAGAGCAGTGACGGCCTAAAAGTTTTTCAAGGAACCAGTGTAGTGAAGTACCACAGCCACACCTATTTCTACCGTGAAGAATGTCTTCCGTTTCGATAGAAGGGTGTGCTTGCCGGCACACTTTTATATGAGGCGACCATCCTAGTCCTCAGTAGTCGCAACGCGTCTGTGATTGACTTCACATGGAACTCATGTTCTGTATAAAGTTAATTACAGATATCCATGGGCGGCCGTGGCAAATTACCATCAGGTGGACTTATGTTCGTTGTAGTCGTGGTGACTATAGGCAAAAAATCCTATTAAGTTTATGCCCAACAGTGGACTTCAAAAAGCTGATGATTAGAACTAAACTATTGCGGGTGCTTGGAATATATTTCACTCAGATGTTTCGTTCGGAGAAGAGAGTTCTGATAAAACAATACCGAGATATCGTGAGGCAAGCTGCATTAGCCATCCAAAGGACTACTTGACGACCACGACAGCTCTTTCAAGAGCGGAACGACTAAGAAGAAAACCTTCTTTTACAGTTTTTAAGGCCCTGAAATTTTCGCTTCTGATGGATGGACACTTGTATTATTATTATTTGTACTGATCTTGGCCGTTGCGTTAATTTTATTGATTCTATTTCGTCAAAAATATCGTAAACTAAATTGGACATTAAAGCTCGGCTACTCCTTAGTATAAAGTAGATACTATTATAGACATGATTTAGAGATATTCGTTTTGAAAAGTATTGCAGCCACCCTTTTCATTCCATGTTCTATGGACGAAGAGCACTTACAAACAGAGGCTAATTTATTATTGCCTGCCCGGATCTGTTGTCTTCGTCACCATTGTATGACCCTTTTGCCACTTTTACTAGCTGAAATATCATTAAACTAGCAAAAGAGCATACAGCCAACCTGGCAATTAGTGGTTACTGCCATCTACGGACATTAGAAGGCAATTTCATATAAAACTCGTTTCATGTCCAATCAGTTACAGAACTTTACAATTCACCACTGAAATTAGTGTATTTTGACCCGAAAATACCTAGTAAAACTCTACTCATTTACCACTATCTATAGATTCTTTCTTCTTAATGCATTTTTTTTGTTTTCGAGGGGGAAACCTTCCAAAGATACCCGACGCCGTGGGAGCGACGCAGGGTTATGTGGGATTTCTACCGCACTAAAACCCCCCCGGTGGCCGTCCACGGCGCTTAAAAGGAGGACTCCGGGATCTGGAAAGTGACCCGGCCAATTATAGGCCAATAGCAATAACCTGCTTGCTCTCAAAGGTAATGGAGCGTGTTATAAACACACAGCTCCTCAGGTACCTCGAGGACCACCAGTTGATCAGCGACCACCAATACGGTTTTCGCAAGGGCCGTTCAACTGGTGATCTTCTGGTATATCTCACACACCGCTGGGCGCAAGCCATTGAGAGCAACGGAGAGGCATTGGCAGTGAGCCTAGATATTGCCAAGGCTTTCGACCGGGTATGGCACAGGGCCCTTCTCGCGAAGCTTCCATCTTACGGTCTCCCCGAGAGGCTGTGCACGTGGACGGTTAGCTTCTTGTCTGAGCGGTACATCAAGGTCGTAGTCGACGGGTGCTGCTCAGACACGAAACCCATTAATGCTGGTGTACCTCAAGGTTCCGTCCTCTCTCCCACACTGTTTATTCTGCATATCAATGACATGTTGCAACAAATCAGCAACATGCATTGCTATGCAGATGACAGCACGGGGGATGTTGCATACACAGGCCGTGCGAACGCCTCTCGGACACTCGTGGAAGAAAGTAGAATCCGACTTGTGTCTGAAATCGAGAACTCTCTGGAGCGAGTCTCGACATGGGGTCGACTTAATCTTATTGAGTTCAACCCCACGAAGACACAAGTCTGCGCGTTTACCGCTAAAAAAACCCCATTTGTTGTAGCGCCAAAGTTTCAGGAAATTCCGCTCACCATTAATAAAAGCTTGGGGATCCTGGGAGTTGACATCTCGTGTGATGTGCAGTACCGGAGTCATTTGGAAGGCAAAGCCAAGTTGGCGTCTAAAAAACTGGGCGTTCTTAACAGAGCCAAGCAGTACTTCACTGGGGGGCATCTTCTTCTGCTTTATAAGGCACAAGTAAGGCCCCACATGGAGTACTGCTCGCATCTCTGGGTTGGAGTGGGTTGGAGGCCACATTACCAACTTATCCCACTTGACTCCGTACAGAAGCGAGCGGTCCGAATCGTCAACGACCCAAGGATCGCCGATCGGTTAGAACCCTTAAGCTTGCGGAGGGACATAGGTTCCCTTTGCGTGTTCTACCGGCTTTATAATGGTGAGTGTTCCGAGGAACTGTTTGATCTGGTGCCCACGTCATCCTTCCTTTATCGCACCACTCGCCGACGGATGAGGTTCCATCCGCATCAACTGGTCTCGTGGCGTTCCTCCACGGTTCGGTTTGCGCGAAAGGTGTAAAAAGAGCTCTCCTCCAAAGCCGGCGATGCATTGGCGATTCCTCTGGTGTTGCAAATGTCCATAGGCGACGGTAACTGCTTTCCATCAGGTGGCCCGACAGCCTTATCGTTAGGTCATAATATAAAAAAAAAAAACGACTTCATCCGGAATCCTCCGAGCGCGCTGCTCCATCGGGCTCCTCCCAGATGGGCGGCTGGGCCTACCGCTCCGTCTAGTCTTTACGACGGTATGCGACCACACATACCGCCGTCCTTCCCGGGATTGCCTGACCGAACGGTTCGAGCTCCCACTCTAGCCGTCTGCAACCCCGGAAGCCCCTTTTAGTCGCCTCTTACGACAGGCAGGGGATACCATTGCCCTATTCTGACCCCGAGGCTACAGGGACGCTTCTTAATGCATAGCGTTACTCAACAGATACTGTGTCCATGTTATTGATGTGTTTATTTATATTAATATAGGCTCACTATGGCGTTGCTTTTCGTATTCTTCTTTGTAATACTTATGGATGTCCATGGGCGGCAGTGATCCTTTACAAACAAAAAAAAACAAACAAAATGCATTTATTTAAAAAAATCCTTATTAACTAGTAGTCGGGGCTTCCTGGTAAGTAGTCAGAGACACTTGTAGTAGGAATGCCTCGCTCTTCCTTAGTTGGTATCTTACTTAGGATTAGACATGAGTATAGAATAATAACACTACATGATACAAAAAAATTAGGTAACATAGCTTAGTGTATGCCATACGGATTTATACAATAATTATCCTTGGGATCCGAAGCTAATGTCCACATACAGAAGTATTATCTAAGTTAAGGTTGTTCGTCTCAAAACTAAAGCGGTTATTTAAGTCTTGTTAGGAGGTTTTCGACATGTGTATAGTTGAGTGTTTGCAACCACTTCATCAGAATCAATTTACAGTTGTAAGAGGTCAAAGGGTAGATCTGCTGTAACCGGTTGATTTTATTGTATAGATATGTTGCTTGTGATAAGTATTGTCGCTGAGCAAAAATGGTTCTTACAGAAAGGGGGGGGGAGCTACAATATAGTTACGTCTTCTATTTAGGAAGGTGCTATCATAGGTTAGTCCCTTATGGAATTTTAAAATTAGGTTTAAAATATAGAGTTTTCTAACAGATAGTAAATTACGAATCGTGTAGAGAGAATCAGTAGGGAACCTGTAGGGCTTGAACACCTGTTTCTAGTGTGAAACAGTTCTTGCGTTTAATGAAAGTGTCGTTGCTGGCTTACACTCACATTTGAATGGGGTGGCAATATTAATCTTCAGGAGTACCAACGGGAGTCACAGATGTCCATGGGCGGCAGTTTCCACTTACCATCAGGTGGATTGCATGATCGTTTGTTACTTCATCTTATAAAAAACAATCAGGTTGACTACATGCTCGTTCGCTATATCAATTAAAAAAAAAAATGTATTAAACTTTTTATTCGTTCATCATGTCTCTGTCGCTAGGCTACTCTTCGCCAGTACCATATGCAGGCACACACGTCCCGCCAAGGCGACATCTGTTGGTAACGGCGTGACATTTGCAGTGACGCGCACGTGATCTAAGTTTTTGGTGAACGGTATTCGGTCCGTTGGTTACTAAAAGCCTTTATAGAGAACTAATACTGCAGAAGATGTAATATAATGTTAGAAAATAATTTAGATTGTTTTAATTTTTTAATGTACCTATATGATAATGAAACTATGCATTTTATAAATAAAAACATTGGCGTAGAAACTAACTACGAATATCACACAGTACTTTAATTATTTTGATTAAATTATTTTTTACTATGTGATAATATTATTAAAGTGATTTTACGTAATATTTATAATATAATTAATAACTAAAATAAATTAAGCATATATTCACTAAAAATACTATTTTTCTAAATAATTATAAATAAAATAAATGCGCCAAATCGCTGCCTCGTGGAAGTGTACCCAAGACACTAGCAGCATACGTTCAATTGTCAAAGTGTTTTATGTATGACAATGAATTTGCAGGCAACCTTATATAAATATTTGGCTCTATATGTGGTAAATTACAAATGAATGTCACCACCTTCAGTGCATACTCATTTGCAAATGACACATGGGTAATATGGTCCCAATGACCAGCACTATATATCCATCTAACTTTTTAGATAAACTTGACCTTCTAATGCACAACTTAACCAAAAACAACAAGAAAAGAATTATTATAACCGGAGACACAAACCTAAACACGCTGAAAACAAACAGACATACCACCTACTTCCTTGACCTGGTAACTAGTTATAACCTAATTATGCACATTAAATCACCAACAAGACAACAATCATGCATTGATCATTTAATTAGTAACATTAAGGACAGTACAATATATATAATGCAACTAGGTTTATCAGATCATAACACGGGACAAATGATACAGTTCTCCACATCTTTGAGTAAAATTCCGCCAAAAATGTTATTCTTTTATAAAAGAGACATGTGCAAAACAAACATCACAAACTTTAAACGGCATCTGAAGTGTCTGTCATTTTCTGAGATGTATGAACAAAACGATATTAATGACGCATTTAAGGCTTTCCATGATTTATTTAGTCTGTTATACAAACTATGTTTTCCTGTAATAAAAAAAAGATTAGTCTGTCATTATCAAACACCAAAATGGATCTCAAAAGGCATAAAAAAAAGTACGAGAACTAAATGCAAACTAAGATTTAATTATTACAAAATTAAATCTCAGAACAGTAAAATAATGTACAAAAAATACACAAAAATTTTGAAAACATGTATTCAAAAAGCAAAAATTAATTATAATATGAAATATATTGCTAACAGCAAGAACGTAGGTAGAGCATCATGGACAATTATCAAAAACGAGTCAGAGAACACGTCAAAAGGACACTTTAACTCGATTCAATATGAAAGTAATACAGTTGAAAACCCATATAGCATAGCAACAATTTTTAATGAGCATTTTATTAATCTAACAACAAACAACAAAATCAAAGACAAAAATATTACAACAACAAAAGGATCAATCCCAACTCGGTCTCTCCAAAGATCATTGTTTTTAACTCCTTGCACAGAAACTGAAATCAAAACAATAATTAAATTGTTAAATAACTCAAACGCTGTTGGATTTGATGAAATTGCAACAAAAATATTAAAAGAGTGTATAAACGAACTCGCCCCACTAATAACGTACTTAGTAAATTTATCTTTTGAACAAGGTTCCTATCCCGAACTACTTAAAAAATCGGTAATAAAGCCGTTATATAAAAAAGGTGACAAAATGAACATAGATAATTATAGACCAATAACATTAATACCAACGCTATCAAAAATCTTTGAAAAATGCATGTACACTAGAATAATAAATTTTTGGTCTAAGAATGCCGTGATTTCGAAGGATCAGAATGGTTTTCAGAAAAATAAATCGACAACGTTAGCCGCATTTAATTTGACCAATGAAATCATAAACAATCTGGACATTAAAAATGAAGTAATAGTAATATTTTTTGATATGTCAAAAGCTTTTGATTTTGTCTGCCACAATACCTTATTGTACAAACTAGAGCAATCTGGTATAAGAGGTCCCGCACTACAATGGTTTTCATCCTATCTATACAATAGATTGCAATGTGTCCAAATTACTAAGATAAATGAAAGACAGGAACTAATTGAATATAGATCATCATATAAAGGTATGTATAGTGGCGTACCTCAAGGAAGTGTTCTTGGACCTCTATTATTTCTCTTATATATAAATGACCTTCCTAAGGTGACACCATATCGTAGTATACTTTTTGCAGATGACATTTCAATTATTTTGACCTCGAAGAATAAATCTGACATTCATAAATTCGAATATGACATTAACAAAACTGTTGAAGGAATAATAAACTGGTTGACATGCAATAATCTAAGTTTAAATTTATCCAAGACGAATTATATTACATTTAAGACTAAAAATAAGCAACATATAAAACTTAACATTCACTACGAAGGGCAGACAATAAAGGAAGTGCAGAACAGTACATTTTTAGGTATAACACTTGACTCCTATCTTACCTGGGCTAATCATGTGGAAAAAGTTTGTAGGAAACTAAACAGATTTCGTTACGTCATTGCTAGACTCCGGCAAACCACATCTATCAAGATTGCACTTACTGCATATCACGGATATGTGGCCTCTAATATTAGATATGGCTTAATATTATGGGGCTCATCATCGCATGCCCACAGAGTTTTTCTGGCTCAAAAAAAATGCATACGTGCAATTTCGGGTATTCCCCCTTATGAGTCCTGTAAGTCACTGTTTCGAGAGCTTAAGATACTAACTTTACCATCCATGTATATCTTAGAAGCATGTGTATTTGTTAAAAAACATACAGAATTATTTAAAACTGCAGACCAGGTCTATGTACGCTGTACAAGGAACACTAAAAGACTTGTTTACGATAAACCAACACGTATTTCATTACTCCAACGTAATGCATATGGAATGTGCGTAAAAATATTTAATAAAATTCCTGTTCACATAAATAAATTACCAGAAAATAAGTTTCGAGTGACATTAAAAAGGTTTTTATTGACATCAGCTTATTATGACATCAACGAATTTATAAACTGTGACATAGATATTTAAAATAATTGTAACCTTATGCTGACAGTTTTGTTTGACTTGACAAAAAATTGTATACCCAAAAAGGGTGGACTGTTGTGGACTAAATTATGATTTGTAACATCATATTGTAAACCAACAGTGAACAATAAATTATTATTATTATTATTATTATAGGGGTACTGCATACAAGACTTCCAAAAACAAACATTCTCCAACGAGTCACACAAAGCCTAATAAATATGGAGTGAAACTGAGCAATCGTGTATCATAACACTGTAGGCCATAAATATTATTGTTGGAGCTATTAGCACTAAAACTTCCAGATATAAAAGCTCTGTCGTCATAAACATCCAGCAGTGCTCGCGATACATCGGAAAAATAAACATTTTTCGGGCGCGCACACATTGGATAAGATGTAGCGTAGTCTAGTTGGCATAAGCTACAGCGATAGTGAAAAATAGGGAATAGTGATAATTTTAAAGAGATAAGAATATGATAAATGAAATAAAAATATGATAAAAAATCTAAAACTAACTTGATTTTATGTAAGACCTAGAATATCATGTGGCATTTCAAAAACATTGTTGATTATTGTTGTTGTAATAAAGCTATCTTAATTATGAGTTTGATAAGAAATAAGCAAGAACTGGCTAAAGATTACTGAGAAAGATCAATTTGTCATCATTTAAAAATCGTTTTATATGATAAAGCTACTAAACTAACATTCATGTATTCTATTATATCTTTAGTGGCCACAGCATCTCACTAATGCCAACTTAAAATTCAATAGGGCGTCAGACAAATCCAAACAGGACATTAGTACCAAAACTATACTGATGACTTGGGAAAAAAAATTATATCACCTAAAATAAATGTATCCAGTGTAATGTATGAAATATCTTTGTCTGCAGGAGTGGCAACGCATCTGCAGTCGGCTTTGGTGAAACACCTGTTTTATATGAGTTAGTTACAAATCCATGGGCAGCACTGACCACTGAGTATCTAGTGGACTGTATGCTCGTGATACTTCAATCGCAGAAATAAAGGTATAGTCGACACGTATGTGCTTTTTAACCCCGCTTTTCTAACCTCACTATATCCCAAGCCTTATCAGCTCCGTATAGGCATCAATTATGAAGCCCCTCGATATCTCTTAAATTTTCGTTTTGTTTATACCCTCACTACCCCACGTGGGATCCCTCAACGATAAACATGTCCGAAAGTTTTTACCGCCGCTTCCGGATTTTACGGAGATCATTTTACGAGGGCTTCTCTTTATTACGGATCATTTATGTATACTTTTATTACGTCATTTTTATACCAAATAGAAGCATTATATTTTCATAATCTGTGATTCCTTTTTATAAATTAGTCCCCGAAAATGTTTCCTTACGCACTAAGGAAAATATAATATTCAACGCCATTTTTACTGCATGTTTTTCAGAATTCTTTGGAAAACTCTCACATATATCTATTTTATTAGTGTCATTAGCCATTCAAATAGCGCATTTACGTTTTATGCCTTGAGATATTCTTTGAATTGGTGTTTGAAAACGTTAACATTCATTATTTTAAGGAAACGTTATAAACTCATACTAATTTATAGTAACTTTGACTGGATTTGGATTTTGTACCAGGTAATAACTGTCATAACTATTTCTAAGAGAATCTAATTTAATCTAATCTAATTTCCTCCATGGTTCGGTTTGCGCGCTTGTTCCTGCCGCGGACGTGCAAGATATGGAATGAGCTTCCTCCTGAGGTATTTCCGGGGCGCTATGACATGGGGTTCTTCAAGAAAGGTGTAAAAAGAGCTCTCCTCCAAAATCGGCGACGTATTGGCCACTCTTCTGGTGTTGCAAATGTCCATAGGCGACGGTGACTGCTTTCCATCAGGTGGCCCGTCAGCCTTATCGTTAGATCTAACAATAAAAAAATAAAAAATGTGTGTGTGTACTAGCGTACACTCGTAAGAAGTGAAACTTCTTTATGATGTTATTTTTCAAAAAATAATTTACTATATGCAACTTTACAGAAATTGGTTAAATAAAGTTAAATTAGATAAAGTTTAATAAAAGGCTTTTATTAAACTTTATCTAATAATCTAATCTATAATAATCTATCTAATATCACGCGTGGTAGGGATAAGAAAAATATGGCGCGTAACGGAAAAAAAAGATGGCGCGTAACAGAAAAAGATGGCGCATAACGAAAAATAAAAAAAGATGGCGCGTAACAGAAAAAGATGGCGCGTAACAGAAAAAGATGGCGCGTAACGAAAAAATGTTTCACTAAATTTTTTTCCAACCCCGATAAAGAAGTTTCACTTTTGTTTTCCAACCCCGAAAAAGAAGTTTCACTTCAAAAACTATTCATAACTTTCATTAGAAGAATATGAATTCCCTCAGATAAAAATATTTACTAGAGACTAGGCGACCATCTTGCTTGTCAGGACTTGTAAGTATCTGTCATTCACTTCTTGCGTCATTGTTCTTTTCACCTCTTCTTCTTCTATATAAAGTTGATAAAAAATGTCTATGAGTGGCAGAGGTCACTCAGGTGGACTGCATGCTCAATTGCTACATCTCTTTCAAAAAACGTGTTATCGTGAAGTTGCGCCTTTATACCATATAACAAAGGGTGGCATTGGGGGTAGAATTATTCAAAATGCCCCCTAATTGATGTAGCTGAAAGCTTATAATGTTGCCCTGAACTATACAAAGCGTTGATAGATTCGTCACACGAAATTTGATGCTGCCTCTCACACCGTATCTAAAGTGTCTAATTTGAATCTACTCTAATAATCTAATCGTGTCTAAGGTAGATTAAAAATGTTCTTAGGCAGCAGTGTTCACTTTCCGTCAACAGGCTTTTTACCCTGTCTACACTCATAGGATTTTCTCCTGTGTCGTAGGTACCATGGACACACACAAGACGAATACACAAATAATCAGACCCAGAACATGAAATTAACCTAAACTCATCATTCAGATGTCGACCTGTCTAGCCGGGAATTAAGCCCGGTACCCATTGCGCGTCAGACCGGTATGGTAACCACTCCGCCACGTGTGTCGTCAAATAGAAATCTTGTTCTTTTTGAGGTTGCTTACAGATGTCTCTTTACTCATTTTTATTTCTTTATTTATTTAAAATTGCACCAACAAAGTATACACTTTACATAATTAATAAGACATGCTGAAGTGCTATTTTAATTATAGGCACAAAAAGCTATTGGCGGCAGTGACCACTTATAACCAATTGGATTGCGTGCCGCTACCTACTTGTCTTTATAAAAAAAATATGCAAGATTCAAATAACGGGCATGCGTTTAATTTTTGGAATGTATGCGTGTATTAGATATTCACAATCACTTGTTTTAACGGTGAAGATGTCATTGTGAGTAAAGCAACTGGTCTGAAGTATATCCACACATGTGCAGCTTAGAGGAGTATGATCTGAATTCCTCTTATTATAAGAGAAAACCGGCGTCCAACGGTGGGGCAGTAATGCGTTGACGACCATATGTAATAAGATACAAATGCATACTACTAGAGCAGTGATAGGCTAATGGTTGAAATTTGCCCTCTTGATCGGGAGGTTCGACGTCAACGCACGCACCACTGATTTATCTAAAACTATGTACGTATTAGAAATTAATAATTACTGCTTTTCGGTCAAGGAAAACATCATGAGGAAACCTACACACCCGAGAGTTCTTTAAAAAAAAGTTCTCGGACGTGTGTGAAGTCCATCAATTCGCACTTGGCCATCTCGGTGGACTATGGTCTATACTCTCTCATTCCGCGAGAAGAACCGTGCCCAGCAGTGGGACAATAATGGGTTGATGACGACGAAGCATTACTATTACTAAAAATATATCAGGCCTCATATAATATAGCTCATACAATAAGGTCACACAAAAAACCGCGTAGCATGTGTGTATCACCTGGCATCAATACTGTACCTACTATAGGCATGTTGAGCCGTATCAGATATATCGCCACTTTAAAACAAAAGGGCCACAAATCAAAAATATTTAAAATCCTTTTTATTGTAAAAATTCAAATTTTGTCGGTTATATTTTTATAATTATAAATATTCCCATGACTTTTACACTTTAAGCAATAAAACACTTTTTTTTTTTTTCGAGGGGGAAACCTTCCAAAGGTACCCGACGCCGTGGGAGCGACGCAGGGTTATGTGGGATTTTTACCGCACTAAAACCCCCCCGGTGGCCATCCTCGGCGCTGAAAAGGAGGACTCCGGGATCTCGAAACGACTTCAACCGGAATCCTCCGAGCGCGCTGCCCCATCGGGCTCCTCCCAGTTGGGCGGCTGGGCCCACCGCTCCGTCTAGTCTTTACGACGGTATGCGACCACACATACCGCCGTCCTTCCCGGGATTGCCTGACCGAACGGTTCGAGCTCCCACTCTAGCCGTCTGCAACCCCGGAAGCCCCTTTTAGTCGCCTCTTACGACAGGCAGGGGATACCGTAGCCCTATTCTGACCCCGAGGCTACAGGGACGAAGCAATAAAACACTACTGACGTCTTTTTTGTATTTTCGAATTTACGCTGCAACATCCGCATATTTATATACAAAAGAGACTTATCTGCTCATAACTTTTTTAGAAAAAAATAACCATATCCAAATTAACCATTAAAAGAAGAATAAAAATACCTTTCTAACAGTGTATAACACATATTTATCTGTTTTAAAATTACAGAGCAATTATACAAGAACTGATTTTCAAAACTTTAAATGGCTCTCCTGTAAAATTAGGTCTATTCGAGTTGCGGCTCTTTTGTTTTGAAGTAGCGATAATAGAAAGTGAACTAGACTTTAAAAAATTAATTACGTTGAATGAAAAATTAGACCACTACTGTGTAACACACAGTCAGTCAAAATTTAGTGAAAATGGACTTGATAATTCCGACGCATTTGCTCCTAATAGAGCTGAAGCGTTCATTATGCGTCAAATAACATTATCGTGATAATGGAAATTAAGGCTTTATCTGATGAATACTAGGAATGTGGTTGATAATTTTCTGTGTATGATTGATGATTGGTGAAAGTAATGGATTGAATGTGATTGTAGTTCTGACTTGTTGATATTCGTACATATTATCAAATATGACTGAAAATGAGTAGGTATTTTAATTTATTTTGTGGTAGTTGATAAGACATACAGACAGCTAACTTGCCATATCTCAAGAAAATACGGATTAAAATTGTATATATAAAATCAATTACACTGTTCTTAAGATAGTTACTTGAAATAAATACAATAGATTTAAGATCAAATTTATAATGTTATTCACCACCATAAAATAGTATGATTAAAATAAAAAAAGTAAACCATCCACCAAAAAAAGTAAGACATTCGTTATATCACTAATTACTGATTAAGTGTCAGAATTTTTAAACTATTACATAGCTTTTACCGCGGGCTTTCACCGCGGCGACCGAATCAACAAATTCCGTAACGAAAAAACCTAACACCCCTTACTCCGCCTACCATTTACCGCGGCCGTGCGTTCGCTCAACGTCTATGTATATGGTACGTCAGTACGAAGCTCGCACGGATCGAGACGAGCTCGGAAATCGGACGAATATGTAAGCAGCTGTTTGTGAGAAAGTATAAAGTATTAAAGAAAAAACTTGAATTAATATCAAGGAAAACAAAAGTTGATGAAAATGCTATGCAAGAGCATTACCGCGGCAGTCCCTGTTCGCCGCACATTTTTTTTACGTTTATTCACTTGATTTGATTTTTTATTGAATACTAAATAATAAGACAGTATTTGGTTAATGTACTTATGTAAGGAGTAATTACAGTTTCCTTCCCGTCACAAAAAAAATGTTGTATCTACGGTTACTTTAATCTGTACTCATATACGCAACCTTCTGATAGCTAAGTGACGTCAGTACACACTTCGTAAATAAACCTTTCTAATGCAAATTTGTGCAAATTCACACCGTACCAAGATTAAAGCCGAAATGCTTCGAAGCGCTTCGAACAGCACCGCCTTTCCCTCGTACGCGTTAAGTGAAACTGTGTCGTCGCTTTAACTGATTCCACAGCCTTTGTTAGAGGAATAGGTATTGATCAGTTGAGACTAAAACTAAAAATTAGGACTTGCTTTATAGGTCGGATAAAATTGTGAGGAAAAATGTTAACGTTCTTCAGTATTTTTTTTTCAGAATCTTCTATAAAGTCTGATAGAATCCCTGTTCTACTTGAAGTTGCTTATAGGCGCTTACCAGCAGATATCTGTGGGCGGCAGCAATCATTTACAATCAGATGGACTGCATGCTACATCTATACATATAAAATCCATCTATAAAATAAATAAATACTAGTAGAAGTTCGTATGTTATTCAATGACTGAGGAGTAAGTGGGTATTCTCCGGTTCTTTATGTCTTCCTTATCATCCTCGACACTAGAACACACCGCTCGCACTCGCACCGCTTAACACTACTGTTATTAGACTAATTTACTTTAGCGGTGGTGCTTCCGGAGTCAAGCCACAAAGAGTGTTTTTTATAAGATTGAATTGGTAAGCATTCATGCAGTGCACGTGATGGTAAGCGGTGACAATAGCTCATTGAAATCAGATCTGAAAATAACTTATTACAGGACTGAAGTTTTATCTTAAATCAATCATAGATACGTTGCTACTCTCGAGGTCTGAGATAGTCATCTCATATACAATTGAGTCGGTAACCACACTCTTTCACCGAAATGCAAGAATTGCTTCACGCTGAAAATAGGTGTGGTGGTGATATCTCCCCGTTCAAACCATAAACGTCCTATCACCTCTAAAAAAGATTCTACCTTCTTTAAAGTTCTACCACTTTTAAAACATATAATGAAATATATTGTTTTATTTCAATTATATTAGACATATATAGACGTTATATTATTTATCGGCCATCAGTATAGAAATACACAAATAAAACATAAAATTGCATAAAAAATATAAATCCACTCCGCCATTAAACTAAAAAGATAAATTTCACTTACCCCACTACTCTCAGTCTTTGTCCGCCAATCTAATACCTCTATTTAATACCTCATATTGGCGTAATACGTCCGATATATCAGCGAACCCGATAAAGCTCCGCCATAATGGCGTATCAATGCCTTTGTTATCGTCTTCCGCTTCAGTTTAGTTTTATCAGACGATTTACTTGATTACTTATACTGATCACACACATTGTGTTAAGGAACAAAGACCAGTTGTAATCCAAGTATAAATTTCCTTTTAAGGGTCAATAGGTTAATAGATCAAGGTTACATTGACTTTTTCAAGCTATTTTGTTATTGGAAAGTAATTTTCACTCTGTTAAGTAACTTATTCCGTTAGTATTGGAAATTAATTATTACACATTAAACAAAAGAAGGAACACGTAGACCACCTTATGATACGTGTCAGTTACTACTGGCCAATAATTTCTATAATCAAACCCAAATAGAGCTTGTATTCTGGGTTGTCAGAAGTATTGCTACTCCTCACTACAACCGACCAATGTAGCTTTATTGCTGTAGTGATGAAGTTAAATTACGTTTAAAAATTAAAACTTGTTTTCTTCTAATCTTTACTTTCGTTGGCTTTAATGAATATAATATAAGAGTTAACCGGGCTATGCTTGACTGAACTTGACTTGAATTTAATTCAGTTTAATATTTCCAGTCAAAACTTATGTATAAAAAGTATATAGATTATATTATATAATATTAGCTGAATCAATTGAATAATTTTGAGGTTTTTCGAAACAGACAGACTTAACTCATTTTATTGTAATTATATTTAACTTTTTTGTAGAATAGAATAGAATACTCTTTATTGCACACTATAAACACATACAAAAATAACAATAACATACAAAGTAGATCTGTAGTATGCAATGGGTGGTCTTATCGCTAGGCAGCGATCTCTTCCAGACAACCTATGCATGGAATTGGGAAAGATTGGGAAAGATTGTAGTATAAGATGTCATCGAAAACACATAAATTTCAAATTGAATATCAGTATAAAACAAAATATGAACTAAGCTTGGCCTTTGCACTTCCATGCCTTTATATTATTCCAGTATCGAGTTCCAATGCCTTCATACATTACGCTGCATTACACTTAGTCTAGACCACTAAGGAGTGCACGCAGCTGTTCATAATACAACAGGTGTAAGTGGTGCATAACATTTGCACAGCAATGCACAGCGTAGCACAGATTATGCTGTGGTTGTGAATAATTCAACTGGAATCCTACATGTGTAGCACTTAGTGTTAGTACTGGCCGATTAGCTGCAATTTAGCTCGCTCATGTTATAAGGCATTTGTTGACTCCGTTTTGTCTTAGAATAGTAATTACTTAGACGAGAATAAACTATGACTCTTAGCGACAGTAAGTTTTTCTGCATCGTGCTTGACACCCATAGACACACAAAGACGATGAACACCCGTTTTAATTATTAAAGTTCAAAAGTTTAAAAGGTGCGAAAAGCCGGCGATGCATTGGTGACTCCTCTGGTGTTGCAAGTGTCCATAGGCGACGGTGACTACTTTCCATCAGGTAGCCCGTCTGCCTTATCGTTAGGTTTACGTATAAAAAAAAAAATCTGGCCGAAGATTGAACCAACTCGTCACCCATTGATAGTTTTTAAGCTATTGCATAGCTTTTATCGCGGGCTTTGAGCGCGGCGACCGAATCCAGAAATTCCATAACGAAAAAACCTAACACCCCCCATTCCACGTACATTCGCTTAACGTGTATGAATTGTATATGGTACGACAGTATGAAGCTTGCACGGTTTGACATAAGCTGCTCGGAAATCGGCCGAATACGTAAGCAGCTGTTTATGAGAAAGTATATAGTATCAAAGAAAAAAAATACTGCATAAATAAATAATTATAATTGAATCAGTTGATAAAAAATTCTATGCAATAGCTTTATCGCGGCAGTCCCCGAGTGCCGCGCGTCTTTTTTTATGTTTAGGTGTCTTTTAAGGCAATGTTCCACAAAGTGCGCTACGCCTTGCAATTTGTAAGCGCTCTACGTGCTACTAAGTAGGTACAACTTAGACCGAAAAATTATCCGAAGCAAAATGGAATTCGAGTCCAAATCATGCCCCAAAACAAATGTATATGATTTCAGTAATTTGTTCTACGTCTGGGTATAGGTACCTATGTGTAGTGTGTCTAAACTTGTAGAAAGAAATATAAACTTTACTTTGTAGCATGCGTTTACAACATTCATTTAGATATCAAACAATAATCTTGCATATGAAAGCTTTCTCCTTTAACTTTAGCTCTTTTGAATTTTGAAAATTCTTTACTGTCAATTTATAACTGTATAAAAGTATTCGTATGCCGTGCTTACGTTAAACACAAATGAAAACAAATCCTTTTAATTTAAGTTCCCATAATAGGCGGCGAGGCCTTAAATAGAAAATGAAAACAAACAAAGAACCGCGACGTATATTTAATAGCTATCACAAAAACAAATCCAAGAATACGCTCTCCAAAATTCCGCTTGTAAAAACAAACGAAACCATTGAACTTAATCAATCAAAGTTTCCATCAAATGTCTTCAAAATCTGACTGATTTAATGGTATTTATTTTGCGTCACTTGTTAAAATACTCGTTAATCGTTTAAAACGAGAAGAGTTCTATTACTTTATTTATCTAAGATTGAAGTAGCAAACGAGCCTCTGTTTTTTTTCGAGTGGGAAACCTTCAAAAGGTACCCGACGCCGTGGGAGCGACGCACGGTTATGTGGGATTTTTACCGCACTAAAACCCCCTCGGTGGCCGTCCTCGGCGCCATGAAGAGGACTCCGGGACCTCTAAAGGACTGCAGCCGGAATCCTTAGAGCGCGTTGCCCCATCGGGCTCCTCTCAGATGGGCGGCTGGGCCCACCGCTCCGTCTAGTCTTTACGACGATATGCGACCACACATACCGCCGTCTTTCCCGGGATCGCCTGGCTGGATGGTTCAAGCTTCCACTCTAGCCGCCCGCAACCCCGGAAGCCCCTTTTAGTCGCCTCTTACGACAGGCAGGAGATACCGTAGCCCTATTCTGAACCCGGAACTACAAGGACGAGCAAACGAGCCTGCAGTCCATTTGATTGTAAGTGGTCACCGTCCTTGAGCGTCTGTAAGCAATTTTATGTAGAACAAAAATTATATTTAAAGTCAATGACAGATGCGTTAATATTCTCACGCACTAAATGATCGTTTTGTTTAAGTGTGACCGCAACTACATTATTCCACCGTAAAAACTGCTTCACGGTATAAACAAGTTTTGCAGTTCTACCTCTCCGAATGAACCATATCCTTTTTAATATGTTACGATCCGCACGATGGGGTATAACTCATTATTGTCCTACTGCTGGGGAAGTATCTTTTTTCAGAATGAGAGAGTTTAGGCCATAGTCCACCGCACTGGTCAAGTTCTTCATTGGTGGACTTCACACACCTCTGAGAACTTTTTTTAAAGAATTCTCGGGTGGATAGGTTTCCTCACGATGTTTTCCTTCACCGAAAAGCAGTGATAATTAATTTCTAATACGCACATAAATCAGTGGCGCGTGCCTGGGTTGAACCTTGGACCTCCCGATTGAGAGGGCAAGTTTCAACCATTAGGCTATCACTGCTCTGCTAATGCGCACGATACGTAGTTTTAACTTTAATAAAAAAATATCTTCTACCCACGTTATAAAATTTTTTTCTGATGCAATTTCCGCAAAAAATCTTTATTACAAGTATAATTTCAAAACAAAATAACGTCACATCATCAGTTGTATTTATTTGCCTCTGTATACCATATTACTTAAGTTTAGCAAAATACGAGCAAAGTTTAAATTCTTTTCTGTTTTACGAACGTTTTTACAGCAGTTTTACGCGAAGCACTGAAATTGTTTCTTTACAGATCTTTATTTATTACTTCTTGAAAGTAATGGGTTGAAGGAGAGATTTAAGGCCTTTTTAAGATTCCGCATAATATTTTCATTAAATTATAAATATTTCCTGAAAAATAAATTTGCGAGTTAATATCATCATATACTTATTACTGCACTGTGCATTGGCGTTTTTCTGATTGTCGTCAACCCATTATCGTCACACTGCTGGGCACGGGTCTTCTCTCAGAATGAGAGAGTTTAGGCCATAGTCCACCGCGCTGGCCAAGTGCGAATTGGTGAACTTCACACACCTCCGAGAACTTTTTTTTTTATAAAGAATTCTCGGCTGTGTAGGTTTCCTCACGATGTTTTCCTTCACCGAAAAGCAGTGATAATTAATGTATAATACGCACATAAATCAGTGGTGCGTGCCTGGGTTTGAACCTCGGACCTCCCGATTGAGAGGGCAAGTTTCAACCATTAGGCTATCACTGCTTGTATTTCTGATTAAAGTTTAATTATTTTTAAGCTATTGCACTCGTATAGTACGAAGCTCGCGCGGATCAAGACGAGCTGCTCGAAAATCGGACGAATACGTAAGCAGCTGTTTGTTAGAAAGGTTAACATAGAAAAAACTTAAATAAATGTCAAAGAAAAAAATTACTGCATAAATTTTTGTGTACTTATCTGTGTATGGAATGGCTTAAAATCATAACTTCTCTATTTATTTTGAAGCATTGATATATTTATAGTACGTTGTGTTTATTACAAATAAATATTTTATAACAATACATCTACTCTATCTTAAGTGATTACAGTTAAAATTATTATGTTGAAAGACGTGGTAGCCTATAATTGGGACGACATAAACTCGTAACAAGGACTTGTTTTTGTTGTTGTCAAAATGTTATATAAAATGTAATGTGTATATAGGCAATGTGACCTTATCCTATATCAGTCATGGAAGCGTCCAATTGTGGGCGTAAGAATGACGGGCCAGGAGATAATTACGACACTGATTTAGTCACTATCACACTTTACGGAATTAACATTTGGAATAACGTATAACTGATATTAACAAGAATAAAGCTCCGTTAAGCGGTGTAAGCGGCAGCACGTTCAACAAAGTAATCTTTTAGCTAACTCAGCCGATCCACTTTTATGCATTCCGATCGCACGACATAATCTACGCCTACCCGCACAGCGTTGCGCAAAGAGAAGGTAGGTAGATACGAGTAGGTACCCTCACTTGTCCAAGTTAATTAAACTTTACGAACTATAGAACTAAACGGCGTTAATCATGAAATGTACTTAGATTTTCCGTCATCCACCGACATGTACGTTCCGTTGGCAATCCTAATAAATAAATAAATAAATTATGTTACTTTTTTATTGCAGGCAAAACCAACCAAAACTCATATAAATCAAATAGAAATGATTACCTTCCTAACCACGACCACAGATACGCTGCTGCCCTTGAAAACGAATAGAAATCCTCTCCTTTTACGATCTCTAAATTAAAACACAATAGCTCTCAACTCTACTGTTATAGAGCAGGAATAGTTATTCCGAGAAACCCTTCTTATTCTAAGAGCTTTTCAAAGGCAAGATGGTAGACTTCACAAGCCTTTAAGAGCTTTATGCACTGTAATACGAATACGGACCTATTTTCGAAAAGTATTTCAATGTGTAAGCTCTCTGTCACAAACTTCTTTAAAACGAATGTTGAATACATTATAACGCAAAGGGTTGCAGGCTTTTCATCTATCTGCTGGGCTCACCAAGTCTACACAGTGGCGGAGATCAAGATCTCAACTTAATGTGGGCAAGATACAATTAGCAAAGCCCTCTGAATAGATTAAAGTCAATCTGCAATTTGACGACCAAAAAAACATCAAATGTATATAGATTAAAGTCGATCTGCAATTTGAAGACCAAAAACAAATCGCCCAATGTATATAGATTAAAGTGGATCTGCAATTTGACGACGAAACAAAAAAAAGGTAGCCAAATCTAGATTCTTCTCTTCTAGTCCTGAGACTGTGAAGCCGTAGGCGTAGGCCCACACCGCCCACTCCTTATGCCGCTACTGAGTCTATATATCACTTGAACAGAAACACTTCTCACACACACACTTCCAAAACACTAATTCAGACACGAGTTGGTGAAGAAACACTTAAATAGTATGAAGTAGAAAAAAAGACTGCAGTCTATCTATTAAGTAGCTACTGCCGCCTATTAACATCTGTAACCAGCCCCAGAGAATACGGAACCTTTATATAACGTGGGCCACTCTTTCGTTACTAATCTTGACGACTAATACTAACTTCAGAGGTCTTTTACTAATGTTTGGCGCTATGTACTAATCTAAAGATCAGAATATGGGCATCTATTATACTCTTCGATTTCGATTGAATTGGTGTAAAATTTGACTTAACCTACCCACCCCCTTTACATCTCTCTAAGACTCTTTTTTTATCTCATTATAGGAATATTATATTATAATATAATATTAATTTAATATTATATTATCTATATTATCATATTAATTATCTCTTGAGTATAGAATACTAGATGAAGTAGCCTATAATTTAGAATGTGATGAAATTTCACATAAATAGGACCAGCGGTTCTTGCGTCATTGAGCAACAAACAGACACACCATCTCATTTTTATATATTAGTATAGATATATTTAATTTTTGTTTCAATAAAAAATCTGCAGGGTACAGGCCATTTCGGATTTCTTTGTGCTTTAAACAGATTTACACTATAAAGGGTTAGGACAATACGCACACCAAATAGTTCCATATAACCCTCACAATGCAAGAATGTCATTGTCACCAAAATCATTAAGCGGTCATTGTGTTACGAGACTTTAATCCCCATTACCCTAACGAGGGTAGATAATAAATTTAGGGTAAAAGCACAAATGTGTGATCGTTCAAAGAAGTGGCGTTCGTCAAACGCTATTAATGTCGGCTTAATGTCTGAACACTCAATTTGTATTGTCAGGACATTTTAGTAGCTTTTAACGTGTTATAAAAATGAGTTATGGCCTTCAAATTGATGTTATAATAATGGGTAGGTATATTTTTGGGTAGCTAACGAGTCTACAAATTTTAAAAACGAATATTGACGACCCGCGTGGCGCAGGGGTTACCATACCGGTCTGACGCGCAACGGGTTCCGAGTTCGATTCTCGGCTAGAAAGGTATCTGAATGATGAGTTTAGATCCATGTTCTGGCTTTGAGTGTTTGTGTATTCGTCTTGTGTCCATGGTATCCACATCACAGGAGAAAATCCTAGTGTAGGGCTAAAGCGTGAGCAAAGGAACTAAAGAGATCACTGCCGCCCATAGACATCTGTTATCAGCCCGCGGTAAAATAAGAGGCTTACCTGTCATTAGTCACAGATTATTGCCCAGAACAGAGCAAAGCTTAACGCGTGTGCCCTAATAAGAAGTTATATTTCTTTATGGAGCTATAAAAATGAAAATTTGCATTATGAAGAAAGTGAAGACATATTGTACGATTCAGGTGTCGTTGATTAGATATCGGTAAGATTTTTCGCAAAAAAATGGGATAAACTGAGTTAAATTAAAAAACAAAACTTGATATTGTTCAAAGTAGCACCAATATTTCTCTAATTTAAATAAATTGTAATCATTTTCAAGTTATCTTGAACGCACCCGTTAAAGGTAAAATAGCGGGTATTTTAACAAAAACATCTGACATTTTTGACGTTATGCGTTTTCATAGTGAGACATTGAATGTTCTTTTTCGTTTATTATGTATGTGTTTATGTTAAATGCAAGGTAGTGAGTGTAATCTGTGTTTAGTTGATGTTATGTATGTTTTATGTATTATGTGAAAAAAAAATAGCATTGCGCAATACTTGTCTACATGAACTATAACCGTGCGTAACCTCAACTCCTCCGCCTGCGGCAAGTATCTTGAAAACTAATCACAAACACAAGTTTTTGCTTCCCATATTAATATATAGATGCCGCTGGCACTTAATGGTAAAAAGGAGGGATGCATTTCTTACTAATGTAAAGTTATTATTAAATGTACGTAAATATACTAATATTTTTTTTATTTTAATTCACAAATTAAACAATCAACTGAAACTGATAGCAATCGATTGTATTCATATGTTTTTTTTGTATTAGAGTTTCTAAATTCGACTCATGTAGAACATAGTTTCTAGGTGAGTGTGTTCCAAACCAGCAAATGAATATTTAAATTATTGTGAAGCTACTTTGTTTTTACTTTTTTGTGGCATTGAAGTCAGTGGATTTTCTATGATAAAAATATGTAAGTCGGGTTTTAGGATAAGCAGCTTTATTTCTTTAACAATGTGACTTATTGTCTTTTGAACAACCTGTAGATAATACTATTTAATTACCTAAATACAAGTAATTACGTATACAATTTAAGTATTCTTACGTCCCACGCTGTACTTAATTAAGGATGTCATGTGACAAAGAGCGACGCACACAATGATCGGATTCAAATACCCATGTATAAGCGTTTGTATATACACTATATTCATCTTGTAGTAGTTTTTATAGGTGGTAGAACCAGTCTATTTCTAGCGTAAAGCAGTTTTTGTGTTTCGATGGAAGGGTGTGGTTGCCGGCACACTTTCAAATGAGGCGACCATAATAGTCTTCGGGAGTAACAACGCATCTGTGTTTGACTTCAGATAGAACCCATGTTCCGTATGTAGTTGATTACAGATGTCCATGGGCGGCATTGGCCACTTACCATCAGGGGGACTGCATGCTCGTTTGCTACTTCAGTTAGATAAAAAAGATGGTTAATACCCCGTGTTACTACCAATCTTACTACCAGTAGTAAAACGGATAATTTTATAAAAAGATTACGTTAATTGTACGGGTGCCCGTTAATTTATTTTATTTATATTTTACTTTTTATTTTGACAGTGAATATATAATAAACTAGCCTTTGCCCGCGGCTTCGCTCGCGTGGAATTTAGTCTGCCACATAAAGTTTGCAAGGTGGTAGAGCAATGGTTCAACCAGGGAGGCATCACCGCCGCACCTATTTCTACCGTGAAGCAGTTCTTGTGTTTCATTTGAAGGGTGTGCCTGCCGGCTCACTTTTATATGAGGCGATCATCATAGTCCTCGGGAGTAGCAACGCATCTGTGATTTATTTCAGATAGAACCCTTGCCCTACTTCCTATGGCGATTTACATACGGTACCGCTCACTGCCACGGTAGGCGGTGAAGCGGATCTCATGTTGTATTGGGGTCGAATAAATCCGTTGATGCCTCACAAACGTACCGCGCCTGGCCGCGCGGTTCAGCGGTGTTCTCATCACCACCGTGTCGCCGCGCGAACGACAGTGCGGGGGGTCGGCGCCTCACACACGGGCTGGCGCCTAACCGCGCGGATCATCGTTGAAGCAAAAATGCATTTCGATGTCGAAAAGTTTATTTTGATGATCGGTCCATCCGCGAGTACAGGTGCGTAAACCGCCTTACCGCGCGGGGCACCGCTATTCGCGGCGGTGCGCGGTGCCGTGTGTTAATCGCCTAAATCAGTGTTTTCAAATTTCAAATCACAGGCACGTATATTAATTTGAATTAGTTTTGTCGGCAACAGATATTAATGCTAACTCTGAAATTAAAAGTTTTAAGAAAGGGTTTCAAAACCCGTGACGGTTACCAACGCGCAGTTGGCTAGCGTGGTCAACTACGACGTAAACTACTGCTGACATATGTGCCGAGTTGTGTTACATTAAAAGGTCGATGACGATTGATTATCATATTTAACCTTTCCGCTGTTTCATTCTCATTGACTTTTTTTCCTTCTTGTCGAGGGAGAAACCTTCAAAAGGTACGCCATGGGAGCGGCGCAGGGTTATCTGGGATTCTTATAGCACCAGGATTCCGGGATCTTTAAAGGAACGCAACTGGAGTCCTCTGAGTGCATTGCCCCATCGGGCTCCTCCCAAGTGAGCGGCTGGGCCCACCACTCCATCTCGTCTTTATCACGATATGCGATTGCCTTGCTGGACGGTTCAAGCTCCGTCCATCCTGGCTCTCACGATAGCATGCGACTACACCTGCTGACATCTTTCCCGAAGTTGCTGACTGGGTGTTTGGAGCTCTCCGTCTAGCCGCCCGCAACCCCGAAAGCTCCCTTTTAGTTGCCTCTTACCACAGACAGGGGATACCGTAGCCTTATTCACGGAACTACAGAGACGTCATTGACCTTTCACATTTTGCTCCGTGTTTTATAACCATTCAAATATTAATATCATACAACTTCGTTGTATACGGCGGCGGCGCACAGCGCGTACTGCCGGTCAATCAATTGACTACGCAATATGTTATACTCGTAATATCTTCTAAACTACTTATCCAATTTTCATGGTGTAAAAGGCAGATTCAATCATTATTAGATGCTTGATTTTTTTAAATCATTTATTTTGATAAGGATTAATATTTAGTTTGTATAAAACCCATGGAAACATCAACTTGATATTTTTAAAATTTTCAAAGCATAAAAAGAGTTATTGTGGGTTATACATAAAATATAGACATATGCTGTCGCGGACTTTTATTTTGTTCTATGTGAGCCAAACAATCCCACGGTACATTATATTTGGATATCTCCAACGGTTTAGGCAGCGTACGCGAAGATAGCTCTCAGAGCACAACTTTTTTTCCGACTATCCTGATATTTCTCGTTATATTATAACCTTATAAAAAAAACTCATTACAAATTATAGCCCATGTGTTATTCTGATGTATAACCTATACTACTGTAAAGTTTCAACCTAATCCGTTGAGTAGTTTTTGCGTGAAAGAATAACAAATACACATACATCCTCACAAACTTTCGCATTTATAATATTAGTAGGATTTTCTGTGAATATTTCAAGTGCATACTTGTTGTCGTTATTAATATAGAGAAAAAAATCATGTTTGTTGTATAGGAGACATCTTAAATATTTATGTTATTCTGTTTTGACAAACAGACTCACTGGACAAATCATATTATTAGTAATAAGGTCCCGTTTTTACTCTTTGGGTATGGAACCCTAAAACATACACAATTCATCACAATTAAAAAAAACGAGTACTTCAGGCGGGGAAAACGTAGCTTGGGTAGTTTTATTCTTAACTAGTTGATTAGGCGAAGTTTGTTCCGACTAAAAGTCAAAAATCTAAGATTATCAGTGTTTCTCCACTATATTATACATGTATAATACATAAAAATCTTGCTCTTGAATCACTCTAACTATTAAAATCTGCATTAAAATCCGTAGCGTAGTTTTAAAGATCTAAGCATAGATAGGGACAAACAGCGAGAAGCGACATTGTTTTTTATACTTTGTAGTGATGTATTATACTATGTAGTGATGTTTTATACTATGTAGTGATGTGTGTAACTACTATCTTTAAATGGAATGGTGGTAGAACCGTTTGGCACGACTCCGTAAGCACCACAGTCACTACAGTTTCTGCCTTACACAACCGTGTGGGCTTGGTACTGTCGTACCATAAACTTACACGTTAAGGGAACACTCGGCCGCGCTACCTGGTAGACGGAGTGCGTGTGTTAGGTTTTTTTAGTTATGGAATTTCTTGATTCGGTCGCCGCGCTCAAAGCCCGCGATAAAAACAATGCAATAGATTAATGAAATTTTGCTATTTTACATTTTTCCTACCATAACAACGTAGTAACATTTATAGAGAGAATAAAAAAATTACACTGTCATAAGCGTCGAATACAAAGACTTACTGGTCTTTTATAAGCAAAAACCGGGAACCATAAATATTTAGTCGGCAAACTACCTTTACTAAAACAACTTTTGCTTGCGGCTTAGGGCGAATGAAAAACTTTCCTTGTGTGGGACTAAGCACAAATGAGTTTTTTCACCAACATAGTTTCAACAAAAGGTTGTGTATGCTTCTTTAGTTTGATAGTTGTTTATGATAAAGGAATTTAATTTTCGGACAATGATGTTAGCTTCATGAAATATTTTGTCAAACTGACCGAACAAAGAGAGTATAATTTAATACTACGAGTAGATTTTCCGCGCGTTTGGTTCATATTTTGCACAGCCAAGAGTATTTTTGTCTTAGCATAAGTCATACTCTATGTGATAAGGGCAAACATCGTCGGGACTGCAAACGAGTGCATTAGCATCCCCGTGGTGTCGGTAAAGGGCGCCCAGAGGAACATCGTAGGGTTTTAATGGGTAGGAGTCAGGCATATTCTCTCCTGGAGCTAAAACTCATGCTGGGATTCCCTCGTTAAAAAAAAGGAATTTATGTTTTAATAAAGTTAGCTTGACGAAATATTTTGTCTACATGACAAAAACTGTGCACAATTTAATATTATTTTTTCCTCGCAGCTCTCGCATGGGTTATGTTTTACATAGTCAAGAGCATTGTACGTGTTAATGAAGGTGATCAATGTATATCAAATTTCATCCAAATCTGACGGTAGGTACTTTTTGTATGGAAGAGTAACAAACTTTTTTTTATCTGAGTGAAGTAGCAAACGAGCATGCAGTTCATCTGATGGTAAGTGGTCACTGCCGCTCATGGACATCTGTAATCAACTTTATACAGAACATGGGTTCTGTCTGAAGTCAATCACAAATGGGTTGCTACTCCCGGCGACTAGTGGTAAGCACCACAGTCACTACAATTTCTGCCTTGTACAAGCGTTGTTGAGCAATGGTGTGGTGTGCTTGTTCACTACAAAAAACTTTGCAATTTTAGATTTTTTTATCAAAACAAACGTAGTAACATTTATGGCGGGAATAACAAATTGACACTGTCATAAGCGTCGAATAGAGAGACTTACTGGTCTTTTATAAGCAAAAACCGGGAACCATAAATATTTAGTCGGCAAACTACGTTTACTAAAACAACTTTTGCTTGCGGCTTAGGGCGGATGAAAAACTTTCCTCGTATGGGACTAGGCACAAATGAGTTTTTTCGCCAACATAGTTTCAACAAAAGGTTGTGTATGCTTCTTTAGTTTGATAGTTGTTTATGATAAAGGACAATGATGTTAGCGTCATGAAATATTTTGTCAAACTGACCGAACAAAGTGAGTAGAATTTAATACTAGATTCTCCGCGCGGCTGTGATTGGTTTATGTTTTGCACAGCCAAGAGTATTTTTCGTCTTAGCACAAGTCATACTCTATGTGATAAGGGCAAACATCGACGGGACCGCGAACGAGTGCTACTAGCGTCCCCGTGGTCTTTGTAAAAGGTGTCCAGAGAAACATAGTAGGGTTTTAGTGGGTAGGAGTCATGCATATCCTTTCCTGCACGAGTATCCGAGAGGTGTTTGCACGGCCCGTGTACAAGGCATCTCCTGTGCTGTCATCTGCATAGCAATGCATGTTACCGACTTGCTGCAACATATCATTGATATGCAGAATGAACAGCGTAGAGGAAAGAACAGAGCCTTGAGGAACACAAGCATTGATGGTCTACATGTCTGAACACTCATCAACCACAACTTTAATATGCCGCTCAGACAGAAAACTGGTGATCCACGTGCACAACATCTCGAGAAGACCGTAAGATGGAAGCTTCTTGAGGAGAGCCCTGTGCTAAACCCGGTCGAAGGATTTTGCAATATCCGGGCTAACCGCCAAAGCCTCCCCATTGCTCTCTATGGCTTGCGCCCATCGGTGCGTAAGGTACACCAGAAGACCACCAGCTGAACGGCCCTGGCGAAAACCATATTGGTGATTGCTGATCAGCTTTGTATGGAAGAGTAACAAACTTACATACATCAAAAACTATCGCCTTTATAATATTAGTAAGATATATACCGGGTGGTCAAAAAGTCGTGGATCAAACGAAACTAGTGGTTAGATCATCTAGCAGTTCGATGCATGGATTTGATATCTAAAAGCCACGCATAACCATGTGTAATACCTTTTCAGAATCCTTATCAAATGCGCCAAAACTTGTAATACAGGGTCACTTCTCGGTAGAGTATTTTTTTTCACAGTGGGGTCGGAAACAAAACAAATAGAAAGTTATCATTTGAGAAAATAATTTGTCTGAAAACTTAACATTATCTATAATTAACCCAATAAACAACCATAATTAAAATGTCTAACGCAAGGACACATTAGCACCAATCTAGTCAAAATTATGAAAATGATACAGGGTGTTGATTTTGAGAAGAATTAGTTAAAAAAGTCAATGTTCTTATTAAAACACAAAATAAATTAAAACTCTGCAGGGGTTGAACTTAAGAACCTCCCGTAGAACAATTTTTTGCCGTTGATGGTCCCATCTAACCACTAGTTGCGTTGGATCTACGCCTTTCTGGCCACCCTGTATATACAATACCCTGGTCTAGATTATGTTCTAAGAAATAGACATCAAACAAAACTCGGATTACACACGTCCCTGCTTCTATTCACGCTTCGATTATGACGAAGGATTTCAATGTCCTATAGCTTAGCTCTGACGTGGACAATGGGTGGCACTGGACTGAAACTAGATAGCAGGGAAAATTGATAAAGGGTGTATAGTTATATTGTTAGCAAGTTAATCTTCAATCTTTATTGTCAATAGATTATTGTCACACTGTTGGGCAATGATCGCTCGGGGTGAGTGTTTTAGTCCACAGGCGCTGGTCAAGTGCGTATTAGTAGATTTCACCTATGAGAACTTGTTTTAGAACTCTCAGATGTGTAGGTTTCCTCATTGTGTTTTCCGTAGCCATAAAGCAGTACTATTTAATTTCTAATACGCACATTATTAGACAAACCACAAGAGAGTGACTGGGATTTTAACCTCGAAATTCCCGATTGAGAGTTTCATTAGGGTTTTTAAATAGTTATACAGTGAAATGATTAACGATTAGACTTTCCCCATGTCAATTAATGTTTTCCGATTAAACATTGGTGAGATCTAAAAGGAAAAAAAATGGCCATATTAGTCAACATAATTATACTAAAAATAAAAAGTTGACAATTTGCTACGGAACCCTCCATCTACATCTGCTACGGACTTTGACAATTATAGTTATACACAAATTAAAGATGTAGGAAATTTTGTAGTACGGAACTCTTCGTCTACATCCGCATCGCACTTGGCCAATTATTACGCGTACAGTTCTCGACACATTTACGCGAGCAAACGCATGCAACATGCATGTGCCTTCAGGCTGTTCGGAAAGCCGCGATCTCTATATATATAACCTGCTACATTGAAGCCTGAATTGAAACCCAGGCCCTCCGTCTAGGGGGCATAACACGCAACGATCCCACTCTGAAGCTTCTAGGCAGCGACATCCAGTGGTCCACCCGGGCTAAATACCTGGGGGTGACCCTGGACCAGCGGCTCACCATGAAGCCCCACGTGGACGCAATCATCGCGTCGGCGAGGTCGGCGAGCTTTCTTCTCCGCCCAGTGCTCTCCTCGAGCCTCCCTCTGGGCATGAAAAAGACTATTTACCTGCAATATATCCGCCCCCGCCTGACGTACGCGGCGCCGGCCTGGTATGCGCTGGCGAAGGAGCCCCTCCGCAAACGTTTGCGAGTGGTTCAGTCGCTGGCGCTGCGCAGGATTGCAAAGGCGCCGTGGTGCGTCAGAAACTCGGTCATCCAGAGGGACTTACGAGTCGAGAGCCTGGACGACTTCATACGCCGCCTCGCCACGTCGATGTTTGACCGGATTGACGCGACGCGATTCCCGCACTTGCGGGATCTGGCGCATCACGCCCGTCCACCCGACCGCTGGGCTTTCCCGCGCGACCTTCTGGCGCGGGACGAGCGAGCGGACCCCGGGGCTTCATGATGAGCCCCTAGCACTTGGACCGAAAGCGGCTTGCCGCTCCCCTCAGACTCCCACATAGACATCATAACACTCAACAGCACACACCCACACACCCACACTACTCACCCACACGTCACGCACACAAATCAACATTACAACAGCACACTCACACATACTATTCACATTCAACCACAATTCCCGAAGTCCTATTTTGTAATTGGTAAGTCAGGGGTCAAAAAAAAAAAAAAAAAAAAAAAAAAGAAAAAAAAAAAAAAATTAATATCCAATTAAATCGAATACCTAAAAATATATATACTGATTATTTTATACGCTATTTATCCTTAAAAAAAAAAAAAAAAAAAAAAAAAAAAAAAAAAAAAAAAAAAAAAAAAAAAAAAAAAAAAAAAAAAAAAAACCGATCTACCTGACTTACCAACCCCCCCAAGACCGATTTGTATTCACAAATCGCGGCAGCATCTACTTGAAGAGGGTTTGCCCTAACCAAGTTTCCCCGCTGGACAGCAAGTGTCCGGCGAGAAGATTACACTCGACGAAGCCTGAATTCAGGTAAAACAGCGAAATCGCGGGGCTGATTATCCGTCCGACGCACCGCAAAGTAACTGGCTGTGTATTTATTTCGAGTCCGACACATAATACTCACATACTCGTCACCCATCGCAACGGTCGAAATTCGACCGTAATTCAACTTAAAAACTAAACTTCATATTGTGCAAAGTAGCATTAATATTTCTCAATTAATAAATTGTATGGATTTTATTGAGTTAAAGGTAAAAAGAGGTTTAAATTAAGTAAGCTGCATTTATAACCAATAGCGAGTATTTTGACAAAGACATCTGACATTTTTGAAGTTATGTGTTTTCATAGTAAGACATTGAACGTTTTATTTCGTTTATTATTTATGTGTTTGTGTCAAATGCAAGTTAGTGCGTGTAATGCGTTTTTAGTTGATTTTGGGTATGTTTTATGCATTATTTGAAAAAAATATTAGCATTTGCTAATCCTTCTCTACATCAACTGTAACCGTGCATAATTTCGTCCTCCTCCGTCCGCAAGTATCTTAAAAACGAATCACAAGTGTTTGCTTCAAGTATTAATATATAAATTCCGCTATCCGTCTGTCATTCATTTGTATGATTTGTCCGTTGAATCTGTTTGATTTAGAAATTAGTTATCACTGCTGTTCGGTGAAGGAAAACATAGTGACGAAACCTACACACCCGAGATTTCTTTAAAAAAAGGTTAAGTTCTCGGAGGTGTGTGAAGCCCACCAATTTTGAGAGGAAACCCGTGCCCAGCAGTGGGACAATAATGGGTTGACACCATACGAAATACAACACTTGGTACTTGACACTAAGTTTCGTCAATAGCCATTAAGACTAAAAAAAGTAAATCCCTTGCCAAAAATGCGGTTTTTACTGTGGTAAATATCCGAAATATCCAGCTTACTATACAGGAAAGATCGAATCAATTATTACTAAAACATTGAAGTTTACGACTTTATTCGCTTAAAGTTAGTTCTATCGGAAGCGAGCGAGTGCTGTTCAATTATTTAAAAGTTTATTCAGTTTCCGCCGCACGAAATAAGCGACTGAAATAACTTAAGCCTTACTCTACATATACGCTTTCTACGCTTTCTACACTCATAGCCCCACACTAGAATTTTCTCCTGTGTCGTGGGTACCACGGACATACACAGGACGAATACACTTTGGCATTGGGAGATCTCCCGCCAGGCTAGGTGATCATGCCTGGGGAGCGGCCGTGCTCCCACAGTCGTTGTCCGGAACTTATATATATGCAGGATATTGAGAATACTTCAATAGCGTGTTTAAGAATACTAGTAGCGCCATCTCTTGATGAGTAGTGGGAGGTCGCTACAACACAAACACCCAGACCTAGAACATGAATCTAAACTCATCATTCAGATACCTGTCTGGCCGGGAATCGAACCCGGGACTCATTGCACGTCAGACCGGTATGGTAACCGCTCCGCGCCACGCTGGTCGTCACACATATGAAAAAATAAGTAAAAATTGAATCATATATGTACCAATTGGCGCTATTGAATTCCAAAGTGCTGTGGTGGACACATTGTCGGTCTGACATGCAGCGGGTTTGGGTTCGATTTCCGGGCAGACATATATCTGAATAATTTTGAGGAAACAATGAAAAAAAGGAAAACAAATGAGCTATAAATCTATATCTGTTTTGAGCTTGGGTGGTTATGTAAACTTTTGTTATGTATCTATGAATTCTGCAAGGTCTTCGTATATTCTATCCTAGTATAGAGCTTTAAGTGTAGAAAGAGCTAATTATATCGAATGAACATATAACGTAGTAATTTAATCAAAATACAGGGATCAATCCCGATCAGGTTGTAAGTTGGAAACTCGCATATATCTTTATTTTAAGATTTTAAAATGTTTCCCGAAATCGAATATTCGTGTCACAAAACAAGGTTTTTCGATATTTTTTTAGTTACTATGGCTTTAATGATGTTACCGTCTTTACGAGTAGTATTAACAGTTTTTATTCTAATGTATAAAATTCTCGTGTCACAGTTTTTGTTCTCATACTCCTCCAAAACGGCTTGACCGATTTTTACCAAATTTTATATGCTTATTCAGTAGGTCTGAGAATCGGCCAACATCTATTTTTCATACCCCTTAAGGGTTGTCCACCCTTAACATTTTTTTTTTATTTTTTATATGGCAAAACAACGTTTGTCGGGACAGCTAGTAATAAATATAATTTTATACGTCATAATACACCTTTTAATAAATATTAGCAATCTCACGGATTTAAAAAATTAAACAGAGTTTTGGGGGTATTTATGACTAGTTGTTTAGTTAGTGATTTTTGAGCTGCATAAGAGTTTTCAGTTTATAATTAAAAGGAAGCGGAGTGATTGTATAAAGACGATGCAAAGTGTAGTGTACTAGTGATATAACGAATTTTATTATTTGAACCTTCGCGAATTTTTTTATTTGACTGAAGTAGCAAACGAGCAGGCAGTCCACCTGATGGTGCACTGCCGCCCATGGACATCTGTAATCAACTTCATACAGAATGTATTTTCTATCTGAAGTCAATCACAGATGCATTGCTACTCCCGAGGACGATGATGGTCGACTCATATAAAAGTATACTGGCAACCACACCCTTCCATCGAAACGCAAGAATTACTTCACGCTAGAAATAGGTGTGGCGGTGGTACTTCCCCGGTCGAACTACACTGGTTCTACCACCTACAAGTTCGCGAATGCAAATGCGAATAACACTACCGACATTCGCGAATGCGAATGCGAATATGCGCCGCTAGGTTTATTTTCAGGGAGATGCATCTGCCTTTACACATAGTAGTGTAGGTTTGGATAAATGTCGATTTGGCGACCTTTTTTGGGCCGTCATATAGATTTCGCAAAAAATTTAATCGGATATAAGTCAATTTTTTGCGAATACAGATTTAGCAAAAAATGACTTATATCCGTTTTCACTAGAGTCACAAACTTATTAGCATTTTATTTACGTTAAGCTCAGGATTACGCAATAATGAATACCGGTAATAACCGCAACTTTTAAACTGGCACCAAATAATTTCACTCTTATATTTACACTGAAATTGCACTATCAATTTGTAGCAATAGGGAAACGTAGGGAGCGATTATGGCCCGTTAAATCCGGATATCGCCGGTTCGAACCGGTTAAGCCCGCTCTGAAAATTAGCTGCGGTTTGACGGAGGAAGCTTTTAACGACCTCATTAGTAATGGCTGAATTTTAAAGGTCCGTTATTTCGAATTAATTGCTCGCTCTTTTAAATTAAGCGACGATATTCGAGACGGGTTGGCGAGTAATACGTTTTTGATTAACGGTCTACGTCTCTACGGTTTCATTTTGAGGAATTAAGAAAATACTGTTATCTTATAAGCTCTCGAAATTATTTACATACTTATTAATTTATTCAATCTGTGTGTACTATAAAAATATGTAGGTGCCTAATACTTCAAGCGTTATCTGCACGTCAACCTTCAATTAAAGCCCTTGGATATTTCACTCCGAAGGCATTACAATCGCTTCAGGCTTCTGTCTAAACTATGAAATAAAACACTTTTCTGCTGTACATTTTATAATAAAGTATTTATATCTACTTTAACACTACAGTCCCACCCTATACCGGTAATGCAATCCAGATTTTTTTTTCGTAAAAGTATATTTTTTGGTTGACAAATATTGAGTCTTTTTCAGATCGTGTCCTTAGTATTGTATCCACCTCTCCTTTAACAAACGTTATAATTACACTCATAGTATCAAATCAATTGTCGACACACTTTCACATGAGGCAACCATCATAGTCCTCGGGAGTAGCAACGCATCTGTGATTGACTTCAGATGGAACCCATGTTCTGTAAGAAGTTGATTACAGACGTCCATTTTCGGCACTGACCATTCACCATCAGGTGTGCTGCATGCTCGTTTGCTACTTCAGTTAGACAAAAAAATAAGGTAACGTACTGAGATGCCACTTCGTGTTAAAAACAGAATTACTGTTACCACAAAGTAGAAAGTCACAATACAAATATTCTCACAAATAAGACGAATAGATATACTGTAGACTCCATTCTTTCAACGCTATGGAATATAAAGGAAATTTTCAAGCGAGCATAAGTTCTCTCTTTGCTTTGCATTAGTGTAGGAGTTATAACGAAAAGGCAGACTAAAGGAGTAATGCCATTAGGGCGCTCTTGTTAATGCAGTCATGTCTTTCTTATGAAAAGTATCGTAAAGTTGAAAGGGAATATCATTCCTGCTTCGTATTTTGAGCAATATCTTTGCCGGATTTAAATATTGTTTTTGTTAATTTATTTCCTTTCGGGAGTGTGAAAACAATGTAATTAAACGTCATGAAAGTTATCAAACTGCGTCGGAAGGATAAAGATATTCGAGTGTGTTTGTGTGTCTTTTTAGTGTAGTCAACCAATTTTTCATTTTTATAATAATGACTAGCTGACCCGGCGAACTTATTTCCGCCCAAATGTCTAAACTTCTCAGTGTTCCTCCACTACATTATGCATTGATTATATATAAAAACCTTCTTTTCCTATTAAATCACTCTACCTGTTAAAAAGCTGCATTAAAATCCGTAGCATAGTTTTAAAAACCTAAGCATACACACAGACAGCGCGAAGCAACTTTGTTTTATACTATGTAGAGATGGTACACAGAAGTAAGTGGTAATGCAAGAACTGCAGATCTGGACCAGAGTTGTGACGACTCAAGACTGGGTGGCAGAAGGAGAGAAGCAGCTTTTGAATCATTGATTCGATAAGCAAATATATATATATATTCAATACATCGGCAATGCCCGAATGTGAATAGAAGGAATTAAAACAAAATAGAGTCGAAACAGCTTCAATTCAGATGTGCGATATAACACTAAATTGTAGTAATTAGATGTAAGGTCGTAAGGTCTATTGTAAAAAGGTAAAAAAAAAATGCAAGAACTAGTATAACAACGAATACTTAAGTTTCTGACTTAGTATACATTTTTATTGAACGGACATGAAGTCCATCTGGCGATAGATGGACTCTCATAGTCATCCTTAACCAACTTACAGAAAAAGAATGCCAGCCCATTATTGTCCCACTGCTGGGCACGGCATTCTTCTCTTAGAATGAGAGAGTTCAGGCCATAATCCACCGCGCTGTCCAAGTGCAAATTGGTAGACAATAAGTTCGTATTAAAATATTAATATTGTACCTATTTACAGAGTATTTACATTACTTATCTTAAGATTTACTATTTTAAATACCATTGAGATTTCGGTAAAACGTAATCACGAAAACTATGCATAACATCCACGCGTACTGATAAAATAGTTCTAAAGTTTTAACTAGATGGCGCTATACTCAATGAAAACGCGTAACGAGGTCATACATCAGAAGATTTTATTCCTCACATTTTTCTCATACCGAGCCCTTACATGCAAATCGATTTTTAAGGAGTAAACTCCAATAAACTCCAATAAACTTGAAAATTCCTTTGAACAGTTTACACTCTCCATGCTTTGAGTGTATAGAAAAAGTTCTCGTCAACGCATTATTGTCCCACTGCTGGACACGGGTCTTCTCTCAGAAGAGAGTTTAGTCCACCGCGCTGGCCAAGCGCGAATTGGTAGACTTCACACACCTCCGAGAACTTTTTTTTAAGAACTCTCGGGTGTGTAGGTTTCCTCACGATGTTTTCCTTCACCGAAAATAAGTAATAATTAATTTCTAACACGCACATAAATCCTCCCGATCGAGAGGGCAAGTTTCAACCATTATGCTATCACTGCTCTCATAGAATAAGTTAATATAATTATGTGTTAATCACGTCCAATAAAAATCATTTCGTATAAAACGCAAAATGAAAATGTCCTGACACAGCATAAATGTATGAAGTAAAAAATCCACTCAAACAAAGTTTCATTTTAAAGTGGATTTACATTCCGCGAATTAAGCCTTAATCTGCGAATCTAGTTAAAAGGATAAGCGGAGGGCGACAACGGATTTTTCCTTTTCACTTTAAAATTGTAATGGAGTTGTTATATAAAAACCTTACTATACTCGTAGCAACCATTAGTTCTGTGTCATGTTTGCAAAGAAAAGTAAATACTTTTCTTTGCAAACATAATAAATATGGAAATCACATACATAAATGTGTAAATCACAAATACTGTAGTTTGGTAAGAATAGCACTGTGTTTGTGGTATCCATATATGTAGTAATACGTGAAGCAAAAATTTGTGATTCGTTTTTAAAATACTTGCCGAAGGAGTATGAAATTACGGACGGTTATAGTTGATGTAGAGAAGGATTGCGCAATGCTAATATTTTTTTCAAATAATGTATATATCATACATAAAATCAATGTATTTTTAATACATTACAGTCCTCTAGAGTAGCAATGAAGCTGTGGCAGGCTTCTAATAGAACGACTGTTCCATATGAAATTGCTCACAGATGTCCATAGGCAGATTGCATGCTACTCTTCAATACGATAAAAAATAGAACTACCACTAAAAAGAGCAATTTCAATTTTTCAAACAAATTTTGGTATAAAAAGTCAATTTGGTACAAAATAGACTTATTTTCGTTTTCACTAGGGGAACAGTTTTAAATATAATTATAAAATTTGCAGAAAAAAATTAAAAATGACTAGTAATAACTTCTTCACACTAGAGATACACAGGATCTTCCAATACCTTCACGTAATTAATACTCAAGGTATTCGTAAGCAAATCTCGAGGGCCCCGAAACATACGATTCAAGCGTTCAAAATCGCTGTAAGCGTCTGATTAAAGCGTTAAAGACATGTAGGTATGTACCAAATCTTATAAGGCCATGAAATTCGCCGCAAATTATAGCGAAATTCATCACATTTTTATTTATTTATTTATTGCACCTAAAAGTTACAATAGGGCAAACTTAATGCCTTATCATTCTCTGTAAGTCAACCGTGGGTGGCTGGAAATTTTGCGGCAGGTGTTAAATTTAGAGAAAACTATTATATAGATAATACTTATAGCATACAAATACGTACAAAATACAATTATACAAACATACTACGAATAAAATAAATATGTTAACAAATCCCTACTAATATTATAAATGCGAAAGTAACTCTGTCTGTCTGTCTGTCTGTCTGTCTGTCTGTCTGTTACTCTTTCACGCCAAAACTACTGAACCGATTTTTATGAAATTGTGTACACAGATAGTGGTGACCTTGGGATCCATTATAGGCTACTTTTTATTTCAAAAAATGGGTTGAAAATGTTAAAATCGAGCATAAATGTTTGTATGGTAGTTCGTTTTTGACAAAGAGGTGTACTAATAATTCCGTCAAGGGGTATCATAGATTTGATTAAAAACTTATGTGAATAATAAAACATTAAAAAATATTGATTTTGAGTCGACAACATATATCCGTAAAACTCGGTATGTTGTGAATTTTATTAAATTCCAATGCAAATGACAATCTCCATATTGGCTTTTGACAAAGAGGTGTACTAATAATTCCGTCAAGGGGTATGATAGATTTGATTAAAAACTTATGTGAATAATAAAACATTAAAAAATATTGATTTTGAGTCGACAACATATATCCGTAAAACTCGGTATGTCGCGAATTTTGTTAAATTCCAATGCAAATGACAATCGCCATATTGGCCATTTCGCCTGGACGTCATCGTGAGTTCGTTCAAAATTAATACATATAAATTGGTAACAATTAATTATCATTCAAATAGATGTGACATAAATTTGATTTAATTTACCCATAATATGGGTTTATAATATGAAAATGTATTTATAATGCGAAAGATACGATTATAATTACGAGGAATTCCCGATGAGTTAAATATTAGGTATACTTGCGCTATCTATCACTGTTCTGTTGAATTACGTTGAATGAACATTTGATAGATGGCGTTATCTACAATACAACTTCGAAGTAATCGAAGTAATATCGGTAAATTATAAGTTGATGTTGAATTACTAATAATTCCGTCAAGGGCTACGAAACACTGGTTTGCAAACTTAAATATAAAATAAATCCACGATAGCATATCTATATCTCTTAAGGTTAACTCACAATAATTATTTTTTTGTTCCATATTTTAACTAAAAATAATACGTTATTTTCGAGTCTGTTGTCTTTTGTTCAGTATTAATCCTTATGTAAATAAATGCATTCGTTAGCTTCGTAATTTTAATAAAGATCAAAATTGTCTTTTACACTGTATGCATCAAATAAATACGTTTAAAGTTATTAGAGATATCAAATTATATAATTTCTTTCAAAGGGTACGATAATAAAATTCCGTCAAGGGGCAAGATAGACTTGATTGAAAAGTTAACTCAATAATAAAACATTATAAAATATTGATTTTGAGTCGACAACATACATAGGTATATCTGTAAAACTCGGTATATCGCGACTTTTGTTTAATTCCAAATTCCAACTATCGCCATATTAGCCATTTTGCCCTTATGTCATCCTGATCCTTAGTTCATTAAGAAATAATACATACCTATAAATCGATAACAATTAATGATATAAATTTGATTTAATTTACCCACAATATAAAATTAGGTACGAGGAATTACCGATGAGTTATATAATAGGTATACTTGCGCCATCTATCCACTACTATGTTGAATTACATTGAATGCAATAAGTGGCGTTAACAAAGCAACTACGAAGTCTATCGATAAATTAAATGTTGATGTTGAATACTAATAATTCCGTCAAGGGTTACGAAACACGGGATTGCAACCTTAAATATAAAATCAATTCACGATAGTATATCTCTTTATCTTATGCTTAAGTAACAATATTTTTTTTTATGTTTCATATTTCAACTAAAAATATTACGTTAATTTTGAGTGTGTTTTCTTCTGTTCGGTATTAATCCTTATATAAATGAATGAATTCGTTAGCTTTTACACTATATGCATCAAATAAATACTTTTATAATAAAGATCGCGATGTGTCTCTCGGCAGGGGTAGGGGGTAACCGTCCCGCTCGCGCATTAATACATGCCGGCCGCCGATGCGTGTGCATTATTAGAATAATCTTATCACTTCATAGTTTCCAGTGTTGAGTAGGACACGAATGATAAATGAGTTTGTAAGAGTAGCGTCTTTTTGTACTAGACCAGTACAAACATTGCACTTCACCCTGCAGCATCACCCTGAGAACTTTTAAACATCTGCGGAAAAGTTAAAATCAATCTTTGTAATCGATGCGTTTTGGTTTAAATGTGGAGGAGGATTTGGTTTACAAGGTGCTTCTTGGTATTGTGTGACCACTAAGATTGTTAATTAATTCAAAGAAAGGCGGTTTACAATCGTCTAATTTTAAAATTCTAATTCTAATTTGTCTAATTTTTAAAATATTTTTACATAACAATTATGATCCTAACCACAAATACATACTTTAAATTCGTTTCTTCACTCTTTGTATGTCCGGGTAATCGCCTGAGCGGCTAAACTCATTTGGATAGGACTTGTACTATAGAAAAGGTTGTGGAATAACATAATTATAGACTACTTTTTATCATATAATTTCAACGGGGTCGACATTAGTACGGGAAAAACTTTGCGATACACTCATTTTTACGCGGGCGAAGCCGCGGGTACAGCTAGTATACATATATAAACGAAATAATAAGTAATTAAGAAACAGAAGACAAGTTAAGGTAATGCTCTCGGACAAGCTTTTTAAATGTAGTCTTACTGGGCGCTTTTCTGATATTCCTGACATTCGCTGAACAATGAAGCTTGCAGCTCCAAGTATTTTTTTTTTATATTTTGTTCTCGCGGGGGAAACCTTCGAAAGGTACCCGACGCCGTGAGAGCGACGCAGGGTTATGTGGGATTTTTACCGCACTAAAACCCCCCCGGTCGCCGACCTCGGCGCCATAAAGAGGATTCCGGGACCTCGAAACGACCGCAACCGGAATCCTCTGAGCGCGTTGCCCCATAGGGCTCCTCCCAGATGGGTGGCTGGGTCCACCGCTCCGTCTAGTCTTTACGACGGTATGCGACCACACATACCGCCGTCCTTCCCGTTGCTTGACCGAACGGTTTGAGCTCCCACTCTAGCCACCTGCAACCCCGGAAGCCCATGTAGTCGCCTCTTACGACAGGCAGCGATGCCGTAGCCCTATTTTCCCGCCGTATAAAACATTTATAGCGGCAAAACCTCGAAGCGCGGCTAGTGCATAACCATAATTCATATTTATGAAACCTACTCCGGCCTGTCCGAGGCAACTGGAAAAACAACTAGTATGATAATATAATCCGTCATAAATTATTCAAACAACCATATGAATTTGTCTAAAAGGTTTTTATTTCATGCCACCAACCAACTCCGCTCTTTTATTAAAATTACGCTCCGAAATTCGGAATTATGCGGTGCACTTAATTTTCCACTTAATTTATTTATTACCTCGTTTAGTGTAATATATGTAAAGAAGGTGGGACTTTCAGTAAGTTTACTTTAAATTAATGCCGCCATAGTACGAATATTTAAAAGAAACATAAGTTATGTTCATAAGTTCTGATCTATTGGTAGCGGACGAAAACAAATTGAATTGATAATTTGTAAGTGCCTTTATAGGCCTAAACAAAATAAGGACATTTGGTTTTTTTTTCAACTAACTGAAGTAACAAATGAGCTTGCAGTCTACTAATGGTAAGTGGTCACTGTCGCCCATGGACGTCTGAAATTAAATTCATACAGAACATGGGTTGCATCGGAAATCAATCACAGATGCGTTGGTGCTCTCGACTATCGTGACCACTGCCGTCCATGTACGTTAGGAATCAACCCCAGATAGGATAAGTCTTGAAGTTGGCTGCAGATGCGCTGCTACTCCTTTGGACTAAGTTGCAACATCTTGTCGTGTGATGGTGACAGCGATGGCCCAACGTGGAGCTAAAAAAGAAAGACTAATTAAGTTGAAAAAAACTATTGTAAAAAAAGGTGCGGACGATCAGTCTGTGAAGTTTTTGTATTTTCGGATTTAAATAATTATCACTATGGTATAAAACAAGTCGCTTCTCGCTGTCTGTCCCTATGTATGCTTAGATCTTTAAAACTACGCTACGGATTCTAATGCAATGTTTTTAATAGATAGAGTGATACAAGAGCAATGTTTTTACGTATAATACATTTATATTATAGTGGAGAAACACTGATAATTTAAGATTTTAGACATTATGGCGGAATGAAGTTCGCCGAGTCAACTAGTTTTATAATAAACCTCCTTTTGTAAAATATCTGGCTAAATAGATTATCATGACCAATAGATTTCGGAATAAAAAATAACTGCCTAATATGGATGCTGTTAAAGTGTGTGTGTCTTAAAATGTGTCTTAAATATGTAGTGTTTATATAATGTGGAATTAATGTTTAGTGTTGAGCAGATATGTTTTATTACAATCTCAGATAAGTGCCCGTATGATTCCCTCATCACACCGCTGTGCATAACACTGCTGCTATTAGGCAGGAAATATATGTATAAATATAAAAATAATGTATACATGTCGGAAATGGCGATATTGTGGCAACATCGGAACGCCAGCGCCATCTAGTGGCGTTCGATGAAGTTAGGGTTGTACCAGTTTAATGGCCGACACCTCAGTCTATCGTTGACGGTCGGCCGAAGCAGACAACTCTAAAATCATCCCGCGTTCTTAGTGCTACGATTACTTGTCTACTTAATTTAGTTTGATTAATTCAGTGATTGTAACAAGTTTAATTCGGCAATATACTGTGTGTTAAAATCAAGTCTGGAATTTATTCTCGTACTAACATTCCCTATCAGAGCCCACAGTAGGTTATCCTGATACGATGAGCGAAAAAGAACCTCCCCCTCCGTCATACAAAACATAAAAAATATATGTATACGTGATGAATAGATAACTTCTTTCCTTTGGGAAGTCGGTTAATAAAAAGACAGACCCGCTGATTTTCGTGCCGGATCATCTCAGTTGAGTCGCATTTCGAGCCAGTGTTAGTGTAAGAAAAAAAATGTTAAAGACAATTTATAAGTGCCGACGTATGTAAAAAAATAAAGACATTTTATTTCATTTTAATAAGTGTGTCGGAGGTCCTTCTAAATTCAAACCACAAAGAGTTCTTGCAGCTTAAAGTATTTGTTGTCTGTATTTTGAGTTAGCAGTGTCTACATCGTTTTGTAAATCTATTTTGTGTCGTCTTTAGTTATGAAATAAATGTTTTATCCATCTACATTTCATAAATATCAGTCTAATCTACTTTCAAATTTATTAGATGTACGGATTAGTAGTAGCAGACGATTCCGTTTATTTATTTTTAGATTCAAACCTATGCCTTACCCTGAATCTGTCTAGAAAAGGACTATTGAGGCGCGTAAAGCCGATTCTGTAAAGAAAATCTTTTCGCGAAAAGCGTTTTGTAGACTTTGTACCAAATAGTAGGTGATAATATATTTATTTATTACTTTTATATTATTGTAATTTTTTTCTAAACATCGCTGTCCATAAATAAGAATTTTATACACGATGCAGTTAACTGCATCGTGTATAAAATTCTTATTTATGGACAGCGATGTTTAGAAAAAATTCTAAATTCATAAAAGATTCTAAAAGTGTCCGATGTATATCAATTTGTATTTGAAAATGCGGTAGAGAATAGCTTAATCCGGCAAGAAACTCAGCGGGTTTGTCTTTTTAGTAGTTATATCTATTTTTTTTTATATAATTACAATCAAGGCAAGGCCATAAGGTTAAGACCCAGTGCAAGGCGATAAGGTCCTGTACCATCTCCATCCATCCATCCATCAGCCTTTTGATGTCCACTGCAGAACATAGGCCTCCCCTAAATGGCGCCACTCCAACCGGTCCTGTGCCCTCTGAATCCAACGGTTTCCCGCTGTCTTCTTCAGGTCATCGGTCCATCTGGTAGGGGGGCGACCTGTACTCCTTTTGCCTAAACGTGGTCGCCACTCGAGGACCTTCCTTCCCCATCGGTTATCGGTCCTGCGAGCGATGTGGCCGGCCCATTGCCACTTCAGCCTACTAATTTTGAGAGCTATGTCGGTAAGCTTCGTTCGTCTACGGATTTCATCATTGCGAATCTCCGTAGCGAAATTCCGAGCATAACCCTCTCCATAGCACGCTGAGTGACCCTGAGTCTCCGAATGAGGCCTACAGTGAAGGACCACGTTTCGGCGCCGTAGGTCATCACTGGCAACACACATTGCTCGAATAATTTCGACTTCAGGCACTGAGGAATTGTGGACGAGAAGATACTACGAAATTTCCCGAACGCAGCCCAGCCGAGTTGGATTCTTCGAGTGACCTCCCTCTCAAAGTTGGACTTACCCATCCGGATCGTTTGTCCCAGGTAAATGTACTGTACCATCTACTTCATCGGAACTCGTCTCGATTAGTGTCACAGAAAAGATACAAGAATTGTGCACCGCACTGTGTAGCACTCAAGGACTGCTGCGGTAAACCTATTGCATAGCATTTTTTATGAACTTATGCAATTATAATTATTTATTTATGCAGTATTTTTTTTCTTTGATATTGATTAAAGTGTTTTTGTTTGATACTATATACTTTCTCACAAACAGCTGCCTTCATATTCGTTCTATTTCCGAGCAGATCGTCTCGATATGTGCGAGCTTCCTATTGTCGTACCATATACACACACGTTAAGCGAACGCTCGGCCGCGCTACATTGCAAGCGGAGTGGGGGGTGTTAGGTTTGTCGTTACGGAATTTCTTGATTCGATCGCTGCGCTCAAAGTCCATGATAAAAACTATGCTTGGGTGGGTACAACCTATTATTGTCCCACAGCTGGGCACGGGTCTTCTCTCAGAATGAGAGAGTTTTAGTCAGAGTAAAAAAAAAAGTGGCAAAGTGCGAATTGGTAGCCTGGAACGAAAAAGCTATGCAATAGCTTAAAAACAATATTTACATTCGCATTCGCATTCGCATTCGTGAACGTATGTTCACGAATGCGAATGCGAATTCATTACATCACTAGCTGCCGTAAAAAATAACACTATTTACGTTTCATTCGAGTTCGCATTTTTGTGCAATGAAAGCAGTTTCATTAAGTAGGCTAATACATGAGCGACAGTTTATGTCGCCGCTTGTCGTTGACGACGTTCGACGATATATATTGTCATTTATGTGTTATTCTTATTTTAAGGTTGATACAGATTTGATTTATTAAAATTAAATTTGCGGATTTCTTAATATAACGTCTGTTTTTAATTTTTATATATATATATATAGATATTTGTGAATTTAAATTCTAATGTAATGTAATTTGTTGTTTTTTATGCTTGAAAATTGATTTGTAATGTTCTTGAGAATAATGTGATATTTTTAATGTATTGTGTGTATATGGGACATGTTTTCCGAAATAAATCATTAATAATATTATTGTAATGTGGTGGAATAAGTATGGTTCGATCGAGGAGATATAAACGCCATTAAGTGGAAAAGGGGGTGTTTTTTATATCCGACTAGTTGACCCGGCGGACTACGTTTAGCGTAAAAGACAAACATCTAAAATTATCAGTGTTTCTCCACTATATTATACATGTATTAAACATAAAAACCTTCCTCTTGAATCACTCTATGTATTAAAAATTACTTAGGTTTAAAGATCTAAGTATACATACATAGGGACCGACAGCGAGAAGCGAATTTGTTTTTTACTATGTAGTGATTGATAGAGATCCATGCATGACTGCATAAAATGCAGTATTTGATAGAATTTCTTTTTTGTAAATATTTACTTCCCCTAGTGCAATTATCGACAAAAAATCGCAAAGATGACAATTACTGTGTTGTTTATTAAGGCAATGTAAGCGGAACCGCAAAGCACTAGCTAGCTGTAATGGGATGGATCCTATTGACTGAGCTAAAGTTTCTTCTAGTTGAATTGAATAGTACTTCTCAACTTCACTATGTACGATGTCTGTCTGTCTCTCGGGAACTTGGTATCGAGTTATATTAGTTCGAAAGTAGTTATTAGGTTTAGAAATTACATTAGCTTAGGATAGAAATGGGGTTACATTTACTCACGTTTATAATATGCAAAATCCATATCCGTACTTCCATACTAATATTATAAATGTGTTTGTTTGTTCCTCTTTCGCGTCGCTACATAGCTATTATATGATATGATTTATATGCTGGGAGATAGTTAGGAGGACGGAGAGTGACGTAGGCTACTTATTACCGCGCTCTCTCATCCCCATGAGAATATCGATGTTTTGTTAGTTGATACATATTTAGTAGTTCCAGACACTGTTAATAGATGGCGTTAGTAAAATTAATTTGCAACTTCTGAATCACGCTATCAAATGCTATAGGTAATTCCCTTTGACCGTGCGGGCGAAGCCGCGGGCAAGTGCTATGTAATCTATAATAGTACTTAATTGAGAATGATTTCTTCTCTAGAAGTCAACCTTATCAAAGATGACTGTAATTTCAATCTTAACAAGTCTTCCTTTTTCTTTTCAAAGATTAAAATAGCATATACACATACAATGTACTAATGATAAATGGTCACTGTCGCCCATGGACAACTTAATCGATAGTAACTTCTTAAAGAACCTTGGTTATATCTGAAATTAATCACAAATGCGTTGTTATTACCGATAAAGATGGTTGCCTTAACCACGCTTTCTACACTCATAGCCCCACACTAGGATTTCCTCCTGTGTCGTGGGTACGATGGACACACACAAGACGAATACACAAATACCCAGACCCAGAACATGAATCTTAACTCATCATTCAGATGTCTGGCCGGGAATCGAACCCGGAACCCATTGCGCGTCAGACCGGTATGGTAACCACACCGCCACGCGGGTCGTCAAGTCATATCATCTTGGAAAATATCATATTTTTACATAAAATAAGTATATCCGGACCTTTCATGCATTTACCACCAATATTATTACGTAGTAGTGATGCTTTTAAAATGGAACAAAAGACAAAAAACAACATTTCTCTTATCATGAAAGTAATTTTTCATTTTTACTCATCTTGAAAATTCCGGAAGTCCTTAAAACAACTCAAGAATCTCGAAGTCTGACGATGAACGCCTAGACTAGAACCAGGTAAAAATTACCTTAGTTTCTAAGACCCTTGACCACTTGATCTTTCAGAAAAGCAAGAAAATTTTAAAATCTTTCGATTATAATTACAATATAGAAAGTAAAAAAAGACGTGCGGCACTCGGGGACTGCCGCGGTAAAGCTTTTGCATAGTATTTTTTAACAACTTATGCAATTATAATTATTTATTTATTTATGCAGTATTTTTTTTTAATATTAATCAAAGTTTTTTTTCTTTGTTACTAGATATATATACTTTCTCACAAGCTTCGTACTGTCGTACCATATCACACTCGGCCGCGCTACGTGGTAGGCGGAGTGTTAGGATTTTTCGTTACGGAATTTCTTGATTCGGTCGCCGCGCTCAAAGCCTGCGATAAAATCTATGCAATCGTTTAAAAAGTAACAGATTATGTTTGTGCTGTAAAAGTGTGATTTTATGAATGAACCTTCGACTACTGATTTATAATACGGAAGCAACAAACGAGCATGCAGTCCATTGATGGTAAGGGACCAATGCCACTCATAGACATTTATAACAATCAGGAACCATTGCTATATTTCATTAATATCCATGTACACGACCCAAAGTTATTATAAAGTTGGTTTTAGCGAGTATAGCCGCGTGACGTAGCTAGTAATAGATCTATTCCCTTAAACAAAACGTTTCAAACCCCTTAAACTATTCAGATTCCACCCACCACTAACAACTGAGGCGTTGGAAACTGCTAACATTCCACTCTTTGATTTTTTTCCGGAAAAATCATATTATTTCCCGTTTTTCCTTTGAAAGTTTATTCCTTTTGAAGTGGATGGTACGCCCGCAGGTTTTGCCAAAGGATTCCTTTTGAACGGCAAAATTCTAGCTTGATATATTAATATGACGCATTTGGTTATTGTGGTTCATTATTACTCATCTTTCAAATCAAATTGAACGTCGTTTGTACCTCTACCCATAAGGTACACACTAAGCTCAGCTATAAAACTTAGGCTTGTAGTACCCTGTTTAATTAGGTTTAAATTGAATATTATTGGTCGTATTTGGTCGAAATATCGGCAAAAAGAATTCTATTAGAATTTATAAACCGCATATCTTGAGTACCCGGTAATTAAAATGTATCAATTCCGCGATAATACTAGTCTAAAATCATAATGTATTAATACTTCTCACTAGATCATGTCTGTCTAACTAATTTATCGCTTCTATTAATACACGTAGCTCTATATTTCAAATTAACATTGCTAAATCAATTAGACCGCCTACATTGTGCTCAATGAGATGTACACACAATTATTATTAGTTAGCTTACAGTATAATTAACCCACTGAGGTTTATAAAGCTTAGAGAGACGCTATGTATATAAGAAAATAATTATCACTTGTTTTATCAATGAAGGAAAACATCAAGAAACCAACATGTATATTAAATTTTAACCGACTTCCCAAAGGACAGGGGTTACCTATTCGTCACGTACCTATATATTTTTTATATTCCGCCGATATTTACAAGGTACGAATGTGGCTTACTAGATGAGGTATCACTGCAACACCTTTTTTTTGTTTACGAGGAGGAAACCTGCAAAAGGTACCCGACGTCGTGGAAGCAACGCGGATTATGTGGCATTCCTACTGCACTAAAACCCCCCGATAGCAGCACTGTGTGGAGGACTCCGGGATCTCCAACGGAACACGGCCGTAGTCCTCTAAGAGCTATGCCCCTTTCGGGCTCTTCCCTGGTGGGCGTGAAGCGCACATCGCTACCTTCTGGTCTTTACGGCGGCATGTGACCACACATACCACCATACTTCCCGGAGCCGCTTGGCCGGACGAGCTCCCAATCTTCCCGCCCGCAACCCCGGAAGTCCCTTTTAGCCGCCTCTTACGACAGGCAGAGGGTACCGTAGCGCTATTCTGGTCCCGGAACTGCAGGGCAATCATCGCAACAACTGTTATTATTATCGTGAAGCAGTTCTTGCGCTTCTGTGAAAGGCTAGTTGCCGGCTCATGTGAGGCAACCATCTTAATGCTTGGGAGCAACGAAAAATTGACAGATCCATACAGATTGACAAATATTTACTTGACAATTGATGTGATGGTGATACCATCTATACCTATAAATGAAAAAATAAAAAACATGCGTGCGTACAAAGTACACATGTCAGAAGTGAAACTTCTTTGGCGAACTAATTTATAAATCTTGTTTATATTTATACAAATCTAAAACTTTAAATTTCCAAGATTAAGAGGAAGGGAAAAAGGCGTGATACGACGTTCGCTCTGTCTCACTTTTTCTCTCAATCTTTCTCACTCGCTTGCTCCCTACTATCACTCCACGGCTAGTTGCTCATGCTACGTTCGCCCTGTCTTACTCTCTCTCAATCGGTCTCGATCACTCTCTCTCTCTTTTCCGACACTTCCGTTGCATACCGGCGTGACGTTTCATCTGTAAAAATTTTACCCTCATGCGCCTAAAGAAGTTTCACTTCAAAAAACTGGCTTAATTACTTATATATATACAGCCCAAATTACTGTGCTTATAAACTTATAATTTTTAACCATGTTTCTTTTTATAGTAAAGGTGAACACTAATAAAATATTTTTGGAAATTTGCCCTCTAAGGGGGATTAAAATGGCGGAATGTTTGTATGAAAGTCCGCAATTTTAATGCATACTCAATAAAACTTAGAATTTGGTTTTCTCGTTTGATATAATTTAAACACTGTTCACCACTTCCGAAAAATCAACCCCTAAGGGGGTAAAATACGAGTTGAAAGTTTTTTCGGAAATCCGCCAAATTAGATTTAAGCTAAATGAAACGTGTTTGGCTTTGTGGTTCAATATACTGGTGAGTGTTTACAAAGCGTAGGAGAAGAATATCCAGCAGAAGATCTCAAAAATCTAATGGATCGATCATTTTATGGTTTACTCCAACTAAGTCACGGTTCAGTTAGTTTTTTTTATAATAATGAAGTAGCAAACGAGCATGCAGTCCACTTGATGGTAAGTGGTCACTGCCGCCCATGGACACCTGTACGCCACTTCAAATAAAACATGGGTTCTATCTGAAGTCAATCACAGATGCGTTGCTGCTCCCGAGGACTAGGATGGTCGCCTCATATAAAAGTGTACCGGCAACCTCACCCTTCGATCGAAACGCAAGGAATGCTAGAAATAGGCGTGACGGTGGTACCTCCCCGGTTGAACTACAATGTTCTACAACCTTTAAAAATAGTCTATATATACATGTATACCCGCTAAGGGGATTGAAGTTCTTGAGTTCCGCCATAATAATACCCGCCATAATGGCGAGGAGACAAAGTTAAATACATTCCACTGATTTACAACCGTAATTAGCGGATGAAAGAGTTTGGTGAAGTAATTACGATCATCTTGTGCCGAATTTTTGCTTATAATTTTTGTTCGTTGTAATTTATTCAGTTATCTCGTTCGGAAACAAACAATTTACGCCATATAATACATGCACATAATATAATATACATCATAAACATTGTACTTACATAAATACACATTTTTTTATACTTTAACCTAACGATAAGGCAGACGGGCTACCTAATGGAAAGTAGTCACCGTCGCCTATGGACATTCGCAACACCAGAAGAGTCGCCAATGCGTCGCCGGCTTTGAATGAGAGCTCTTTTCGCACCTTTCTTGAAGAATACACATTATTTCCATTGTTAAGTGTTATGAAAAAACACAAGAAGATATTGCAGTGAAATAAAAAAATAAGTTACATAAAGGTAAATAAAATAAAATTAAGGTATCTATATATTAATACGTGAAGCAAAAACTTGTGAAGCATTTTTAAGTAACTTACCGCGGATGGAGGAGTATAAAATTTTGCACGGTTATAGTTGACATAGAGAAGGAGTGCAGAATGTTAATATTTTTTTCAAATAATGCATTTTTCATACATAAAATCAACTAAAAACACATTACACACACTGCCTTGCATTTTAAAAAACACATACATAGTAAACGAAATAGAACATTCAATGTCATAAATATGAAAAAACCTTAGAATATGGAACTCGTAGAATAAGCATAAACAATACAAACTGAGCACTCTATAGCTTGTTCATTTATGTCAAATAGCATTTCCTAAGTGTGAGTGAAACAAAATATGTCTGTCTGTTTTTATTAAATTAGCGTGTCACAAGCGGTCCTCTTTTGAGCTCTATTATGCTAATAAATTCAAAAGTTCCATCCAAACTGCAAGTTTCTTTATGACGGCTGGCATCTTTATTTTGTAGTTTTACGTTTTGATAGTGTTGATCGATAGTGTTGTCGATAGAAGGGCAATGCGCATAATTATCTAGGCGACTGTTTTTATTAATATAACATACAATCAAATCTCATATTAAATTTATATTCGTAACATATGTTTCAACTCATTCGAAGTGGGACATTCATTCGGTGCATTAACACTAACAAAATAACAACAAAATATAACCTCTTTAAATATTAAAAGGAAAGGATGTCTAGATTGAATGCTAATCAATAATTATTTACCAATTGTTTTACTGTATATTAAAATAGGTATTTACAAGTTTGTTTTGTTGTTGGTTGTTTTGTTTCAATGTATAATTATATCCTGTAATTTTATCATTCAAAAATTGGCGCACATAAAAAAAATATTTATTTGTAAGATGCTCAGTAATTATGATATAAACTAATAACATTGAGATCGTTAACTGTATCTGCGCAGCTTCTGTAGGGGTATTTTTTGGTACTTGGTTAAGCAGAACATTATATTTGTTTTTTTTTGCTTTTCTTGAACATGTTATATATTTTAGACTTAAGAGGCGAATATTGTTCTTCACAAAAAACTAGCCTCGCAAATATTTATTTGTTCAATAACATTACCGTTGTGTATGTATAAATTTGCTTTTTTTTGTGATTGTTATGATGTTTTTTTTCTTCCATTGACCACTTAATATTAGTACCTAGTGCAGCGTTTACAGATTTTTAGTAAATATTTAAACGTATCCAATTTACATTCAGAATACAATCGTTTGCAAATAATATAATTTTGTCATCCGTTCTACGAGTACATGGAAAGTCAATAATATTTAAATCGGAGCATGAATGCAGAATGCCGATCAAGCTGAGTTTCGTCACCGTAAGACATTTTGTGGAGGCGAAATTGCAGGTGAAAAAAAATCTGAGAGATTTAGTATCAACTAGGTACATTTAACACTAGGCACTTAAACACAAATATACAACGTAGACAGTTGACAGACCAAAAGCTGCCACCTCTACGGAGGTCTACAGAGAAGTCACCGCCGCCAGCTCGGACAATAACATCTAGCCTCTATCAAAGCGTCAACCTGCCCCGATAACGCTTTAATGAAATGATAATAAATGCTCTACGTAAAAACAAAAAAAAAAACTTTATATGAATACTACAACATATACGACTGATAAAACTAAATCATGTTTTATATCGACGCGAAAATGTCGATAATGTGGCATCACTACCTTGTGACAACCTACGAAATAATGAAACAGGACAGTATTATTTGTCTCTTTTCTACGCAATATTTACGTCATACGTAAAGAAGGACAAGTATATGCATTTCACTTTACACTTATAACGTTGTATCCATGTCTTTTTATACATCCATGGAAAAAACATATCGTCAAAAATGTCAGATGTCTTTGTCAAAATATCGCTATTGCTTTTAAATGCGGCTTAGACAATTAAACCTCTTTTTTATATTTAACGGGTGCGTTCAAAATTGCTTAATTTTTTTTACATTTTATTTCAATTTGAGAAATATTGGTGCTACTTTAGACAATATGAAGTTTAGTTTTTTAATTTAAATTAAGGTCGAATTTCGACCGTTGCGACGGGTCACTAGTAAATAATAAAGATGAATAATGAAGGTTATAAAATTGAAGACAAAAACGCTTGACTGTAGCGCCGGCTGAACGGCAAAGTCGTTTAAATGCTATATATTCACTTTACAGATGCGTGCCGCTGACATTTCATAATATTTTTTTCATCACATTAAGGTAGCAAATGAACATGTAGTCCACCTGTAGTAAATGGTCACTAATGCCCACAGAAATCTGTAATTAACTTCATATAGCACAAGGGTGCTAACTGAGCTCAATCATAGATGCGTTATAACTCCCGAGGACTAAGAATGAAGGTCGCTCATATAAAAGTGTGCCGCCAACCAAACTTTTCTATCAAAACGCAAGAAATGAGTGTACCTGCCCGGTCGAATTACACTGGATCTTCCACGTGGTTAAACCTGTTATAAATAAAAAAATGGTTTTTATACCTAGATTATTACATACTCAGTATCATGGTAAACATGATCGAAGTGTAATAAACGTAATAAACTTAATAAAATAACTTCAAATAGAACATGGGTTCTAACTGAAGTCAATCTCAGATGCGTTGCTACTCCCGAAGACTAAGACAGTCCCTCATATAAACGTGTGCCGCAACTACACTTTTCCATCGTTTATACCGCCTGGTTAAACTCTATTATAAATTAAAATTGTTATTGATTTTGTTATTACATGGATTAATATATAGGAATATCCTATATATTAATCCATCCTTTTAATGGTAGTAAACATGTCCGAAGAGAGCGAGTTCACTGAAATAAGCTAGTTCCTATATAATCGACATGGCTACCAGTTTATTTCTGTACATGCTTTGTGTACAAGAACTTTATTCGAGAGCTCAATAAACTGCCAAAGAGCACCTGACTCAATGAAGGTTATAAAATTGAAGACAAAAACGCTTGACTGTAGCGCCGCTGAACGGCAAAGTCGTTTAAACGCTATATATTCACTTTACAGATGCGTGCCGCTGACATCTCGTAATAAACTTTTTTTTATCACATTTAAGTAGCAAACGAGCATGCAGTCCACCTAATGATAAGTGGTCACTGATGCCCATGGACATCAATAAGTAACTTCAAATAGAACATGGGTTCAAACTGAAGTCAATCTCAGATGCGTTGCTGCTCCCGAAGACTAAAATAGTTCCCTCATATAAAAGTGTACCGCAACTACACTTTTCCATTGTTTCTACCGCCTGGTGAAACTCTATTGTAAATAAAAATTGTTTATGGGTTTTTATTTATATTGGATAATATATAGGATATTCTTCATCATGATAAACATGTCCGAAGAGAGCGAATTTGCTGAAATAAGCTAGTTCATACATAATTGACACGACTACCATTTTTATTTCTGTACATGCTTTGTGTACAAGAACTTTATTCGAGAGCTCAATAAACTGCCAAAGAGCACCTGACTCAATGAAGGTTATAAAATTGAAGACAAAAACGCTTGGATGTAGCGCCGCTGAACGGCAAAGTCGTTTAAACGCTATATATTCACTTTACAGATGCGTGCCGCTGACATCTCGTAATAAAGTCTATTGAAAATAAAAATTGTTATTGGTTTGTGATCGAGCTTTTTATACTTGAGTAATTTGTTTTGGAATGGCTTTTACATTAGCGCCTTTTGTTGTTTCGGCATGTTTTGTTCTGTGCTTTTATAGCCGTTGGCGAATAGTTTGCTTTATTTTCAATATGCGGCCATCGTATAACTAATATTGTTCAAATGTCAGTTATTTTTTATTTGAAAATATAACTCATGCTTGTTAACGGTTCATCCTCGCCACCGCAGTTTGACCGTGGCCATGATCCATGTAAGTGAGTCGAAATTTAGGCAAGAATAATTTAAAAACCACGTAACTTGTGAATCCATTACGTATAAACACACTCTCACACGCTTTCTACACCCATAGCCTCACACTAGGATTTTTCCTGTGTCGTAGGTATCATGGACGCACACAAGACGAATACACAAATACCCAGACCCAGAACATGAATCTAAACTCATTATACAGATACCTGTCTGCCCGGGAATCGAACCCGGGGCCCATTGCGCATCAGACCAGTATGGTAACCGCTCCGCCACACGGGTCGTCAACTCAACGTCAACAAATTAAAAAATATAACTCGGCTGAAAGGATACCCACGCTGTACATGGGGCATGGCCTACTAATTTAACAGCTCTGTTAGGTAATGGTCAGCACATAATACGTACTACTTTGTAGTTTGTAGAACCAGTGTCGTTCGACCGGGGAAGTACCACCGCCACACATATTTCTCGCGTGAAGCATTTCTTGCGTTTCGATGGGTATGATTTCCGGCACACTTTCACATGAGGCGACCATCATAGTCCTCGGGAGTAGCAACGCGTCTGTGATTGACTTCAGATAGAACCCATGTTCTGTTTGTAGTTGATTACAGATGTCCATGGGCGGCAGTGACCACTTACTATCAGGTGGACCGCATGCTCGTTTGCTACTTCAATCAGATAAAAAAGAGCCTTCGCCGTCCACATCGCTCCCAACGAGTTAACAGTGTAAGCTGGGTCCTAGTTGTGTGCGGTGGCGGCAGCGGCGGCTTTACAGAGAAGCCAGTAAAGTTATAATTTAGCACTTACATCATTTTACACCCGATACGTTACAAAGAGGCGGTCGAACTATGTTGACCGCAGTTTCTAACAAACTTCGCTGGTTATTTGTTCAAAGTAAAAGTTTCTGTCATATCAACAACTATTACAGTGTTTCAAAGGAACGACAGCACATAACATGTTATCTCATATATAATTTGCTTTAATAATTTGTTATAGGTGACAAACTATTTTACTCAAATCTGGCTTTTAATACATTATATACCTATATCTGGATTTGTATGTACGTAATTCTCACTCATATATTATTGGATTACATAGAAATCTATAAAATTAACTTACATATTAGAAGTAAAGGCTAACAAAAAGTGCCGGTAAATCGTGTTTTGTCTGTACTTAAAAAAATAAAACTATTTCTATTATAATACTTCAGTCTTATGGTTTCTCGACTCTGCTGTCTCTTGAACTTGACAAAAGACAGAGAAACGTAATTCTAAATCACGATAATGTATTCTAAAAATCTTGCCTACTTAGGTTTACAAAAGTTAGTCTACGGAGTACGGTGCTCTACGTACATTATCCGATCTGTTACTAAAGTTCCATCAACGTTTTATTTTGTACCAGTTCCAGGTGGTAGAACCAGTGTAGTTCGACCGGGTACCATCGCCACACCAATTTTTTATGCGCCGGCACACTTTTATATATGCGGCGACCATCACAGTCTTCGGGAGTAGCGACGCATCTGTCATTGACTTCAGATATAACCCATTTTAACAGTCTAACAAGGCACAGTGCTCCCCAGAAACGATCTCTTATTACTTAAGTGTCATTATAGTGATATGTTTTGCTCCTTTGGTATGTAAATCGAAATCAAAGATTTAGTAATGCGTTAAGATTTACAAAAAACCCTAAACGTAACGTAATGTTACGATAACAGCTAGTAATGGCGTACTCAGTTGTCGGATCAAGCTAATGGGGCTCTTGCATATTCAAAATGTTACAAACTTCCTTTCAATGAAGATTAAATGGTGCAAGTGCTACATAATTATGTTCTAGATTCGATTGGTGATACGTTTCTACTGTAATAACCAACACATATTGCGGTCACTACAGCGAAAATCTTCTTAGGAGCGGCTTATGACAGACCGTGGGCTTCTAAAACCCATGATGTTTTATAAGCCCACGGTATTTTTTTTTATCTGACTGAAGTAACGAACGAGCATGCAGTCCACCTGATAGTAAATGGCCACTGTGGGCCTCGGACATCTGTAGGCAATATACAGAAATTGAAATCACATTTTATCGAGGATTGTCTCGTTATGTTTAAGCATAGTAAATACAAAATATTTTTTTTTTTTTTTTAAATCTTGAGCTTAATTCTGATCCAAACCGACTCGTTGTAATAGCCTACATGGAGTATATATCGTCAACCTATTATTGTCTCACTGCTGGGCACTGGTCTTTTCTCGGAATGAGAGAATTTTAGGCCACAGTTCACGGCGCTGGCAAAGTGCGAATCGGTGGACTTTACACACCTCCGAGAACTTTTTTTTAAAAAACGGGTGTGTAGGTTTCCTCGCGATGTTTTCCTTCGCCAAAAACATAGAGCATACCAAAATACGCACCACATACACGTCCACCAATTCGTACTTGGCCGGCGCGGTGGACTATGGCCTAAAAACTCTCTCATTCCGAGAGAAGACCCGTGCCCAGCAGTGGGACGATAATGTGTTGACGACGATACCAAAATAAAATCTAGGAGCTTATATCGAACGAAACAAACCTATTTATTTGTAGGTGTTATAACAGTAATGGCGCACTTAGAGTCGGCGGATCAAGCAAATGGACCCCTAATGCATATTCAAATATTCGAGTTTTGTCAGTCGGTGCCTGATTTGAAAAGTGAGGGGACCTTAAATCAAAGTAAAACAAATTAAGTCAAATTGCGGTTCCAATCTGTAAGGCAAAATATTATCTTTACGGAACTGTAATTGACTTATTAATAAAAGGACGTTAAATAACGTATTTTCGACACATAAATGAAGAATCCTAACAAAATGTTTTTGTAGATGTTTATAAAAAACTATTTTCTAACTGAGCAATGATAGGCCGGTTGTAACTAAACCTTTTAAACAAATCTCATGCATCATTGATTTTTAAACGGTTGTTTAAGCTTGTTGTTGGTAGTTGTTTAAGCTTGTCCTGTATGTTTATTTCTAAAATGCGAATGATAAATTTTATTATCAATTCTTTATAATAAAGGGATATATTTTAATTAAACCCAACATCAAAAAGATCCCAAAATTGTGCAAAGTCTACCAATTCGCACATGGACAGCGCGATGTATCACATCTTATTCTTATCTTATGAGGAGAGAAGACGGAGAGAAGACTAGTATCTATCACTGGGATAAAAATCGTTTGACGACAAGACATGAATAAAACTAAAAACATTAATATCTTAATTTAGTTATGAAAAAAAAACTTCCAACCGATTATGTCTTTGGTGTATTTAGAGTAGTGAGTAAAATAGTAGCATGTGAGTTTATTTGATGATGACAGCCTCTAAGAAAGTCTTATAGCGTTGGAACTAGATCTGAAAGTTAAGTTACCCTAATTTCTTTTATCTGACTGAAATAGCAAACGAACGGCAGTCCGCCTGGTGTTAGTGGTAACTGCCCATATGCATCTGAAACCAACTTCATATAGAACAAGGGTTCAATCTGAAGTCAATCACGAATGAGTTGCTACTCCCGAGGACTAAGATGGTCGCCTCATATAAAATGTGTGCTGACAATCACACCCTGCCACTCAAACGCAAGAACTGCTTCACGCTAAAAATAAGTGTGGCGGTGGTATCTCCCCGGTGAAACCATTGTTATACTTTATAAAAACCTTGTGACTATTGACGTGTCGCGTCTTATAATTCGATGGAGCCGGCTGCACACACCAAAAAACATAACTCATGCGGAGTTACCTCGCTCTGAGGCGTTCCATTTAAGGCTTGAAGTGCAAGCGAGAGCGCGGAACGAGCGACAATGAGGCACAATCGGCCAATACGCATAAAGGTATTTATGCTACAAATAAATGTAACTTGATCAATTCCATTGTCGTTTCCATTTACCTCTTTCTCTATATCTATACAAAACATCTATCAAACCAATAAAATTAAAATTTTCTTTTGAATAATGCAACCATTCCATCAGTATTTTCATAAGATGTTGTCACGTTTAATTATCATCAGTAATTGACTTTACAGCATTATTTTAATTAAAAAAAATAAAGAGATAGCACCAGTTGGACTGCATTACCGTTTGCTAAATACATTATATGCATCTATATAAAAACTTTAAAATAAAAGAGACCCTAAGGACAATAACTCTAGAGATGTACTCATAATTTCAAAATCAATTTATTTACTGCCAAAAACATTAAACAATTTATAGTCCGACTATATACAAATCAGTGACAAAGGCTTCCTTTATTTAATATGACCATCGATGCGTATACTCAAACGGATGGAAAAAGTCCAAAAATCTATCCTAAACTAATTTGGCTCGTAGCATGGGAGTTTGATGTTCAATGGGCTGGCAACATTGGATGAACATATTGAAACGGAGTATTGTTTTTTCATTTTTATTAGACCATACGCGGTTTTGGGTACCTATATCCATTTTGGGTACCTATATATTCCATTGAAATGTTACAATTTAAGGGCCGAATATTGCTCGCCCCTTGTCCTTTTTTGCTTATAACTTCTTTAAGTTTTAACTTAGGGCAACAAGTTATAAAAATATATTTGTAGACAAAACAATTTGCTACATATTATGACTTAACAATTTTTTTTAAATGCATAGTATCGTAAACTTATGGTTAGGCCTATATTGACCCCCACACAAAGCCCAAAAATAAAATTGCGTCCACAAAAAAATGCAAAGTACATGTACATTTCAATGGACTATGTAATATGAGAATGTTGTCAAATGTCAGTTTGATTATTTAATAAGCTTTTGTACACAGTGACATTTCAGGAATCAAACGTTTAAAAATGCATAGTACAAAGCGCTACTTATTTTGAAATGAAATTTCCCCCAGCAGTCCTGAGATGGGTATAGTTATTTAAGAAGCACATGTAGAGTCTCCAAAACAGAGTTTATGTATTTAATTTTGAATTTCAATTCAGGCTAATGTGTTGTGCACCAATTCGCAGTTGACCGGCGCAGTGGACCTGATAGTAAGTGGTCACTGTGATCTATCGAAATCTTCAACTTCGTTAAGAACAGTTGTTTATTTATTTATTTATTTATTTATTTAAACTTTATTGACCATAAAAAAACAATGGACAAAAGGCGGACTTAATGCTTAATAGCATTTTCTCCCAGTCAACCTTAAGGAAGTGCAGAAAAATTGATTCTGTTGATCACAGATACGTTCCCACTCTCGAGGACTGTGGTGGTCGCCTCAATGAAAAGTGAGCCAGTTACGATACCGCTACGATATATTTAGTTTTATACTTAACGATAAGGGCTACCAGATGGAAAGTAGTTACCGTTGCGGTTGAATTTGTAACACCCAAAGAGTCGCCAATGCATCGCCACTGAAACGCAAGAAACCCTTCACTACATAGCATAAAACGAAGTCGCTTCTTGCTGACTGTCCCTATGTATGCTTAGATCTTCAAAACTACGCTGCGGATTTTATTGCAGTTTTTTTAATAGATAGAGTGATTCAAGAGAAATATTTTTATGTATAATACATGTATAATATAGTAGAGAAACACTGAAAATTTTCGATTTTTGACTTTTAAGCGGAACGAAGTTCGCCGGATCAACTAGTCATGTATAGGTTTCATATATAAATAGGTTTGGCATTGCGGTAGTGCTCTAAAATAAACTTTAATAAAAACTATAATAGTAGTAACAGCCTAATGAAAACCGCTCAACCGTGGGTCCAAGGTTCGAATATCAGGCACGCCACTGATTTTTCTAAAATGCTATGCGAATTAAAAATTATCACTGCTTTACAGCAAAGGAACACATTGTAGAGAATCTTACATACCTGGTGTCTCTAAGAAATCTTAAAGGTATGAAGTTACCAATTCTCACTTAGCTAGTGCAGTAGGTTATGGCCTTTATCTTTCTCATTATGAGAAAAGACCCGTACCCGTAGCAATAGGACAATAATGCAAACGACAAAAAGCAATATAATTGTAACCAGGCTTAACATTTAAGCAAAATAACTTTAACCACTATTGATTAACCTATTATTTGTCAGCTTTTTTATTTACAAATCAGTACTTGGTGCACTTTTATTTCTAAAACATAGGCCGTTTTTTATATCAGGCGAAATTAATTGTGCAGTGAACCAGAAAAAATCTGCCTATTTTCTACCCTTGTGTAATAATTCAATTTTATTGAGCCCCTCTATTATCCACCCCGCAAATAAATTTAATTTTTCCAAGTGTACCACGGTGTTTTTGAGTTCCAAAATTACCATACAATCGTTCAGGGCTCTTACGTGGCACACGTTTGCGTAATGACCTTTCAGGGTTTGGTAATACTCTTACAGAAACATACATGGGATAAAGATTCTAGATATGTTAAATTTTCGTTTATTTTAAAATAAATGAAAATAGTATAAGTGAAACTACTATTACGATGATAAAAACAGCTTTGACGACCCGCGTGACGGTGCGGTTACCGTATCTGGCCGGGAATCGAACCACTGTGAGACCGGTATGATGAGTTTAGATTCTTGTTCTGGGTCTGGGTGTTTGTGTATTCGTCTTTGTGTGTGTCCATTGCACCCACGACACAGAAAAAACCTACTGTGGAGCTATGAGTGTAGAAAGCGTTAAACGTTATTTTGCGGTGTAAACTTAAGTTTTAATTAAAACAAATTATATTTAAATACCATTCACACATTAGTCTTGTGAAATCCAAAGCTGGACTTAGGCCTCCCTTAATGAGGTTTTAGCCAATAGTCACCACTCTGGCATGCCTGTTGGTAATCACAGAATCCGAAAAAGTGAATTTGACAATTTCATCAGATCGCGATATCAAATTTACTAGAGTAATTGCGGCAATCCAGCTTCAAATAGATGATTAAGTAAAACATGTTTACCATACAGAAAGTGTTCGGAAGATATAGGTGGGTTACACCTATGCGATTCTTGAGTTTCAGTGCCAGTGCCGTCTCAGTTTTATACGAGGCGTCTATCAGTCAGGCGTTAGTAGCAACACATCTGTAATTGACTTCAGATAAAATACTTGATCTGTATAAAGTTATTTACAGAGTTGTTTTTTGATCTGAGTGAAGTAGCAAACGAGCGAGTCCACCCGATGGTAAGTGGTCACTGCTGCTAATGGACATCTGTAATCAACTTCATACAGAACATGGGTTCTATCTGAAGTCAATGACAGATGCGTTGCTACTGCCGAGGACTAAGATGGTCGCCTCATATAAATGTGTGCCGGCAACCACACCCTTCCTTCGAAACGCAAGAAATGAAACACGCTAGAAATAGGTGTGGCAGTGGTACTTCCCCAGTTGAACTACACTGGTTCTACCACCTTCAAGAGGTACAAGGGTAGCACCACTTACGATTAGGTGTACTACATGTTTAATAAGTCAATCTTATAAAAACTCTCCACTAGACAGCAAAATGTCCTTGTCTCTTCCAGTAAAACCATCAATTCAAGTTCGGAAGCGCAATCTAAAAGTGCACTTAGCAGTATTACGCATGCAAATCGGCGCCGTACGCCGTCATCTGCGCCGGTAATCCGATTATACCGGAAAACTTCGGTGTTCTTATGTGTGAACAATTGCCAAGAGACTCTAACCGCTGTGGAACAAGGGATTCTCGCTTTTATGGGTCCCAGATACGATCTACAATGGCCGTTTGTTAAACGATGTAATGTTGTATCATGCTTAGAGCGTGGAACGCCGTGACTGGGATGAAAATTAGAAAACGCGTCGCTTCACGGCGTTTTTTAGCTATTTTCAGATATTTAATCTGAAAATATGAGTATTTTTATACTCTTCCAGTGTATATCTTGGTATTTTACAACATTTACGCGCGATCGCAAAGACTATAAATGTATTCAATATGTTGGAATTGCAATAAGGGTTTTGAACAAAAAAACAATATAAATAGCTAAACTTTTTTGTTCCGCGGCCAAGCATACTGAACTATGGCCTAAACTACTAATTTATCAATTTGCTTCTTATGCCACGCTAGTTTGTATATACATAGTGTTCCTTTTGTTGCTGACTACCCGTGGCACCCACGACGGCTACGACACACATATTCAAGTGCAAGACTGTAAGTATGGTGTGATATTTTTTTTAAATAAATAAAATGAGTGAAATTTAACTTAACACAGAGTCACCACCCTAGAACACACACTAACACACTTATCAGCTAAAAAGCGTGGAAACGCAACGTCAAAACGCTCACCGTCTGAAACATCTTTAACTACCCTATGAGAGGGCAGTGCTCAAGAGCTTTATTCGATTATGTAAATTAAGGCGATAATTTTAAACTTAATTGTTCTCTTCATCAACAGTGGCGAGTGATTTAGTTAATTACTCGCCTGTGCGGTAACCACTTAATGGTTATGACCATATTAAAAATCACACATCACAAACGAAAATGAAGGTCTAACATATTTAATTTAGTACGACAATTAGAATACAAATACTATCCGTTTTAAAACAATTTTTCTATTAAAAATTATGTGTTTTATTAAATTTTATTTGTAAATTCACTATTTCAACCATGTTGAAATAATTTAAACACACACTGTCTATTAGTACCTAAATTATTGTTGTTTTTAAAGTGATCTGTGTTACCGGAAATCAAACATAATTTAGTATGTATCATGTGTTATTTGTAAAAAACGTTCAAATAAAGACTTCTTTGTTTGTATTACCTATTATTTCTAGTAAAACGCAAATTCGTATAAAACGTTTCAAAGTAAAACAATAAAAATGTAGATAAGAGATAAAACATCGGCATTATTTTAAATGTTTATAAAATATGAAATTTTCAAATAAAAATATGAAATTCACTAAACTTAACTGGCTTTTAAAATGACACGCAAAATTGACCTCAAATAAAACTTATTACTAGGGTGAAGCAATTCTTGCGTTTCGGTGGAAAAGTGTGGGTTCTATCTTTCATGTTAGCATCTGTGACGCATGTCCATAAGCGTTAGTAACTGCTTACATTAGGTGGACTGCATGCTCATTTGCTACTTCAATCAGATAAAAATAAAAAATAAAACAGTTCTATGTCCTGCCTTTGTGAAATTACTTTGATTGTGAAATGTTTCTTACACATGAAATGTTTCTTAATACACTCTCCAAACTAGAAAAAGTGGATACATCAAAATACGCGGTTGCAAGGTGTTGCAAGTTGTCTGAGAAATGGGCAAATATTTGACATTGAAATGTCTGCACGTAGTTTAGTATCTAGTTGTAGTAGTGTGTTTGTAGTAGTGTAAAACAGTTTTTAACGATTATACATAGAAACATAGACTTCCATCTTCTTTTTAAATGTTTAGCTCCTACTAAAATGAAATAGTGAAACTCCGAACCTTTCTTTAAAGTTTAGTTGATGATTATGTATTTTAAAATATACGTTTTAAACGATGAGACCGACTGTTTATTGGCGAGTGTAGGAAGTTTCTGTGTTATAGGTTGGAATCTGGTCCATGTTATTAGTTATCTAAATTTTGATAAAGGCTTTTTTTCAATTTATTGAAATTGTTTAGTCAAAGATAGTTAAAAGTGCTATCCTCGATATACTTTCTAAAGTTAAAATCGCAGACAGGTTTCATCTTAACAATTTGGAATCAAGTCTAATTAGGGCATAAGAAAGTTTTAAGTAGGATACAATCATATCGTCTGCGAATGTGATGTTAACTCAACTTGGAAAAAATAGACATGAACAGGAAACATGAATTGACAATGCACTCCAACATTTCCAAAATCCAAGAAAATGTAAGCAGCAGCCATCGATATAGAAATACACTAGATAAACAGTCTCGAACAAAAATGACACCTAAAACTGTCGTTAAATTTACGTAGTTATTTATAGATGGTCATAACGATCATATATTTTAGGAATAAAACCAACCAAAGTCCATGATTTACAGTTGTATTTACAACGCTTTAAGCAAAAAGCAATACAATTTTACTACTTAAAATGAACGCTCAATTTTGAAATTGCTCTTTTTCACCGGACTTACATAAAATGAGCGCTCAATTTTGAAATTGAGCGCTTTTATCACCGGACATTTTTGAGACGCTGAATGTGTATCTTGGGTTTTTCTATATAGATTGCAACAGCACAAAAAAAGCTATACGATATACACGCAAAAATCGGCGTAATTATACATGTTACATAACAATAATCATCATTTCTATACAAAAAGTGTTGCCCGGTTGTACCATAGTCCTACTTTCTAATCTTACAAATCGAATACATTTTATTTACTCTACTAAAATAAGTGACACAAATAAAGAATATACTAAAGTTATCTAGAAAAGCTAAATATTCAGCTAACAAATCACGGTCACGTCCTGACCCCTCTCAGGGTGACACCTCACTCACAGTGTACTCTAGCCTTATTGCCTCACTTGTCACTCTCGCCCTTCCCAGTGATGCCCAAAGTTTACATCTCATTTTACCTTGTTGAATTGTAGAGAAAATCTTCAACATAAGTTTCAGATTTTTTTTTAATTTTGGTCAAGGTGACCATCGGTATTGGACGTTATGATATGAAGTTTTGTGGTAGGAAAAAATAAGTGGGTGTTGTGTGGTATGTGTTTTAAATTTAACGATTCAAAAGAAATGATCGAAGAAATTGTAAAATTCGTGTAATTTGCTTTAAAATAAAGCTGTTAAGCAGATAATATTTCGCTTAATAATCACAAATTAGTTAAAATTACTCAATCTGTAATTACGTACTGCTGTATGGTTTAAAAAATCTTAAGTGAGATTTAATGCTAAGTGGATAATTCGATGGACTTATTCAAGAATTTTTGAGAGAGACTAAACTTTAAGTTTTACAACATAAGTTTAAAATCTATTACAATTGCCATCTTTAGATGTCACCTTTCTCACAATCAAATCACTGTCTTATTTTATCCTTTGTCACTTCATTTACTCAGAGGCGCTCAAAGTTTAACTCGTAATTTGGTATTAAGTGACCTTAAAGAAACTCATGGACGTGATAAACGAATTTATATTAATTACTCGTACATTAACAGAATATTCCAAACGTATTGTTTCTTAAAATTACATAATTACCTTAAGGTTTTATTAATGTACCCTAATGTCGTATTTTAACATAGTATTTTAGGGCTATTTTTTACTGAAGTGTAAAGCAAGATACTGGAGCTAAAATTTATTAACATGTAAAAAAACACGATTATAACAATATAAAAAATGAGTTTAAAAGAACTAAAAAGAGAAACCCTCTGATTTTCTTGCCGGATCTTCTCAGTCGAGGTCGTGTTTCGATCCGGTGATAGTGTAAGAAAAAGAAATTGTAACTGACAGGCCTACACAAAGACATTTCATTTCGATAAATACTACTCTATTTTTTTAACACGGAATCGCCTCCTCTCCTTTTAAATAATTCTGTGGTAGCGTTTATACTAGCTTATTCCGGCGGTTCCTCTCGATTTAATCATGTGTTAATTCACGTCATACTCTATTTGTGTACCAAATTCCAACCAAATCCGAGAAGTAGATACTCTGTACGTAAAAGAGCAATAAGCACACACATCGTCACAAACCTTCGGATATATATTAATAAAATTAAGTTTAAGCCAAAGCCTGAACTACTATTTAAGAAAATAAAATTCACCACTTTTCTCAGACTCAAAATTCACAATTTATAGTACAACAAATCGTAAATCCACCGAATTCATTAGACACGCTGTGCATTTCTAAATTGAACCCAGATGAAAGTTGCACGAGGGCAGTAAACACGTTTAGGGTGAAGGGAGACCCGTAAAAAACTCAACCGCAATTAAATATTTACTTTATTTTCACAGCCAGGCCTTCGTTACAAATAACCTGATAGCGTATGGGCACATGAGGCTCGGAATGTTAAGGTTGTAGAATCTAGTATATGATGATAATAATAATAATACTAAACGTTTATTGTCAGATCAGTTCAAATTATACAGAAATATAGATACAATTTTATTTACAACATTGATATGGCAATGAAAAAGAATTATAGTATCGATTCTTCTATATTGTATATCGATATTCATTCTTCTATTCTGCTCCTTATTTTGTATGTTTTTGTGCAAATTTTGTATAAAAATAGTTAATATACTCGTAAATTGATAAAAATTTAAAATATACACATGATACGCGGTTTTAATCTTTGATGCCGATATCTGTAGCTTGATTAAAATATTGCCAGAAGGGAAATTAAAAACCTCGTTTTGTAACTGTTACAAATGAAAACGAAAAAATAATATGTTAAAAATTAAACTTTAATTAAAAAATACATTAATATATTGTCATATCTTTAACAAAATTATAAATCTATACTAAGACATAAACGTGAGATGGTGCGTGTCTGTTTATTACTCAATCACGAAAAATCATTCCTGCAATTTGTCTTTTTGCAAATACATGTGATATACAGACATGCGGAACTTTGATTTTTATTATATTTATCTTGTATCTACATATATTATAGTGCGTATATTTTTACCAAAATATAAAAGTGCAACAACAAAAAACATTGAGAACAACCGCCTCACACGTGGGGTGGAATAGCAAAACGCTTTTCATTCAGCGGAGTGTACTTTTAATACAATGGGGAGCCGGACCGGAATTGATCACTCAGTTTTGCGTTAACCTTCCGTTCGAAGTAACGAAAATTATGAAAAGCGGAAGCGTTTACATCTCACAGCTGTGAATCCATTGATACTCGTGCGACAAATGAAAAAAAAACAGTTATAAGAACAGCTTAAAGACCTAAGACTTAAGGTTGTTTTAAAAAATAGTTTTTTTACGATGAGGTATTATAAATAAGTTAAGGCTAAAGGTTTTAACAATATAAGCGAAAAACGTAAACCTAAATGAACCCTCACTTTAACAACTTTTAACAACTTTTAAGAAGTACTTATATTATTTGTCAATGTCAAATAATATAAGTACTTCTTTATTTCTATTACTATTCAAAATTAAAATAAAAGGAAACTCAGTCAAATTCGCTACTAAAGTAATCACTTAGGCTATAAAAATTCCAATTGATGAGCCAAATTTGTAATTTTCTTTTCAATGTATTATACGATAATTCTTTAAAAATGTTAGGCAATTTATTACAAATTTGAATTATAGACACGTTTCTTTTTATCATTTGAAACTTAAATTATTGTTTTTGGAGCGGGTGTCTTCTCGTTTATTTCGACGGAACTTTAATAAAAGCACGCCTTCCGGCTGTACTTGGAATTGAAGGGTCTTTTATTGGAATTTCATGTTAAAATTTAAGTTTTTCTAAAAGGGTCGAAAAATTTCAAAGTTACTTTTCCCGACAATCTTTTTTGCGGAAAACGATACAACGATATTACTATAACTATATTTATAATATATAGCTTGGTTTACGAGATATGGTGTTTGGATTAAGATACTTGCAATATTCGTGGCTTCTCTTTTATGGACTACGTCAGAATAAATAAGCATGCGATCCATCTAATGGTATCCATATAGAATAAGTAACGTATTTGAATTATTAAAACAACCGAGTGCTTAATAATACCCAAAAACATATGTCGGCATTTGTTTTATATGCGACATCAATATCTTCATACATGGTGTGGGCGACTATGGGTCTCGTGCAAAATAACAAATCTTGGTGTCAATTCTCTTGATATAATTATTACAAAGATTTTTATCACAAATACAGCACCGAATACATTCAATAGTAATTAATTTTATAAAAGACCGAAACGGAGAGACAGTTCCGTGTTGTCGCTTTTGAGTGACGTTCACAATAATGTGTCTGCCACCCTCGGCTGACTTCACGACTCTGCCAAGACGCGACGATGTGAAGTTAGCACCGCTCGACGCGCCTTTCCGCTTCGATTCAAAATAACCGAATCCGACATATACATAAATATAGTACATAAATATATTTGTAATCATCTAATTGCTAGCTTTCATTTCTGCATGCTTTCATAGACGGCGAAAAAATATTTCAAAAACTGTAGAAATCTCATTTGTTTAGAATTAATTGGTCAAATTAGCATTACCCTAATTTTCTGCAATATATTTGAGCTGGCAGCGTTTACAACTAAACTAGTTTTACGATGACGAGAGTCGTTAATGTTTAACGCTATAACTTGGTAAGCACTGGCGTTAAAATTAACGCTGCGATAGTAACTACTAACTCGGAACGTAACATGTCCCGGATATAGGTGTAGAGGAGTGTAGTAGGTTATTACATTTTCTTTATCTGATTGAAGTAGCAAACGAGCATGCAGTCCACCTGATAGTGGTCACTGCCGTCATGGACATCAGTGAGCAAATTCAAATGGAACATGGGTTCTATCTGAAGTCAACCACAAATGTGTTGCTACTTCCGAGGACTATGATGGTCGCCTCATATAAAAGTGTGCACGCAACCACACCCTTCTATCGAAACACAAGAAATGCTTCACGCTTAAATAGGTGTGGCGGTGGTACTTCCCCGGTCGAACTACGCTGGTTCTACCACTTTCAAAGTTCACCTTCAAATTTTAGTTGCCAGCCTACTTTTATTAAGGCGACCATCTCAATCCGAGGAGTAGCAACTCATATATGATTGACTTCAGATAGAACCCTTGTTGTATATGAATTAGCTTACAGGTATTCATAAGCAGTAGTGACCACTTACCATCAGGTGTACCTACTTTTTTTTTGTCGGGGGGAAACCTTCAAAAGGTACCCGACGCCGTGTTATATAGGATTTTTACCGCACTAAAATCCCCCCGGTGGCCCTCGGCGCTACAAAGAGAACTTGGGGAACTCCAAAGCAAACGCAACCGGAATCCTCTGAGCGCATTGCCCATCGGGCACGTCGCAGATGGGCGGCTGGGCCCACCTCTTCGTCTAGTCTTTACGACGGTATGCGACCAAACATCGATCAGGTGTGCCTACTGCATATACGTTGCAAATTCATTTTATATATAAAAAAAAAATTAAAGATGATTTTCCGCGCGTGTATTAGAGACGCACACAATGATAATATGAATATTTACACCCAGAAAATATATTCATCATTTAGATAAACTGTCCCGTAACGAACTCGGAAACATGTGGGGGGTAGACAGATATCAGAATCAGATCAACTGGATTCCCCGTCACGCACGAATTTTGTAATAGTCTACTTACAAGCTCTCATTTGATACCCGTAATAATAAAAAATTGTACCTTTCTTTTATTATGTTCACAGGCACCAATTATGTCCTTGTAGTTTCGGGACCAAATTACTACAGTATCCCCTGCCTGTCGTAAGAGGCGATTAAAAGGGGCTTCCGGGGTTGCGGGTGGCTAGAGTCGGAGGTCAAACCGTCCATCCAAGCGACCCCGGGAAGGGTGGTGACATGTGTGATTGCATGCTCTCGTAAACACCAGGAGGCACGGTCACGGTGACCTCAAATGCTCACTGGGGAAGAAAGAGGAAGAGGCATCGTGCTCAGAGGATTCTGGTCGTGTTCCGTTGGAGATCGCGGAGTTCTCCTCGCAGCGCTGAAGACGGCCAGCGGAAGGATTGAGACAGGTAAAAATCCCAAATAACCCGGCGTCACTCCCACGACATCGAGTACAGTCACGAGCAATAAGACGTGACTATGGAAGATTGGCAAAAGTATCTGACCCAAGAAGGAGTTCAATAATATCTGACTACACGAACGCAGCAAAAATATCGGACATTGAAAGGCAGCATAATGCAGTAGCGTCAAAATTATGTAAATGAACGTCAAATCACATAATTTTGACGCTACTGCATTATGCTGCCTTTCAATGTTAGATATTTTTGCTGCGTTCGTGTAGTCAGACATTATTAAAGATTTACCATGTAACTCTAATTTGGGACAAAATTCTCCTCTTAACAGAATTATTAGAGAATACAACATAGCCGCAAAAACCATAGAACTTGATCTTTTTCTGGACACCACACGTAGCCTTAAAAATAAACTATTTGCAATCTCTAAGAATACCTGATTTTATTTTATTGTTATTGAATTTTTGGATCTCTTTTTATTTTATCTTATTTTTCTTGAATGCTATTTTTTAATGTTTTTGTGTATTAAAATTTCTATTCCATTTTGGTTGAATGTCATAAATTATATTTTTTTTTCTGTCATTTATTTAGATTCAATGTTATTTTAATGTAATTTTTTTGTCTTATGTTCATGCTGTCGTTGCCTATAATTGTTCTAGCATTTACCTTGTACTTTTTGTTATGTTTTCTTTATAATGTAATGGTGTATAGAATGTTGGCGACCTTTCAATAAATAAATAAATAAATAAACTCCTTTTTGGGTCAGATACTTTTGCTAATCTGTTCGTAATCACGTCTTATTGCTCGTGACTGTACCTTTTGAAGATTTCCCCCTCGATAACAAAAAAACTCTTATGTCACTTGGACAACTGCGACAAGTCCAGTAATCATTCCAGTAATCATCATATATTTAAATCCGTCAAGCAGTTTGATCTGTATCATACATATATGCTTACTAACAGTGAACAGTTATACATACATACATACATATGCACGAAAAACATTGTGCACGCACACGTGTAAAACTGAAATAAAACTCGGAACTAACACGTGATATTTCATAATTAACCATAATAAAAATTTGTGTTGAACATATTTCAAACAAAGCTCAAACAAGGCTTAAACTGCTGCCTGGGGAAACAATTAGACGAAACATGTTTCGTTTTTAGACAAAACTTTATTTTATAGTTAGTTTTAAATGTATTTTTAAAATGTTTCATTTTAATAATCTTAGATCTTAAATCTTATTAAAAAATGCAGTTAGAAACAAAAAAGATATCATTATTTCAATAAATTAAACACGGAAAATACTTAATTTAAATTCATACATTCTAATAATAACTACAATTTTCACTCATAAAAAAAATCACAAAAAATAAAAAATAAATACGTACAGAAAATGTAAAAAGTGTAAAAATTAAAAAAAACTTTAAAATACCGTAAAAACGATAACATGTATTTAGTATAATATGTTTTAATTAAATAAAAATATAATTCCTCACCGACCGCACATAGCAGAGCGTGGTTTCGATCCACGGACCTCTGGGTTATGGGCCCAGCACGCTTCCACTGCGCCACTCTGCTTGTACAAAGTGTTTCGAAATTAAGATACATATTCCACGTTTTAGTTTTAATACGGAATATTGATTGTGACGAATTTACGCACAACAAAGGACGTATGGACCAAAATATATATAAAAGCACAGTCAAACCTTCATCAGTGTGGTTATCATTGTTTATTTGCGACTCCATACTATGTTACGGTGGTAAGCGTGGGTTTATCGGGCGAGGGGAATAAAATATGATCGCACGTAATAAACAAAGTTCTATTATGTTCACAGTCACAACACAACACCGTCACAATGCAGTTTTGAATAGTTTAAGTAAACGAATAAAAATGAAGGAATAACTTAAAATAACAGACACTCCATCGAACACGTAATGCACCCGCGCGATATATTTACTGTCATTCCTTTCCCGCCAAAAACATCTCAAATTTCGCGCGCTCTGCGCTCAGAGCCCAGGGTTGCGTCAGAAGGTGCGTTCCATTACACGATCACAAAGCGCACGCTTACGACCGCAGTTTTTCCCGTTCCAGTAGCTTGTCAGCTTTACTGACGTATTCTCTACTGGGACGATCACTTCGCCTCACCTTGTTAGATAGGTCGTCGTGAGCGTCGCGTGGGCGTAAGTCATGACGTCATGAGTGAAGTTTTCGCCGCGACCATAACGACCGCGGGCGTCTAATGGAACGACATTTTGGGCGTTTAGGGTGTTGTCATCGCGTTCTGGAACGGGCCCAGAGTAAAGAGAACCATATTGGCCGCGTTCTATCCACTCTATGATTTATGGAAACGCCGTCATATGTATTAATTTTATTATAATAATAATAAAAACAAGCTGTTTACAATCACAATAGTTCACGGGAAGAAGAAAAAGCTCTCGTATGTAATTATATGCATTTGCATATATGCATATGTAATTACGGTTTTATAGTGTTATTGCATATTTTGTTACTTTTTCATTAGTCCATCCTTTGAAAGTCCACTGCTGGACGTAGCCCTAATTTGCGCCGCTTCGACCGATCCTAAGCCATCTAAATCCAGCGGTTACCCGCCGTCTTCTTCAAGTCAACTACACTAGTTCTACCACCTGGCTTAATCTCCTTCTGTTGCTAAAATGTACTTATCACTTGATTTTGTTATATTTTGTAATTTCTACAAGTCGAGCAAGCCTATTATACATGTAGGCGGGACACCGTGTATTTATTAAAAACACGTTGCCGAAAATAATTATTTTAGTTAGTTTATAGATCGAAAATTGTGTGTTTATTAAATTTTCAATAGTGATTTCTAGAAATATTAATTTAGTCTAGTCTTTTATCGAGGGTAGACTAAATGAATATTTCTAGAAATCACTAAATATTGCAAATTATTATACGCGGTGTCCCGCCGACATACGTAATTAAATTTAGATTCAACATATCGCTATATTACTTGCAAAACATAGTAATTTAAACTGTTGAAAAAACGATAATAAATTTTATTTGTAATGAAGGTTCTAACCATATATTTCGCTTTAACTATCCTCATTTGAAGCAAATCAAACCGAGTGACACTACATGGTACTTTAATCTTTATTGCGATTGATCACCATGTCCATGGCTGAGTGAGGTTCATTAAATAGACTGCATGGTCGGTTGCCACTTTCACAAATACCTAGTTGATAGTCTACTATACAAGCCTTAGAGCCTTAATACATCAATATCCTAATGAAATGGATGCTCTCAAGTATTAATAGCAGGGAGATTAAACTTGTACCTAATAGGCAATTACATTAATCTGAGTCTAAGATGCTCTTGAAGATTTCCATCAGATATTATATATTTTCTGCAATGGTTTTAGGTATGGAAGTTTATAGTGCTTATAGTTGTAGAAGCCTAATCTAGGGCCATGAAACGAAGGCTACGAAACAAGCGTTATAAACAAATTTATGTGCCCAATATTTTAAAGTCACGGATTCGACAGGCAGAGGATACTGTAGTCCTATTCTGGTCCCGGAACTACAGGGTATCTACCAAGTATCTACCAAGTATCTACCAAGCAAATTTCAAAACGCCCTGTAGTTCCGGGATCAGAATAGGGCTACGGCATCCCCTGCCTGTCGTAAGAGGCGACTAAAAAAGGCTTCCGGGGTTGCAGACGGCTAGAGTGGGAGCTCGAACCGTTCGGTCAGGCAATCCCGGGAAGGACGGCGGTATGTGTGGTCGCATACCGTCGTAAAGACTAGACGGAGCGGTGGGCCCAGCCGCCCATCTGGGAGGAGCCCGATGGGGCAACGCGCTCGGACGATTCCGGTTGAAGTCGTTTCGAGATCCCGGAGTCCTCCTTTTCAGCGCCGAGGACGGCCACCGGGGGGGGGTTTTAGTGCGGTAAAAATCCCACATAACGTCCTGCGTCGCTCCCACGGCGTCGGGTACCTTTTGAAGGTTTCCCCCTCGAAAACAAAAAAAAGCAAATTTCAAAACGTTCAGGTCTATCACACTGCACTGCAAAGGGTTAAAATCAAATGTATTTGTGGGACTAATAGTCATGATATTTCGCTACAATAATGTCGCTACAGATTTGCTTAACACAGACGCTTTAAGGGCCAAGCGAATTTCATGACCCCCGAGAGTACATGACCTGTACTACAAGATCAACATTAAGGGTTTAAAACAAATGTATTAAGTCAATCTAGACTAGGGTTGTTACGGATGCAAAATTTTAGACATCCGCGGATGCAGATGAGGATGCGGATTATTAGAAGTTCACATCCGCGGATGCGGATTCGATGCGGATGCGGATTCAATGCGGATGCGGATGCGGATTTAAAAGGATAATTATTTAAGTTTTGAGTGCATAAATAGCAAAAAATCAATTTAAAATTAACTTTACATTTATTTAATCATATTTCTAAAATAAAATTACACAAGTCTTTAGTTTTACTTAAGACACAACAGAATTTTGAGCTTCAAAAAAAAATCTTTGTTTAATAATTAAATTTAAATATTGGTAAATTATATTTAATAAATAGCAATATTGCAGTTTTCTCAGCTTCCAACCTGTTTCTTAGCGGATTAAATATTAACCCAGCTCCACTAAATAGCTGTTCGCTTGGAACTGTGGCTGGTGGAGGTGATAAATATCGGCATGCTAATTTGGAAAGAATTTTAAATTCACAACGGTTAGCTTTCCACCAATTAAGTGGATTTTCATCTAAATTTTTTTCTTCAATTCCTTTTCTTTATTCTCACTTTGGAATAAACTGAACTCCTCCGGGTGTATTGCTTTCAGGTGATTTTTCAAAGAAGTAGTAGTGCGACCCTTCCGCGAGTAACTTTTATTACATATCTTAACCTCCGACCTCTCGGGATCATTTTTATTTATTATAAAATAACTCCAGATACTACCTTTTATTGGTGGCGACATTCCAATTTATCAAAATATTAATGAAACCCGCAAAAAACTATGGAGTGCGAAGTATGAACACACCGTAAACTCTCACTGGAACTATTTTGTTGACAATATTAAAAAACACAACAATTAAAACCTGTAGGTTCTTGTTACTAATATTCCTATTCGTCAGTTACCGAATGAAGTTAGCAAACGCGAAGCACGTGCCATACTGGCTCCGCCCACTTTCTTTGCATGTAGTTACTTGTTGATGTGAATCTACATCCGCAAAACTCCGCATTGATTGATGCGGATGTGAATGCGGATGCAGATGTCTGAATTAATGCGAATAATCCGCATTTGCGGATGCGGATACGGATATTCGTAACACCTCTGATCTAGACCTAAAAATGACATAAATTCCCATCAAGCTGAAAATAAATTTGAAAGTGATACATTTTTATCTCAAAGATTATTTCATGATCTACAATTTTTATCTGAGATATTTCTATGATAAAACTTACCGTTTCGCAAAAAATTTTGAAAAACTTATTTTTTTAACCTTTGACCTTGAATTTTTTTTCATTCAGGGGAAAGATGGGAAATTTTCAAATTTTATTTTTAATCATATTTTTAACAACCTGACGGACTTTCAGCTTGATGGGAATTAATGTAACTTCGAATGTTTAATTTTGGCCGGACTATATGTTTCGGATCATAACTATAACGTATGATCATATACATACTTCGCTTATACAAAACAAGACTTAGTAAATCTTATCTTAAATCTATCAAAATATTCCTAAGGACTATATTGGAATGCCTTGGATAACAGCCTTATTTGCAGTAGTTAATGCACCCACTCGTATACTTAAAGTCGAAAAGAGTGCAAAACTTCCTTTGAAGCATAACTGAAATTAATAGCAATAGGAAGTTAAAAGATAAATATAAAATATCAGTTGCGCTAGAAACAGAAAGGTCTAAACGCACTATCGTGTCTCTCCGTTGATAATTTTTGTGCAATAACCTCGCACGGGAGATATGAGTTTAGACTTACCTATATATTGATACATTTTAATATGTAACGAGTACTCACAGTATACGGTTGTTCAGTTTTACTTTGATTTGTCGATTATTTGACTTAATTACATAGATTATTCCTGTGACCACTTGCATTATTCTTGTGACCACGATTCATGTATGTAAATCGAAATTACCGGCACCGATTACATATTAAAAATAACACTTTATGCTGTGGCGTGATGTCGCCAGTCACAGGATTTACGAGCCTTGAGCCTTTTCTTACCCGGTCAATTCCCAAGATGAGTTCTCTCTGTGGATATGAGTGAGGCAGCGGTGAGCAGCTTTTGATTTTGACGACTCGCGTGGCGAAGCGGTTACCATGCCGGTCTCACGCGCAATGGGTCCCGTGTTCGATTCGCGGCCAGACCGGTATCTGAATGCTGAGTATATCCTAGTATGGGACTATAAGTGTAGAAAGCGTGTTTTTTTTGGTCTTCTAACCTTTACTGAGCTACAACAGCAAATTAAGTCTATCTAATGGTCGGAGCGCACATAATCCTTTAGAACACCAGGAAACAGGACCGGCAGGTTATCGAACATGAACAACTAACACTACACGAAGTATCTAATCTATGCTAGTAGCTCGTGCCAGGTTTTTGGTAAATGAATGGTCTGATGACATAAGGACTGATCAAAGTTTAGTTGTCCCTATTTCACCGGCCCAAAACATAAATACGTCGTCGCTTATAATTGTACTGCCACTTATGTAATTACTTTCATTATTAACATCTTTACCATGTAACAGTGTTCAGTATGTTAGTGACCTATATTAAATAAATAAATAAATAAATACCTAATGTCAATCATAAAGTGGAGTTAATGGTTCTTAAGGTGGAGATGATAGCCGTGAAGATAATAGCCGATAGATATTGAGAGAAGTGCTAGCGTAATGGTTAAAACTTGCCCTCTCGATCGGGAGGTCCGAGGTTCAAACCTAGACCAGTCAGGACTACTGTTTTTTTTTTTTTAATTATGTGCGTATTAGAAATTAATTATCACTGCTTTTCGGTGAAGGAAAACATCGCGAGGAATTCTACACACCCGAGAGTTCTTTAAAAAAAGGTCTCGAAAGTGTACGAAGTCCACCAATTCGCCCTTGGCCACCGGGATGGACTATGGCCTAAACTCTCTCATTCTGAGAGAAGACCCGTGCCCAGCAGTGGAACAATTATGTGTTGACGAGAAGGTGAAGATGAAAGAATTAAATATGATAATGTAATGAATAAGTTAGACCGCTTACCATAATGTTACGAAATAATATATTTCTACGTAGCATATTGCGGACCAAATATGCTAATGCGTATAGACCCCAAACGTAGCCCTCAGGCTAAACTTTTAATAACTCGTTTTCTCGTCCGGTGTAAATAAAGCGAGCACATTGAACATCTGTATGTGGGTTTTATTGAAAAATGTGCTATTATTTTCTACTAGCTGACCCGGCGAACTTCGTTCCGCCTAACAGCCAAAAATCTAAAATTATTAGTGTTTCTCCACTATATTATGTATCTATTATACATAAAAGCCTTCCACTAGAATCAGTCTATCTATTGAAAAAACTGCATTAAAACTCGTAGCGTAGTTTTAAAGATCTAAGCATACATAGGGACAGACAGCGAGAAGCGACTTTATTTTATACTACACTAGCTGACCTGGCGAACTTCGTTCCGCCTAAAAGTCAAAAATCTAAAATTGTCAATGTTGCTCCACTATATTATGTATGTAATAAAAAAAACAAATAATAAATACATAAAAACCTCCCTCTTGAATGACTCCATCTATTAAAACTGCATTAAAATCCGTAGCGTAGTTTTAAAGATCTAAGCATACATAGGGACAGACAGCGGGAAGCGACTTTGTTTTATACTATATAGTGATTTTAATGGTAGTGCTGTGTAGTTAGTCTAGATACCAGTACCACACCTATTTCCTTATAATTGCGGTAAAGCTGTTACGATCTGAAGACGAAATAAAACATAAAATTTTGATCCTCAGAGTAATCTCAAGTAGAATTCTTCCATTTTCAATCAGTTACAGAGGTCTATGGACTTTAATGACGGTATAAGTATTGCATGATAACTTTATAACGAATGTATAAGTCAATTAAAAAAAACACACACACAAGACACAATTCACACACACACAACGCTTGCACGTAATAATTCAAATATAGAAAAAAATATCTGCGTTGCACGTATTGTTTAGGACAATGTATTATTAATTTGTTGCAAATACATCTCAATATTGCAGGTAGCAGACAAACGATGTTGGATCCGAGTAAATAATTTACGATTATCTGTCGTTTTAATTATTATAACAGAAATTTTAAAGATAAGGGATGACAGACGAAAAAGTAGGTACCTTTTTGTTTCTATACTACAATATGGAAATAGCAATTATATACCAAAACAGTGTATATTTTATTTGTGCACAATGTATTATTACATAAGACAAAGTACTATTAGGTATAGCTATTATAGATTTCGTATTTCGTACCAAGCCGATATTGAAGACTGAAACCCATCAGTGAGATATATTATGCATAAAACGTGTCTCAGAAAATATATACGTGACTCGTTACTGATTTTGAACGAAACAAAGTATTAATAAAAACGTACAAAGGCGACTTTATTGAACTTTTAACAACCTCTCCGATCCGCGATCAAGAGCGTTCTATGTTCCATACAACAAATATAAAGGATGTACTCTGATCGATTTTAAATAACACTTTTTGTACAGCATTGAATTTTAAAAGAATCTTCCTCTACCTCTTTCCGAGGAAACTTATTTTTTATAACCTAACCTAAACTAACCTTTTTTGTTTCCAAGGGGGAAACCTTTAAAAGGTACCGGACGCCGTGAGAGCGACGCAGTGGTATGTGGAATTTTTACCGCACTAAAACCCCCCCGATGGAGGTCCTCGCCGCTATAAACAGAACTCCGGGATCTCCAAAGGACGGGAGCAACTGGAGTCCTCTGAGCACGTCCCCATTAGGCTCCTCTCTGATGGGCGGCTGGGTCCAACGCTCCGTATAGTTTTATGACGGTATGCGACCTCACATACCGCTGTCCTTACTACTACCGTTACTAGCCGCCCGCAACCCGGGAAAACCCTTTTAAACGCCTCTTACAACAGGCAGGGTATTGTAACCTTATTCTAAACCCGGAACTATATGGACGAACCTAAAGTAATCTACCCTACGGCCCCTGGGTTGCGGTCTCGGGGTAGGACCGTCGCCCTGCGGATGGGGGCCTTGGAGGTAAGGCGGGCCTTTGTGTTCTCTGGCGTGCCTTCCTGTTGGAGGGGCTTTATGCTCCACGCGAGGAGAGGCTGCATGAGCAGCCAGGCACCGGCGGGTTCGCGGATGACTGCGAAAGCTTTCCCGTGTTCCCGCCATACGGTGCGAGGAGAAAACACAGTGGGGGTTTAGCCGGTAAGAGTCCGGCATAACCTAGCTGCCACCCCGGGTGGCTGGGTATCCATGAGGATCACCCAGGAAAAAAAGTAACCTACCCTACAAAGTCAAATAAGGGTTTTAACAAGATTTCACTACTAATCAATCGTTGAACGATTATCGTGATCTCTTCAGCACAGAAGTGCACACCAATCACCCGTCTAATTCTCTACCGCGCCAGAATACATTTAAGAGATAGAGTTTGGAGTTGGTAAATGACTATTATATCTCATGGATCTGTAAGCAGCTTCTTCATAGAACATGGTCCTCAATGGAAGTCAGACACAAATGTGCTACTCTCAAGCACTAAAATGGTCGCTTCATGGACATCGATCACAAGTCGTTCGTGATTATAAATGTCGTCAACTCATTAATCTCCTACTGCTGAGCAAAGTTGTCCTCTCGCAATGAGAAAAATTTAGGCCTTATTTCCTAAATTTTTCGGACTATTCCACCGCACTTTTCAAATGCGTATTGGTAGACTTTGCCCACATTTGAGATCTCTTTTATTACTTTTTAGATAACTCGCAGTTGCATAAATTTCTTCAGGACGGTTTTCTTTACAATGAAGTAATGATATATTTTTTTAACAAGCATATTTTAGAAAAGTTTTTTTTTACCAATACCATTAATCCTTCCCGTTCCAAGCATCATTTTGAACAACAAACACCAAACAAAGGCAAAACGCAGAATAGAGATTTCGCGTCCGCGATGCGTCCGCACTCGTAAATTGGTCAATTTTTTTTCACCTACAGCTCTTTGTTTAAGCTTTTGTCCGAATCGCACTATTCAGTATTGATGCTAGGGGCACCATGTCTTCTGGTATTACGCGGATGCGTTGTTACTTCCCTTGGAGCAGTGATAATAGTGGGAAACCTTCAAAAGGTACCCGACGCCGTGAGAGCGACGCAGGGTTATGTGGGATTTTTACCGCACTAAAACCCCCCCGGTGGCAGTCCTCGGCGCTATAAAGAGGACTCCGGGTACTCGGTCCGACCGCAACCGGAATCCTCTGAGTGCATTGCCCCATCGGGCTCCTCCCAGATGAGTGGCTGGGCCCACCGCTCCCTCTAGTCTTTATGACGGTATGCGACCACATATACCGCCGTTCTTCCCGGGATCGCCTGACCGAACGGTTCGAGCTCCCACTCTAGCCGCCTGCAACCCCGGAACCCTTTTAGCCGCCTCTTATGACAGGCAGGGGATGCCGTAGCCCTATTCTGATCCCGGAACTACAGGGACGGGAGCAGTGATAACCTAATGATATTAGCTTGTCTTCTTGATCGGAAGGTTCGAGGTTCTAATCCCAGGCAACTACTGATTTTTCTAAAATTATGTGGGTATTATAAATTATTCACTGCTTTACGGCGAAGGAAAACATCGTGACGAAACCTACAAAGTTCATGGAGGTTTGTGAAATCTACCAATCCTAATCCTTATTGCGAAAAAGAAGACCCGTGCCCAGCGGTGGGACAATAATGGGCTGACGCCGACGTCCTTTCATCTCTACTTTGTATGATCATTCATTTTAAATATACATGAGATGTACTGTACCTAGAGAGACTGTAGAAACAAGAGAGACTAAGTAAAACCAACCTCACTCTTTAGTGGGGTGATGCTTGATCATTGCTAGCAGTCACAAAAAACGAGTCCCATAGTGAACATTTACTTGGTGTCCCTAACCATTGTTCAAACTCACCACGCGTTCGAAAACTAGTCACGCGACGGTGGCATTGACAGAAATGTACGTGATATTTGAATTTTTTTGCTCACTCTACTTCAGCTGGCTGTAACGTGTAGTGGCGTTGCGTATAAAATATAAAATTTAACGTGGAAAAAATACGGATCATTAACCAGGTCGTTACTGCGACATGTGGTAGTGGTTAGGTCCTCGCAACTGAAATGGGCTTCAGGGGTTGCGTGCGGCATTAGAGGAAGGATGACGATGTGTGACTGAATACTGTCGTAATGACCGGACCATAGATGATAGAACCAGTATAGTTCGAGCGGGGAAGTACCACAGCCACACCTATTTCTAGCGTGAAGCATTTTCTTGCGTTTCAATGGAAGGGTGTGGTTGCCGGCACACCTTTATATGAGGCGACCATCATAGTCTGTAATTGACTTCAGATAGAACCCATGTTCCATGTTACCATCAGGTGGACTGCATGCTCTGCGATTACTTAAATCGTCGCCGTCGTCAATCAATTATCCCACTACTAGGCACGGGTCTTCTCTCAGAATGAAAGAGTTTTAGGCCATAGTCCAACGCGCTGGCTAAGTGCGAATTGGTTTACATCACACACCTCCGAGAACTTTTTTTTTAAAGATCTCTCGGGTGTGTTGGTTTCCCACGATCTTTTCCTTCACCGAAAAGAATTGATAATTAATTTCTAATACACACGTAAATCAGTGGTGCGTGCCTGGGTTTCAACCTCGGACCCCCCGATCCAGAGGGCAAGTTAAACTCTCTCATTTTGAGAGCAGACCCGTGCCCAGCAGTGGGACAATAATGGGTTGACGAGATGTGCTGCAACAAACGCGAAAACGGTCAAACTCAGCTATTGTCATGAGCAGGTAGCTGCGTCATGACGCTGGTTTTCACTTTGCCCGTGACTCTATCACTGCTCTACTTAAATCTTATAAAAAAAAAACATGCGTGCGTACAAAGTACACATGTCAGAAGTGAAACTTCTTTGGCGAACTAATTTATAAATCTTGTTTATATTTATACAAATCTAAAACTTAAATTTCCAAGATTAAGAGGAAGGGAAAAAGGCGTGATACGACGTTCGCTCTGTCTCACTTTTGCTCTCAATCTTTCTCGCTCGCTTGCTCCCTACTCTCACTCCACGGCTAGTTGCTTATGCTACGTTCGCCCTGTCTTACTCTCTCTCAATCGGTCTCGATCACTCTCTCTCTCTTTTCCGACACTTCCGTTGCATACCGGCGTGACGTTTCATCTGTAAAAATTTTACCCTCATGCGCCTAAAGAAGTTTCACTTCAAAAATCAAATGATGATATTATCAAATCATCTCGTATACAGGTAAATGTCTATGTAGCCATCAATCTAAAATCCCCAGAACATCAAAAACACTAACTTAAAGTAATACGCAATTTAAGTTTAAATTGTTCAATATCTAACTTATATTAACTCCACGCAAAGTTTAAGTAAAATTGCAATCGTTCGTATAATGAGCAAAGTATTGTTTTAACCTCAGCTGTTATAAGTTTGTGTAACAGATACTTTATTAATAACGTGTGTGAAATTATAACACACGGGAAAGTGTTCCTTAGTTGAAATTATTCTCGCATTACGACGCCGAAGAGCAATCTTTTTGTTATTGAAAAATTAAAGTTTCACCAGAACCGAAACAAATTATAGGTAGTAGAACCAGTGCAGTTCGCTCGGGGAAGTACCACCGCCATACCTATTTCTAGCGTGAATCAGTCTTTGCGTTTCGATGGAAGGGTGTGGACTTTTATTAGTCCTCGGGAGTGACGCATCTGTGATTGACTTCAGATAGAACCCATGTCCTGTATGAAGTTGATTACAGATCCATGACCACTTATCATCAGGTGGACTGCATGCTCGTTTGCTTCAATCTTTAAAAAAATGGTCTACTAATACGCTATTTTTAAGTATATGGTAAAAAACTAGACTTAATTATTCGGAGCATTCCAACTTAGTGATCAGGGGTAGCAGGGCTTTAGTTAAGATTCCATGGACGACAGTGGCTTCTTTTTTCAGGTGAACCGCAAAGTAGCTTACTAGTTCTATGTTACAAAAAAGTTCAACTGTCAACCTTATAAGTAGTTATGTATTCTGGTCTACTCAGTTTAACGTCGGTAGATGTTAATGAGCAGTGATAGCCTTATTTTTTTTGTTCTCGAAGGGGAAACCTTCAAAAGGTACCCGACACCGTGGGAGCGACGCAGGGTTATGTGGGATTTTTATCGCACTAAAACCCCCCGGTGGCCGTCCTCGGCGCTAAAAAGGAGTACTCCGGAATCTCGAAACGACTTCACCCGGAATCCTCTGAGCGCGTTGCCCCATCGGGCTCCTCCCAGGTGGGCGGCTGGGCCCACCGCTCCGTCTAGTCTTTACGACGGTATGCAACCACACATACCGCCGTCCTTCCCGGGATTGCCTGACCGAACCGTTCGAGCTCCCACTCTAGCCGTCTGCAACCCCGGAGGCCTTTAGTCGCCTCATACGACAAGCAGGGGATGCCGTAGCCCTATTATGATCCCGGAATTACAGAGATGGAGCAGTGATAGCCTAATGGTTGAATCTTGCCCTCTCAATCGGGAGGTCTGTGGTTCAAACCAGGCATGTACCAGTGATTTATGTGCGTATTACAAATTAATTATCACACGGTGAAGGAAAACATCGTGAGGAAACCTACACACCCGAGAGTTCTTTAAAAAAAAAAGAAAAAAAAACTCGGAGGTGTGTGAAGTCCACCAATTCACACTTGGCCAGCGCGGTGTACTATGGCCTAAAACTCTCTCATTCTGAGAGAAGACCCGTGCCCAGCAGTGAGACAATAATGGGTTGTACCTACCCCAGATGTCAATTCCCAACAATAAACTCACATAGGCCAAACCCATTGGCTCTTTCCATTACCATAGAGAAGTTTTTGTTTGTTTTGTAACCATATGGATGTAGATAAAATGGCTTTTTCGGTCTCCTCTGCGCGCAATATCTTTTTTATGCGGCATGTGTCACACTAAAATGACAAACAATTAAGAACACGCTTAATTTTAAGCGCTGTTTTTTCTTTAAGAGAAAAATCATGAATATAAAACAAAAATATATAGAGATAAACATCGCATCGAGTCCTGGACGTTTGTTTCATTGTCTTTAATAAACAGTTCAACAATGGTTTCCTCCATTTGCCGTGACGTCACATCGGCCATTTTTCTTTGTAGACAAAAGCCAACAATGGCATTCATTATCCGATCTACTTAGTAGAGCTAATTCTCTTATTCTGTACATGGTGACTTACATTAGGTACAAAGATAACCTCATTATTCGTTGTAATGTACGAATTAAGTACGATAAGTATTATGGTTCACAATGAAACAACATGGAGTATGTTCCAAGAGAAACTTTTTTTAAGTGGGTAATCCTCGTGGATACCCAGCCGGGGCAGCAGCTGGGTTGTGCCGAACTCTTACTGGCTAAACCCCCACTGTTTTCTCATCGCACCATACGGCGGGAACACGGACACGCTTTCGCATCCGTGAACCCGCTGGTGCCTGGCCGCTCTCGCAGCCCTCTCGCGTGGAGCATGAAGCTCCCCCCCCTCCAACAGCAAGGCGCACCAGAAAACACAAAGGCGCGCCTTACCTCCAAGGCCAAGAGAACCTTCCCTAACATTGATATGAATGGCATTCGAATACATGTTAAAGTGGCACACCCTTAGGAGGATTGTTTTTTTATGTACAATTAGGTAAATGAAGCTAGTAGACAGACGTAATGTGTAGCCAAGTGAATTGTATGGGTGTATGTATTAAATACTATACTAAAATATTATCCATAACACTGTTTATAATATATGATGTTGTATAAGACGATCCGCGTGGCGAAGCGGTTACCATACAAGTCTGACGCGACGCGGTTCCGGGTTCGATTCCCGGCCAGACTGATATCTGAATGATGAGTTTTGATTCGTGTTCTGGGTCTGGATTTTTGTCTATTCGTCTTGTGTGTATCCATGGTACATATACACAATCTCCAAAATAATACATTCTAAAACTTGCAATCGTTAAACATGTTGTGAGTATAAAATTAAGACTGTAAATAAATGACATATTGCAGTTTCACCAATAAAATAATACAGCACTAACCCAAAAACTTTTAAGCTATTGCATAGCTTTTATCGTGGGCTTTGAGCGCGGCGGCCGAATCAAGAAATTCCGTTACAAAAAATCCTAACACCTCCCACTCCGCCTAACATGTAGCGCGGCCAGACGTTCCATTAACGTGTACGTATATGGTACGACAGTACGAAGCTCGCACGAATAGAGACGAGCTGCTTGGAAATCGGACGAATAAGTAAGTTTGTGGGAAAGTATGTAGTATCAAAGAAATAATAAATTGCATAAGTTGATAAAAATGCTATGCTGTATAAGTTTAACCGCGGCAGTCCCCGAGTGTCGCACGTTTTTTGTATTACAAAATGCGCACGGACACACGCTTCATAGTAACTAGTTCTGAAACTCAACCGTCGAACATGTTGAGAGAACGAAATTAGGACACTCCAATTTATGTCATAGTTAAGAACAAATGAAATAAAGCACTAACAGAGGCAAACTCGAAACACTTCATTTGAAAATAGCCTCGAGCGCGGATAATACAAGCGTCATAGTCTCAAACTTCAAACAATCGGCAAACCTGTTCTGAAACTTGCAATCGTTGAACATGTTGCGAAGCGGACGGCAAATTTTAGTTCACTGTCCTGCTAATTGCTTTCAAACCTTCAATTTGGAAGCAAAGTTTGTTTGTTTAGCGTGCAGTAGTTCTTTTTGTGCCACTTGTTACGTGCAAGCTGCTGGATTAAATTGTTTATCCTTAAATGTTGCTTTCATATTTCGTTAAATTGGATTGTATTACTATAATTTTCACCACATCCAAAATATTGCATAAGAGAATTTGAATATTAGTATGGAAGTTCAAATTTTATGAGAAAGTAATAAGCTAATCATACTTATCTTTGTAATATTTCAAATTATCACCTAGTACCTTTTAATCGATATTATATTAATTTCCAGACTGCAAACAAAACCAACATTTTTTAAATATTTTTTTACTTTGTAGTAAGTAGAAATTAGTCGTATAATTAATTATATTTTACAGAGAAATTTACTCCACTCTAAAATATTTAAATTCATCCAGATTCAAAACTGGTCATTTGAAAATAGCTCGAGCGCGGATAATACAAGCGTCATAGTCTCAAACTTCAAACAATCGGCAAACCTGTTCCGAAACTTGCAATCGTTGAACATGTTGCGAAGCGGACGGCAAATTTTAGATCACTGTCCTGCTAATTGCTTTCAAACCTTCAATTTGGAAGCGAAGTTTGTTTGTTTAGCGTGCAGTAGTTCTTTTTGTGCCACTTGTTACGTGCAAGCTGCTGGATTAAATTGTTTTTCATTAAATGTTGATTTAATATTTCGTTAAATTGGATTGTATTACTATAATTTTCACCACATCCAAAATATTGCGTAAGATAATTGGAATATTAGTATGGAAGTTCAAATTTTATGAGAAAGTAATAAGCTAATCATACTTATCTTTATATTATTTCAAATTATCACCTATTACGTTTTAATTTACATTACATTCATTTCCAGACTACAGACTAAACCAACATTTTTTTTGATTTGTAGTTAGTAGAAATCGGTCGTATACTTAATTATATTTTATAGAAAATTTTATTCGACTCTGAAATATTTTAATTCATCCAGATTCAAAACTCGTCATTTCAAAATAGCCTCGAACGCGGATAATACAAGCGTCATAGTCTCAAACTTCAAACAATCGGCAAACCTGTTCCGATACTTGCAATCGTTGAACATGTTGCGAAGCGGACGGCAAATTTTAGTTCACTGTCCTGCTAATTGCCTTCAAACCCTCAATTTGAAAGCAAAGTTTGTTTGTTTGGCGTGCAGTAGCTCTTTTTGTTGCTACTTGCATGCTGCTAGATGAAATTGTTTTTATCTATTTATTTATTGAACGCCAACATAATGCAAATTAATACATTTCACAAAAACTAAACAAAGTACATGAAGGCTAGTCTAATGCCATTACAAAACAATAGGCGTAAACTTCGTGCTAGTTGTGAAAACACAATAATTAATAACAAATATACATATTTTGTCCACCAATTCGCACTTGGCCAGCGCGGTGGACTATGGCCTAAACTCTCTCATTCTGGGAGAAGACCCGTGCCCAGCAGTGGGCCAATAATGGGTTGATGCGATGCGAATACATATTTTAGCTTAAGAAAAGAAGAGGAAGGACCGACTTTAAGTTATCCAAAACTGGCAAATTAATATTTCTACTTTCCCTATGGTTCCTTTTTTCAAAATTAAAAACGAATAAACGAGAAGAACATAAAGAACTATCACGGAAAATAGAATTACAAGTAACTACCACCTTCGTTGATTCCTGCTTCACCCAAAGGTCGACTGGGAGAGAATGCCTATGGCATTAAGTCCGCCTTTGTACCACTCTAGGTATATAAGAATAAATAAATAAATAAATAACTATCGTAAAAAGTATAGTCGAATTGAGCTGCCTTATCGTCAGGTTCAATCATAAAAAAGCTCCCACTTTTGCCACCCACAACCCCGAAAGATCTCTTTAGTAGCTCTATTCTGATCCCATGTTGATTACAGATGTCCGTGACGATCCTGCATGATCATTTACTACTTCCATTTCATATAAAAAACATATATTACTATACTAAATATTTTTTGCTTATATATTACTATGAGAGCAGTGATAGCCTAATGGTTGCAACTTGCCCTCTCAATCGGGAGGTCCGAGGTTCAAACCCAGGCACGCACCACCGATTTATGTGCGTATTAGAAATTAATTATCACTGCTTTTAGGTGAAGGAAAACATCGTGAGGAAACCTACACACCCGAGAGTTCTTTAAAAAAAAAAGTTCTCGGAGGTGTGTGAAGTCCACCAATTCGCACTTGGCCAGCGCGGTGGACTATGGCCTAAACTCTCTCATTCTGAGAGAAGACCCGTGTCCAGCAGTGGGCCAATAATGGGTTGATGAGATGAGATGAGAGATGAGATTTTTATATAAAAGAAAACATATATTACCACAGTAAACAGTTTTACTTATATATTACTATAACTAAAAAATAACTACACATTTCGATAATACCCACGTACTGTTTATTAAATCAAAGATGGAGGCATCACATAAATACTATTAGGACCGGAATCTTTAGAAACGTCTCCCAAAACATTATTTATCTGGTCCCGATATCCTATATCACCGAAAATACCTCCAACATACCCTCGCTGAGAGCTATCGTTTGGAAAATTTAATCAGTGTTGCCAATACACGTTATTTCCAGTAAAATTAGAGCACGTTCGGGAACAAGAAAATTATTTTAGAGGAACATATGTCCCGAAATCACTTTAAAAATGCTAAAATCTGTTTTAGTCCTTATTTATGTTTTAACACTATCTTAATTAGTTGTTTAAGAGCATTAATCCAATAATAAAAATAAGAGAGTAGAGTAAAAATAATAGTATAAACATTAAATAATAATTAGTGTAGTGTATACTAAAACAGTCCTTAAAATATCAACAGATTTTAATCGACTTCTGAGTGAATCGTTGCTTACTGAGTTCATGAGTGGTAACGCTAACCATCAGATGGGCTGCATGCTCCTTTGCTACTTCTGATTTTAATCAACTTCTGAACACACGCCAAGTTTAAAATTTGTTAAATTTTACAAATTTAAATTTATTTCGCACGATTTGGGCAAACCAATTGCAGTTGGCAACACAGGAATTAATTTCACGTACATTGCAGCTACCGGAACCGTGGCTCCCTCTGGGGTGATTCCGCGAGAACATGTATCATGTTATCGAATCGCTCAATATAACGTGAGCTATGGCCGAAATATCCGGAAGTTGAACTCGGTATAATATACGGTTAAAGACCTTTTACGTGTTTTTTTTTAATATAGAAGTATGCAAGGTGAAGTACCATCGCCACACCTATTTCTAGGGTGAATTACTTCCTGGGTTTTGTTGGAACGGAAGGGACTAGGACTAGGGAGGAAAGGACTAGGGAGTAGCAATATATCTGTAATTGACTTAAGATTGATCCATGTTCTGTATGAAGTTGCTTACTGATGCCCATGGGCGGTAGTCACCACTGACCATCAGATGGGCTGCATGCTCGTTTGCTACTTCTGATTTTAATCAACTTCTGAACACACGCCAAGTTTAAAAATGCTAAATTTTACAAATTTAAATTTATTTCGCACGATTTTGGCAAACCAATTGCAGTTGGCAACACAGGAATTAATTTCACGTACATTGCAGCTACCGGAACCGTGGCTCCCTCTGGGGTGATTCCGCGAGAACATGTATCATGTTATCGAATCGCTCAATATAACGTGAGCTATGGCTGAAATATCCGGAAGCTGAACTCGGTATAATATACGGTAAAAGACCTTTTACGTATTTTTTATAATGTTTATATTTTTGAAGGTGGTAGAATCAGTGTTGTTCGACCGGCGAAGTACCATCGCCACACCTATTTCTAGCGTGAAGCATTTCTTGCGTTTCGTTGGAAGGGTGTGGTTGCCGGCAAACTTCTATATGAGGCGACTATAGTCCTCGGAGTAGCAACGCATCTGTGATTAACTTCAGATAGAACCCATGTTATGTATAAAGTTGTTTACAGATGTCCATGGGCGAAAGTGACTACTTACCACCAAGTGGATGGCATGCTCGTTTACTACTTCAATTATAAAAAAAAATAGATGTATGTAAGTTGGTTCCACCGCCAGACGTATATCGAGCGTGAATAAATTCCTCCGTTTCGGTGGAAGAATGTGGTTGTCGACTCATACGTAAATAAGCTGACCATGTTAGTCCTCGAGAGTAAGAACGCACCTGAAATTAACTTCATATACAAGCAAGATACTGGAGCTAACTCATTACCATGTAAAAAATCATGATTGTAATTATATAAAAAAAAATGGATATAAATATGAAAAAAGACAAACCCGCTTAGTTTTTTGCCGGATCTTCTCAGTTGAGGTCGTTTTCCGATCCGGTGGTAATGTAAGAAAAAAAATGTAACTGACAATTTGTAAGTGCCCCCGTAGGCTTATACAAAATAAAGAAATTTCATTTCATTTCATTTCATTTCATTTCATATTTACACTTAAGCATTTTTACACTGAACCCTTGTTTCGTGTAAAATTGCTTAAATATTTCCATATTCACTACAAATGAGCAAGCATTCCTACTATTGATAAGTGGTCACTGCGTAAGAAATAACCTGCCCAGATTGAATTAGAATTCTACTATATTTGTTTTACATTCGTTGTTACCTCTGTGGACTAAACTGAGAAACTTCGTATCAGAACATCTCCCTCAGAACCTTTAAACGAATGCACAGAAGCGCATTACTCTACTTATTAGGCAGGAAGTCGGAGTGGCGATGGTGTTTAGAGCCTCAAAGCATAAAAGGTTCTACCACCATCGAGTTGCACGCTTATGTCTTAGATTTCGGCCGTACACATCCACATCAACCCATTATTGGCCCACTGCTGGGCACGGGTCTTCTCCTAGAATGAGAGAGTTTAGGCCATAGTCCACCGCGCTGGCCAAGTGCGAATTGGTGGACTTCACACACCTCCGAGAACTTTTTTTTTTAAGAACTTTTGGGTGTGTAGGTTAAATCATTGGTGCGTGCCTGGGTTTGAACCTCGGCCCTCCCGATCGAGAGGGCAAGTTTCAACCATTAGGCTATCACTGCTCTGCCGTACACATGCATCTTAGTAAGTGCCTACTGGAGAATTGTACGGTGCCGTAATGTGAGTTTTTTAAACCTTATAACGCCGCCTCTTCATTGCGAAAAATTCCTTCCGAGCGATGGTGGATAGTTGACATTCAAAGAGAGTTAGAGTAAAGTAACTAAGTATTTGTATCGACGTGGTATTGGACGAAGTACCAACAGACTGACACGCTCGTGACATGCTTCTTCAATGTTGAAGGTGGTAGAACCAGTGTAGTTCGACCGGAGAAGTACCACCGCCACACCTATTTCTAGCGTGAAGCATTTCTTGCGTTTCGATAGAAGGGTGTGGTTGCCGGCACACTTTTACATGAGGCGACCATCATAGTCCTCGGGATTAGCAACGCATCTGTGTTTGACTTCAGATAGAACCCATGTTCTGTATGAAGTTGATTACAGATGTCTATGAGCGGCAGTGACCACTTACCATCAGGTGGACTGCATGCTCGTTTGCTACTTCAGTCAAATAAAAAAAAATGTTATAAAAATATAGTAAATTTAATTAATAGGTATCTTTTATCATTTTAATTGAAAGGTTACGTTTTGTTTTTGGGTATACGCGAAAAGCAGGAAAACTCTCGTATTCAGCGCCGTCGTAAACCAGTCCGGGGCACGCACGTCTGATAAATCCTAAACAGGTGTTACGTATAACCAGCGCTGTTTTGCTTTAAAATGCATCAGAAACTCGATCAGCGGATGCTCCTCGTTTAAATAAAAAAACCCTATACCTCTTTTAAGAGAATTTTTCCATGAATTGGGTATGACAATGAGTGAGCAACAATGAGCCGGCTGTGTTTTGAAGATGTTATTATGTATAAGTACAACAAAATTAATAGTTTTTTTCGAAATTTGGCGTCTTTCAGAACATTTTTTTTAGGATTAAAATAGGAAAAGTGCATGCTTTCTACCTGATAGCAAGTGGTCAATGCCGCCCACGGACATTTGTAAGTAACTTCATATAGAACAGAATTTCTACGTCAAGGCAATCACAGATGCGTTGCTACTCCCGCGGGCTCCAATGATCGCATTAAATGATACTGAAGGTTGTACCAGTGTAGTTCGACCGGGAAGGTACATTCATTCATTGCATTTCCATGGAAGGATGTGGTTGCCGGCACACTTTTATATGAGGCGACCATCCTAGTCCTCGGGAGTAGCAACGCATTTATGATTGACTTCAGAAAGAACCTATGTTATATATAAAGTTGCTTACAGATGTCCATGGGTTGCAGTGACCACTTACCATCAGGTGGACTACATGCTCCTTTGCTACTTCATTATTATAAAAAAAATCTGAGCCTTGTACCGAAACGCAAGGTCTGCTTCGCAGTAAAAATAGCCATGGCAGTTGTACCTCCAACAAATTATACTAGTACTAGTACTTCTTGTAAAACAAACCATTACAAATATATTTCACAAATGAAGGTATTCTGGTTTACCAATTCCAACATGACCAGCCCAGTCCTTAATATATATATTAAGGTCATTCTATGAGGTTACCCTTGTCCCGGATAATAATGCGTAAACGACGACCTTCCACCAAACAGTTGTAACAAAAAACTATGTGTACAACAGTGCTCATTACAATTCCACCGAAACCCCAACTTAGTTCCAGTTAGCAAACGAGGCGCCAACACACATTCACATATCGCCACCGTTCCACTGAACTGCAACAACTCCAAGAAAACCAACTTCTAACACTTCACTATTTCACCTCCAGGCATTACCGTAATCAACTCGTCTGGGATGAAACTCGGGCACTGGGGAAGCCTTTTGTCTAGAAATTGAACCTTATGTCTAAAGAATTCGAGTTCATGTTCACAAAACGTCTGTTTATCAGCTGCAAAGGAAAATTGGTGGTTTCTCCGGCGGTCGAGCCCTAGCAGGGTTGCCAGATGATTTGGTAAAAAAGAGACTCATTGTCCAACAAGAAAAACTTTCTTTATAAATCATCGTGAATTTGATAGTGTCATATTCTATATTTTTATGTAAACGACTTTATTCATATGGTTTCTTATTACTAGACATATCACCTTTTTTTGCTTGACCAATTTTTAGAGAAAAATGCATATTTAATAAATAATTACAAAAATTTAGCAAATTTTTTAAACAAAAAGAGTACCTATATTTTAATCCCTATTAAACTAGATTAAAAATTATATAGGTATCTAGTAACAATCGCGCCGCATTCACAATCTTTCCGACTAATATCAAAAATGAACATAACATTTGAAACGACCAAAGGACAAGCTATAGAAAAGTCGGAAATATCCTTCTTTGCAATCCCATCTGGCAACCCTAAGCCCAAGGTAAGCTATTCGCGGCGTGTAAAAACTGCTATAAAAGTCAACGAGCGCCTAACTCTCGGAGAAGTTCCCAGGAGTAGCCATAAACCTAAATTGCGGAAAACGTTCCAATGTAATCATAATAAGTAACCGTTTCCATCGATTGAATTGCAATTGCGCTGGTTACAATGATTTGTGTACTTTCTTCTATTTTTTCAGCCCAATTATAGGAGATTCTCGAACCTTGAAGAACCTCTGTTCTGGCTAATTTGTTTTTATAATCTAAAGGATAAACGATCCTGCAGTGTACAAGATGTTAGATGGCCACTGCCACCCATCGACTAAAATCAACTCTAGGTAAGATTAGTCTTACTCCGGTTGTGTTCCATTGGAGATCCCGGAGTCCGCCACGCAGCGCTGAGGATGGCCACCGGGGGGTTTTAGTGAGGTAAAAATCCCACATAGCACTGCGTCGTTCCCATGGCGTTTAGTGCCTTTTGAGAGTTTCCCCCTCGAGAACAAAAAAAGATGTTCATGGGCGGATTTGGCATCACAACAAGTGGACTGCACATTCGCTTGCTACTTCAATCTTATAAAAATAGAGCCTAGTTTGCTATTTACGATCATAAATGTCCAAAATTAAATAGGATTAAGTTTCACACAAACATTTATGAAACATTGCGATGTTTACAACGGGATTAAATGTGACATGCACATACGATAATCTCGTGTAATCAGTACAATGTATAGATTATTCAGATAAAAAAGTCATTTTTGATTTATTTTCGAATGTTTTGTCATCACATGTAAGTCGCGACTGCATCAGCGGGGTAATGTTTTTAAATGGTATGTATGTTTGTATGTATATTTATCCATTTGACCATTTTCCAACTGTCTTGTAATATATGTCATTGGAAATGTGGTAACATATCGTTGTAAACTTGTCAGACTGAGCGGTGAACCGAGGCACTCACCTGAATGGACTCCGATGAAGCAACGCGCTCAGCAGTCCGGTTGGGTTCTTTGGAGATCTCGGAGACCTTGGCACAGCGCCCAGGACGACCACCGGGGTAGTTTTAATGCGATAATAACCTCACATATACCAAAGCGTCGCTCCTATAACGTCGGCTACCTTTTCTAAGTTTGTCTCTCGAGGCCTATCTATAAATTAACTATTTCCTTTATAAAATGTCAAACTATTTAATGCTTAAACTTATTGACTATTTTTTATTGTGTTTTATACTTATGACTATGTTATATGTATTAAACTTCACAAAGAGGCGTGACCTTTGAATTTAATCCTTTATTCTAGAAATTAGCCCATGAGTTTGCAACTTATAGTCGAAAATAAAAAAGGAGTAAAATTTACTCAATTAGTGTTTTGAAGAAACATAATATGTAATATGTTAATAATAGAAACATAATTAATAGTCTGTTTAGTTTATATATACCTTTTTTTTTGTTTTCCTTTTTTTTTGTTTGCCGTGGGAGCGACGCAGGGTTATGTGGGATTTTTACCGCGCTAAAACCCCCGGTGGCCGTCCTCGGCGCTGAAAAGGAGGACTCCGTGATCTCGAAACGACTTCAACCGGAATCCTCTGAGCGCGTTGTCCCATCGGGCTCCTCCCAGACGGGCGGCTGGGCCCACCGCTCCGTCTAGTCTTTACGACGGTATGCGACCACACATACCGCCGTCCTTCCCGGGATTGCCTGACCGAACGGTTCGAGCTCCCACTCTAGCCGTCTGCAACCCCGGAAGCCCCTTTTAGTCGCCTCTTACGACAGGCAGGGGATGCCGTAGCCCTATTCTGATCCCGGAACTACAGGGCGTTAGTTTATATATACCTACTACTGTCGCTGTCACCCAGGGTTGACTGGCAGAGAATGCCATTAAGCATTAAGTTTACCCTTGTAAGACTTAGATTAAGGTGTTTCAAAACTATATAAATAAATAAAATATGTGAACTCATACCGAGCGTCCCTATAGATGCCACGGTCCTCGTCGTTGTAAGTAGATTTACTTAAACTTTCTAAAAAGGTTTCCCATATCTGTTTACGATAAAAAAACATAGTAACTTCCTACTATTCATGCAATATATTTGGCTAAGCACGTGTCTCTGCTATTATTTCAGTAAATATATAAATATCGATATCTACTAGTATAATCCTCTAATTCGGCAATCAATCTTTATATTAATACCGATTCATGATAGAAAATAATGAATGAATCATTAGGTTTTAGATATTTGACAATATTAATCTATTTTATTATTAGCACTCCTTTTATACTATAACTAGTTGAATCACGCAGCTTCGCCCGCGTTAGCAATAATCGATCGTCCCGGGAATATGGGAATAACATATTTTCCCACGGTAAAAAGTAAAGTAAATGTTAATCCAGAGTATCAGCTAAGTCCCTACCAAATTTTATGAAAATCACTCCAGCCGTTTACACGTGAAGAAGTAACAAACATACACACTCACAAACTTTCTCCTTTATAATATTAGTATGATATTATGAACTTCTATAGGCTTTCTTTTTCTTTATAAAAATGAATGTTTGTCTGTATGTTCTTTATAGAATCGTAAACTATTCATTTGATCATGTGATGATCTTTAGCAAAGTTGTTATTCATGAGCTCGCGAAGGTTTCTGGTGTATTTTTTTTGTGATGACGTAGCAGACCATGCACAGGGTACAGCTAATTTATCATAAATATTATTTTACACTCATTAAATAAAGTATTAACCTTAAATGCCGGCTAAATTTAAACAAAAAGAATAAAAAATTGACAAAAATGACAATTGTTTAAGCAATTTAAGTTATTTTTACATTTTAATACTTAACGGCTACTCACGATATGCGGTTTTTGAATCCTTTTTCGAATTCTTTTTGCCGATATTTCGACCCAGTTGCATGCAACTTTGAGTACCCGTTAAGTATTAAAATGTGTCAAATCCGCGGTTATATTAGTCTAAAATTTAAGTTATTAAGGAAAATTATTAGTAGGTATTATTAAAACAGCCTGGAACTAAGTTATTTTAATTATTGTATACAGCGCCATCTATGCGAGATTTGATGATTTATGAACAGACCAACGGGTGCGGAATAAACTACCTAGCAGACAGAAACTTGTAAGTAGCTAGAATTTGATTCACAAGAGGGCCTTTCTCACTGCATCAACCTGAACTTACCTAACGGTGAATAATTAGTGTACAATCTAATTTGAAATATCTTTCTTATAATATGAAAGTAGCAAACGAGCATGCAGTCCACCTGATTGTAAGTGGTCACTGCCGCCCACATCTGTAATCAATTTCATACAGAACACGGGTTCCATCTGAAGTCAATCACCCTATCTATCGAAACGCAAGAAATGCTTCACGCTAGAAATAGGTGTGGCGGTGGTACTTCCCGAATTACACTGGTTCTACCACCTTGAAAATATCTAAGCATAATTATCTTTCCTAAAATAGCCTTAGAACACAGCAGCGCTTAACACTGTTGTTATTGGGTAAAAATAGGTGTAGTGGTGGTCAAAAGTTGAACCCCAAAAAGTTCTACAACCATGTTATGTCCCACTGCTGGGCATAGATCTTCTCTCGGAATGAGAGAGTTTTAGGCCATAGTTATAGTAATAACTAGTGGTGCGTGCCTGGGTTTGAACCTCGGACCTCCCAATAGAGAGTTCAAGTTTTAACCATTAGGCTATCACTGCTGCTGCTTTTGATTTACTTATTACCAAAAAATGTAAAATTATCTAAAACCGTGCATGAACGTTTTATGGGAAATTAAAAACAACCAAAAATTTCACGAATATTTACTTTTTAATCAAATTGTTTCAATATAAACAAATACTTTACGAACCAAGTACAACACATTTTTACAACTCACTTTAAACAAAATCTTAAGAACCTACTTACCTAGGGGTCTACCTTTAGAATAAATTATTATACATTTTACCTTCATTATAAAGTTAGTAGCTGCATTTTCGAATGATTTCCGATAGATACATCTTTATATCGTATATATATCGCTACTTTAAAACAAAAGGGCCACAAAACAAAAATATTCAGCTTATTTTTTAGAACTTCTTTTTTAGAAATAAATAACCAAAGAATAAAAATACCTTTCTAACAGTGTATAACACATATTTCTCTCTCAGAATGAGAGAGTTAAGGCCATAGTCCACCGCGTTGGCCAATTGCGAATTGGTGGACTTCACACACCTCCGAGAACTTTTTTTTTTAACGAACTCTCGGGTGTGTAGGTTTCCTCACGATGTTCTCCTTCACCGAAAAGCAGTGATAATTAATTTCTAATGCGCACATGAATCAGTGGTGCGTGCCTGGGTTTGAACCTCGGACCTCCCGATCGAGAGGGCAAGTTTCAACCATCACTCTGCTACTACTAACACATATTTATCTGATTTAAAATTACAGAGCAATTATACAAGAACTGATTTTCAAAACTTTAAATGGCTCTCCTGTAAAATTAGGTCTATTCGAGTTGTGGCCCTTTTGTTTTGAAGTAGCGATATATTGATGTATCTCTGTCCAGTTAAAATTATATAAACTTAATTAGATAAAATTAGATAAATTAGGTCACTTCTGTTAAAATTAAACCGAAGTGATGACCCGCGTAGCGCAGCAGTCACCACAGTCTGACACAGGGGCATCAGGTTCTATCTCCGGCCAGACAGTATTTGACAGTATGTAGATTTCTTTACTGTGTCTGGGTGTTTGTTTCTTTGTGTTTGTCCGTAGCACCCACAGACATCCTCATATGAAGCTATGAATATTAAATCTATAGTATCAGAAAAACCTTCTAAAGAGTGACAAAGCCGCAGCTGACGCCATAATCAGTGTCGCCGGGTTGACATTTGTACCACTGTTTATCCTACAGGAGTCCTCTGTGTTGTTGAACCTGTAAAACTCAGTCGCTTGTAAGCTGTAGTTGGCGACGGCTTGGTCTAACTTGATCCGGTCCGTCGCTTTTAGATGTGGTGACCGTGTTAGCTTCCATATTTCGTCTGTAAAGATATAGTTTTTGGAATTAGTTAATAATAATTGATATAGATAATTGTTTATCGTGCTTGTTTATTTTTTGCCGTAAGCACGACGTATAAGTGTTGAAATATTAGCAAAAAGAATCAAAAACATCATATCGCAAGTACGGTACTCACGATATATAATATTTTCCAGTATAATTAAAAACCAATTATTATTTATTCCCAGATAACAGACATGCGTAACTTTCCTTTTTATTATAGATAGGTATAAAGAGGTGCGGGCGGCTAGAGTGGGAGCTCGAACCGTCCAAAAACCCGAGAAGAACGGCGGTACGTGTGGCTGCATCTAACCGTAAGCACCGGATGGTGAAGAGGGATGGTACACGTCCCTCAAGAGATGAGCCTGTGAGGGGCGCTGCGCTAGGGGCCACCGGTTCGTTCCGTTGGAATTTCCGAGTCCCCTACAACAAGCGCTGAGGAAGGCCACCGAGGAAGTTTTAGTGGGTAAAATTCCCACATAACCCGGAGTTTCTCCTAAGGCTTCGGTGTAGCTTTTAAAGGTTTCCTCCTCGTAACAAAAAAAAGATATAAAGAGGTAGGTTTTAAAAAATACGCATATATTGCATATATGTATATGTGTCATTAGCATGAATGAGGCGTATTAGTTAACGTTGTTTAAATCATATACATAAGAATTTCCCACAAATTTCACACAAGCGCTAAAACGCGTCATATACATAGAAAAACGTACTTTTTCTACCTACCAATTACCAGCAAATTAAGATTCGATTAAACAAGAGACTTTAGAATCGATTAGTGGAAATTTTCAGCCTATAAAGACAAGGGTTTGGTCACGCGGAGTCACGTCTCAGTGAGTCGGCCTCCAGCCGAGCAGAAAATTAGTTTCTCCTGAGCCATCCATTATTCTTCAGGTCAAAAGCCTATCAAAACACCCGGATATAATATCACGGAAATATTTCTTAAGAAAATGTAATGATATTATATGATAAATAATAGGCATATTATTGTTGATGTTGAAAGATTATAGAAGTATATGAAAATATTGGATACAAGTTTTTCCAGTAGTCCGCCCGTTTGACTCATATTTGCCAAGTATTATAGGTGTGTGTTAGGTTAAAAACTATTAATGTGTCAAATTAATTCCAAATCCAATCAGTAGCTTTTGCGTGAAAGAGAAAACCTTAAAAATATAGATCATCACATCAATAATACATCGTAAAACATATATGAGCCATATAAAAATAAAACATATAGTCGCCTTGTATAAACACTTTTATATGAGGCGACCATCATAGTCCTCGGGAGTAGCAACGTTCAGATGGAACCCATGTTCTGTATGAAGTTGCTTACAGATATCCATGGGCGGCAGTGACCACTTACCATGTGCAGTGCATGCTCGTTTGCTACTTCAGCCAGATAAAAAACGCTAGAAATAATTAAGGCGTTGCTAATTTCCCACTCGAACGTCGTCCTACTACTTCGTATGCTAATACTAAAATTGAAATTAATATAATCCCCTACAGCACAGTATCGCTTTACTGCAACTTTGGCGACTACTTAACCACTTCCTATGCTAACTAAGCCACAAGTGCCATACGATGGTAATGGCTAAACTTCTATGCGTCTTTAAGTGGACGCAGTCATTAGATGGAAATGTTGGAGCGGCGCAGATAATTACTACCAAGATTATAGTTTAAAGATCCATTCAATTAAACGCGATTTGACATATGCGAAAAATGTGTTGTGTTATTTTCGAATTGTGAAGTTGCATTTGGCCTTGGCCACATCGCTCGAAGGACTGATAACCGATGGGGAAGAAAGGTCCTCGAGTGGCCACCACATTTAGGCATAAGTAGTACAGGTCGCCCTGCCCCCCACCAGGGGGGACGATGACCTGAAGAAGCAGGAAACAGTTGGATTCAGAGGGCACAGGACCGGTTGGAGTGGCGCCATTTAGGGGAGGCCTACGTCCAGCAAACTACGGACATCAAAGGTCTGATGGATGGATGGAGTTGGCCTTGTTGGTACTTTATGCTTCACCAGGTTTTAGTGCTAAGCCTAAAGCTTAACTAGGACAAGAAAACTATACTGTAAGGGGGGGGACAGTTTTGGTTCCCTTTGCCAGGTTCTTTGACCTTCCTAGACTCGACTTTACAAAAGAAAGGCACGATAGCCCAACTGTTAGAAGGTAGTAGTTGCCGATGCACTTTTATATTATATTAAGGCGATGTTATGTAAAATAAAATAGTAAACGAGCTCCTGATAATTGGTTACTTTTAGTCTGTTGCGTTGCTGCTCTCGAGGACTGAGATAGTCGCGACATAAAAGTGTGCTGCTATCCACAACCCTTACTGAAATGCAAGATATGCTTCATGCTAGAAATAGGTATGGCATTAATAGATACCTCTGTGGTCGAAGCCAGAAATAGGTATGGCATAGATACCTTTTAGGTCGTCCCTGTAGCCTCGGGGTCAGAATAGGGCTACGGTATCCCCTGCCTGTCGTAAGAGGCGACTAAAAGGGGCTTCCGCGGTTGCAGACGGCTAGAGTGGGAGCTCGAACCGTTCGGTCAGGCAATCCCGGGAAGGACGGCGGTATGTGTGGTCGCATACCGTCGTAAAGACTAGACGGAGCGGTGGGCCCAGCCGCCCATCTGGGAGGAGCCCGATGGGGCAGCGCGCTCGGAGGATTCCGGTTGAAGTCGTTTCGAGATCCCGGAGCCCTCCTTTTCAGCGCCGAGGACGGCCACCGGGGGGGTTTTAGTGTGGTAAAAATCCCACATAACCCTGCGTCGCTCCCACGGCGTCGGGTACCTTTGGAAGGTTTCCCCCTCGAAAACAAAAAAAAAAAAAAGATACCTTTTAGGTACAATCATACTTCTTCTACTTCATTTTAATATATTGTTATCTTTATGATAACAATCTTACTAATATTATAAAGACAAAAGTTTGAGTGTGGATGTGTGTTTGTTACTTTTTCACGCAAAAAATACTTGTCAGATTTTGCTGAAATTTGGCACACAGATTTTATTTATGACCTAGATTAACAAATAAGATACCGTGCTAACCGTCTTGACGACCCGCGTGGCTAAGCGGTTACCATACCGGTCTGACGCGCAATGGGTTCAGGGTTCGATTCCCGGCCAGACAGGTATCTGAATGATGAGTTTAGATTCATGTTCTGGGTCTGGGTGTTTGTGTATTCGTCTCGTGTGGGTCCATGGTACCCACGACACTGGATAAAAGTCCTTGTGTGGGGCTGTGAGAGTAGAAAGCGTGTGTTTTAGTAAGTCATTCGTGACTCGTCCCTGTAGTTCCGGGATCAGAATAGGGCTACGGCATCCCCTGCCTGTCGTAAGAGGCGACTAGAGGGAGCGGTGGGCCCAGCCACCGATCTGGGAGGAGCCCGATGGGGCAACGCGCTCAGAGGATTCCGGTTGCGGTCGGACCGAGTACCCGGAGTCCTCTTTATAGCGCCGAGGACGGCCACCGGGGGGGTTTTAGTGCGGTAAAAATCCCACATAATCCTGCGTCGCTCCCACGGTGTCGGGTACCTTTTGAAGGTTTCCCCCTCGAGAACAAAAAAAAAAGTCATCCGTGACTAAAGCGGCCAGAGCCAAGGTATAAGCTAGTGTTTTATAAAAACAACCGTAATACTTACACGTACTGCTATTTCCATCGGAGTTATTATAGCAAGCGAATATGACAGCGTAGTGCTCGTAGTTCACATCCAAAAACGAATAAGTTTCGACTCTATTATCTGGAAAATAACATTTTAAGTAAACCATTTTGATACAAAAATATTAGTCGAAGAAAATTAAATCGTTGAAAGGTGTTAGTGACTTTAAATTTTTAAGGCAGACTCTATAAAAAAAGTTATAATCAAAAATTACAGTGGGTGGTCAAATTATTTACAACTATACATAAAAAACCTTCGTTTTGAATCACTTTATTTATTAAAAAATTGCATTACAATCCTTAGCGTAGTTTTATAGATCTAAGCATACCTACATAGGGACAGACAGCAGGAAGACTTTGTTTTGTACTATGTAGTGATAGTGATGTGTAATTTTTTTTTAGGTATATTAAATTGTAATTCAGTTTCTCTTATTTATGATACGGGTTTTTAATTAAAAATATATATAGCATGACTCATAAAAGGAACAATAATAGATAACATACTATTGCTTGCTCATAATGACTGGTAAAAAAATATCTATTAATCAATAGAATAATGACACAGTAACACGCACTATTTTATTTGTAGATAACTCTTATCATTTCATGTTAAATACTTTTTCAATTTCAATCATATGTTTTAAAAGCAATCAAAAATACAATCTCGAATCGAACCGGAACTGTGAGTAAAATGTAATATGTTAATTATGGGTCACAAGTGCTTTAGTACGAATATTTGAATTTTGCTTTTACTCTGGTATGTCCCGTGTTATAAAGAAGTCCTTGCTGGTAAAAGTTACCAGCAGTGAGTCAGTTATCCATTGTGATACCCTTAAGTCGTAGAAACATACAGAGGTGTTAGTTACAAGGCTCATGAACAAATAAATGGTGACGCTTTTTTATCTGAATGGTAAGGATTTTGAATGGGATAGACTTATCGTAGCGTACTACTTATCTATGCTTTCCATTATACTCAAAACTCTTACCCGTGTCCGTAACGATTAAAATATTCCTAAGACCACTGCTGTCCACTGAGATAGTAGGAACTGAGCCGTTGTAGAAATTCCGCGTTATTGGTAACACGTATTGATATTGGGCACATCGGTGGTATCACTCTTGTTCAATAGTTTAAACGTTAATACACTAGAAGTGGTACACATTTCGGCCTTAATGATAGATGCACTCTTTACCAGTCAACCCATACGCTAAGCAGAAAACGGCAAGGCAAGGCACTCATAATATTATACATTGAACTTTCTACACTCAAAGCCCTACAGTAGGATTTTTTTCTATGTCGTGGGTGTTATGGACATAAAAAGACGAATAAAAAAATATCAGACCCAGAAAAAAAATCTAAATCCATCATTTAGGTAGCTGTCTGGCCGGGAATCAAACCCATAACCTTTAGAGTGTCAGGTGTGGGGACCACTCCGCAACGCTGGTCGTCAGATAATAGAAACAGTACTAATAGAATTTAAAAAAATAGACATAAAAGAAGAGAAATATTATAAAAATACACATCTTTGAGGAATTAAATAAACAGCTCATTTCATACAAATGTAAAAACAGTATGGCAGTATGGTAAAAATGGCCGAATCTTCTCAGTTGAGGTCGTGTTTCGATCCGGTGGTAGTGTACAAAAAAAATATGTAAATGACAATTTGTAAGTGCCTCCGTAGGTAGGCCTATGCAAAATAAAGACATTTTATTTCATTTCAGGTATCATATATATTTATTTATTTATTTATTAACAACAAATCCACAGCTCTTATGTTCAAAAAAAAACAACACAAATCTTACAGACTAAACATACAGCCAATTATGGATTTTATTTTATTTATTTTATGTATAGATAGTTGCCACATCACTAACGTGTGTTTGTGTGTGTGTGTGTGTGTGTGTGCGCGTGTGTGTGTGCGCGCATGTGTGTGTGAGTGTGTTTGTTCTTACGGCTAAATCTTATCACTACGTAGTCATCAAAAACCTTACCAGTATACGTGACCAGCAGCAAATCTCCAAGTCCGCTGCTGTCCACCGTGATAGCGACTGACCCGTTGTAGAAGCTGACAGTGTGGTTAGTCACGCAACTGATGGACACATCAGTGGTGATGCTTTTGTGGCTGAACATCACTGTGGCGCAGTCGCCCCGGATCTCCAGCTCGGTGGCCACCGCTTGGATGTACCAGAAGCCGTCCAGCTGATAAGCAAATGAGATATTCCTCATAGGTAAAAAACATTAATCGACTTTTCTCTGATCGTGCTAAAGGAAAGGCAATGATTACGTCCTTTGACGACCCGCGTGGCGGAGCGGATACATTACCGGTCTGGCACACAATGGGTTCGATTCCCGGCCAGACAGGTATCTGAATGATGAGTTTAGATTCATGTCTGTGTCTTTGTGTTTGTGTATTCGTTTTGTGTGTGTCCATGGTATCCATGACACAGGAGAAAATCCGAGCGTGGGGCTATGGGCGTAGAAAGCGTGTTTTAATTATTACTTCATGTATGTACCCTTATGTATGTACACATGTTGATTTTATTAAAGAAAACGGTCATACAGTTCTCCTAATTTTAGGTATTTAGCTAAAAGCGCCCGTGAGCTGTAATTGACTCCAAATAAAACTGGTACCTACCTAAGACCAGTCCAAGATGCATTTGCTAGTGTATGTATTTTCAGGACTGATTGTAAGCGATATGTTGTATATAAACAGTGAGAACGAAAGAGTTCAAACCCAAAATTCTACCAATGGAATTTAAATTTGTGTTTATCCGACTGAAATAGGAAACGAGCATGCAGTCTATCTGATAGTCAATTATTAAACAAGTTTCTATCTGAAGTCAATAGTAGATGCGTAGCTAGTCTCGAGGACTAATATGGTCGCCTCATATTAAGTGATTCGCATCCACACCCTTCTATGGAAACACGCGTTCCAACGCATGCGTTCTACACTCATAGCCCCACACTAGGATTTTCTCCTGTGTCGTGGGTGGACACACAAGACGAATTCACAAACACCCAGACCCAGAACGTGAATCTAAATTTGTTATTCAGATTCCTGTCTGGCTGGGAATCGAACCCGGGACCCATTGCGCGTCAGACCGGTATAGCAACCGCTCTGCCACGCGGGTCGTCGAAACGCAAGAACTGCTTCACGCTAGAAATAAGTGTGGTGGTGCTATCTCTCCGGTCGAACTACGTTGGTTCTACCACCTAACGTAAGTAGGTACTCCTAATAACGAACTCATAATCTAGGAATTTTAAAGAGCAGTGATAGCCTAATGGTTGAAACTTGTCTTCTCAATCGGGAGGTCCGAGTTTCAAGCCCAGGCACGCACCACTGATTTATGTGCTTATTAGAAATTAATTATCACTGCTTTTCGGTACAGGAAAACATCATGAGGAAACCTACACACCCGAGAGTTCTTTAAAAAAAAGTTCTCGGAGGTGTGTGAAGTCCACCGGCACAGAAGTCGGCGGGCGGCAGTGGCTATTTACCATCATGTAGACTGCATGTTCGTTTGCTACTTTAGTCAGTCATAAAAAAAGTATGCTATTAAGAAATCAGTGTGGCCGAGAATCGAACCTAGAACCAGTGGCGTAACTATACCGTTCGAGGCCCGTGGCAAATCGGATGGGCCCCTTTCCCCAATATAAAAACCAATATGAAAAAAAAGTTGTAACCCAGTTCTAAAATTGTGTTACAACGTTTTTTTTACAAATGCTTTGAATTTTAATACATTTTTTACTTATGTATGTAACTAAGTAGATAGCAAAAATAAATCAAAGACAAAACTTTTTTTACTAAACATGTATCATATTTCTCCGTGAAGCAAAAACTTGTGATTCGTTATTAAGATACTTGCCGCAGACGGAGTATGAAATTATGCACGGGTACCTTTAAATGCAGCTCAGCTAATTAAACCTCCTTTTACCTTTAACGGGTGCGTTCAAAATAACTTGAAAATTATTACAATTTATTTGAATTTAAGAAATATTCGTGCTATTTTGGACAATATGAAGATTAGTTTTTTAATTTCAATTACGGTCTAATTTCGACCCCTGCGACGGGTGACTAGTAATAATTATTAAATGTACCGTTGACCGAGGGCCCCTTCCAGCTGGGGGCCCGTGGCATTTTGCCGACTTGCCACCTTGTAGTTACGCCACTGCCTAGAACCTCTTAACATCCTCGAACCTCAGCGGTATAGTAACAGCTCTGTCACGCAGGTCGTTATCGTCAATCAAATTAAAATAAAAAATCTTTATTTGCTAAATAAGGTACAAATGTATGTTAGTATATCGGTTGGAAAAAAATCCTCTTATTTTGTGTAATAATAATATAAATCCCTTTCCTAAATTGTTATATAAATTGTCATGTTAATGTAGTTGTGTACTTATTATATTTAATTTAAACAAATTGAAAGCAAGATACAATTATTAAAATATTTATGTCAATATACAATTAATTAGATTAATGTAAACTTATTTCTAAATATTCATTAATAGAATAAAAACATTTATTTTGAAGCCACATTATAATTTCATTCTTAATTCATTGATACAATTGTCATCTAGGCAATTGTCACGATGCATCGATATATACTTTTATATATAATTTGTTATATCACATAATCATAATCAGCTTCGTTACCCATTATTGTCCCATTGCTGGGCACGGCTCTTCTCTCACAATGAGACTTTCAAGACTGACTTTTGAGAACTTTTTTAAAAACTCTTAGGTGTCTGAGTATCTGTCCTTACAATGTTTTTCATTATATAAACACAGTGATAATTAATCATACTTCATACTAATATTATAAAGGCGAAAGTTTGTGGGTATGTATGTTTGTTACATCTTCACGTGTAAACGGCTGGAACGTTTTCATAAAATTTGGTAGGGAGTTAGCTGACACTCTGGATTAACATATAGGCTACTTTTTACTGTGGGAAAATCTTATTCCCACTGGACAATCGATTTTTGTTAACACGAGCGAAGCTGTGGGATTCAACTTTTAATAAGCGCATCATTTAAAAAAACAGAGGTACGTGCCTTAGATCATAAAGTCCACAGCTCATCAAATCATAGTCATACCTCTTTCCAATCCAATTCTCTCGGAGGCAACACAGGACAGCTCACATTCTGAACAGCGGATTCCACTTTGATCACCAACAGTAAAACCAAACAGTAAACCAACATTTTGAACCACGCCAGTTACCGCACAGTTAACCAACTGAGACGTCGCGCAAAAAGTCACAACTCTTATACAGAACGGTTTTTCAACGAGCAATTGTTGCAGTTCCGTAGTTAAAAAGTAAATGACTTGTTTACTACGAAACAAGACCTAGATTTGCTGAGTAAAAACCTGTGGAATTTTTAAACTTTAAGTTATGTAATGTCAACCATCTTTCCTTGCAAACTATATCTTACATAACTTAAAGTTTAAAAATTCCGTGCTGCTGTCGTCAACCCATTATTGTCCCACTGCTGGGCACGGCTCTTCTCTCGTGAGAGAGTAATAGGCCATAGTCCACCGCTGGCCAAGTGCGAATTGGTGAACTTCACACACCTCCAAGAACTTTTTTTTAAAGAACTCTCGGGTATGTAGGTTTCCTCACGATGTTCTCCTTCACCGAAAAGCAGTGATAATTAATTTTTAAACGCACAATTTTTTTTGAAAAATCAGTGGTGCGTGCCGGGGTTTGAACCTCATGGATGCGTGATTGACACTTACTTTCAATAGAATCGTTTGACAAGATGATAGAACCAATATGGTTCAACCGGACTGATCTGAAACACCAATTTCCAGCGTGGAACGGTTCTTGCGGATCGGTGAAAGGGTGTGGTTGCCGGCTCATTTTTATGTAAGCCGTTTGAGTCTTGTGGAGTAGCAACGCATTTGTAATTGACGTTTGATATAACCCTTTTCTGTATGATGTTGCTTAAAAACACCCATAGGCGGCAGTTGCTACTTGTAGACTGCATACAAACATAAAAAAATCGTACTTCGGAGGCAACATACCTATTTCCGCGTTATAATAGTAGTTTTAAGTATTTTATGGGTGTATTTTATGGGTGTGTACGGACATGCAAGTTGTGGAATGAGCTTCCTCCTGAGGTATTCCCGGAGCGCTATGACGTGGGGTTCTTCAAGAAAAGAGCTCTCCTTCAAAGCCGGCGATGCATTGGCGACTCCTCTGGTGTTGCGAATGTCCATAGGCGACGGTGACTACTTTCCATCAGGTAGCCCGTCTGCCTTATCGTTAGGTTAAAGTATATAAAAAAAAAATTAAGAAAGGCATACTTATCTAAGGCGTTCCAACAGAGTCCCCATGAATAGCAATGGTCTCAGATAAAACTCCTATATTATCTGGGCTTGATTACAGATGTTCATGGACGGCAATAGCCACTTACCAACAAGTGGACGGAGATATGAACTTCAAGAGGACCGATTGAGCAAAATTTTACAAGTTTGTTTTGATAACAATACCTAATAAGGTCAATGACCTCATTCTATATCCAATATGGCGAATTCCTAAAATGGTGGACCATGTGGACCACTTTTTCTATGTTATATATACCAATTAAAAAAAGTGGTCCACATGTACAATGTACAATTTTTATAAAAAGAATACTTCAATGTCTTAACTAAAAAGTCTGTTTTAAAAGCCTTTTTAATTTATTTATTAATATGTATTTTTTTCTTTTTTTCTTTTATAATTATGTAGTAGCAAACGAGCATGCACCACCCGATGGTAAGTGGTCACTGCCGCCCATAGACATCTGTAAGCAACTCCATATAGTACAGGGATTCTATCTGAAGTCAATCACAGATGCATTGCTATTCCCGAGGACTACTTTTCACGTCAGAAATAGGTGTGGCGGTGGTACCTCCCCGGTCGAACTACACTGGCTTTACCCCCTGGTGTTTATTTTGGTATATGAAATCATTCTCAACGTTTCAGAGTTTTTTTTTGCAAAGCAAAAGACGCTGCGAAGGCCGAAATATATTGTACTATTAGGCCTATTGTTGTTTATCTTATAGTTTATATTTATACATATCAAAACCGTCATCTTACAGCTTCTCGAAGATAAAAACAATCTATCAACTGATAACCAATCTCGCGATACGTATTATTGAAACGTAAATGGTCCAGAAATGTTATAGTTAAAATGTTTGTTCAACGTGTTATTAGTATTATAATATTAGTTATTAGTGTTAAAGTATGTTCTGCACAAGTTTTATTGTTTGGCAAGTGCGAGGAGGTAGAAACAATGAAGTATTTTAATATAGATAATGTAAGTATAAGGAGACTTTGCTTAACGCTTTCTACACAATAGCTGAATTCGAGGATTGGCCCGTCCCTGTAGTTCTGGGATCAGAATAGGGCTACGGCATCCCCTGCCTGTCGTAAGAGGCGATTAAAAGGGGCTTCCGGGGTTGCGGGCTAGAGTGAGAGCTCTAAACGTCTAGCCAGGTGACCCCGGGAAGTAAGGGTTTTTTTATGTCTGAAGTAGCAAACGAGCATGCAGTCCAACTGATGGTAAGTGGCCACTGCCGCCCATGGACATATGTAATGAATTTCATACAGAACATGGCTTCCATCTGAAGTCAATCACAGATGCGTTGCTACTTCAGAGGACAATGATGGTCGCCTCATATGAAAGTGTGCCGGCAACCACACCCTTCTATTGAAACGCAAGAAATGCTTCACGCTAGAAATAGATGTGACGGTGGTACTTCTCCGGTCGAACTACACTGGTTCTACCACCTTGCAAAGGTGCTTTGTGTGGTCGCATAGCGTCGTAAAGACCAGACAGAGCGGTGGGCCCAGCGACTCGCCTGGGAACCCACAAAGGGTTCGACGCGCTCAGAGGACTCGGATTCCGTTCGTTAGGAGATCCCGGAATTCTCTTTGCAGCGCGGTAAATATCCCACATAACTCTGCGTCGTTCCTACAGTGTCTGGTACCTTTTGAAGGTTCCCCCCTCGTAAACAAACAAACAACAAACAAAAAAAGATGTAGGCTATTGTCTATAATCCGAGAATGATATTCATATTAACCTTTTTTCAGTTTTAACTACATAAATTTGCCTATACGACAAAAAGAAAAACCGCTGTGACTTTTCAATTTTTTTATATGGTTGAAGTAACAAACGAGCATGCGGTCCACACGATGTTAATTGGTCACTGCCGCCCATGGACAACTAAGCAACTTTATATAGAACAAGAATTCAATCAGAAGTCAACCACATCCTTCTATCGCAAGAACTGCTTCACGTGAGAAATAGGTGTGTAGTAATTTAAAAATAGATCGTGTAATGGTCAGCGCGGCAGTATACATAAGTGTTATCTAATACCAGTAGCAAACGAACATGCGAATTTACTTTTTCTTTATAAAATTGTAAGAAATCATTTGTATTGCCCGCAAATGCTATCGAAACTCTTATTTAGAGTTCCCCCTAGATTACCTCGTAAGCCTCTCCAGTTCTTCGTACCTCCGCTTCGAAGAACCGTGTTGGGTACTAATTCTCCTCTTTGTAGAATGGTTCAGCATTACAACCGATTAAGTGGGTCCCCGGACTTCAACATAGATATTAATCTGATGTCCTTGGTTCAATTTAAAATTTTAATCAAAACTATAGGAAGACTCTAATATTGGATAGTATTGTTATGTTATTTTTTTTCATTGTTTTTTTTCTTTTATACTTCTGTTACTTTAAAAAAAATTTGATGCTTTTATGTTATTATTTACTAATGCTATGTTTTTTTTCTGTTTACAAAGTTATTTTACTATAGCTAGCAATGTTCACCTGTAAGTGATTATTCATTTATTGTTAAGTTACTATGTTCTACGTTTCTATGTCAAATTTAAATGTTATAATCGTTGGTGAATTAAATAAATAAAATAAAAAATAAACATGCCCAAAGTTGATTGATGGCTGATTCCCACCGATTTTACCCAGACCGATAGATATCTGCATGATGGGTTTAGATCTTGTCCTGGTTAAGTGCTTATGTATTCTTCTTTGCGTATCCATGACACCCATGACACATTAAAATTCCTATTGCAGGGCTATGAATGTACATATCAACCGGTTTTTTATATAAGATTGAAGTAGCAAACGAGTATGTAATCCACGTAATGAAAGTGGTCACTACCGCCTATGGACTCCTGTAAATAACTTCATAGTTGAAGGTGGTAGAACCAGCGTAGTTCGACCGGGGAAGTACCACCGCCACACCTATCTCTAGCGTTAAGCATTTCTTGTGTTTCACTTTCACATGAGGCGACCATCATAATCCTCGGGAGTAGCAACGCATCTGTGATTGACTTCAGATGGAACCCATGTTCTGTATGTAGTTGATTACAGATGTCCATGGGCGGCAGTGACCACTTACCATCAGGTGGACTGCATGCTCGTTTGCTACTTCAGTTAGATAAAATATATATAAATATATATATAGAACATGAAGTTATATTTAAAGCCAATTACAAATGCGTTGCTACTCCCGAGGACTCAGATGGTCGCCTCATATAAAAAGTTGCCGGCAACCACACCCCTTCATCGAAACGCAAGACCTAATTTGTATTAGAAATAGGTGTACTTCCCCGGGCGAACTACACTGTTCGTACCACCTACAAAACCTGTTTATCTCATAACTAACCCTAGCTTAAAAAGCAGTCAACGCCTTTATTATTTGACACAGACGCTTACACCGCTACATGTTCTTTTGCCTAGTAACAGTGTAGCACTAATATGCTCCAGTTTGTAGGGTGTTAAACAGACATAAATAAATATACAGAGGTATACATCTTACAGCAGCATCTAAGAGCAGTGATAGCCTAACGGTTGAAACTTGTCCTCTCGATCGGGAGGTCCCAGGTTCAAACCCAGGCACGCACCACTGATATATGTGCGTATTAGAAATTAATTATCACTGCTTTTCGGTGAAGGAAAACATCGTGAGGAAACCTAATCACCCGACAGTTCTTAAAAAAAAAAAGTTCTCAGAGGTGTGTGCAGTCCACCAATCCGCACTTGGCCAGCGCAGTGGACTATGGCCTAACCTCTCTCATTCTGAGAGGAGACCCGTGCCCAGCAGTGGGCCAATAATGGGTTGATGAGAAACAGACATACTGGTTCGTGATGTTTCATCTTAGTTCTCAAGCGTACCAAGTGGCCACCCTCACGGCGTCACGGCCAATGCCTATTGATAATAATTAGGGTTGACTACTAATTCGTAAATTTGAAATCCGTAGACGTAATAATTTGACTCACGTAGCTCTCATAGTTATCAAGCTAAAGTGGCAATGGACTGGCAAGTAGAAGAGTTTTTGAGTGGTGACCACGTTAAGGCACAAAGAGCAGAAGTACCCTGTACCAGGTGCACCGAAGACATTTACAAGCAAATGGTAAACCGTTAAATGCACAGGATGCAGGACCGCATCGAGTGCACCATTTAGAGCAGACCTATGTCCAGCAGTGGGCCTAAATAAGCTGATTAATGGACAGATGAATTACAAATAAAAGATGTACCGATGTTCGTGTTACAGACGTTATTTTCATAATCTATATATTATTAATACAGTCAATAGATAGACTTGATTGAAACTTTGATTAATAAAACAACAAAAAAATTCGACAGCATACAATGCATACTACTAATGTTACATGTTTTCATACAAGTTTATGTCAATTGCGCGTACTGTGCGTTTTTAGTTAATTTTATGTATATTTTATTTATTATTTTAAAAATATATTAGCACTGCGTGTTCCTTTGCTTCATCTCATATATATAAAAATGGATGTTTGTCTGTATGTCCTGTGTCTGTATGAAGGTTTAGGTAGGTATACTGAACTCGATCAAATATTTATAAGATTCTGTAATCTAATACAAATTATGGTATCAATGGTATCGATCCACACGAATTGTGTTAAATCTTATCATTTTTATACGAATCTCCGTATAATTATTAGGCTAGCCAATTTTTATCGTAATTAAATCAACCGATGGTCTGTTGATAATGAGATAAATTATTTTGATAAGGTAAAAATTCTTTAGAAACCCCGCTTTGCACTTAATACAAAGATAATTACTGCGTTGTGTCATTTATTTATTTAAACCCTCACTAAAAGGTATAAAATACTAACATATGCAATAAAAAGTGCTATTTTATGCTTATAGCATTTTCTTCTAAGTAACTATAGTAGGTACATCGCTGTATATTTAGAACGTTTAATTATATATGTCGGCGCGACACCGCGTATTTATGAAAAACACGTCGCCGATAATAATTATTTTAGTTAGTTTAAAGATCGAAAATTGTTTGTTTATTGAATTAGCAACATTTAATGATTTTTAGAATTGTAATTTAGTTTACCCTCCATACATTTATTATTGTCACACCACCAAACATTGTTATAAAAAGGCGAGCGAACGCCGGTAGAAATGATTATTCTTGTTTAACCGTCGAAGCGATCACACCTCCTCAATTGTGAATAAATCGAAGAAGTTTACTGCTGTGTTTTACTTGAAATCTAGAACGAATAATAATGAAGACCCTGGCCATCCTGACTTCACAAATCACGCACTTCACTTCGATATAATTATATAAGGCGCTGAATTTATTAACATAATCTGCTCGACATACGCGAATTATGATGATCGCAAACCACCTACAAAATTTATTTATTTATTGTATTAAACTTATACCTAACATTACAGGAAACCCTAATGCGTTAGATACGTATAGGTATAACTTAAAATACTATTTGTATATTATATTGTAAATCTATTAGTTACAATCAATTTGGGTAACATTGAACAGCGGTGTAACTTTGAACAAAGTTGTGAAAAAAATATATTAATTTATTACATGGAAACTTCTTGTTGTTTCAATATCGTACCTGCGTAAAATGGTTTGCCAAAATGTTGTAATAGCAATGAAAGTAAAAAAAGGTACCTGTAAATGTCATAATTTTAAAAAATACCGCCTTTTCCGTAGTGAAGTTGTTGCAAGTGTTTGATGCTTCATTTTGAAATAGCAATTATAATATAAAACTTACCGTAAACAGGTGTGTTTTGGTGTTTATCTTTAAAATGTATATTGTATATTATTATTTTGAAACTATACTTTCCGTATCCCATGTTGAATATTGCGTAAAACTGTTAAACTTTTGACGACGTCGAAATTGGATGTTATATGGGTAACTTTGAACGGTTCAAAGTTACCTGTATCATAAAAAAATATTTTTTTCTGAGGCTCAGGGTCGCTCAGCGTGCTATGGAGAGGGTTATGCTCGGAATTTCGCTACGAGACATGATTGGCAACGATGAAATCCGTAGACGAACGAAGCTTACCGACATAGCTCTCAAAATTAGCAGGCTGAAGTGGCAATGGGCCGCCACATCGGTCGTAGGACCGATAACCGATGGGGAAGAAAGGTCCTCGAGTGGCGACCATGTTTAGGCAAAAGGAGTACCGGTCGCCCCCATACCAGATGGACCGGTGACCTGAAGAAGACAGCGGGAAACCGTTGGATTCAGAGGACACAGGACCGGTTGGAGTGGCGCCATTTAGGGGAGGCCTATGTTATGTCCATGTTCCGTCCATCCTTTTTTTTTTTTGTTTTCGAGGGGGAAACCTTCCAAAGGTACCCGATGTTCCATCCATCCTATGGATGGATGGAATAAATAATCAAAAAAAAACTAGTATCTTATTTTACCACCAAATTGATCGACCTTGATTCATATGGCAAGACCAAGTTGTCTATTGTATTTATATATCAAAATAAATGTATTTTTTATAGATTTGGTTTTAATTAACAAAAATATGTTAATTAATTTTACTCAGACCTTAAAATATTCGATTAATGACGGATTTTATATCCTCAAAAAATTATATTCAAAGTTACCCAAAACTAAGGATAACTTTGAATTTGAGTTTTAGGGGTAATTGTGGATAGTTTAATTGTTTTCTCCGTAAATTTATTGTGTTAGATTAATAAACCAGCTAAAAAGGACACTATTCATTTAATAAAAACAAGGTGCAATAAATATAAAACAGATTATAATATCACAAATATTGTAAAAAATGTTCAATGTTACCCAAATCGAGGTTACTAAGTATTTATAATATTATAAGTAGCCTTCGTGAACTCATGCAGTGACCAATTGAATAAATCAATATGTCCAGCGACAGTGTTAAGTGTACAGAGCGGATAAAATAACAAAATTTAAATATTAAAATAACACCAGAAACGGCCGAAAGTATGATGGGTGACCACTAGTGGCAAAATCATGTTCGTGCAAGTCATGGTTTAGTACTTCGAAGGGCAGGATAAGCCACCGGCTTAATGTTATCAATGAGTAGATAAAACGTGTCGCATAACTTATGAGTGACTAATAAAAACCCAGAACACTGCGTAAGAGACCTGGATGGTGACCACTCCGCCACCCGGGTCGTCAATCGTCAACAGGAACACAAATTCGCTAATCATTACATAGTATAAAACAAATTCGCTTTCCGCTATCTGTCCCTTTGTATGCTTAGATCTTTAAAACTGCACTACGGGTTTTAACGCAGCTTCTTTTAATAGATAGAGTGATTCAAGATCTAGGTTTATATTTCTATTCATTTTATTTTTATTTTATTTTATTTATTTATTACAAACTTACAACTAACATTACAGGACTTCTCTTAATTCCATTATCGTTATTAAATTAATGGTAAATGTCATAAAATTACAATAATTATAAGATTACAAAATTAATAAATAGGGAAATAATATACTAATAACTAAAATAATAATAACTATAAATGCAAATGTCAACAATATAAATTAATAATGATTATATTAATTTATATTCGTAATATATGTATAATACATGCATAATATAGGTAGTGGAGAAACACTGATAATTTTAGATTTTTTACTTTTTGGCGCCACGAAGTTCGCTGGGTCACCTAGTTTCTACATAAATTTATCACTTTCCCACCAGTTCCTGGGCAAATGGTACGAAATCCAGCGGTATCCGGCGTGGTACGAGAAGTTCGGTCAGTGTGCGTACAAGCGCATCCAGGCTTGTGGCAGACGGATCGAGGTGGAGCACGGCTACGTGAGAGATGGCGTCGAGTTTGTCCTGCACGTGAACAGCACTTATGCTCCTGGTGATGAAGCTATCTTGGACTTTGAGGAAAATAATATAGGTAAGGTGACTTAGTAACGTTGAGGGAGGTCCTTATCTTATGCTCCTGGTGGCGGTCTCGTGGTTGGTCCGTCTCCCTGCGGATGGGAGTCTTGGAGGTAAGGCGCACCTTTGTGTTTTCTGGCGCGCCTTCCTGTTAGAAGGGAGCTCCATGCTCCACGCGAGGGGGCTGCGGAAGCAACCAGGCACCGGCGGGTTCGCGGATGAATGTTAAAGCGCGCCCGTGTTCCCACCAAACGGCGCGGAGGTGAAAACACAGTGGGAGTTTAGCCGGTAAGAGTCCGGCATAACCCAGCTGCTGCCCCGGGCGGCTGGGTATCCATGAGGATTACCCACTTAAAAAAAAAAGGTCCTTATCTTACGTCCCTCTAGTTCTGGAATCAGGGTAGGCCTGTCGTAAGAGGCGACTAAAAGGGGCTTCCGGGGTTGCAGGAGCAGTGATAGCCTAATGGTTGAAATTTACCCTCTCAATAGGGAGGTCCGAGGTTCAAACCCAGGCACGCACCACTGATTTATGTGCGTATTACAAATTAATTATCACTGCTTTTCGGTGAAATAAAACATCGTGAGGAAACGTACACCACCGAGAGTTATTTAAAAAAGAAAAAAAGTTCTCGGAGGTATGTGAAGCCAGCAGTGGGACAATAATGGGTTGACGACAACTAGACTTTATTATTTTTAAGCTATTGCATAGCTTTCATCGCGGGCTTGAGCCCGGCGACCGAATTAAGAATATCCGTAACGAAAAAACCTGACACCCCCCACTCCGCTTACCATGTAGCGCAGCCGAGCGTTCGCTTAACGTGTATGTTTATGGTACGTCAGTACGAAGCTCGCACGGATCGAGACAAGCTGCTCGGAAATCGGACGAATATGTAAGCAGCTGTTTGTGAGAAGATCAAATAAAAATCCTGAATTAATATCAAAGAAAAATATTACTGTATAAATAAATAAATAATTATAATTGCATAAGTTGATAAATGAAATGCTTTGCAATAGCTTGACCGTTCCAGTCCCCGAGTGCCGCAACTTGTTTTTTTAATGAAATGTATTGAGTTGTAGGATGTACTGCATGTTTTGCAGTACATCCTAGCTTGAGTAGCTACTACCGCCCATAGGTAGGTATCTGTAATCGACTCCAGATGGGAATACTTGAAGCTTGGCATAGATGTCGTTATCCCTGAAGACGGAGTTGAAACTCTTCGAACAACTATGTAAGCTTGCCAATACTAATGTGTCTGATGTTATGTTACAGATCCCGTGGGCATACCAATGACAATTATATCAACTGATTACACTAACTATGCATTGGTGTACGGATGCAAATATAAGGAAAGCGTGGACTTGAGATATTGTAAGTAAAGTTTGGAACCTTAATTTTGTGTTATTATTGTTTTTATTGCATTAAAATAGCAAACGAGCATACTGTCCATCTGATGTTAAGTGATAAATGTCACCTATGGAAATCTGTAAGCAACTACATATAGGTCGAGTGGCGACCACGTTTAGGCAAAAGGAGCACAAGTCGCCACCCCACCAGGTGGACCGATGACCTGAAGACGACAGCGGGAAACGGTTGGATTCAGAAAGCACAGGACCGGTTGGAATGGCGTCATTTAGGGGAGGCCTATGTCTAGTAGTGGACCTCAAAGGGCTGGTGGATGGATGGAAATCTGTAAGCAACTACATATCTATAGATTTCCTGTATTAATTTGGAGAATAATTGGACTGTTTGGAAGGATTTTAATTTAAAGACTATTAGACTACTACTATTTTAAAGGTGGTAGAACCTATCCCCCTTTAATACTTAACAACGTTGAACTCAAGGAATCAAATCATGAAAAATATCTCGGATTGATTCTGGATGATGCCCTGACATGGAAAGCTCATATTAGTAAAGTAAAATCGAAGCTGTCTGTAAGCAACTACATATAGAACCAAGGTTCAATCTGGAGTCAATCACAGATGCGTTGCTACTTCCGAGGACTATGATGGTCGCCTCATGCGAAAGATACACCGCTGTTACTAGAGTTAGATTACTAAGAGTATCATCTCATATGAAGGTGAGTCGGCAACCACATCCTTTCAGACGCTAGAACTACTTCACGCTAGAAATAGGTTTAGCGGTGCTACCTTTCTGTTTCCTTTTTTCTTTTTTTATTTGACTGAAGCAGCAAACGAGCATACAGTCCACCCGATGGTAAATGGTCATTGCCGCCCATGGACATCTATAATCAACATCACACAGAACATGAGTTCCATCCGAAATCAATCACAGATGCTACTCCCGAGGACTATGATGGTCGCCCCATTTGAAAGTGTGCCGGCAACCACATCCTCCTATCGAAACGCAAGAAATGCTTCACGCAAGAAATAGGTATGGCGGTATTACTTCCTTGGTCGAACTACACTGGTTCTACCACCTTGAAAATATTTAATAATTAATAATAATTATACACATCACATCACGAAGTACCTAACACTGCTGTTATTAGGCAGAAATAAGTAATTCAGTGGTACCTAAGGCTACAAAAGGTTTTTCCATCTTTATTAATTGCATTACGTTAATACAGTATAATATTTATAAAATAATCGTTTACGAGTTATCAGTACATTCAAGATAAATTTATATAATTGGCTTTTAATCATGTAGTATATTAGATAAAGTTTAATACTGATAATAATTAATTAAAATAATAAGTTGCAGCTTGGATCCTGTCGAGAGAGCCAACGTTGTCAGACGACCTGCTTCAAAAGGCACGAAACGAACTAAGCTCCATACCTTACGCCAATGTGATCTACTTACAGACGGTGAGACAAGAGAAATGCGAATATCACTGGACAGCTCATGTCCATGCCGTTAATTTAAATGAAGAATCTATAATAAAGAAGAATGGAGAATGAAAAGAAGATGATACGCTTATCATCTTAGAATGGAGAATAAAATAGAACATGTAATGCAGCTATTCAATTCTGCGACGCGTTTGAATTTAATACCATTGTACATTTTTTACCCACCGTCAATAAATAAGGTTTATTTTAAATAAATGAATTGAAATGTCTTTATTTTGTATAGGCCTACAAGGGCACTTACAAATTGTCGGTTACAATTTTTTTTACACTACCACAGGATCGGAGTACGACCTCAACTGAGAAGATCCGACAAGAAACTCAGTTTTTTTTCTTATTTATATCAATTTTTTTAAATGTAATTACAATCCTGTTTTTTTCCATAGTAGTGAAAGCTGTTAATTGAAAAATATTGTCTTTGAGTTGTTTTTCATTTGAATGATAATTCATTTCGCATGGTGATAGATTCACATGATAATGACAACAAACATTGATGATTGTCATCGTACGCAATAAGGTTTTCAAATGGGATGGGTGTTGGGCACACACCCAGCCAGTGGAAAAATCTCAGTAGAAAACTGAATTAAATAATAATAAATAATAGTTAAAAAAACTAAAAAAACACGCTTTTTATAGAAAACCGAACTAAAAAATAGAAAATAAATTTAAATGAATTTAAATTAAGAAAATAGTGTTAAAAATTTCAATGAAAATAAAATTAATAATAGTGTGAATGAAAAAAAAAATTATTTAATAAACTATTATTTCTTTTCTACTTTTTAGTCAAATTAAAAAATGGAATAATTTTATCAAATTAGTGTATTGTCATCGGTCCTCAATAAATCTACAAAGTTTGAACGAAATCTGGCCGTTTAAAGTGGGTCAAAATCGCGCCCAAAGAAGTCGGTTACAAACATACAAACATACAGGTGAAGCTAATAAAAAGCTAATAAAAAAACAATATATTACTTACTATGCCTTAACTATACTTGGCAACTAAGCCACATGACTTTAAAAAAAAAGCGAGAGCCACCTTCGTGTAAAAATCTTTACTCAAAAATAATGACAATTAAATAGGCACAGGGAACCTAAACGTGGTGGGTTCCACCCACTCTTCTGTGTAATATTTCGGAGTACATCTACTCCAGTCATCCTTTACCAGATGGGCTGGGTCGACGCCAATTTTCTGAAGAGGCTTCGTTGCCAGCGTTTTTGAGACGTCGTTCAAGACTGGGTTTCTTGAGAGGATCCAGACATAAACTAGAACAGAAAATATCAATATATAGTATAAACTAGTAAAACAGCAGTGAGTGAGCAGTGATAGCCTTTTTTTTTGTTTTCGAGGGGGAAACCTTCCAAAGGTACCCGACGCCGTGGGAGCGACGCAGGGTTATGTGGGATTTTTACCGCACTAAAACCTCCCCGGTGGCCGTCCTCGGCGCTAAAAAGGAGGACTCCGGGATCTCGAAACGACTTCAACCGGAATCCTCCGAGCGCGCTGCCCCATCGGGCTCCTCCCAGATGGGCGGCTGGGCCAACCGCTCCGTCTAGTCTTTACGACGGTATGCGACCACACATACCGCCGTCCTTCCCGGGGTTGCCTGACCGAACGGTTCGAGCTCCCACTCTAGCCGTCTGCAACCCCGGAAGCCCCTTTTAGTCGCCTCTTACGACAGGCAGGGGATACCGTAGCCCTATTCTGACCCCGAGGCTACAGGGACGGAGCAGTGATAGCCTAATGGTTGAAACTTGCGCTCTCAATCGGGAGGTCCGAGGTTCAAACCCAGGCACGCACCACTGATTTATGTACGTATTAGTAATTATCACTGCTTCTCGGTGAAGGAAAACATTGTGAGGAAACCTATACACCCGAGAATTATTTAAAAATAGTTCTCGGAGGTGTGTGAAGTCCACCAATTCGCACTTAGTCTAAAACTCATACTGAGAGAAGACCTGTCCCCAACAGTGGTACATTAATAGGTACAACCCATTATTGTCCCACTGTTGGGGACAGGTAAAGCTAACTAGTAAAGCCTTTTTTTTTTTTGTTTTCGAGGGGGAAACCTTCCAAAGGTACCCGACGCCGTGAGAGCGACGCAGGGTTATGTGGGATTTTTACCGCACTAAAACCCCCCTGGTGGCCGTCCTCGGCGCTGAAAAGAAGGACTCCGGGATCTCGAAACGACTTCAACCGGAATGCGACCACACATACCGCCGTCCTTCCCGGGATTGCCTGACCGAACGGTTCGAGCTCCCACTCTAGCCGTCTGCAACCCCGGAAGCCCCTTTTAGTCGCCTCTTACGACAGGCAGGGGATACCGTAGCCCTATTCTGACCCCGAGGCTACAGGGACAACTAGTAAAGCCTATGTGTGGAAGCTGTTCAAATCATAAGTGCACCTGGTAGGATGGTGCTCTGTTCTCCTTTTACCTTACAGACAGGCATTAAGGGTCATTCTTCCCGATTGGTCTTTTGAGCGACGTAGCATGTTATCCATTTGATATTAAATGGTATCTGCCACCTATAAACATGCAATAAACTCATAATACTTAATACTAAACAAACACACTTTCACATTTATAATATTAGTATTAAGTCGTCGTCAACCCATTACTGTCCCACTGCTGGGCACGGGTCTTCTCTCGGAATGAGAGAGCTTAGGCCATAGTCCACCGCGCTGGCCAAGTGCGAATTGGTGGACTTCACACACCTCCGAGAACTTTTTTTTTTTAAAGAACTCTCGGGTGTGTAGGTTTCCTCACGATGTTTTCCTTCACCGAAAAGCAGTGATAATTAAAGTACATAAATAATACGCACATAAATCAGTGGTGCGTGCCTGGGTTTGAACCTCGGACCTCCCGATCGAGAGGGCAAGTTTTAACCATTAGGCTATCACTGCTCCTAGCGTCTCCTAACCTATGAAGCCGCGAGTAAGAGCTAGAAAACTCTTAAATGCTTACGTCGACCTAAGATGCGCTGTGAACTCTAAGAAGTTTTCTTGCGTGTGAATCGTATATGTTACAAAATGGAGGAACACTTTATGTTTTAACTACGGACTCCGTAGTCACATCAATTTTTGCTTACAAGAAATGGTAAGAAAAATACACGCTTTCTACACTCATAGCCCCACACTAGAATTTTCTCCTGTGTCGTGGGTACCATGGACACACACAAGACGAATACACAAACACCCAGACCCAGAACAGGAATCTAAACTCATCATTCAGATACCTGTCTGGCCGGGAATCGAACCCGGGACCCATTGCGCGTCAAACCGGTATGGTAACCGCTGCGCCACGCGGGTCGTCAAATGTATGGTAAGAAAAATGTACTTATTCAAAGCGTTTCAGCTTAGTTCTCAATTGTAGCAGCGCATTTCTTTTGACACTCTAATCTTACTCATAGGGCTTATACAGATCTTCAACTGCCCATGAGAAAGCAATGGTCCACTAATTCGCATTTGGCCAGTGTGGTGGACTATGGCCTAAAACACTCATTCTGAGAGAAGCCCCGTGCCCAGCAGTGAGACAATAATGAGTTGGCGACCCCATGAGAAACATGATCACTAACCATTGGGTTAACTAAGTGTTCGTTTACTTCCAGCTTATTTTCAGCATATAAAAAAACAAGACTTCAAAGTTAGTTATTCTACTTACTAAAATGTTTGTCAATAAGAGGACTGTAGTTGCAAGTATACACTGTCGCGTAGTAATTGTAATTTGTAGCCAGCACGTGGAAAGGATACTTCCTCGTTTGCACTGTAATAGACAATTTAACAATTAATTATGGTCTGGTATTGTTTTATATAAAGGCGAGACATGCTTATAGTACTAGCTACTTAGATGTTATCTTTTGAGTGTGTAAACTTGACATAACAGCACTCTCCACCCTTCGCTTAGCAAAACCGAGAAAATAAAAATAAAATGTGTGCGTGTACTAGCGTACACTCGTAAGAAGTGAAACTTCTTTATGACGTTATTTTTCAAAAAATAATTTACTATATGCAACTTTACAGAAATTGGCTAAATAAAGTTAAATTAGATAAAGTTTAATAAAAGGCTTTTATTAAACTTTATCTAATAATCTAATCTATAATAATCTATCTAATATCACGCGTGGTAGGGATAACGTAACGTAACGTAACGGATAATTGCGCGTAACAGAAAAAGATAGCGCGTAACGAAAAAATGTTACACTACATTTTTTTCCAACCCCGATAAAGAAGTTTCACTTCAAAAATCTTAAACTCAAACAGTACTTTTTTGTTTTTCGTAGTTAAGTTTCGGAGTCTTAAGTCAAGAACAGAAAAGCATAGAGTCTTAAATTATGTCAGTATATAAAACACTTCGGCCTTGTAACAATAAATACACAAACAGAATTTTAAATAAATATTATAAGCACCGATTGTACTTTTATATGCATTTATTATTAATTATTAGTTTCATAAAAAGCTTTTATTTTGACATCATAAGCAGAATCATTTGTATAAATTACTATACTAACATCTTCGAGGAGCATTTTTGTTATTAAAAATAACACGAAGTTGTGAACCCTTCTCGATGTCTGATGGAATATCGAGTTTGGAGATACTGAACCGGTGGAAGAGGCCTCGGTCTACCCTGGACTGGTTGAGGTAGATCCCGGAGGGCCTCGTCATCAGCTCGGAGATCGAACAGTTGTTCATCTGCTGCCCATCACTGGAGTAATGGTAGGATTGGTACCATTTTCCATAAAACTGGAAAAAAAATGTCACAGTCAATAAATATTTTTAAAGATTTAAGTAAAAAACAACTAAGCAGTCCACTTGATTGTAAGTCACTGTCGCCTATAAACATGAATATGAACATCTGTAAGCAACTTCAACTTCATACAGAACAGGAGTTCTATCTGAATTCAATCTCTGATAGCGAATCTGCGATACTCCTGTAGTTCATGATGATACAAAAACGAAGATTAAATACTGCTTCATGCTAGACATAGTTGTGCTGGTGGTATAGCTCCGGTCGAATCCAGTGCCGGATTAGCCACATAGCAAGAATAGCAAATGTTACGGGCCCCGTGACTAAAGGGGTCTCGCGCCCCAACACCTACCTGCTATTTATATTAATATTATCTGCTATTTATCTTTGCTATCCTAAAAAAAAATAAACTAAAAGAAGATATATAAAGTGTCATCTCTAAATTTTCCCAGATTAAATCCAGAAAAGTTTACTAATAACGGTTTTGTTTTATTTAATACCGTTACTTAAGGCAAACTATGAGCCTCCTGTCAGAATTTGTTACAGGCTGGCTGGCTTGATCTGGCACTGGTCGAATCACCAATATACCAACTACCAAGTCTACCAGCAAGAAAACTAAAAGCAAAAATGGACACCAGGAAACAAGTGAATTTATAACACTACTATTAATTTGTATAGTTGTCAACATCTCATTATCCCACTGCTAAGTAGGTTGTACCTATATGAGTGTTGCTAATGGGTGGGTAAATGGGTTTTCCGTGTTTAACCGAAATAGACATGGCGGTTGTGTCTACAACTGTACATCAAATCATTACCTTTAAAATTTGCCTGTGTTAATACGTTGCACATTGTATACAATGGTGTAAGAATGGTCTCATTGTAGTATCCTGTACCCCTTTTTTTTGTTCTCGAGGGGGAAACCTTCAAAAGGTACCCGACGCCGTGGGAACGACGCAGGGTTATGTGGGATTTTTACCGCACTAAAACACCCCCGGTGGCCGTCCTCGGCGCTACCAAGACGACCCCGGGATCTCCAAAGGAACTCGACCGGAACCCTCTAACCGTGTTGCCCCATCGGGCTCCTCCCAGATGGGCGGCTGGGCCCACCGCTCCGTCTATTCTTTACGACGATATGCGACCACACACGCCGAAGTCCTTCCCGGAACGCCTGGCTGGACGGTTCAAGCCCCCACTCTAGCCTCCCGCAACCCCGGCAGCCCCTTTTAGTCATCTCTTACGACAGGCAGAGGATACCGTAGGCCTGTTCTGATCCCGGAACTACAGGGACGAGTGTCCTGTACCCCCAGTATAAATTAATTAGGTTTTCTTAAAACAATCAATCAATCAAGACGACCCGCGTGGCGCAGCGGTTACCATACCGGTCTGACACGCAGTGGGTCCCGGGTTCGATTCCCGGCCAAACAGGTATCTGAATGATGAGTTTAGATTCTTGTTCTGGGTCTGGGTGTTTGTGTATTCGTCTTTGTGTGTGTCCATGGCACCCACGACACAGGAGAAAATCCTACTGTGGGGCTATGAGTGTAGAAAGCGTTTTTTAATCTATCAATAAATCAATTATACATCTATATATTGAATTTGGACACCGTTAAGTTTGTTTGTGTATATGGATGTAAGATGTATACATCTGTATATTTATGGTACCCATAACAAAAGAGATCTGAATGTCGGGCTATGAGTGCAGAATCTATTTTTTTAGCAACAGACAGCCCAATGAATCATACAACCTACTAAAATAAGTATAACTTAAATCTGCACGTAACAACAACTTTATCTCTGTACCTAATCTTAAAAACCGTATCTGAAAAATGCCTTATCTTGTTGTTCTAGCAATCTGAGTGCGAAACATGTTTTCTGACTTAATTTTTAAGGGCAACTGCGTGTCCCGGATATTGAAATCACGTGACGCGATTCGAAGTTTTTTTTTATCCGATTGAAGTAGCAAACAAGCATGCAGTCTACCTGATAGTAAGAGAACACTGCAGTCCACAGACATAAGCATTTAAATAAAGGACAGGGGTTTTATCTTAAGTCAATCACAGATCCGTTGCTACTCTCGACGACTAATGAGGTTGCCGTGTATAAAACTGAGCCGACAATCACACCCTTCCACCGAAACAGAGCAAAAAGAACTGCTTCACGCTAGAAATTTGATTTAATAACTTCGGTACAGATTCAAAATGGGTTCCGAGTTTGATCCTCAACCAGACAGGTATCTAAATGATGTATTTAGATCTATATTAGGTGTGAAGTATTTGCGTATTAATATCCGTTACCATGACACACACGAAATAGGAGAAAATCATAGCACATGGATAAAGAAAGCGTTATACAAAACAACAAATATACATACGTCAGCCAATCGAAAATTCTCCTGTAACTCTACATTTTCTGGGCACCTCCCTCGCAATGTAAAATAACCGTAAGCACAGTTGAAACAAAAGACGAAAATTAATAACTTATACATGATAACTAACATGCGTCCGATGTTAGTGACAAACGAACAGTAATCGTGTTATTACTATTTATAAACAATTATTTCAAGCCAAAGGTTATCTTGAAAGTTATTTATTAACATTACAGAGATAATGGATTCTAAGAAAGTAAAAATAGAATTTATCCTGGTATTGTGACTTATTGAAGTGAAACTTCTTTATCGGGGTTGGAAAAAAATTTAGTGTAACATTTTTTCATTACGCGCCATCTTTTTCTGTTACGCGCCATCTTTTTTTCCGTTACGCGCCATCTTTTTCTTATCCCTACCACGCGTGATATTAGATAGATTATTATAGATTAGATTAATAGATAAAGTTTAATAAAAGCCTTTTATTAAACTTTATCTAATTTAACTTTATTTAACCAATTTCTGTAAAGTTGCATATAGTAAATTATTTTTTGAAAAATAACGTCATAAAGAAGTTTCACTTCTTACGAGTGTACGCTAGTACACGCACACATTTTTTTATTGTTAACTCTATGTTCTTTCGAAAATGTTAAATAGTAGTTTGACATAGCTTAAGAAATTTCCTTACAGTACCTTACCTTACAGGAACATATACAGATGCAGTAGTGGGAAATACTTTAATAGACACAGTGGTAGATAATATTTTTATAGACAAATGAATAGAAATAGTATAGTATCAGTCCTTAATAATCCACTGCTCGTCACTAGCCTCAACAAATGATAGGAAAACGAGGCTGCGTATCTTTTAAGTGAAGTTCCTTGGAAAGCAAGGATGCATTAAGTTGATAAAATAATAAGAATTGAACTGGAAACAAAATACAAAAATTAAAAAAGGACAATACTTGAAATATATAATATAAATCACACTAAACGCAATAAGGGTATTAATTCCGATTACCAAGCTTGATTACAAATAATCGCCAATAAACAAGTTGTAGTTCCAACGAACGCGGTTATCTGTCTGCCATATTTCCTTGAATTAATCGCAATTACAAGAAATTATCAATATTTTGACGAGAACAATAAAGTTTTACAATCACTAAAAATAAATAGAGATTAAAAAAAAACGCAGTGACTCCAAAAAAAATATAAAAGAGAATACAGATGATAAAATTATAGAACACGTAACAAAAAAATTGCTCTTATATGAATTGACTATATTGAACATAGAGAAATAGTTATGATGATAAGGGAAACATCAATAACAAAAATCATTAATACATATATAGCTATTGAACTAACGCCCTCAATTTATAGTAAATAGTCTAAGTGTTTTAGGTCAATACCGCGCTAAATTAAGTTAAAGTAAATAAATGTTTAAAGCATTGCAACAAACAAAACTTTTATCGCTAACCATACATGTCCCTACAATACCGCTGGGTTCAATTTAACAGCTATTTCTGTATAAAACGACTTCACGAGGGTCATCTCATTGGATAATTATCGTGTAGGCGACAACGTCGTCATTCGGCGAGACACGTTCGTGATGTCTGCTGGTTTTGAATCTCCAACGATGTTTCTCTTTCTCTTATTCGCGAGCTGCGTATACGCTGCAGAATTCACATTGCCTGGAGAATGTCCTAATGTGAAGATTCAAGAGAATTTGGACTATACTAAGGTCAGTGAGGTTATTGATTATAAGATAGCAAACTTTGACGATGAAGAGAAATATTACAGGGAAACTTTTCTGCATGAGAATTTCGCAGTTTCTACACTACGAATCTTTTCTTAAAGCTCTTTCTGAAAAAATACTATTTTCGTATTTTTGAATAGCTTCAGGGTTTGTTACTACGATTGATTCATAGGTGGATGCAATTGAGGGTTGGTCGTAATCGCTTGTTTGTTTATACGTAAGGTTTTTTTGTTAAAATATTGTTCATACTTGTTATATCTTTTTGGATAACTTCATCGCCATGAATTTTTTTAATCACATAAATGTTTACAATTTGTAATCTGTATTAGGACGAATCTAAGTAAGAATTCCTTAGATTTTTTTTTTAAATTTAATACAATGCAAGTAATTTATTTCATATTAAGTAATGTAGTCATGTTACCAAGTTAACAGTGGAAAAATGTTTTTACCAGATAATGAAATCTGACTTTTCCTATATTTTTAAAGGTCGACATTATCTTGCATTACTACTTACCTCATTTAAAAAATGCATTGACTCATTATGGACAGTGTAATCGTTTAAAGATAAGATTTTATGCTACGTGTAGTTTCTGGTGGAAATTTTAATTGTCTATGCCTTCAGTTTTCAGGAGTATGGTACAACGTAGCTTCATACGCAAGCGATGGCCGACCGATCTACGACTGTGCCACCATGGACTTCCAAGAAGATAACCTCGGGTATACCATGAGGGAGACGTATGTTGACATCGACCAGGGGAATAGAACCCAGAAGAGCTACTTCGCGAGAGTTGATCCAACATTTGATGCAGGAACCAAAGCCCAATTTATCGTCAGCCATGAAGATGGCGGTAAGTTTATATAATTTGATTTGAAGATTGATAAACTGCGATTACATAAAAAGGTGTTAATAATTTACACTTAATAATCACGAGATAAAAAAGATATTACTATAAGTTATGCAATCAAAGAGACTAATAGAGCAAATGTTGTAGGCTTTGATGCCGCAAGGGTGATTTTCTAGTAACTAGGAGACAATAAAGAGCGTCTTCTTAAGCCAGAGACATAGATATTTAAAATAGAAAATTAAAAAGATAGCAACTGCACTTAAAGGAGTTATTTTTAAATTTTAATCATGATCAATGTTTTTCGAGTTTGTGAGTCAACTCAGCAACACGCTTATCTCTTTATAAGTATATGCTGGTATCTATACAACAATTTTTATAAACCCTGCTTTAGGCTAGCCGCTATCAATGAAATTATTTTATTTATATTTATTAAAACTAGATCAACTATTTATACAAAATACTAGCTGAATCCCGCAGCTTCGCATGCGTTAAAAAAACGATGTATCCATTGTCCCGTGGGAATAAGATATTTTCCTAAAATAAAAAGTAGTCTATATGTTGATACAGAGTGTCAGCCAACTCCCTAAAAAAATTTATGAAAATCGCTCTAGCCATTTAGACGTGAAGAAGTAACAAACTTTCGCATTTATTATATTAATACAAAATATGTCATGATTTAATCTACCTGGTAAAATAGTTTCTGTCGATATTTACTATTTAAACCAACCATATTTAGAGTAAGGGGATAAATTGTAATTAAATACTTATTAAAAGTACACTGCGGTTGCATTGTTTCAAATTTTAAAACCAAAATATTATGTAGTTGCTTATTTCCTTCTTTATGCATTTCCTTACAATATTAATATTGAAAACGTGTAGCCGATACTGTTTTATACATATGTCTTCGTTATCAATCATTTCAGATAAAGTGCTCCAGTTCCCTTTTTTTATACTGTCGACGGATTACGATGGATTTGCGATAGCCTATACGTGCAAGACTTTAAAGAAAAAACAACGTACACATTACGGTAAATCGATTTATTTATTTATATTTATTATTATTTATATTCCGTCATAAATCCATTCCGTATCTGTTAGGTACGGATTTAATTCCAACATAAGAACGTTTATAATCACTACATGAGTTAAGAGCGGGTAGCAGTATATTTTGCATCACCTCGAAATCATTATGGAAATTGGCAGAAAAACAATTAATCATAAGGTTTGCTATATTATTAAAGCAAATGATAGTCATCTTCGACTAAGCACATCATTACTTAGAATATATAGATACGGATTCAGCTTATTTTCATTCAAACTCTGGCTTGGTATTTCTACCTATATCTCCACTCCAATCCGAAATTCATACTAAAAGATCATTGATGAATTCAAGCGATCATGATCATGTAAATATATTATACTAGATCATTTTTGCAGTCTTCACCTGGGTCTTATCACGAAACAAGGAGAAACTACATGGTAATACCTTGAAGAACGTAGAAGATGCACTTTCAAAGTATACAGAGTTGGCTGAGCACAGACAATCCTTTGTCCTAAAGGATTTCAGTGACACTAGCTGCGCATTCACAAATAAAATGGGAACTGATTTCTTCACGAGCAATTTCTGGTAATATTTGTTAATCTTGGAACGGACTGTGATTAAATATTTTACTTTTACTCTGTGTTTTACTTTTCCTTAGTATTTTTTAATATTAAAATTTATTATACTGACTTTAAAATGTAATTAACAGTCTTAATTTCAATCCCATTTCATAACTCATAACTAAATAATTTGTTTGCTCTCGGTAGTTTTTTTCTTCTCCTTATTCCTTATTTTTTTGCTTTTTTATATATTTGTACCTAACAATAAGACGGGCTACCTGATGGAAAGTGGTTACCGTCGCCTATGGTCATTTGCCACACCAGAGGAGTCGCCAATGCATCGCCGGCTTTGAAGGGGAGCTCTTTTTGCACCTTTCCTGAAGAGCCCCATGTCATGGCGCTCCGGGAATACCTCAGGAGGAAGTTCATTCCACATCTTGCACGTCCGCAGCAGGAACGAGCGCGCAAACCGAACCGTGGAGGACCGCCACGAGTTCAGTTGATGCGGATGGAACCTCATCTGTCGGCGAGTGGTGCGATAAAGGAAGGGTGATGTGGTCACCAGATCAAACAGTTCCTCGGAACACTCACCATTGTAAAGCCGATAGAACATGCAAAGGAAACCTATGTACCTCCGCAAGCTTAAGGGTTCTAACCTGTCGGAGATTCTTGGGTCTTTGACGATTCGGACCGCACGCTTCTGTACGGAGTCAAGTTGCTTTCTTAAATTATATATCTTATGGTACCACCATCGACGGTATCATTTCACACATTAAATTGCAAAAATCTATCAGCAGATCTAAGTATTACCTTAGTGAAGCGAACAAGCTCAGACATAGTCACGCGACGAAGAATTAAGATTGCAATTGATGACTGTGTCACGCAAATCGTCATATTTCGAATACTGGTCACTAATGATATTAGTAACCGTAGAGTAGAAACTTTACTCTGTTACAAACAGTGCGGTTAACTGAAAGCAACATGATCAAGCATATAAAATACTTCTCAAAAGATCCAATAATAATAAAGTAATAGAATAAAGGAGAATATATTATTAACCTCTTTATGTTAAAGTAATTGTCGGCAAGTTTATTGAAACTAAAAGTCAATTAAATGAATAAAATAATTAGAATGAAATAATAAAACTCGGCAAATACAATAATTCAAAGAATGTTTATATGTTAAAATCAAATTTATTGTCCAATAATCGTAGTCATAAACAATATTATACCTTATTTTAAAATATCACAAGCCCAACTGATAAGAATTTCATTGATACCTGTTGGTAACAATGACGACATTTTAAAATGACATAATGATTTACTGAATCTATTGGAAATGATAATAAAAAAAAACGAATACAAATATTCTGATGTTAATAAAAGCATAAGTAGTTATAGTAGCAAATATTAATCAAAATAAGTTTAATATGTTCAGCCCTTAAACATTTAGTAACACAACAATCTAAACCTTTCCCTAAAAAATAAAAAAAATGCATAGACAAACTTTTTGTGGTAAACAAAATATTTTCAAAATGATATAAGAGAAAAAATCTATTCATCATATAATAAAATACTGAAATTAGGTGCAGAGCTGACATTATTATATGTGGACCTCAAAGAAACGAAACAACTGAATATAAGAGATTAATAAGAAGTCTAAAAGATAAAATATTCTTATAATTTTTGATCTTTATTGTACTGAAAAAATGATCAATGAATGGAGATTTATAATTTAGGATTTAGGTGCACCAGGCTCAGTGAGAAGGCTGGAGCTGGTAAACTTGCAGGCTTCTTCGGAGAAGTCAGTCTGCTGGAACTTAGAGGAATCGAGCTCTGGCGTGTTCTTGATGAATTCGTCAACTTTGGTCTTCACATCACCTTCTAACGTCTTCGTTCTTGACAGGATCCATGCAAAATCTGGAAAAAATATACTACAACTTATTTTTGCGTTTAAAATTTACACACATTAGGCATCTCGTTATGGTAATCATTTATTACCATATTATTATTATTAAATACAAATGTATTAATTAATTATTTTTGAAGTGAAACTTCTTTATCGGGGTCGTTGAAGTGAAACTTCTTTATCGGGGTTGGAAAAAAATTTAGTGTAACATTTTTTCGTTACGCGCCATCTTTTTCTGTTACGAGCTATCTTTATTTATTTTTCGTTACGCGCCATCTTTTTCTTATCCCTACCACGCGTGATATTAGATAGATTATTATAGATTAGATTATTAGATAAAATTTAATAAAAGCCTTTTATTAAACTTTATCTAATTTAACTTTATTTAACCAATTTCTGTAAAGTTGCATATAGTAAATTATTTTTTGAAAAATAACGTCATAAAGAAGTTTCACTTCTTACGAGTGTACGCTAGTACACGCACACATTTTTTTATTTAAAAGTTTTTGTACGCGGTTAAATTTTAGTAATCACACATTACGAAGTTCCAAGTCGTTATTAGTTAATGTTAATTGAGCATTTCTTTTTTTCGAATTACTAGATTATTGGTTTTCTCTTCTCTTTCAATCTGTACTAAACTATTCCTATGATCGATTGTTGCATAAAATTATTGTCAAATCAACTGAGGCGTTACACCTTTTACTATTTTTTTCCATAAAATGGTGTACCCATTTTGCTTTTGCTAGGTTGCGGTGTAGGTATTATACAGTATGGTAACATGGAGACTGCAAGTTATTTGTTTTATTTTATATAGTGTTGTAATTTATTGCGATGGAGCTGTAGCGTAAAATCGCCCTCAAACAGGCCTGTTATAGGCTATATATAGATAGCCATGGACAGAAAAATCGTCGCTTATAGAGCTAAGTCATTTTGACTCACTCGCAATGGGAATGAAAAAACTGCATTAATAATTCGTTTCAAGATATATATATATTTTAAATGAACTGTTCATAGATGGTAAATTATGCATATGTTTTTAGACTTCAGAGGTATTGCATAAAACCTGTGAATTTTAGATTCGAGCGCTATTGTTTTTTTGAATAAGCGACGAAATATTATAACTTTTTATGACAACCCGCGTGGCGGAGAGGTTACCGTACCGGTCTGACTCGCAGTGGGTTCCGGGTTCGATTCCCGACCAGACATGAATGATCAAACATTAATCTAAACTCATCATTCAAATACCTGAATGATGAGTTTAGATTCATGTTCTGGGTGTTTGTGTATTCGTCTTGTGTGTGTCCATGGTACCCACGACACAGGTGAAAATTCTAGGGCTATGAGGGTAGAAAGTGATTTTTTTAGGCGAAGTAACGCGCTAGCTGATTACAATAAATACGTAAGCAAAGTAACCGAAAGTTTGAAGTCCGCGCATGATATTTTAAAAGTATATTGTAGGCCTTATGTAAATATGATAACACATTAGTGTAAGTAAATTATCTCTATAAAGGTTCCAATATTCTTTATCACTCACGTTAGAAACAACGTGTTTAAATGCAACGTGAGATAAATATATTTTCTGATAGCAGATATTATGTTTTTTACCTCAATATATTTTCACAAACACTTGTATGTGAAATTATGTCTATTTATGTATGTAATGTATGTATAGCAATGTATTCTCGTGTTATTATGACAGCACCAAATAAGCATAATATCTCAACGACTATTAACCATTTATTCGGTACGAACAATATATATGTTTTTTTAAATTTGGAAATATCAATGGAACATGCATCACTACATAATACAAAACAAAGTTGCTTCCCGCTGTCTGTCCCTATGTATGCTTAAATCTTTAAAACTACTGTGCGGATTTTAATGCAGTCTTTTTTAATAGATAGAGTGATTCAACAGGAAGGTTCATATGTGCAATAATTGCATAATATAGTGAAGGTACACTGATATTTTTAGATTTTTGACTTTTAGACGGAACGAAGTTCGCCGGACCAGCTAGTTTTAACGCTACACATAATGCTAAGTGACCACAGCCGGCCATGGACACCTGTGATCAACTAACTCCATGTTACTACAGTTCTACTGAAGATTGATAACGAATACGTCATTAAGCCTGAAGATTAAGTAGGAAAGCCTCAGATAAATATATCCTTACTATGACCTTCAACTCTGAATCTTTTTTTTATCTTATCGAAGTTGCAAACGAGCATGCGGTCCACCTGATGGTAGGTAGTCACTGCCGCCCATGGACATCTGTAAACAAGATCATATAGAACATGGGTTCTATCTGAAGTACATCACGGATGCGTTGCTACTCCCGAGTACTAAGATGGTTGCCTCATATAAAAGTGTGCCTGCAACCACACTCTTCTTTCGAAACGTAAGAAATGTTTCACTATAGATATAGGTGTGGCGATGGTACCTCCCTGGTCGAACTACATTGGTTCTACCTACTTACCTTCAACTCTGAATACAGTAGCGCTAAACACAACTATTACAAGGCAGAAATGAGTGTGGTGATCGTGCCACGACAGTTCCTACCATCTTAAAAAACTATTATTATGAAAGATAGATACCAAACGTGCTGTACCTAAGAGCAAATTAACAAACGTCATATTGATATGTCAGTCCTACATACTTTAAATAAAAAACTAGTTGACCCGGCGAACCTCGTTCCGGCTAAAAGTCAAAAATGTAAAATTATTAATGTTTCTATACCATATTATACATAAAAAAATTCCTCTTGAATTATTCTATTTATTAAAGAAAATTGCATTAAAATCCATTGCGTAGTTTTAAAGCTCTAAGTATACAAAGGGACACACAGCGAGAAGCTACTTTGTTTTTAACTAACTTCCCAAAGAAAAGAGGTTATCTATTCGTCACATACTATGTAGTTATACACCTGCTCTACGTGAAGTAATAACAAGTTTATAAGCAAAGATTATATGATATATTTTTTAAATTAAACAATCTGCCTTTTTCAAAAATATGCCGATCGAATATTTAGCAGTTAATACACATGAGAACAAAATATGAACTAGAACTATAAAGCTAATACACCTGATTATACTAATCGATGATAAGGAAACAAATAGAAGGAATGATAAGCTCTTTAAAAATAAACGCAATAAGTAATTAGCTAAGATTTTGGTATTAAGAAACCTATCAGGAATTATACGCGCAAACAACGTAAGGTAGAGAGAAGTTAGCTAAGATTTTTTTTAAAGAATGTAGTAGTAAAGTACGAGTAGTATGCAGTTCAGGTAGTACTTAATTTTTTTTATCTGACTGAAGTAGAAAACGAATATACAGTCCATCATCAGGTAAGTGACCACTGCCGCCCATGGACATCTGTAATCAACTTCATACAGAACATGGGTTGCACGTGAAGTCAATCACAGATGCGTTGCTACTCCCGAGGACTATGATGGTCGCCTCATGTGAAAGTGTGCCGGCAACCAATTTCTGGTGATTGTTGTCCATGGATATCATTAAACAACTTAATAAAGACAAGTGTTCTATTCAAACATGTAACAAGTACGTTGCCTCTCCCGAGAGACAAAGATGGACCACATATAAACGTGAGCCGGTAACCAAACCCTTACAATAAAACGCAAGTACTGCTTTCATCCATAAACTTCTAATACATTAACTATTAAAACCTCCAATTATTCAAACCCAGGCACTCTACAACAGGCAACGCAGGCAGGTAACACTGATTTTTCTAAAATAATGTGCGTATTTGAAATTCACTATCACTGCTTTTCGGTGAAGGAAAACATCGTGAAAAACCCTACCCCCGAGAGTTCTTTAAAAAAATGTTCTCGGAATTATGTGAAGTCCACCAATTCGCACTCGGCCAGCGCGGAGGACTATGGCCGAAACTCTCTCATTCTGAGACCGGTGCCCAGCAGTGGGACAATAATGACGAAAGAAAAAACAATTAAATTAAAACGGTAACGAAATTTAATAAAAATATCCACATTCTAATATGCCACGTCATGTGCTCAACAATATTGCTGATATAATTTTATAATCACGAATAGTATAGAATTAAAGAGATAACAATACGGAATTCCTACACGATATAGATTAGGACGTCCTCAATAAATAAAATTATATAGCATAATCAAGTAAGTGTTTAATCTGAATTTATTTTCAAATTCCGAATATAGTAACTGGAGCTAACTTTTATAACCAATGTAAAAACAATATGACAATAAAAAAGATATACAAAGAAAAAAGTCAAACGTACTGAGTTTCTTGCCGGTTCTTCTCAGTTGAAGTCGTGTTCCGATCCGGTGGTAGTGTAAAAAAAATATATATGTAACTGACAATTTGTAAGTGCCTTCATAGGCCTATGCAAAATATAAACATTTCATTTCATTTCATTTCAGTAGAAATGATTTTTTTGGAACGCAATTCCGTAATGCATATACTTACGATAAGATTTTAACGGTAGTATGGCTACATCCATCAGTCTTTTGAGGCGACCTGTGCTCCTTTTGCCTAAACGTGGTCGCGGTTATCGGTTATCGGTCCTACGAGCGATGTGGCCGGTCCATTGTCACTTCAGCTTGCTAATTTTGAGAGCTATGTCGGCTTCGTTCGTCTACGGATTTCATCGTTCCGAATCATGTCTCATAGCGAAATTCCGAGCATAACCACCCGTGACCCGTGAGCAAATTTGTGACATAGTCCCTGTAATTGTGGGACAATAATAGGTCTACGGTGTCCCGTGCCTATCGTAAGAGGCGACTACAAGGGGGCTTCCGGGATTGCGAGCAGATAGAGTGGGCGCTCAAACCGTCCAGTCAAGCGACCCCGGAAAGAATGTCAGCATGTGTGGTCACATGCCACCGAAGGAAGAACGATGGAAGAGAAACATCAGAAGGCATGGTGAGCGCAAATGCTCACCAGGGAAGAGCTCGCGAACTCCAATTGAGTGTATGCTTGACAAACATCGCGTGGTGGTTTCGTTTAAAAAATATTTATATATTTCGTACGTAATTTACATGTCATGTCTTCTTGTCCACTTATTGCAATTATCCAGATAAGAGTACGAACTTATTCTTAGAGGTACCCCATCCGTATAACTTTGAAATAAATTATCAAAATAACTCCCAGTGTCACCAAAGTTAATTGTCTCTTGATCAGTATTACTTTTTGATTTTTTTATTTGGTTTGGTTTAATTTAATGTAACACATACAAACAAAATCTTACCTTGATGAGTTTTCTTCTTCTCGTCATACTTGCAGTTGTAAGCGACGGCGTAATTGACGTAATCCGTCGACAAAACCATCAGAGTGGATTCCTTGGAAACATCTGGAAATAGAAAATAATTAAAAAAAAGATATAAGAAGAAGATATCTGTCTATCGTATGATCATAGTTCGTCATGTTCAATGCTGGGTATATAAGTGTAAGTGGTAAGTGGTCAGCTCTGACCATAAACATCTGTAACCAAAACGCACGAAATGCACCACGCTAACTTTTTAAAATATTTAAGATTAAAATATATATTAAACTAGTTGACCCGGCGAACCGCCTAAAAGTCAAAAATATAGAATTGTTATCAGTGTTTTTCCGCTATATTATACATGTATTATACATAAACGTTCCTCTTGAATCACTCTATCTATTAAAAAAACTGCATTAAAATCTGTAGCATGGTTTCAAAGATCTAAACATACATAGGAACAGACAGCGAGAAGCGACTTTGTTCTATACTATGTAATGATAATAGGCTGTCAGTGATAGTCTAATAATTGAAACTTGCCCTCTCAATCGAGAGGTCCGAGGTTCAAACCCAGGCACGCGCCACAGATTTATGTGCTTATTAGAACTAATTATCACTGCTTTTCGGTGAAGGAAAACATCGTGAGGAAACCTACACAACCGAGAGTTCTTTAAAAAAAAAGTTCTCGGAGGTGTGTGAAGTCCACCAATTCGCACTTGATGGACCAGCGTGGTGGACTATGGCCTAAAACTCCCTCATTCTGAAAGAAGGGTCTTCTTGTCCATCAGTGGGACAATAATGGGTTGTACCCAATGATGATAAACAAAAAATATTTAGTTGTCTATTAAATTAAATGGCTTCCCGTAATTAAACTTAAACAAGTAAATTTTATAAAGTGTACAGTAGTAAAGAAGTAGGGAAATCCCCGTTAAATATTTTTGAAACATTTCTTAGAAAATTGGAAAATAATCGATATGTAAGGCACACCTAGTGATAACGAATATATATCTAAAATTTAGTTAGCTATAATTAGACATTACTAAGGCATTGAAATATTTTTAATACATCCTTGGTTATAACTATAGGTATAAGTAGTAAATTCAAGGATCATTTATGATTAATCAATTATACACGTACCTATGTGTTGTAACTCTTATTATTCTACATGTAGATACTTTACTTTCAACGATTTTTCTAAATAAATTTACATTAATTTTCCCCTTTTTTTTAGAAAATATAATGTCATTGTCAGAAAGGTAACTTTTAAAATCGTAAATTAGAGACTTGTTTTAGTAAATCAGAAGTGGCATTAAGTACTGTAAATAACCCGGCATTAAAATAGTGCTGACGCATTACTATAAATCGTACGTAATACTTGTAAAAATGTAAGTAAAATACGTCGTGGTTATGCATCGCGTAGCCTTTTTAAATGTAAACATTCGGTCCAAATTCGTTAAAAGAAAATGTATCTATGGCTTCAATAAAGACTATGAAATTACGCTACCTATCAAAATTTACGGAAATTTGCTCAACGCTTACGCTTGTAGCACTAGGCGAATGTTCCCTGACTTTTCCATCAGGCCAAAAGTGTGGCGATGGTGCCTTCTGCGTCAAATCATACCGCGACACATACAAAAGGTTACAGGCAGACAAACTTACCTCCGAACTTAAGTGTCACAGCCAGCTTCGCAGTATTGTTGGCGTCGGGCTGCAGTTTGACTGTCCCCTCGATGTACGTCTGCACACCGTCCACGATGTGAATGTTCTTCAGCTTCAAGCCGTCACCGTCAGCCGTGTACTCCGCTGTGGTGCATTTGCCATTCTTCTCGGAGTCGTAGGGGTACTTAGATATCTCGTACCAGCTGCCCGTGTACTGGAAGGCAATCAAAATTTTTAGGAAACGTGAGAAAACACTACAGAAAACAGGCACTGCCCGTGTAGCTATAACTTTGCTTAGGGAGGGTGAAGGCTATAGCGGCCAAAAAAGAAAATGTTGGATTTGACTGATGCTTTTTTTTGTGCTACGGGGAAAGCGATCCGGAACTAAAAGATTCCGAAATTTGTCGACAAAGTCAATTTCTTGTTTAAATTTTTCTTTTCTCGCCAATGCTTAAGGGATTTTCCTCTTAAATAAAAAAAAACAAACAGGCATGATATGACGGTAAATGATCACAGCTTGTCATGGATATCTTCAAACAACTTCATATATCAAAGAGGTTCTATCTGAAATGGATAACAGCTGCATTGCTGCTTCCAAGGAATAAGAACCCCTGATATAAACTGGCAACTACACATCTTCCACCAAAATGCAAGAATAGATTAATGCTAGAAATAAGTACAGCGTACCACCATTCCCAGTAAAACTATATTTTTTCTACCACCTTGCAAAACATTCACGGCGCTTCGCGGCGTTCACATGTTATTGTTCGCCAAGTTACGGCAAAAAGTTGCATAAAGCAAGGTTACTCTCCCGAATAAATAGGCCATTGCATACAAAATAGTCTACTGAAGCATGATAACAATTTGCATACAGAGCTTGATCTGTGGTTCGTAACGCTTTGTGCTGCAACCTTCACGGTCGGTCGACTTAATTGATGACTCACTCAATTCAACTCAATCACTCGATTCAGTTCAATCATTCACTTTGCAGGATTACCGGAACATCGATTGTGATCGTTCACCGCGATTGTCCAATTAACGCTTTCAGCGCTCAATTAGAATCGCGAGTCAAATTGATTCGATCAACACGGAATTAGCTTTTTGCTATCGGGTTACGTAATAAGTTCCTGCGTGTGGGTTTTGGCAAATGACACAAATGACGCGAAAATAGTTAAAAATAGCATGTCAAAAACTACAATGATAATAATTAATCAGATAGAAAGACAATAAGTAACATTATTAATAATTAAAACAAAAAAACTCGACTACATTGAGAAGATTTATTGCCTACAGTTTCAAATGATTATTTTAAGTAGTCGTAAAGTAAGGGAGAAAAGAAAGAATGAAACATAGAAAGAAAGATATTATTTATTTATTTAGTTAAGTGAAAAATATTACGTAACAATGAAACAGCAACAGGTACAACAAATATCAACAAAAAATTTACGGAATTAAATAAAAATCAAACTTAATCGGAACTATTCATTGAAACACTAAGTTATTACTATTTTAGTAACAAAGGAGGTTGTAGTCTACCTGACTCTTAATAGTTTCCGCCGCCCATGGACATGTAAGCAACTTCATACAGAACAGGGGTTTACCTAAAGTCAATCAGACATATGACACATTGCTGCACGCGAGAACTAAGATGGACGCCTCAAATGAAATGGAGCCGGAAACCTTCCCTCGAAATGCAAGGACTGCTTCACTTTAGAATCAGTTATAATAGTACTTCTCGAGTCGAACCATACGCACACCTACTTTATCAGAATTGAACCTTGAACCTCCCGCATCAGAAGGCATAGACTATTCAATTATCGTTGACTCAAGTGATGTCAAACATCTCCAAATATTATTGACCGAAAAATTTAATACTAAGAAACTATTGTTGAGTCAATATTGAATAAATTCGCCGAAACCTCTAATGCCAATATTGAATAACATTACACAATAGTTTTGAGATATTTTCGTTTTTAGACTTTATCCTCATCTGTTTATCTTTGACATGTGATCACATCAGACACGGTTCAATGACATGAGCTTGGTCTACTATTAAAGTGATAATACGAGGCAAAAAAACCTTTTCAAGGATGTTGTTTTTTAGGGTTTTTTGTCGTTAAGCAATTGTTGTACCACTGCTGATGCTACGCGGGTAGACGATAGGAGTGAGAGTTTGGACCATAGTCCACCGCGAGGAAACACCGTGAGGAAATCTACACACCCGAGAGTTCTTTAAAAAAAAATCTCGGAGGTGTGTGAAGTCCACAAATTCGCTATTGGCCAGCGCGGTGGACTGCTTCACTCTCATTCTGAGAGAAGACTCGTGCCCAGCAGTTAGACAATAATGGGTTGACGTGACGAGAAGATCACTTTTGTCTCAGGTGAGCCATACGTTGCTATCCCTGAGGACTAAGTCGGAACGCGTCGGATAAGTATATCTCCTCCATTCCCTTCAGACCAAAATACAGCAGTGCGTAACACTACTGTTATTAGACAGAAATAGTGGCTGTGGTGCTTCCGAAGACAAAGAGAGAGTTCTACAGCTTTTATTTGGCCTTGACATCTGATGGTAAGTGGCCACACTTACCATCAGATGTACTACTAGATTGCTACTCCAATAGTATAATAATCGGCTAAGTTCGAGTCGGACTCGCGCACGAAGGATTCTGTACCTTTAACGGCAAACAATCACGTTTGTTGTATCGAAGCCCCCTTAAATATTTGTTTTTTTTGTTTTTAGTATTTGCTGTATATCGACAACAGAGATACATCATCTGTGAAAAGTTCAATTGTCTAGCTATCACGGTTTTTTCATGCTGCTGATACAGCCTTGTGACAGACGGACAGACGAACAGGCGGAGTCTTAGAAATAGAGTTCAGTTTTGCCCCTTAAAATAATTAAATATATTAATTAAACAACCCCACAAACCTATCTTATGTTCCAGTGCATATGTAATTGACTACAGGTTTCAATAACGAAAGGATCCATATACTCAATTGCGGACCACATGTGATAATCATTTTGTCCACTTGCGAACTTCCGTTGCTAACTGACTTCTTAGGCTGAGTTCACACTGTATGCGAGATAGTTTTTTTAATTCTACTCAGGTAAATATTACTCTAACCCTTTAGAATATTTTAATAAGCCATTTATCATACATATTTTGTTAACCATACCTAGGAAGCGTCCTCAATAGATAACATTTTGCCCAATAAAACATATTAATTTGGCAACAATACCATGTAACAGACCTGTTCAAGTTTACACAGGACAAGAAGAAATACCAAAAATTGAAGGAAGACGCGGCCGTTGAAACGCAAGTGTGAATAACCCTTAAGTAAAATAAGTTTGTTTTGTTAGATGCGTGTCATACACACAACATAATAATTGAATATAAACTAAGGTGAACTAAAGTAAGCATCTAACGGTCTTCTTTACTTAATACTAATTTAATCCCGCGGCTATGTCCACTCTGATCAAGTTTACCAGGGTAAGATTATCAGGGATTATCCTACTTGTTAAAATCTATCTTTGTGCCGAATTTCAGTAAAACCCAACCAGTATTTTCCGCGTTAAAGAGTAATATTACCTATACATTCTCACCAACATTCGTATTTATAATATTACTAAGGTATACTGTTGATTGTTGTCTTTGTCCCTCTAGTTCCGGGACCAGAATAGGGCTACGGTGTCCCCTGCTTGTCGTAAGAGGCGACTAAAAGGAGCTTCCGGAGTTGCAGGCGGCTAGAGTGGGATGTTGTGCCGTCCAGCCAAGCGACCCTGGTAAGGACGATGGCATGTGTGGTCGCATGCCGTCCTAAACACCAGTACAGTGACATCAACTGCTCAAAGAGCCCGAAAGGGGCGTCGAGCTCGGAGGACTCTGGTTGGGTTCCGTTAGAGATCCCGGAGTTCTCCTCGCAGCGCTGAGGATGGGGGTTTTAGTGAGGTAAAAATCCCACATAATCCATATGTGGTATATTGTTGCCGTAAGTGCTCTTGTGTATATATAAAAATCTAAAATATCAATGTCTCGGTGACAACTAATGTGTGAATGTATAAAACCACAAAACATACTCATCAGTATCTAATCAAGTAAGTAAACACGAATTGCCAAAACAAATACATTTTGGCTATTCGTTTTCCCCAAGGTCATTTGCATCACCTAGAAAATTTTACTAGCTTAATCCGATCGAACTGTAGTACGCATATACATATTTACAAACAAACATACATACATAAGCACGAGAAACACTACCCTCCTTCTGACGCTATTAGGTTAGGTTAGGTTACAAAAATATTTTTAATAACGTAATCTATGTAAAATAATTTCGTCTTTTCTAATTTACATTTTTTTTATTGTAATTTATGGATACAATTACAGTAGATTCTTAAATAATATGGAAGTGGCAAATAAATATGCGTTCCATGTTTATTTTTATTTAACATGATAGTAAGTGGCCGCTGCCTATCAGCAGTATTGATCAAAAAGAAATAAGATCTGAGTCTTTCCTGAAGTTTGCCACAGATACATTGCTACTGCACTGAGCAGTGATAGCCTAATGGTTGAAACGTGCCCTCTCAGTCGAGAGGTCCGAGGTTCAAACCCAGGCACGCACCACTGATTGATGTGCGTATTATACATTAATTATCACTGCTTTTCGGTGAAGGAAAACATCGTGAGGAAACCTACACACCCGAGAGTTCTTTAAAGAAAAGTTCTCGGAGGTGTGTGAAGTCCACCAATTCACATTTGGCCAGCGCGGTGGACTATGGCCTAAAACTCTTTCATTCCGAGAGAAGACTAGTGCCCAGCAGTGGGACAATACTGGGTTGACGATACATTGCTACTCCTAAAGACTAATCTGGAACGTCTAGGATAAGAATACCTCTCTTCTTACACTCTTCCAACCGGACCACAGCAGTATAAAGCTGAAGTTATTAGACAGAAGTACATTTACACAGAAGTAATCGAACTATAAAAAGTTCTATCACCATTGAAAGGTACGGTACGTAACCACATCATTTTAGTCGTGCGGTTTAATGTAAAGCTTAAAGTGTACGCTCAATAAGTCGCGAATGGAAAGTAGACAATCATACGATTAAAAATAACGAACACATAAAAAAATCCTCGTCAAAATTAGTTATGCCGTTTTAAGGCAAGAGCTTTAAATTTTTATTCCGAATAAACAACTAATATTCATTAATTTAGGAAGAAATATAGTTATTTGTCCATAGCAGACAACTTTTGCATAATTTATTTGATGTAGACGACCACAATGAATACAAATTTGTCCGCAATCTTGACTTAGGGAAAAAATATTCTAAGGCAGATCAAAGCCGCGGAAGACGTCCATGTCCATGAAGAGTCTTTGTTAATAGTTTACTGAAAAAAATAACCTTGATAGTACGTTTGAATCAAACTTGATGCAAGCGTGGAAGAAAAGTTATTATTCAGTTTTCAGGACATATACAAATTATATATACCTTAGAGCAGTTATAGCCCAAGGAGCAGTGATAGCCTAAAGATTGAAACTTGCAGGTTGCGAGGTTCAAATCCCAGGCAAGCGCCACTGATTTTCCTAAATTTATGTGCGTATTAAAAATTAATTATCACTGCTTTACGGAAGAAAAACATCGTAAGGAAACTTATACACCCGAGAGTTCTTATAAAAAGTTTTCAGAGGTGTGTAAAGTCTACCAATTCGCACTTGGCCAGCACGGTGGACTATAGCCTAAAACTCTCTCATTCTGAGAGAAGGTCCATACCCACCACTGGGCAAGTAATGGGTTGACCACATATAAGAATGAGGTAACAATTATCAGTTCATCTGACGGTAAGTGGTTACATCTATTATCAAAATCAGAACTTCCCCTTAGAACAGGTATCTGAGGTCAGTAACTCATGCTTTGATACCAGCAGCATTCTCCCACCAAAACACAAGAACTACTTTACACCAGACATAGTGCTAGTGGAACCCACCTTTGTTCAACAATCTGTATATATCTTATTGAATTTCACGCTTTATATATCATTAAGCCATTACTATTTGTTAGAATCAATGAATTAGTAATCTTAACGCATCTTGTACACTATAAAAACTTTTTAACAAAAAATATCTACCGACTTCCATGTCACAAAAAAGTAAAAAATAATTTAAATATATTTTGGTCTAGAACATACTCAGTACTTAGTACATAGTCCTGAAGTCGGTTCTCGACATATTTCGCTGGACGACGGTAACTACGTCCTATATGAGCACCGACTTCAGAACTATGTACTAAGTACTGAGTATGTTCTAGACCAAAATATATTTAAATTATTTTTTACTTTTTTGTGACATGGAAGTCGGTAGATATTTTTTGTTAAAAAGTTTTTATTTTACACTTTTTAGTGACTATATTTTTATGTTTGTATTTAAATAAAGCCTCTAAGTTTGCTTTGTGCATCTACATATTCACAAAAATTAAACATAAAACACTTTTACAATTCATACAAACAGGGCGCCCCCTCTGGAAGTACCCCTCCATCATCAGGGTTGAGGAGTTGAAGGTCAAATTTTTCATCTTATATTGTTGCTTAGTAATCTTATAACATATACGTAAGCACCAAATGGCTTATTCCTATGGTTTTGGCTTTAAGTACCCCTGCATCATCAGGGTTGAGGAGTTGAAGGTCAAATTTTTGTCCCATGAATTTGCTTAACAATTTCATTATATATTCGCAAACATCAACGACCAACTTTTATAGTTCAGGCTAGCAGTACCCCTGCATCATCAGGATTGAAGAGTTGAAGGTCAAATTTTTCATAGTAAATACCTACATAGTAATTTTATTCTATATTTTACTCAATTGGACTTCTCCAGCTAATTTTATTATTTTGCTCCAAAAAGTTGAAGATCCTATGATTAGAACCTTATCAAACTCTTATCAGACTACCCCTGGAGTACATCCTTTCTAATAAAAAAAGAATCATCAAAATCGGTTGGCGGGTAATTGAGTTATTCATACATTTATCGCGTACATTGAAAATGCAAATTTAAGACTTATGCGTTTTTCTTATGGATGCCCTAGTCAAAAAAATACTAAAAAAAAATGGGACCCTATGACACGCACTACCTTTCAAATAAAAAAAAAATCATCTAAATCGGTTCACCCAGTCCGGAGAAATGAGGTAACAAATATAAAAAAAAAAAAAAAAAAATACAGACGAATTGATAACCTCCTCCTTTTTGGAAGTCGGTTAAAAATCTATAAAAGTGAAGTAGCAAACAAATATGTAATTTAGTGTTGAAGAACACTTGAACTAAATGAACTATCCAGCAAACCCTAAATAGAAAAAAAAAACGCTTTCTACACTCATAGCCCCACAGTAGGATTTTCTCCTGTGTCGTGGGACACATACAAAGACGAATACACAAACACCCAGACCCAGAACAAGAATCTAAACTCATCATTCAGATACCTGTCTGGCCGGGAATCGAACCCGGGACCCACTGCGTGTCACACCGGTATGGTAACCGCTGCGCCACGCGGGTCGTCAAATAGAGATTGGTGATAGTCTACCTAAATATTCCTTCAGGTATACTAGAGCCACTGATGCTTAAATTTGAAAGACTCATTAAAAAAATATCACAGTGAACTAGCAAATACAACTGCCTAAACATTTTTAAATTTCCTAGAAGATTACAAAGAAGATGAGGAAAAAACAGTACTCACTGCAGTCGCGTTAAAATTTTCCACAGGCTTCAGTTCCGGACAAGTGCCATCATGGACGACATTGGCTGTCGCGATCGCGAAGACGGTAAGCAAAAAATATCTTAGCATTGTTAATTGGATAATGTACCGTGCGCCGTGGTCTGCGTAAGACTGGTCAGTGAGGATACGAGGTTGGACTTTTATACTTCCCAGCAAAGGTCATGGATCCACACGATTATTTAATCGAGAAAACATCTCGAAGTTCTAGACTATACCGCAGGGGGGATGCCACCGGTACCTACAGTAATTTCAATTGGACTAATTGATTACGTTGAAGCTCAGGAAGATTCAAGAAATTCGATGACGTTGATCTTTAATCTTCTTACAGCTAATCACAACATACTATAAAACAAAGTCGCTTCTCGCCGTCTGTCCCTATGTATGCTTAGATCTTTAAAACTACAGTGCGGAATTTGATGCAGTTGTTTTAATAGATAGAGTGATTCAAGAGGAAGGTTTTTGTGTATAATACGTGTATAATATAGTGGAGAAACACTGATAATTTTACATTTTTTACTTTTAGGCGGAACAAAGTTCGCCGGGTCAACTAGTTTAATATAATTTTCTGCTGTTACTATGCAGAATCTTTATTTGATGCGAACATATAGGTAAGTGATTTGAGAATCATTCATCATTTTAGGTTCTTTATTGCTCTATTATTAAAAATAGTACAAATAGTATTATGTTTTTAGCATAATGTTTTATTTATCTATTAGTCACAACCGCTAATTATACTGTTTACAGTAAATATTAATATATGCAGTACATGTGGTACGTGTAATTTTTATTGGAAAAGTCATTGCTACTTTTATTTGTATAATTTCATTAGTGGACGTACTAATCATAAATTTTCATATATATATATATATACGTATATTATACCTATAGAATAGAATATAATAGTGAGTATTAAGGTACTCATTGAGTTTCATTTAAAGACATTTCATTTCATTTCATTTCTACAGTTATGGGCCCACAATAGTATGTTTCCATGAAATAGTTGGTACCATGGACACACACAAAAATGAGTACGCAAACAATCATCCCCAGAACGGGAATCTAAATGTATTCGAACTAGTTCCCCGTCGCAACGGTCAAAATTCGACCGTAATTCAACTCAAAAACTCAACTTGATATTGTCCAAAGTAGAACAATTATTCCTCAAATTATATGAAATTTTCCTAATTTTAAAGTTATTTTAAATACAACTGAAAAGAAATGTTTAATTGACTCATTCCGACATCCGACGTTTTAGATATTATGTTTCCATAGTGACAATGAAAGTTTTATTTCATTATTTAAATGTGTTATCAACTATAACCGTGCATAATTTCATACTTCTCCGTCAGCGGCAAGTATCTTAAAAATGAATCTCAAGTTTTTGCTTCATGTATTAATATATATTGATATTGCACGGGATTGAACCAGCAACGTCGAGTCAAGCTGACTTTCCACCACACAGTTCTTACAAAAATAAGTCTTAATAATGACGAGGTTTTCCATCGAGATTTTACCTTCAACCTGCAATCAACAAAGGGCACCTGACCATCCGTAACTAATAACACCCATTATTAGATCAGTAGGTAGTGCAACTAAAAAACGGCACACACAAAGGGATTGTGAAACTGTTGAATGCTATTTGTGCAGATTGCCACTGCGTCTCTCCGTCACACCCGGTGTTACCTATTGATGTGTCTATCTAAATTACGGCAATTTCCTAAGTGTATGATTTTCACGATATTAGTCTTTTTTACGACTACGTTACAAAGGCACTATTTTTTATTGACCGTATGTATGTTTGTATTTATTTATGTATGTATGTGCTTATTTGACGTATGTGCTTATGTGATGACCCGCGTGGCGGAGCGGTTACCATGCGGTCTGACGCACAATGGGTCCCGGGATCAATTTTCGGTCAGACAGGTATCTGAATGATGAGTTTAGATTCATGTTCTGGGTCTGGGTATTTGTATTCGTCTTGTGTGTGTCCGTGGTACCCACGACACAGGAGAAAATGCTAGTGTGGGGCTATGTGTTTAGAAAGCGTACGAGTTTAGGAAGCGAATTTATAAGTACGTATGTACGTTCGTTCCTTTGTCGTGTTTTACATTAAAACAACTCGACGGATTGTAGCATATGTCATGTCATTGAAATGGACTCAGAACAAATAAAAATTACTAGAAATCTGACCATAACTATGACATAACTTTAGTCTCTGCGTGCAGCACTTTACAAAATATAATTTCTATTGCAAGTCTGTGACGTGAAGCGTAAGAACTAGTGTTCTACTATCACCTCGTCCATTTTAATATATTTTCTGATTGTAGTACTTCCTTTTCTTTTTTCAGTGATACCAAAGCAACCAGAAGGGGAAGAATGCTACTATCCTAGTAGCCTAGTATAAACCAACATGAAATGCTGAACGTCACGGGCCACCCAAAATTTTGAATATAGGAACAACTTAAGTGTTACAGCCTTTTGTAATTTGGCTCCAGAAGAACCACCACCAATACCAGCGTTGTTAAACGCAGCTGTGTTTTGATCTAAAAGTTGTGATAGGATGGAAATACTTATCCGGTGCGTTCCAACTTAGTCGTCAGGACTAGGATCACCAGCCATAGGAACAACAGCCATAGATTATGGCTAAGTTCAGTCTTATTCTGGATTGATTACAGATGTCCATGAGCGGCAGTAGTATACCACGTGAACTGGATGTTTGTTCGTTGCTATATTATAAAAAGAACGAACGTATTAAAAGTACCCACTTTGCTTACTCGAAATGGCAAGTGGAAAGTTTAGAGGAAGCCACTCATTGGACAATTTGGTGGTCAATTGAGTAATGTACTGGAGCTGGGCACTAAACCATTCACGAATAAGAGCAGGAAATTTACAATGATATAATTGTTTACGATTGTATTGTACGTATCGTCAACCCATTATTGTCCCACTGCTGGGCACGGGTCTCCTCTGAAAATAAAGTAGTTTATGACCCTTGTCCGCGGTGCTCAAAGCCAAATTTGACGCACTTCTGAGAACTTTTATTTTAAGAACTCTCAGGTGTGTAATCCTCGCAATATTTTATCTTAACGTAAAGTAGTCATTAATTTCTAATACGCATATTATTTACCTAAATCGAGTGATCGAACTTCGGACACTTGATTGAGAGGCAAATTTCGACCATTAGGCTATGTTCGCTATACTACGTAATCTAATTATTTATAGGTGTACATGTACATGTATATATTACTTATCCAAGGAAAGCGAATTACATTTTTTACTAGTTTTTATCCGCGGCTACATCCGATGTAATTTATAAGATGTTATGTTTATCATGATGAAGAATATGCTTTGAATTAACCCGGGTCATAAACTACATGTCGCACCTTCATTCCTAAAAAGAAATTTCTTTAATTTTTTACGAGTTAACTAGCTCGATCGCTTTATGGTATAAAATAGCGAAACATATATTTTGAATTATTTCTTTATATGTGCCAAATGTCAACTAAGTTGGATCAGTAGTTATTACGTGAAAGCTTAACAAACATTCGGACATTCTTACAAACTTCTTTAATTAAATTTATACTTTTTATATTTAGAAAATCAATTTCAAATTATTTATGATATAATTTGAAATTGTTTTTCTAAATATAGTAAGTTTATATAAGGTCAGAATATAATAGTGTGCAAAATAATTATAATTGTATTTAATTCGCATCAAAAACTACATTAGATTTTAATGTAACAGGCATATTTTAAACTTTTCCTATTTTACATGATATGCCCGTATGTATGAGAAAAGCAGATTGATTTTGATAATCAAAATGTCTGATTAACTGAACACATAACTTCAATTGTTCTTCAACGACGACCCGCATGGCACAGCGGTTACCGTACCGGTCTGACACGTCCACTACGTGTCCCGGGTTCGATTCCCGGCCAGACAGGTATCTGATTGATGAGTTTAGATTCTTGTTCTGGGTCTGGGTGTTTGTGTATTCGTCTTTGTGTGTATCTATGGCACCCACGACACAGGAGAAAATCGTACGGTGGGGCTATGAGTGTAGAACGCTTTTTTTTTAAATTGTTTATATCTAACTTTTATCTATACCCCACTAATCCTAATCAATTTACAGCCGTCTGAAATGAAATGATTCATTGTCTAAAAATATTGTGAAATACTTTATACTGTTTTTAATACCAAATATTTGAAGGTGGCAGAACCAGTGCAGTTCGACCGAGAAAGTACCACCGCCATACCTATTTCTAGCGTGAATTTCTTGCGTTTCGATGGAAGGGTGTGGTTGCCGGCACACTTTTATATGAGGCGACCATCATAGTCCTCGGGAGTAGCAACGCATCTGTTATTGACTTCAGATAGAAACCATGTTCTGTATGAAGTTGACTACAGATGTCCATGGGCGGCAGTGACCACTTACCATCAGGTGGACTGCATGCATGCATGTAGAAAGTGTGTTTTTTAACTACTCTATGTATGGTTAAAAATGTTTTCTATTATATGTTTTTCTTTTATTACATTATGACTGTTTTAAACCCAAAAAACCTAAAAAACAAATCCGCTAATGACTTCACATGTTATCTACCATATCTGTCAACGTATGACTAATTCTAGAGAATTCGTACTGATAATTAGAAAACAAAAATAAAATCATTAAATCACTAGCCTTTTATTACCTTAGTCATACGGGATTACTTATGCACTACCTACTTTTGCACCCTTCTTTAGTTTTCTTTTTAATGAAACTACAATAAAAATAAATAAACAAACCGCGCAACTTTTCATCCATTCCATTAAAAAAAGGCTTTCAATGGCGCAGTGGTTACCATACCGGTCTGACACGCACTGGGTCCCGGGTTCGATTCCCGGCTAGACAGGTATCTGAATGATGAATTTAGATTCTGTTCTGTTCTGGGTCTGGGTGTTTGTGTATTCGTCTTTTTGTGTGTCCATGGCACCCACGACACAGGAGAAAATCCTACTGTGGGGCTATGAGTGTAGAAAGCGTTTATAGTGTTTTTTTAATGATATGCAGGTGGTAGAACCAGTGTAGTTCGACCGGGGAAGTGCCACCGCCACACCTATTTCCAGCGTCAAGCAGCTCTTGCGTTTCGTTGGAAGTGTGTGGTTGACGCCACACTTTTATATGAGGCGACCATCATAGCGTTCCACCCTTTACTTACTTTACGCTAGAAATAGGTGTGGCGGTGGTACCTCCCGGGGCAAACTTCACTGGTTTTCCTACCCCACTGGTTTGTATTATCTGTCTTATCTGACCCCAGGCAAGACTCTAGTCCTATCTGAGATGATGATCGATCCACAGCGGCAGTGTCCGCTTTTATTCAAATAGAATGAATACAGGTTTGCTAATTTAATGTAAGTCACTCATCGCAACGGTCGAAATTCGACCGTAATTTAAATTAATAAACTAAACTTCATATTGTCCAAAGTAGCACAAATATTTCTCTAATTTAAATAAATTGTAATAATTTTCAAGTTATTTTGAACGAACCCGTTAAAGGTAAAAAGAGGTTTATTAATTATGCTGCATTTAGAAGCAATAGCGGGTATTTTGACAAAGACCTCTGGCATTTTTGACGTTACGTGTTTTCATAGTAAGACATTGAATGCTCTATTTCGTTTATAATGTATGTGTTTGTATCAAATGCAAGGTAGTGAGTGTAAGTGTGTTTTTAGTTGATTTTATGTATGTTTTATGCATTATTTGAAAAAAAATTATCTTAAAAACGAATTACAAGTTTGTGCTTCACGTTTTAATATAGATATAACAAAAATCATTTAAAGAAATTGCAATCTTTACATCCGTAAAAATGCTATAATTAAGACTCCGCTGTCGTCTGTCCGTCTGTCTGTCACCAAGATGTATCTCATGCACTGCGTTAGATTGATTTTCACAAATAATTTATTCCTTCTACCTCTATATTAACAAGTATATAATAAAAACATAATTAAATAAATAGGTAAATAAGGTGGCCTCCATAAAACTAAAGTATTTTTCTACCGTTTCTTACAAATAACAGCACATGAATTCTTCGTACGCGAGTCCAACTCACACTTAGCCGGTCTTGTTTATACCACCTGAGCGATTGTCCCTTGTCGCTTGTTGACAAGAGGTCTAAGGTTCGATCCCCAGCTAAACAAATAATTCAGGGTTTGTACTTGCTTTCTGGTACTTTCATCTTTTTAGGGTGTTAATGTCTGTATGTCCCTAGCACCCACAACATAGGACATAAGCACTTGAGCATGTATAAAAATATATAAGCACACGCATTTGTCACGCTGTTAGTGAAATAATTCGACAAAATGGACAGGTGTTGATAAGATTTCGTATAAATATTATCAATAATAAGATAGAAGGGCATTTCGCTGTTAAGCTAGTGTGGTGTTGTATGAGACTATGATCTCATGATGTGGAACTATATTATAATTTTTAGTCTTATAGGACTTTTAGATTTAAGTAGTGCACAGTTAGTACAGTTTGGACAGTGCAACCCGAATATACAATTAGTGAATAATTTTAATGCGACGCAAGTAAGTATTTTTTTATTTTTATACTTTTTTCAGTTTATATTTATAGCAAAATAGATTTACTCACTAACAATAGTAAGGTATTATTATATTAATACGTGAAGCAAAAATTTGTGACGGATTTTTAAGTAATATGCCGCGGACGGATTAGTATGAAATTTTGCACAGTTATAGTGGACGTAGAGAAGGAGTGCAGAATATTAATATTTTTTTCAAATAATGCATTTCTCATACATAAAATCAACTAAAAACACATTACACACACTGCCTTGCATTTGTCACAAACACATATGTACTTAGTAAATGAAATAGAACATTCAATGTCTTACTATGAAAAGACACAACGTCAAGAATGTCAGATGACATTTGATTTTTAATTTAAATTACGGTCGAATTTCGGCCGATGCGACGGGCGACTAGTATGTATGGTTATGGGTCGTTATGAACAATTTAAAATAAAATAATAATAACTTATTGAAACTAAGACCACTAGAAAATATATTATTAAATGCTTTCGCGGACGGTACTGCTTAAGTCTGTGTTCTAGAATCTATATGTTATTACGTGAAGCAATTTGTGGATCGTTTTTAAGATACTTGACGCAGGCGAAGGAGTATGATTATGCACGGTTATAGTTGATGTAGAGAAAGATTGCGCAATGCTAATATTTTTTTAAATAATGCATAAAACATACTCATAAACAGCAAAAATTTGCATTTGACACAAACACATACATAATAAACTAAATAGAACATTCAATGTCTTACTATGAAAACACGTAACGTCAAAAATGTCGGATGTCTTTGCCAAAATACCCGCTATTGCTTTTAAATGCAGCTTAGTTAATAAATCTCTTTTTACCTTTAACGGGTGCGTTCAAAATTATTACAATTTATTTAAATTTGAATAATATTGGTGATACTTTGGACAATATGAAGTTTAGTTTTTTTAATTTAAATAACGGTCGAATTGCGACCGTTGCGACGGGCGACTAGTGACACAGTAAATCTCTATACATGACGTATAAATACGTATATCATACGTTTTAAAGATGTCATGACAGAATCGTGACAGTTAATTCTCTAGTATTTTACATAGTGTAACACAAGGTACATCCAATAAGATTTTAGCTTGAAAGTTCATCAGAAATAAATGCTCTGTTATAAATATATTTTACATTTGATCGTCATCTTACGTTGTGTCATATTACAATCTCAAATTATGACGTACAATCACGTTCTGTGTTAAAGCCCAAAAGAAATGAGTATCTTAAATTTGAAAGAAGAAGTTCAAATCGAAGTTGAAAAAGCCAAAAGGTGCTGGCTGTGTTACCTCTTTAAAAAGAGTTTATAAAAGTGTTTCAAAACATGTAACACAAACGACTGAAAATGAATGTATATGGGTGACGAATTGTGTAATAGTTAAGAATTTTTTTTTCCTTAATATATGTATTTTTAGTACTCAAATATGTAGTTGTAGAACGCTTTTTATATAATTCCCAAAGATAATCAACAATTTATTTTAAATATTTTGAAAAAAATAACTTAGACATAAATAATGAGGAGTTGAATGTATTTTGGAGGTAACCACCATAATAATGTGCACTCGAAGTGTAAATGTAATAGAGTACTGTAATTTATATGCGCTAGTGCACGAACCATGTTACCATGCGGTAGTAAATACGACATGTCCTAGCTCAAACTATGTACCCTAATACAAACTTTTGTGTAAATGTTACCGATGTACACTAATGCAAAGGATACGCACTAGTGGATACACAATAAGCGAGATGTATTAGTGAAAACTATATGCACTTAAAAAATACATTGCTAGTGCAAACTATGTTCACTAGTACAAACTTTTGCGTAAATGTTTACGATAAACACTAGTGCAAAGGATACGCACTAGTGTATACACACTATGCGCTAGTAGGTACTTGTGAGATGTGCTAGTGAAAACTATATGCGCTAGTTCAAACGAAATACACTAGTGAAAACTATATGCATTTAGAAAAACGACATTGCTAGTGCAAACTATGTTCACTAGTACAAATTTTTGCGTAAATGTTAACGATAAACACTACTGCAAAGGACACGCACTAGTGCATACACACTATGCGTTAGTACATGCGAGATGTGCTAGTGAAAACTATATGCACTTGGAAAAACCACATTGTTAGTGCAAACTATGTGCCCTAGTGCAAACTTTTGCGTAAATGTTTACGATATACACTAGTGCAAAGGATACGCACTAGTGCATACACACTATGCGTTAGTACATGTGAGATGTGCTAGTAAAAACTATATGCACTTGGAAAAACGACATTGGTAGTGCAAACTATATGCCCCAGTACAATGTTTTGTGTAAATGTTATCGATATGCTCTAGTGCACAAGATATGCACTAGTGAACATATTGAGCTAGTAGGTACGACTTGCGCTAGTGAAAACCATATGCGCTATTAAAAACTACTTACAGTAGTGCTAACAATATGCGCTAGTAATCGCACCATGCGCTAGTGCAAACAATATCCACTAGTAACTAGAGCAATGATAGCCTAATGAGAGAAATAAAACGAATGGTTGAAACTTGCCCTCTCGATCGGGAGGTTCGAGGTTCAAACCCAGGCACGCACCACTGATTTATGTGCGTATTAGAAATTAATTATCACTGCTTTTCGGTGAATAAAAACATCGTGAGGAAACCTGCACACCAGAGAGTTCTTTTAAAAAAAACTAATCGGAGGTGTGTGAAGTCCACCATTTCGAACTTGGATAGCGCGGTGGACAATGGCCTAAACTCTCTCATTCTGAGAGAATACCTGTGCCCAGCAGTGGGACAATAATGGGTCGACGAGAAACGCACTATCTCCTACTGCAAATGATATGCGCTAGTTCACACAACATGCGATTGTAAACGCACTATGTGCAAGTATGAACGATATGTGCTAGTAAACTTACTAGACGCGAAAGCGTAGAAGTATGAAATACATTAGTTGATGCGCCTTTTTCTGAATCCATCCATCCATGCATCAGCCTTTTGATGTCCACTGCTGAACATAGGCCTCCCCTAAATGGCGCCACTCCAACCGGTCCTGTGCCCTCTGAATCCAACGGTTTCCCGCTGTCTTCTTCAGTTCATCGGTCCGTCTGGTAGGGGGGCGACCTGTACTCCTTTTGCCTAAACGTGGTCGCCACTCGAGGACCTTCCTTCCCCATCGGTTATCGGTCCTGCGAGCGATGTGGCCGGCCCATTGCAACTTCAGCCTACTAATTATCTGAATCCGACAATCTATTGATATTATATAAGTTTTAAGGAAATGTTAGACGAGCCGATTAGAAACTCAGGAACTTTTTTAATATCATAAGGTATAAATTTGCTTTCTATATGAGCGAAGAGGTAGTAAAGAGACGTAGGTCGTTTGCAATCATTAGTGGAATTTGTTCCTACATAACTTCTCATGTGAAAGAAAGACATGTACTCAACAATGAACTTGATTCCCCTTCGAGTTGTCCATACTTGTGTTCTTCAATTTTTCACATGTGAGTCTCTATCTATGTTTGACTTCAGATAGAACCCTCGTTCTATATGAAGTTGCTTACAGATAACCATGGGCGGCAGTGAGCTCTTGCCATCTTGTGAACTGCATGCCTGTTTACTACTTCAATCTTATTAAAATGTGGGTCGATCAGGGGACAGGGACATCAGAATTTTAATTTAAATCTTTAATATCACATGATATTCAAGATCGAAAGTAAATTATTTTGAGAATATTTGAAACGTAATGTCGGATCCAATCGCTGTGCTTTGAAGTTATAATCAACCCGATGACAATAAAATACAATAAAAACATTTCGTGTTGTGATTCATTTCGTACAAATAAAACTAAAATAGGCTAGGAAAATGTAATAAGGACATTTCAGTCCAACCCATATTTAACTTTGATAAAAACGCTAAAACAATAAGCGAAAAGTAACTTATCATTTCCAGATATTAGTTGATTAGATTAAATATAATGATGCCGGGCCAAATAGTTGATAATGACTTTATGACCGGCGTTTGATAAAATTCAACTGATTGAATGACGTTATTTAGATGATCTATTGAATTACTGATGATAATGATAATTTTTATATTTTTTTTAAATCCGAATATTACTTACGAACACAAACCAGTTTACAGTTTCTTTTTTCTAAATTAAATTAAGAATAGGAGTGTAGGGAGTGGTTGAAAAACAGCGGTGTACGGAACCCAGGTCTCTGACCAGCAAAATACTGAGCCTCTTCCTTTGCTTCTCGTCTTAAGGTCTTTCCTGGTCGGTTTTTTTTTTGTTTATTTTTCATTTTTTATTTTATGTTTTTGTACACAGATACAAAATCAATACATTCATAATATAACAATAGTATTTAATTTAATTATATATTTATTTAATTTCTTATTGTCTTTATTTTAATGTATCGCCTTTATTATTTCTCGTGCTTGTAGTTAAATTATTGTGTATCAATTTTGGAGCAATAAACTATTTTACTATTATTATTAATAATAATAATAAACTAGCACGCAGTCCAACTGTAAGCAACTTCATTTAGAACAGATGTTCCACCTGCAGTCAATCACAGAAGCGATGATACTTTTGAAACTTGAGATGATTGCTTAATATAACAGCCACATTTTAAGAAATAAAATAACATTACATCATAAACAAAACACAGGAAGGACGGTTCATTAAAGAAAAAATATATAAGTACTGATTTTAATAAGATAAATAGATTTTGTAGCGTAGTTAATAACACTATCTAAACATGAAGTAATATTGCTCTAATCAAGGATATACTATAATCAACAAAAATCTATCGGTTTTCTAATAAACAAGATAACATACAGCAATCCACCTTCCAACTTAGACGGAAATCATAAACATAGAAATAATCTTAGCAAAAACAATACATTTAATATTAACAAATTTGTTGACCTATTTTTTACCACTACTCAGTTTTTTTTCGTGAATACATTTTTTTCCATTTTCAACCGATTTCAAAAAGGAGGAGAATATCAATTCGGTTCGTGTATTTTTTTAAGTATGTACACCGATTTCTCTGCCAACTGTGGACCAATTTCAAAGATTGTCATCAACCCATTATTGTCCCACTGCTGGGCACGGGTCTTCTCTCAGAATGAGAGATTAAATATTAGATTTAGACTAAGATTTTAGAAAAAAAAATACCGTACGTAAGGAATTTAAAATTAATATTTAAATTCCTTACGTACGGTATCTATATAAAACAAATAGTTGTGTGTTGTTGTTATTAATTGTTTCTAATTGTTGTCAAATAAACAAGTGTCTGTTGCTTGAAATGTTGAAGAACTATGACAATTGTGTATAATTAACCGTGTTTGTTTGTGTGTGTGACCCTCCGTGACCCGCCCCATATAACTTTAGTTGGTAGACTGTAAGACCACAGTACTAGTATCATACAGTAATCTAACTCTGCCCTGTCCTTGAATTTTATACCTACAGACGCGCTGGACGAGAGTATGCGTTAGGTCTACCCGTCTAAAGTATTTTAATTACATCTGCATACTTGACTTTCTTTATTACTTATTATGTATTTTATTCAGTAGATTAAGGAATTAAATAACGCGTTCTTTTATTATTTGAGAAACTTAATAACAAATCGTACACAAATAATAGTTATAAATTTCACACTGAATAATATTTTACCAATCAAAATAAAAAATATTAACACTGGACGTGTTTATGCACAATTAAAGCAATCAAAAACAGCCTAATATAGTTTACAACTGCTCTTCGCTACATTATTATTTAAATAAAAAGATCCACTGCTTAAAAAACGTCACACCGCCCGCTCGTCCCTACGGCACATTCGTTGGCTATTGCATACCGAGTGCATACCGAAATCGAGGCGCGTAGGTACAACTTGCGTTTCGTGCGTTTGTAAGAAGTTAGAATACTGTAGATACTAGTACTGTGGTAAGACTCTGGTGTAATATCAGTTTTGTCTATTAGTTGTGTTAATGGCTGCTGAGTTAAATTTTATCTGGGATATATTACCAACGCTATCTTCTGCAGTGGCTACTTACCATCAAGAGCATGTCTCTTTACTACTTCTACGGTGAACTCGTTTGTACATTCTTTGCTTCCACTGCCAGGGGTAGAAAGAGTATCGTGTCAAACGGGGAGGCACTAGGTTAGGTTGCCGGTACACTTTCACATGAGGACCAACGTCGGGAGTAGCAACGCATCTGTGATTGACTTCAGATGGAACCCATGTTCTGTATGAAGTTGATGTCCATTGGCGACAGTGACCACTTACCATCAGGTGGACTTGTTAGTTTGCTACTTCAGACTCACCACCTCACTTACTTGTAGCGTTAAGCAATTCTTGCGTTTCAGTGGAAGGGTAGGATTGTTGATTCATTTTTATCTGAGACCATCACAATGCTCAATAATACCAAAATATGGGTTATTAACTTCATATAGAAACCTATTCTATGCGAAGTTGTTTACACATATCAATGAGCCGCAACACTCACTAACTATCAAGTGGATTGAATGTTCCTTAGCTGCTGAAATCTAAACAGAAACTAACTATATCCTCAATAGTTCACAGGAACATGGTACGGCACAGCAAGAGCGGGCAGCCCGCTGCAGAGCGCAGACTGTTCGATCCTCGAGCTGACAGCGACGTCCAATGGCTTCTCCATCCTCAATGAAGCAGTCAACAAAAATTTCTATGAGGCGATCAGCGGCACCGCCACTTTAGAGGAGGGAACAGCCAAGTTCACCCTAAATGTCACTGCGACAGAGAATCGTAAGTTTTAAAAAAATATGAAATATGATTTTATTATTATTGCTGATTGGTACATTTTAATACGTAACGGGGTTCAGGATATGCGGTTTATGAATTCTCTTTACTGATATTTCGATCCAGATACTTGGATCGTGGTCACGGCGAAAACGTTTTGCCGTAACCACGATCCATATTTTTAAGTTGTGTTATTCAATAAGCAGCGACATGACATAATAATAAAAGTTCGCTCCGTTCATAACAAGAAATATTATTCAATCCTCGAAGATATTTCTGTACTATTTAGGATTTACGTCGGTCTGGTTGTCTGTATATAAGTAGTCCATTATATTTCGTTAAAATCCATCGACTTTATCATAGGCTATAACAGTTTAAAGATAGGTTGATTTTTTAAAACGCGTGCGTTACCGCGGTGCCTATCAGTGTATATATTACGAGTAATTGTTAACTTTTCTCTCAATTCTAAATTCTTGCGGTCTAATAATAACAGTTGAAGGTGATCATATGTGCCTAACACATTAAATAAATACGCTTTCTGCACTCAAAGCTCCACACTATGATTTTTTCCTGTGTCTTGGATACCATGGACACGCACAAGACGAATACACAAACACCCAGACCCAGAACATCAATCTAAACTCATCATTTAGATACCTGTCTGGCCGGGAATCGAATCCGGGACCCATTGCGCGTCAGACCGGTATGGTGACCGCTCCGCCACGCGGGTCGTCAAAGTGTAATCGGTTAAGCAATCACTCTGTATGCGAAGACATAATGTAATTTTTTTTCCAACATAAATATTTCGTTTATTTATTTATATGTATTATTTGTTTTTGCAGCTGTTGACTTTTGGATCCTGACAACTGATTACAATAACTTCGCTCTCGCGTACGGGTGTGTCAACAGAGGAAATGTGCAAAGGGATGGTAGGTTTCATTTATTATCTCTCATCTCTTTCGCCTTCTTCGTTCAAATGAAAATCTTTCCCTGTTAATTCCTTCCTGGTCTTCATTATTCTATGGCAAATCCTTCAGTGGCTGTGCGCTTATGGAATTCCTTACCAATTGTTATCGGTCGCTCACAGTCACTGGATTTTTCTAAAAAACAAGAAAAGGACTTCTACCTTTCCCTATAATCTACTTCTTATTTTATTGCTCTATGCGTTTCTTTATTAAAATAAAAGGAGAAGTGCAGGGGAGATACAATTTATTGCTCATATATTTATATTTTTCTCAAGTCGAAATGTATACTTCTTTACACATCTACCCCTCTTGCATCTTAAATGTTTCCTTCAGCCACAATGGTTGTCTGGAAGGGATCGCTATCTAAATGATAAGACCGCTTTTTGTACCTAACAAGCATAATTTGTTAATCATCTTTTGTTTTTGATAGATATATATTGGTGTACAATAAAGAAATTTAGTATTTTATTGTATTATTTTAAATAATATAGAAAAGTAAAGGAGCAGCCACTTCATAGTCAGTGGTCACTGCCGCTCATGGGAAATTAAGATCCTTGTTGAAGCTAATATGTGTTTTGCTACATCACGCTACATGCTACATCATTTCATTTCATCATGCATCATCATTTGCTACATCATTATAATAACTATAAAGATTTATATAGTTTCATTAATAAAATGCTCATTTTAAATTTAAATCCATTATGTATATTTTTTTATTCCATGAGTAACATAGTAAAAAACACTAGTGTTTTGCAATAATGAATTTGGCAAAGCATTTCCATGATTTTAGATTGTGATTCAAATCTATATAATACATATTTATTTTATTACTATGTAAAAAAATCATGCACATAACTTAAAAAATTAAACATTGTTTATATGTGTTTGTTTTTCTTTTTTGTTTATACGTAAATAGATATTTTATTTTTATATTTTGTTATATTAAATAATCAGTATTTAAATTTATATGTAATAGTGTAGTAGTAGTAATGTAGTGTATTAAATTATGATCCTAACCACAAATAAAAAAAAAACATTGAATTGAATTGAATTGAACATTAATAATTGAATGTAATTTTTAATTTACAGTTTACATTTGGCAACTGGGCCGAGCGCCTGTGTTTGCGACTGAGCTGATGCAGACTCTTATGAATCAAACTCTTCATAATCTTCTGGGTATCACCATAAGTGATTTGGATACAATAGAACACTCGGACAAGGCTTGCTACGTGCTGCCCGATATTCCTCCAGGCCAGCCCGTCATCCTGCCTGGGCAATGCGACCCTAATATTACTATTGTACAGAATTTTGATGTGCCTAGAGTAAGTATTATTTAATATTAAAGTACCATTTGCTTGCATTTATGTATCACTAGCTCTTACCCGCGGCTTCGCTCGCACGGTCTAAGGGAATTAACATTAGCATTTGATATCGTGATTCAGAACTTGCATATGAATTTTACTAGCGCCATCTATTAACAACGTCAGAAACTATTTAATATGTATCAACTAACAAAACATAGATATTCTCATGGGAATATGAGAGCACGGTAAAAAGTAGCCTACGTCACTCTCCGCCCTCCTATCTCCCAGCATATAAACCATATCATATAATAACTATGTTGCCACGTGAAAGAGGAACAAACAAACACACTTTCACATTTATAATATTAGTATGGGAGTATGGATAGTATGGATATTTTACCCGACTGCGGTTTTTCGAGCGAGTATATTTGTATGTATGTGTCTATTTTTTTGGCGTACAATGAAGCCCAAACGGCTTAACGAATTCACATGACATTCCGTTATAATCACCTCAATTTGCAAAAAGACATAGAGAGAGTATATAGTTTTAAAAAAGGCTTCTTTAAATAGGAAAAAAATGGACGAATTTAATTTAATACCCTGACATGAATTCATGTCAAATTAAAACTAGGTAATAGACTATTTCAAAAATATATCTTAAAATACTTTTATATTGTATTTTTACGAAAACTCTCAAAAACACACTCAAATAAATAATTACAAAAATAAAAACCCAACTGTTTTTTTTTACTTAATAATTTCTTGTTATTATTCATAATCTAACATCAATGTTATAATATTTGTTTTTAACCTTAAGTCGAAATATTGAAATCGAAAAGAGCGAAAACGAGGAAACATTGATAACAATTATGTTAAACAGTTCACAGGTGTCTGGCACAGCATCGCAAGCTACTACTCAGTCAACGAGGGTGGTTCGTGTGGTAGAGCACAGTACACGTTAGACGGGAATGTGGTCAATGTGGTGAACAGTGAGGTGGTCGGACAAGCACTCAGGACGATAAGCGGAACGGCGGTGGTCTCCAGCGAAGACGGCAGCGCGCTACTGACCGTCAATCTGGAAGTCACGCCTAACAGTAAGTAACGGAAAACTACAATGTATAGGTGGTAGAACCAGTGTAGTTCGACCGGGGCAGTACCATCGCCACGCCTATTTCTAGCGTGAAGCAGTTCTTGCATTTGATCGAAGGGTGTGGTTGCCGGCACACTATTATAGCAACGTCTGTGATTGACTTCAGATAGCAACAGGGCTCTTTTTTACCTAACTGTAAGGCAAGATACTGGAGCTAACTTTCATTACCATGTAAAAAAAACATGATTGTAATAATATAAAAAAAATGGATAAAAATAAGAAAAAAAGACAAACCCGCTGAGTTTCTTGCCGGATCTTCTCAGTTGAGGTCATGTTCCGATCCGGTGGTACCTAGTGTAAGAAAAATAATGTAACTGACAATTTGTAAGCCCTCGCAGGCCTATACAAAATAAAGACATTTCATTTCATTTCATTTCACTTATGGTCTATTTGAAGTTGCTTACAGATGTCCATGGGCGGCAGGACCACTTACCATCAGGTGGACTGCATGCTCGTTTGCTACTTCAATCAGATAAAAAACTGCCTTAAAGTTATACAATTCGAAACTACTGGTTCTACCAGATAGCAAAACGTAAAAAGCTTAAAATAATAATATTATCTTTCTTTTTGACACGAGAGTTCAGACTTCAGACTTCAGACAGACTAGACAGATAAATTATTTTAGGTGTAGTTATATAGATTTCAATTTTTCAGATATGTTTATCTGAATTTGGAATTCGCTTCGTTACTGATTAGATCCTAACTGACATCTACATTGATATCAAGTAAGCCATTGTTAGGTATATTTTTTATCTCTATAGTAACACTAAAGATTGATCAAACTTCGATCGTTTCCATTTATCTTAATATTAACCTACTAAATGAATATAAATTAACTTAATGGTTTTTTTATTATTTTAAATGTCCTTTCACGATGATAGATATTCGTTTGAGCGTTAACAACAAAACATACAAACAAATTGTTATACAAAAATAATTACAAAGGTTTGATTGCATTTTACATACTACACGATTAATTTAGAAACATAAAAATTATGTTATGGCACTAAATCATCAATTTTTAATTCGCTATACGATAGACCACCTTTTTTTATTCTCGAGAGGGAAACCTTCAAAAGATACCAGACGCCGTGGGAGCGACCCAGTTTTATGTTGGATTTTTACCGCATTAAAACCCCCTCGGTGTCCGTCCTCGGCGCTATAAAGAGGACTCCGGGATTTTCAAAGGAACGCTACCGGAATCCTCTGAGCGCCTTGCCCCATCGGGCTCCTCTCAGATGGGCGGCTGGGCCCACCACTCAGTCTAGTCTTTACGACGGTATGCGACCACACATACCGCCGTCCTTCCCGGGATCGCCTGGCTGGACGGTTCGAGCTCCCACTCTAACGGCCCGCAACACCAAAAGCCCCTTTTAGTCGCCTCTTACGACAGGTAGGGGATACCGTAGCCCTATTCTGATCTCTTAACTACAGCCGCGTTATCAAAGGATCACCATATCGATTAAGAATATACAATACAGTATAATTCCTCTCGACAAGTCAGCTGAAAAAGTTTGTAAGAGTATGTGGCCGGGCTGATCGTAATACTTTAAATATCATTGTATATTTCTTTCTAAATAGAACGTTCAATCAACCCAGACATCCTAGTCGCTTGTAGATTTATTTAATTACACTTTATAAACCCGTCCATCCATCCACCAGCTTTTTGAAGATCACTGCTGGACAGGCCTCCTAAATGGCGTAACTGTAGCCGATGCTGTGCCCTCTGAATCCAGCGGTTTCCCGCTGTCTTCTTTATTCATCGGACCACCTGGTCCAGAAGCAATCTGTTCTCCTTTTGCCTAAACATAGTTGCCACTCGAGGGCCTATGTTCTCAATCGATCACCGATCCTTCGAGCGATGTGGCCAACCCATTGCCACTTCAGCCAGCAAATTTTTACTACTATGTCGCCAAGCTTAGTTCGCCTACGGATTTCATCCTTGTTAAACATGTCTTGTAACAAAATAACATAGCCCTCTCCATAGCAACCTATAATATTTATCTCTTGATACATAAGTAGGTATATAAAAAATTATAGTGCGAATAATTTTTACTCTTTGTTACAGATTTTTCATCAGCACGACTATGGGTTATTGGAACAGATTACGACAACTATGCAGTTTCATATGCGTGTACAAATCTAGCTAATAACCAGAAAAGAGGTAAATCAAATGTAATTATAATATATATTCATGTATATACCTACTAAAAGTAACGCAATAATTTCGAGTTTTGCACTGCAAACTCATTTAGACCTACAAAGCTTAATGCTTGATCCCGTACAGCGCTGTTTTTAGCCACATCATAGCTTATATATATATATATATATATATTAATAAATAGGTTACTCATTTCGTTGGTAAAAATAATCGGAGTGGGTGAAGCTGCGGTAACAAACTTGTCGTTTATATATCCTGTTATCCTCTTTCAGTAAACAGTTGGATCCTGAGCAGAACACGCAGGATATCACCAGCAGCTCAGTTAGCAGTGAACCAGATCATTGACTCACAGCTGGATCTGAACGAACGATTCTTTAACGCTTCGGACCAAAGTGACGATGGATGCTTCTACTTCCCAGAACCGCAACCGGACCGCCCAGTGGTCTTTAGAGGCCAGTGTGCATCGAACATCCAGGCTATGCCCAATTTTAATGCTGAAAGAGTAAGTATTGCTTAGTCCTGTACCCTTAGTAAGAGTTTATTGTTTCTTCAAAACGATTATTGCTAACGTTATCTTCCATATTGCAATATTAACTTATATTAACGGACACCCCTTACCAGCAATAATAGCATTCAAGGCAGGTGTTTATAGGATCGAATACACTTATAGGTATATACGCAACAGTCCAAATCATACGCCAGCAGTCAGCAATAGGTTAACCGCGGTTCGTATATGGACCAATGAAGGCAGTTCTGATATACACATAAGTAATATAAATAATAATATTTTTATAAACCCAGCCTATAATCATACGTTTGAAAGCGACTTAGATTTTTTTCAACATTTCTAAAATTACAAGAATAGTACCAAAATTAATGAAATGTACTTGTTAACTTGCAGACCCCTGGTTACAAAAACAATTGAGCTAATCAGCACTTATATAAACTTTATTTTCCAGTACTTAGGACGTTGGCATAACATCGAGTCGTACCCCTCTAAGTTCCAACAAGGCACTTGCAACAACGCGTACTATTCCCTAGGCGATGGAGTGGTCAACGTAAGGAACACTCAGGTGGTCGACCAGTCGCTTGACGTTATGGAAGGCTTTGCCAGACTTGCTTCAACAGATGGCACCGGAAAACTAGACGTTACTTTCCCTGTTGTTGGAACCAATCGTTAGTAAAATTTATATTATGTTCCAAATTGGGCACGGGTCTTCTCTCAGAATGAGAGTTTTAGGCCATAGTCCGCCGCGCTGGCCAAGTGCGAATTGGTGGACTAAATTATGAACATACAAGTTTCATACCTCATTGACGATCACGATCCCTTGAAGAAGAATTGTCTTTGCTTGAAGAGTGGTTTAAACTCGGTCTTTTAATCAAGGGTCCGAGATCCAAATCCCAAGCCACCACTGACATGTCTCAAATAAAATGCGCATTAGAAATTAATTATCTTTGCTTTACGGTAAAGGAAAACGGCATTAAAAACCATACACATGTCCAAAATCTCTATAAAAAGTTCCTAAAGGATGTTAAAGTCTCCCAATTTGCATTTGGCTAGTGCGGTATACTAAGGCCTATAACTTTCACAACTGAGGAGAAGAAGAGACCCAGCAGTGGGTCAATGCTGGGGATGACCATCTTCATCAATACTTATAACAACGTATGTCTACCGTTGTATAAGTTGTGTTCCGCAGCAGAAAAATAACTTAGCGAATTTCTGTAGAAGCCTTATACTGCTGTTGAAAAAATTTAGAAGAATACAAGTGAAATACAAAGTAGATAAGGTGGTACATATTATGTGGAAGAACCAGTGTAGTTGGCCCGAGAAGTACCACCGCCACACCTATTTCTAGCGTGAAGCAGTTCTTGCGTTTCGATGGAAGGGTGTGGTTGCCGACACTGTTTTATATAAGGCGACCATCTTAGTCCTCGGGAGTAGCAACGCATCTGTAAATGAAATTAGATAGAACTACATGTTCCATATAAAGTTCCTTATAGGAGTCCACGGACAGCAGTGACCCTTTTACCATCAGGTGAACTGCATGCTCGTTGGTTACTTCAATCTTATAAAAAAAAATCATTGTGACACAACTCTTTTTTTTTCGTTACGGAATTTCTGGATTCGGTACCCGCGCTCAAGGCCCTCGATAGAAGCTATGCAATAGCTTAAAAGATAACAGTCAGTTATTTTTTCTGGTCTTAATACAATTATTTAACTACCGTCAACTTATTATTGAACCATTTTTTTTTCAGTAACCGTTACGATCAGCTATTGGGTTCTCGACACTGATTATGATACGTACTCTCTGGTATATACTTGTGAAAATGCAAACGAAGATGATATGCAAGGTAAGATTTAAGTCAAGCTAAAATCTTCATAGAGGTGATATAAATACACACACTTTCTACACACACGCTTTTGAACACTCATAGCCCCACACTAGGATTTTCTCCTGCGTCGTGGGTACCATGGATACACACAAGACGAACACACAAACATTCAGACCCAGAACATGAATCTAAACTCATCATTCAGATACCTGATGGTCTGGGACCCATCGCGCGTCAGACCGGTATGGTAACCGCTGCGCCACACGGGTCGTCATCCAATCCGGGTCAAATGCATCCTTTTCGTCCAAATTAAAGTAGGGTTAAGCGCTACTGTGTTCTGGTCTAAAAGTGGACATAGGTACTTATCCGAGGCGTTCTAACTTAGTATTTAAGGGTAGCAACGCAAGTTCAGTCAAAACTGATTTCATCTGGAGTTGCTTACAAGTGTCCATGAGCGCTGTGTAGCCACCTACAGAAATTGAATATAAGTGACCACACAAAATAAGTTCGACTGCGTTTAATTCTACTTTAGCTGAGATTTTTTTAATGCTCATGCTCTTAATTGTTCCCAGTTTGGAGCTGGAAGCTAAGCAGGACAAAACAACTGACCCCTGGCGCTAATACAGCAATAAACAGGATTATCGATAACATAAGAGTTCTGGACCAAAGGTATTACGTAAACAACGATCAGACCGTAGACGGTTGTTTCTACTTCCCTGATCCAGAACCTGGAGTGCCCGTAAAGTTCCCTGGACGATGTGATGCAACCATACCGGTTGTCTCGAACTTCAACATGCAGTCTGTGAGTACTTTCAATTATTGACTCTATAATCTTGTACGTACTACTCGACCAAAACAATTAGGCGCATGACAGTTGAAACGTCATTAGAGCTAGAGATTTCCCATCCCGATACGAAGTATATTCTATTACCAAATACCAAGAGTAGGTATACCATTATTAAAACATACGCTATAGTGATGTATGTTCAATAGTTGTGTATTATATTATTATTAAAGCACTTTCATGTGTTTAATATATTCGCAGACATGGAATATTTTCTTTCTTTTTTTTATTTTTGTAAAGACTAATGCCTGTTGGAGCATACACTCGATTTTCGACTTGGGATAAAGGAATACTGAGCCCATGCATCTTCTCTTGTTAAAAAAATGCATATTTTGAATGTAAGAATCCTTTCTCCTCCACGAACAGTCTTTTCCTACCCATTTTGAGGTTTATTGACGAATAATCAACAAATTTTAATATTACCTTTAAAAATTCAACAATCCCTCATTAAACTAACATTATAACGAAACAACATTAAACACTTGTTGGCTAACGCGGGGTTAGAAGCAAGATGCGGGGTACGGAACCGCTTTTGTGTCATGCGCCTAATTGTTGTGGTCAGGTCAGGAAAATATTTATCTTTCAAATCTATTTTGGATTTGGTTGGACATTAGTTCCATTTTATTGCTCCTCTCATAACGCGGAGCATTTGGAATAGTAATCTTATCTAAGCGAGTCAAGCAATTTTCTTGACTTAAATAGCTTTTATTACTTTGTATTACATTTTCAAGGTAATTTCATGTTCGTGATTTTTATTGATATATCAATTGGAATACTTTTTTATAACATTAAACTCTCTCAAAAGTACTTTCGATATAATTTTCGTATCAAAATTTAAGTAATTTAAGTTTACCATTAAGGATATACTTTTTCAAATTAAGTTAAATCTTTAAACTTCGCAACGCATAGCGTACTTTTGTACGTAAGGTATATTTACGTACAAAAATACGCTATACGTTAAAATATCTTTACTATTTAGTTTTTAAATTGGTAACATAAGTGCACGGATTACATCCTTTTTAAATGTTTTCTTGAAATTACCTTTGAATTAATTAAAGGCACATTGAGAAAATTGAGCAATGTGGTGTTAACTGCGATTGTAGTTACCGAAAAAAAACTTAAAAATGAATTATAAGCATCAAATCATTATTTTCATTCCAGTTCCAAGGAACTTGGTATGAATACCAATCCTATCCCAAAGAGCAGCAGACGGGACAGTGCATCTCACATGAGTACTCCAGCGGAACTGGCACTACCCTGAATCTGGTGTCCTCCAGTGTAACTGACCAGTTCTTGGGACAGACAAACGGAGTACTGTCCTTCAGTTCAACTGACGGAAGTGGCAGATTGACAGCTACTATGAGAACAGCCGGAGGAGGTAACCTTTGAAATCAGGCAATATAAAATAATAACTTAGTGATAAACTCTTTTAATTTATCGTTCAGTTTATTCACATCGAAAATAACTATTCAGGTAACAGAGTTAATTTCTGAACTGGATTACAATTTAGACCAAAGAAATTCCAATTCACAAGAAACGACAAATCGTAGCTATGTTTTATTATGAATCATCGGCAAATGAATTTTGTCACTGATAATATGTATTCATACTTTTTTTCTTAACAACGATCATAAAATTGCCTAGAGTTTGTCGGGGGTACTAACTTTCCATAGAAGGATACTTTATTTAAAGACAATTCTTTGTTACAGATGTTACATTCCCATTCTGGATTTTGGCTGTCAATTATACTGACTATGTATACGCCTATAGCTGTGTTAATGAAGGAGATGATTTTCAAAATAGTAAGCACTTCTTTATTTCCATTCTTAAAACCAAAAAAGAACGAGAAAGAAGACAACCTTTCCATTCTCATGTACAAAGAAAGTACAAAGTCTTCAGAAATATCGACTTTTCATTCGTGGATACAAATCATACTTGGTTCTATTTACGTTACAATTATTTTTCAAGAGTAACTATGAACTTTTAGCTCCATAAATAAAGAGGCCAGATATTGATAGTACTTATTTATATATTGATACAAGTTTTTGTATACAGTAACATTACAGTAATCACGCATTTACAAAATACATAGTACTAAAGTCTACTTATTTCAAAACGAAATTTCTTCCAGATTGCTTATCATAGATATCGCTACAAATGCTTTTGTTTTTGCAGTATACAGCTGGAAACTCACCAGAACACCAGGAGAGTTATCAACAGTAGCTAACACCACTATAAACAACATCATGTCCAACCGTGTGGTACTCGACCAGAGGTACTACGAAGACATCGACCATTCGGACGATGCGTGTTTCTTCTTACCCGATTTAGCGCCAGGTGCACCAGTCATCCTGCCCGGCCAGTGTGACCCTAATATCAACGTTGTCCAGAACTTCAATGCTACTGGGGTACGTTTTTAAGGATATTCATGAGGGAGGATCTCATATGTGCCCGAAACTAAATCAGAATACTCCTAAAAATTAATTCAATTTCTCCTTGTATTGGAACTATTGGCTTTCATAAGCTTCATATTCTTTATCCGTTTACACAATCAGGTGTTAGACACACCCACAGTTAAACAATACTTTATTTTTCAACTGATATTTTTGACTATTGCTGTTTATACGTTAAAATACAGATTAAATATATATACAAATCTACATAATGTTCCAATTTTAGTACCAAGGCACCTGGCGTCTTATCGAGAGTTACCCTGCGGAATTCCAAAACGGAGATTGCAATGATGCGACATACACTTTGGATGGGTCCACCGTCATCGTTTACAACACCCAGGTTATCAATCAGACGCTAGACACCATTACTGGATCTGCGGTTCTCGCCAGCACCGATGGTAGTGCGAAGCTGCTAGTTACGTTTCCAGGCAGTGAGTACATTGACGCTACAAATATAAAAAAAAATACTTTTTGAAGTGAAACTTCTTTATCGGGGTTGGAAAAAAATTTAGTGTAACATTTTTTCGTTACGCGCCATCTTTTTCTTATCCCTACCACGCGTGATATTAGATAGATTATTATAGATTAGATTATTAGATAAAGTTTAATAAAAGCCTTTTATTAAACTTTATCTAATTTAACTTTATTTAACCAATTTCTGTAAAGTTGCATATAGTAAATTATTTTTTGAAAAATAACGTCATAAAGAAGTTTCACTTCTTACGAGTGTACGCTATTACACGCACACATTTTTTTATATCCATTTGAATTAGCAAACGAGATTTTTTTATCTGACTGAAGCAGCAAACGAGCATGTAGTCCATCTGATGGTAATTGATCACTGCCATGGACATCTGTAATCAACTTCATACAGAACATGGGTTTCATCTGAAGTCAAACACAGATACGTTGCTACTCCCGAGGACTATGATGGTCGCCTCATGTGAAAGTGTGCCGGCAACCACACCCTTGTATCGAAACGCAAGAACTGCTTCACGCTAGAAATAGTTGTGGCGGTGGTAGTTCCCCGATCGAACTACACTGGTTCTACCACCTCGATTGAGCTTGCATTTCACCAGATGATGTGGTCACTACCGTTATTAAATATTTGTTAGCAGCTTCATATAAAACAGGGGTCCTATCCGAAGTTGTCGTCAGCTCATAGACAAGTAAGCCTACCACCACACCCTTCCACCGAAACGTGAAAATAATTGATTTAAGCTAGAAATAGGTGTAGCGGTGGTACCGCCGAGTCGAACCATTGTACCTTGCGAAATACTTATATATGTTAGATAGGACGTCTCTTCTACCTATGTGTGTGTGTTTTATAATTTTATTAGAGCCTATTTTCAAATAAAAACCACTTGGTCTCGTAACACATGATACATTTTCCAAAATGAATTTCAGCTCCTGGTCAGTCCGAATACTGGGTTCTAGACACGGACTACGAGAACTACTCTTTAGTCTACAGCTGCGTAAACGTTGATCAAGAACGTCGAAGAGGTATACCGTTTATCAAATTACTCATACTAGTCACCCGTCGCACCGGTCGAAATTCGACCGTAATTTAAATTAAAAAACTAAACTTGATATTGTTAAAAAAAAAATCAAATTTAAATTTATTCATTTCCGGATAACAAGGATCCAATTGGTTAGTAACAAATTGACTTATAAACTAAGTTAGTATGTACTAACTTAGTTTATAAGTCAATGGTGTATGGTGTATGTACACCTGCCTGTACCTGCGGGGCACCCTGCGCAGACGACAGCACCGAGCCACTGGCAGCTCCGTCTCAGTCTCAGCCATTGTCCGTGCAAAATGCCTCCAAACAGGTGCATGCACATCCTCACGGACTTCTTTTAGGATGATGTTGTTACTTCCCCTTATTCTACTCGCCAGGGATGCCACTTTTTCCTGATAACGGCATGAAAGCTATGCCTTTGAGTCCGAGCAAACATTTCGGATGCACTGCAGAAGTTAAAGTAATACGAATACTTCTCTACTTCTAATAAAATGTAATCATTTTCAAGTGATTCTGAGCGCACCCGTTAAATATAAAAAGAGGATTATTAAGCTAAACCGCATTTAAAAGTAATAGCGGAAATAGTATTTCGACAAAGACACTGACATTTATGACGTTATGTGTTTTCATAGTAAGACATTGAATGTTCTACCTCGTTTATTATTTATGTGTTTGTGACAAATGCACGTTAGTATGTGTAATGTGTTTTTAGTTGATTTTATGTATGATATATGTCTACATTCCTTCTCTACGTCCACTATAACCGTGCAAAGTTTCATACTAATCCGTCCGCGGCATATTACTAAAATGCTTCACAAGTTTTTGCTACACGTATTAATTTAAAGATTATTCATATACTAAGTACTCTTACACATACAGTAAGTGATAATTATCACTGTATGGCCAATAAGTGGCCATGTAATGTATGTGTGTGATAGTATTTATTCATATATTATAGAAAGTGATATTTATCATTGAATTACCGAATTTATGTTCCACCTCACAAAACATTTTTTCGTTTCTATAAAATATACAGTACAATAATTGAAATTACTTTAAAAATGAAATGGCTGATTACATTTTTTTGCACAATCCTCCCAATATAGGTATAAAATAAAAGAGGATTATTTCCCAGGGAAAGCTTAAAATAAGATTAACAACAAAAAAATTGATTAATGTTTTTATGATAGAATTATAAGCTGCCATGTTAAACTTTATGTAACGTCGCTGTTATTATAAGTCAAATTAATGCTTGTTTTATACTTTCTTTAATATTAAACTATATTCTATTAATTCGTATCTCCAAGAAATTCAATTACACCTACTTTATTTTATTTTCCAGTTTGGAGTTGGAAGCTAAGTCGGACGAACGAGTTGTCACCAGCTTCACAGGCTAATATCAACCGAGTCGTAAACAGCGTTCAAGTCCTAAATAACCGTTTCTTTGAAAAAATCAATCGGACTGATGACGATTGCTTCTATTTCCCTGAACCTAATCCAGGGACGCCAGTTGTCTTCAGAGGTCAATGTGATGAAACCATCCCTGTGGTTACCTTCTTCAATGCCGCTTATGTAAGCATCTACACTTGATCTAAATTTGCTAGCATGTTTGTTCATTCGCTATGGCCGTATAAAAATAGGCGTTAACGCCGGCGAGCGCTGCAAGGCGATAAAGCATACTTGTTTGTATGTATGTCTGACGACCCGCGTGGCGGAGCGGTTACTATACCGGTTTGATGCGCAATGGGTCCCGGGTTCGATTCCCAGCCAGACAGGTATCTGAATGACGGATTTGGATTCGTGTTCTGGGTCTGGATGTTTGTGTCGTCTTGTGTGTGTCCCTGGTACCCACGACAGACGAAAATCCTACTGTGGGGCTGTGAGTGTAGAAAAAAGAAGCGTGCATTTATGACCATTACTTGGCACGAGCTGCAGCTAAAATGACTTGATGGGTTGTAACATACCTACGATATATCATTGGAATCAACTCAGCTTGCAGTGACATAGGCTATATAATTTTTCATATGGCGACAATATAACAAAAAACCCGACTACATTTTTTTAAATATTAATTTCTTGTTTTAGTACATGAGCTTGTGGCATGACATCCAGTCGTATCCCACCGGCTTTCAAGAGGGTACTTGCAACAATGCGAACTATAAGCTGGTTGACGGCGAAGTCGATATCCTCAACACCCAGGTTATCAACCAGACATTGGACACCATCAACGGTGTTGCCAGATTGGTACCAACAACCTTTAATGAGGCTAAGCTCACCGTCTCCTTCCCTATCGCTGGCACTAACTGTAAGTTCAATTTCAAAGCTTTTAAAGTTTTTAAGTTAACTTCAGTGTGCGTTTTCAGTTTTTGTTTTTCTAAAGATTCAAATTCTACTCTTTCTTTACTACTTTCTTTAACTGAAATAGGTACCTACTAATCTAATAATGTGTATTTTAATCCTTAATAACATACTAGATTAAATTAAGGTAGATTTCTATTATAATCATTACACTTATTATCGTCTCATTACTATTATTGATTTAGTACATACCCATTACATTTTTTTGTCTACAATTTGTGTCGCACATACGTATGACTTCTTCAATACTGGAGCTAACTTTCATTACAATGTAAAAAAAAAACATGATTGAAAAAATATACAACACAACAAAAAAGACAAACCCGCTTAGTTTCTTGCCGGATCTTCTCAGTTGAGGTCATGTTCCGATCCGGTGGTAGTGTAAAAAAATGTGTAACTGACAATTTGTAAGTGCCCCCGTAGGCCTGTACAAAATAAAGACATTTCAATAGTATAATAATTTTGTATTTTCTTGCAGTGACAACTAGCACACCTTATTGGGTATTGGCTACTGACTATATGAGCTTCGCGCTCGTTTATACTTGCGTTAATCTACCAGACAACCAGCGACGAGGTAAGCCTAAATTTGACATCAAATTTAAATAGTACGTCTTCTTTTAATGCTTAATGTTTTCAACCCCACTGCGTCAGAGAAAGGATAATGTATTTTAAGCGTATGTATGTCCATTTTTTTGGCACGCTCTACAGCCCAAATGGCTTGACCGAATTCTCATCAAACAATGACATCTAAGAATCATCTCAATTTGCAGAACGAAATATATTATTAAATTTTCAAAAGTTTTAGAACAGGGGAAAAAGTAGAAGAGAAGATTTTTTTTATTATCATATCATTAGGCCATTCCAAAAATAATTTTACTATAATGCTTTTTGTTACTATATAGAAGAAAACCCAGTACATAAAAATTCTCGAGTGCCAATTTCAGTTTCAGCAGTAGGTTTTTTGATTTCATAATAATTATCGCTAAATTCGTCACTTTGTTTTGGGAAATTGTCAAAATCTTCAAAATCTAATGAATACTCGCGATCTGAATTTGAATATTAACTTGATAGTAACGATAAATAAAACGAAAACAACTTTACTTCCAGTATACAGCTGGAAATTGAGCAGGACGAAGGAGTTGTCGGTGAACGCCAACAATGCCATCAACAGCATTATATCGACTATACCAGTACTTGCACCGCAGTACTACATCCAAAGAGACCAAACTCCTGCTGGCTGCTTCTACTTCCCTGAGCCCCAACCGGGCGTGCCAGTGACGTTCCCGGGACAATGTGATATGAATATCCGAGGAGTGTCCAACTTCAATTTGACTGCGGTAAGTTTCTCAGACTCAAATCAAAAGAATCAAAGAAGAAGACTCAAATCAAAAGATCCTTTATTAAACAAATCGGGGTAATTTTACACGGATGCCTTTGCAATACCGAACAGCGGATATACAATTTTTAGCATGCTCTGAAGCTATGATCTGAGAAGACACAGTTCTAAGAGTGTTAGACTCTGCCGTAATTCATGTGGTTCTAATTAGGGTTAATAAAATATTATAATTATCTTCAAAACTCTGGAATTCACAAAAATTTGGGTATTTCATTCTACACTCTACAGCTTTCTAGGTGTATTTCGTTTTTTCTATTTATAAAGAATATACCTGTCGGCGCGACACTGCGTATTTATGAAAAACACGTCGCCGATAATAATTATTTTAGTTAGTTTAAAGATCGAAAATTGTTTGTTTATTGAATTAGCAACATTTAGTGATTTTTAGAATTGTAATTTAGTTTACCCTCCATAAATTTGTCATTGTCACACCACCAAACATTGTTATAAAAATGCGAGCGAACGCCGGTAGAAAAAGATTCTTGTTTAACCGTCGAAGCGATCACACCTCCTCAATTGTGAATAAATCGAAGAAGTTTACTCCTGTGTTTTACTTGAAATCTTCAAGAAAGGACAGTAATCAAGATCCTCGACCATCCTGTCGTCACTCATCACTCAATCCTCTTCGTTATACCTTTTAAATTAGTTCGATTATAAATCATTTTCTGTAAAGAACCACCGTAATGGAACATTCACCCTGATTATTTGACTCGCAGTGGGTTCGGGGTCCGATTCCCAGCGAGACAGATTTTTGTAGAATGAGTTTAGATTTCTGTTCTGGGTCTCGGAGTTTTTATCATATAGGTATGTGTCCATGACACCCATGACAACAAATTATTAGTGCGTGGATATGAGGGTACAAAGCAATAATAATAATAATAATTCTTTATTTCAGACAATTAAAATCCATAGGTATATGTTAGTTACATTTGCTTACAATCTATGTTAGTATAGGGATTAATAATTATAATATACATTCCATCCGGGTAACTATGAAATATGCATACAAGCGCTATTTCACCATTACCCGAACGAAGCGTTTAAACAGCGGGCTATCCCACCTATTACCTATAGTTTTCAAGATGATGTTGGTGCTCGCCCGCGTCCTGGCTACAAGTGAAGCCACTTTCTTACGCATGCACGCAAAGAAATCGTCCACGCGCGCCTCCACGAACATGCCAGACGCACTACAGTGCCGCGGGAGACCCAACAACATCCTGAATGCATTGTTATATTGGACACGAAGGGCGTTAACAGTCCTCTGAGTGTATGTGAACCATAGGCTGCCGGTATAGAAGGTCTGGCAGAAAGATTGAAATAATGTTATTTTAACCTGTTTTGAGCTGATAACTGATTAGATTTGTTTATATAGGTCACGTATCTAATTTTGACTTACAGTTTGAAGGAATCTGGCACGAGATCGAAGCGTACCCCAAGGACGAACAAACAGGACAGTGCATAAACCACCAATACACTCTGACCACTGCGAACAGCTTCAACCTAGAATCCTCTAGTGTGGATGGCTTGAATCTCACCATCACCACCGGGACTGCTACCGTATCTTCCATTGATGGCACTGGCCAGATCACCATTTCTATACCTTCTGGAAACACTGGTAAGATGGTCTAAATTTGTGTTGACTGCTGAATCGTTTTTGTACTGAAGATATTTTAAAGATAAAACCCAGTGTGACTTCGGAAGCACAATCACACCTATTTCCAACTTATAAGAGCGGTATTGCCCTCTCAATCGGGAGGTCCGAGGTTCAAACCCAGGCACGCACCACTGATTTATGTGCGTATTATACATTAATTATCACTGCTTTTCGGTGAAGGAAAACATCGTGAGGAAACCTACACACCCGAGAGTTCTTAAAAAAAAGTTCTCGGAAGTGTGTGAAGCCCACCAATTCGCACTTGGCCAACGCGGTGGACTATGGCCTAAACTCTCTCATTCTGAGAGAAGACCCGTGCTCAACAGTGGGACAATAACGGGTTGATGAGTGTGTCCATGGTACCCACGACACAGGAGAAAATCCTAGTGTGGAGGCTATGAGTGCACATAGCGTGTGTTTGTATATGCTATCAAGATATTAGGTATATACGATAATATCTATATCTCTTCGATATTTAACGATAATATCTATGTATATCTTAACTATTAAAAACCAATACCAGACAACAGGCATTAAATTATATTACCTCCTATTGTTTACTATGGGTATAATTTAAATTTTACAATTTCTTTTCAGTGAACGTAATTGTACTATGGATATTGGCTACGGATTACACTAACTACGCTCTAGCTTATAGCTGTAACAACGACGGTTCAGATTTCCGAAAAGGTGAGCTTAATTATTTATTACATATAATTATTTATATTTTGCACAATTTATAACACATACAGTAATATCTCTACTTACGCGACTCTGACTTACGCGAACCCAGACTTACATAATTTGTAACTTACAAATTTTTGAAAATTTTAACTCCAACGAAAACGCATTTCCTGTATTAAACACTAGCTGACCCGGCGAACTACGTTCCGCCTAAAAGTCAACAATTATCAGTGTTCCTCCACTATATTATGCATGTATGATACATACAAACCGTCCTTATTAATCACTCTATTTGAAAAAACTGCATTAAAATCCGTAGCGTAGTTTTAAAGATTCAAGTATACATAGGGACAGCAACATTGTTTTATACTATGTAGTGAAACCACCCACCCCACGTGGGAGAGCGGTCGCCATGTCGACCTGACACACCCATCGCGTGTTCCTTGTGACCTTCTGCCAGACAAAAATCTGAATGATGAATTGAATGTAGGTCTAAGTGTTTATTTATTTTTCTTTATGTGTTTCCATCGCACCCTCTACACGGAAACATTAATGTGAAGCTATGAGTGTACAAAGCGTTATTCTTTAATTAAAATAATAGTAGGGTAGGTCGGGGCTAAAAGGTCCGCGGTCAAAAAGGTCCAACAGCGTTATTCCCGAAAATAACGCTTCGCCAGAAAATTTCGATTACCGATGTAAGAAGGGATAAGTGGAAGGGAAGTACTGCACGGTGCTTAGTGACTTCTGAAATGCCATTAAGAGTGCACACGTTCTTTAAGCCATTGTGGCTTAAAAACTTACATAAGTAAAATAATTTTAATGCTGAATTTTTAGACTGCTATACTTATTGGTATTTAGTCTTTTTACGAAAACTTATATTTAAACAGTTGCGAATCAATATTGTAAAATTGGACCTTTTAGCCCCATCCTACTCTACATCTGGGAAATTGTAACCTGTCAAAATATTGTTAAGTTATTATTAAAGTCTTACATCATTACAGTGTACAGTTGGAAACTCAGCAGAACCAAGCAATTGACGCCGCAAGCCGTAGCGGCCATCGACAATGCCATGCAAAACAACGTCGTTCTCGACAACCAGTATTTTGAAAAGGTCGATCAGTCTGATCGAGCTTGCTTCTACTTGCCTGAGCCAGTTCCTGGGAAACCAGTGGTGTTTAGAGGCCAGTGTGACATGGACATTCCGGTTGTAACCAATTTCCAGCCTGCTAGGGTAAGATATGACCTTTACTGGTATTAAATATCGCTATGCGAGCATGAGCGGAGATAGCCTAATGGTTTAATCTTGCCCTCTCAATCGAGAGGTCCGAGGTTCAAACCCAGGCACACATCACTGAATTATGTGCGTATTAGAAATTAATTATCACTGCTTTTCGGTAAAGGAAAACATCGTGAGGAAACCAATACACCCGAGAGTTCTTAAAATAAAAAGGTCTTGGAGGTGTGCGAAGTCCAGCCAGCGCGGTGGACTATGGCCTAAACTCTCTCATGCTGAGAGAAGACCCGTGCCCAGCACTGGGACAATAATGGGTTGTACGCCATACGAGCATAAAGACGTTTGTGTGACCAAATGCAATATGAACGTCATACTTATATTTTAAAGCGAATTTTTTTAAAAGTTGAAACCAAGGGATACAGCCAGTATGATATATTTTAATTAATTAAACGCTTAAACATTCATTTATAAAATAAGACGTTAGCAGATGTTAGGATTACTGAAAGGTCCCTAAGATTTTTAACTGACTTCCAAAAAGGAAGAGGTTGTCAATTCGTCTGTATTTTGTTTTATTTTGTTGAACTAAGAGTAGTTAATGTTTCTTTAAATAAATGACAGTAGTGTAATAATTTCCACTTTTTCTTAACGTCATTGAAACGATCATAATACTACAACATCCAAATACAGACAACTAGCATATTTCCGCGGCTATGCCCGCTTTGATTAGGGTTGCCACCTTTTTTTTCAGCGATTAAAGTACATTGGCTAAAAAAGGTATAAATAAAAAAGTACGTAGCTTCAAAATAAAGTACAATTTATTTTATTCCTTATATTTTGGTCGGTGAAAAGTGTGAAATCTAGATAATATTACACTCCTGTATTTATTCGATTTGACGAGCAAAAAAAAACAAAGGTCACCAAATATGCATATTCTACTTTCTAAATAAGGTAGCTATGGAATCCTTAAAATGATAGGATTTTTGTTTCACATAAACTGCTTATAAACAAACTTTTTTAAATCCCAGATCATGCAAAATAAAGTATTTTTGCATACTTTATTTTTCTCATAAAGTATAAAGTACAATTGCCCCAAATAAAGTACAATACTTTATAATAAAGTACAGGTGGAAACCCTAGCTTTGATCCCATGGTAATGACCATCCCAGCTGTTAATCCAGATCACAAACTGTCTGGCAAATTTCACCTGTACTTTTTGCGTGAAAACGTAAAAAACCCACATACATCCTCACAATCCTTCTTTATTCATAAATATAATCTTTTATTATTCATAAAAAAACTAAATCAATTCCTAATTGACAAATGTTATTATCATTTATATGAATATTTAATGGATAAATTTGACTGAACAAATAATGTACAGAAATATAATTCAATTTGTTATTAATATTAATTATAAATTTATTTTAATTTTGACATCACATTAATTATTATTTTCGTATTATTGTTATTATTAAATGATTGTAATTGTGTGCCCATTTGCGGCGGGAATATGGAAAACCTGTATAAATTTTAGATAAGAACTTAATATAGGTACCTGTATTCCATAATAAATAATGTTTGATTTGATAATATTAACAAGATTAATAATAATACCTTTAGTACGAAGGCCGGTGGCGTCTCATTGAAAGCTACCCAACTCCATTCCAATTTGGATCCTGTCAAGATGCTACGTACACTCTCAATGGCACAGAGGTCATCGTGTTCAACACACAAGTGATCAACCAGACGTTGGACACTATAACTGGGTCCGCTGTACTGGGCTCAACTGATGGAAGTGCTAAGCTCCTAGTGACATTCCCAAGCTGTAAGTTTGGAGTTTTTATTATGACAGCATAACGACGTAGTGGAGCGGTTACCATGCCGGTCTGACGCACGATGGGTCCCGAGTTCGATTCCCGGCCATACAAATATCTGAATGATGAGTTTAGATTCATGTTCTGGGTCTGGGTATTTGTGTATTCATCTTGTGTGTGTCCATGGTACCCACGACACAGAAAAATCCCACTGTAGGGCTATGAGTTTTGAAAGCGTGCTATAATTAATTAAGTATATGTAGTTGAAAATCTGCCTCTCACCCAAGGTTTCCTACGAAACACTGATCTTTCTAAAATTATGTGCGTATTAGAAACTGTTTTCACTGTGATTCGTTGAAGTGAGGAAAAGTACAACAGAGAAATTCTTTACTTTTTTAAAGACTTCAAAGGTTTCAATGCTTTAAGCTTGCAACAAAATTATTTTTTTACGATACACTACTAACCAACCAACTAGACCCAAGCACGAGACTAACTAATACATTGATTTTCTAGCTACCGAACAAGCCAAATACTGGGTTTTGGATACCGATTACACTTCGTACGCGCTGGTCTACAGTTGCAGAAACTTAAACGATGAACAACGACTAGGTAAGCAACTGACACTTTTTTCCTAGATAATTTAGATTTCAAGATTTACCCGATTGCATCAGAAGGAGGGTCATGTTTTTCGAGCGTTTGCACCCTAACATTCATTAATTGTTTGTGACACACAAACACAACTACCAGTACAGGTTTGCCTAATGCGGCATTGTGGTCACAAACATAAAAATATATGTATGTAATTTCATACTAAATGATGACTAAACGTATTTTACTTGAAGACTAGCGGGTACCTTGATCAAAAATTAGTTTGGCCACAATAAAATACCGTTAGTAGTTGTTCCCAACAATGCCGCATGCAGATATTTAAGATGGTTTATTTCATTTATAATGATGATTTTTTGTATATACTTATGGACGTATAGTTTCAGTAGTCTTTTTCTTGTTTCTGAGTATTTGTAATGCTGTATACGTTGCCAAATGACAGCACTAACACTAATAAAAATCTTCTAAAAATTACCCCAACAGTCACCAGCTGGAAACTTAGCCGTACCAGTGACTTGACACCGACCGCTATCACCAACATCAACCGAGTGGTGGACTCTATCGACGTTCTGGACGATAGGTACTTCGAGATCATGGACCAGTCTGATGAAGGCTGCTTCTACTTGCCCGAACCCGATTCCACCCAAACAGTCACGTTTAGAGGAACGTGTGACCAAAACATCGGAGTTGTCGCCGGTTTTGATGCGACTAGAGTGAGTTTTGTTTTTTGTGGATTAAAATCGTTGTACTTTGGATTTTGATGAAGCAACGTTACGAAAGCAGTTGTCAGCAGTACAACTAGATGGCGCTGTACTCCTTCCTGTATCACGCTGTCGATTTTACTTCGTAACTTTCTGGATTCTAGTGTAGATCTCTTTGTGGATCGAGTTCGGAATCCCCACCACCGTACCTATATCTACCATATAACAGCAATATTATGCGGTACTATGTTCTGTTCTGAAGGTTGTGGTAAGTAGAGGCTTACCAACTTAGTCTCCAAGGTGTAGCAACGTATCTGTGGCTAACCTCAGGTGAGACTTATCTTATGCAGTTGATTACAAATGTGTGTATCATGAGCAGCAGGGGCCACTTACAGGGGGACTGTATGCTCGTTTGCTACTTTTATATTATAAAAAGAGACTTAGCAATATAATTATTGATTACAAGTTTTTATTACTTATGTTCTACTAGTCTATTTTATTGTAATACATAACACCCTTCAATAACATCATATCATGTTTCCAGTACATGGGCCGATGGAACGACATCGAATCATATCCAACTGGCTTCCAAGAAGGCACGTGCAACAACGCACAGTACACGCTAGTGGGCAACGAGGTCGACGTGTTTAACACCCAGGTCATCAACCAGACCCTTGACACCATTAATGGCGTCGCCAGGATAGCGTCTACGGATGGCACCGCCAAGCTGACCGTCTCTTTCCCCATTGCTGGCACTAATTGTAAGTAAATGTATCTTATTGTATCCTATTAATATCATAACAGTACAATATTACTATGTGGACCAATGACCTAAAGAAGGTGCGGGAAACCATGGGATTCAGAAGCCACAGGATCGATTGGAGTAGCGCCATTTAGGTGAAGCCGGTAATGTAATGTAATGGGCCTCAAATAAAGTATTTATTGAAAGAACTTTTTTATTTATTATTATATTTATTACTGGTTGACCCGGCGAACTTCGTTCCGCCTAAATAATGTTAACTTTTTTAATTAGGGATGACTGAGAGTGTTATAAACGTAAGAGTAGACAAATATAATCAGAAAGTTTCGGACTGCTAACCTATCGGGCGTTATACATGTTATTGTGAGTCAACCATAAAAGATACACATATGCTGTCATGGAATATTTTATTTATAATTTTAAGCAGAATATATCCGTCATACATGATTTCTGTGTAGCTTTAACCATTAAGGTTGCACACGCGACGGAAGCTTAAAAAATGGAGTAATTTCTCCCGTTTTTCCAACATTTACCTTTACTGCTCTGCTCCTATTGATTGTAGCGTGATGAAATGTATACTATAACCAGCTCAGGAGTATGAAGAATAATCGTACCAAGTTTTGTTAAAATCCGTCGAGTAGTTTTTGTTTCTATAACGGTTATACAGACAGACAGACAGACAGACGGACAGACAGACAGACAGACAAAAATTTTACTGGTTGCATTTTTGGCATCAGTATTGATCCCTAATCAGCCCCTGATAGTTATTTTGGAAATATATTTCATGTACAGAATTGACCTCTCTACAGATTTATTTTAAGTATAGAAGAAGAAGAATAGATTGTTTACGAATGAATGAATGACTAGATATTATAAAATACAAAATTTGTGAGGATGTATCTGAGTTTGTCACTCTTTCACATAAAACAACTGGTCGGATTTCGATGAAATTTACGGCACACATAGTTTGCGATATAGATTAACAAATAGCATACTCATACCTGAAACATAAAAAAACTCGCTCTTTTCGAGAGAAGACCTGTGTCCAGCAATGGGACAATAACGGGTTGACGACGGTACTCATAACTGTCATAGACGTATCTGAAACAGGTGAAGTTGCAAGAATAACCTGGTCAAAAATAATTATATGAACGAATTCTTAATCAGATATATTTTTTCAATATTATGGTGTTATTTTTATTATTTTTTATTCGATTATGCCGTATTTCGATAGCATTAAATTCAGACTGTCAATTCCCACTGATTTATCTGAAATGATGTGAGAAGGTGTGAGGTATGAGAAATTAATTACCGCTTTACGACAAAGGAAAACATCGTGGCGAAACCTACAAGCCTGAGAGTTCTACAAAAAAAGTTATCAAATATGTGTGAAGTCTACCAATTTGCCATTGGTCAGCGCAGTGGACTATGACCTAAATCTCTCTCTTTCTTAGAGAACGACAATGGCCAACAATAATGCGTTGACGACGATGTATACTGAATAATATTATCGATTTATTATATGACTTTGTATAGTAATTGTCGTTATCGGTAAGCAATTATTTTACAGTAACAACGAACACCGACTATTGGGTGCTGGCTACGGACTATGTCTCATACGCGCTTGTCTACACTTGCGTGGATATTCCGAACGAAGAAGAGGATCGGCGAAGAGGTAATCATAAAATATATTTTTCACATATATATAACGCGTATTTTAACATATATGTCACATATTTAAATAAACACGCTTCATACACCAATAGCCCCACACTAAGATTTTCTCCTGTGTCGTGGGTACCATGGACATACAAAAGCGAATATTATATTAAATATTTGGTTGTAAAATTGATTTAAGTTAACATCGTCAAGAATGATGAAAAATGTTGAAAAAAGAATGCATTTTTTCTAAATTTTCTGAAAACAATTAGGTCTGAAAGGAGTGTGAAATTTTCAATTCGCACTTTGCTAATTGCCAATATGACCAGCATAGTGGATAGCTTAAAACGTGCTAATTCAGAGAGGATACCGACCGATACTTATACAGAGGATATAATGATATGACGTAGACTATCTATAAACCTAATCTACCCTAACCGTTACACTCATTAGCGTAACATATACAAATTAAGGGAAGAAAAAAAATGAATAGATGATTATTGAGAAGTTCTACTTACGGTTTACCTTCTCCAAGGCTGGGCTACTGCGTTGCAAGGTATCAAATCGCCGAACGACGCAGCAACAAGGCCAGTCAGCGGAAACGAAAGCATCCTGTGAAACCATAACTATTATTTTTTGAAGTGAAACTTCTTTAGGCGCATGAGGGTAAAATTTTTACAGATGAAACGTCACGCCGGTATGCAACGGAAGTGTCGGAAAAGAGAGAGAGAGTGATCGAGACCGATTGAGAGAGAGTAAGACAGGGCGAACGTAGCATGAGCAACTAGCCGTGGAGTGAGAGTAGGGAGCAAGCGAGTGAGAAAGATTGAGAGAAAAAGTGAGACAGAGCGAACGTCGTATCACGCCCTTTTCCCTTCCTCTTAATCTTGGAAATTTAAAGTTTTAGATTTGTATAAATATAAACAAGATTTATAAATTAGTTCGCCAAAGAAGTTTCACTTCCGACATGTGTACTTTGTACGCACGCATGTTTTTTTTTGTGATAAAACAAATTTGTGAAACAAGGCAGAAGCAAAAAAAAATCTACCCTAACCTATTGCAAGGTGGTAGAACGAGTATGGTTCGACCCGGGAGATACCACCGCCATACCTATTTCTGGCGTGAAACTGGTCATCGGTTTCTATGGAAAGGTGTGGCGGCTCACTTTTAAATGAGTCGACAATTATTAATAGTCCTCGAGAGTAGCAACGTATCTTTAATTGACTTTAGATGGAATCTCTGCTCTATTATAATAATTAACGGGTACTCACGATATGCGGTTTAAAAATTCTTATAGAATTCTTTTTGCCGATATTTCGACCCATTTGTATGGATCGTGGTCACGGCCAAACTGCAATGCAACTGGGTCGAAATATCGGCAAAAATAATTCTATAAGAATTCTTAAACCGCATATCGTGAGTACCCGATAAGTATTATAATGTATCAATTCCGCTATAATACTAGTCTAAAATCTCTGCTCTATATAAAAGTGCCTGCGTTTGGCCACGAGCGGTAGTGACCACTTACCATCAAGTGAACAACATCAACTTCAAAAAGTGTAAACATAGTCATATTTTCCAGTATGGAGTTGGAAACTAAGCAGAGAGAAACAATTGAGTGCCAACGCCCAATCTGCCATAAACGCCGTCATAGAAAGAATACCGGTGCTCAACTCACAGTACTACATCAAGAGAGACCATACCCCTGAAGGTTGCTTCTACTTCCCTGAACCCGAACCTGGCGTCCCCGTACGGTTCCCGGGACAATGTGACAACAACATTCAAGCTATACCCAACTTCAGTTTACAAGCTGTAAGTTATTAGTAACAAATCTTTTTTGTTCCAATTGTGTTTTCGAAAAGGATAGTCCTGTTTAAATGTATGCAATAAAAATTACCCGATTTAAAAAAAATACCTGTTTTCTGAAACGCGGTTTTGGTAATTAATGACTGAATGAATTAGTGACAGTGGCGAAGGTGGTGAAGAAAATAATATTGCAAAATGTTATACAGAATCAATGCACTAACACTAAAAATTAAAGGAAAAAGTATAGGCTTTAAAAGGTGGTAGAACCAGTGTAGTTCGGCCGGGGAAGTACCACCGCCACACCTATTTCTAGCGTGAAGCATTTCTTGTGTTTCGATAGAAGGGTGTGGGTTGCCGGCACACTTTCACATGAGGCGACCATCATAGGTGTCGGGAGTAGCAACGCATCTGTGATTGACTTCAGATGGAACCCATGTTCTGTATGTAGTTGATTACAAATGTCCATGGGCGGCAGTGACCACTTACCATCAGGTGGACTGCATGCTCGTTTGCTACCTCAGTCAGAAAAAAAATGCAATAGCAACAATAATTGAAGTCTTAAATTCCATTTCAGTTCCAGGGCGTTTGGAACGAAATCGAGGCATATCCTAAAATCCAACAAACAGGAGAATGCGTGAACCACGAGTTCTCTCCAGGAAGCGGTAACACCCTGAGCCTGGTGTCTTCTAGTGTCCGGGATCTTGCGCTGAACATTTCTACTGGAAATGCCGCTATCACGTCCACTGATGGTAGTGGAAGACTGAATATTGTCATAACTGTTGATGGATCACGTAAGTTCTACTTCGAACGTATTCCTCGTTGTTTTGCTGATGGTCCCAAACTTAATTAAGTTAATTAATTATTAATTAAATTAATTAATTAATTATCAATTATTAATTAACTTAGTTAGATAAATAATTATTAATTAACTTAATTAATTCCATTATCATTAAGTGTATATATCGCTTCTTACCATGAATGAAATAAAACACAACAAAAGCATTAATTTTATAGGAGAACCAAGTACAAAATTAATGCATTTTTCTATCTTAATGAATGAAGATTACTAAAATAGAAAGGCCTGAACAAGCAATGCTTTGTTATGTTATTGAATGTAGTCAAAAATGACAAAAATAAGGACCATAACCACAGTACGGTTAAAACACCAAGTAGTAAATTTTAAAATGGTATAAATAATAAAGATAAATACTTAACTTTTTATATACTTAAACCTAACGATAAGGCAGACCGGCTACCTGATGGAAAGTAGTCACCGTCGCCTATGGACATTTGCGACACCAGTGGAGTCACCAATGCATCGCCGGCTTTGAAAGAGAGTTCTTTTCGCACCTTTTTTGAAAAGCCCCATGTCATAACACCCCGGAATACTCAGGAGGAAGCTCGTTCCACACCTTGCACGTCCGTGGCAGAAACGAGTGTAACTTAAAATTAATGATTTTTTTTTGGGTGGTTATTCATACAAAGTACTATTCCTGCTCGATACTATAAGTTCAAGAAGCTACGAATAAAATAATTTATTATTATTTATTTTTCAGCAATTACTATTCCATTTTGGATACTGGACACGGATTACCAAGAATATGCTCTAGCGTACAGTTGCGTTAACTACGACGCAAATTATAGAAACGGTAAGATTTATTTTTAATCTAATATATAAAAATCTCGTGTCACAGTTTTTGTTGTCATACTCCTCCGAAACGGCTTGACCGATTTTGATGAAATTTTTGTGCTTATCCGGTATCTATGAGAATCGGCCAACATCTATTTTTCATACCCCTTAAGGGTTGTCCACCCTTATTTTTTTTTTATATGGCAAAACAACGTTTGTCGGGTCAGCTAGTAGTTTATAATTTTATACTGTAGTTCCCAATGACAGATAAAGGCTTTATTTGGAAGGGACTTGAGACGTATCGCGGATTCAATTCACCTGGGCTGAATTTGAAAAGCTTAATCGGAAAGAAGGTTCTCCTACTGTTGTATGATTTGCAAAGCTTCAGTAGATACAGAAACCCTTTGCCACCACTGAAAGCCATTCTTATACTTAACCAGTTGTGGTTGAAAGTGGATAAGGGAAAAATTCAAAAAAAGATTATAAAAAAAATTATATATTTTCATGAAATACATACAAGTATTGCATGAATATTCACTTGCCTCTTCTACATAGCTGGAGAGCTATTCGTAGTTGCTACCGTTGCAATTGACAGCACCGTACAATAGCCGTAATAAATCTCTTGTGCTCTTTCAATATGACAGCTAGACTGCTTCGACCCCTTTTGGAACCACTAAGGTTCATACAATACGGTTGAGCAAGAGTTTTTTTTTATCTGACTGAAGTAGCAAACGAGCATGCAGTCGACCTGATGGTAAGTGTTCACTGCCCATAGACATCTGTAATCAACTTCATACAGAACATGGGTTCTGAAGTCAGACAGATGCGTTGGTACTCCCGAGGACTATGATGGTCGCCTCAAATAAAACTGTGCTGGCAACCACACCCTTCCATCGAAACGCAACTAATGCTCACTCTAGAAATAAGTGTGACGGTGGTTCTTCCCCGGCCGAACTACACTGGTTCTACCTTCAAGTTGTTAACAAGGGAGAGAAGCGGAAAGATTAATAAACATGCCTATTCACTTCCGATGTTCCTTAGATACTAAATCTCTTTACAGTCTACAGCTGGAAGCTAAGCAGAAGCAAGCAGCTCTCGCCCGCTGCTGCGGCTGCCATTAACAGGACTATCGACACAATTGACGTTCTTCACAACAAGTACTACGAGGCCATCGACCAGTCAGATGAGGCCTGCTTCTATTTACCAGAACTGGGCCCGAACGATCCAGTGGTGTTCAGAGGACAGTGCGATCTAGATATTCCGGTTGTGCGAAACTTTGATCCTGTTAGAGTAAGTATATCTATACTTTTATATCTATCTTCTATCTTCCTATCAACCCATTATTGGCCCACTGCTGGGCACGGGTCTTCTCTCAGAATGAGAGAGTTTTAGGCAATAGTCCACCGCGCTGGCCAAGTGTGAATTGGTGGACTTCACATACCTCCGAGAACTTTTTTTTTTAAAGGACACTCGGGTGTGTAGGTTTCCTCACGATGTTTTCCTTCACTGAAAAGCAGTGATAATTAATTTCCAATACGCACATAAATCAGTGGTGTGTGCCTGGGTTTGAACCTCGGACCTCCCGATCGAGAGGGCTAGTTTCAACCATTAGGCTATCACTGCTATCTTCTATACTAATTTAAAACACTTATAAAGAGGAAAACTTATTACCTATAAAGAGGAAAACTTGTATTTTTCTATTTTTTATGTTTCTCATGAATTAACTTAAAAACTACTGACGCGATTTTAAAAATTCTTAGGCCATTAGAATGCTACATTATCCCTGAGCAATATAGGCTATTTTTATTACTAAAATATAATTGAGTGATTCAAACTATTCAAAGTGTCTAAAATTATGCTCAAAATTTTTTTTCATTGCATACACTGCGATATCTACTGATATATTCTATGACTATGACTATTGACCAAATCCCCATTACCGATGGAGGGAGAGACATGCCAGGCGTGGTGCTGCGTGGTGGCATGGTGGCAAATTGTATAATGGTTGGATAGATTACATTATAGTCTGCGCGAACAAAGTCACGTCGGTTCTGCTAGTTTTTTAATATCGTGTCACATTTTTGGACTAGTTGAATCTTATTTAACTATGAAATTTAGCAAGAGCATCGCCATACTTATGCAGCGTGAAGAAATTCTTGCCTTTCGCTAGAAAGTTGTGGTTCCTGGCTCAGCTTTGTATGACACGGTCTCCTCAGTCCCCAGGGGTTGCAACGAATCTGTGATTAATTTCAGATGAAAAGCCTGTTCTGTGGTTGTTACAAATTTGTCTAAATATGAAACTAGCAAGAGCTGAAACATTAAATAGACACAAATTGTAGAATACTTATAACGAAGAGACACAGATGATTGTATCTGATGATAGACTCCATAATCTATATTTAATACAGATTAGAGTACTGTACATTACAGTTAAATAGAGATTTCCATGGGTGGCCGTGACCACTTGCCATCAACTTGCCAATGGACTGCGTTTACTACTTCAAGCAATATAAAAAAAGAACTATATTACTTATAATATCCTAATACGTACAACGTACATAATTATCATGAGTTGATTCTGAGACGATAAAAAAATTGTAAATGTAAAAAGTTGGTTGTGTGTTCATTTATGTTGAATAGAGCATAAATCAAAGTGAATAAATAATATCCTCTAGTACATGCCTTCTTTAAATTAAGTTAAGTACCTACTTAACTTCAGTTTCAGGAACAAATAGTACCTCTATTTGTTCTTGAAACTGAATGTGTACCCGTTCAATTTCAAGAACAAATAGTTTCCTTAAACGGTTCCTTAAGTATTTTTTTTATTTCAGTACACAAAACGCTGGCGCATGATAGAGACCTACTACTCCGACTCCCAGAATGGATCGTGCAACGACGCCACGTACACTTTACGTGACGACGGCACCGTCTTCGTATACAACACTCAAGTGAACAATGAACAGCTGCAAAGCATTGAAGGCAGCGCCGTGTTGGCTACTACTGATGGAAGTGCAAAACTCCTCGTCACTTTCCCTGGAAGTAAGTAAGATGTTAAAGTCGATGTTGTTAGCATAAAATTTAATTAATTAAATTAACAATTAATTTAATTAATTTAATTTATTAATTTAATTTAAAGAAATATTTTTTTATTTTAAATAATTTATTTTGTATATAATAGACAATAAATGTATATTTTGAAATAAAAAATAAAAAAAATAATTGAGAATAAGCATTTGAATGAAGTTTTGTTGAAATGGAGGAAAAATAATTACTATTCCCCGACGGTAAAGGAAAACATCATGTGAGTTATTTTATAAAACTGTTCTCAAAGGTGTGTGAAGTCTACCAATTCGCCAGCCATTCAGCCAGCGCGGTGGACTATGGCCTAAAACTCTCTCATTCTGAGAGAAGGCCCGTGCCTAGAAGTGGGACGACAACGATATTGAACTGAAAACTTCGTAAAATAGGCGTGTTATTATACAGCTGCGTATTAGAAATTAATTATCACTGCTTTACGGTGAAGTAAAACATCGGGAATTCTTTAAAATAAAAAAGTTCTCAAATAATAGCTTTTAATTGATATTTTTTATAGCCGCTGAACCTGCACCATATTGGGTTCTGGACACTGACTACGATTCTTACGCCTTGGTGTACAGCTGCCGAAACTTGAGCCCCACTCACCGTAGAGGTATTGTTAACATTATTTTTATTTATTATCGCCATTTTCATCGACAGCATTAAATTATTTTCTACTAGATTTTTTATAGTACTATCGGACTCTTGTGCTTAATGAGACATTCCATCATCATTACGGCTCATCCTGTTTCAAATGTAATAGTATGGGATATTATATTAATAATAAGCCTTCTTTATTTTTTGCTTACTAAAACTTATATAGTGTTACATAAATTACATATAAACTAACTTTATACTAATAACTTTAACTATAACTTGACAAGCAAAAGTGTTGGCTATTACTTAGTCAGAAAGAAACCCGGTTAGGGTACAGGGTAAATAAGGATGTTACTATATTAAATATAAAATATTTCTGCCTCCCAAATTATGCCGCCCGGAGCCATGGCCACCTCTTAAGCTAAGCCACTATGGAAAAGTATTAATCTTCTTCTAGGACATTACTCAGCACTTTGGAATATTACAGTTGCTTTTTTTTGTATTCCAGTGTGGAGTTGGAAACTGAGTCGTACGAGAGAACTTACCGCAACAGCCCAGGCCAACATCAGCAGGATTGTCAACAGCATCAACGTTCTCGATAACAGATTCTACCAAAGAGTTGACCATACTGATGCCGGTTGCTTCTACTACCCAGTAGCTGATGGCAAACCTGTTACCTTCAGAGGATCTTGCGATAACAACATACCTGTCGTTGCGAACTTTGATGCTGCGAGGGTAAGTGTTTGAAAGAAAATTTCTACTGAAATCGCCTTTAATAGGAAATACGTTATATCTAAGACTACTTAGCTACATAATTATAAGCATGTATATCGTCAAATTGCAGATGCTATGTCAGTATTATCATAAATCTAAACATGGACAATGATCATTTGCTAATTTGCAGGAGGTATATCAGTAATTGCTTCAACTTAATATCAAGTTTCAATTTCTATCAACTTTTCACCATAACTTGTATCTTCCAAAAAAATTCGATTTGTTCTACTAAAACCCATAACCAAGATATTCATTTCTTATAGTACATGAACAAATGGTACGACATCGAGAGCTACCCACAAGCCTTCCAAGACGGCACTTGTCCAACCGCGAACTACAACCTGACTGACGGCGGCGTGGAGGTTGTCAACACTCAGGTGGTGAGGCAGCAACTAGACACTATGACTGGGTTCGCCGTCCCCGCGTCCTTCGATAACTCTGCCAAGCTGATAGTCACTTTCCCCATCGCTGGCACTGATCGTAAGTGGATCTGCTATTTGAATAGTGATTAAGCATCGAAGATATTTGCTGATTTAACTGTTAATATTTTAACACTCTTTCATTAGCTTCGGTCGTACGAGTATGTATCGTGTATGGTGCGTGTATCTTTGAATGCGATTTTGATTAACTTTAAATTTATTTATGTTATTTATTTATTTGAACACCAACTTAATGTACACCAATTACAGCATAAGCAGAAGATAACATTAGAAAAAAGACAAGTGTCATTATAATTTAAGGTGTAGATTGCATGCACAAAAAGCGACTATAAACTAATGAGAAAAAAATCATTACAAATTATTACAAATTATATCAGCTGATTCAAAGTAATCGGATAAATTTGAATTTTTACTTATCAAAAACCGATGACAATACAATCATATGAAAGAATCTTCCTGATATCCTCACTAGGACTATCACAATTGATGATTTGTTGTTTTCCGGCTCCTACTAACTTCCTTGGATTGAAATGCCAGTTTTCAGGATTTTTTTCATAAGTATCTATCTGTACTCAATTTAACTAAGTGCAACTTCTTTTCAGTGGTTACAACAACACCATACTGGGTACTAGCAACTGACTACGATTCCTATTCTCTGGTCTACTCTTGCACTGACATCGAAAATGAAGGGGAAAACACCAGAAGAGGTAAGTAAGAGTAAGGAAATATTTTGAAAAACACAAAGACAAACTCAAACTTAGTGACCAACTCAAAGACAGAAGATCTTAATGAGATAATTCACATATGCGTAGGTGTATAAGTCGTGGACTACAGAGACACATTGACACATCAATTTGACTTTGCAGCATTAATGCTAAACGATGATGCATTCTGATTTGAAGTTTTCACGATAATAACGCATTTGTAGGCGATTTCAGTTGATGCTGTGATGATATTTGGTATTTGGTATGTCAAATTTATAAAAAAACCCTTGTAGTTCTTCTGGGTAGGACCACCGCCACGTTTATTTTTAGCATGAAGCAATCCTTGCGTTTCATTAGAAGTTGTGGTCGCCGGCTCTTAGCGAGTAGCAACGCATCTGTAATTGACTTCAGACAGAAACCTTGTGAAATATGACGTACCTGTATGAAGTTGCTTAGATGTCCATGGGCGGCAGTGACCGCTTATCATCAGGTGGACTGCCCGCTTGTTTGCTACTTACTCGTAAATCTAATAAAAAACAACAGTAGTTAAGAGTAAAATTTGAAATGCTATTTTTTATTTGTTATTATCATATCAATGAAAAATTACTATCTACTTGTTCCTTTGCAGTTACCAGCTGGAAACTATCTAGAACCAGATCTCTGACCCCCAATGCGATTCAAGCTATTAATCAAGTCATGGAAACTGTACCAGTGCTTAGACAACAGTACTATAGCTCAAGGAACCACACCGATGAGGACTGTTTCTACTATCCAGACAACAATGGTGGACCTGTCATACTGAACGGCCAGTGTCCGACCACTCAAGACGTCGTGACGAACTTCAATCTTAACAATGTTAGTATTTACTGTAGATTTGTCTTCTATATCTTTCTTTACTTCCTTTCCATTCAATAAAACAATTAAACTGCGAAGGTTAACAAACGAACCCCATGTACTTCATTTTAAATGCCTACTTTATTCTTATGTCTCTAAAATCAAAATGTGCGGATTATTAAGACATTCCTGATCGACTGTAGGCTGTAGGTCATGCCGTCTTTGGTTATTTATCGGATACAAATATTCTGGGAGGTCAGTGACCATCAAATCGATACACATCTGCTGCTTCTAGAACAGGGCATACAGACAATCTTATTAATGAAACATTAACGTTTAAACAGACATACGCAAATACATAAATTATGCTAAGTACACAGTAAATATTAACAAATTTCTTTTAGTTCCAAGGCGACTGGTACGAAGTATCCCGTTTCCCATCCGAACTCCAAGATGGTGAATGTGGAACAAGTTCTCTATCAGTGACCAACGCTAATACTTTTACGCTGACTCAAACTATCGTGTATAATGAGAGGCTGGTCACAGTGTCCGGACCTGTCACAGCAGCGACTGATGGTAGAGGAATCCTGACGGCCAGACTCAGTGGGTCTGGAGGTATGTTCAACACGTTCTTGAATTCGAATAAGTTTCACAAGTCTTCTCAAGCTTTGACTGATCGTTTGCATTTTTTAAAAGACCAATTGCTTGAATCCTGCAGACTTAACTTTAATCATTCAGATGGTTTTATTGCTAAATCATTTAAATCTTATTCTTTTTTACTTTTTTCATATAATACAATTTTTCGACAATATACACAATTTTAAAAATGTGAAATATTAAACTGAACTTCACGTGTCCTGCATGATGATACATCGCAAAATTGGATCTATATATAATTTTGTAAAATCATTCCTTTATTCACTTTTCCAGTAACCATCGAAAAAACTCTGTATGTGCTAAGCACGGACTACGTTGATCATGCGCTCATCTTCAGCTGCGACAACCTCGAAGGCAACAGGAAGCAAAGTATGCATATCTTATATTCCTTCATATTTAGATTAGAAAGCCTGTACTTGGTAGCATTTTAATAACGCTTTCTATCTTGGGAGTGTCATGTATACATAGACGCCATACCATAGACGAATATACAAACACTCAAAAATAATTCACATATTTTTCTGGCTGGAGATTGAACCGTGACCGTACCGGCATGTGGATCGTCAATTCTCAAATTCTCTCCAGTAATTTGAAAAGTCCATATGTATTTATGTACATATGATAGGTGACATTTTTACTCCTTAGGAATAACAAGACACTAATTATTTAAGAAAATTTCAGTACTTTCAGTTAAATCCCTACTATCCCTACTAATATTATAAATGTGAAAGTAACTCTGTCTGTCTGTCTGTCTGTCTGTCTGTCTGTCTGCTACTTATTCACGCCTAAACAACTGAACTGATCTTTATGAAATTGGGTACACAGACAATGTTGACATCGAGAAAGGACATAGGCTGCTTTTTATCGAAAAAAATGGGTTGAAAGCGTTAAAATCGGGCATTAATGTTTGTAAGGGAGTTCGTTTTCGACAAAGTCTCATATTGACAAGTCCGTCAAGGGGTACGATAGACTTACTTGAAACCTTATCTATATAATAGAACATAAAAAAACATTGATTTCGAGTCGACAACATATATCCGTAAAATTCGGATTGTCGTGGATTTTGATAAATTCTAATACAAATTACATGACTGTAGCCATAATGGCCGCCCGGACGCCAACATGTCATGTCACCAATATGGCTACGGATGAATTCTGAATTCATTAAAAAAAAAATACGTATAAATTTGTAACTATCAAATAACTTAAAAATAGATGTGATTTAAATTGATTTTAATTTACCCATAGTTTATGAATTTATAAAACAAAAATGTATTTATAATACGAAAGATACAATTACGAAGAATTTCCGATAAGTTACATAATAAGTATGCAACGACGGTATGATGGCGCTTCATACTATTATAGTAAAAAAGATAATCGAAACCAATAATTCAAAGGCGATAAAATGTTATAACATTGTTTTAAAATAAAATTATCGACTCTATTTGTCACTCCATGTTCAACTGTTTATTTTACTTAATTGCCAACAGCAAATAAAAAATAGATATACTAAGAACTTTATTGTTCCAATCATCGCAATTTTCGATCTCTTCCTTTTATTATTTTACAACATTACACCCTATCCAAACAAGGAAGGAAGTGGACTGTCTAACTATAATGTTAGTCAACAATATGTTTCGTATAATAAAATACAGTAAGTTCGAAAAACCCACGTAATTAAATTATGTTTCAAAAATAAACTACTACAATATTTAAAACATTTGCACATTGTTACTTAAATAGTTTCATAACTATTATTGCTTAAATAAAGTTATGTTATTGACCATACCCGTACATTTTTAGCGAAAATAAATATTGATGTGCCTCCGGAAAACATACAGCATTGCTATGAAGAAGCTGTGTGTACTTATTACAATTTATTGCTAGAAAATTGATCTATGCCCTAGAATAGACAAACAACTTTTAGTTCCATCTTTTACCACTAGGTGTCGCCAGCAAGTATAGGCGGGAACTGACGCCATTTTTAACGCTCATAGCGTTGTGTACTTTCGTCGCGAATAGACCTATGGGCTCCGAAATTACCGAATAACTAATTGCATATTATATTTCATAAGTATTTCATAAGTGCAAGTGATTTACATATAGTGCCTAATATAATTTTCCGTATCGTAAACTTTATTATTTTAACTAAAGAAAAATATATTAAAATAAAAGGGTAGTTATAAAGTAGTGTGAAAATCCGCGTCAAAAATGTCCGCAAGTGCTTCCGATGGCGAAACCGCGGACCGAGTGGAGCGGACAAATTCACAGACCGCCGAGAGGGATCCAACATGCAGCGAGGACTCTTCGAACTCCGACAACTCGTCGTCCAGCAACAACGAGCGCCCTCACAAGAGACCAAGACGGGATGTAAAGGTAACCGTCGACCCTCGGGTCGACGCGTTATTTAACCAGGTCAGTGCTCTTACAAGTCTTATAATGCATCAACAATGCATGCCAAATAGTAACACAAAAGACAGTGTCGAACTACCCGCGTTTTCGGAACCAGAATTTCTGGTAAACCCTTCGACCACAAAGTCAAAGTCACTTGATTTGGGCACATGTAAGACAGATTTCGATGACAAAAAACATATTAAACCAGCTAATGAAGGTAGACTAAAACAATTAATTGCCTTACAACACTTTAATTCTCCTGCTTGGCAACACGTTCGCTACAGTAAGGCGCTGAATGACATGATTGCGCAACCTGGCTTCTGTAATCTTAAAGTCAATGATGAAATGTGTTGTCTTAACAAAGGTAAAGACTACCTGGCTCCCACAGAGCAAGTCGTAGCTGCACTTACCAACGCTTTGCTGTATCAAAGACAGTTGTTACAAGCGGGACTGCAAGAACTCGTAGACTGGGCTCACAATAAGCCAACAGAATTCAACCCAAATAACATGTATAATAAAATTACTGAAACTTTCGGTAAATCCTCTCTGTCATACAAGTTGTCGGAACAGGCCTTGCAAATTGTTTGTGGTAAACGGGCGGAATGTGTAGAAATTAGGCGTCAACGTTTAATAAACGAAATTCCTAATAGAAATATCCAAGCTGCGCTCTCAAATATACCACCCAGTGAAGAGTTTTTGTTCGACAAAACTAGATTGACGTCTCTAATTAAGTCCCTCGGAGGGCCGCTTTTATGGTTATCTCAACCTCAATCTAAGGATAAGCCAAACTTAAAAAGAAAATTTAAAGAAACAATACCATCTAATACGCAGCCTAATACTATGCCTAAAAATAAATCTTATCAAGATCATTATAAAAAACAATATAAAAAACGGGATTATAAAAACAAAAACAATGATAACAAAAAACAAAATTCCTTTCGTAATAACGCGCACAAGAAAATATGACTACCAAAGGCAGTTCAGAGGGGGGCAACTAAAGAGGTTCCAACAGCGATGGCGAATGCTTGGTGCAACCAAATTTATAATGTCAACCATCTCAGGTTGCAGAATACCTCTTTTCAAAAGACCTCCTCTGATCATACCTTCAAAACTAATCATGAAACAATATGCCACCAACCAGACTCCTACAATGTCTCGAGTAATCCAAGATCTCCTACATCAACAAGTACTGCAACCAGTACTCATAAAAACACCCAGTTTTATTTCCAAGCTTTTTCTGCGGAAGAAAAGCAACGGATCAATACGCCCAATATTCGATCTTCGGAAGTTAAACAACTTTGTGAAAATAAAACATTTTCAACTGATTTCGCATACTGCTATACCAGAATTTATCCAACCGGGCGATTGGATGGTAAAATTAGACCTCTCTCAGGCATATTTTCATGTTCCGATTGCAAAATCTCACCGGACCTTTTTAAGAATCAGCTACGGAGGCAAATTGTACCAAATGACGTGCCTTCCATTTGGCCTGGCGTCAGCGCCACACCTGTTCTCTTCTGTAACATGTTGGGTCGCGGAGATCTTGCGTGTGAAGGGATGTCGAATAGTGGTCTACCTGGACGATTTTCTTCTTGTAAATCAAGATCCATCCAAGTTAAGTCTTCAGGCTGCGGAAGCCGTGAGACTCTTGGGACACTTGGGCTGGCAAGTGAACTTCAAGAAGTCAATCTTGTCACCAACACAAGATTTGGAATACTTAGGGATCCGGTGGCGAACAGCGATCAATTCAATGTCGCTACCAGAGAAGAAAATAAAGGATCTCAAGGTCGTCTTACATCAAACATTGCAAAGAAACCACATCAGCCTTCGCCTGTTACAGCGTCTACTAGGGCAGTTGAACTTCGCCAATTATGTTATCCCTCGGGGCAGACTACATTGCCGCAAAATACAAATATTTTTACGTCGCTTCAACAAAAAACGTCTTCGTCACAAGGAAACAATCCCTCATTCTGTTCGCCAAGAATTGGTTTGGTGGCGCGGAGCCACACACCAAACGTCACCGATACACAATCCACCTGCAACCCATTTCCTGGCGACGGACGCTTCGGACACGGGTTGGGGTGCCCAACTAGACGGAATACTAGCATCAGGGGTATGGACAGATCAGCAGAGGAGTTGGCACAGCAACAAGAAAGAACTATTCGCTGTGATTGCTGCAATCAAACAGAATCTGAACCTATTAGAAGATTCACATGTTCAAATCCAATCGGACAATCGAACCCTGATAGCTTATATCCGAAAAGAGGGAGGCACAAAGTCGTTGACATTACTAACACTAACATCTCAACTCTTACGGCTAGTAGACGAATACAAAATAACTCTGTCAGCTCACTATCTCCCGGGGAGATACAACATAGTAGCAGACAGGTTATCTCGAGGGAAACAACCAGCAGAGTGGCATCTGCTTCCCCAAGTGACTACGGAGGTCTTTCAAAAATGGGGAGTTCCAGAAATAGACCTGTTTGCATCCCGGGAAAGTGCTGTAGTAAAAAGATACGTATCCATAGATTGGAGAGATCGGTCAGCAAACTATATAGATGCCTTCAGCAGACCATGGCGGTACAGACTAGCATGGGTATTTCCTCCACCCAATCTCCTTCCCAGAGTTCTATCGCATTTAAACAAGGCCAAGGGAATTTACCTAATAGTAGCTCCGGAATGGCCGAAGGTCTTCTGGCTCCCAGATCTGAAATCTCGAGCGTTAGATCACCCATACGAAATCCAGAATCTGACAAAAACCTTAGTGGATATAACAACATCACAGCCACCTCCGCAAGTACAGACACTAACCCTGAAAGTTTGGAAAATTGGGGGTGGGGTGCTTTAATTAAGAAGTGGCCTACTCAGGAAAGAGAGTTACTCAAAAACAGCTGGCGTCAGTCCACGTTTGCAACATATTTACCAGCGATCAAGCGATGGCTTGCATGGTGTTCAGAATCCAGGGTGAACTCAAAATCCCCCCAACCGGGGGACGTTGCTCGGTTTTTAATACATCTTTTTCTAAAAGAGAATTTATCTTACAGTACTATACTAGTACACAAGTCTGCTGTTTTCACGTTCTGTGGCCCTAATGTAGAACATCACACTTTTTCTAGTTTTATTATTAAACATGCTCTTAAAGCAATCGGTATCGCAAAACCAAGAGCAGTTAGAGCCCCTTTCACATGGGACCCCAGAATGGTTTTAGAGTGGCTATTAACAAATCCTTCAAAAGATTCTCTGTTTGATTTATCACGGAGGACAGCGACGGTGCTTCTGTTGACTTCAGGCCGTAGAGTCCATGATCTTACCCTATTAAAGATTACTAGCGATAGTTATTTTGACAACGGGGAAAATATCTTTTTAATACCTTCCTTTGGATCTAAAACCGATACTCACTCGAATCGTCAATCAGCATGGATGTTTTCAAAACATGAAGTCCAGAACATTTGTCCAGTAATGTTAACCAGAACCTTAATAGAAAAAACAAAACAAAGAAAATCTGAAGTCAGGGGACTGAACAATCTCTTTATTACAGTGTGTGGTAAGCCAAAAGCTGCCTCACGTACCGTAATTGGTAACTGGGTGCGCACTGTTCTTAGAGATAGTGGTATAAATGCTTCCCCGGGAAGCTGCAGATCAGCTGTGGCCTCTCTGAGATGGCTCAATAATCAACCAATTGATGACATACTCACTCGCGGCAATTGGAAATCATCCAACACGTTTTATAATCATTATTGTAAAGTAATAGAACTTCCTAAAGATAATAATTTTAATTCATTTTTCAAAACTTTTACTCCAACTTAATTCAAATGTTAATTAATAATAATTCTGAATTTAATAAAACTTTGTTTATTCAATAATGTCTAATTATTAAATAATCATTATCGATAACAATTGCATATTAATTTATTTTATCCTGATCATCATAGCGTTATGTGGCATTATTCACCAGCAGATAACAAACACGTCTTCATAGCAATGCTGTATGTTTTCCGGAGGCACATCAATATAACGGTTTTACATAACAATAAAACCGATATTATGTGCCGAGAGGGAAAACATACAGCATTGCAGGAAGGCCTTCCTGGTGAAGACTATGAGCGTTAAAAATGGCGTCAGTTCCCGCCTATACTTGCTGGCGACACCTAGTGGTAAAAGATGGAACTAAAAGTTGTTTGTCTATTCTAGGGCATAGATCAATTTTCTAGCAATAAATTGTAATAAGTACACACAGCTTCTTCATAGCAATGCTGTATGTTTTCCCTCTCGGCACATATCGGTTTTATTGTTATGTAAAACCGTTATATTATGGACAAAATACAATTGATAGTTTTTTATGCAAAATACTAACATTATAAAGTCGATCAGTATCTAAATAAGGTATAACAATTATATCATGAATTATTATTATAAAGAAGCTTTTGCAACTTTTGTGATAAATAATTGAATGAATATTGAAGCATGGTTGATGAACACTTGGCTCTAATAACAAACGAGCAAGGTCAACATTATTGTTCTTTTTATATTTATGATATGTTCATTATAAACAATGTTATAGAAAACATGCACTTAATCAACATATTTTAAATTAATTTTAGAATAACAAAGTGTGTCAAAATAAGCCAAAATAGATGATGTTCTTAACTCATAAGTATGTGAAATTCGCATCTGTTATTAAAATCGTGATAGCCGTGTGGTGCCAAGTCGGGCGAATTAGAAATGCGAGGTCTGGGGTTCGAATCCAGTTGTCTTATGTACATTATTATTATTATTATTATTATTATCTGTAGTTTTCATAAATACTAATTTTAGTATTATTTTTTTTATAACCAGCTTATTTTTAAATATTATTTAGTATCGGAAATGCAAAGCTTTCGCCCGCCTGGGAATCAATGTGTCACAAAGTTTATATGAAATTAATAGAAGTTTAACCTCTGTCAGGTAAAAGTACAAAATAATTTGAATTTACCTTGCCGACAAATTCAAATTTTAATGTAATGAACCACAAACAAGGCTTAATAAAGATAAACTAAAAACATACCTGAGCGGCGCTTAAATGTTAGTAGAACCAAAATTAGTTTACGTATCATTGATACTGTCATTAGATTTTTAGTTTTAGTTAGAGGCATTAGGAGGCACGGGTAAAACGTTTTTAATAAATTTACTATTAGCGAAAAATATAAGATCTGATAGAAAAATAGCTATTGCCGAGGCGTCTTCCAGCGTTGCGCCCACACTTTTAAAAAGCGGTCATAATGCCTGCCTATTCGCCTTTGAGCGTCCACTCAAGATTTGTAGCAACGATTTCTCTAACATTTTTAATATTTCAAATCAAAGGAATACTGGAAATTCAATGCGGGATTGTTATTTGACTACTTATTTGGGATGAAGATTCTGTAGATACAGCCATCGAGATCGAAGACATTATCCAACAAAATTTTTGGATTCCTTCGACCCGCCTCCCGGTACTCCTCCACACAAACTTTTTTTTAATAAAAGTACGCTTTCTACACTCAATAAAATAGAAAATTTCTACAATTTCAATTTCTACAATAGCCCCACACTAGAATTTTTTCCTGTGTCGTGGGTACCATGGACACACAAGGCGTATATAGAAACACCCAGACCCAGAACATTAATCTATTCAGATTTCTGTCTGGCCGGGAATCGAACCGGGTGTGGTAGCTGCTCCGCAACGCGGGTCGTCAAGGTTGTCAAATTAATGTTAAAAGTAGGTTAACCTATATGTAATCTTACTCAGATATTTAAAAGGACCAAAATTACTTAAAATAGTATTTTTCAATTCATAAAAGTTAAAATCCATCTTTAAAATCGATGCGCTTTGGTTTAAATGTGGAGGCGTTGTTTGAAAAGATGTATTCCGATATTGTTAATGTGACCACTAAGACTGTGAATTGGTTCAAAAAAGGGGTTTACGATATTCTGATTCGTCTTATTTTCATAACATTTTACATAACAATATGCACCTACCCACAAATACACACTTAAAATTCGTTTTTTTCACTCTGTGTTTGTCCGGGTAATCCTTGACCGGCTAAACCGATTTTTACGGGTTTTCAATATAGAAAATGTTATGGAACAACATTTAGACTACTTTTATCGTAGAATTCCCACTGAGTGGAGATTTGCGCAGGAAAAACTTTGCGATACATTGATTTGCACGCGGGCGTAGCCGCGGGTACAGCTAGTATAATAATAATTGTTCTCCAAATGACACCATACACAATAATATTACTTTCAATGAAATGTGATTTACCTAGTGATCTTAGAAATGAATCGCTTACCAATTATAATAATTCTTAATTTACAGTATTCAGTTGGAAACTTGCCCGTTCCCAAGACGGTCTCTCCAACGCATCCAGAAATGCTATCGATGAGGTCGTCAGCAAAAATGTAGACCTTTTCGAAGGCTATTACGAGGACACCGATCAGACCGACAACGGCTGTTTCCACTACCCCGTGTTCCCTGAACTTCCGCCTTTCATAACTCTGCCAGGTCCATGTGATGAATCGATCCAAGCTAAAGCTAACTTCAATGCAGGAGCGGTAAGACCAGATATATATTTAGTCAACATAGTAATTGTATTGGTGCCATAGGTGAACAACTTCATAGTGCCATGATACAGGTCACATACATATAGGTAAATTAATTTGATGATTGATGATGTTTCTCATTTATTGGGTTCAGTCCTCTTACCGCGTGTTACAACATCCATCCAGCGAAAATTAAGGCTAATGTTGTCGCGGAATTGATACATTGTTATATATACCGGTTGATCACGATATGCGGTTTTAGAAATATTTTTGCCGATATCCATCGAGAAGTTAATACTACTATAAGCTTGAATTTGATATGAAGAGATTACTTGGATCTTTTATAATTTAGATATTTCGAAAGAATTGGTCCATAAAAATTTAGTGTGGAAATATTTTTTACAGTACCTAGGAAGATGGTTCGAGATCGCCAGCTATCCGCAGCTGTTCCAGAATGGTGAATGCGGTCGTGCCGAATATATCGCTGACGGTGATACCGTCAGGGTGGTCAACTCACAAGTCGTCAACAAGAAACTCGATATTATGATTGGTTCCGCTGTAGTCGCCTCTGATGATGGCAGCGGGCTTTTGAATGTCTCCTTTGCTTTTGATAATGGAAGTTAGTATGAGATCGTTATCTTTACCATCAAACCATAATCAGGAAGAAAGAAACATTTGTTTTTGATTTTGATTCTTTCTTCTAAGTAATTAACTTACTTATTGATAAATAAGAAATAATAACAGTAAAAAGAGTAAAAAACATGGGTAGTACTTACACATATCAAAATAATAATGATTAGTGTTCACCATCGTTGTTATTACTACACCTAATGTTCATATTCTCAATTTGCATTACGCAAAAAACTTTCCTACTTGATTAAGATTTTGCACGATCAAGATCAACAGTGCCTACAATCTTATTTGCTTTTTCTATCACATAATAAATACTGACATGTTTCATAACACCTAATAAATGTTTTTTCTTCTAGTTGTAAACTTCGCGAACTACTACGTCCTTGATACGGATTACACGAACTTCGCACTAGTATACAGCTGCCGTAACGCGCCGAATAACACAAGACAAGGTAAATTGTCCAATTTTATGATTAGAATAAATAAATTAATACTTACATAACAAACTGAAAACGTAGAATATTTGTACGTATTGTTTTCAAGGTGGTAGAACCAGTGTAGTTCGACCGGGGAAGTACCACCGCCACACCTATTTCTAGCGTAAAGCATTTCTTGCGTTTCTATGGAAGAGTGTGGTTGCTGGCACACTTTCACATGAGGCGACGATCATAGTCCTCGGGAGTAGCAACGCATCTGTGATTGACTTCAGATGGAACCTATGTTCTGTATGAAGTTGATTACAGATGGGCGGCAGTGACCACTTATCACCAGGTGGACTGCAAGCTCGTTTGCTACTTCTGTCAGATAAAAAAAAACGGATAATTGTTCTAAAAAATAGAGAATTAACAGTAACTTTGAACAATACTTTTCCAAGTATAACGAATAGTTGCAATAGATGTATATTAGACAATAGTATAATGTGATAATAACTTATTAATTCTTGCAATATTAATCAATTTAAATAAGTTTTCTGATATTTTGACATTATAGAGTCTAATAAGACTATTAGACTATACCTTCTTCACTGTACAGTTCTACGTTGTATAACTTCGAAAAATCCATTTCAGTATCGAGCTGGAAGTTGAGCAGAACCAGAACACTAAGCAGCAATGCTAACGCCATTATAGACAGAATCGTAAACGATACACAGGGTCTTCTAGAGGAATATTACGTACCTACCAGGCAGGATGAAGATGCCTGCTTCTACATTCCGGACATAAACCGTGATGAAGCTCCGCGTTTCAGAGGACAATGTGCCAGTGTGACTGGAGTCCAGAACTTCGATGCTCAGAGAGTAAGTATCTTGTGAAATTTCTGTAGTGATTAATGCAAGACTTGACGCATTAATGCAAGATTTGACGACCCACGTAGCGGAGCGGTGACCATACCGGTCTGACGCGCAATGGGTCCCGGGTTCCATTCCCGGCCAGACAGGTATCTGAATGACGAGTTTAGATTCCTGTTCTGGGTCTGGGTGTTTGTGTATTTGTCTTGTGTGTGTACATGGGTCCACGACACAGGAGAAAAGCCTACTGTGGGGCTAGAGTGTAGAAATCGTGTTTAAAAAAAAAAACGAGACCATGTCGACGTAAAAAAACCCGCTGCAATCCTCAGATGTGTCAATTTTGTTACTGCAGATTAGGAATTAGATAAAATTACGAATTGGAAAAATGCGTCTAATGATTTGACTAACTTGTCCCCAACATCCATAGAAAGTTTTATACAGCTTTAAATTGTCATTTCTTTGGAATCACATTAAGATTTCAAATCTCCAAAGGTTTTCAACTCTGGAGTATGTATGTGGATTACACCGTTTGCGTGTTTTTTTTTGATGGTATTTTTAATGATAGACAATTGTTCGTGGTTCAAGATTGACTATTTCATTCAATGTCATCCTTTATTTCTTGTTGCAACAGTCTAGCACTGCTTTTTTTTGTTCTAAAATTATGGTAGATTTTTGAGATAGAAATTTTGAGTAGGTACTATAAATTAAAACTAACTTTTCCAACTTAAAAGTAAAATATCTAATCAATCTTCGTTTATTTCTACGAAAGATAATTAAATCAATACTTTCTATAAGATTTAATATTAAATTAGGAAACACATATCCTCTTCTTCTCTAATTCTTCTTCTAAATCTATCTATCTATTTATATATCTATCTTTTTTTTCAGTACGTGGGCTGGTGGCATGAGATTGAGAGTTATCCAACGGACCACGACGTTGGTGTTTGCATCAGCTCAGACTTCCGTCAATCAGGCAACACCTTCCAAATAGTAGACACCAACATCTTCGACGTGACTGCCCAGGTCAATACCAGTACTGCTGTTGTTACGCAAGATGGAAGAATTACAAAGACCTTCAGCGATGGTAGAGTTCAGGGTGAGTTTAAACAAAACGTTGTTTCAAAAAGATCATCGATTTTGATTAAATATCTTTTAAGGGTTTTTTCTAATTTAATTTATAAATCAATAATTTCGAAAATGTGTAAGATAGAGTTAGACTAATGCCTAACCCCTTCTTATTTTGAAACTAGCTGAACCTCGCAGCTTCGCCCGCGTTGAAAATCTATGTATTATTTGTAGAATAAATAAGATATTTTCCCACTGTAAAAAGTAGCCTATATGTTAATCCAGAGTATCAGCAAACTCCCTACCAAATTTTATGAAAATCGCTCCAGCTGTTTAGACGTGAAGAAGTAACAAACATACACACTCACAAAATTTTGCCTTTGTAATATTAGTATGAGGACAAACCCGCTGAGTTTCTTGCCGGATCTGCTCAGTTGAGGTCGTTTTCCGATCCGGTGGTAGTGTAAGAAAAAAAAACCCGTAGGCCTATACAAAATAAAGAAATTTCATTTCATTTCATGTGATTATGTGTTAAAATAAAGAAAAAGAATGTTAACCTTTTTAAAAAATATAAAATTGCCTACGCATGTATTGGGTGTTACCTGTAAAGATAGACGTAAGGCTGTATAAATAAATAAATGATACCCGTCTCAAGGTGTGGCATAATAACAGTCGGATCACGACATCCGATTCGAATGGATTCCTATTTTGAAGTCAGTTATAAAAAAAAGCAAGTGACAATTTTATGACTAATGTTTACTTTTCAGAATTTTGGGTGCTAGTCACCGACTATGATACCTACTCCCTGCTGTATTCCTGCCAGAATATTGACGAAGAATATATGAGAGGTAAGTTAAATTGTTACTTTCTCATCCACACTTCAACTCCGCACCGTAAGGTTGTCTGGAAGAAATCGCTGATAAGCGATGAGACCGCCTATTGTATTGTTTTTAATTGTATTTTTCTTTTGTATTTTTTTTTGTTGGGTACAATAAAGTGTTATATTATTATTATTAATTTACTTTCACAATAATTTTTGGAAGGGTGTGGTTGCCGGCACGCTTTTATATGAGGCAACCATCTTAATCCTCGGGAGTAGCAACGCATCTGTAATTGACTTTAGATAGAACTTCATGTTACATATGAAGTTGTTTACAGGAGTCCATGGGCGGCAGTGACCACTTACCATCAGGTGAACTGCATGCTCGTTTGCTACTTCAATCTTATATAAAAAATATATATATTAATAAATAAATATAAAAAATAAAAAAAAACAATATTATTAAATAGTAATCGAAAACGCGTTTTAATATTTCTAGTAAAGTTTTAGGAAATATTAGTAACAAAATAAAATATGGTTTTGTTTAGAAATCACAATTAAAGGTTATATTTAATTAGAAGTGTCACTTTCTGGTAAGTTTTACTTCAGCTTTCAAAAAAATATAAAAGCGAGCATTTATTAAATCTTTTGAAATATAAAATCATTTGTAAATCTCACTATTGTGTTATTCATATTGTACAGATTTCATATTATAGTGTTGCTTTATTTTTAGTATGGAGCGCAAAACACAGTAAGACACGGTCCCTCTCCAGCGCTGCCCAAGATGCTATGGCCACCGTAATCCAGAACAACCGAGTGCTTCTCGCCGACTTCTTCCTACCGGTTGACCAAAGTGACGAGGCCTGCTTCCACTACCCGGTACAGACCGGCACGAGGATCGTCCTGCCTGGCCAATGTGATCCCAACATCCCAGTGATGCAGTCGTTCAGAGCTGAAGAGGTAATAAGCGAGAGTAATTTATTGACAGAGCCCGTTTAGGTTGGACTTTCGAGGCATCATCGCCATATGTAAAGTCAGAAATTTGCCTTGTATAAGCGATGTTTGTTTACTATTTAGACGAGAAGGTTGTATAGGGAACGTACTTAGCCCCGGCCTATATACCTATGTCAGAAGACTTATCTGGGGTTGATTACAGATGTCCATGGGCGGCAATGGCCATTTAAAATTTCTTCTATAATTAAACACGCTTTCTACACTCATAGCCCCACACTAGGATTTTCTTCTCTGTCGTGGGTACCATGGTACACTAGACTAATACAAAAACACCCAGACCCAGAACATGAATCTAAACTCATCATTCAGATACCTGTCTGGCCGGCAATCGAACCCGGGACCCATTGCGCGTTACACCGGTATGGTAACCGCTCCGCCACGTGGGTCGTCAAGGCGTACTATCAGATGAACTGTATGCTCGTCTTCTGCTAGTTAATTAATAAAAACAACCCTTGTTTAATATTTTGTCTTTGGTCGAAATTCAAAAACATTCGTAATCGAGCGTATTGGCTTACTGCTAAATTGGAGACTTGATACCTCTACCTACCTACCTACCTATTACCTACTACCTACCTGACTACCTACTGCCTACCTGAGATCAGCCAAAGAAGAATTACATTTAGGTACATTGTTGTAAGATAAACTTTTAAAACCATAAATACTTTCCAGTACACGGGCACATGGTACCAAATCGAACGTTACCCTCAAAACTACGAGAACGGTACCTGCACTGGAGCGAGGTACACGCTCAACGAGAATACAGGTGTCATCTCTGTGCTGAACTGGCAGGTTGTCAATGGAATCCTGGACGTAGTTGAGGGGTCTGCTAACGTCACCTCCACTGATGGTAGCGCGAGGCTCAGAGTCAGACTGCCTGTACGATTTACCAATGGTAAGTGGGCAATAATTGTTAAAAAGCAAAACTCTTTGTGATTCGTCTACGGAAGCACTATCGCCAACCCTATTTCTGCCAAATAACAGAAGTGTTAAGCGCTGTCGTGTTCTGGTGTGAAGAGTATGGGGAACAACAAATTCAATAGGTGGTAGAACTTTCATTACCATGTAAAAAAAACATGATTGTAATTATATAAAAAAATGGATATAAATAAGAAAAAAAGACAAACCCGCTGAGTTTCTTGCCGGATCTTCTCAGTTTAGGTCGTATTCCGATCCGGTGGTAGTGTAAGAAAAAAAAATGTAACTGACAATTTGTGCCCCCGTAGGCCTATACAAAAATAAAGACATTTCATTTCATTTCATTTCAGTGTAGTTCGACCGAGGAAGTACCACCGCCGCACCTATTTCTAGCGTGAAGCAATTCTTGCGTTCGATAGTAGGGTGTGGTTGCCGTTACACTTTTATATGAGGCGACCATCTTAGTCCTCAGGAGTAGCAACGCATCTGTAATTGACTTTAGATAGAACTTCATGTTCTATATGAAGTTGCTTACAGGGGTCCATGGGCGGCAGTGACCACTTACCATCAGGTGGACTGCATGTTCTACCCCTTTATGTTAAATATTAACAAAAAAATACTCGTTTTTGCTCACGAAATGACTGATTCTCAACAATTTCATATTTTATAATTTAATATTGTTATAATTTCAGATCCCAACCCGCCCATGGTAGAGACTGATCTCTGGGTTCTGACCACCGATTACGTCAGATACTCACTGGCGTATACCTGCGTCAACATAAACGAATACACGCGAGCTGGTTAGTATTTTTTAATTAGGTAAAAATGTATTGTAGGTCACGAGCAGTGATTGCATAATGGTTGAAACTTGCCCTCCCAATCGTGAGGTCCAAACCAAGACACGCACCACTGATTTATGTGCGTATTAGAAATTAATTATCACTGATTTTCGGTGAAAGAAAACGTTGTAAGAAAACCTACACACCCGAGTGTTCTTTAAAAAAAAAAGTTCTCAGAGGTGTGTGAAGTCCACCAATTCGCACTTGGCCAGCGCGGTGGACTATGGCCTAAAACTCTCTCATTCTGAGAGAAGACCCGTGCCCAGCATTGGGACAATAATGGTTGTACCCAAAAATGTATATTTTGTTAGAGAAGTTCAGTCTAACAAGTGAAAAGCCTAGTCCATTACTATATCTACATAATACAATGGTTACATCTATCAAATAGAATAATAGTGTTGTATGCTATGCTGTTCGATTTTATGAAGATCAAACAGTCTATGTTAATGCGTCATCTGTGAATAGCGGATCGATTATTTAGTCGAGTCGAGGTATATATTAAAAAAAAAAACTAAATAAATTACGCTCCCAGAACGTGCCGCCCGGCGCATTGACGCTTTCTGCCCGGCTGCAGTGCCAACGCTGACAGACTATTCTGTCACGGGTACGACTATTTAACTGGTTTTCTTAAATTTGTGTCAATATTTTTCCAGTGGGAGCATGGAAGCTCAGTCGTACCCGGACAATGTCACCGGCAGGTACCACAGCCATCAACACCTACATGGCGACGAGACAAGAACTCCACCAGCCTCTCTTCCAAGAGGTCGCTCAAAGCGATGAGTGTCTAGAACCAAGTTCCGCCATATTGGTCAAAAGCAGTATTATTGTTTTGCTTATCTGTGCTGTGCTTCAGCTGTTCTTGTAGCCAATTTAGAAATTTATTCTATTGTAGTTAGTGTCGGTATTAATTTATTTGTTATGGCAATAAGTTGTAAATTTTTGCTAGAATAATAAATTTATTTTTACAAATACCTGTGTTTTATTGAATTTCATAGAAATTTTAGTTTAACATATTGTGTCGCAACTGGCTTTATTAGCGGTTCACTTGACCTGGCTTGTTTACTAAACTGAGCTGTTTATGTAGCGACCTAAATAATTTGAATTCAGTCATTCAATCATTACCTAACTTAGATCGATTACGTTAATTGTATCAACGCCAACTTGATTGTAATTGCAAAGTCGCTATGAATGTAGTTTATATTAGTATTAAGCCATCGAACATGGAGCTAGGAGTTCGATCAGATTCTGAATACAATTCATTAAATCATCACTCAAATCTGAATATATTCTAAACTCAATAGATTATCCTTGTTCCATACTATGCTTTTTTTTGATTCAATTTTTAATTTTTTATTAGTATCTGAAATGCATACTTGCCAATTTTTTTTTTTATTATTTTACTGAAGTAGCAAACGAGCATGCAGTCCACCTGATGGTAAGTGGTTACTGCCGCTCATGGACATATGTAATCAACTTCATACAGAACATGGGTTCTATCGGAAGTCAAACACAGATGCTACTCCCGAGGACTATGATGGTCGCCTCATATAAAAGTGTGCCGGCAACCACACCCTTCTATCGAAACGCAAGAAATGCTTCACGCTAGAAATAGGTGTGGCGGTGGTACTTCCCCGGTCGAACTACACTGGTTCTACCACCTTAAATTTGATGGTCTTTAGTAGATTTTATTACATAGTTTTAATTTATGGACTTAATAACATGCAAGTTACATGCCTTAGCACGACCGTACACCGTAATGAAATCTAAGAAGAAGATAGGTAGATTGTATGTTATATAATTCATTTATTAAAATTATATGAAATAATACCATAATTAAAAAATAAGCGAACAAGTGTGTTTTGAAAGTATTTGTCAAAAATCATCACATTTAAAATAACTAATAATGTTCATGTAATAATCAGTCAAATCATCGATTTGTTCATCTCTTGTCGATAGCGAATAAAGTATAAATCAACACTCTTTATTATTTAAAATCTGAATATTCAAATCTAATACAAAATACTGATCAGTAAAATGACGTGGTTCATAAAACAAGTGCCACATTTTTTTTGCAATAGAATTAATTGCGTAATACGTTGCAATTACCATTTAAAGTATGTGCCATATTACGGTTTAAGATATTTATTTTCTTAAAAGAGTACCTACAACTCACTTAAAATAGAAAATACATATGATTAAATTATTATCATTTTCTGTTGGGAAACATGGAAACACCGATGTATTTATTTTTATATAAATAAAGTGGAGCCAAAAAGAAAGGAAAGCGAAGGCCCTAGAACAGTATGTAAAAATATATAGTCGAAGTTGTAAAGAGCGCGGGAAACTCAATTACGTTATTTTAACTAACACTAAAGTTGGGCTGAAAGGCAAGAACTCAAGATCGTAAAAGAAAAAAAAATTTAATACCATGCGGGTATGCGGATAAATAACATGAAACGAGCATGTCACGCAACTATCGCCTGAGTAGCAACGGTTTGATGAAGACAGTGGACACTGTAGCTACTCAATAAGCTCAATTTTATTTTATGTAACTATTCTATGTTACAGATAATAAGTATCGTCCGTTTGTTATAACACTGCGCTAACGATTGCAATACATATATTGCAAACGTTAGCACAGTGTTAAAACAATCTAATAAGATCTCTACAGTGCAATAAGTAAAATTATTGATAATTTAATTAATATAGCTAGCCATAAGGCCATAACAATATTGGAATACGACAGGATTGACCTGCTAAATGGCTATCATCTTTGGGAGGTCTAGAATAATGATTAGTAATAACAAAACAAGGAATCATTGACATAACTATGAAATAAATAAATCGGTTAATAATAAACAGACATGTTTATTTTAAAAACTTACCCGAAAGTCAAATGTATTTACTTTCACATAAATCGTAAATAGGTGTTAATTTATTTTATTGTTACAGATAATCTAAAGTGAAAAAATAATTAATGAAGTTTGATAATGATTCATGCTATCTGTACATTTTCTTTATTCTTATATGGCAACATTGTGCACTGTCATACGAAATCGGTGTTCATTCATTCATCACTCCATCAATTCATTTTTCTGAATTGTGGTCAGCGATTAGTGATGTGAGAGAATCACATTTCTTCTTATGATTAAGCATTTAATTCAATTCTATACTCTTTATTTGTAAAGTACAATACTGGGAACCATGGCTAGTAACGAGGAGATTATGGGGCCAATATCGCAGGAAGACATTGATGCGGCAGAGAAACTAAAAAACGAAGCAAATGAATATTTTAAAAGTGAGTTTAGATTTAATTGTGATAATTAACTCGTAATTTTATTTAAGTAATCATTTAGGCGTAGTGCAAGTTATAATTTGAAGTTTGGTTAAAATTAATATAACATAACCTATTTCAGAACAAAATTACAATCGTGCTATAGAGTGCTACACTCAGGCGATAGAGAAGAATGGAAAGAATGCTGTGTTTTACGCTAATAGGAGTATAGCAAATTTGCGCCTAGAGAATTTTGGGTACGCGCTGAGTGATGCCTCTAAGGCCATTGAGCTGGACAAGTCCTACACGAAGGCCTACTACAGACGGGCGGCCGCTCACATGTCCTTAGGAAAGTACAAGCTAGCGCTTAAGGATTTTGAATATGTAAGTATTAATATCCATTTTAATTGCTATAACAATGTTTGCAGGACTTATTTCTTGAGGGCTATGGTCATTTACCACTTAGAAACAAGCTTTTTTTCAAACTGACGTCAACCATAGACGCTTTTCTACTCCCAACAATAATTTGCTTTTCCTAAAATTATCTCTTAATATGAAAATTAGGCACAAAACACATTCCACTAAATTGCAATAACTGCTTCCATTAGAAATAGGTGTGAAAATGATATATCCTGTGCGATGGAGTCACAGTCCAAGTGCTCACATGCAAATTGAAAGACTTCACACACATCGTTGAAGTTTTCCTTAGAGAACTTTCATGGGTCACAATGTTCTTCTTTATCTTAAAGCAGTGGTTATTAATCAGTAATACAGTAATACCCCGAACTTACACGATAGAAGGGACTGACTGATAACCGCGTAAGTCGGGGTACAAAAAATATGTAACACAAAATAAAATGTAGCTGTCATACATAGTACATAGTCTTACTATTCCACACTCTTATTTAGTAGTGTAGGATACTAAGGCTAGCACTCAATAAAAGACAAATTGACGTGATTTGAATACCACTTAACTCCGAGTTTGCGTAAGTCAGAGTAGATTAAGTTGAGGTATTACTGTATGTACAATTTTATTAATTAATCAGTAGTGCCTGCCAGTGATTTGAACCTCAGACACATAATTGTGAGTTTTAATTTCAAACCCTTATTTCTGCTCTACTTTTAATACTTGGTGACCAACGCTCCTTGGTTCGTACCTAACGAACTGCTACATTGAGACCTAAGAATACCTACAGTTAAGCAAGAAATTGTACGGCACACAAAATCATATAAGGAACGCATATTAAAACACCCCAACAACCTCACCCGGTCATTAATAGATGATGTACAGCAAGCGCGTCGGCTTAAACGAAAAATCACCCAGGATTTGGTCCAGACACAGTAACCAACACACTGTAAAATAGAGGGGATGTGACATAGGTCACTTACCCAGCACGCCTCAGGAAGCTCCGCCCGACATACTGCTGAATGTCCAAAAGAAAGTGACAGATTGCAGTACAAAGAAATACAAAAAAAAAAAACTTTTAATACTTACTGTAGTATGTTACAGGTTTTATAAAAATATTTAGTCTGATAAAATCAACTTACGTAATGTACGGACAGAATCTAATTTAATTTTCAATATGAGCAGGTGTTCTTAAGGAAAATTGTGATTTAGTACTTTTCATAAATTAGTACATGTTCAGTGCAATCTATTTTAATATGATGCTTTAATTGTTATCTAATCTTATTATATCTTAAGTTATATCTTGTTTGTCGTCGTCAACCCATTATTGTCCCACTGCTGGGCACGGGTCTTCTCTCAGAATGAGAGAGTTTAGGCCATAGCCCACCGCGCTGGCCAAGTGCGAATTGGTGGGCTCTGGTTTCCCTTCAAAACGCATAAATCTTTCGCCTTTTATTTTGTTTAGTGTATCTATTTATCTATAACGAAATAGTATTCAGTCAAATATATTTTTTGTGTCCCATTGCTGGCCATGCCATCACTCTCCGCATCTGGAGGAGGCTTGAAGCTTCCTCCAGCAACACCACGCGAATTTATCTTCTTTAAATATGATTGAAGTAGCAAATAAACATGCAGTCCGTCTGATGGTAAGTGACCACTGCTGTCCATGGACATAATTCGATAAAGCTGATAATATAAAGCAATTAAACTTCCTATCAACATTTTTGAAACCTCAATCAAATTCTAATTTTTTCTAAACTCCACATAAACATTTAATTTTAGACCTCAAATCAACATTTAGATTTTTTTATAAACACATGTTGGTTGTTTGTAAATAAGAACTGGGAAACCGGTAAAATGAATATAAGGTCTGGTAATAGTTTAACAGTCGCTCAGCGTGCTATGGAGAGGGCTATGCTCGGAATTTCGCTACGAGACATGATTCGCAACGATGAAATCCGTGGACGAACGAAGGTTACCGACATAGCTCTCAAAATCAGCAAACTGAAGTGGCAGTGGGCCGGCCATATCGCTCGAAGGACCGATAACCGATGGGGAAGAAATGTCCTCGAGTGGCGACCACGTTTAGGCAAAAGGAGTACAGGTCGCCCCCCTACCAGGTGGACTGATGACCTGAAGAAGACAGCGGGACACCGTTGGATTCAGAGGGCACAGGACCGGTTGGAGTGGCGCCATTTAGGGGAGGCCTATGTCCAGCAGTGGACATCAAAGGGCGGATGGATGGATGGATGGATGGAATAGTTTAACCGAATAGTAATTGGTTATTTGGTAAAACCATTATTCGGCGCATCTCTATTATTTACAGATGTCCTTAGATGGCACTGCTCAATATCAACAAGTTTGCTATAACAATATTATTACCAACATTTCAACTTGGTTCTCAGAGGTAGCAACAGAGTAGCCTACCTCAGGTAAGATTCTAATCTTATCTGCGATTGATTACTAGTTTCTATCGGCGGGAGTGGCTACTTCTAATTCCGTCGACTGCAAGCTCATTTGCTACTTCTATATTGTTTACAGATGTCCATGGGCGTAGCATAAAATACACGCTTTCTACACTCATATCCCCCACTAGGATTTACTCCTGTGTCGTGGGTACCATGGACACACAAGACGAATACACAAAAATACCCAGATCCAGAACATGAATCTAAACTCATTAAATATACCTGTCTGACCGAGAATCGAACCCGGGGCCCATTGCGCGTCAGACCGGTATGGTAACCGCTCTGCCACGCGGGTCGTCAAATAAAATTTGGCAGGCCTGCCACATTTTTTTTGTACTTTACCATTCTGTACCGCCATTTGTCATATTGATATATGACACTTAGTTAATGCAAATGAACAAAATTAAACAATTGAAATGAACAAAATAAACTATTTACAAATAATTTTTAAAACAAACAAAAAAATGCTCTATGGACTCATATAAGTATGAGGCTAAAATCAGTTGTGGGTTGGAGGTCGCAAAATATTTGTACATCCTAAGTGGTCTTGCTTCAAAAAACATCCATAGGCAATATGAAAGAAAACATCAACTATCCACTGCATATTTTACAGGAAATAATTACATTAAATGTATAAGTAAGTGGGTTTTTCCGATTACAACCCCTTGAGGGATGGAAATTTAATGGGTTGTCAATTCATTTTAACGGAAATACCCTTTCATTGTAATAAAACCTCAAATTTAGTTCCATATAAGGACATGGCACAATTATTAACTATGCACTTGTGTTAACAGTACGGAAATGTCTTTACTTTTTCGTTTTCTGCACTTTAGAGTTCTATTATTAAGCTATTACATAACTTTAATCGCGGGCTTTGAGCGCGGCGACAAGAAATTCCGTAACGAAAAAATCCTAACACCCCCCACTCCGCCTACCATGTAGCGCGGCCGGGCGTTTGCTTAACGTGTATGTATATAGTACAACAGTACGAAGCTCGCACGGATCGAGACGAGCTGCTCGGAAATCATACGAATATGTAAGCAGCTTTTTGTGAGAAAGTACCTATATAGTATCAAAGAAAAAATACTTGAATTAATGTCAAAGAAAAAAATAAAAACTGCATAAATAAATAAATAATTATAATTGCATAAGTTGATAAAAAGTGCTATGCAATAGCTTTACCGCAGCAGTCCCACAGTCCCGCACATTTTTTTTTTGTTCTACTAAATTGCCGAAATATTCCTTACTAGCTGTGCCCGCGACTTCGTTCGCGTGGAATAGTTATTTTGGGCATAATTTATTTTTGCAAACAACCTCCTCAGCTTTATAAATTATAGCTGTTACCCACGACTTTGTCCGTTTCATTTTCTATTATTATTTTAGACAATTTAGTTTTGAAAAGAACATAGCTAGCTCATATAGCTCATATGTAAAAAAATAATTGTGAAATTATTAGAACCTAAAACAAAATATCCTTAAAGAAAATCAAATAGTATTTAAAAACGTGTGAGACAATCAATCAATCAATCAAAGACAATTTTGTTCACAATTAAATACTCTTAATCAACAACACTTTTATTTGGACAAAGATTAATATTATTACGTTGATACAACTCTTAACTAATTTCGACCGAATTTGATTGCCATGAAAACGGTTCTAGTGAGTTAATCTTAAAAGATAGACATATACTGTCGCGGATATTTTTTTAAATCATTTCAAGAGAAATAATTCTTTCATACATATATTTTTGGTATCTTGTACCGTTTTCGCAGCGCACGCGACAGAAGCCCTCAAGGATGAATAATTTTTCCCGTTTTTTTCACATTTTCCATTATTTCTTCGCTCCTAATAGAAGCAGCGTGATGTTATATATCCTAAAGCCTTCCTCGATAAATGGTCTATTCAATACAAAAGAATTTTTAAATTCGAACCAGTAGTTCCTGAGATTAGCGCGTTCAAACAAACAAACAAACTCTTCAGCTTTATATATTAGTATAGATTTTCCGATAAGAATGATCCAAAGTTAAACAAAGTTTAAACAAGGTTCCGCAGTTCTGAGACAAAATGTCAAGTAGTATGTACAATGCTCTCTCTATTGTGGTTCGACTTCGACAGAATCACCGTATTACCTATTTCAGTCTTGCCATGTAGAGCAGTGATAGCCTAATGGTTAAAACTTGCCCTCTTTATTGGGAGGTCCGAGGTTCAAACCCAAGCACGCACCACTGATTTTTTAAATTACGCGCGGATTAGAAATTAATTATCGATGCTTTCGGTAAAGGAAACCATCGCGAGGAACCTACACACCTGAGAGTTTAAAAAAAAAGTTCTCGGAGGTGTGTAAAGTCCATCAATTCGCACTTGGCCAGCGCGGTGGACTATGGCCTACAACTCTCTCATTCTGAGAGAAGACCAGTGCCCAGCAGTGGGACAATAATGTGTTGGCACTAGAATGCATATGTAGTGTAGCACTGCCACACCTACTTCTAGAATGTACCGGTTCTTCCGTTTTGTGAAAGGGTGTGTTTGCCAATAAGGCGACCATGTTAGACCTCGAGAAGTGTCTACACATCTGTGATTATCTTTAGATAGAGGATAATCATAACTACGTTCAGATCTTCACGAATAATAGATCTGCAACTTCATACAGTACAAGGGCTCTATCTGAAGTCAATTACATATAAAAGAATTTATTACATATACGGCGTGAAAACATATAATGTATAGTATTAGTAATGAAATGTTTTTTTTTAATTTCAGGTAACCAAAGTTAGGCCAAATGATCAAGACGCGAAGATGAAATATACTGAGTGCAATAAGATAGTTAAAAAGATTGCCTTCGAGAAAGCAATATCTGTAGACAAAAAGGAAGTTAATATAGCCGATTCTATAAATCTAGATTCTATGAGTAAGTGACTACAATTCCTTAATATTATTTTTCTACTTTAAGTACCGGCCTTTGACGATCCGCGTGGCGGAGCGGTCGCATTACCTATCTGACACGCCGACCTATCTGACATGACGACCCGCGTAGCGCAGCGGTTACCATACTGGTCTGACGCGCAATGGGTCCCGGGTTCGATTCCCGGCCAGACAGGTATCTGAAAGATGAGTTTAGATTCCTGTTCTGGGTGTGGGTGTTTGTGCATTCGTGTTGTGTGTGTCCATGGTAGCCACGACACAGGAGAAAATCCTACTGTGGAGCTATGAGTGTAAAAAGCGAGACACGCAGCGGATTCCGGGTTCGATACTTGGCTAGACAGGTATCCGAGTGAGGAATATAAATTTCTGTTCTCGGTGTTTCTGAGTGGAGTGGGGAGTAGAAGCACACCATCACATAAGTAAACTCCATTCCGGGATCAGTTATATTATACCTACTATTCCGATATTGCGAATCTATTATATTAGCTCATTTTATATTCTCGATATTAAATCGATTCTGCGACTATTCTAGATAAACATTTCTTGGAATCCATCTTGAATTTCCATCCCGTAGTGCCCGCGAACGAAAATTTAAATGTCAAATACTTTTCTACAATATGGCTACTGAATTTCAAGTATTTTTTTTACATAATTATTCAATATAATGCCAGCCCATGCGAAGTGTTTTTGTAACAATAATATATGAATTATAAAACTAAACCATCACGCTTTCTACACTCATAGCCCCACATTAGGATTTTCTCATGTGTTCTGAGTGCCATGGAAACACACATGACGAATACACAAACACCCAGACCCAGTACATGAATCTAAACTCATCATTCAGATACCTGTCTGACCGGGAATCGAACCCGCAACCCATTGCGCGTCAGACCGGTATGGTAACCGCTCTTCCACGCGGGTCGTTAAAAGGTCGTTAAACGGTTTAAAGGTCATCAGGTTAAAAATATACTATATAATCGTAATATTTTATAGATTATATAATAATTATGTTTAATAACAATCAACTGAAACTAAACCAAAATCAATCAAAGTATTACGTAACGCAGTCTTTGTAGATTTCAGACCCCACCATCCCCCCATGTAACGCAAGGAAACATTTTGCTGCAATCTTTCTCCCTCTCTGAATTTTGGCAGAAAGTTGCTGTGGCCATATTTTACCTACATAAGGTTTTATACTTAAATAAAAAAACCGCATCCAAATCGGTTCACCCGTTTTGAAGCTACGTGTCCATAGACAAACACACAGAAAGACTGACAAGTCAAACTCATAATACCCCTCTTTTTGCGTCGGGTGTTAAAACAAAACACGTTACATAATGCGTTGTTTAAACCCTCCGTCTCCTGTATCGCATCGTTGCATCGTAACCCCGGTTTTGTCAAATGTTACATAATAGTTGTCAAATGTTACTTATTAGCAAAAACTAAACGTAACAATATTACAGCTATAATACTCAGCTATAAGAGCTATAATACTCAGACCTACAGAAAACAGAAAACTTCAAGTTCGTAAACATTTTTTTTATTATTATATTTAGGATACCCTAAATCCAAAAAAAATTAAATTCCTACGTGTACATGAATTTGAGAAGCTAGGCAGAGCGCCATACAAAAGTTGGCCATCTCCTTACAGCGAAATCCGATCAGTGGTTTGGCGTAAAAGTGTAATAAACGAACATACATCGTTACAAACTTGTTCATTTATAATATGATAAATAATATAGTAGCTGACCAGGCCAACTTCGTTTCGCCAAAGAAAGATTAGATTTTTGGGGTGAACCATCCTTAATACTTAGGGTGTAAAAATAGTTGTTGACCTATTCTCATACCTACTAAATCTTATATATAAAATTCTCGTGTCACAATGTTAGTCTCCATACTCCTCCGAAACGGCTTGACCGATTCCTCTGAAATTTGGTAAGGATATTGGGTAGGTCTGAGAATCGGCTAACATCTATTTTTCACACCCCTTAAGGGTTGTCCACCCTTAACATTTTTTTTATTTTTTATATGGCAAAACAACGTTTGTCGGGACAGCTAGTGTACATATAAAAATTCATCAAAATCGGTCGAGCCGTTTCGGAGGAGTTTAATCTCTAAAACTGTGACACAAGTGACACAATTTTAAAGATTAGATGATAGACAATAAATCCTGAAAAAAAAACAAAATAGAACTATGTAAAAGTTTCAATCAATTTTAATTGTTATTTGCAGCAATTGAAGACGAGTATGAAGGGCCGACCTTAGAAGATGGGAAGGTGACGCTTAAATTCGTCAAAGAATTAATGGATTTCTATAAACATGAAAAGAGACTACACAAAAAATATGCGTATAAGGTAAACATTTGACAATCACTATCACAATATGTATTAAAAAAATATATATGAACAAACAAAAAAGGCAAACCGCTGAGTGTCTTGCAAGATCTTCTCAGTTGAGGTTGTGGTCCAATCCGGTGGAAGTGTAAGAAAAAAAATGTAACTGACAATTAGTATAACATGACCACAACAATTACGCACCTCGCTTCTTACCCCGCGCATCCCCTAGTGACGTGCAGTCGTATATCGTCTAGGTATCGTTTACGTTAGCCAGCACGTGTTTAATGTTATTTCGTTATAATGTTAGTTTAATAAGTGATTGTTGAATTTTTGAAGTTATTATTAAATTAGTTGATTATTCGTCAATAAACCTCAAAATGGGTAGTAAAAATATTTTTCGTGGAGGACAAAGGACAATTACATTCAAAATATGTATTTTTTTTTAACAAAAGAAGATACATGGGCTTAGTATTCCAGTCTCCCAAGTCAAAAATCGAGTGTGTACTGCAACAGGCATCAGTCTTTTACACAAAAAAAAAACTCGAGTGTCTGCGAATATATTAAACTCATGAAAGTGCTTTAATAAATACACGACTATTGAACATACACCACTATGGCGTATGTTCTAATAATGGTATACCTATATACTCTTGGTATTTGGTAATAGAATATATTTCGTATCGGAACGGGAAATCCCTAGTTCTAATGACGTTTCAACTGTTATGCGCCTAATTGTTTCGGTCGAGTAGTAAATGCCTGCCTATAGTTTGTACGGCCTATACAAAATAAAGATATATTTAATATTCGCAAAACATTCGCGTCAATTCTTGCGAATATTCGTTACATGACTATGTATTAAAAATTGGGTTTTTTTTTTCTTCTAAAAACATCATTAATTTCCATTCCAGATTCTTATAGACGTAAAGACATATCTACAGCAACAGCCATCTCTTGTTGATATCAAGGTAAGTCTTATTTAGACTTAAAGGGATTTTAATTGTAAGGAGGTGGATTGATTAATTAGATTGTACACCCATTCGAAAAGTTTTGATTTTCGACTAAACTAATCTAATACCCTATAAACTTATTTTTTTTTTTTTCATTTGACATGAATGCCATAAATAGTATAGAAATAGTACAGAAAGTTTAAAAAGATATTGCAAATTCATCAGGTACACATGAGATTCGCCACAGATGCGTTACTACCACTGTGACATTTTGCAATGTCTCATATAAATAAGTCGACCTATTTGTATGAGACAAACCAAAATAATCTTCAAACCAAAACACAACGGAGCTTAACACCGCTGCTATTGGCAGAAATTGTGATAGTGATTTATTTGCAATGTATTAATTTATTTATTAATTTGTATTGACCAATGAAAATAATAATAATATTAGTAATATTGACATAAAATGTATACTGAAATTGACATTGTATAATATAAAATGAGTATATGTGTATAGCGTTGAATACCCACTAAAATTGTGACGATACCACTAAATTTGGGATAAATGTAATGATAATGTAATGCAATGTATTAATTATTTTTATTAGCTTAGGTATTTAGATATTATATCAAATTATGTAATGAATCAATATTTTGCATGCTTTATTAAAGCTAAATGTGAGAAAATTGTTATAACATATGCCAACCTAATTGTACCACATTTAAAGCAAATAAATGAATATGAATATTATTATATTAATACGTGAAGCAAAAATTTGTGACGGATTTTTAAGTAATATGCCACGGACGGATTAGTATGAAATTTTGCACGGTTATAGTGGACGTAGAGAAGGAGTGCAGAATGTTAATATTTTTTTTCAAATAATGCATTTTTCATACATAAAATCAACTAAAAACACATTACACACACTACCGTGCATTTGTCACAAACACATATGTACTTAGTAAATGAAATAGAACATTCAATGTCTTACTATGAAAAGTCACAACGTCAAGAATGTCAGATGACATTTGATGTTTAGTTTTTTAATTTAAATTACGGTCGAATTTCGGCCGATGCGACGGGCGACTAGTGAATATGAATATGAAATAAGTGCCGTTTGAATCGAACTACTGGTTCTACCAACCAGGTGGTAGAACCAGTGTAGTTCGACCGGGGAAGTACCACCGCCACACCTACTTCTAGCGTGAAGCTTTTCTTGCGTTTCGATACAAGGGTGTGGATGCCGACACACTTTCACATGAGGCGACCATCATAGTCCTCGGGAGTAGCAACGCATTTGTGATTGACTTCAGATGGAACCCATGTTCTGTATGAAGTTGATTACAGATGTCCATGGGCGGCAGTGACCACTTACCATCAGTTGGACTGCATGCTCGTTTGCTACTTCAGTCAAATAAAAAAAAAATACTACTACTTTACTACTTTTTAAATAAAAGTTTCACCAGGTGGTAGAACCAGTATATTCCGACCGGGTAGATGTTGCCCCAACACCTATTTTTAGCGTGAAACAGTTCTTGCGTTTCAATGTGTTTCCCAGCTCACTTTCATATGAGGCTGCCATCTTAATCCACGAGAGTAGCATCTGTGATTGACTTCAAATAACACCTGTTCTAAACGAAGTTCCTTACAGATGTCCATGGTTCTACTTACCGTTAGATAGATTTGCGGATTATGATTTACACCGGCCGTTCCATTGGAGATTCCAGGGTACCCTGTAAACGCGGAGGAAGGCCACCGAGGAGGTTTTAATGGGTAAAAAACCCACATAACCCGGAGTCTCTCCTAAGGCTTCGGTGTCGTCTTTCGAAGGTTTCCTCTCCGTCACAGAAACAATTTAGATTTGCGACTTCAACCAAGGCTTCGTTATCGTTTTTTGAAGGTATTGGTTTGAGATTTCAATTAGATAAAATAAAATTACAGGTGCCAGACGAAGCGAAGTTCACGGTATGCGGCGACATCCACGGCCAGTACTACGATCTGATGCACATCTTCGAGCTGAACGGCCTACCGTCGGAGGAGAACCCGTACCTCTTCAACGGTGACTTCGTGGACCGAGGCTCCTTCAGCGTGGAGTGCATCTTTACCCTGTTTAGCTTCAAGCTTCTGTATCCAAATCACTTTTACATGTCGAGAGGTGAGACGTCTTTTATTTAAATGAATTGATTCACAACTGTTTTTTTGTATTTCCGTAAGGATTCTCTACATATTGTTGACTAGGTATTTCCGTAGCTCCGCCCGATGTCGTCCCTCTAGTTCCGGGATCAGACTAGGCCTACTTTATCCCCTGCCTGTGCAAAGAGGCGACTGAAAGAGGGTTGCGGGACGGTTAGAGTGGGAGCTCAAACCGTTCGGTCAGGTGACCCCCGGAAGGACGGTGGTGTGTGTGGTCGCATATCTTCGTAAAGACCAGATTATGCGATGGACCCAACCGCTCACCTGGGTGAAGCCCGATGGGGCAACGCACTCAGAGGACTCTGGTTTCGTTCCTTTGGAGATCGCGGAGTTCTCTTTGCAACGCTGAGGATGGCCACCGGGGGGTGGGTAGTGCAGTAGAAATCCCACATAACCAGGCGTCGCTCTCACGGAGTCTTTTTTTTTTTATATTAAGACCTAACGATAAGGCTGACGGGCCACCTGATGGAAAGCAGTCACCGTCGCCTATGGACATTTGCAACACCAGAGGAGTCGCCAATGCATCGCCGGCTTTGGAGGAGAGCTCTTTTTACACCTTTCTTGAAGAACCCCATGTCGTAGCGCCCCGGGAATACCTCAGGAGGACGTTCATTCCACATCTTGCACGTCCGCGGCAGGAACGAGCGCGCAAACCGTCTGATACCCTTTGGAGGTTTCCCCCTCGAAATAAAAAGCTTCGCCCGTTGCGGTGACGTCCGCCACGATAATGAGTATGTAGCCAGTGCAATTCTTCAAATCAATTCAAAGCGTGAAAGAGTAACAAACACACATCTACACTATATATAGAGTAAGTCTAAGGTTTTCTGTAAAGCTAACGCTGCCAACACCGCCTCTGGACGATGATTACAACGGAAGCTTAGGTGACACTGTGAAGAACACTGACAAAATGAATGCTATATAAAAAAAAATGATATTAAATAAAGTTTATTTCATTCATCAGGCAACCACGAGACCCTGGACATGAACAGGATGTACGGTTTCCGAGGCGAGGTGACCTCCAAGTACACCTCGCAGATGGCGGACCTGTTCACCGAGGTGTACAACTGGCTTCCACTCGCCCATTGCATCAACAACCGGGTGCTGGTGATGCATGGTGGACTCTTCTCCAAGGATGACGTCACTCTGGATGATATACGAAGCGTCAATAGGAATAAGCAACCGCCCGAAGATGGTGAGTGGTTTGTATTGACGTGTAATACTCCATAAGTCTTTTTTTATTAGGCTATTGCATAGCTTTTATCGCGAGCTTTGAACGCGGCGACCGAATCAAAAAAATTCGTAACGAAAAAACCTAACACCCCCCACACAGTTTACCAAATAACACGGCAGAGCGTTCGCTTAATGTGCATTTATATGGTACGACAGTACAAAGCTCGCATGGACCGAGACGAGCTGCTCGGAAATCGGACGAATATGTAAGCAGCTGTTTGTGAGAAAGTATATTAGTAGCAAAGAAAAAAATATTGCACAAATAAATTAATAATTATAACTGCATAAGTTGATACAAAATGCTATGCAATAGCTTTACCGCGGCAGTCCCCGAGTGCCGGGCGTTTCTTTTTTATTGAAGTAGCGAACATGCAGTCCACATGATGATAAGTGGCCACTGCTGCCTATGGTCATCTGTAAACAACTTCATTTAGAATAGGTATTCAATGTGTTGCTACTCCAGAGAGCTAAGATGGTCGCCTCAAATAAAGGTGAACCGGCAACCACACACTCCCACTAGAAATAAGTGTGGGTAATAAGTGTATTTGATATTAAAGTCTAAAATTCCAAAAGTCTACTAGATGTTTTTTAGTCACTCCTAAAACGGATTCCAATTAAACATTGGCTTTAAAATATGGTAAATTGTCCTTATGTAACAAAATAAAGCGATTGTGTATTTAAGTTATAATTAATAAAGATTTTGCGTTAGCCTATTTATATATCTTTATTATCAATATTATTATTATTATTTATTGATTTGAAGTAGTAAACCAGCATTGCGAAATGGTCAACTAACTGTTCTAACTAACAGTGGGCATGGGTTCAATGCTCGGCCAATCTGAATGGTGAATTTATATCATCGAACCACGAAGATCTACCATTGAAACATGGATATGTTTCAAGTAGCCTCAACAGACGAAATAATTCTAGTTTGTAGCTATGAGTATAAATATTTAAAATGTGATAAGCGATGATAATATATTTTCAAGTCATATTTTAAGATAAGATAAGATAATTATCTATTCGATTTGCTTACACACACACACACACACACACATTTGGTTATTATACAAGAGTACAAAATAAGAAAAAAGAAAAAATAGCGCCTTTAATTTTCAACGCCTTTAATTCTTCTGCATTTACTTAAAGTTGCCTGGCAGAGAGTGATATTGAGCATAAGGTTTTCCGTACATTTTATGTACAATAAAGAGAATAAATAAATACATAAACAGTCAATATAATAATAACAGCAAAATAAGATATTTTTTTCAAACGACATACTAACATACATTGTACCTTATTCAGCAAATAAAGATTTTTGATTTTGATTTGATTTACGTAACCAGTCAAATGTTCCGTTAACTTCCAGGTATAATGTGCGAGCTCCTCTGGTCCGACCCTCAGCCCATGATCGGGCGAGCTCCGTCCAAACGCGGCGTGGGCTGCCAGTTCGGGCCCGACGTGACCGCGAACTTCCTGCAGCGGAACGGCCTCGACTACATCATCAGGAGCCACGAGGTCAAGAACGATGGCTACGAGGTCGCTCATGACGGGAAATGTATCACGGTCTTCTCGGCGCCTAACTACTGGTGAGTTTTATTTTTTCTACCCGAATTAATGTTACACTCGCTATCTTATAACTAATCAAACAGAAGTACAATATAGTAGATTTTTTGTAAGATTAGAGAAGTAAACAACTAAGAAATCCACCCGATGACAATCAGCAGCAGGTGAGTGCGTTAGATACTACTGCACGTAGCAATTTTATCGTCGCAAATACAGTCCACTAAACCTCTTTCGGGACACGACCATTCTGTCCATCGAAGGAGGATTTCGGTCTTACTCCGAAATCCTTCATTTTGGTGACAAGGGACCACTTTAGCCGATGGACTTTTTTTTATAATATTGAAATAGCAAATGAGTAAGCAGTCTATCTGATGGTAAGTGGTCGCGACGCCTCTGGACATGTGTAAGCAACTTCAAATAGAACAGAGGTTCTATCCAAAGTCAATCCCAGGTGAGACAGTAGCTACTCTGTAGAACCAAGGTGGTTACGCAACAACTGTTTCAAGCTAGGAATTGGTGTGGCAGTCAGCGTTTGATCAAGACCAAGGCGAATGCTCTAGGCTAATTATGAGGATGCGCCCCCACCAGGTGTTTTACAGTCGGCCTAAAAGTATTAACTACAGCTTGTCGAGCAAAAAAAAGGTCGCCAAATCTACATACTACGTCGTGTTAGTGTTTTGTCTCGGTCCAGTTGAAATATGTAGGGTGGATGCAATGATGCTAGATTGTGCATGCGAAAACACAATATCAACGCCCCTTGCGCCCTAGGCTGCAGCCTCATTAGCCTAAGGGTTAATCAGGCCTTGGAGGCAGTTTACATCTTTGTTCAAACCATACGTTCTACTACGCTCTGAAATTGGCTGAAACTCAGCGTCCGATAGTCGAAAAATCGCATGAATACACGAACACCCAACACTAGAACAAGAATTTCATTCGTCATTTAAATGTCTGTCTGATGTCGATTCCGCGGGTCATCACTGTAACCGTAATAATCACAAAAGTAATCTACATCGGTAAATAAACTGAACATAAAATCCGAGGAAGAAGAAGGTTACATCTTCGACCAGTGAAGTTTATCAGTATTCTTTATATTAATATGTGAAGCAAAAACTTGTGATACGTTTTTACGATACTTGCTGCAGATGGCGGAGTATGAAATTTCTCACGGTTTTAGTAGATGTAGACAAGGATTGCTCAATGCAATTTTTTTCTCGAATAATGCATAAAACATACATATAAAACTCAACTAAAAATACATCACATACACTACCTTGCATTGACACAAACACATACATAATAAACGAAATAGAACATTCAACGTCTTACTATGATAACACATAACGTCAATAATGCCAGATGTCTTTGTCAATATACCCGCTATTGCTAATAAATGCTGCTTAGCTAAATAACCTCCTTTTACCTTTAACGGGTGCTTTGAAAATAACTTGAAAATTATTACAATTTATTTGAATTTGAGAAATATTCATGCTACTTTAGACAAAATGGAGTTTAGTTTTTGAAGTGAAACTTCTTTATCGGGGTTGGTTGAAGTGAAACTTCTTTATCGGGGTTGGAAAAAAAAATGGTGTAACATTTTTTCGTTACGCGCCATCTTTTTTTTCCGTTACGCGCCATCTTTTCTTATCCCTACCACGCGTGATATTAGATAGATTATTATAGATTAGATTATTAGATAAAGTTTAATAAAACCCTTTTATTAAACTTTATCTAATTTAACTTTATTTAACCAATTTCTGTAAAGTTGCATATTATAGTAAATTATTTTTTGAAAAATAACGTCATAAAGAAGTTTCACTTCTTACGAGTGTACGCTAGTACACGCACACATTTTTTTTATTTTAAATTACGGTCGAATTTGGACCGTTGCGACGGATGACTAGTGAAGAGTAATACTCCATGACTTACCACTAAATGGATAAAAAACTTCGAAAGTGTGATTTAGTATATCAACAACGCCATCTCTTGGCATATAGAGAGATTACTACAGCAAAGTTAGTGTTCTGTGTACACTTAATTGAATTGTATTTTTTCCAGTGACACAATGGGCAACTTGGGTGCCTTTATCACCATGAAGGGCAAGGACCTCGTTCCAAAGTATACCACTTATGCGGCAGTGGTAAGTTGATCACATTATACATTTCACTACATAGTATAATCAAAGTTGCTTCTCGCTGTCTGTCCCTATGTATGCTTAGATCTTTAAAACTACGCTACTGGTTTTGTTGCAGTTTATTTTAATAGATGGAGTGATTCAAATCAAATCAAATCAAATCAATTTATTTGTGAATAAGGTAACCTAATTATGTACAGTTGGTATTCAAACATTTTTGTTCGCTTATTCTGCCACTGAGTTACAAATATAAATTAAAGTAAATCTTTCAAGTATAAATTAATGAAAAAAGTAATTTTAATGGATTATAAGTAATAGTAATAATAAATGTCACTAGATATTGTGTCCACAGATTATTAAACAGCACTTAAACTTATACACAAGTTCACAAATTTAACCGATCACTGTTATCACTTAAAAAAGAGTTTACACTATAGTAACATTTATCTAATAAATATGTTTTTAATTTATTTTTGAATATATTGATGTTCTTGTGGCATCGTATGGACTCTGGTATTCTGTTATATATAATTGGCGCTCTTCCGTAAAAGCTTTGGTTTAATTGATGTGTCCGAGTTGGAATCAGTGCTAGTTTATTTTTAAGACGTGGTCCTTGTCGAAACTGAAACTTATTAATATTTGTTTTGACAAAAACAGCGCATTCAAATATGTAAAGAGATGGCAGGGTAAGAATTTGTAGTCGTTTAAAATGAGGTCTGCATGACTCTCTTTGACTTAAGTTGCATATTGCTCTTATACATCTTTTTTGGGATTTGAACGCAAACTCTCTGTAAGTAGAATTACCCCAGAATATTAATCCGTATCTTAGTGTTGTAGCAACGAAACCATGATATGCAGTTAACATCGTTGCTTCATGAACTACATTTCGTAATTTCCGTAACATATATGAAAATTTACTTAATTTCTTACATACAGCGTCAATGTGAGATTTCCAATTTACTTTATTATCAATGTATAATCCTAAGAATTTTATTCCTTCTGTGTCTTAATTACATTTCCGTTATAATTTATATTTAACTTGTTTTTAGTCTTAAATACCATAGTTTTAGTCTTTTTCAAATTAATTGTTAGATTATTTTGTTCAAACCATTGTATTACTTGGACTAGTGAGCTGTTTATTTCATTTTCCAGTTCATTTTCATCATTATTGGTAAATAGAACTGTGCTATCATCGGCAAATAAAGTCATTTCCTGATTAATTGCATTTGGCAAATCATTAATATAAATCAGAAATAATAAAGGACCTAGAATACTACCTTGGGGTACCCCATGTGTTACCGTTCTGCAATCTGATTCATAATACTGTATACTTTTAGTCTTAATACATAAATTCGATATAGTTTCAAATTATAAATAAATATAATATATAAATAATATATAGATTCAAAAGGAAGGTTCTTATGTATAATACATGTATAATATATTGGTGAATCACTGATAATTTTAGATTTTTTACTTTTAGACGAAACAAAGTTCGCCGGGTTAACTAGTTTTTTTAAGATGGAAGTAACAAACGAGCATGCAGGCCGTCTGATGATAAATGATCTCATCAACCCATTATTGTCCCACTGTTGGGCACTTGTCTTCTCTCAGAATGAGAGAGGTTAAGGCCATAATCCACCGCGCTGGCCAAGTGCGAATTGGTGGACTTCACACACCTCCGAGAACTTTTTTTTAAGAACTCTCGGGTGTGTAGGTTTCCTTACGATGTTTTCCTGCACCGAAAATCAGCGATAATTAATTTATAATACGCACATAAACCAGTGGTGCGTGCCTAGGTTTGAACCTCGGACCTCCCGATCGAGAGGGCAAGTTTCAACCATTAGGCTATCACTGCTCTGATAAATGATCACTGCCGTCTATTGATATATGTAATAAACTTTATATAAAATGGGATTTTTATCTGAAGTTAATCACAGTTGTGTTGCTCTTCCCAAGATAATTGTCGCCTCATATGAAAGAGAACCGGCAATCGCATCCTTCTATCAAAACGCAAACAGTGCTGCAAAATTAGTGTCGTGATGTTACTACCCAGGTCGAATCATCTCGTACTACCGCCTTTTACGATTTAAACTTTCTACACGAATACAAAAAATACATCTTCACTATTTTTATTGGAAAATTTCATTGTAAAATAATTTTATTATCGATTAATTTTCTTTTAAAATATTGTTTGTTGGATCTGACAACCCACTGTCTCAGTATAAATTACACCTTAAATAGTGATATAACAATTATTCATTACCATGTAAAAAAAGCATGGTTGTGATTATATTAAAAAAAAGGATATTAATAAGAAAAAAGACAAGCCCGCTGAATTTCTTGCCGGATCTTCTCAGTTGAGGTCGTATTCTGATCCGGTGGTAGTGTAAGAAAAAAAATGTAACTGACAATTTGCAAGTGTCCCCGTAGGCCTATACAAAATAAAGACATTTCATTTCAAGGATATTTATTAAAAAAAAAAGATCAGTCATACATAGAAATCTCGTCATTGAATCTCAATGTACTCATATTTTTTCAGCATACCAAGACGTAAAAAATAGCACATCAGTCATATTAAATCTCGCAATTTGTCTTTAAGCCCCGACTGTCTCGGTATAAATTACTCCTTAAATAATTATATAAAAATTAAGGATATTTATTTAAAAAAAAAAACAGTTCAGTCACGTCATTGAATCTCACTCAATGTACTCATATTTTGTTAGCACACCCAGACGTAAAACAATAGCAGATCAGTCATATGATATCTCGCAATAGAATCTAACCTAATAATTTCTCTTTCAGCCACACCCCGACGTGAAGCCGATGGCGTACGCCAACTCATTCCTGAGCATGATATGCCAATGATGAACGTGAACAGCGGTTGCCATGGCAACGGGCGTGGCAACGGTCGCCATGGCAACGGTCGTCATGGCAACGACGGGAACCGGCACGTGACCGCGTCCCCTAGACAAACGTGCTATCGTAGTAAGTTTAGTGTATGCGAGTATTATGAATACTTTCGGGATTCTAGATCGAGGCCTATGTTAGTGAGGTGAAACTCTGTGGGACAAGCATGGTTATGAAAGGTAATAGATAAATCCGCTTTCTACACTCATAGCCCCATACTAGGATCTTCTCCCGTGTCGTAGGTACCATGGACAAACACAAGACGAATACACAAACACCCAATCCCAGAACATGAATGTAAACTCATCATTTAGATACCCGTCTGGCCGGGAATCGAACCCGGGACCCATTCCGCGTCAGACCGGTATGGTAACCGCACGCAGGTCGTCAATAAAATAAAATAAATAAATTACTCTTGCACACTCATAGCCACATACTAAGATTATTTCGTTTGGGTGCCATGGACGCACATAGACGAATACTCAAACACCCAGACAGAAATCTCAATTATAATTCAGAAATCAGTCTGGGTGGGAATTTATGCCGGAATCAATTATATTTCAGACCAGTCATATATTTATGACTAGTATGAATACGTTTGGGTATGCTTTGCGTAAAATTTTGACTCAGAGTTACACATACAACACATTTGTGCCTTCAAAGTGTATGCATCCAACATCTGACATGTTTTTTTAAATATTAATCTTTTGAACCCAGTGATATCCAGTGTTTAGTGATATTTACAGACGTTGTCAATAGATGGCGTTAGTAAAATTCATTTATAAGTCCTGAATCACGCTATCAAATGCTAATGTTAACTCCCTTTGACCGAGCGGGCGAAGCCGCGGGTAAGAGCCAGTCTTTTTTAAATATCTCGTAAACCACACCCGTCATACCAGACCACAACAATACATACAACAACAGCTGTTACAAGGTAGAAATAAATGTGAAATGTTGCCTCCGAACTCATACCACGATGAATTTTACCACCCGTATTAATATTTTTCAAAGTGTTAGAACCAATGTAGTTCGACCGGGGAAGTACCACCGCCACACCTATTTTTAGCGTGAAGCATTTCTTGCGTTTCGATAGAAGGGTGTGGTTGCAGGCACACTTTCCTCCTCGAGAGTACCAACGCATCTGTGATTGACTTCAGATGGAACCCATGTTCTGCATGTAGTTGATTACAGATGTCCACGAGCTGCAGTGATAACTTACCATCAGATGTACTGCATGCTCGTTTGCTACTTCAGTCAGATAAAAAAGGGTGTCAATGAGTGTAATGCTATCGTAGGTTGCCTCCACACCCTTACCATGAAAGGGTACAAACATCAAGGGCGTTACCACCACCTTTTTAGTATGAGTGTAGTACCGTCCCAAAGAGTTTCACTTCACAAGCCCTATCCCACCATTATCAACCATCGATTCTAGAATTTGTATTTGTATAAAAATAGGGCTACTTGCATTTCCCTAAACTTTTTCCATTTAGTTTACTCTCCGACACCTTGAACTGAAGCATTTTAATTTCGAGTCATTCAATGAATGAGTTTATGTAAAGTTTTTTATTTAAGTTGATCGGGTTTCATAGTCTTAGAAACTTGTTTGATATTCTACCGAAATATAATAAGGGTGGAAGTGTTACTACCCCCATAAATTATGTAGTAAGAAGCCATAGGGTCCTTAACTGGAGGTCTACTTATGAACCAAATCCTTATAGGTTTTCAAAGTTGCATGAATATGAAAAGCTAGTGTAAGGATTTTTGATGACCTCAAAATTGTGGGTAGTTTACTAAAATGCCTTAATCCTTTTCAAATTAAGAAGAATTTATTTGTTAATGAACCGTCGTCAACCCATTATTGTCCCACTGCTGGGCACGGGTCTCAGTATGAGAGAGTTTAGGCCATAGTCCACCGCGCTGGCCAAGTGCGAATTGGTGGACTTCACACACCTCCGAGAACTTTTTTTTAAAGAACTCTCGGGTGTGAAGGTTTCCTCACGATGTTTTCCTTCACCGAAAAGCAGTGATAATTAATTTATAATACGCACATGAATCAGTGGTGCTTGCCTGGGTTTGAACCTCGGACCTCCCGATCGAGAGGGCAAGTTTCAACCATTAGGCTATCACTGCTCTTTTCTGCATATATATTTAGAGGGTATGACGTTTTTTACAACTGCGATCTCGACTGCTAAAGATTTCGACTATCCATATAAGTAGAGAAGTTTCACCTCCAATGTTCAGTCATAGATGGCGCTACATGTATTCTGAATCACGCTACTAAAGTAAAATTTACAACATCAACTTGTTTACGTGAAAAAATATAGCATTATTATAATTTTTAAAGGATAGCACAAGTCTTTGAAACTCGAGCAGTCCTTTTGAAACCAGTGATACAATGCTTCAGTCTTTTAATTGAAAGGTTTAAAGGCAGATATCTCACAGCAAGATTGAAAAGGACCGAACTTAATTTTTTAGCAATTTGAGAAAAATACAATAAACTCCTAACAGCGTAGTATATCATGTAACGAATTAAAAAGTGACGATTACTTGTTTGAAAAGGACAAACACAAATGTTACGATCTCTAAAGGACTGTACTTTAAAACTCCTCAAAATGTGGACACAATTTGTTATGCCTACTAAAAACAAATTTTCCATGTGTCCTTGTCCTAACCATTATTTTTTAATATATGAACTTAGTCTTCAACAGCTGTAACACTTTTTGATGAACATCAATCAGCATTGCTCATAATCAACCATTATAGATATTATCAGATAAATTATGCGCCTAATATTAAATTGCATAGTGGACCATTTTCAATACTTCAAATGATAATTTTGCTCGCAGTTGATTATTATAGATGTTATCAGATGAAATACAACCCTGATAATTTTGCATTTATTAGACCATTTTAAATAAACTTCACTTGGTATTTTTACTCAAAGTTGATTATTGATGTTATCAGATGAAATACATGATAATAAAATTGCATTACTTATGAATAGTTTGTATAACAAAAATAGATGAATAAATATTGAATAGCTAATTATGAATAATTAATTACAAATTTTGATGGTTAGCCTTTAACGTAAATATCATGGACCGGCTTTATTCTACACTAAGCCGCTTATTATATTTCGTCTTACCCTGCGTTTCTAAGTCAAATTAATTGTATCTACCCGAAATTAACAAGTGAAATCACTTGTATAGAGTGAATTCTAAACGCTTTACAAGAGTGACTTACTTGTATGAAGTGAATGTGAGATGAAATTGACAATATATACGTGGATGTGGGAAAAATTAATATTGGATAAAAATAGGAAAAATATTTTCTTAATTATTAAAACTTAATGTCATTATTGTACGTTCTGAAATGAACTTGGTTGATCGATTTTGAATAGAAATAAACGTTTTTTTTAAATGTAGAACATGTGAAATTTTCTTGACGGTTACGAGTGCGTTTATAGAGACGCCGATGTTGCTGTTAAGAAACTGGACGCTGGTTATCGGATTACTTTTAAAAGTATATACGTCGAGTTTTTAAGCATCGTAGCATCGATAAAGAAATAAAGTAGATACACAGTTTCGAACAAAAATGACACCTAAAACTGTCGTCAAATTCACGTAGTTATTTATAGACGGTCATAACTACTACATATTTTAGTAATACGACCTTACGTCAATGATTTAGAGTTGTATTTACAGCGCTTTAAGTAAGAGGCAATAAAATTTTACTATTTGAAATGAGCGCTCAATTTTGACACTGAGCGCTCTTTTTCATCGTACAGTTTTGAGACGCTGAATGTGTATCTTGGGTTTTTCTATATCGCTGCATTGAAGCACCGAATGCGGGTCTATATAAACGCACCCAAATCGTTGTACTCTCAAAAATTATGATGCCATTATGTATATCATTGCCATTTCTACGTTTTACAGCAATACTTTTACTTTAACTAGAACAATTTTCTTGTCAATAATAAACTTAGTTTAATAACATGAAAGTGGAAATAAATTTTGTTTTATTGTTTTGTTTTTAAACAATTATTATGTGTTATTATTTTTTCAAGATACATCACCTAACGATGGTAGGTTTTATTTGTATTTTAATTGTACATTGTTTTAAATGTTAAGAATATACACTAACAACATACAAGACGTTTTCGTTGCATTTATTTCGTTTCGTTGAGTAAAATAGACTCCTAATATCTATAATGTAATGTATAAAATTCTCGTGTCACAATGTTCGTTCCCGTTCTCCTCCGAAACGGCTTGACCGATTCTCATGTAATTTTGTGAGCATATTGAGTAAGTCTGAGAATCGCCCAACATCTATTTTTCACACCTCTTAGTGATAACCCTTATCCACCCTTAACATTTATGTTTATATGGCAAAACAACGTTTGCCGGGTCATCTAGTATGATGTAAAATTATCACTATACAATAGTTAGGCGTTTAATCTAGACTAAATTCAGGACCAAATGTCTTAAAAATACAATGTTTTGGTATATTTCCCCACGTTTGTAAGGAACGCAACAATTACTAGGCGACTTGATGTGCAAATCATGTACTTTCGTGCATCGGTGACGCTTAGGAGGTCCGATAATTACAGAAATAGAAGGACGTACGTCCCCCCTCCATCTCCGACTATTTCAGCAATTTTTGGAACTCCTAAACTCAAATTTTATACACCGGCACACTTTAATATGAGGCGACTTTCATAGTCCTCGGAAGTTAACGCATCTGTGGTTGACTTCAGATAGAACCCATGTTCTGTATGAAGTTGATTACAGATGTCCATGAGCGGCAGTGACCACTTACCATCAGGTGAACTGCATGCTCGTTTGCTCCTTCGGTCAGATAAAAAAAATTAAATTCAGAGACCCCCTAGTCTCAAATGATAATAAGTGATATTTTAAATGTTTGACGTATTATTTTTCACTGGAAGATTATTTTTCGCCATCACAGTTCGATTCATTCGGTTGAAAGCCTCTTTTAATAGAAATTTGGGATCCATGAGTTGCTATGCTCATGGGACGAGGAAAGGGACCTTCAGCGATTCAGGTAGTCCGTCTGCCTTATAACTAGATTTAATAATAACAATATAACGTAACAGTGGTGGTCGGGGGATATATAAAATCCTCTCTATCTCTCCGGGACCCTAAGAAATTATTAATGTAAGCAATAATTTTGATGACGAAATTTAATGCATACTGTGGCATAAGCACTTGAATCAATCAGGTTTTAACTGTAATCTTATGACACGAGCTTAGGCAGACTCAAATGTTGAGTCTGAGTAGTAGTAGTGATAATATTTCTAGTCTGAAATGCATGTATGCAGAGTATGGCTCAATATTCCGAACAATATTGAATTGAAATGTCTTTATTTTGTATAGGCCTATGGGGGCACTTACAAATTGACACTTACACATTTTTTTCACACTACCACTGGATCGGAACACGACCTCATCTGAGAAGATCCGGCAAGAAACTCAGCGGGTTTGTCTTTTTTGTTATGTTGTATTTTATTTTTCAATCATGTTTTTTTTTTTTACATTGTAATTAAAGTTCGCTCCAGTATCTTGCTTCTGAACTTGAAACACATATCGGACGTACTTATTCTCAGTGCTCAGGTGAGAATTTCATCTCATCTGGGGTTGGGGTTTTTTTTTTCAATATTATATTGTGACCTGAAGCGAAATTGCTGTCCACCTGGTGGTAAATGCCGATCTACTCTCCCTATTTGATTGATGAGGCGACCATCTTAGTCCCCGGGACTAGCAACGCATCTGTGATTGACTTTAGGTAGAACCCTTGTTCTGTATGAAGTTGATTACAGATGTCCATGAGCGACAGTGACCACTTACCATTAGGTGGACTGCATGCTCGTTTGCTACTTCAATGAGATAAAAAAACATATTTCTGCCTAATAACAGGAATGTTAAGCGCTGCTGTGTTTTGGTCGGAAGGATGTGGTAGGGGAATAGTTATCCGAGTTGTTCCATATTAATCCTCAGAGGTTGCAAAGCATTGGTGGCTATCAAATAATCCCTGTTTTAATCGGGGGTTAATTAAACATTAGCAGCAATAACCACTTATTATCCGATGGACTGCATGATCGTTGCTACTTTCATATTGTTAGCGATAGTTGCGCTTCTAGCGCCCTCTGCCGCCGCCCTTCATCTTTATTGAGTTTATATATTACACAAATATGCCAATAGATGGCGCCATTAGGTACATTTATACATATTAAAATATTCAATAAAAAATACAAAGGTTTAACCGCGTACGTCATTAACACATATTATAAACAAAACCAGTGACTCTCAGCCAATAACGCATCTGAGATAGACGGCGTATTATACGCATCTCCACTAGTGAAGTGGATATAGGCTTACACAAACGCAAGGGGATATTTTAAGTATTCTGCATTCGGTTCAATTTATTTAAAGCTGTTTAGGCAAATCTTACACGTCGTGTCGCTTTTTATTCAGCCTTCCCCGCATATCAATAAATAAGGAACGCCTGGTTTGCTAGATTGAAGAACATGCATACATGTTAGTATGTTACTTAGCTAAGAAAATATTTTAATAAAAATATTTCACTTCTGTAATAGGTTTGGGAACAACCACACGAGTCATTAAATAGAGTGTGTAAGTCTTAACCCGTTTTTCACTATACAGATATTATTTTATTTCTACTTTAAAATACTCATTCAATATTTAGGTTTATGAGAATTACAATCAATGAAAAATTGAGCAATTAAACATTAAAAGCCGACTTTGAAGTGATCAGATTGAAGCTTACTTAGATATATTAGGTAGGTATTAAGTTCAAAATAACTTACTCTACTCTTATCATCATACACACATTTTACATACACAAATATTGTAAATTAAAAAACATAGTAATGGTGCTCAATCAAATTATGTTTCATACATCTACAAATAAAGTTGTGAGGAATTTGTCTATTATTCAGATTGTATTTTGTCTGTTTCATAGACACAACCACAGAAAGAAACATCTGTATCTATTTTACAGGCCTCACACACTAAGTAAGGTATTTAAAAAAATATCGGATGTTTTGGAAACTAGGTGTGTTAAATTATTTAATTATCTAATCTATATTACAGGTTAATAAATAAAAAAATACAGGCACGTCTCAAATGGCAACATTGCAAACGCATGAATGTGTAGTTATACGCATATTTTAATATTTAGAAAGCCAAAAAAGAATGGCCAAATCCCTATGCTCAAACACTATTTAAAAACGTAACTTATAAAATCACAATATTTGCTTCCACATCAATAGAGTAGAGCATTGTTTCTCAACCATTACTCTTAACCCCCTCATTTATCATTACGAACCCCCAAATCAATAATAGCGATGCTGAGATCGCCATTATTAAGTTAATACAATAACTGTTTTTTTATTTTTTATTTTATTTCTATACGAAAAGTCTATAGGGATTTTTCAGAATTAGTGTGACCACTTATACATTTGATTCATTAAAATATGTTACTTTTATTCGGTTATAATCCATTTACATCTTTAATTCTGATGCATCACAGGTTAGTTCACATTATTTAAGGAAAACATTCACATAATATATTTTGATATGCATTAAAGTAAATAAGGCGAAAATGAGGTTTATTGTTAAAATTATTTCTTCACATATGTTATATTATTATAGACAGTTGTATTAAGTGAGAAAGTACAGTCATATTCTTTATTCTCTGGACGTATATTCCAAATTAATAATAGGTCGTTAATAATTGAGGTAAGGTTGTAAGATGTGTTGAATTAGCTGCAGAGCATATCAGATGTAGATAGGAATTGGTGTTGATTTAATTAATAAAATTGTTAAATTTATAATTGGTTTGTTTTATTTACTAAATTTGATAAAGGTCTAAATTTGGGAACCGCTTTCCCTTTGGGCTATTTTATGTTGAGTGAGTCAACAAATCTTTGAGATTAAGGATTATCATTACATAGTATAAAACAAAATCGCTTCCAGCTGTCTGTCACTATGTATGCTTAGATCTTTAAAACTACGCTATAGATTTTAATGCAGTTTTTTTAATAGAGTAATTCAAGAGGAAGGTTTTTGTCTATAGTAATAATATAGTAGAGAAACACTGTAAAATTTAGTATTTGAATTTTAAGCGGAACGAAGTTCGCCGGGTCAACTAGTATAATTGATAGTTGAGCTGCTATATTGAATGGATGCCTGGTGACCCGCAGCACATCAAGAGATGGCGCCACTTGTATTTCTGAATCACGCTATCGAAGTATTCTTAATATCCTGCTCTTATATATTTGTCGGAAATGGCGGTATTGTGGCAACACCGGAACGCCAGCGCCATCTAGTGGCGTTCGATGAAGTTAGGGTTGTACCAGTATAATGGCTGACACCTCAGTCTATCGTTGACGGTCGGCCGAAGCAGACGACTCTAAAATCATCCCGCGTTCTTAGTGCTACGATTACTTGCCTACTTAATTTAGTTTGATTAATTCAGTGATTGTAACAAATTTAATTCGGCAATATACTGTGTGTTAAAATCAAGTCTACAATTTATTCTCGTCCTAACATTCCCTATCAGAGCCCACAGTAGGTTATCTTGATACGATGAGCGAAAAAGAACCACCCCCCTCCGTCATATTCTTATATCCCTAACTTATATAAGTTCGGAATAGAAACTATCGAAAGACGGCTTCTCCACAGGCCCGATTACCTAGCCTCGCGGGAGATCTCCCTTTGCCAAAGTGGTGACTCTAGACAATACTACGTCTCCTCTCGATGATGGCAACCTCACTCCCTGGATGGACCGCAGCATATAACATCAGACCATCGTTTCATCGGATTCAACTCAGCGCATCATAACAACGCATCCTTTTCCGGGTCCAGCTGCCACAATTCCACAAGCCGCTGCCGCACAGGCGGTTCGGTTTATTGTTTGTATGATTCGCGGTACATATTTGATTGTATTCGAAAAAGCAACAAACAACAACGATAGTAGTAGTCAATAGTATCCCTGGTAAACAGTTTATTATTGACAGCGTATCAGTCCTCAAATACCAAATTAAGGGGCTTATGCAGCTTTTTAATAGCTTAATCAACAAGAAAGTATTCAGCATTTATCACTCAAGCTATAGCAGCCAACAGAAGGTCAGGCTAAAGATTTATTGACATATGAGCAGTCATAAAGGATGTCAGGGATGCACTGTCACAGGAAAATAATGTTATCTAAAATGTGTATTTTTTACAGAAAGGAGAAAAAAATTGCACTTCTTAATTTATTTTTAACTACTCTGTCATACTACTTTATTCAATAACATACAAAATAATTCGATTCTAAGTACATAAATTTGTTCTACGTAAATGTCTCTTAACATCATGAAGGCACAAGATGTGTTATGATCTTGACCACTGTCTTCTTATCCAGCTCGCACTTGGGGTACAGCTGATGGCAGTCGGTCTGCAGCGAGCGACCTGCTGACATCGCCTTCATAATGGATGTGCCGTCCAACATTCGCCGGATTAGGGAGTTGCTGGAAAAGGAACAAATGTTTTCTCTTGATATAAGTGAAATCATTATCTTAAACAATACGTGTCAGGGACTTTTTTATCTGATCGAAGAAGCAAACGAGCATGCAGTCCACTTGATGGTAAGTGGTCACTGCCGTCCATGGACATCTGTAAGCAACTTCAAATAGAACATGGGTTCTATCTAAAGTCAATCACAGATGCGTTACTCTCGAGGACTATGATGGTCGCCTCATATAAATCCGTTCATGTTCTGTATGAAGTTGATTATAGATGTCCATGGGCGGCAGTGGCCACTTACCATCAGGTGGACTGCATGTTCGTATGTTACTTCAGTCAGATAAAAAAAGAGTGTGCCAGCAACCACACCCTTCCATCGAAACGCAAGAACTGCTTTACGATATAAATATGTGTGGCGGTGGTACTTCCCCGATCAAACTACACTGGTTCTACCACCTGTAAAATTTAAACGCCGGAATATTGTTATTTAAAAAAAAGTAAATGGACCTTGTATTTTTTTATATTGAAGTTGCGCGGTTGTTATTAACATCTATATAATCGAAAACTGACTAAAACCTCGAAAAATATTAGAAACACTTTCTACATTCATAGCCCCCACAGTAGCATTTTCTCCTGTGTCATGGGTACCATAGATACACACAAGACGAATACACAAACACCCAGACCCAGAACACGAATCTAAACTCATCATTCAGATACCTGCCTGGCCGGGAGTCAAACCCGGGACCCATTACGCGTCAGACCGGTATGGTAACCGCTCCACCACGCGGGTCGTAAAAGTCTATTTATCAGAAGCTTACAAACAAAACTAGTCTAACTTTTTTGGTCCCTAATGGACTCTGTATGGTTACACACATTCCAAGTGACTCCACTGGAACTTAACAAACTTACTGCGTCAAAGTAGTTAGCATCGCGTCAAACTCCGAAGCGTTCCCCGTCACCATGTTCTCATTAGCGAGCTGCGTGTAGGAGCAGGCGAGGCGCTGCATACATGCGCCGGAGTCTATGTTGTATCTGCTTAGCGTGTCGTCGAAACGTGTCAGTAGCTCTGATAACTGCCCGAGCTGGTCGGATTCTGCACCTGGAAACGCCGATGGACAATGTAAAAATGTTCCTGTTATGATGCTGCCACACTGCTGTTTGAAAATGTTTACAAACGTTAGCAAGCATTTGTTGAGAAACATACGATCACAATATTAGAAAATGTGACAACAGTTTCTAATATTGTGATACTATTCATTCGTAAAACTATTCATTCTCAAAAAATCATTTAGGCAACTGTCAATGCCTTAATCCTTGATATAATATATGGCACTGTAATTTTGTTTAGCTTTTAGTGTTTGGCGCATCCAGATTTGCGCTTTTTCTTTTTTAAAACAAAAAATAAAAGCTAATCCAATGAGCAAATTTTCTTCCATTTTCGTGTAGCCTCGGAACGTCAATCCATAGATCATCAGATCTGTCTGAAGCCAATATCGGTTCTATTAGTTCTGCCACTTGACAAGCTCTCCAACTTTTAGTTACTGCTACAATCCAGGGACTATTAATCTAGTTTGACAGTCAGGACTGAAGGTCTCTACTTTTAAAGTTTAGCAGTCTAGACCATAACAATAAAAAGTACTTAGGTACCCACTTTTGAAGTATTTTCTATAGAAGCTGTAAATCAATTATACATACTAAAACAACTTACTTCGTCCGTAACCTCCATAGCCGTAAGAAAAGGCGTGTATTATCTTAGGCAGGATAATGACTGCTCCAAAACCCAGGATAGACCCCAGAAGGACGCCGCCCAGGTCGATCTTCACCGGGCCGTAGAGACCTGGCGCTGTAGCGCCGTAGGGTGACTGTAAGAGTATTTTATTAACGTCATATCAACTGCCACGCTGATACTATAGAGTGTGTTCAAAATCCTACGCTCCACCAAATGCAACGGGAAAGAACGACTTTTGGTAAGTGCTCATCCTGCTGTATGGCGTCTGTAAACAACTCTAAATCTTATTAGGAAAAATGTCTTATAATCAAAAATGTACCACTAATTTCTACTTGAATAGAATTACTTAATGGACACACACAAAGACGAATATACAGACACCCAGACCAGAACAAGAATCTACATTCATCATTCAGATACCTGTCTGGCTAGGAATCGAACCCGGGATCCACTGTCAGACCGGTACGGTAACCGCACCGCCACGCGGGTCGTCAAACGGTATGCAAAGTAACAAATTTTAGAAGAAGCATACAAAATGAATGGACATGCAGTCTACATGATGGCGATCATAGGCATCTGTAACTAAGTCTACCTACAGAATAGGAGTTTTGCTTCTAGCCAGTCACAGATGCGTTGCCACTCCAAAGGACTGCGATTTGCGCCCACCATCCACACAATTCTACCGAAATGCACGAGCTGTTTCTCGCAAGAGATTTATATGACATAATTTGCATCTACCTGGCTTCCAGTACTTCCATACGAGGAAATGCCAAATCTCTGCGTCCTCTCAGGCTGGCTGTCGCGATCTTCTCTGCTCTTCTCGGTTCTGGCTGACGGCTGCGCGAGCTGGTCTTCTGTACGCTGGTAGCTGGTGCTTGGGAGGAAACCGCTGTGAAAGGAATGTATTTATTGCAAACTACCAATATGATCATAGCTGAGGGGACAAATTTTTATTCATTACTTTTTTATCTGATTGAAGTAGTAAACGAGCATGCATCTGTTAACAACTTCATATAGAACGTGGGTTCTATTTGAAGTCCATCACAGCTGCGTTGGTACTCCCGAGGATTAAGATGGTCACCTCATATAAAAGTGTGCCGTCAACCACACCCTTCCATCGAAACGCAAAAAATGGTTCATGCTAGAAATAAATTTCATTTCTCTGAGGAGATTATTACTTAAGTACTACTATTTTTTTCTATAGATAGGTATAGTTTTAAATAGGCGTATTCTTGTAAATAGGCGAATTATGTAGCCTGGATTAACATAGGATACTCATTGTCGTCCACCAATTCGTGTGCGTGTCCACCAATTCGCACTGTCCACCAATTCGCACTTGGCCAGCGCGGTGGACTATGGCCTAAACTCTCTCATTCTGAGAGAAGACCCGTGCCCAGCAGTGGGACAATAATGGGTTGACGACGACTCATTGTCGTGGTATACGTGACCGAAGCTAACAGTTCGAGGAATAAGCTAGTACAGGGTTTCTCAAACTTTCGGCTCCCCATTCCCCTGTTAAATTTTCAAGTGACAGCGAACCCCCTTAACTTAACTAATTAAATCCATCTCTCTCAAAATAAACAATAAAATTGACTTATGAAGAAAATAATGTTTTTATTTCAAAAAAAAACAATAAAGTGCCTAAGAAATATATTTTACTATTATTATTGTGATGAGTATGTTTGTTGTCACAAATAAAGTCAATTTTAGCAATAATTTTGGACAATTTTAACCTTAATTCTGACTCGACATCAAGTCGATTTCTACTTTGCCACGTGCCACCATATGTGCCGCATGTGCCTGCCAGTCATCACGCCGCCATTACGTAAATCTTATCGCGAACCCCCTGCCATCGAATGGCGAACCCCTAGGGGTTCGTGTATCCCACTTTGCGAAACGTTGAGCTAGTACATACATGCTCTCGAAAACATCCCTTCTCAAGCAGCGGTTAAAAATCACTCACCCGTCGTTCGTGTACTCCCCCATCACACACGTGAAGCACGCAAGCAAAAGCAGCTCTATCCGGTTCATCCTCAGGTTCCTGGACTGACTGCCGTCTTCCGAGAGCTGTCACCACTATATACGACGCGTTCCGTACGCTGGCCAGGAACAATCACATGGGGAAACCATTGTACATCTTCGTTACGCAAGCAACGCCACGCGACAATGCGGTCACGATTCGCTGATGTTATCAGAGCAAAATTTTTTTCGTAGGTATACTTTACGACAGTTTCCTATGGTTTATATGTTGAATAGATGACCAGCTCTAGTATGGATGTCATTGACATAGTCTATATCTATAGGTACCCAGAACTTTAGCATCATTTTTTTTATCTGAATAGGTAGCAAACGAGCATGCAGTCCGCCTGATGGTAAATAGTCACTGCCGCTCATAGACACCTGTAAGCAACTTCAAATAAAACATGGGTTCCATATGAAGCCAATCACAGATGCGTTGCTACTCCCGAGGGCTATGATGGTCGCCTCATATAAAAGTGTGCCGGCAACCTTACATCGAAACGCAAAAACATGCTTCACGCTAGAAATGGATTTGGCGGCGGTACTTCCCCCGTCGAACTACACTGGTTCTACCACCTACAAACTTGGTCAGTAACTTCAAAATTTTGTAAACACAGATGTGTAAAGTTATTTCAAAAGCAAATTTTGGCTCACTGGCTAGGAAGAGGCAACGATATCAGATGTTCTACATAAGGTTGCTTACAGAAGTGTAAGGGCGGCAATAAGCACTTAGTATGAGGTGCATTGGATGCTCCGTTTTTACTTCATTCTGATAAATAAATATAAGTAGGTATCTCTTCATAGCGGTCGTTTTCACCCCATTTTCACCCCTCATTGCCAGCAATGAAAACAATAACAGTTTCACATAGGCACAGGCTCATAATGAAACAGTTTTATTCCATAAGTAGTCCACCGCGCTGCCCAAATGCAAATTGGTAGATTTTACATGCCTTTGAGAACTTTTGTGAGTAGGTTTCCTTACTTTCAGAAAATTCGCTGTCGTGGCTGGGATTGGAACCTTGGACCATCAATTGAGAGTCCGAGTTTTAACCACTAAGCTCACACTGCTCTTCATGGAGTCATTAACACTTTAAGTATACATACATTTAATTAACTGAATCTATACTTGTATACTAGGGTATTATGAAAACCTCTCCTAGTGTAAGTGTAAGTCAAAAACGGCATATACTATGTGTTTACGTTTCATAGAGGTAACACACGATCATCAACAAACAATGAACTCATTTACCGCTCTGTATACTTAAATTGCAGATAATCTACGGCGTAACCCTCATGTAATGTAGTAATTAGACCACACTTATGTCACTTCCATGTTATTATGTAACGAAAGCAAAAGGCATACAACATATGTGGAAATCATTATCATCCCCTTTGTGTGTGGAGGGTGCAATCTCGGTTAATACCAAGCTGGCAGTCACCACCACCCTCTTAACTGTCGGAGGTACCCGGGCCCGAAGTTTTATTGGTGGAAGAACCAGTGTAGTTCAACCGAGGAACTATCAACGCTACACCTATTTCTAGCGTTAAGCAGTTCTTGCGTTTCGATGGAAGGTTGTGGTTGCCGGCACAGTTTTACATGAGGCGACCATCTCAGTCCTAGAGAGTAGCAACGTATCTGTATTTGACTTCAGATAGAACCTATGTTCTATATGAAGTTGCTTACAGATATCCATGGGCGGCAGTGCCACTTACCATCAGGTGTACTGCATGCTCGTTTGCTACTTCAATATTATAAAAAAAAGTTTGCACAGGTGCGGTCGCCTCCAGGCTGAAACTCCTTAAGTGTAGATCAGTCTGTGCGAAATGGACCAAACTCTGCGGTGACTTATTAAGGGCGAGCTTCATCACGATTTTTACAAATACGTTGCCCTTTCTACGGACTATGATGTTAGCCTCATAAGATAGTCACCAAGCATCAATACCCTTCTGCCGAAACGCAAGACCCGGTTAACCCTAGAGATAGATGTGTGTGTAGTACTTCCCCGGGAGGTGTCACTACATAGTATAAAAGAAAGTCGCTTCCCGCTGTCTGTCCCAATCTAGGCTATCTTTGAAACTACGCTACGGATTTTAATGCAGTGTTTTTATAGATATAATGATTCAAGAGGAAGGTTTTCATGTATAATACATGTCTAGTAGGTATAGTTGAGAAGCACTGCTAATTTAGGATTTTTGACTTTTAGGCGGAACTAAGTTCGCCGGGTCAAATAGTAAACGCTATCATTCATTTCATTTCATTTCGTTTCGTTTACCTACTCCACACCTATGTATTTCTAGCGTAAAGCAATTATTGCCTTTGGTAACACCGTAACAAGATGTGGTTGCCGGCTCAAATATCAACGGGGCGACCATCTTAGTCTTCTAGAGCAGCAAGGCACGTCCGATTGACTTCAGATAGAACCACTTTTCTGCATGAAGTTGGTTACAAATCTATATGGCAGATAGTGACCACGCGTCTTACGAAAGGCAGGAGATACTGTACTCCTATTCTATTTTTTTTATCTGACTGACTGAAATGAGCATGCAGTCCATCTGATGGTAAGTGTTCACTGCCGCCCCTGGACATCTGTAGTCAACAACATACAGAACATGGGTTCCATCTGAAGTCAATCACAGATGCGAACCAGTGTAGTTCGACTGGGGAATTTTCTTGCGTTTCGATGGAAGAGTATGGTTGCCGGCACACTTTTATTTGAGGCTACCATCTTAGTCCTCGAGAATAGCAACAAATTTGAGATTGACTTCATATAGAACCTATGTTCTATATGAAGTTGTTTACAGACCATTTGAGTGATGCTCAGATTCTATTAAATACAGCAAAATTGTTGGCCCAAAGTTTTTTTCCCGGAAAAGAAACACAAAAAGAAAAGTTCATAAATTCCTATTACAAGCACTTAACAAAAATTGTGGACATGCTGAAGACTAGTTTGCTGCACTGTGATTTCCGGTCCGTTCTTTAATATATTAAAATGTAAATCACTTAAATAAAAAAAAAATATGTCATAAACTCTGTTATTAATTATAGTTTAAATATAGATGACTTAAAATAATGAATTGAGAGTTTTTTTGTCAAAACGCGTTTCCTGACATCACTAGGGTAGTGTCATATGGACTAGAGATTCCATATGACACCACCGGGGGTGTCGTTTTGGTGGTGTCAAGTGGAATGACAGCAGATGTCCATGGATGGTAGTGACCACTCACCATCAGGTGGACTGCATGCTTGTTTGGAACTTCAATCAAATTATTATGAAAAACCCACGTGGTGAGCAGAATACGCAAGAATAAAGTCATGGCGCCCCTGGCAGTCAAGAATTACGCTTCCTAGCTATTATGCCGTATACGACAACCGACAAATAAAATATCATAAATATCACTACATAGTATAAAACAAAGTTCCTTCCCGCTGTCTGTCCCTATATACCTATGCTTAGATGTATAATCTATGCTACGGATTTTAATGCAGTTTTTTAATAGATAGAGTGATTCAAGAGGAAGGTTTTTATGTATGATACATATATATAATATAGTAGAGAAACACTGATAATTTAACTTTTAGGCGAAATGAATTTCGCAAGCCCAACTAGTAATAATATAATTTGAAAATTTAAGAGGATGTATAAGTTGGTATGTGTGATTATTACTTTTTCGCTTAAAAAAACAAATGCTGCATTTCGCTTATATGTGCACACAGTTTATGACCTGGATTAACAAATAGCACACCATTGCAATCAAAGCGAGCAGAACAGCAGGAATAAGCTAGTCTTCTAAAAACGCTTCCGTTACATAAAAACATATGTTATGTCAGATTAACAAATCGTTAAATGTTTACATAATTACTCGTCTTTGTTTGCTTGGTTCCTTAAACAAGTGGGTAATTTTGAAAAAGACATCAGATGATAGCCATGCGTGAAAATGCTACAATTTGTAAATTTGTCATAAATTACCTCAAACGCGAGCATACATTGTAAAACAATATTTTCATAGACCTATCGTTCTCATAGAATTGACGGTGAAAATTAATCGGGCACTTTATTAACATGAAAGAAAAAAAATACGGCATATAATTATGACGACGAAAATAGATCGATCGAAATTAATTGATTAAATAAATTATAAAATGATTTATGGCTCAGTTCGCACGTTTACAATGACTCAACTTTAATTGTTAACGTACTAATGTTGATGTTATGGATTATTTAAAAATAATGATAATAATCGGAATTAAAGTTAGGAGTGGGTAATCTCGAATGCCAATTCGCACTTGGCCAGCGCGGTGGACTGTGGCCTAAACTCTCTCATTCTGGGAGAAGACCCGTGCCCAGCAGTGGGCCAATAATGGGTTGATGTGGAATCTCGAATAGAATAATAGGTCGACGACGTCATCGTGATGGATGCTTGCAAAACTCGAGAACATGTCCATTATACCCGAGTGTTTGCTTACTACAGCGCATCACCATTTCCAGCACGATGTCGTGCATTCTTTCGAGTTTGGTCAATTTTGATGCTTGCTGGAACCTGGAAAATGGGCCGAAATTTAGCCGAAGCCAAAGGTTTTGCCGAACGTGGATTTTATGGATGAAGGTGTCCGAAGAGGAAGCTTCGGTCGGACTCTACTTTATTGGTAAGTGAAGTCAAACCAACATTTAAGTTTACTATCAGTAGCAGATTCGTAGTCCCCATTTACAAATTGTGAACCCCCATTTTTAGTAACAAGCGTCGAATCTCCCGTGCACCGCTAGGAATCCAATGGGACTCTCGGAAAAAACGAGGTAGACTAAAGATTCGTATAACAAAAGTAAGGTATCTCAGCTCTGCACCTTCTTAACTCTTCCACTATAACGTAAGGCTCTACCTGTTATGTTTCATCATTCCGGCTTCCATACCCATTGACAACAATACACGGAAGCTACATGCTCTGAAGCACTTAGAACCTCCGTTTCCTTGGCTATTTCTGCAAATGCACCGTAAAATGGCGACAAAACGCATAAACTTTTGGCGAGAGAAACACCTTGTTCTTATTAGGTCAAATTAAGTTACAACATTCGATAAAAGATACCATTGGAATTAAATTAAAATAAATCGAAATACTTTTTATAAGTTTACGATACTTTTATATGTTTTTTATTTTAAAGACATTCTGTAGTTTATTTTCAATTTGTTTCAATTACAATTTAGTGCTTTTTAGAAATGGTGTATAAAAAAGTATTGATTGTCTGCTATGTGGTGGTTTTGGTTGCATCTGAAAATAGAATAAGAAGGAACGGAAGAAAATCGAGATTTATCTCATTTGATACCGTAAAAGATGAAGTCGAGGTAAGTGAGCAACTAATCTGCATTATCGATAAAAAATAAATATTTTTTGGCCAATAATAACTAAATATACTGAGTTACTGGATAATTATCTTGGATTCATAAAGCTAAAGGTGTATTTGGAAAAATTAGTTCGTAGTTAAAATCCGTCGCAACGGTCGAAATTCGACCGTAATTTAAATTAAAAAACTAAACTTCATATTGTCCAAAGCAGCATCAATATTTCTCTAAATTAAATAAATTGTAATAATTTTCAAGTTATTTTGAACGCACCCGTTAAGGTAAAAAGAGGTTTATTATCTAAGCTGCATTTAAAAGCAATAGCGGGTATTTTAACAAAGACATCTGACATTTTTGACGTCGTGTGTTCATAGTCAGACATTGAATGTTCTATTTCGTTTAATATGTATGTGTTCGTGTCAACTGTAAGGTAGTAGTGTAAAGTGTTTTAGTTGATTTTGTTGTATGTTTATGCATTATTAAAAAAAAATAACATTCCGCACACCTTCTCTACGTCAACTATAACCAAAATGCAAAATTTCATACTCCTCCGTCCGCGGCAAGTTACTTAAAAATGCACCCCAACTTTTTGCTTCACGTATTAATATATAGATATTTAGATAGGTACACTGAGTTACTGTTTTGTGATATAACTATCTTGGGTTCATAAAAAGTGTATTTGGAAAAATAATTTCAGGTCAGCTTAGACTTCAACGTTCCGTTTCTATCGATACCAATCAAGAAAACTATTGATTCTGTATTCGGAGGACTAACAGGCCTGGTAATTATTTATTTTTTCCTTTTTTTAATATGTTTTCTCGTTTCTTTCTCCTAAACTTTTTTATTTTGATCGACTGAGGTAAGTCATGCAATATTGCTACGTTTATTTTACCGTTTCTACTTTTATTATCTTTATGGCGCTGTGGTTAAAACATTAAATAATTATCACATTTTATCAAATTGAAATATTATCAAGTTAACCATATACACTGCAATATTACCAAGTAACCAAATAGTTAGCGCCATCTAACGGAAAGGGCATGTATAAATGCAAATTTAAATTAGTTCGTTTTAAAATTTACCTTATCCAAAATAGGTAGCGGCTTCTTTTAAACATAATACACAACAAACGGGAGCGGCAGTAACAAGTTCGACCGGGGTGGTACTCCCACACCTATTTCTAGCATAAAACATTTCAACGGTTGGTTGCCGGTTAACTTTTAATACGATTCCACCGTCTTAGCCTTCGGGAGTAGCGACGTATTTGTGATTAACTTATACCTCATGTTGTATATGAATTTACACACAAAGGTAAATAGGCGACAGTCAATCCTTGGAAATGTATTCTCGTCTGCTACATCAATCTTATCGAACTTCGTTCTGCCTAAAAGTCAAAAATCTAAAATTATCAGTGTTCCTCCACTATATTATACCTACAAAAAAAATGTGTGCGTGTACTAGCGTACACTCGTAAGAAGTGAAACTTCTTTATGACGTTATTTTTCAAAAAATAATTTACTATATGCAACTTTACAGAAATTGGTTAAATAAAGTTAAATTAGATAAAGTTTAATAAAAGGCTTTTATTAAACTTTATCTAAAATCTAATCTATAATTATCTATTTAATATCACGCGTGGTAGGGATAAGAAAAAGATGGCGCGTAACGTAACGTAACGTAACGTAAAAATGTTACACTAAATTTAAAAACAACCCCGATAAAGAAGTTTCAATTCAAAAACCTTCCACTTGAATCACTCTTATCTATTTAGAAAACTGCATTAAAATCCGTTGCGTAGTTTAAAAGATTTAAGCATACATGGGGACAGACAGCGGGAAGCAACTTTGTTTTACACTATGCAGTGATGTATAAATAGAAATGCCGCCATTGTCGAAAGCAATTATTGAAACAAGATAATTGAGTATTTTATATCTAGTAAATGTATTTTAATCTCCACAGGCTCTACCCAAAGTGAATATTAACCCTACGGCACTAGCGTTTGGAGCCACCATGGTGCTCGCCACGTCCGTCATCCTACCACTCCTTACAAAGGGTGTGGGTTCTTTTGATACCGATCGCTATTACAGAGGTATGTTTCTATTTTATTATGTAACGGGTACTCACGATATGCGATTTTTGAATTTCTCTCTGCCCGATATTTCGACTCAGTTGCACGGATCGTGGTCACGGCCAAACAGCGGTGGCCGGGAGGAACCGTTGACAAGCACTAGTGGTAAATTAACCTATCTACCCTACGTCTAGTTCGTTTTTCTTTTTTAAATTCCATATCACGACACACAATACTAACTGTATCCTGACGCATCACACTTTGCACTATTTGCGATTTACATAAACTAGAGCTATGTTATTTATTTATCGAACGAGTTATATGTTATTAAATAAAAAAAAAAAGATATTTATAAGATAAAAGACAAACCCGCTGAGTTTCTTGCCGGATCTTCTCAGTTGAGGTCGTATTCCGATCCGGTAGCAGTGTAAGAAAAAAAAATGTAACTAACGATTTGTAAATGCCCCGTAGGCCTATACAAAATAAAGACATTTCATTTCATTTATTTTACGAAAAGGCCATCTGATGAAAAGTGGCCACCGTAGCCTATGGACATTTGCAACACCAGAGAAGTTGCCGGTACATTGCAGCATTATATACTGCCATTAGGTACTTGTTGATCGTTTCAGACTTGGGTCACCATATCGTTATTTGGGCCTCTTTTAATTGTAATCATTAAAATTAATATTATATAAAAAATCTATCCAAGAGCGAGTTCTTCAAAACAAAGTTTTGCTAAAAGTAATAATATGAGACATTATCAGTATATCATAATTTATAAGGATATGTATTTATAAAACGAAGCAGCTAGTTTTTATTACTAATGAGGGATAATTATCTGAATTTTAAGATTATTTATTCATACGTAATTATTCTTCGATGGTAATTAATAAGACTGCATAAAAAAATAAGTTTTATGTTTCATAAATATCACAAATGACATGTGTAGTATTGACCTTTCAAACTATATATTTTTATTTAAAGATAAACATATGTCTCAGTGTTAAGTATTTTTTGTCATTCACAGACAATTTTACAAAGCTAGACAGGAATTCCATCCGAACTAGATCCCAGATATTGAGAGCTAGAATGAGATAGATCAGGAAGGTTGGGAGTTTAGGACATATGTACCACATCTTCAAATTTTGCTCACAATAGTTACTATTACAGTATTACCGTACAACCTTCTCTGCTTATTTTAACATGGACATCCCTTTTTAAGTACCCTCCTTCTAGGTTTGACTTCTGGAGACGATTTCCTATTCTTGGTTCTAGCGACATCCACAATGCCTGCGTCCGCTGGAGTGTACTGAGTCTCCACATGAATGTAATTCTTGCGTTTCCTCGGCGCCAAATCAAAACAGCCAAAGGGCGGAGTGTATTCTATATCCCACGTCGCGTTACTTGATAGCGAACTCAACGATTCCTCCTTGCACACACAATCAGGTTCTTTAAACGCTGGGCAACTGTCAATCACTTTATCAATAGCACTCAGATCATTACAATACACGTCCATATATGCACATTTACATATATCTTCCACGGCTTCAGCTAACGCCTTCCGTATCTCAGCGTCGCGTTGTTTCTTGAGCTTCACCATCTTGCGGGCTTCTACCTTCGCCTGCTCCTCTGGACTACGCTTCTTTATGATCTTGAACACCAACGGATCGCAATCCACGTAGGGGTCTTCATTCGCTGCTATTTCTGTTAAATCCTTTAATGGGTTTACCTGTAACCAAATGTATATGTTTTAAATGTACTATGGACCAAATTGAATCATGACCCACCTTGCTGACAGTTCGTTTGTAATTTTGGCTAAGGCAAATTTGTTTTCTTGTCGGGCGTGGCGTTGCACTTATGACGTTTTAAATATTGTTAAACTACAGGAACATCACTCAGAATGACTGACAGTTGTCTAAGAACATTAAGGTGCTCCGTCACCGGGAGCATTCGCGCGCGTAATGTAACATCATTAGTATCATAACTAGCGCATTGATGTTACAAGTTGTATCAAGATAATACATATTGTAACATTACAATGTTTGGTTCTCCTTTAATAATGTAATGCTCGAATCTGTAACGTTACATTCCACGTGAATGCTCTCTGTGAGGGAGCGTCTTTAGAGTACCTACTGATATTTTTTTAATTTTTAAGGCAAGGTTGGCAACAAACCCGGCATAAGACATTTCAGAAAATAACCAAAATTTTGTAAATATTGTCAATACTAGCTGTACCCGCGGCTTCGCCCGCGTAAAAATGAGTGTATCGCAAAGTTTTTCCCGCACAAATCTCGACCCCGTTGAAATTATATGATAAACAGTAGTCTATAATTATGTTATTCCACAACCTTTTCTATAGTGCAAGTCCTATCCAAATGAGTTTAGCCGCTCGGCCGGCGATTACCCGGACATACAAAGAGTGAAGAAACGAATTTAAAGTATGTATTTGTGGTTAAGATCATAATTGTTACGTAAAAATATTTTAAAAATTAGACAAATTAAAATTGGAATTTTAAAATTAGACGATTGTAAACCGCCTTTCTTTGAATTAATTGACAATCTTAGTAGTCACACAATACCAAGAAGCACCTTGTAAACCAAATCCTCCTCCACATTTAAACCAAAACGCATCGATTACAAAGATTGATTTTAACTTTTCCGCAGTACCTATGTTTAAAAGTTTTCAGGGTGATGCTGCAGGGTGAAGTGCAATGATTGTACTGGTCTAGTACAAAAAGACGCTACTCTTACAAACTCATTTAACATTCGTATCCTACTCATCACTGGACACTATCAAGTGGTCAGATTACTCTAATAATGCACACGCATCGGCGGCCGGCTTGTATTAGCTTTAGCATGCGCGAGCGAGACGGTTACCTATCCCTGCCACACACACATCGAGACACATCGCGATCTTTATTATTTTAAATCTCTAATATCTTTAAAAGTATTTATTTGATGCATAAGTGTAAAAGCTAACGAATGCATTTATTTATATAAGGATTAATACCGAACAGAAGAAAATACACTCGAAATTAACGTAATATTTTCGTTGAAATATGGAACATCAAAAAAATATTGTGACTTAACCATAACTTAAAGAGATATACTATCGCGGATTGATTTTATATTTAAGGTTGCAATCCAGTGTTTCGTCGCCCTTGACGGAATTATTAGTATTCAACATCAACATTTAATTTATCGATAGACTTCGTAGTTGTTTTGTAAATAACGCCACCTATCGCATTCAATACATTCAATGTAATTCAACATAGTAGTGGATAGATGGCGCAAGTATACCTAATATATATCTCATCGGTAATTATCGTATCGGTAAAATTAAATCAAATTTATATCACATTTATTTGTATGATAATTAATTGTTATCGATTTATAGGTATGTATTATTTCATAATGAACTAAGGATCAGGATGACATCAGGGCAAAATGGCTAATACGGCGATAGTTGGAATTTGGAATTAAACAAAAGTCGCGATATACCGAGTTTACAGATATATGTATGTTGTCGACTCAAAATCAATATTTTTTAATGTTTTATTATTGAGATAAGTTTTCAATCAAGTCTATCTTGCCCCTTGACGGAATTTTATTATCGTACCCTTTGAAGGAAATTATATAATTTGATATCTCTAATAACTTTAAACGTATTTATTTGATGCATACCTACAGTGTAAAAGACAATTTTGATCTTTGTTATAATTACGAAGCTAACGAATGCATTTATTTACATAAGGATTAATACTGAACAAAAGACAACAGACTCGAAAATAACATATTATTTTTAGTTACACTAAGGAACATAAAAATAATTATTGTGAGTTAACCTTAAGAGATATAGATATGCTATCGTGGATTTATTTTATATTTATGTTTGCAAACCAGTGTTTCGTAGCCCTTGACGGAATTATTAGTAATTCAACATCAACATTTAATTTAATAGATATTACTTCGAAGTTGTATTGTAGATAACGCCATCTATCAAATGTTCATTCAACGTAATTCAACAGAACAGTGATAGATAGCGCAAGTATACCTAATATTTAACTCATCGGGAATTCCAAGTAATATTATTCGTATCTTTCGCATTATAAATACATTTTCATATTATAAACCCATATTATGGGTAAATTAAATCAAATTTATATCACATCTATTTGAATGATAATTAATTGTTACCAATTTAAACGAACTCACGATGACGTCCAGGCGAAATGGCCAATATGGCGATTGTCATTTGCATTGTAATTTAACAAAATTCGCGACATATCGAGTTTTACGGATATATGTTGTCGACTCAAAATCAATATTTTTTAATGTTTTATTGTTCACATAAGTTTTTCATCAAATCTATCATACCCCTTGACGGAATTATTAGTACACCTCTTTGTCAAAAGCCAATATGGAGATTGTCATTTGCATTGGAACATATTAGTATTTATCTATGCATTGGAATTTAACAAAATTCGCGACATACCCAGTTTTACGGATATATGTTTTCGACTCAAAATCAATATTTTTGAATGTTTTATTATTCACTTAAGTTTTTAATCAAATCTATCATACCCCTTGGAATTATTAGTACAACTCTTTGTCAAAAACGAACTACCATACAAACATTTATGCTCGATTTTAACATTTTCAACCCATTTTTTGAAATAAAAAGTAGCCTATAATGGATCCCAAGGTCACCACTATCTGTGTACATAATTTCATAAAAATCGGTTCAGTAGTTTTGTCGTGAAAGAGTAACAGACAGACAGACAGACAGAGTTACTTTCGCATTTATAATATTAGTAGGGATAAATATTATTATTAATACAATACGGAAAATATGATTAATGGAATAAAGAACGAAAATTACGGATATTTTAATAATAGGTATATCATAATTAAAAATGAATTGGGAAATCTTCCCAACAGTAAGTTACATATTTAGAAAGATAATTATTATGGGGTATTGGCAATGTTAACTAATTTTTCATTTTAACGGTGACATATCAATACAAGACAATAAAGATATTTATAAAGAAAATACAGTCAGTGAAATCAGTAACTGTCAGTGTCATATAAAATTTGGTTTCCAATACAACAAATGTTGAGGGAAATTTCGACCTAATTGTGTTTGAATGGCTGGAGGAAAATAAGCATATAGTGGGTATGATTGTCATGAATCAATTTGGTCGATAGAACATGATAGTAACATATATATACATATATTTATTCTGAAGTTATAATTATTACTATTAACAATATTGTTAAGTGCATACTAAAGTCCTACATAAAGTTAATATGTACCTAATTACTAAAAATGTATTACTGTATATGTAATTACTAATAACTGTAGAATTACCTCAGTTACCCAGACTTGTACTAAATCATTCATGTTTCAATATACATAATTATTATTATTATTTCTAAAATTTATTTTACACTAAATCGCAATGGTACTGTGACAGTTGAACCTTTTATCTTTCCGCTTACTTGTATAGTGAAAACATCTCCTTTCCTCTGCACCCTGAGAGCTGGTTTTGGTTCCAACGGCTCCTCGGGCTCGGAATCTCCTCCTCCCATGTCCGCTCCAGGTCTATGGCCTTTCTTTTTTTTCTTCTTACTCTTATCTTTATCTTGACCCCCTCGCGGACATTTGAACGTCATCATCTTCGCAACGCTTTTGCCGATCACACCGGGCTGCCAGCCACGACGAGGCTGATGTTGAAATTATTAATAATGATTACGTATGTTTGAAACATGTCCTCTCGATCGGAAGGTCCGAGGTTCAAACTCAGGCTCGCAGCACTGAATTTTCTAAAATTATTACGTATTAGAAATTAATAATCATTGCTTTTCGGTGAAGGAAAACATCGTGAGGAAACCTACACACATGAGAGGTCTTTAAAAAAAATGTTCTCGCAGGTGTGTGAATTCCACCAATTCGCACTTGGCCGTTGACGAGATGTACATATAATGCTTCCAAAAATGCACTAACATATTAAAAAGTATTTATTATTAACAAAAGCAACAAAATAATTATATGGATATTGCAGCTATTTGTATCACACAGTACGGTGATTCAATGTGAATTTTGAATAATGCTATGCTCATACGCGTATACGCAAATCCAAAAAATAATACATGTGTCAGAAAATTAATCCGTTAAAGTTAAAAAATATATATTGGTATATGAGCTTATTTTTGTGCATTGACTGTAGTAAAAGTAGAAACAATTTACCTTCATCCCTGGTATATCCTGAGCATTCCAAAGCCATCCCATCTCTCCCGGAACCGGGTAACCGGGTTTCAGAAAAGGATTGCATGTCTTGTGCCCGATCGTTACACCTACAACAAATTTAACGAATTATTTAATTTTCACTGATTCATTATATATTGTCCACCAATTCGCACTTGGCCAGCGCGGTGGACTATGGCCTAAAGTCTCTCATACTGAGAGAAGACCCGTGCCCAGCAGTGGGACAATAATGGGTTGACGACGATTCATTATTTGAAACAAAGTATTACTAAAATGTATGTCCATGATTGCTTATCGAGTAATATTTTCGTAATATGCGTATAAAAAAAACATTTTCGTGGAATTTCTATTGACGTAACTATGATTAACTATGATGACAAACGTAATTAATCGTTTTCCATTAATTTAATGAGCTTCCATCATTTAACCCTCTGTCACAGAACATCTAATATTTTAATGATAATTAAAACCCATAGAACCGTTGCAACACTTTAATAAGATGTATCACGCTAAATTACAATGTGGGCACCAAACAAGTTTTGGTCAAAATGTTTCCTGTCTATTTTAAAATGAACTTATTCGATTTCTGTGGTTTAATTCAAAACTACCTAACTAAAATAATTTGGACCGCTGTTTTCCTTGGAATACGTAATTTGTACTTCAGAATTGAATCCGTACAGTCAGTTTTAGTAAATAAAATAAGGCGTTCTACACCCATGGACCAACACTCCTGTCTAGGTAGAAATTTCTCCTTTTTTTTTATTTGACTGAAGTAGCAAACGAGCATGCAGTTCACCTGATGGTAAATGGTCACTGCCGCCCATGGACATCTGTAATCAACTTCATACAGAACATGGGTTCCATCTGAAGTCAATCACAGATGCGTTGCTACTCCCGAGGACTATGATGGTCGCCTCATATAAAAGTGTGCCGGCAACCACACCCTTCTATCGAAACGCAAGAACTGCTTCACGCTAGAAATAGGTGTGGCGATGGTACTTCCCCGGTCGAACTACACTGGTTCTACCACCTTGAAGTAGATCCTTCCTGTCTCGTAGATCCCATTAATACACACGAATACACAAACACCCAGACCCAAATCACACACATACCTACGCTTTCTACGCTCATAGCCCCACACTAGGATTTTCTCCAGTGTCGTGGGTACCATGGACACACACAAGACGAATACACAAACACCCAGACCCAGAACATAAATCTAAACTCATCATTCAGATGTCACCTGTCTGGCCGGGAATCGAACCCGGGACCCATTGCGCGTCAGACCAGTATGGTAACCGCTCCGCCACGCGGGTCGTAAAAAAAAACAAAAACCTATATTAAATTTTTACAAATCTATCTGGCCAGGGGCCAAACTCAGAACCCATTACATGTCAGACCCGCATGATGACCACTCCGCCAGGAGGGTACTCAATTGTGTACAAAAATTTCTCACCTGGGTGTACATCTCCAAACGTGTAATTGTATTTTGATGCACTTTTCTTTTTCTTTTTCTTATCAGTATCTTCGTCGTCAACCATTGCACAAAAATTTTTCACGAAATTCCTACAAATATATAATTGTAGTAGATTTCACTTAGCTATTTAGGATTTGAATTTCACTTTAGTACCAATTCGCACTTGGTCAGCGCGGTGGATTATGGCCTAAAACTCTGTCATTATGAGAGAATACCCGAGCCCAGCAGTGAGACAATAATGGATTAACGACAAATATGACTTTAAAAGCATAATAATAAGTGTCGTCAACCCATTATTGTCCCACTGCTGGGCACGGGTCTTCTCTCAGAATGAGAGAGTTTAGGCCATAGTCCACCGTGCTGGCCAAGTGCGAATTGGTGGACTTCACACACCTCCGAGAACTTTTTTTTTTTAAAGAACTCACGGGTGTGTAGGTTTCCTCACGATGTTTTCCTTCACCGAAAAGCAGTGATAATTAATGTATAATACGCACATAAATTAGTGGTGCGTGCCTGGGTTTGAACCTCGGACCTCCCGATTGAGAGGGCAAGTTTCAACCATTAGGCTATCACTGCTCTATCATTTGTAATAATAAGTAGTTACCACTAAATAAATAATTATCTTAAATCAATACAACTGTTTCGTGTTTCTCAATTTATTATTGTCATGCGTCAATGTTGGACATAGCGCTCTTCTGAGAAATTATAGACGCTGACCAAATACAGTTAACTCAGCATTTTTTTTTATACAATAAGAAATCTTAGACTTGTAGGTTTCGCATGTCTTATTTTTGTAGATGTGCTTACTACGTATGTATTATTACATTGCGTAACAAAGATTTCGTTTTGGGGGAGTTTTTATAAGTTAAAAGAGTTCGCGTGTATTATAACTAGATCTACTAGACTAGGTCAGAACAAGTGAGTATTGGTGCAGTATAAACAAAAGCGGCTGTGGTACTAATATTAACACAGAGCAACTAAATTCTACTAGCAGTAACCCACCTTCAGTTTGTTTATGTTTATTTATTTCGTAACAAATAAAACAATAGCCATCAGTTGTATAAGTTTATTGAGTTGTTATTCACTAGCGGGTTACAAAATAAAACATTCATTTGATTCTATCACTTATCATCTTTTTTGTATTTTTCTTGAATTGCTAATTTGTGTGATCCGCAGCATGCTTTACCAGTAAGAGATAACAGATGCTGTTCCTTATCACAACACCTTCTTTCAGTGTCCACATTGAATTTGTTTATACATCTAAAATCATGATCTTTCTCATTCTTCATGTAATCCTTTATAGCCTTCTTTATTCTCTCGTATTCCTTGGAACAGCACACCTTGCCTGCGTCACTGTAACTGGGTGGTTGTGCAGGTAAAGCGGCAGTCTTATACATCCGAGCGAAACCGTCAGGGACTGAACAAGGTCGACCCATTACCGGACAAGGACCAAGTTGTATGGGCGGGAGTCCGTAAGGCAAAGGTTCTGCTTCGTCTTCATCGTCCTCTTGTTTCTTCTTGTCTTCCTCCTCATGCATCATGGTCACAGGACAATTGCTTTTGTGTTTGAATGACGGACAATATGGCTTGTGAATCTTCCGCGCGGCTATATTTGATTTCTCAGCAATGCAATCACAATCGAAAGTCTTGCAAGGCGGGGTAGGTTTAGGTGGACTGCATTTACAGTCTTTGTCGTCAGGAGCTTCCGTACAAGTGAACACTGCCATCTTACGTTGGGATGGTTTCGATTCTTCTACGTTATATACCATTAGGTTTTTGCATGTCGTAGAAGGATAGGATGTGTTTTCTGAAATTTTAATAGTAGGTGAACTAACAATGTTCTTTTCCGGCTCTCTCGCACGAACTTGGCCACAGCCAAGACTGCGACAAACGCATCCACTTTTAATACTACAAGATGCATTCGGTGTTTGTTGGAAATTGTAATTGGCTTCAAGGTTTTCTACGATAAAATCTTTTCTGTACACGGAATCTTTAAAAGTGGGTACTTCAGTAACGTATGCGATTCGAGTTTTGCTGCCCCTTGGTGTTACGCCTGTACCATACATATTCTTCCTTCGGTCTTCACAAGTTCCACCAATTTGTGTGATTCCTCCACAACCCGAACACACGGATTTGCCTTGCTTGCCTTCTTTTTGTAATTTTTCAGGACATTCCTCACGATGCCAACGTTCATCTTTACAGACACAAGCACCACATACTTTTCTGGTAGTCTCGTCTTTAGTTCCACTTACATTACCTTCAGCTTTATTTCTGTACGTGTCTAAATTTCTTATATACGTCTTTACTTTATGAGCCAGTGCACAGTTAGCATTTCCACATGGACCTGTGATATCTCCCATTCTTATTTTATTAATTGGATATTTTTTCTTAGCTGGTTTCTCTTCGGCAGCGTCATGCTTACATCTTAAATCTTCACCTTTTTGTCCAACGCCACAACTTTGCAGTTCCGTACAAATCTCAATTTTCTGTTGCGCATTATTAACAATATCTGGATCTTCTAATGTAGTAGTTTCGTATAGACTTCCGACCATACAGAAGTTCGGATCGTCCCCTTCAATCCTCTTACACTGGAACATGCTTGGTGCCTTGTTAGTTCTAAACACAAATGAATCTGGATCTTTCATAAGTTGCTGAAATTCTGTGATAATGCTCTCACCCAAAGCACTTAATCTTAGTATGAACGCTATTTCTCCAACACGTTTGCAACAACATTCTGCGAACAGTGGTGTGACTTGTTTAACAGTTAACGGGTCATGTAATTTACAGGCCTCGGCAGTTTCCTTTAACATATGGAAGAACTGAGTTTCCCAGTGCATTGTGCCTATACCGACGAATATTTCGACTTCGTTTTCATCGTCATTCCATACCTCGATTTCCAAGGGGAACTTACTGAGTATCATAAGCACTGTGTCAGGATATGATGGAAACAGATACGATTTTCCAACCCTTATGGTACGTGTCCATTTTCTTCTACCTTGATCATCGCATTCCATAATATCATCCTTGGTATCCTCATTGATAGCTAGTTGGCCTTCTTTTATGATGAATTCAACTTTGGGTCCAAACTTAATTTTGATGATCAAACTCTTATTAGCACCACTCTTCTCATCTTCCTCTGAGGCGAATATGGTCACTTTGTCTATGAATATCTCTACCAGGTACATTTGCTCCATGACCTGCAGAGTTCAATTGCTTACATCAGAACACTCAAGTTATATCTTCAAGGTGTAATGTAGTATTAACGGGTTTTATCGATATTTCACGCTCGTAATAAAAATCCGTATCAAGTAGTCAAGTGTATTCTTGAGGAAATAATTTTGAAAGACCGACATGAAATAATAGAATAGTCAGTCATAAAATATTAATGTTAACATTTTATTTTAATTTTTTTTGACATATTTACGGTAACGATTAGGTACGTTAAAAATGATGAGAACACATTTTAAAAAGAATTTGATAAATTGTTGTAAGCAAAAATAAAATATTGTTACTTTGTAGAGTAATTTCTTTTATTTTTATAAGTACACCAAAACTGCTATTCTTAAATATATCAAAAGTGACATGAAATTTTACTACACAATTTTATTACTACTTACGGAAATCAGTAGATTGGTCCTTGTCCTAAGAAAACATAACTATGGACACTGAAAATTTTATTTTGTAACCCGAAACGTTAATTATTTTCCATGTCCTCTATACAACTGACATTTTGTCAGTTGGCGTGCCAATTGAAATTGGAATATCGATATCGCGATTAATGACAGCGATGTGTAAGTACAATTATTTACGGCCTGTATCCTATCAATCATCATAAACAATTGTAAATGTACTAATAATGTAAAGAAATAATATCTATAAAAAAATCAATGAATAGGTTATCAATGTATATTATAAAAACCTTGCAATATTTAATCAAATTATAATTAAAATATTAAAACGTGATACATCTATTAAAGTCTTTAAAACCCGAGAAGCACGAAACATTTGCTTGATCAACACAAACGTTTATGTAAAGCGACTTTCGGCTAATTTCACTACAATTGGCATCAAATTTTTTTGGCTTTACATAAACGAGATAAATAACCTATCTATATAAAAAACTATGTTGCTCTCAACGCTTAATGCCGCTGTTTGAAACCAAGCAAGTGCGTATTTTGCCTGAAACTCTAGTTATAAGACACGAGGCAAAGCATGTGTGGCTGCATTCTCATTTACTTCTTAAACTTAATAAATCTACCATATTTTTTTCATTTTTAGCCTCAGAAAACCACGAAGCGAACATTTTCACAGATTTAAGCAATCAATTTTTGAGCGTGAGCCGTAGCTGTCCGCTGAAGATCGCATGCTGGATAAGCCAAAGGTCTAGTGACGGAGAATCTAGTAGAACAATGGACCTGATCCTGAGGTACTTATTTACATCACATTTCTTTATTACTATTTCAGGAATTATATCAGGAATTAGCATTAGAAACTGCAGCGACCTTCGCTAACAAACTACTCTAACGGGTCTTAGTAGAGGGAAGTGTGACGACTTCCACATTTTGGCAAGGAGATTTGCGCCAAGCTAGTTATGCCTGGAAAGTGGCTGTGCTCTTATAGGCCCCATTCGCAACTCGCAGTATTGCTATAATGCTACCTACTTTTGAAAGCGATAGAAGACAAGTCATAGTCAACAGATTTTTGGAATTTTTATCTACAAAATACAACAGAATTAAAGCGTTTTTTATAAAATGAAAGTTTTAGGTGTCTGAAGTTGGTAAAAATTAAAATATTCACGTCTAATCTTACATTCTCAGTTCAAAAATTTATAATCCACTTTATTTTACATCTAATATTAAGCAAAGTGGTAGAAGTGTTTCGATCGGAGATACCACCTTCTAAATTCCGTCCAATTTCTTGCGTGAAGCATTTTTGCGTTTCGGTGGAAGGGTGTGATTGCCAGTACACTGATAAGACAACCATCTTAGACCTCAGGAGTAGTAGCGTTGTGATTAACTAGATGTAACACCTGTCCTTTATAAAATTAGTACTTTAGTTGATTTCCATGGATGGTAGCGACACTAGCGACTACTTATCACAAGGTGAACTTCATATTTGTTTACTACTTTTTAAAATAAAAACAATAAATAAATATATTGTCTTTTACAGAAACAAGCTTGTCTCTTCAGTAATGAATACCACAGCTATTGAAGAAGCCATGACGAATGGTAGAAAGGGTTACGACTGCGCATCATACGAACCGTGCCCGATACGAGAGGAACATCTGCCTGGCTTGATGAAGAACTTTGATATTTTAACTAATTCATAGATTTACGCATTTTAATTATGTAGCATTAATATAAAGTAGTGAGAAATAGTAGATCAGTACTCCATGAAGTGTCCGTCTTGAACCACCACTCACAAAATGAGCACATACTGCGATAGTTAAGATTAGGGATTGCAATCCGGAAAACCGGATCCGGTAATCCGGCGGATTCGGCACAAATTTGCACAAACCGGATCCGGTCCCAATTCACCACCGGATCCGGACCTCCACCGGATCCGGTGATTGTATATTTTGACAAAGATTTCACATTACAAAAATAATTACCGTTAGAAATGGATCCTTTTTTTACACTGTTTTAACCGTTCGATTGATGCCGCCGGATCCGGTTGGATCCGGCCGGATTGAGAAAAAAACGGCCGGATCCGGCCGGATTGAAAATGAGGCCGGATTGCAATCCCTAGTCAAGATGCATGCAAGTAGGGAATGCAATAGATCCGGATCCCGAAATACCGAAATCTCCCGCAATTTTTGCGAGATTAGTCCCGCGGGATCCTGGTATTGGATCTGATCTGATCCTGGATCGCGGAATCCTGCATGTTTCTGGACGTAGACAAGAGAGAAATCGTGTATCTTAGATGCATTTAGAACTAAAAGTGATACAACATAATATGTATTGAGAGTTGAATAAAAAGATATAATAAGAGAATGAAAATTATTATACAGATAAAAAAAAATTGTTGCGGGATTGCATTCCCTACATGCAAGGGACTGTGAGGCTTTCCCACTAAAAAGTTGTTACTTGTTACTTTAATATTGCCTTTTAGATTATAATGATGTGAAGTAATATTCAGGTACCGGTTCTGGAACCTAACCTTGCAAGGTCGAACCAAATCGGAATAAAATTGGCGACTGTTATCTGCTACGCCTTGTAGTCACGTACTTCGAAAAATATTAGTCGTTAGTCGCTTATTTTTTTCTATAAATCTCTGAAAAATTTTAAGTGTGACATTGGTACCGCTATAAAACCACTATAAAACTATGTTTTTATACTATTGTAGAGTGTAGATTGTAGCGTCTCAATAAAAACTTCGTAGTTCGCTCTTCAATCTTATTTATTGATGTATGCCAAATACCCAACATGATCAACAATGCATTAGGCGTGCTTAAGTACTATTAAGATTCTTACATTAGCAGGGTATGGTAGTCAGCGGTACCGGCCTCTCCACCAATCACGTGCGAGCCACTTTTGCACACGGCACCACTCTTCATCTCTTTCTTTCCTATAGCGCTGTCTCTTTCTTACATCTATTGACATTGCGTATATTTAGAGTGGGATAACAATACATGCCTATCTTATTCTAACTTATTTTATGTATTGACGCCGTCGTCCGTAACATTCTCCCCCCGGCGCAGACACGTCGTAGCCTCTTTCATCCGTAGGACGACGAGCTTAGTCGCAGGTCTCTTGAATACGCCTCCTTGAGTGCGGACATCTGCAGACCGGATGATGCCGTCTGATCCCGGGTGCACTCGCTCGATGACTCCTCTCGGCCAAGTGTTGCGGGGCAGCGTGCTGTCGACCACCATGACGAGATCGCCTTCTCGAAGTTGCGGAACTACAGTGCTCGCTTGCCCCCGCGGGATGAGTGTTGGCAAGTACTCTCGAAGCCATCGCTGCCAGAACTGGTCCGCTAGCGCTTGCGCTCTTCGCCAGGTGCTGCGGTCCGCCTCGGTGCAAGGCCCCGTTCGTGGTAGTCCTGTAGATGAGCCGATAAGGAAGTGATTTGGCGTCAGGGCTTCTTCATCGTCGGGTTCTACGGAGACGTGCGTGAGTGGTCGTGCATTCACGCTGTATTCTGCCTCAGTGATTAATGTCTGCAGTACCTCTTCTTTGGGCGCCTTTTCTTTAAGCGTAGTGCTAAGTGCTACTTTTACTGAACGCACTAAGCGCTCCCAAGCTCCTCCCATGTGCGGCGCGCCCGGTGGTATAAAACGCCAGTCGGTGTTATATTGCAGACTGAAATCTCGTAGCACCGTAATCCAGGACTCGTAAACATTTCTTAATTCAACGTCTGCTCCCCTGAAGTTGGTGGCGTTGTCAGAGTATATGACGCGTGGCCAGCCTCTCCTGGCGGCCATCCTTCTTAGTGCCATAATAGCAGAGTCCGTGGAGAGTGATTGGACGATTTCTAAGTGAATTGCCCTCGTTGTAAGGCAAGTGAATAATGCACACCACCTTTTTTCATGTCTTCGTCCGATGGTCACCATCATAGGTCCAAAGTAATCGACCCCACAGTAGGTGAAGGCGCGGTGACCCGGTTCCAGCCTCACTTTAGGCAGGTCTCCCTTCGGTGGCGTTTTTGGAGCCGCCTTGTATACGCGGCAATACTGACATTCTCTAGCTATCTTCTTGACTGTAGGCCTCAGATGTAGAATCATGTATTGCTGTCGGAGTTCATTGACGACTCGTTCGTTATTCGCGTGACCCGCCCGGCGATGATAATTCTCGATGAGCAGACGAGTGAACGGGTGCCGTCCGTCGAGTATCGCTGGCTGGTTCGAGTGCGTTGTACTATTTAGAGCACCTATTCTGCCTCTCGCCTTTATTATGTCGTCGTCTAATACGGCGTCCAATTTCTTTAACCTACTACGTCGTGGTAGCGGCTGATTCTGTTTTAGCCTTATTAACTCTTCTTTAAAGGAGTCTCTCTGCGCTCTCTGAAGCCAACGTCGTTCAGCCGCTCTCAGGTGTGCGACTTCTAGATGTATATTATTTTTCCTTTTGGCTTTCAGCTTCTCAATGAAGAGTTGTGTTAGCGCAGTAGTTCTTATTAATTTTAAGTAACTGGAGAACCTTCGGATATCGGGCAGTGAGTCCTCTGGGTAAGTGTCATCTTCTGAATAGGCGTAGCATGCCACTTCCTCGGTCTCGTTATCCTCGCTCTCCTGTGGCCACTGGTTTGCCGGTGCCCTAAGGAATGGGGGCCCCGTGAACCACCTATCATGACTGTCGATCTTATTGCTCTGAAATCTGGTGGCGTCGTCTGCCACGTTGAGCGTGGTAGGCACCCACCGCCAGTCAGCCGCTTGTGTGAGTTCGGCGATCTCTGCTAGGCGGTGTGCGACAAATGGAGTGTATTTCTTTTTCTCGTTTCTTATCCAACACAGAACTGTTCTAGAATCACTCCAATAGGTGACTCGTCTGGGCTTCCAGGTATGTTCCTTTATTATCGTGTTACCGAGTCGCGCCCCAATCAACGCCGCTTGAAGCTCCAGTCTTGGAATGGTGAGCATCTTTAGCGGAGCTACCTTTGCCTTGGCCATTACTTGGATGGTTTCTGTTAAGTCTTTGTATACGATCCTCCAATAGGCCACCGTTGCATACGCCTGTTCGCTCGCGTCGACGAAAATATGAAGCTCTATACGGGCTTGCGGCGTTAACTTCATACTGTAGCACCTTGGTATAGCTAGCGCTGAGACATCTGGGAGTCGTTTTATCCATTCGTCGAAAAGATAGGCTTCCTCTTGCGGTAGTTCTTGGTCCCAGTCCACCTTCTTAAGCCATAATTGTTGCAATATTATCTTGCCGACGATGGTGTACTGACTGATGAGCCCCAGCGGATCGTACACTGACATAACTGCGCTTAAGGTTTCGCGCTTAGTAGGAGCTCTTAGTCGCAGCCTGACTTCATCGGGAACCTTCTTAATATCCGTGTTGAATGTAAGAGTGTCGGAGTCTGGGTCCCATCGAAGTCCTAACGTTTTCTCCTTGTGATGTGCCACTAGCTGTACGTCGACGTTCTGGGATCTCTTTTCTTCTGGAATGCTAGCAAGAACCTTCTTATTGTTTGAGTTCCACCCCCTCAAGTTGAAGTCGGCCCGCTGATGGATGTACATTACTTCTTTGACCATCTTAATAGCTTCGTCTTCTGATTGGAGGCTGTCTAAGTAATCATCCATATAGTGACGCTCCTTAATTGCTAAAGCTGCCTCTGGGAATTCTTGCTCAAAGTCTGTGGCGTTACGATTCCTCACGCTATGAGCGAGGTACGGTGAGCTGCTTGCTCCGAATATCATCGATACCATCTTCATTTTTCTTGGGGGATCGGTGGGCTTGTCCCGCCATAAAAACATTTGTGCTGGCTGGTCCTCAGATCTTATTTTAATCCTGAGAAACATTTCTTCGATGTCTGCGGTTACGGCAATTCTTTTTTCTCTGAACCTGAACAGTATTCTTGTGAGTGAAGTCAATAAGTCTGGCCCTTCTAGCAGGAAGTCGTTAAGGCAGACTCCTTTCACCTTGGCCGCTGCGTCAAAGACCATTCTCACTTTCCCTGGCTTGTTGTGGTTCGTGACGGCGAAGTGAGGTAAGAACCATTTGCGATTGCTATTCATTTCGCTGCCATCGCACTCGGTCGCGTAGCCCTTCTGTACAAGGTTCGTGACTTGAGCCGTATATACTTCCTTAAAGGCGGGCTCCTTAGTCATCCTCTTCTCTAACGTGTGTAGTCTTCTTAAAGCTGACTCGTAGCTATCGGGGAGTGTGGTGTTGTCGGTCTTCCAAGGAAGGCCTACTTCGAAATAACCCTCCTTCCTTTTGGCAGTTGCTTTGAAAATATCGTTGGCCCTCTTCTCGTACTTGTTAACCCTCTCTTTGGTCGACACACCAAGGGAATCTACGTCGAAATAATATTCGACGAGCTTTTGTAATTGTGTGTCACTTGTGGAGATGTGAAGTACGGCTGCTTGGTCTTGATAAATCGCTCTTCCTGGTGCCGATCCATGCAACACCCAACCCAGCTTTGTCCAAGATGCGGCAGGTTCTGTTTTCTTGCCAGCGCGTAGCTGTCGCGATACTATTAAGTGCCAGTTGTCAGCCCCTATTAGTATGCGAGGCTTGGCTTCTCCTGTGCAGATCTTCTCTCGTATACTGCGTAGGTACGGATACCGCTCTAAATTATGCGGTATACGTTGTTGATGTAACTGTAGCCCTCGTACGGTGCGGGCTTTGACGGTGTATGTTTCTTGTTCTCTTAGACCTCTCACTCGGATCTCGATCGCCTTGCTCTCTATTCTTTTTTGCTCGTTGATACCTCTAATGTTCAAAGGCTGCTTCGATCCGCCATCGGTGAGTTGGTTAGCTAATACTTCATCTATTAGTGTCACCGTGGACCCTTCGTCCAAGAGGGCGTGCGTAATTATCTCCCCCCGTGGACCGCTGAGCTTCACCTTGCAGGTCTTGAGCAATACCGCAGATGTCTTCTTTGCTGTAACGCTCATTACTAGTGCGGTTGAGTCGGCTGTTTTGCATTCGTTCAGAGTGCTGACCGTAGGAGCCGATTCCGTTGCCTTTTCCTTGTGTAGAAGCGCATGATGTCGGTAGGTACATCCGTGAACTCCGCAGGCTTTAGCTTTGCAGGAGAATCGGTTGTGCTTCCGTTTCATACATTTGAAACACATTCTGTTATCCTTGGCCCATTTCCAGCGATCGTTGGTGTCGAGTGCCTTGAGTTTGGCGCAATCGGGAGTGTAATGTCCCTCGGACTGGCACATAAAGCATCTTCTTTCATCTTCATATGTGATGCCTTCTGCAGTGTATACGCCTCTAGTAGCTGCCCGTTTTGGAGCCACTTCTTTTTTTACTGGTACTGGAACACCTCGTCTGGTTGTGTGGGTATATCTGATCATCAGATCCGCTTCGGCCATCAAGAACTCTGAGAGGACGATCATTTCGTTTTCTTCTATAATACGAGCTTCATTATTGGCTGCGTACTCCGCCCATTTGCTGACGAGATGCGGACTCAATTTGTCCATGACGTCTCGAACAAGAAGCGGACTCTGTAGGTAGCCTCTTCTGTCTATACTCTTGATTGTGTAGACTATGTTCTGAATCTTGACTGCGAACTCGTATAGATCAGTACTCGCACTTCCTAGCTTAGGGAGCTTCTTGAGTTCTTCCATTGCTCGATCAATTATAAATTCTGGCCTTCCATACTTCATTTCTAGCGTTCGCATAATTACTTCTGGACTGGAGGCGGTGAATAACTGCGAAAGTACAGTTTCTCGTGCTTCCCCTCGTAGGCTGTTTCGTAGACGCAGAAGATTTTCCGTTGGAGAGAATTTGAAGAGTCTCGTAGAATCTTCCATAGCGGCTTTATATGGTAGCCACTCTGCGACGGCTCCCGTAAAGATGGGTAGTTCTGCTGTCTGACGCGGCAGCGTCCTAGACGTAATCATTTTTTCCAATGCGTCGGCTAGTCGTTGAATGCCCTGGTACTTGGCGTTCTCCCCCCGTTGCTCTTTAACGGGGGGGTGAGCCTCTTGTGGCTCTTCCCTGAATTTCGGTGCTGATGGTCGTTGTTCTTCTATGCTTCTATCGACCCAGTCCCGTACTCTTTCATTGCATATGCTGGATTTGTACTCTGATTCGGCTTCTATCGCTGTCACTTCGGCGGCTAGTCGTGCCTTGATGAGTTTCTCTCTGATGCGCAGTCGCTTTTCTTCTAGCTCCGCGAGTTCCTTTTCTGCCTCGTATTGCGCCATCTTCATTCTTGCATCAGCGCTTTTTCTCGACGTGTTAGTGTGAATGCTCAACGCCGGTGACGTAGGTCTTCGTATTGGTGATGCGGCTTCACGTCTCATTGGAGTGCTAACTGGTTGTGCAGGCGGCCCTATAATGGACGTCCCTATTGACGCCTCTGGCGCGGTCTCTCTCGCTGCTCGTGGCGGAGAGTACTCCAATCTTCTCCCTTGGGGAATACTTCCTGCTACAGTTGACGGCGATTGCGGCGAGTCTTCATAAATGCGGTGCAGTGACGGTGCAAGCACACTCTTAGTGCCTACTGGTAACTCCGGCTCGCTGTATCCAGATTCGGAGCGAACACGGCTTCTCGTGTTCATAGCGACCGGCGTATCCAATCCGACGCGCTGCAGTCCTTACTCGAGTAGCGCAGATTCGCCTCTGAATCTGCCGTAGAGTAGATTCGCTTCTGAATCGCCCGCAGTACAGATTCGCTTCTGAATCCGTCGTGGAGTGCCAAATCTTCAGAATCCGGCTCGAAGGACCAAATTGTAGAGTGTAGATTGTAGCGTCTCAATAAAAACTTCGTAGTTCGCTCTTCAATCTTATTTATTGATGTATGCCAAATACCCAACATGATCAACAATGCATTAGGCGTGCTTAAGTACTATTAAGATTCTTACATTAGCAGGGTATGGTAGTCAGCGGTACCGGCCTCTCCACCAATCACGTGCGAGCCACTTTTGCACACGGCACCACTCTTCATCTCTTTCTTTCCTATAGCGCTGTCTCTTTCTTACATCTATTGACATTGCGTATATTTAGAGTGGGATAACAATACATGCCTATCTTATTCTAACTTATTTTATGTATTGACGCCGTCGTCCGTAACAACTATATTACCATATAGAATCAAAGATTTTATATTTATAAAAAAATGCATTTACATCTTGTTTTATACTTTAGAGCAGATAAGTACCTACTAGGAACAACTTTAAGGATTTAATTTATTTTTATATGTTTTGTACTCATTTTTATTTTCTCTTTTTAAATGTATTTGTTTTTTATTGCTATGTTTACTAGCGGATCCAGGATTTTCGACTAGAGGTGAAGCTAATTGGACCCTGATAAGCAGAAAAGATCCAACAGCTTTTTTACTTTAGAGTGAAGGCAGGACAAAGTGTGACCGTAAAATAAAAATCTTAATATTACAATTCTTTTTTGAAAATCTCCAGTGTAATAAGATAATAAGACATAACATGTACATTTTAAAAAGTAATTTCTTTTGTGCATATTTATAATTTAGTTAGTAGATCATGGATATGTTTATAAATCGATTTCACATAATATGTTGACTGGATCTTTTCTGCTTAATAGTGTCCAATTAGGACTAGCCAAAGGTACGTTTTAAAATTTTGTTGGGGAGGATGGCGGGGGGAGTGGGGATGGAGGGGGGCGGGGGGTGGTTCTTAGGTTCTCTTATTTTTATTGTTTTCCCAATTTAAAGTGAATTGAAGTGCAAATTCACCACATCTAAATTCATGTGGTGAATTTGCTTTAACATAGTGACGGGGTTTGAATCCATAGCCCATGGGTTCGCCAGTGACAAAGTATATCATATTGAGTTTAAATAAAACAACATTAAAAGTAAAAACATAATAAATTATTTATTTCTATTTATTTCTATTTAATGTTGCGATTATTTCTTTCAACCCAAGTTTCATCGCGCAGTCCATTGGTGTGTTGCCCATGAGATCCTGCACCTCAATACTTACTCCGTTCGCTACTAAATAGCTAACTACTTCCGGATAATTGCAAAGCACGGCCTGGAAAAGTTAACTTATTTTACTGCCTTTCAAATTAAGTAATTTAGTTATAATTAAATTAAGTTATAATTTAAATACATTCCTTAGAAATAATCACATTAAATATATATAAGGAGGTCCAATGACTATGATTCCGAAATTTCGATTCCACTAATTTATTTTTACTGCCTTTCAAATTAAGTAATTTTGTAAACACTAAACATACTACACCGTATCTCATATACTTATATCTAAAGATTTTAAAGAAGTTTTTTAATTAAATAAATATATTTAAAAAGACTTGCAATTATGTACAAGGCATTTGATCCTAATTCCTTTCAAATTGGAACGACTTGCGTTAATGGCTACAGTTGACAAAATGATAGTTTACTACACAATTACTTTATTTTCTCGAAATTGCATCCATTCAAAGCATTGTATCTCAACTCCTCTGTTCAGTTTACGCCGTCACTATTATTCTTAAATCAGCATGCAATATACTTAGACGAACAAGACATTAATTTGTGGAAATCCACCATATCCAACTACATTCTAGCACATACATTCTAGCTACACTAGCATTTTACATATCGCCAGTTATGTTCACATCAACATCTCTATCCTTAATCACTTCATACCATTTAAGGCATTTTACCTCAAGCTTGTGCTGTTGACTTAACTGAGGAGTTAAATTTAAGTCAACACCTAAATCTTCAACCAATGCATTATGTGAAATGATTTCCTAATTTGACAAATCCTCAATTTTTTGCAACTTAATTACTGAGTCGGGGTAGAATGTTTTTTCTACATCAACCGACTTGACATCAACATCATTATCCTTAACCAATGTGTATGTAATTACACATTGGTTAAGAATAATGGTGTTGTAAACTTATGTAAAATGATTCCTTAATCACTTTATAAATGACTAGCTGACCCGGCGAACTTCGTTACGCCAAGAAAATGTTAGACTTAAGATTTTAAAATTAATAAAAAAGATTATTCCAATCCTATATAAAACGCTCCAGTTAAATCTAATCCTAAACCACAACAAGCTCTTGCTAGTCTAAGCACTAATTAGTCAACTCCTATAGGCTAGGCCTGAAGTACCCTGCATCATTAAAGTTAAGGAGTTGAAGGTCAAAATTTTCATCGCATTTATTATAATTCGCAATAAAAGACATATATCCGTAAGCAACAAATGGCCAAATCCTATTAGTCAGGTTTGAAGTATCATCTGTACTTTATAAATTATTTGAGATTCAGCATGCAATAGCTCCCTAACCAGACAATATATCAATTCTCTCACCTTATGCAATGCATTCTGTCCCAATTCATCAGTCAAATTCAGATCAGCTCCAGCTATCTTCAGCGACTCTAGTTTACTGACACTACCTCTCCTAGCTGCGAGGGAGAGTAACTCTGCCACATGCTTGGTATCGGCTGTTGCGAGATGGGCCCCACATTGCATTAACAATTCTATGATGGAATGGTCGTCCCGGTTAATCGCGGTTAAGAGAGGGGATTCGCCGCATCTATGGAAAATGTGTATTTTTTGGTAGATAGACACTATTGAAGTAAAAAATATAAAATAATTCTGAATTAAATGGCATAGTTTACAGAAAAACATTATAAATAAGAAGCAAAAGAATAACTATACAATTAAGATTAAATATATAAGATAACAATTCAATTAGAGTATTAGGCCATATTCCACCAATTCGCACTTGGCCAGCGCAGTGGACTATGGCCTAATACTCTCTCATTCTGAGAGAAGACCCGTGCCCAGCAGTGGGACAATAATGGGTTGACGAGATATGAGATAGAATAGAAAGATAGGCAAAATAGGGAAGAATGAAAGGAAGTTAGGTCTCTTGAACTAAACTAAACTAAAGATATTTAAAGTTATAGTTCAAATTTATTCCTTAGTAAAGAATCACATAATAAATCTATACATGCAAGGAGGTCCAATCACTATGATTCTGAAATTTCAATTACACAAATTTTCCAATTTATTATTTACCGCACAGGAACTTGGAAGAAAAACTAGAGAGCGACAGAATTAACAGGAAGGTTTCATAAAAATGATATATGTTTACAATAAGCGTAACATGCAATCGAAGAACCAAACGAACTCTTATATTACAACAAGCTCTTACCTAGTTTTAAGATGAACATTTGCACCATTCTTCAATAAATATTTTATTATAGGAACGTTCCCTTTGATAACCGCTTCGTGTAAAGCGGTCCTTCCTTCAGAGTTCTGACTGTTTACATCTGCACCCATATCTGCCAAAAAAATGTTGATAACATATGTATAGCATACTAGCTCTTACCCGTGGCTTCGCCCGCACTGTCTAAAGGAATTACCATTAGCATTTGATAGCGTGATTCAGAACTTGCAAATGAATTTTACTAACGCTATCTATTAAGAACGTCTGGAACTACTAAATATGTATCAGCTAACAAAACATCGATATTCTCATGGGAATGAGAGAGCGCGGTAAAAAGTAGCCTACATCCTTCTATCTCCCAGCATATGAACATATAATATAATAGTTATGTGGCGACGTGAAAGAGGAAAAAACAAACGCACTTTCACATTTATAATATTAGTATGGAAGTATGGATATGAATAGTATGGACTAGATGAAGTACCCGTCGCTTCCGTCGAGTTTGACACGTCGCGTTTCACGTAAATCGGACCCGTGGTACTTGCGTACTTGAGTACAGACACATACTATTTTAATTTTATATATTACAAAAAAAATACACCAGAAACCTTCACGAGCTCATGAATAACAACTTTGCTAAAGATAATCACATGATCAAATGAATAGTTTACGATTCTATAAAGGACATACAGGCAAACATTCATTTTTATAAAGAAGATTTGAGTACAGACACATACCGACTATCTTAATTATATATTATTAGTATAGATTTTACTTCATATCGTGACGAAGACGTCTTAGTTTAGTCTTCAAAAACAGCAATACATCTACATTTACAACACTTGCAATGTCTACGGATAGACCCGTTGATTTTCGTAGACAGTCATAAACCCAAAAAGCTAAGTATGATTAATAAAAAGACCATTACCCAGCATCTTCTTAACTCCTCTGTCATCGCCATGTTCGATGGCATACAGCAGAAGAGCGCTATACACCTTTTCTGTCACTTCTATCAGCTTCTTGGGAGATTGGATGTTGAGACTCGTTGCCAAAGTGTCGATTAGGATATCTTCCTGAAAATAGAAAAAAAGTTTTAATGGTTGTAAAACCCGTTGTGGGTCGACTTTAAAGGCTCTATCGTCACACCTATTTCTGCTTAAGAACAGGAGGGTAAAACATTGATGTATTTTGCTTTGAAGGGTGCAATAAGGGAAGTATACATTTTAATAATTATCGGGTACTCGCGATATGCGGTTTTTGAATTCTTTAAGAATTGTTTTTGTCTATACCCGTTATTAAAATGTATCAATTTCGCGATAATATTAGTCTCAAACATTTTACGTATAATTGTCTGAGGCTGTCAGCTTCATCCTCAGAGGGAGCAACGCATACGTGGCCAACCTCAAGCATGACTGATCATACTGGCATTGACAACAGATGTCATTGAGTGGCAATAAAAAAAGAAAGTTTGTATAATATATGACCACAACAATCAGGCGCATGACAATTTAAACGTCATTAGAACTAGGGATTTCCCATCCCGATACTAAATATATTCTATTACCGAGTATCGTTCCTTGATCCTTGCTACTATATTTGTACCATGTATGCTTCTAAATTTATACATGTCCTCTGTCCTTATAAAAAAGTTGATGGTATGTGATTGATTATATATTTACCTGGACTGGAACAGACGACGAGTTTGTCATCTCACCTCTTATGTTCGTTGACATCAACTGAAAAAGATTATGAGTGTATAATAAACAGTACAAGCTGAGCATCAAAAGATTTATAGGAGAAACCACTTAAACCTATTAGATGCATTCATTGCTGTTCACTGCAAAGGTCTTTAAAAATGCATTTTATTTATTAGGTCTAAAACTTATTAGGTACATTAATATTTGTATTTTAAACCCATCGACTAAAATGAGAAAATATCTTTGTTTTGCGCGTCTAAGAAGGATAAGTCCGTTGAAGTTTAAAATCAGTAGAAGGTTAAATATAAATGGAAGATATACCTCGACTTTCTCATGATAAGTAAGTTCAGTCTTCGACAGCACGTACGATAGCTTGGTGAGCGCCGCCTCCGGGGTCATGTCGTAGCCGGATATCACCCCGCACTCCGCAAGAAACTGGAAATATGGTGAAAGTTGCAATACACAAAACACCATAATAAATAATAAATGACCATTCGGTTGTTGAAAATCGTATTTTTAAATTTTCGGAGGATTTAAAAACAATCACAAAATAGAAGATATTAAAATACGATTACAAGAATTAACGTTTTTCGAATTTCCAAGAAAACTAAGAATTAACATTTTCATAGAATGATATAATAATGATTCCAAAATAACATTCTGTTAAAGTTGTGACAAAAAATGTAACAAAATCGTTAACATTCATATATATCAAGCGCACATAGAGTGACAAGTTATATAGGTAACTATTGCAAACTTTACTGTCATTGTTATGTGTTTAAAAAAACATCAATTCGTCAAAATTAATATTTAGAGCAGGTAGTCCCGAATAGAGAATTTCAAATATAAAGAATGGGTAGTCAGAAATAGAGTAGTTAGAGGACGTCATCGTGATGACAGCTCGCCGGCAATCGGTAGCCAGCCGTCAAGCGAGACGGACGCGTTCTAACCTATTGGCCCTTATTCTAATTCTAATGTAATCCAGTACTGAGAGCAGTGTTTGATTTAAATTGTAATAAACGCGTTCGTAATATCCAAGGAACGAAATATTTTTCTAAGTTCCTACCACTTCACACCTACATGGAGGACAATAGCCCGGACCGCTCCTCAAGAACCTTCTGATACTTCGACTTCGATTTCGGATTTAGAGTTACGGTTAACAGAATTTTCGTTTCTTTGAAGTTAAAAGTGCGTAGTTAAAAGTATTATCCATGAAGACAACTAAAAAGATCTTACCTCTCCGGTCTCATACAGAGGTTCCGCCACAGCTCCTTTGGTACACTGCGTGATGTTAACGACAATGACCCCGCGAGCAATACCCGCCGCGATCTCCTCGAACACGTCCCGCCTGTTGGATGGGATGTTCCCGGCCCCGTAGCTCTCCAGAACCACACCTGTAAGTATATTTTTCATTAATTTTTCATTTTATGGAAGAAGCAACTTTATAGTAAATGCTCCATACTATTAATGGCACGCAGTCCATATCCATGTGATTAGTGTCTATTGTATACTGCTGATGGAGATCAAATGGGTCAGCCTTACCAAAGCTTGACAACAGATGCGTTGTTACCATTAAATTGAAATGCTTCAGATAAAATTTTCTCCCTTACTACAGAATATTTACCCTTCAGGCCAGTAACATTTAACATTGCTGTTATTAATCAAAATTATGAACAGAAATAGGTGTGACGTTTTGTGCCGACGGAGACACATCCCCAAATAGTTCTTCAACTTTAAAATACAATTTTTTAAATGATAAGTAAGTGGGTCTATGAATAACTTACCTTCAATCGGCGGCTGGCAGAAGGCCTTGATGACAGCTGAACTAATGCTTGGAAATATCCTCAAGAGACCGACATTCTTCGACATCTTAGCATGAAGGTGGCACTTCTCAATGACCGTGGGTTTGAAGATGGCTTTCTTGTTTACGGCGAAGTCGATGCCCACTTCGACCAAAGGCACACAATTGGGAGAGTCGAACGCGTATAGGTTGTTGACTGACATTTTACTGGTTCTGGGAAAGAAGGCGAAGAGAGCATTACTAGAGGTTTTAATAAATCATTAAATATTATGCAATTCAATGAAAAAATGGACTAAGAAATGTGATAAATGTGCGAAAAGCGATATAACATCTACATTGATAAAGCAGTTCTTGCACTTCATTGAAAGAGTGTCATTGGCAATGACACTCACTTTGGATAAAACCAAAATTCTGAATTAAGTTGTTAATAGATGTCCATCGTGATCGCAGTAGGTGATAATGTTATACAAAAAGATGCTGCTGCCTGTCTCCTGGGTGCTATCCCCAATATCGGAAAAAAATATGGTGCTATTCAAGACCGACACAATTATCGCTTCAATTAAAATTCCAATTACCTATAAAACATATTTTGTGAAAATTGAAATTATTTTCTATATACCTGTTACCCCTAAAGAGTTTGCTGCCAAAGAATATGGTAACTTCTGGGATATTGAGGCCTCCAGCAATAAGCAAAGACGATACAAAGTTGTCTGCGCCATCGCTTCTCGGTTCGAAAATGGGGATCTGAAATGTTATTTCCATTATCCATTAATAAATAGTATGATATTATCATTAGTCCGAATTAGTGTAGAATTCTTCATTTCTTAATTATATAGAAGTAGCAAGTGAACTAGAAATCCATTTGATGGTTAATGGTTACTGCTGCCCATATGCAACAACTCCAATTCCACATAGATAAGGGGTCCTAACTGAAGTCAATTGCAGATGCGTTGTAACTGTAATGACTAAGAAGATCACCTCGTATTAAAATAAGCTAATGATAAAGCCACACCCTTCCAAGGCAACGTGAACTTAATGTTAGATATAAACATCGTGCGGACAGTAAAAACAATGCATGATTCTAAGTTGAAAAACCTTATTGATTCCATTGAGTCCAATGATTCCAGGTTCCATTTTCATTCGAGAGGCAACGTCTCACCTAATTAATGTCCTCTATCAATAAATAGTTTCCAATAAATCGTAGACATACCTGAGATCCAGTCAAGATGACTCCTTTCCCAATATTCTCAAACATGAAAGAGAGTGCTGACGCCGTGTAGGACAAAGTGTCTGTCCCATGTAGAACTACAAACCCATCGTACTCTTCATAATGTTTCTGAAAAGCAATATTTAGCATCAGAAGATGCTGATATGGTAGAAACAGTATCGAATTGATTATGTGTTAGAAGATTGCGGGACAGAGAGGAATTACTTTACATCCTTTTTTATTTCGGATATCTATCAAATTACATTGAGGAATTTTGGTATGATCCTATTTCAAATAGATGGATAAAGACTGATACAAATTATAAAGAATATTAATTATGGTTACGTCTGAGTTCGTCAATGGCGCCCTGACACATAAAAACTCAGCGTGGGCCTGGGAATTTCCAGTTTTACAAAAGGCTTTTGTTAAATATTTTTTTATCAGTAATAGAAAATTTTAATACAATAGCAGTAATAGAAAATTTTGATAAATACTAGGGATTTCACAAAACTGTTAATTTGACTTCACTAACCTGGCTGGCTTCGTTTCGTATAAAAAAATTAAATTCTAACTCAGAAATTATTAGTACTAGCTTGCCTGGGAAGTGATTTCTTTTTTGATTAGAGAAAAAGGTGGGACCAAAGCATGAATGTATCACGTTAAGGGTTCATACCATAATATCTTCAGCAATTTTAATCCACTCCTTCTCAGTCATATTGGAGGAATCCAAAAGAGTTTCATATTCTAATATCTTGTAAAATATTCTGAGATCGAAGTCTTTCGCTTCTGAAAAATGATAAACAATTATGAAAGTTAAAAAATGATGATAAAGAAACTTCCTAATTAGCAGATCCAGGGAAGGGAAAGGAGTGAGGGTCTCGAGCTTTTTTCTTCACCTAAGTTATTAAAAATAAAAATATTCTGGATCCGCCAGTTCTTGTCAAGATTACTTATCGTCCGTATTGCTTGAAATAAGCCTTTTAAATGAAAATTTATGGTTAATTTATGAAAATGCTGTTTTTAAATATTGTCTACAGCAGCCACTACGTTTTTAACCAGAATATTCCTAATTACTAGCTAGCAAACGAGCTTGCATTAACCCATGGTCCATACAGTCTAATCTTATTTGGATGTTCAGCAGTGGCTATAATCAACCAGATATTGCCAACTATTATAAAATTGATGTGGTAAACGTGCATACAGTCCACCTGTTAGTAGTTAAATAGTAGTTAAATGCTCTTCTATCTGACATCTGAAAGCAACTTCATACAAAACAAGAGTTTTATCTAGTACAAGGAAGTCAATCACAGAAGCATCGCGTTTCTCAAGGATGACCTCATATTAAACTGAGCCGGCAAACACACACGTCCATCGGAACGCAATAAGCGCTTCATGTAGAGGTATATTATATAAATAGGTCTGTTATATGAAAATAAATATACGTATAATTAGGGTCTTAAAAAGTTTACCTGGAAGAACGAGGAATGACGTATCGAAGCCAGGCTCGCCAAGTTTCTGTTTCCACAGAGCATTGTCATGGAGTTGTGGGTATCCTCGAATTAGGTTCTCGAACATACCACTTTGAGGTATTAACACTGGAATGTAAATAAATATTGGTTGTACTGTTGAATGATACATGATGTAAAAAAATTAAATCATGAATATATTTGAAAAGAAAGGGAAATATATTATAGGACGCTCACGGCCTAATTATCTGGACTACCCAAGGGCAAACTTGTCAAAGAATTTGATAACAAAGAGAGATCTACAAGGTGAATGCTTCTTTTTAGACGGTGGTGAGGCCTTGAGTCCCTCAACTTCCCTCAGATACTCATCTTAATAAACAATTGCATAAATTCGTAATGGGTAAAACCGAAGTCAATAAACGTCCCTTCTACGATGTAATAAATAACTGTTGTGAAACGATAAACAAGATCGTCACTTAAGGCACAATTAATTAAATTTAATTTGATCACTTTAATTGACCTTAAGTTTATTGGAATGTAATCTCCCGACTTTCTTCGAGATAAATTACAAACTATTATTGCAGATGTGATTATTTGTTTAATCATGGTTTCATTAAGTACACTGATTGTATCATTAAATCCGCAGTAATACAACTGCATTACTACACAACTGTATAATATTTGTAAACACAATTTACATCTTTTCTATTTTATATGTTGGTGGATGACGGGAAATCTAAGTACATTTCATGATTAACAACAACAACACAATTGAAGGCTACCATGACTGATATAGGCCACCCTGCCTATGTATACATATTCTCCATATCAAGCTGTAGAGTGAATGTGGTTTAATTTTTGATCGCAGTTCTTTCGAAGGCCAAAATTTTTAAACCGGCTTCAGCTCGGAACGGTTCGCTTTTCCTTTATTTTTGCACGAATTTGACTGGAACATTTAATACGTACTACTTTTTTATTAGCTTTTTACTAGCTTCACCTGTATGTTTGTTTGTAACCGACTTCTTTGGGCGCGATTTTGACCCACTTTAAACGGCCAGATTTCGTTCAAACTTTGTAGATTCATTGAGGACCGATGACAATACACTAATTTGATAAAATTATTCCATTTTTTAATTTGACTAAAAAGTAGAAAATCAATAATAGTTAAAAAAACTAAAGACACGCTTTTTATAGAAAACCGAACTAAAAAATAGAAAATAAATTTAAATGAATTTAAATTCAGAAAATAGTGTTAAAAATTTCAATGAATATGAATTAATAATAGTGTGAGTAATAAAAAATATTTCATTTAAAAAAAAACGTGGTTGATAAATTTGTTTGCATATGAGCACATGTGTAAAATGTTTTGCTTAAAGCAAAATTTGCCATTAACGTTGTGATTTCTGTTTCTAACTTATATGCACACATCAATCATCATTAAAAATATAAACAATGGGTCACTTCGAACTTAAAATTTAATATGCGTTACATGTATGAATATTTATTTCAGAGTTCTTTATAATTTCAATGTTATAATGTGATAGATATTAGCGAAGGTTAGAGCCATAATTATATGTTTATTCTCTTTTGCCTTGAATCAGATAACGAGTGACATCATTAAACGCAATCTTTCAAAGTCAGAGAAAAGAAAGAAGGAAACAAATCGTATTATATGACCCATGTCTAAATTTCAATACATTCATTTAGTATCCGCAATTACGATTGAAAAATAGTTCCCTACCTTTTACCTTTCTCTGACGCCGTATCGAAAAATTATAAAAAATTACACGAGTCGGAAAGTTGGGACAAATCCAACGATACCTTACATGTTAATTTATCCGTTGAACCGGTTGTACTACAGATGATGATGATGTTCTAAAACATTACTTGCTACTTCTTAAAGGGCGTTATGAAAAAATGATATGAATGAAATTTTAAGATTCGCCACACAAAAGTCACAGTATGATTTTATTTTTTCTACAAACGTACAATAAGGCGAAAGGTATTTTTTAACCGACTTCCCAAAGGAAGGAGGTTATCTATTCGTCACGTATATACGAACATACATAATATATATATATATATATATATATATATATATATATATATATATATATATATTTTATGTATGTTCGGGCGAAATGGCTAGAAATCGTCGACCTACCGACACGATTCATACGACATTGTATGCGGCTAGTTTCACAGGCAGTCCCATATTGAGGAAAATGAAAACCTTCGCGCGGTTTTCCCGGAAAATTGGAAAATGTCGGTTTCTTAAAATCTTGAATTTCCGATTTCCATTTCCATTTTCTTTCTTTTATTTGATAGGAAATTTTGTCACGCATCTTTTCTTCTTGGACATGGGTATGCTGTGATGCTTAACTCTTTGAGTTATGGGGTGGAAACCACCACCACTCCTCAAGTTTTTTAGATAATTTGAGATAACTCGGCTTCTGCCGATTCGATTCTTATGAAACTTGGAATATGTATTATATATCTATGCTTATATAGGTTGACGAAAAATTTGACCTTCAACTCCTCGATCCTGATGATGCAGGGTTACAGCTATCCTAAACTATAACATTAGCTATTTGGTGCTTACATATATGTAATAACACTACTGAGCAGAGACATGTGATGAAAAATTTGACCTTCAACTCCTCAATCCTGATGATGCAGGGGTGCCTCAAGCCTAAACAATAGGAGTTGACCATTTGGTGCTTATGGGTATGTAATAACAATACTAAGCAAAGACATATTATAAAAAAATTGACCTTCAACTCCTCAACCCTGATGATGCAGGGTGCTGTAAGCCCAAGCCGTAGGTGATGGCCGTTTGGTGCTTACGGTTAAATAATAAGATAGCAAAGCATGGATGTACGATGACAAATTTGACCTTCAACTCTTCAACTCCGATGATGCAGGGGTACTGCAGGCCTAAATCATAAACGTTAGACATTTGTTGCTCACGGATTTTTAATAACATTGCTAAGCAAAGGTATACGACGAAATATTGGACCTTCAACTCCTCGATCCTGATGATGCAGGGGTATTGAATGCCTAAGCCATAAAACTTAGCTATTTCATGCTTACGCATTTAAAATGAGATTAAACAGATTAAAGGTAGAACATTAGACTAATGGTTGTATACAGTGGAAAATTGGACCTTCAACTCCTCAACTCTGATGATGCTGGGGTGCTTCAAGCTTAAACTATAGGCGTTGGCCACATGGTGTTTAGGTATATCTGATAAGATTACTAAGCAAAGATAAAAAATGAAAAATTTGACCTTCAACTCCTTAACTCTGATGATGCAGGGGTACTTCAAGCTTAAACTATAGGTATTGGCCATTTGATGCTTATGGGTATGTAATATATTTACAAAGCAAAGACGTATAATATAAAAATTGACCTTCAACTCCTCAACCCAGATGATGCAGGATACTGCAATCCCAAGCCATAGAAGTTGGCCATCTGTTACTTACGTGTATGTAATGAGATTACTAAGAAAAGATATGACATGAAAAATTTGACCTTCAACTCCTCAACCCTGATAATGCTGAGGTCCTTCAAGCTTAAACCATAGGCGTTGGCCATATGGTGCTGACGTATATGTAATGAGATTACTAGGCAAAGATATAACATGATAGTTTTAACCTTAAACTCTTCAGCTCTGATGATGCACGGGTACTTCAGGCTTAAAGCATAGGCGTTGGCCATTTGATACTTATGGAAATGTAATATATTAATAAAGCAAAGACGTATGACAAGAAAACTGACCTTCAACTCCTCAACCCTTATGATGCAGGGTACTGTAAGCCCAAGCCATAGAAGTTGGCTATTTAGTGCTTAAGGATTTATTTACTGAAGAAATGCTAAGAAGAGATGACTTATGAAAACCGTTATATTTAACTGGGCTTTTATTCAGTGGTACTGCCTATCTAACCCACAGGTGATAGTAATATGGCCCTTACGAATATATTAGGAGTTACATAAACAGAGTCAACGATTAATAAAGTTACCTTCAACTCTTTAACCCTAATAATATAGGTATACAGCCTGCCTAAAGTATGTGGGTTTGGTAATTATTGTTCGCAATACAAACAATTAGTTCCGGAAAGGACATAATTATGATCACAAATTCCACTTTGAATACAATTACCTGGACGATGCAGGAGTACTGCCAACCTTTTTACTTAGGATGGGTTAGGTTAGGTTGGAACTTAAAAGAAAATATAGAAACTAAGCGAGCAGGGCGCGGCAGCGCCCTGCGAGCGGTTGCGCTCAATTCACATGCACTGTGACAGTAATGTAAGATATCGCTTAGGCTTTTGTTTGACTTGTCATTTAAGGTTGATTTTAAATTACCGTTTCCATTTATGTATGCATTATGCAGTCTTACTTATGGATACTATGTATTACACGGTCTTGTATAACTGATTTTATCGTCACTGAAAAGCGTGAAAAAAAAATTTTTAAACAAAAAATACAACCGACTTCCATGCCACATAAAAGTAAAAAATAATTTAAATGCATGTTGGTTTAGATGTCGGCATTGGCATGGAAGTCGGTTGTATTTTTTGTTTAAAAATTTTTTTTATAAAAATTTAATCTTGTTACGCCAAACAAGTATAACTTCTAACGCGTGTACATACTCGTAAGTACACACATACTTTCTTTTTTTTAGTTTTTGGTGTAGGGGGCCAGAGGATCTAGATTTAGCAACCTGTTTTTTTGGTCGACAAACTGCACTTCGACTTAAATTTGTGTACATTTGACGACCTTTTTTTGCAAAACACTGCAATTCAATACTCGTAAAACATTCGCACAATTCTTACAAATGCGAATATTCTTTATATCACTAGTGTAATTCGCGTAATGTAGTCATCCGAAACATTACATAGTATCTTCTCGTCCACAATTCCAGAGTGCTGAAGTCGAAATTATTCGAGCTATGTGTGTTGCCGGCGCCGAAACGTGGTCCTTCACTGTAGGCCTCATTCGGGTGCTCAAGGTCGCTCAGCGTGCTATGGAGAGGGTTATGCTCGGAATTTCGCTACGAGATATGATTCGCAATGATGAAATCCGTAGACGAACAAAGCTTACCGACATAGCTCTCAAAATTAGCAAGCTGAAGTGGCAATGGGCCGGCCACATCTCTCGTAGGACCGATAACCGATGGGGAAAAGGAAGGTCTTCGAGTGGCGATCACGTTTAGGCAAAAGGAGCACAGGTCGCCCCCTCATCAGGTGGATCGATGACCTGAAGAAGACAGCGGGACACCGTTGGATTCAGAAGGCACAGGACCGGTTGGAGTGGCGTCATTTAGGGGAGGCTTATGTCCAGCAGTGGACCTCAAAGGGCTTATGAATTGATGGACTGTGGTCAGATGTAAACAAATGCAATAAGACGAACCTTGATCTTGAATATTGCAATAATTAGAAATGTTTCGGTTTTCCCCACAATGTTATCAGCCTAGGGTTAAAATAATAACTATTAAAGATATGAACTTACGTCAAAAGATTCAAAATTGAACCATTGTTATTGTCATCTGTTACGTATTATTGATGCAAAACTTTGTGAGAATGTGCTTTTTTTTTATTTCACTGAAGTAGCAAACGGGCATGCAGTCCACCTGATGGTAAGTGGTCACTGCCGCCCATGGACATCTGTAATCAACTTCATACAGAACATGGGTATCTATCACAGATGTGTTGCTACTCCCGAGGACTAAGATGGTCGCCTCATATAAAAGTGTACCGGCAACCACACCCTTCCATCGAAACGCAAAAAATGCTTCACGATAGAAATAGGTGTGGCGGTGGTACCTCCCCGGTCGAACTACACTGGTTCTACCACCTGTTAAACTGTGCTTATATGTGTTTACTACTCTTTCACACAAAAAATACCTTTTTACACACAGTTTATGGCCTGGATTATCAAATAGTCCTCAATACTATGGCAACGTCCCTGTAGTTCCGGAATTAGAATATGGCTACGGTATGCCCTGTTTGTCGTAAGAAGCGACTAAAAGGGGCTTCCGGGCTTGCGGGCGGCTAGAGTGGGAGCTCTAACCGTTCGGACAGGCGACCCCAGGATGAACGGCGGTATATGAGTCCAATAGATTATGTATGGTTGGGCTGCAAGAGTGGGAGTCCGAAACGTCCAGCCAGGTGATCCCGGTAAGGACGGCGGTATGCGTTATCGCATATCTTTGTGAAGACCAGGTCGAGCGGTGAGCTCAGCCGCCCATCTGGGAAGAGCCCGATGGGGCAACGCGCTCAGAGGACTGTGGTTGCGTTCCTTTGGAGATCCCGGAGTCGTCTTTATAACACCGAGGTCGGGTACTTTGAGGGTTTTTTAGTGCGGTAAAAATCCCACATAACTCTGCGTCGATCCGATGGCGTCGGGTAACTATGAATGTGACTGATGACTGTTAGACTTGACCAAAACGGGCAAAGCCGCATGAATAACCTAGTATGAAATAACATAGGTCAAAAGATTCAAAAGCGAACCATTGTTATTGTGGTCATGAGTAAACGTATTTACTGCTTTCCGCTGATTATGAGTTATCGCTAAACTACCATTAAAATGAAGAATAATAGATGAATGTTCGTGTACTGATTACAAAGAAATTCATTTTATTTACTAGCATCAACTGAACATTAATTCTTTCTACTAGGTATTTAAACATTTTTATAAGCATTAAAGTTATAGGGGAATAATTTCGAAGCTGAGATTCGAAACTTAAGTAAGGAATAATGTTTGTCGAGCGTATGTGTGTATGCTTGTATGTATGGTATGTCAATTTATTTGACACGCGCTACAGCCCAAACGGCTACATAGATTGTCGTCGTCAACCCATTATTGTCCCACTGCTGGGCACGGGTCTTCTCTCGGAATGAGAGAGTTGTAGGCCATAGTCCACCGTGCTGGCCAAGTGCGAATTGGTAGACTTCACACACCTCCGAGAAGTTTTTTTTTACGAACTCTCGGCTGTGTAGGTATCCTCACGATGTTTTCCTTCGCCGAAAAGCAGTGATGATTAATTTTTAATATGTAATATGACATAGATTGTAATGTACTACTCGACCAAAACCATTAGGCGCATGACAGTTGAAACGTCATTAGAACTAGGGATTTTCCGTCCCGGTACGAAGTATACTCTATTACCCAAATACCAAGAGTATGTAGGTATACCATTATTAACACATACGCCATAGTGGTATATGTTCAATAGTCGTGTATTTATTAAAGCACTTTCGTGTGTTTAATATATTCGCAAACATGGAATATTTTCTTTCTTTTTTTATTTATGTAAGAAACTGTTGCCTGTTACAGGTTACACTTGATTTTCGACTTGCGAGACAGGAATACTGAGCCCATGCATCTTCTCTTGTTAAAAAAAGTACATGTTTTGAATGTAAGAGTCCTTTCTCCTCCACGAATAGTCTTTTTCGTACCCATTATGAGGTTTATTGACGAATAATCAACTAATTTAATAATAACTTAAAAAAATCAACAATGACTCATAAAACTAACATTATAACGAAATAACATTAAACACGTGCTGGCTAACGTAAACACCTAGACGATACACGACTGCACGTCACTAGGGGATGCGCTAGGTTACAAGCGAGATCCCCCTCGAAGGGATCTTCACCTTGTCGTGGTGAGGGGGCTCAGTAACCGTGGCTTGGGGCGCCGCGGTGCAGCCAAGAGGGATTCCAGGGAGGGGACGCTCCGAGTGGGCTTGGCTGGAGGCCCGCTCCGGATGCATCCGAGGGGGCTGCGGGGGACGGTGTTTTCTGTCCTCCGCAGCCAGGAGGGGTCGCGGGAGGAGAGGTGTTTCGGTGTGTCGTTGCCGTGCACCCTGTCTCCCGCGACCAAACGGGGGCGCACCGTCAGATGCGTTGGCGGTGGGGCCGCAGAGGAAGAGGAGATGCGGTGTGTCGTTGCCGTCCTCCCTGTCCTCTGCGGCCGTTTGGTGGTTTGCGGCGGAACCAGGGATCGGATCCGCCGCTGGGTGTGGGAGGTCGGTGCCTTTGCGGGTGTCGGCTTGCCCATGCCCACGGCTCCTGGGTGGCGGTCTCGGGGTTGGTCCGTCGCCCTGCGGATGGGAGCCTTGGAGGTAAGGCGCGCCTTTGTGTTTTCTGGCGCGCCTTCCTGTTGGAGGGGAGCTCCATGCTCCACGTGGGAGGGGGTTGCGGAAGCGACCAGGCACCGGCGGGTTCGCGGATGAATGTGAAAGCGCGCCCGTGTTCCCGCCAAACGGTGCGGAGGTGAAAACACAGTGGGGGTTTAGCCGGTAAGAGTCCGGCATAACCCAGCTGCTGCCCCGGGCGGCTGGGTATCCATGAGGATTACCCACTTAAAAAAAAAAAAAAAGGTTACAAGCGAGATGCAGGGTACGCAACCGCTTTTGTTTTATGCGCCTAATTGTTGTGGTCACGTAATAACATAAATAAGACATATCACATGACTTGAAACTAGCCAGTTGTGAGAATGACAGTATTTATTATATGGCGCCTACGGTCAAAGAAAAAGGGAAGACGGGAGATTTTGTTGATAATCATCACAATATGGATATCAAATGAAAGCAAGTTGACCGTTAGAAATGTATACGCATCATAATGCTTTTGTATTACTATTTTGACGCATCATCCAAATAAGCGCTAAAATAAATAAATTATTATAATTAATAAATTCGTTTTTAATCAGTCGGGGTTTTTTGAATGATTTAACAATGCTACTAAATCCACGTGTCTGTACGTCGCATATATTTGCATAAAAATACTAAGAATATTATTAAGCTTATACCTAAATATGAAAGTTTGTGAGGATATAATATGTTTGATAATCTTCGAGGGAAAAAATATAGTTCGCATTTCGCTAAATTTGGTACACAGATAATATATGGCCTGGATTAACATTTTTGATATTCATTTCTAAGGCAAACGTGGTCAAAGTGATCAAAAAATTATTCTCTACATGTTGACGACCACATACGACGAGAGATGATACCTACTATGAATAAAATTTGTACCTATATTACGGAAAATACAAAAAAAACTTCTTCTTATGCGGCCTTAAATAATAATTTGTACCACTTTACAATTACTGTGCCCTTTACATCTGATATTGTATTATACGCTTATTGCACGTTTTATTGTAGTTTCCATAACGCATAAATACAGACTGTTTAATTATGTTGTAAGGATCTACTACTCCAATGGTTAGCGTTTAGTTTCCATTACAGGTATAATTTGTAAACTAGATTAACCGACAGGGCTCGATATGACACTGTTCTACATGGCAGTACAATATGATGATCTTTGCCATGTCATAATATGAAAACTTAAAAAAAAAAACACGGGAATAGTCAGTAACCCAGTATCTATATTTCGACAACTCTAAACAAACACTATATACTTACCTCCATTTTTATTCTTCACCATTCCAATAGTACCGCCAGTGTACAAAACTAAAACTCTTCTTTCGCTTTTATGAACAACACTTTTCGCCGAATTAATAGCGGCCAAAGACAATTCCATGAAACTTCTCGCTTTTTTAACTTTCGCGGCAATTTTCGTTCCATAATTATCTGCGACTCCGTTCATTGACCCGCCATTTTGGATTCCTTCTTCCCGCGCTTTTTTGTCTGTGTCGTTATGTGACAGAAAATCATTCATTTTGTTTTTATTTTTAACAAGGCAAACGTAATAGGTTATTTAACGCCAATATCAACAATACTTCCGTACGGAGCAGCTGTGTGATGTAAACTGACAGCCGAAGTACTCGACTATTACACAATACACAATTACTACTGGAGGACCTATTAATAAACTTGAGCTTAACTAACATTTCGCATACATTGCTGGGTTTAATCCCATGTTTACTCGACATACCATACATAATCAACGATGTACTTAATTCAATTCAAACCAACGGTTTCCCTTTGTGCAATTTGAATTATCGTGACAGCATTCTTAAAATAACAATAACCACGTGTTGTGAAGACGCTAATAACTTTATAAATAAAGTGAAATCTTATCCTTTTTTAAATAATCTTCGTATAATAAGTGAAACGTGACGCGTCGTTGTAATTAAGTTATGATCACGACAGTTTACTTTACGTCAAGTTCACTGATAAGCGGCGATAACCAAATTAAAATACATGTTTTAACGAGATAACGGATCGTTATGTACTACTAAATACTGTATAATAAATAAATAAGCATGCAAAGATACATTATACTTTGTCTTACAAAGATAAATGTAGATATAATGGTAGTGACAAGACAAATGCATCTCCATACATGCATACATTATATTTTTAGAGAGGTTATGTTAATTTAAAAATTAATTTCCGATTTTCGAGGATTTTAATTGATATGCATATAAGACCTTGTCTATTTGCTAAGTTATGTACTTATTATGAAAGACTTAATATATTATTATGGAATTATCTGATACGTTAAAATTGAAACTAGAAGATACTGATAAGTGCTAACTCATGTTTATTAAACCTGGGGAGGTTGGCCTCGTATGATCAGTTTTGACGAGTCCAAAAGATTATGTTTGGTCGGGGTTGCGGGCAGCGAGAGTGGCGAGTCCGAAACGTCCAGCCAGGTGACCCCGGTAAGGACGGCGGTATGCGTGATCGCATATCGTAACGACCAGGTGGAACTGTGAGCCCAGCCGCTTAGGGGCCATCCATTAATCACGTGATGACCCTCCTCCCCCTTGGTGATACGTGGTGAGGTTTAAGACTACCCCTCCCCCCACCCCCTATTTCACGTGTTATTCGTACCTGCAAGGAATCTATTTTTTTATTTGTAAAAAAACACTGGTATAAGTATCATCTAAGTTTTTTAGTAGATATTTTTTTTATACTACTGTACGCGTTTGACTAAAAATAAATACATGTAACGCCGCTTTTCGGTTGAGTATCGCGCGCTTGCCGAAAAAATTAATACACGTGATATATTACTTTACCATCCCTCCCCCCTTGTGACGTTTCGCGATTTTTTATGGACCCCCCCCCCACCTTACGAGCCTCACATGATTAATGGACAGCCCCTTACCTGGGAAGAGTCCGATGGGACAACGCGCTCAAAGGACTCCGGTTACGTTCCATTAGAGATCTCGGAGTTGTCTTTGTAGCGTCAAACGGGGCCAACGGGACGGTTTTAAGTTCGGTAAGAATCCCACATAACCCTCTAAAGCGTCGGGTACCTTTTGAAGGTTTCCCCCTCGAAAAAAAGTTTATTGTTTTGTAACAAGATTGCGATGCTGTAGCCAACACGTGGAAGTCTTCAATAGCTTCATAAAAACATCTCGTATGATTACTTCTTATGAATCTAATAGACTGGAATTGGTATAGAGAATCTGATGATGCAACCAGAAGTATTTCAGTACGACCAGTACCCATATATTGAGATTATTATATAGGTATTAAGACTAAAAAGTAAAAAAATATACATTTCGTGTAAGTAAACAATTCATTGCCAGAAATATTTGGCAAAGCACTACCATTTTTTTCGATATATTATAAAAACTCCCGGCCATCACGATGTAATATAAATATAGTAGCCAGGTTTAGGTTTTTTCATAAAAATAAAATAGTGTGGTGGTTACTGTCTGGACGTACCATATACGTTGAGAGCATGAGAGCTAATTAATGAGAGAGGATTCTGAGAGCCAATCCAAACGCATATTTTAGAGAAATTGTTCATCTATTATAATCGAACCATAAATAGTTCTAAAACCATTACAAGTTACGTATGGAAATTACCAATTAAGTATACGTTAGTTCTCTTGTTTTAGCCATCACATCCACATGTCTTGCCCATCGTAAGTATCCAACTTTAATTATTAGTAAGTATTACCGACAAAAATTAATTTGTATCGGGTAGGTGCTCACGATACGCGGATCTTTCATTTCATTATTACCGATATTTCGACCTAGTTCCATATATTATGGTCACGACGAATAAAAATTGTTTATTTTGTGCATTCTTGCTTATGTTGAAATGGTATGTAGAAAAGAAGATTAATGCTTCTACAAAATACGAGTATTTTAAACGAAATTATCAAAGCAAGCCGAGTTATAATTGATTGGCTCCAATTTATCACTTGCTTATTTCTCAAGATGTATTTTGGTTTTCATCTTAAGGTCTTGAGGTTACCATCTGTTACCAAAGAGTGGAAACAGCTGCAATCACCACATATAATAAAACGAAGTTGTCGACTGCGTCTGTCCGTCTGTTTTTCCTCAGTTTACTCGAAACGACTGCAGCGGTTTTCATGCAACTTTCACTAAAATATAAATTAATATTTAGGCACATCATTTGTCATGGTTTTATGTAAATTGGGAAGAATATAATTTGAATGTGTTGGAAAAAGTCAAGCTGTTTGTGAGTTATTATCAAAAACGCTCCCTAATGCGTTGAAGATTTAAACAATGTATGCTGGAATATTCTAAATCATCGACATCTACAAAAATTGTCGCGTTTGCATATTTGCCTATATTTTTAGGATAGCTTACAACACCCATTATTTTGAGCTATCCTTAAAATATATGTAGATAAGGCGAAACTGCCAAATGGACGAAGTGAGGGTTATCATCATTATAATCCCCATAAAAGCTTTTTTTATCTGATCGAAGTAGCAAACGAGCATGCAGTCCACTTGATGGTAAGTGGTTACTGCCGCCCATCGACATCTGTAATCAACTTCTTACAGAACACGGGTTCTATCTGAAGTCAATCACAGATGCGTTGCTACTCCCGAGGACTATGATGATCGCCTCATGTGAAAGTGTGCCGGCAACCTCACCCTTCCAACGAAATGTAAGAACCGCTTCCCGCTAGAATTGGTTTTTGTTGCTGTAGTTGTCGTTAACCTATTGTTGACTCACTGCTGAGCTCTGGCTGTCTCTCCTTCTGATAAGAGAGTTTTAGTACATAGTCCACTGCGCTGGTCAAGTGCAAATTAGTAGAATTCACCTTTGATAACTTTTTTGAAGAAATCTCGGTTGTGAAGGAATCTTCTCGTTGTTTTGTTATATTGCTTATAGTTGCTTTGGATATTATATATTGTAATTTCCAATAAGCTTAGCATATTAGAAAAAATAGTGGTGGCCTTGGAAATACAAGGCTTTAGACAAACTTTAGAATCTTTAGACCTTCGATCGAAAAGCCGAATTTCAAAAATTAGGTCAAAATCAAAGTCAGGACGTGTTTTGACTTCCGACTTTTGAATTATCATATCTTATGTTTAATATGGTGTTTTGCCGACCTTTTGTAATTTTAAATATATCTGACATATCTTTCCTTCTGAATTCTGCATCATAATTCATAATAAACAATGGAGTAAATATATTGCTACCGCATTTCCTTATCTTGTAACATGAACATTAGTGACCGTATAATTCATAAATTGACCTTTTAGAGGTAGACTAATTCTAAAATTATTCTTATTAACCGGTTAGCAGAAACGCAATTTGGATATGCATCTTCACAACAAAACCAATCGTAATATTTGTTAAGATTTGTTTATAACATGGTGCAACATAAACAACAAAATTCCAACCTTTACCACAAAATACCAAAAAATACCGAATACAACTGATTAATTACCGAATTCGGGGAAAATCTGTTAAACAAACACGATATTTGTTAAGATTTGTTTTGATGGTGCAACCAAAATTTCAACAATAAACTTTACCTCAAAATCTTAAAAAATACCGAATACAACTGATTAATTACCGAATTCGGAAAAAAACCTATTAAACAAACATCATATTTGTTATGATTCGTTTTGAAGGTGCAACCAAAATTCCAACCTTTACCACAAAATACCAAAAAATACCGAATACAACTGATTAATTACTGAATTCGGGGAAAACCTGATAAACAAACATTATATTTCTTATGATTTGTTTTGATGGTGCAACCAAAAATTCAACAAAATTCCAACCTTTAATTCAAAATATCGAAAAATACCGAATACAACTGATTAATTACCGAATTCGGGGTCTCGTTTCCTAATGTAATCGGATAAGATTAATTTGATACATTGCAAATTAGTGGGACACGCGGTTAAGCGATGTCGCAAGGTGTATTGTATGACAACTATCAGTTGTAAGTTAGCTCTCACCTAAGTCACTAGTGCAAGAAACTTAGATCAAGAACTGCATCGAAAATGGTAAGCTAACTTGAAATAACCTCGGACTTTTAATACGATTTCTTAGTTTCTAAGTTTTTACGAGATGAGCTCGGATTTAAGTGCGTTTAAAATTTTGCATTTATAAATTAATCGTCATAAATAACTTTTGATAAAGTGGATTTTAAAAGTTTGCATCAGTCAAGGATTAAACTTAAATATATGGATAACTATTTTTAACTGACTTTAAAAATGGAGGTTCTACTTCTGTTGATCTGCATGTAATAACAAACAAAAGTTATATTTTTTTAAAACTTGTAGTCTCTACAGAAACTTTTTCACATAAGTATTATACAGTCACGCCGGACTTTTTTATATATACTTATAAATATATACATAAGCTACAGTTATTAACATCTTACTTTTGTTTATCAATGGACCAGCATTTTTTTTCGATATGGAAATATCCGACATCAAAACACGCGGAAGCGTGTTGCCAAGATTCCTAAAAATATTTTATTTGTACTTTTGTTTGTTATTCGTGTATTTATTTTCATTTACGAGCTTTTAGAATTTTTTTAAAATTATTATGATCGAATTTCAAATCTTTAGTAAAATCTAGGTTTGGTTGAAATAGTATGATCACGTGGAGTCCACCTGATCCCTTCACTGATAACCTCGTCTACCCATTATTATCCCACTGCTGGGCACGGGTCTTCTATCAGAATGAGAGAGTTTAGGCTTAGGCCATAGTCCACCGCGCTGGCCAAGTGCGAATTCGTGCACGTGGACGGAGTTCACTGATAAAGGACACTTATAATCCCAAATAGTATTGGAGACTTACTCCAGTGTCCTGAATATCAGATGTCACGTCTATAAGTTGAATACTCTATGGAATTTTCTATAGAAATTTGAGTAGTATATTAGCAGTAGGTATGTTAAAGGTCATGCAATGTTGACCTTCGCTCCTGGGTATTTATAATCAACCCCAATTGATTAAATTGAATTACAACGGTGAGAGAATGATTTAGGTACGACTTTGCCGTCGTAATAAGAAATACAGTATTTTTTTTATTTGACTGAAGTAGCAAACGAACACGCAGTCCACCTGACGGTAAGTGGTCACTGCCGCCCATAAAACTATTTTATATAGAACACGGGTTCTATCTCAAGTCAATCACAGATGCGTTGCTACTCCCAAGGACTATGATGGTCGCCTCATATAAAAGTGTGCCGGCAACCACACCCTTCCATCAAAACGCAAGAAATGCTTCACGCTAGAAATACTTAGCAGTATTTACAAAGTAATAGTTTTGAGATAAATGCTATTAAGTGTTTTTTTCAAATCTCATTGATATTGCAACAAAATAGAGGGTTTAATACCGGATATATTTTTCGTAAAAACATATAATGCGGCATTTTACTCTTGTGTATTTGATTTACTGCATTTAACTTAACAATGACTGATTAATCTAGCGCAAGTAGGTACTATAATTTGTTACACTAAAAAAACCTAAGTAAAAGTTTTAACAAAAAGAAATGACTTGTTTAGGGTAGTAATAGGTTAAAAGTTTATCAGTAACCATTTTCTAGAATATGTTATTTAAACTTGGTACTACTTAGTATTATATTATATACTAGCTTTTACCGGCGGCTGGCATTGACGCCCTTAAATAAATGTCTAAGATCAATACATTCCAACAGAACTGAATCAATGTGATTCAGTATTGAAAATTGCTTAATACAAACTAGATTTTTTTAATATATATTTTTTAATAAAAAGTATCCTATGATTTTTCTCATAAGGTTTTTTTTTTATTGATATTTATTGTATTTATCTACCAATTCGCACTTGGCCAGCGCGGTGGACTATGGCCTAAAAACTTTCTCATTCTGAGAGAAGACCCGTGCCTAGCAGTGGGACAATAATGAGTTGGCATTTATGAGTTTTCTAATACCTGTAAGAATATTATGTGTACAAAGTTTCACGATAATCGGTCCAGTAGTTTTGGTGTGAGAGCGTAACAAACTTACATTCGCATTTATAACATTAGTACGGATTTTCACGGTTTCATTTTCGGCCATATTTGACAATGTTCTTTGTACAGGCGAAAGCGAAAACATTAGGCTTAAAATCTATACTAATCTATACTAATATATAAAGCTGAAGAGTTTGTTTGTTTGTTTGTTTGTTTGAACGCGCCAATCTCAGGAACTGCTGGTTCGAATTTAATTTTTTTTTTGTATTGAATAGACCATTTATCGAGGAAGGCTTTAGGCTATATATGTTTGTATATATATTTTTAAACGCGAGTGAAACTGCGGGAACTGCTAGTACTTGATAAAGTTATAAGAGCACTGGGCGACCATTCGCAATTAATAAGCCGACCGGATCAATTGCTCCAATTGATGTTTCAATCGTTCCAATCGATTTTCAATGAACTGTCGCTTCTTCGGCATTCTGATGATGTTGATAATGTATGTAATTATGGATCTTTAACGAAATCAGTATTAGAAAATGAGAATAGCATAAGAGATTCTTTCCGGTTGCGGTCGTTCCGAGGTTCCGGAGTCCTCTTTATAGCGCCGAGGACGGCAAAAATCCCGTTTTAGTGCGGTAAAAATCCCACATAACCCTGCGTCGCTCCCACGGCGTCGGGTTTTTTTTGAAAGTTTGCTCCCTCAAGAACAAAAAAAAGGATAAGAGATTCTTAATAACATCATTATTTTATGGTTGACTATATGCCCGTTTGCTTTTTCAATTTGATATAAAAAACCTACTCCTGAACTTGATCCCTTATTTTAACTAACCCCACGACAGATTAGTCCTTAACCCATTATTGTCCCACTACTGGGCACGGGTTTTCTCTCAGAATGAGAGAGTTTTACTCCATAGTCTACCGCGCTGGCCAAGAACGAATTCATAGACTAATACAATAAATATCAATAATTAAAAAAAAATCTTATGAGCAAAAAAATGCATTTAAATGAAAATTATAAATCTAAAATAAATTATCTTAAACAAGTAACACAATACAATTTTGTTAAAACAAAAACTCGACTGCATTAAAGATTATTTCCTTATGTGTTATTTGATTGTTTGAAGCAGTCGGAATGTTCGTTTATTAATAAAATATTTAATTCAATGCCTTTTGGATTTTGCTTCGAAATGGTAACATTTAAAAGTTAAAATATATTTATTTCGGTAGTGGCCTGTTTACTACCTTTCATTTGATACCTATAATGTTCTGAAAATCATTCTTCCCTTCTCTCCTCTTTGATCGCAGGCGCCATTTTGAATAAAACTGTATACCTAGCCTATGTCACTCTCCGTCACTCACCCTGTAGTTCCGGGATCAGAATAGGGCTACGGTATCCCGTGCCTATCGCGGGCGACTAGGGTGGGAGCTCGAACCGTTCGATCAGACGACCTCGGGCAGGACGGCGGACTCCAGTTGCGATTCTTTGGAGATCCCGGAGTCCTCTTTTTAGCGCCGAGGACGGCCACCGGGTGGGTTTTAGTGCGGTAAAAATCCCACATAACGTCGGGTACCTTTTGAAGGTTTCCCCTCGAAAAAAAAGCCTATGTCACTCTACAAAGTCGATTCTAATGACATGTCATGTTTCCGTCAATTCATTTGGGCTATACCTACCGCGTGTCAAAAAAATGGACATACATACATACAAACAAATAAACAAACAAACAAACAAACAAACAAACAAACAAACAAACAAACAAACAAACAAACAAACAAACAAACAAACGAACGAACGAACGAACGAACGAACGAACGAACGAACGAACGAACAAACATACATACGCTTGCAAATATTACCAACCTTCTGATGCAGTCGGAAAAAATCAAACAAAAGACAAGAACAAACTTTAAATGACCATCTCGTCTACTATATGCCTATTACTTTTCAGGTGTCGTTCAACATGCATGGAATCGTGGCGCCGGTGTTCACTCCATTCCACGAAGATGGTCGAATCAACGTAGAACCAATACCTGAGTATGCCAATTTCCTGGCTAAAAATGGAATCAAAGGCGTTTTGGGTAACTAAAACTCTTATTATTTGTCTTACATAATGTCTAATAATGTATAATAATAATAACATTAACATACATGGTAAGGAAATTTAGTAACTAACTTATACTAACAAAAAAAATTGCAAGCCATTGACACGGTACATTGTGGGCTGTACAGAAAATATAAATTAAGATCCCATATAACCACAATTTATGCAAATAAAAAAATCATTCATTCATTCATTCATTCATTCATAACCAGGGTTTTAAAAATGTTTAGTCATATTGTTATATCTATCCAGATTTATGAAAATGTAGGTACAATAAAATACTTAACGGGTACTCACGATATGCGGTTTATGAATTCTTTTTGCCGATATTTCGACCCAGTTGCATGGATCGTGGTCACGGCCAAACTCATTTAAGGCCGTTAAGTATTATAATGTATCAATTCCGCGATAATACTAGTCTAAAATCATATGTAGGTACATTGATCCTCGCTAGGGGGCACCGGCGCGTTCCAATGAAGATCCCTGAGTCCCAAGCGCACAAGTGAGAGCACACTGAGTACAAGCGCTGAGGAAGGCCACCGAGGAGGTTTTAGTGGTTATAAATCCCAAATACCCGGAGTCTCTCCCAAGGCTCCGGTGTACCTTTTGAAGGTTTCCTCTACGTCATCAAAAAAACAAAAGATACATTGATCCAGCACAAAACTTGTACAATGATCCTGCACAAAACATAAGGGGAGGACGCACCTCTAGAAATTGTATGCTTTTTGCTTTAAAAATGAATTACAGCATAAAGTATATATTTTCAAAAAAATATTGCATAAATGTTGCTATAGTTTACAAAAAATACTTAAAAATATTATTAACTATTAATAAACAAACGGACTAGGATGGCCATGTGAGACAAGGTTTTCAAAAAACTGGCGGCACTACCTTGCAATGCGAATTTTAATCATAAGTAAATGACTAATATAAAAAATAGCGATTTAAACTAATCACAAAGTCGAAAAAACTTCTTAGAAAGTCAACGGATTAATCAGTTTAGAAATTATCGAAAGTAAGTTCTTCAACGCCTATTTTTCAAATTTCTGACCCATTTAAGACTTTGCAACTAACTTATTACTTTGGTTGCCGGCAAACTATTATATGAGACGACCATCTTAGTCCTCGCGACTAACAACGGATCTGTGATTAACATCACATTGTACCCATGTTCTATATGAAGTCTGCTACAGTTGTTCAGGAGCGGCAGTGACCACTTACCATCAAGTGGACTTCATGCTCCTTTGCCACTTCAATATTCTTAAAAAAGGAGTAACATTTTGTCTGCACACAATCTAATATCCTAACATTAATAAGTCGATCAGTACACTACATTATGTAAGTGTAATTTATTCTACTGTAAACATTATAATATATAACCTAAATTTTCAATTTATTTACTAAAATTTACAATTATAAATAGAATAAATGAGCCAAATCGCTGCCTCGTGGAAATGTACCCAAGTAATTAATAAATTATCAATTGTATTTTGTCCTTAATATTTGTTTTCGCTAAAAATGGACAGTTATGGTCAATAACATAACTATTTATGCAATAATAGTTAAGAAACTATTTATATAACAATCTAATATCCCGTATTGTTAAGTTAAATAGCATTGTGAATAATTACTTGATACAACTTTAATCGCATTTTTCTCAAAACATGTTTTGTTCCGCACTGTCGAATATAGCTTAAAAAATATCAACTCGCAATATTATAGAGATAGGTACTCTATAACGCATTAGCCTCTGCATATACTTAAAATTTAGTATTCATTATTAAAATTATTTTTAACCTAGCAGGAAGGAAATTTTTGTCTTTATTTTCAAAATTTGTTTTTTTTTTTTATAGAGAAAAATCTAAGTTAAAAATCCTTCTAACGACTGATTACGGTTCACTACACTTAGCTGAACATTCCACATCGGAAAGTAGTCACTTTAACCTGTAATGCTACTATTTTAGTTTTTATTGAAGTGAAACTTCTTTATCGGGGTTGGAAAAAATTTTAGTGTAACATTTTTTCGTTACGCGCCATCTTTTTCCGTTACGCGCCATCTTTTTTTCCGTTACGCGCCATCTTTTTCTTATCCCTACCACGCGTGATATTAGATAGATTATTATAGATTAGATTATTAGATAAAGTTTAATAAAAGGCTTTTATTAAACTTTATCTAATTTAACTTTATTTAACCAATTTCTGTAAAGTTGCATATAGTAAAGTATTTTTTGAAAAATACGTCATAAAGAAGTTTCACTTCTTACGAGTGTACGCTAGTACACGCACACATTTTCGTTATAAAAATATGTGTATAGGCACATTTGATATTTTTTTGTAAAAAAAATGTTTGTCTGACAGTTTTGTCTGGAAAATCATCTTCTCTTATAGGCAGAAGAGTGACGAATAAGATTAAAGCGCACATGAGCTAAATTTCCAATTAATTACGACATATTGTAAATTACGAATCAATACATAAAAAAATTATCTACCTCATCTCTTCAAGACTGGACATAAAGATCTATCATGTACCTCAACATCACATAATGACTTTTTTTTTATTAAGAGAAAATATGAATGAATCGAAGATTGATTCAATTAATATATCTTACTAGCTGTGCCCGCGACCTCGTCCGCGTGGCACGCAACGCAAGCCCTCAAAGATGAATAATTTTCCTCGTTTTTTTCACATTTTCCATTATTTCTTCGCTCCTAATAGTTGCAGCGTGATGTTATATAGCCTAAAGCCTTCCTCGATAAATGGTCTATTCAATACAAAAAGAATTTTTAAATTCGAACCAGTAGTTCCTGAGATTAGCGCGTTCAAACAAACAAACAAACTCTTCAGCTTTATATATTAGTATAGATTATGTTTGGTGCCTGTATCGTGTAGTTTCGTTGTTGAATAGCACCACCCCCTCTCTTCCCATGGATCGGGTAAGAGGGGACTAAGGTACAAATTCAAAAGATAGGCAGCTGCGCCTAATTAACATCGGAACCCACTACGGTCATCAAACGCATGTCAGGCGCACTGACTATTGACGTGATCCCCCATTAGTCTGGACTACCAGTATAAAGTTCCAAGGCTTTTTTTTATCTGCCTGAAGTAGCAAACGAGCATGCAGTCCACCTTATGGTAAATGGTCACTGCCGCCCATGGACTTCTGTAATCAACTACATACAGAACAAGGGTTTCATCTGAAGTCAATCACAGATGCGTTGCTACTACCGAGGACTATGATGGTCGCCTCATAAAAGCGTGCGGCAACCACACCCTTCTATCGAAACGCAAGAAATGCTTCACGCTAGAAATAGGTGTGGCGGTGGTAAGTCCCCGGTCGAACTACGCTGGTTCTACCACCTGCCAAACATGTTCGAAATAAGCCTCGAAATAAGGCTGATAAATTAATGATTACGGAAAACTAATTAACTTTTCTGAATATTTCAGTTGGCGGTACCACGGGAGAGTTCGTATCATTGAATGTGGAAGAGAAGAAATTAGTTTTAGACGCTTGGATGAACGAAGCAAAGCCTTTGAACATCAAGGTCATGGTTCATGTCGGAGGTGCACCGTTGCCTTACGTTATTGAAATGGTACTCCAATGTTTATTAATATTTGATACAGTGAACAGTTCTTGCGTTTTGATACAAAGGCGTAAATGTCGGGTGATTTTTCTATATAGGTAATATGGAGTAGCAAACGAGTATCCAATCCACCTGATCGTAAGTGCCCACTGGCTTCCATGGGCATATGTACTCATGCTCAATGTTTTGTGATGGATATCTGTAGTCATAGACATCTGTTGTCAACCCCAGATAAGACCAACATCTTATGTACATACATGAGGGTAGCCACAAATGCGTTATTATCCTGAGAATCAAATTGAAATTTGAAATACCTCGCATAAGTATTCCTGTACTCCCTTCAAACCAAAATACAGCAACGCGTAATACTGCTGTCATCAGGTAGTTACAGAGGTAGCGGTGGTACTCCCGGAGTCGAATCACAGAGAGATCTACCACCAAAGATCTACGATCAACAAAGATCGACCGGGGAAGTACCACAGCCACACCTATTTCTACCGTGAAGCATTTCTTGCGTTTCGTTTGGGTGTGGTTGGCAGCACACTTTTATATGAGGCGACCATCACAGTCCTCGGGAGTAGCAACGCATCTGTAATACTTCAGATGGAACCCATTTTCTGTATAAAGTTGATTACAGATGTCCACGAGCGGCAGTGACCACTTACCATCAGGTGAACTGCATGCTCGTTTGCTACTTCAGTCAGATAAAAAAACCGTTATTCCTACGATTACATTTAAGGCGACTTTTAGGCAGGAAATAGCTGTGACGGTGGTACCCCGGAATCGGAGTCATCAATTAATTGCTTATGTTACAATTGTGTAAATATTATGCAATGATGGACGTCATGTAATTTTAGTCGAAAATATGAAATTTAACCACGAGATGCTTAATTGTTGTTAACGCAATTCTTATGCAATAGTTGCACAATAATTAACAATTGTAAGGAAATTATCCAGAGCCGGCAAATGGAGCGTCTTCTCTAGGTTGCAAATCCCAGATGCCAATTGAGTGGTCAATAAAATAAATAAGACACAAACTTTAGGGTGTTTTCGAGATATTCCCATTACCATCAAGGTGGTAGAACCAGTGTAGTTCGACCGGGGAAGTACCACCGCCACACCTATTTCTAGGGTGAAGCATTTCTTGCCTTTCGATAAAAGGTGGGTGTCGTGTGGTTGTCGGCACACTTTCACATGAGGCGACCATCATAGTCCTCAGGAGTAGCAACGCATCTGTGATTGACTTCAGATGGAATCCATGTTCTGTATGAAGTTGATTACAGTTTTCAATGGGCGGCAGTGACCACTTACCATCAGGTGGACTGCATGCTCGTTTGCTACTTCAGTCAAATAAAAATAACCGTGCTTGCTGGTGTATGCACTACTGAGACCATACGATCAAGCAAGGGGGCGCCATGATTGAATCTCTCTTCATCCGAATATTTGCCTCGGGCCGACACCGAGGCATACTTATCCGAGTAGCAACACATCTATGGCCAACCTTAGATAAGACTATTACTAGACTTTACTCGGGTTAATTGTAGACGCATAAGCGGTAGTAAGTTCTAAAATTTCTTTTAAAGTTCTCGGAGGTGTGTGAAGCCAACCAATTCGCGCTTAGCCAGCGCGGTGGACTATGGCCTATAATTATCTCATTCTGAGAGAAGACCCGTGCCCAGCAGTGGGACTATAATGGGTTGACGAGCGGTAGTGGCCACTTATCGTCAGGTGGTCCGCATGCTCGTTTACTGTATCTATGTTATAAAAAAAAAACATGGTACAACGAAGTAGGAAATTGAAATTCCTGTATTCATGATTTTTTTATTTCAGGCGAAGTACGCGGAGAAAGTTCAAGTCGATGCAATTATGACGCTTCCAGAGTTGTACTTCAAGCCCAAAACGCCAGAACAGCTCGTGGCGTATTTGGAAGTAGTGTCGAAAGCAGCGCCATCTTTACCACTTCTGTACTACAACTTTCCCATGATGAGTGGAGTTGATGGTATGTTCTATTAGTGTCGCCGTCTTTCACGTAAAAAACTATGGTCGGATATCACTGAAAGTTGGCATATATATAATTTATAACCTACTAGGTGACCCGGCGAACTTCGTTCCGCCTAAAAGTCGAAAATCTAAAATTATCAGTGTTTCTCCACTATACTTTGCATTTATTACACATAAAAACCTTCCTGTTCAATCACTCTATCTATTAAAAAAACATAAAAATCCGAAGCGTAGTTTTCAATATTTAAGCATACATAGGGACAGACACCGAAAAGTAACTTTGTTTTACTATGTAGTGATATGAACATCATTTAAATAATTGCCTGGATGGAATCGAACCAAAACGTTCGCTTGTCGTCATTATGGCAAAAATAAATGGCCAATACAAATTATTGGCGATTTCTTTGTGTTTGATATTGTTAAATTGACAATCGTTTTCAGTTAAAGGACTTGCCGTCTGAACTACTGGTTTAACTTAGAAACATTTTTTTTGTTCTCGAGGGGGGAAACCTTCAAAAGGTACGCGACGCCGTGGGAGCGACGCAGGGTTATGTGGGATTTTTACCGCACTAAAACCCCCTCGGTGGCCGTCCTCGCCGCTATAAAGAGGATTCCGGGAACTCGGACCGACCGCAACCGGAATCCTCTGAGCGCGTTGCCCCATCGGGCTCCTCCCAGATGGGTGGCTGGGCCCACCGCCCCGTCTAGTCTTTACGACGGTATGCGACCACATATACCGCCGTCCTTTCCGGGATCGCCTGACCGAACGGTTCGAGCTCCCACCCTAGCCGCCTGCAACCCCGGAAGCCCCTTTTAGTCGCCTCTTACGACAGGCAGGGGATGCTGTAGCCCTATTCTGTTCCCGGAACTACAGGGACGTAACTTAGAAACTTGGTATCATGGATTATTTATTTTCTCATCTTCCTCAGAATAGATTTTATCATGGCTTGGCTTTATATGTTTGCGAATGTAATAGACGTCAACACATAGCAAATAATAATATGTTGTCAATATGTTTTCTTCTGTTCTATTGACAAAGATAGTTACAATGTGACATATTCAAGGCCCTAAATCGCATGTGAAAAAACAAATATTAAGCTGTTTTTTCGTAAAAAAAATCCATATACATTTTTTTTGTTATCGAGGGAAACCTTTAAAAGGTACCCGACGCCGTGGGAGCAACGCCGGGTTATGTGGGATTTTTATCTCACTAAAACCCGCCCGGTGGCTATCCTCAGCGCTGCGTGGGACTCCGGGATCACCAATGGAACACAACCAGAGTCCTGCGAGCGCGATGCCCCCTATCGGATCTTCCCAGTGAGCATTGTACACAATGCGCCTCCTGGTGTTTACGACAGTATATGGCCACACATGCCGTCGTCCTACACGGGGTCGCTTGGTTGGACGGTTCGCTCTCCTACTCTTACGGCCCGCAACCCCTGAAGCCCCTTTTAGTCGCCTCTTACGACAAGCAGGGGATACCGCAGCCCTATTCTGATCCCGATACCTAACTATGATTTTAGAAAAATAATATTGTGAAACTGTTCCATTTTAATACGTAACGGGTAGGTTAGGTTAGTTAGTTAATGCAAATCATTCGCATTCACAAGAATTGTGCTAATATTTTGCGAAAATGTGCAGTGCTTTTCAAAAATGGTCGCGAAATCTATATGTATAAATTAAACTCGAACTACAGTTAGTCGACCAAAAAAAAGATCGCCAAATTTATAACCTCCGCCCCCCTATACCAAAAACATAACTAATAATAATATTTAACTAATAATATTCGTTACATCTATACTAATATTATAAAGCTGAAGAGTTTCTTTGTTTGTTTAAACGCGCTAATCTCATGAACTACTGGTTCGAATTGAAAAGTTCTTTTTATGTTGAATAGACCATTTATCGAGGAAGGCTTTAGGATATATATATATATTTAAACGCGAGTGAAACTGCGTCAACTGCTAGTCAATAATACGTAGGTACCTACAGCTGCTTAGATTACGATCAAGCTGTTACAAGTCTATTAAATACAAACAACTGCATATTCTGAGCGTTACATAAAACATTTTTCCAGTCAACAATTCTACCTTCTTCGAGCTGGCTGTATCAAGGATTCCCAATTTCGTGGGCATGAAGGCGGATTTGCACGTGGCTAATCAGGTCGCGAAGCAGCTCTCCAATGGTCGGACAGTGTTCATTGCCAACCATGTAAGTAAAAATATTGAACAAGCCTTTAAAATTTGAGATTTGCCCTCGATTTTCTTGATGCCCTATCTGGTATATTTGTTTTTTGGTCCTTGGATTACTGTGAGATAAAATTAGAAATGTACTTGAATGAATAATGGAGGATTTTATAAGTAGCCGGAAAAATAGATGAAAATACATAAAAAATGTTCAGTGTAACTTTTGAAATCGGTTAAAAAGTAAAATAAGTACTATTTTAATGAAATATTCAAACAGAAACTTCGATTAAATATACTAGATCGAAGAATAGAAATCATAAAAAGTTAAGGCGCTGTACGTGGTGACCGACCTAGTTATAGTACGTTTTTCTTTATTTTTTTGTTCTCGTCTGCAGAACCTTATAATTTATGATTACTATTGCGGTATCTGCAAAAAGAGGACAATTCGTCCCTCGCCCCCTCAAACAGGTGAACTGATGTCCTTAAGAATACATCGGAAAACCACTGAATTCATACAGGACAGGACCGGCTTGAGTGGCGCCTATGTCTGGATGGGTGGATGGATATTTTTAGATATTTCGTTATTATAGTAATTCTTTTCCCGTCTTAGTGATATACGAATTGATAGGTGTTTAACAATTTTTTTAATTAATTTTCTTTTTTTGTGACACAAAAATCGGTCGATTTTTTATTTTTTATTCGCTTCAGATATTAGCGCCCTCTGTGTTAATGGGCTACGAATCGAGTATCGCCACCGTATCAACCATATTCCCGAAGCTGGTGATAGATGTCGTGGAAACCACTAAATCAGGGGACGTAGCCATGACAAGATCGCTGCAAAACAAACTCAACGAATTGGTGGCCACTGTTGCTTCTGAAGGTAAATGATTTCTATAAACTTTTTTTTTTGTAAGATTGTAGTGCCCAAAAAGTATGCCCATGATGGTAAGTAGCCACTACCACCCATGGACAATTGGAATCTAAAGCAACTTACAGCACAAAGCTTCTATCTGAAGTCAATCACAGAACCGTTGCTATTCTCGAAGACAAAGATGATCGCCTCATATAAAAGTGGGAAAGGAACATGCAGTCACCTAAAAACGCCTACCTGGTCAACCAACCTCCTCACGACCTGTCCGTTTCCACGGGCAGCGGTAGCTCACCACTTGCATAGGGCGCGGCCCTCACCTTGTTTCCCCGCTGGGACACAACACCCGGCGAGAAGAAGTCTAAATTGTCAGTCACCTGATTGTGAATGGACACTGTCATCAATGGAAATGAATATAAACAACCCCAGATAACAAAAATTCTACCGAATGATAGGCATTTTGTTGTGACAGGTAAGGGGAAGAACTAGGCAGGAGAAGGCAGGAGAATTTGGCAAAAATGTGAATAATACTTATTTATTTTTCCCTCAAAAGACTTGCAATAACATGCTTTCTACACTCATAGCCCCACACCAGGATTTTCTCCTGTGTCGTGGGTACCATGGACACACACAAGACGAATACACAAACGCCCAAACCCAGAAAAGGAATCTAAGCTCATTCAGATATCTGTCTGGCCGATAATCGAACCCGGGACCCACTGCGCGTCAGACCGGTATGGTAACCGCTCCGCCACGCGGGTCGTCAATTTATCTCAAAAGATAATAAATTTATTTAACTGTCACCTCTACGTCTACTTTTGTCTTATTGAAATGAAATGAAATGTCTTTATTTTGCATAGGTCTTCGCTTACAAATTGTCAGTTACATATATATATATTTTACACTACCACCGGATCGGAACACGACCTGAACTGAAAAGATCTGGCAAGAAACTCAGAGGGTTTGTCATTTTTCTTTGTATATTTTTTATTTGCCATCTTGTTTTTACATGGGTAACAAAAGTTAGCTCCAGCTATATTTGATACTGGTCCAGTGGTGGATTAGGCATTCGATTTATAGCCATGAACCGATTATATCCGCACTGCTGGGCACATATCTTGATTATTTACTGATTGTGAACTATTTTGTACTCTGACTTAAGGTTTTATTATAGGTGAGTTCGTGCCTGCCATGAAGGTAGCGATGGAGTGTGTCACGGGAATCAAAGTGGGGCCTCCGAGGATGCCACAGAGTCCTCTTGATAACCAACGCAAAAGCAGAATCCAAGAAAAGATGAGGGAGATGGGATACAGTGCTGATAATTTAAACAATGTTTAAAACTTTTTTTTTTATTTATTTCGGAAAACTTACAGCTAGACAGTTGTACAAACATATATCAGTAGAAAAAGAATCCAATTACAAGTTTTCACTCTCAAATTATTTAACAGATTTAAAAAACTATGGAAAATATATCAAACATACGTGTTTTCAAAAAAACGCTACATAATCTCGTTGAAAAATGTTTCTAATATAAATTATTAATGAATTCCATAATGAAAACAATCTTTAAAACGTCATGTCTCTGAGTTACACATAAGTCCGAATCTAAATAATATCAAATAATTGCCTATTATAAATTATATATATATACATAAAAATATATTGTATAGTTATTTAAGTAGCTATTCACCAATTTAATTTTTATTTCATTTCGTAACATAAATTATTATTAAACAGTACTGTACCGTTATTCGACCTAATAATTATGAGAGAGGCTTCCGTTTCAATCAGTTGCTAGTCACTTACATCCGGTCCGCAGCGCCCTCTATATCTAGTTTTCTGCAACAATCACTTGTTCATTTCCGGCGGATAGCAGTTTTGCTACACTAGCGCCACCTAAGGCAGGTTTAGCATTGGGAAACATTTTTACTTCATTGGCTGTTCTGTTTTCGGCCGAGGCGGTCGCCAGCTCGCTCCGCAACGAGCACTGGGCCGACTCCATATTGTGCTAGTCTTGCTTGCAGTTATACCTATTTTTGTGGTATTAATCTAAATTAAATATTGAAATCATATATTATTGGAAAAAAATGAAAAAAACTAAAAATCGAAAGTGAAATTGAATTGAAATAAGGATTTAACGACTTTTTCGTTCGGTAAAGTATAAAATAATAAAAAGCGGTGAGTACCCTTTTATTTTATTTTTTCTGACCGCCATGTCGGACTGTTTAAATTATTGGTTTTTACTTATTCGCTGAATTGTATTTGTGTAAAAGTACACGATTTAAAGAAGTTTTTTTTTTTCACTATGGGAATCTAGAACTCTAGATTCCCACATTGGGGAACTCCCCAATGTAAATTATGGTTATTTTAAACGGTTTTTTTGGGTTGAACGTCTTAACGGGTCTTTATCTCCGTTTGGGCGTTTCTCTAAATCCCAGGGATAGGTGGAACCGGTCCGCTTGCATCGAGAGTAAACGTCACCGGAGAAACGGCTTAATTAAAGTGAAGCACCGGGCGGCTAATAATACGAGCGCTATAGTCCTACGAATACATACTCCATACAAAGCTCTTCTTCCGAATCGAGCTAATTTTCAAGCGAAGACGAAAATGCAATGAATCAGGGTGCTCGCATCGCAACTGTAAGTTAGATCAACTTTATAAATAGTCGGTGTACCCTTCCATTAAATGTCTTCTAAACACTATTCTAATAACCCAATAGTACCATTAACAGTGATTCTATGGATCCTTATTTTAGTAGCTACTTTTTTATTAAGGATTTAAGGTCGTTCAACGGCTAACCAACCGATATGCTGTGATAAGACACCTGTCCTGAATCTAGTCATGCTTACTAATGTCAAGGATCCTACTACTTCACGCGCTTCAGGAAAACTTGCTAAATATAACGCCGAATGCTTCAAAATGAAAGAAATAATTTTCTTTTCTTTTTTTTTCGGCTTAACTGAAGCTGCTAATTAAATTATAATAATATGCATGCAAAAATTAGGTTAAGCTTTTTCCACAGAATGAACATTCTAGTATGATGAATAGAAGGAATACGCTAGTGATATTATGAATACCCCTAGTTTGGGTTATTGAGCTGAGCTTGTCCAATACAGACGTGAGTTTGTCAAGCTGCTGTCATGAATCCCAACTTTAAAAAGCACACTGTGGATAATACCACCTCCGTGGTCAACGCTCCTTTAAAAAAACTACTTATTTAGCGTAACTAGACAAAGCTGGCAGCATGAATTCACGGTGAGTAAGGATCGCATATCTGCGCCGCAGAACGATCCGGGTACCTCCGCAAAGAATCAAAAATCTTTCGGGTAACATTTACAGATATGGACTCTAAAGACACATGAGAATACTTGACATATCTTCCTTTCGGGGAAAAGTCACTCAGGCAACCTACCGAATACTTCACCGAAGGTTTTCCGAGGAGCCGTGTGCGTACTCTCCCATTTCCCGCCGGGATAAGAGAGATCATGCTAAAACGAGGTATTGACTCACCGAGTAAACCTCTTTCGTGTGCGTCAACTGCACCTGTATTGCCACCAACGAGAGTTGATGCGGGCACCGCCCTACATCCTCTAAACGGTTGCGGGATGCTATTCAAGGCGGTTTGCCTTATTTTAATCACCAAACACTACAATTAACAAGATGCTAAAGCAAGGTGTATTCATACTGGCGAGGTCTTCTCCCAGTTTTTAGTGTCGTCAATGTTCTCGCGGACAAAGAGCGACGGTACATCAAGTGCAATTTTCAACCGAAAAAGGCTCGGCGAATGTGTACATTCAGGCAAATGAAAACTGCGTGCAACGTGTACCAGTTTTTTTGCAACCCCACGACGGGTTGTTCAAATTAGCCTTCATCGAGCTTGCTTTTATTTGCAAATAAAAAGGAACACTCGGACGTTTGCTAACATTGATTTATGCCACGCATATAAAAAGGACTGTTTTTCGGATTCTCCTAGGCCCCGAAAGCCTTTGCCTTACTATCAAACTTGATCAATCAATTTTTAAGAAGGCAAGGTGTTCGATTTTTTATATATTTGGACGACTTCCTTTTGGTAAACCAGGACCCAGCCTTGCTACGCGAGCACGTCTAACTTGCATTACACTCGCTAACATTCCTAGGCTGGAATATAAACATCGAGAAGTCTATCCTTATCTTAAAACAAAAGGCCCTAGAGATTTTAGGCGTAATTTTGGATCCCTGGAACAATTTTACATTCTTACCAGGCAGATCAATCATAAGGATAGTATCGGAGGCGTCAAGTACTCTAGTGAGAGATGGTTCCAAATTGAGAGACCTACAGCGGACGATCATGGGAATGATGGTTTTCGCTAGTTTCATAAGGTTTTCGATCTTAATATCGATCACTACAAGCGCAGCCAAACCAAAACTTGTCACACGACGTGGACGCCTCTGCGTACGAGTCGTTATATATATGTGCGTTACCGTCCGAGCGATGGAGGCGACATTCGTCCGCGAATGACTGTCAGGTATTTGCCGGTAGAAATCTGATCAGACCAATAGAATTGGTCGGTGGCTAACAAACCGCAGAACAAGTTCTCTAATACATCAACACCTTTAAGTTCTCTAATCCAACCCACAGAATACTATCTCGCAAGGATCGCCAGCAATATCGGTTGAGGTGCCATGCTAGAATATTCGAGCTTGTAGGGCACCTGGACATCAACCCGCGCAGCAACCTCCTCAATACAATCTATAGGTATTGACTACCTCATTAAATGTATTACATGGCTATAGCCGGCTACTGAAATTAAAAACCCTGCTTACACAGAGCAATAACCGCGTAGGGTGTTCACCTCCGGAAAGAAGGAGGTACGAAATCTGCGGCTGTCATGGTCCTCACTATGGATTAACTGTCGATTTACCATATTTCGGGATAATACAATTGTGACTCCGATCATTTGTCAAGGAAAAAAGCTCCGCCAGAGTGGCACTTGCGCAACGAATAACAAAGATCATATTTAGGAAATGGGGCACGCCAGCCATAGATTTATATCGAACATGCTGTGCCAAAATATTGCACTCTATTGAACAAACAAATACAATGGCTTTTCCCATTAACATGAGTTTTCCGCCGCCATACCTTGTACTAAGAGTAAGCACACAGGAACATCGCTACGGGGTCTCTCCTGGTAGTACCTCCCAGATGGAACAATGTGTTCTGGAAACTGGACTAAAAGAACAATGTCCTAGCTGCTTGATTTACAATACAGAAACTTTCTCAGGTTCTAGCTGTTGCAACAAAGGGGCTGCGCCTCTCCGGGACTTCGGAAATGGCACTGGAATTTTTTGAAATGTGGAGCTGGAACCAAAGCTTAACTAGTTGGTCATCACAACTAGGGTCGTTACTGTCCTGTACCAGGGTAGCAAAGATCCACTTTAAATAGTTGTCGTACAGCTTTGATAAAGTGGGTGACTTTAGTAAAGAGTTCAAAGGGTTCTGATCTGGGTCAATATCTTGCTGACTTGCATCAGAAGAGAGGTTTATTACTTATTACTATGTTGGTTCACAAATCGGTCGTTGCTACCTTTACCAAACCCAACAATCTTTGACACTGAGTTGTCGCATCTTGGTAAATAAAAATTTTAAAGGCTATTGCGTTAACCGAATCCAAAAGTATTAAACCTGAATAACAGACAATGCGTCTAGCACCCTGTTGAAGCTTACTAACACGATACCTCTGTGTACTACGATTTTTTAGATTTCCGTACCCAAAGCGTAAAAACGGAACCTTATTACAAATTAACTCCGCAGTCCATCTGTCTGTCACCAGGCTGTATCTCAATGTTTTCGTTGCAACTAAACTAACAAATACTAAAAACAGTAAAATAAATATTTATTTACTATTGTGCTCGAGACTATGTGCTGGCGATTTTACGTTGTTAAGCATTTTCCCTAAACGGTATATCTTAAAGGGTGCTTACATTTGTTGCATATTTTTGGTTCAAAACTGACACTTATCACTAATTAGCTTAGGAACTGAGAATAGAGAACGCCAGTAACAAATCATTATGTCCAGGTTAGTAGGTTAAACGTCTGATGCCTGCAGACAAAGAGTTCTAGCTAAATCTGTCTTTTGCTAGCCTTAACCGGTGAACCTAGAGCTGTTAACCGTACAATCATAGTAAGTTAGATAAAGTAGTTCCTTCAGGAACACTGCATAAAGCCTACAGCAGTTGTGTTGGGTTAGCGCTAGCATCCAAAAACAGGGTTGAACAGTTTTTCCTTTTAGACGAAAATATGGCAAAGGTACCAGGGGTCTGGTAACACTTTTTAGAAATATTACTGTCGTGATATTTCAGTTGACCAAACGGATTTGTCTGTATCGCGAAAGTTCTAATTTCCGTTTATACACATTATGTAGATTGTAAGCCCTTACTGCTTACGACTTGAGGGAAAAAACTTATACATCATTTCTTTCAATTTCAATTATTTATCTTCGTCTTTGAATGTACTTATTACAGATCGGACTTATCAGCATTTCGTAAAAGGTTTAACACTCGCAAGAGTTTGTTGATATAATGATATAAAAACAAAGCATATTCCAGATCTGTGTTTTTTCTATAACGAATATTTACTGATTCACTTTTTATAGTTTCAACCTTTTATCACGGGAATATATCACATTGGCTTGTTCTAGCACCACCAGGCGATAATAGACACGTCTCTCATAATTATTAGGTCGAATAACGGTACAGTACTGTTTAATACTTACGTTTTACCTGAAATTAAAACGTTTATTAAACATACTTACCTTATTCGACCTAAATTTTTAAAAGCTGCCTGGTGTTATAAGAGACGCAATGAAGTAAAAATGTTTCCCAATGCTAAACCTGCCTTAGGTGGCGCTAGTGTAGCAAAACTGCTATCCGCCGGAAATGAACAAGTGATTGTTGCAGAAAACTAGATATAGAGGGCGCTGCGGACCGGATGTAAGTGACTAGCAACTGATTGAAACGGAAGCCTCTCTCATAATTATTAGGTCGAATAAGGTAAGTATGTTTAATAAACGTTTTAATTTCAGGTAAAACGTAAGTATTAATATTATTAGATAATTATTAGATTTTATTGACCTAATTCTAAATTTGACATTTTATAATTATATTTGTATTTGCATACCTTATTGGTGAGGATAAGCGAACGATAAAACTGTAATTTATAAAGAACTTAAGTAACCTCTTCCTGCAATAAATAAATTGAATTGAATTGAATTGAAAAGTTGTGTAGTAACAGGTACCTTGAGTTACATTTTTGTGATCGTATGTTTATCGTAAATTCAAAAAATAAGATAGTTAAGTGCTACACAAAGTTTTAACAAGAAAGGAAAAAGTTTTTTTGTAAAATACATATAAGTTTAAGGGTCTGTCTGTGAATCTAGAGTAGACTAATACGAGTATATTGATTTCTAGTGATGAACTGATGTTTCGGTTTTAATTAGGTTAGGTTAGGTTAGTCCTGAAATTCGTGAACCGTGAACTGTCGTGTTATTATGTCGTACTGTTTATTATTTGTCTGCCACCTTAATACAAGTTTATTTTCTAAAGGCGATAACTGTTTACGTTATCACCTATAGGTACATAGCGTAAAGGTAAACAGTGATCGTTTTGAGTTAACGTAATAAATTCGTTCTAAGGCCTGTACTGTACTGTGCCTACTGAGATAACGACTAACAACAAACGCTAACAACTGTACTGTACCTACTGAGATAACGACTAACATTCTGTCTTTGTGTATCGCAAAAAACATAATATTCTGCATTGTAAATTGTAATATGAATGTAGGATAAGTAATATTGATATAAAAATGTTTAAAAATCTAAGCGATCATTTTTTTATTCGTATGAAAATGCGAATGACTACCCCAGTTACAGTTATGTGGCATGCCAAGCCCCGGAGTAGTCTTCAACGACTGATGGATAGATAGGTATAAATACGTAACAGGATTTATATCACTACATAGTATGAAACAAAGTCGCTTCCCGCTATCTGTTCCTATGTATGCTTATATCTTTAAAACTACGCTACGGATTTTAATGCAGTTTTTTTAATAGATAGTGATTCAATAGGAAAGTTTTTATATATAATATATATTATACATAAAAACCTTCCTCTTGAATCACTCTATGACTATATTATGTATATGCTTAATATAGTGGCGGCACACTGATAATTTTAGATTAATGACTTTCAGGCCGAACAAAGTTCGCCGGGTCAACTAGTAGACTATTTAACTTTAAATATAGCGCCTACGGTCAGAGAAAAAGGGGTTAGAGGAGGGACGATTTTTTATTATCATAACAATATGCTGATTAAATGAAAGCTCACTCCAGCCATTCCGGTCACTCCGCTCATTCCCGTCACTCTACTTATTCTTGTCACTCAATTCACCCCGCGAATTCCGGTGACTTCTCTCACTTTACTCATACCGATCATTCCGGCCATTCCGGTCATTCCGGTCACTCACTTTTAACACACCGCTCATTCCACTTACTCCGATCGTTCTGCTCATTCCAGTCCTTCTGTTCATTCCGGTCACTCCACTGAATCTGACTAATCCGGTCACTCTAGGCTCTTCGATCACTCTAGGCTCAACGGGCAATCCGTTAACACTGGGCTCTCTGGTCATTCTGGGCTCCTCGGTCACTCTGGGCTCTTCGGTCACTATGGGCTCTTCGGTCACTCTTGGCACTCCGGGCAATTTGGTCACTCCGGGCCCACCGGGCACTTCGGTCACTCCGGGCAATTCGGTCACTCCGGGCAAACCGGTCACTCTAGGCAATCCGCTCACTCTGGGCACTCCGAGAAATTGTCACTCTGGGCACTCGGGGCACCCCGGGAAATACTGTCCCTCCGGGGAATTCGGTCACTTCGAGCAATCGGGTCACTATAGGCAATCCGTCACTCTGGGCACCAAGGCCCATTGACATATAAGTAACTATAAAAGGAATGAAGATGCATTGCTACTCCTGATGACTAAGTTGGTCGCGTCATACATGTATGCTGGCAACCGGTGGCGTAACTGTACAGTTTGAGGCCCGTGGCCAATTCATCGGATGGGCCAATAATAAAACCAATATAAAAAGTTGTTTTTACAAATGCTTTGTATATTAATACTTTATTTTACTTTTTTTAAGACAAAACTTTTTGCTAAACGTGTATAATAAGTAATAAATGTTGGGAACATGTTCTCCTCTGACCATTGGCTTCCGGCTGTTGGCCCGAGGCACTTTGCCTCGCGCAAGAACTACCTCACGCTAGAAATAGGTGTGTTACCTCCCAGGTTGAACCGTGTACTCTCTACCATCTTGCAAGTAAATATTATTATTTCATCATGTTTTGGAAGTTACATCGCATTGTTGCCTAGCGGTAAATGGGTAAAGGCCCGTTCACATTAGTTCGGCCCGACAGTTTTATTGTTTGCCGACTCTGACAACATGCAGTTGGCACTAAGAGAAATTTATCCAATATATTTATTCTCTTCAGCTCTTGGGACATCTAATTTATTACATAAAACCTACTGGGAAGGGGGTCGTGCCGAATTTCATCCAATCTCAAATCTTGGCTTGGCTTTATGATTATGAGAGCTATTTTTTCTGCTAGAATCCTCTCTAATTATACCAATTGTTCGTGTACAATTTGCAAAGATTAGTAAAACTGACTTCAATTAAGTAAAGAAAAAAAAAAAGAAAAAATAAGTTTATTCGTGATAAGTAGGTACAACACATAATCGGTATTACTAAACTATAAACAAATACTATCGAAAGACACACAACAGAACAATAGATATTTTGAATATACATATAATACATACAGACAGTTTTACGATAAAATATGAAATATATATATACATAAATATACTAATATAAAATATATAATGTAATATATAATATAATAAAGCATATTTCTCTTTCAATCTCGAACAGTAGGTATTACGTGAGAGATTATGAGGGAAGCAGGTTACATCTCAGCAAGAAAGGGGGGGGTTGATGCCCTCTAATTGACAATACAATAAATTGATAATAGAGGTAATTAGGGTTTCGGATCACATAAGATTACACCTTAAAATATTTTTCTTAAAATGTAAAAAGTTAGTAGTAGTTTACCCAGTATGTTTCCTCAAAACAATAAATTAACGTTTATTTATTGAATTTATTTATGCACAGGTGCATTTATTTAATTAATTAATTTAAAGGTGGCAGAACCAGTGTAATTCGACAGGGCAAGTACCACCGCCACACCTATTTCTAGCGTGAAGCATTTCTTGCGTCTCGATAGAAGGGTGTGATTTTGACACACTTTCACATGAGGCGACCATCATAGTCCTCGGGAGTAGCAATGCATCTGTGAATTACTTCAAATGGAACCCATGTACTGTATGTAGTTGATTACAGATGTCCATGGCCGGCAGTGAACACTTATCATCAGGTGGACTGCATTCTCGTTTACTACTTCAGACAGATAAAAAAAACACAAATAATCACATAAAAGATGACAAAAGTTACAATAAACTATAAGTGCAAAGGTACTGCTTATTTCTAAAGAAATCTCTTCCAGCAGACCCGAGATTGGATATAGGATTGGATATTATACGGTATGACCATAAAAGAAATCATAAGTGTGCAATGAACACTGTAAATGATCCAAAGCTCAAAAATGATTGTTTTGACCAAAACGATGAAGGGAAAACTGTCGGATTACTTTCTGTGAACGGGCCCTAAGGCGTGGAAGCTATATAAACAGATAATGTGTGTTATATCTACGTGCACAGTAAAATAATAAATATCTTTAATATTACTGAATGGACATTATAGATGCCGGCACGAAAAATATTCCATTGGTATCCAAAATAATAAGTGATAAAGAAATATTTATGATGAACATGGTACTTGAAATAATGATGAATAGCTTAATAATATTAATTTATTTAAGAATCATCAATTGATTAAATAAACCAATACACAAGAGTCTTGTGAAACAAATCCCAAAGACAGATGTAATCTAACATCCGCCACCCATCTACCTAAGAAGAAGGTCTCTACCCATCTACCCATGCCAAGCAGAAGAAGAAGAAATAAAGATGAATATTACCTTATTCTTTTCCAAAACTATGAGACTAATAGGTTTACTCGTCATGTATGTCTTTTATGTGATCAAATAAGTGTTCACATGTATGACACAGGCAGTTAATACTATTGTCACATATTTAAACACTGAAGTGCGCTTTGCCATTTCGTGTCGGTTTTTTAACGCACATCAAAGGGATAAGTGTTCAAATGTTTAAGTGCCTGCCACACTTGTGCGTAGTCTATTTGAAAACTGTGAGCTCACAGGAGTGATCAAATGTTTGAACAAATATGTGGCAGGTACAAGAGTATGTGAACAAACATGTGAGCAAATTTTTTTTTTTTTTTTTTTTTTTTTTTTTTTTATACGTAAACCTAACGATAAGGCAGACGGGCTACCTGATGGAAAGTAGTCACCGTCGCCTATGGACACTTGCAACACCAGAGGAGTCGCCAATGCATCGCCGGCTTTGAAGGAGAGCTCTTTTCGCACCTTTTTTGAAGAGCCCCATGTCATAACGCCCCGGGAATACCTCAGAAGGAAGCTCGTTCCACATCTTGCACGTCCGTGGCAGAAACGAGCGTGCAAACCGAACCGTGGAGGACCGCCACGGGTCCAGTTGATGTGGATGGAACCTCATCCTTCGGCGAGTGGTGCGGTGGAGGAAAGGTGACGTAGGCACCAGGTCAAAAAGTTCCTCGGAGCACTCACCATTATAAAGCCGGTAGAACACGCAGAGGGAGCCTATGTCCCTCCGTAGACTCAAGGGTTCTAACCGTTCGGTGATCCGTGGGTCGTTGACGATTCGGATCGCGCGTTTCTGGACGGAGTCAAATGGGTTAAGTTGGTATTGGGGCGCCCCTGCCCAGAGATGCGAGCAGTACTCCATGTGGGGTCTCACTTGTGCTTTATAAAGCAGGAGGAGATGCCCCGCAGTGAAGTACCGCTTGGCCCTGTTCAGAACGCCCAACTTTTTGGATGCCAACTTGGCTTTGCCTTCCAAATGACTCCGAAACTGCACATCACACGAGATGTCAACGCCCAGGATCCCCACACTTTTTTCAACGGTGAGAGAGGTCCCTTGGAACTTTGGCGCCATGACAAATGGGGCTTTTTTAGCGGTAAACGCGCAGACTTGTGTCTTCGTGGGGTTGAACTCAACTAAGTTAAGTCGACCCCATTCTGAGACCCGCTCCAGAGAGTGCTCGATTTCAGACACAAGTCGGATTCTGCTTTCCTGCACGAGTATCCGAGAGGTGTTTGCACGGCCTGTGTACAAAGCGTCCCCTGTGCTGTCATCCGCATAGCAATGCATGCTACCGATTTGTTGCAACATATCATTGATATGCAGAATGAACAGCGTGGGGGAAATAACAGACCCTTGAGGGACACCAGCATAGATGGACTTCGTGTCCGAGCAGCAACCATCAACCACGACCTTGATTTGCCGCTCAGACAAGAAACTGGTAATCCAATTGCACAGCCTCTCGGGAAGACCGTATGATGGAAGCTTCGCGAGAAGGGCCCTATGCCAAACCCGGTCAAAGGCCTTCGCAATATCAAGGCTTACAGCCAACGCCTCTCCATTGCTCTCAATGGCTTGTGCCCATCGGTGAGTAAGGTACACCAGAAGATCACCAGCTGACCGGCCCTGGCGAAAACCATATTGGTGATCGCTGATCAGCTGGTGCTCTTCGAGGTACTTGAGCAACTGTGAGTTAACAACTCGTTCCATTACCTTTGAGAGCAGGGAGGTTATTGCGATAGGCCTGTAGTTGGCCGGGTCGCTGCGTTCACCCTTTTTTGGGATCGGGTGAACGAGGGCTACCTTCCACGAAGACGGTACTTCTCCCGCCGCGTAGGAAAGCGAGAATAGGCGCGTTAAGATGGGAGTCAGCTCGGGAGCGCACGTCCTTAACACCAATGCGGGGATTTCATCTGGCCCGCTCGACTTTTTGACATCGAGGGACAATAGAGCACGCCTTACAGCCTTTTGTGTAAACCGTATATTAGGCATGGAGCTCTCACACCGCGGGATGGTAGGCGGTGTGGCCCCCCGATCGTCAAGAGTCGAGTTTGAGGCAAAAAGGGTACCAAGAAGGTCGGCTTTCCCTTTTGCCGTATGGGCCAGAGAATCGTCTGGTTTCCGCAGGGGTGGTAGTGAGGAGCGACAGAAATTACCCTCGACAGCTTTGGCCAGCGACCAGAAGGCTCGACTCCCGGAGGGATAACCTAGTAGTCGCTCGCCAACTCTGCCGATGTGCCTACACTTCGCCTTGGCTATATACTTCTTTGCTGAACGAGAGGCAGCATTGAGCGCGGTTCGAAGTTCGGGGAGCTTCGGATCCTTGCACGCGTGCGCAGATGCCCAGGCTTGATAGGTATCCTGCTTAAGGCTTCTCGCCCTAGCGCAAGATGCATCAAACCAGGGCTGACTCCGGCCGCCGACGGACACGACAGAGTTTGGAATGAAACATTCCATACCCTGCCGTATCACGTCAGTGACAGATTCAGCACACGTGCTAGGGTCACCCGAGACGAAGCATAGCTGCCTCCATGGGTACGAAGCCAGGAATTCCCGGAATCCGTCCCAATCTGCTGACTTGTAGTGCCAAACTTGTCGCCTCCCGGGGGGACGTGTCCCCACGGGTTGCGACAAGGGCACAGTGGAGCTTACCAAGCAATGGTCAGACGATCCAAGGGGAGCTCCGACCCTTACTTGGTAATCCTCAGGGTGGGAAGTCAGCAGAAGATCCAGCAAAGAAGCAGTATGGGTCTCAACATCAGGTACCCTGGTAAAACCGGGCACGACCTGGGAGAGCCCATAGGCCAAGGAGAAGTCATACGCAGTTCTTCCGGCAAAGTCAGTGATCCGGGAGCCCAGCCAATCAGTATGGTGGGCATTAAAGTCACCAAGAATCACTAACTCCGCCGAAGGACACTGCTGCAGCATTCTGTCTGCCGCCCACTGGACGTGCTCGAATAATCGAGCTGTTTCCACATCTCCGCTATAGGACCTATACAGGCACGCGTAAACACGGATTCGGCCCCCGATGTCCACGCGCACCCACAACAAAGATAGGTCCTTGTCTTCTAGGCAGCTAAGACGGCGACAACAGATATCTCCCCTAACATACACACATACCCCGGCTCGACGCCTGAACGCGTGCTCTAAATTATAGCCAGGGTATTCCAGATATGACGTGTCGTCCGGGGTAGATATCTGCGTCTCCGTCAAAAAGAGAAAGGCCGGCTTTGCCGCCTCGAGGTGGTGGTGGACGGCATTCAGATTGGAATGGACCCCCCTGATATTGCACATATCCACAGTGAGTGTGGAGAGGGCAGCCGCTGTACTACACTTTCTCTTTATTTTGCTGCTCATGTTTTTTTTTTTTTTTTTTGCGAAAGGGAAAGAAGGGATTAGCGGTGCTCCGTCAGCGCCCCCCAAGGCAAGGCGCAAGTCCGGTAACACAGCGCCCGCAGAGGTGATGTGGGATGCTGGCGCGGGGGACGGAAGGGCCCCCGGTCCCCCCCGTGCACGACTACCTGGCTCCACACCGGTCTCTTACTCCGGCAAGGCAATCGTGCAACGGGACTTTACGCCGATTGGCGGGACAGCCTCCCGGGCCAGAGGTTAAGAGTGTTGCCCGGGTTCGGGTCCCCAACTAACCAGCGGGCGGCCAGCGGATAACCGTTTCACCGGGTCTCCCTGGCCCCCGCGCCAGTACACCACGCCTCCGCGAGCGACGGCGCCCAAAAGGACCCACCGGTCCGGGAGATACGCCGTCGGAGGCATCACAAGAGGATAGGAAGGGGGGGAAGGGGGATAGACTGGCTCTCAGGTGCACTACCGAAACACGACGAGTCGTTATTAACGCTAGATTCCGACCTGAGGGTGGTAGCTAGCCAGGCAGATCCAGCGAAGGGATCTTACCACCAAGCGGGACACCTTTGGGAATTACGCCAGGCGGTGCCAAACCCAGCGACCAGTGGGACCGTCGCAGTAAGGTGTTAAGTGCCGAAGTAGACGCTGCTGCCCATCTACTTGGTGGTAACCCTTAGTCGCCTTCTACGACACCCACGGGTAGAAATGGGGTGGTCTATTCTATTGCGCCGGAGCCACACGGCAAATTTTCAAAGAAGTGTACACTTACGTGAGCTTATGTCTGGCGCCGGCATTACATTAGTGTTTCTGGGGATACCTAATCTCGGCCATGTCACTTGTCGTAATGCCGACATAAAGGACAAACCAATAGGCCAGCGTTTCACGTTTGGTACGCCGTTGCTCAGTTATATTCCTATTCCTGATTGAGACCAAATGCAACACACTTGCTTATTACTATGGCTTAGTATGATGCAACCAAGTACTCAATATATGCAATAAAGCAGGTGGTAGAACCAGTGTAGTTCGACCGGGGAAGTACCACCGCTACACCTATTTCTAGCGTGAAGCATTTCTTGCGTTTCTATGGAAGGGTGTGGTTGTCGGCACACTTTTATATGAGGCGACCATCATAGTCCTCGGGAGTAGCAACGGTTCATATAGAACCCATGTTCTATTTGCAGTTGCTTCCATATGTCCATCGGCAGTAGTTACTACTGGATCAGATGGACTGTAAGCTCGTTTGCTACTTCAATCAGACAAAAAAGTGAAAGTTCTGAATGTATACAATACAATACAATACAAAAACTCTTTATTGTACACCAAATACACATATATATCACAAATATAAAAAGACATAATGCAAGGTACAAGACGCCTCTTGTACCTTGCATTATGTCATTACCCTGCGTCGCTCCCACGGCGTCGGGTACCTTTTGAAAGTTTCCCCCTCGACAACAAAAAAAAAAAGGTTTAAAAATGTAATTATAAATTTTAAAAGATTTATTTATTTTATGTAGTTATTTATTTATCGAACAATATTCTATTTTTTGCAAAAATATCACTTACCTGATGTACTTTATTGAAAAGAGATACACTTCGCCAATGGCATGTAGGACACACTTACCCGCCGCCTTACCACTAAAATAGCGATCTCTTCCAGACAACCTTAAAATCGCAGAGGGAAAAACATCACATACGAAAGAGGGTAGGGTGTACAAAAATAAAAACAAAGCAATTTAAATTTAAATATGTCAGCAACTAATAGAAGCGAAATAATATTAGATTTAAGTAGATAGTTATAGGATAGAGTTAAGAGAAGAAATACAGAGTTGAGGCAAATACAATATGTGACAAATGTTTGCAATGTATCTACATTGCAGACATTTTAAACAAAGTTTATTAAATTAGTAATATTTAGTGATTTTAATAATTGTAATTAAGTTTACCCTCCATAAATTTGTTATATTCACCTCACCAAACATTGTTATAAAAAGGCGAGCGCCTGTCGGTAGAAAAAGATTCTTGTTTAACCGTCGAAGCGAGCGGACCTCCTCAATTGTGAATAAATCGAAGAAGAACAACTCCTGTGTTTTTGTGGTTTTACTTGAAATCTTCAAGAAAGGAAAATAATGAGGACCCTGGCCTACCTGATGTCACGCACTCACTTTGTTATGTATGTTTGTAAAAAAATATTTACGATTTAATTGATAATTTTCATTTAAAGACTTTCATAATTGCATCATAATTCACAACGCCTTCATAATTTAAACACGTGTAATTTATTAACTGACAAAACATAGCAAAAAAATTAAAGGTACGGAACTGTCGTGCTATAATAAAGTACGTACTTGAAAAGTACTTCATATATAAGCGTGGTCATCGCATCGTGATAGTACATTATATAATTTAGTCCGATTACAGTATTCATTGACAAGACACGACGTACAATATCGGAGTCGACAGTTCGCGCGCACTTATTTTATAAACGATGTCTAAATGGGTAAGTCCAAAAAGTATTCTTTATGCTTCATAGAAAAGTAAGTGAGGTGCAACTCTTGGCACTGTATCCAGGATTTTTGTTTAAGATGTCCTTGACCAACTTAAGGCTGACTGACTTTCGGAGAATTTAATTTTAAAAAAGGTCTTTTGATTATAAGTGATGGTGATTTGACTTCGACTTAGGTCCTGTTTTTTTTTTTTTTTTTAATTTCCCCACAAAGATAAGATTTCAATTATCGATTAGTGTACGCTTTGTATTTTTTTTTATCTGGAATTAATTGAGAAGATTATACGTAATGTAAACCATATTTTGACTCTCAAGGAGAGGCAATTGCGAATTTTATTAAAAAAGTTTTAAAGCATTAGGAAACAACAGTTAATCAAATTTTAAAATAATAATTAATAATCTACTATATATGTTGATGTTTTGAAAAAAGGTTTATAAATGTACGTTTATGTGAATATAAAATAAAAATACAGATGAATTGATAACCTCCTCCTTTTTGGAAGTCGGTTAATAACGTGCTATATACATCATACAAGTATTTCGATTTTTTTGTCGCACGCGACTATATGATACATATTTTCGCAATTTCATATTTTTATCAGCCGACATCACCACTTGAACCAATCACTATGATAACTGTATAAGCTGTTTAATAATAAATTTGAAGTGCGATATCGTTTATTATTTATCGGTACGTTTATTTACCGATAAATAATAATCGATACGTACGATATTATACGACGATATACGATATAACGATCCTACGATTTACGTTTATTACCGTAACTTTATATTCAATTGGCACATTTAAGGAAAATGTTTTCAATTCAAAGACCGACTTCAAAAGTATATACTTCGTCGTCGTTAACCCATTATTGTCTCACTACTGGGCACGGGTCTTCTCTCGGAATGAGAGAGTTATAGGCCATAGTCCACCGCGCTGGCCAAGTGCGGATTGGTGGGTATGTACTTCACTAACAAACAAACAAACTTCGTTTAATTTTTGTGTGAAAGACTAAAACGACTCTGACGCGAGTCCTAAGATTAAAATAACTCGACAAAGTCCTCTTTTGGAGTCGATTCTGGTAAATTCTCCAGCTTCTCAAAGCTCTTCATTTATTTCGTTGGTGCTAATTGACACACATTAATCTGAAAGATTCATTAAGATAACAATTGGGATTTTAACGAAGAACGCTTCGTTATTTGTGTACGAAATTCTCACCACCGCACCTATTTCTGCCTTTTAACAAACGGTAGGTAATAAGCGCTGCACCCTGTAGTTCCGGGACCAGAAAAGGGCTACGGCATCCCCTGCCTGTCGTAAGAGGCGAATAAAGGGGCTTCCGGGGTTACGAGCGGCTAGAGTGGGAGCTCGAACCGTTCAGTCAGGTGATCCCGGGAAGGACGGCGGTACGTGTGGTCGCATACCGTCGTAAAGACTAGACGGAGCGGTGGGCCCAGCCGCCCATCTGGGAGGAGCCCGATGGGGCAACGCGCTCAGAGGATTCTGGTTGTAGTCGTTTCGAGATCCCGGAGTCCTCCTTTTTAGCGCCGAGAACGGCCACCGAGGGGGTTTTAGTGCGGTAAAAATCCCACATAACCCTGCGTCGCTCCCACGGCGTCGGGTACCTTTTGAAGGTTTCCCCCTCGATAACAAAAAAAAAGGTAATAAGCGCTGCTGTGTTTTGATTGATAAGGGAGACTTTGAGCACTTTTGAGAGTTCAAACTTATATGGGTATGAATATGCATGGGCGGCGGTTGCCATTTACATTCAGGTGGACGGCATGCTCGTTTGCTATACATTTAAAAAAATATTCCGAAATATTTAAGTCGATTTTTTTAAAAAGATTTCAAGATTTTTACGTCATTACTAATAGTACATTGTAGAACTATAATAACGTTTTTGCTATATTTAATCGATGAAACAAAAATATCGATAACAATAGATAAACATCGATCGTGAGGCTTAAACACTGTGTACTTACATAAAATAACTGTTACTTACCTACTTAAAACTGACGGATTTATGCCCGACATTTTTATCAGTCAATGATTCGGAGAAACTGAAAAATTAATTAAAATTTAATAGCATTTAATAAATTTAATAACAGAAAGTGTTTATTAGATAATATATTTATATGGATGATGGTCCACCAATTCGCACCTGGCCAGCGCGGTGGACTATGGCCTAAAACTCTCTCATTCTGAGAGGAGACCCATGCCCAGCAGTGGGGCAATAATGGGTTGTACCCATGGATGATGAAATTATGATTATTTTTTTGTTTATTAGGACTAGGTTAGATTGAAATAAAGCAGAATTTAATAAATAGTTTAAATAAGTAATTACACAGTCATATTATGAAATAACTTTATTATACCAATAATTGTAGCAATTTCTGTTTATATAAAACAAAGAGAAATTTAAATAAGTATAGTTTATCTTACCGCTTATATTAATAATTATGATTTTCCCTACTCTACAGTAAAGTAGAGTACGGAAAATCACAATTATTGATATTACCCCACTCTACATCCGTGACATAAACATAGATAAGTACAAGTTACTGAAGTAATCCGTGATAATCTGGGCATACAGTATAAAAATTGTCTTAGGGGCTGTCCATTAATCATGTGAGGCTCGAAACGGGGGGAAGGGTCCATAAAAAATCACAAAATATCACAAGGGGGGAGGGGGGGTAAAGTAATATATCACGTGTACTTATTTTTTCGTTTTTTCGGCAAACGCGCGATACTCAACCGAAAAGCGGCGTTAGATGTATTTATTTTTCGTCAAACGCGTACAATATATAAAATAAAATTAGATGATACCTATACCAGTATTTTTTTTATAAATAAAACAATAGATTCCTTGCAGGTACGAAAAAATACACGTAATATAGGGGGAAGGGGGAGGGGTGGTCAAAAATGTCAAAAAAATATCACGTAATTAATGGATGGCCCCTTACAGATTCATTTGTTTTACTACACCTATATGATTAAGTTTAAATTAAATAATATTAAAAAAGTATTTTTAAAACAAGCTTTTATTTCAATGCACTGAAAAGAAAAATAAGTTTGTTGCATCGTAAAATTTTCTATCATATAAAAGGTTATCGTGAGAATAGTTCAGAAAACCATTGACCTGGATCTGAGCAAAATTTATTTGGTAAGAGAATTACATACTTTAAAGTAACAAAAGCTCTCGTTGTAAGAAAAAAAACCATCAAACAAACATATCTCGTATCTACTCTTACTTCAAAGTACAAGTTTCATAAAAAAGCAGACAGATGATGAGTTTAAACAGTCACCAATCACGTACGAACCTAATTCAATTTGCTCGATTTGCTACCAACTTAACCTGTTGACACAATATGTTGACATAGGTATAAAAATACAAAAATTTATAGTCTTCGTCCTCCGAACCACAGAGTGGCACAGAGTGCATTTGTATGCTCGGAAAAATTATGAAAAATAGCAAAGCGTGCTTCGTCATTGTTCCAAGAGTTCGTCGCTAGGTTGCGCTTTTAGTCGCTTAGTTGCGCATTCTGACGCTAGATGGCAGTATACAATCCCTCTGAATCACGCTAACAACATATCGTTCAAGAAACTATAAGTACTCGGCATTACGGTTCGGAAGTCATACTTACCTGGCGTAGGGGACACCGTGATCAGGAAGGCGGTTCCCCCAGGGCGAGGCCTTGCCATTGCACTCCGGCTGGGTTGACCCCTGCGATTATCCCTAATGTGGATAACTCGGACGCGTAATTTTTGATAGTAGGGACTGCGTTCGCGCCGTCCCTTTGTAATGACTCTGTAATAAGAATAACACAATTTGGTGGTTACTGATGGTTTAATTATATCGGACGGATAACATAATATTAATGTAGTAATTACTTATAAGGTGAATCATAGAGGCAGAATGAAATGAATATACAAATCAATGTTGCCAATCCCATCATTAACTAAAGTAGAGTAAAACCACACTACTATCGTAAAAGTATAGTACTTATAAAGATATAAAAATTAAAAAACTGTAAATTAATCTACATTTTTTCCTATTTCGTATTAATTGATAAAAGCACCACAAAAAATATAGGGAAACCATTAAAAGCAAAATAAAACCATCAGTTTTTACCAAATTAAATGTCAAAACTCTCAAAGTCGTCTCTACATTCTATTGTCATTTTAAAATTTTGATTCTTCTTGATTTTCTATTTCGTTTTTAATTTTGTAAAAAATCATACATATTTTTATGGATTTTTAAATAACCCGTTATCACATTAAACCGAAATAATTGCTAACGTAGTCTTTAGTCGTTATAAATTTCTTAGTTTCGTTTTCATGGTATTAGTAAAATAATCCAATCAAACGAATGACAGAATCAGGTCAAGTACATACATCTATGGTTATAGCCATCACTCCGTAAAACAGACATCGAGACCTTCGGTTCATTCCCCGTGTTACTACCAATCTTACTACCAGTAGTGAGACGGGGAATTTTATTACCGTTGTTACTACTGCTGCTGCTAGTAGTAGCACGGGGAATAAAAAATTACCCTTCTTACTACTATCTTATATCAGAACGAAAAACCCATTTAGGCTCTGGGCTGTAGAGTTAACCCAAGAAATGGACATTTATACACAGTCATATGCTCGCAAAAAAATACCCTTCTTACGACGCAGTCAGGTAATGAAGTTAAGATTAAACTTTTTTTATGCAACTGAAGTAACGAACAAGCAGAGAATCCACTTAATGGTAAGCCGTCACTCTTGCCCCTGGACATCTCCAAGTAACTTGGAGATGTCAAGAACATTGGTTTATTAATTTATATAAAAAGGTTGCCGAGGCAACCTTTTTATATAAATTAATTTCATTTCATTTCAACATTGGTTCCATCTGAAGTCAATCACAACACTTTTTTATAAATTGTATTTTCTGAATTTATATATACGTACCCGCTCGAAGAACGCTAGTTTGTGTGTTCTTTTATGTTACAACCAAATCTAATTCATTCGACATCCAACGCTATAGTTCTACCAAACCATAATCGTCAGGGTAAAGGAATACAAAGAAAAATTTTTCATCATAATTTAAGAATACACGTTATAAAACATAAAAAATGCACTTCTAAGATCAAACTTCAACGTACCTGCGGAAAGTGCGTAAGTAGATGTTACTGTATCGTATCTAATGGAGTTTTGGCGAAAATTACCACTTTCGTATGAATTTCGCACTTTTTAACCGACTTTCAAAAAGAGGATCTCAATTCATCTGTATTTTTTCTGGAGCCACTAGACCTATGTGAAAATATACGAGGTAATAATTGCCGAGGCAACCTTTTTATTTAAAACGTTAAAGATTTTTAATATTGATATGGTCACTATATGATGTTGTTAGGTTAGGATATTCCGTAACAAGTTAAGACTGAAAGTCCCTTAAGCAGAGACTGAATAACTTAATAATCTCACAACTTTTTCGGTAGAATAACTGAGTTGCGAGACTTGGATTTTTTTAAATATTGATTTTTACTGCATCATTCGTTTTCTGTTAAGGTTCCGTTTGACAACCAACCCGTAAGTCAATCAACCCCTGTCTCCCCTACACTTAAGCAGTGACAATGCCCAACGCAGTATACAGAATTTCTGCTAAAATAACATAAAATATACATGTGAAAAAAATACAACAAACTGTTATATAAATTACCTACGTATTCCAAGATTCGCCTCATTTCGTTGGGAAAGAATTTTACAAGATAGATCGTTACTATTCTTTTAAATAAGAAATTAGCAAACGAGCATGCTGTCAGCTGATAGTAAGTGACCCACTGTCGCGCATATACATCTGTAATTAAAATAAAACAAGAGTACTTGAGGTTGATTACAGATATCCCTGAGGACTTATTCAAAAAGCATTTAATAAGTTTCCTTTACCACATCTATCAGATCGAAACACACCAATACTTAATCACTGTTATTTTTTTAAGCAGAGATACGCGTAAATATCGCATACACACTAAAACGAAAGTAAAAAAATGACTACGTTCTACAGGTTACCTATACTTTCAATATGCCTGGAATCATAGCAGCAGCGTTCACCCCCTTCCACCCAGACGGCAGGATAAACCTGGAACCCATACCTACGTACGCAAAATTTTTGGTCAATAACGGGATTAAAAATGTTTTGGGTATGTAACAGACTTAATAGTTTTTTATTTATTTTCGAGTTTATCCACTAACAGTCACCTGACGGTGTAGGTATCTGAGTTTTTCAGATAATAAAGAACTTTTGATATAAATTAGGTGCTTTAAAATTGTAGATATTCCGATTTGAGTTTAATTTAAATGACTAGTAATATTGGTAAGCAAACATGAATCTGTTTGATTAAATTCCAATCTTTTTATATTTAACAACATAAAATCTAATTATTTGATCATAGTGTAACTCGTTACCTTTGGTATCTACTTTAAATTAAAATATTTTTACAGTTGGCGGTACTACTGGCGAGTTTGTATCATTGAATGTGGAAGAAAAGAAAATCGTTTTGGATGCTTGGATGAAGGAAGCCAAGGCTTTAAAATTCAAAATCATGGTCCATGTTGGAGGTGCACCGTTGCCTTACGTATTGGAGATGGTAAGTAAATTTGCAAAGAAACCCCAAATAGGTGGGGAGAAAGTGTAAAAAGATTCAGACCAATACTTAATCACGACCAAAATGTACAAAAAAGGCTGGATTAACAACATTATCTCGTTGGCAATAATTACTGTAACTTGTTTATACTTTATGGCGTAAATAAAAAAATCACAATAAAATCTAATATGTAAAATTCTCGTGTCACAGTTTTTGATGCCATACTCCTCCGAAACGGCTTGACCGATTTTTACCAAATTTTATATGCTTATTCAGTAGGTCTGAGAATCGGCCAACATCTATTTTTCATACCCCTTAAGGGTTGTCCACCCTTAACATTTTTTTTATTTTTTTTTTATGGCAAAACAACGTTTGTCGGGACAGCTAGTTTAAGTATAAAAATGCATTAAATAATAATCGAAAATAACTTTTTTTACGACTTTATGATAGACAGAAAATAGTCGTTATTAACCTACCTCCTTTTACTTCCGGTTCTTGTATTCTTATCGTGTGATATAATCTAAATATCATATTTGTTCCAGGCAAAGTATGCAGAGAAAGTCCAAGTAGCTGCGATACTGACGCTACCAGAGCTGTACTTTAAGCCCAAAAACGCAGAAGAGCTGGTGGAGTACCTCGAAGTGGTAGCGAAAGCAGCGCCATCTACTCCACTTGTATATTACAATAATCCGGGAATGAGTGGAGTAGTAGGTAGGTCAAGATCTTTATATTTATGAGAAGATTATTCTTCTTTCTATATAAATAATAAACATGCCATTTTCTTTGTGGCGAGTCCTATGGCAACTCCAAAAATGAATAAATACCAATTTTTATTTATGTCTATACAAATACCTTTTTAAATAGAAAAAAAAATTAAAGGCACATTGAGTTCGCGAATTAATCACATTTGTTACAAAAATCTTGCAAAAAAGTTATACCCATTAGGTACATTTCAAAACTCATTAATACTAAATCTAAAACTTTTTTCTAGTCGACTATCCCACGTTCTTTAGGCTGGCAGTATCCCGAATTCCCACATTTATGGGCATGAAGGCAGATCTGCCAACAGCCAATCAGCTCGCTAGCCAGCTCACTGATGGACGCAAGATATATATTACCAACCATGTAAGTATTTTTAACCATGCAGCCCTTTTTTAAATTATGTGACAAATTTCGGCGAAATCCTATCAATACCTACTTTTTGCGTGAAAGAGTAACAAACACAAAAATCGCTTCAAACCTTTGCATCTATAATATGACATGACAAGAATTAATAACATTAATAACATTGGGTTTGGATAATGATAAAATCGACAGCATAATTTTAAGAATTTTGACGACCCGCGTGGCGCAGCGGTTACCGTACCGGTCTGACACGCAGTGGGTCCCGGGTTCGATTCCCGGCCAGACAAGTGTTTGAATGATTAGTTTAGATTCTTGTTCTGGGTCTGGGTGTTTGTGTATTCGTCTTAGTGTGTGTCCATGGCACCCACAACACAGGAGGAAATCCTACTGTGGGGCTCAGTGTAGAAAGCGTTTTAAGTTTAAAAAAAAAAAGAAAAAAAAGGATAGATGTATTTAGGTATATAATAATATTATAATATTAAATCTAGAGACATACTTTTATTTTATAATCACACTGGACAGCCACATAGCTATCCCGTCGCGCTGTGCTTTAAAATTCTGGGCATAGTATACAAAAAAACTGTAAAATATCGATAGCGTTATTCAGAAACATATGGCATCACTTGTTGACTACCACACTTAAAATATTATTTTTGAAGTGAAACTTCTTTAGGCGCATGAGGGTAAAATTTTTACAGATGAAACGTCACGCCGGTATGCAACGGAAGTGTCGGAAAAGAGAGAGAGAGTGATCGAGACCGATTGAGAGAGAGTAAGACAGGGCGAACGTAGCATGAGCAACTAGCCGTGGAGGGAGAGTAGGGAGCAAGCGAGTGAGAAAGATTGAGAGAAAAAGTGAGACAGAGCGAATGTCGTATCACGCCTTTTTCCCTTCCTCTTAATCTTGGAAATTTAAAGTTTTAGATTTGTATAAATATAAACAAGATTTATAAATTAGTTCGCCAAAGAAGTTTCACTTCTGACATGTGTACTTTGTACGCACGCATGTTTTTTTTTATCTAGCTGTTAGCACCCTCAGTGTTGATGGGCCACGACTCCAGCATCGCTACAGTGTCTGCGATGGTCCCTAGGCTGGTGGTGGACGTGGTTGAGGCCAGCTTGGCCGGAGACGTGGCCAAGGCAAGAACGCTGCAGTCCAAACTTAACAAGCTTGTTAATACGATCGCAGCCGAAGGTAAACTGGAGTTTTATTAACCAAAAGTTAAAATAAGTACGTATATACAAAGTAATGGAGTTTGGAAGTAACATTAGGTTAGTTTTAATTATGGTAACACTTTATCTCTTCGTTATCAAAAGAATTTACCTACTGTCCACTTGGTTCTAAGTGGCTTGATAGTAAGTGCCGCTTACGAATATTAAGTTGGAACTCGTCGGATATGTGTATTTCTCACAGAGACAGATGTGAGAAATACACGTATCGACGACTTGTGATATATTTTTGTGTTTATTGATCTTGGCTGCCCATCACATATACATAGATATAATGTGACGGCAGCCAACTACTTTGTCAGCAGCAAATAGAGGCATTCAAACTGTCCACATTGAACGTCCTGACATTTGGAAGTATAAGATGTTGTCAACAATTAGAACACGTAGTTTGTGTCGATATTATTGAACACTTTGATTGTATCTAACAATATGGGCAGTTTGAACGCCACTAACTATTTGCTGCTGACTGTACTTCTTCGGGCGAACTACACAGATTCTACTACCTACCTATAAAAAGTATACATAACTTATTTTTTTTTTTAAACCAGGAAAGTTCCCGCCAAACTGTTTCGTTCCACCCATGAAAGCAGCAATGGAGTATATTACGGGTATCAAGATGGGTCCGCCAAGGTTGCCCCTAAAACCCATCGACGAAGACTGTTTGGGGAGAATACAGAAGAAGTTGAAAAAACTAGGATATGGTCCAGATGTATAGGCAGATAAATGTGTAACTCTGCATTTACATATTACAAAAGAGCTAATTACTAAACTATGCAGTTATTTTCGAGATTTTTTATTACTTATATAATGTTGATAGATTAAATTTATGAGGTTTACGTTTTAATTATGCAACAATATGTGTAAAATAATTGTTCATGAGGGATGTATGAACACTGTATGGAATAAAGCTACCGTTAATTCGTGACCGTCAGAATGGCCTGTCACCACCCATATTTTACATCGAAATAGTTACTAAAAGTTGCTACCTAGTTGCTACTAATCTTTAGATAATTGCTACCTTTGAATTTAAAAAAATAAACTGCTTTTTATATTGTATAAAGCAGCTAATAATATATTTGTCGCATCGCCAACAGTAGCGCCATGTCAGGGCGAATAATGCAAACGTCAGATTGACATTGTCTCCTGAGCGAAGTCGATTCATGTGGCTAGATTTGACAAGTGTCACTGTCAAAAAAAAAGGAAGTAAGAGAAAAAAAGGCGGATGATGAAAAAAGATGGCGATTTTGATAAAATTGAAATAAAAGAAGGAAAGTCTTCGGAGTGCATAGTGCATAGTCGCCACTTGAATCGAAATCGCTGCGTTTGTTATTTTGTTTTGATTCCATTGAATTTAACTTTATTGTATCTGTGAGATCGGTTGTGATTTTTGTGAAGTGTGTATATTGTGAAATTAGAAAGCCTAGCTAAACCAGAGTGACTTTGTTTTGGACACACGCCATGTCTGACCCTCCCAATCACGAGCCTCATCTATTACCTTCGTTATATTATAAATATGAGTGCCTGTGTATATAATACGAATATTGTATTTAATTTCGGCATTGCTCATTTAATTTCACAGGCGTTTTGACATCAAAATAGTAAATCTTTAATATCTTTTTATCCTTAACAGCTATGAGGTCCATTACGATATATATGAAGGTAGCAATTTAGTAGCAAATGTTGGTTAAAAAAAGACTTCAATCTTTCGCGCAGATTGTTCTAACTGGAATGGTGACAGGCCATCCTGACGTCAGAATGGCCGGTCACCTTAAAAAGTAGTTTATTGAAGTGAAACTTCTTTATCGGGGTTGGAAAAAAATTTAGTGTAACATTTTTTCGTTACGCGCCATCTTTTTTTTCCGTTACGCGCCATCTTTTTCTTATCCCTATCACACGTGATATTAGATAGATTATTATAGATTAGATTATTAGATAAAGTTTAATAAAAGCCTTTTATTAAACTTTATCTAATTTAACTTTATTTAACAAATTTCTGTAAAGTTGCATAAAGTAAATTATTTTTTGAAAAATAACGTCATAAAGAAGTTTCACTTCTTACGAGTGTACGCTAGTACACTCACAATTTTTTTTTTTAATTCAAAGGTAGCAATTATCTTACGTTTAGTAGCAACTAGGTAGCAACTTTTAGTAACTATTTCGATGTAAAATATGGGTGGTGACCGGCCATTCTGACGGTCACGTTATTAAGCCTTACTGACAATTCATCCTATACATTCTAAGAAAGTCATAGTTTTAAGCACGATTGTAATCTCTAAGTTGTAAATTGCTATAAAATAATACCTGTGCGCTTATTGTTTTAGTAGCAATTTCATAGTGATTATTTTTTTACATATTTTTAAATATATAATGATTTTCATTAGGACATGTCTTGTTAAGTATGAAATATTGGATAGGATTCTTATATAAATTTTAATCTATATCTATACTAATATATAAAGCTGAAGAGTTTGTTTGTTTGTTTGTTTGTTTGAACGCGCTAATCTCAGGAACTACTGGTTCGAATTTAAAAATTCTTTTTGTATTGAATATACCATTATCGAGGAAGGCTTTAAGCTATATAACATCACGCTGCAACTATTAGGAGCGAAGAAATAATGGAAAATGTGAAAAAAACGGGGAAAATTATTCATCCTTGAGGGCTTGCGCCACGCGGACGAAGTCGCGGGCACAGCTAGTATATGTATATAAATTAGGAGATTTGTCACGACCAATATTTTAATACTTCATTTGAAGGAGATAAATAAACGAAACACAATTGAAATTGCGAAATGTAACTTTATTTTGCATAATTATGATGTAATTAAATATCTATAAATAAAAAAATACATTTTGTATAAAAATAAATTATTGACTTATGTTCCAATATTATAATTTGGTAGGCAATGCTTATAATCATTAATTAAACATTGTACATATAAATGAACTTGTGTACCAAAAAGTTAGTAACAAATTTAATCCTATAATTCAGTTAACAGCCAGCAATGCCAGTTCTTAATCTTCAGAATTAACAATTTAATTGGCCAATTTCAATGCCTTGAGCTTAGCAGCAATCCTTTTCTTGGCCTCTGATGACAATTCTCTTTGTGGAAGGCAGGGGGGCCCCACTTTGATGCCCGTGGCTATCTCCATACCAGCTTTCATTATGGGAACCCATGCTCCTGTAATTTAGAAGTTTAACCATAAAACCATTGTTTCCTTAATAAAGTAGTAAACCAGCATGTAGTCCACCTGTTGGTAAGTGGTCACCACCAACCACGAGCATCTGTAAGCTGTATCTGTAAGTCTTCATAGAGAAGAAGAGTTCTATCTGAAACTAAGCAGATGTATCGCTGTTCCCGTGTGGACTATAGTCGCCTTATAGTCAGTTGGCATGAACTGAAGAACTGTTTCATGCTAAAAGTAGGTGTGACTGTGGTACCACATAAAAAAAATACCAATTCTACGCAGTTCCGTCCTTAGTATAATGTGCACAAAGCCGTGGGATAGTCGGGAGTCTAACGGGGCCGCTTGAATTTTATTCGCTTACACAAAAAAGAGTAACAGGACAAAAAAATAGTCAAACATCAACCCTCCTCCATTTTCAGAGTCGCTTAAAATAACTAAACTTTTTCTATTTTTAGATGGAAAAAAATGTGGGGCCCCAAATTCCTGTGTGCCGAAATATCCCAACATACTCTTAAATAAACTTGACTACATTTAAAATATATTTCGACGTTAGTTTACCTTCAACAGTATGAGCCTCGACCGCTAAACAGAGTTGCTCCTGGAGGACCCTCGCCCGCTCCACGTCTCCCTTGTCCACAGCATCCAGGATATCCTGGGCTAGCTTGGGAAACAGGTTGAAAGTCGTGCCAATAGAGGACTTGATGCCTAGGAGCGCCGCTGGTGCGAGAAGCTATTGGTGGAAGTAATTCAGTTTAGGATATTTTTTTCATAAGATTAAAGTAGTAAGTGAATATAGAATCCACCTAATGGTAAGTGGTCATTTCCACCTATAGTCATCATGGATCTTTACATAGAACATGGGTTCTATCTGAAGTAAAACAGATGCGTTGCTTCTACCGAGGACTATGATGGTCGCCTCATATAAAATGTGCCGGCAATCACGCCCTTCCATCGAAACGCAAGAACTGCTTCACACTATAAATGACTGTGTGGCTGTACCTCCCCGGTCGAACCACACTGTTTCTTCCACCTGGTAAATAGGAACCAGCAGACGATTTTATATGGTATAGCAAACGAGCATGCAATCCATCTGATGGAAAGTCCATGATCTATAATCAATCCTAGATGCGATATTTTACCTTAGGTTGGTCTCAAGAGAGGCAACGTTTCCAAGGTGGTAGAACCAGTGTAGTTTGACCGGGGAAGTAACACTGCCACACCTATTTCCAATGTGAAGCATTTCTTGCGTTTCGATAGAAGTGTGAGGTTGCCGGCGTTCTTTCACATGAGGCGACCATCTTAGCCCTCGGGAGTAGCAACGCATCTGTGATTGACTTCAGATCGAACCCATGTTCTGTATGTAGTTGATTACAGATGTCCATGGGCGGCAATGACCACTTACCATCAGGTGGAATGTATGCTCGTTTGCTACTTCAGTGAGATAAAAAAAACCTATAAATACAATCAAGTTGGAACACATAGTAAACGAATTATAAGGAGCTTACTTATAGTAGTGCTAAATTCACTGCTTGAATTAAGTTAAAAAAGGTTTGGTGGTAATGCATACTTGTCCGATACAGGCAACCTTATGTAAGACTAATCTTATCTGGAACTTACCCCAGAAATAAATGTCCAAGGTCAGCGACCCCTTCCCATCAGTTTGTTACTTCCATGTCACAAAAAGCCCTTACCGTATCAGCACCAAGGAACATTTCCTGACCATCCTTAAGGTTTCTCAGGACCTGTGCGGCCTCGCTGAGGTCGTTCGACGTGAACTTGATACCCTTGAAGTTGGGTATACGCGCCGTAGCAGCTGATACGAACGCTGGCATGTTGACTGAGAAATTAACGTTTCTATGTCATAGCTTGTTTCAGTAGACTTCGAAATTTAAACAAACATAACATTTTTATTTGCTGGAAACATTCAAACCCTTGAGTTACTGTTTTATTTACTTTTTTGTAATTCTCCAAACCAAAAGTGCTATGAATAGTAAAATACTACCCACAATTGATCACTACTTATCATTTTCCCGACAAAATGTCAACAATTCTGTTCGAAGTGGCAAAGAAAAAAAGCAAGTCCAAATTGTTACTTATAACTATTAAGTAAGTACATAAGGTTTCGTTATTATCACTCAAGCGTTGAAAATAAAGGATTGATAAGCTTTTCACCGAAGTTGCATTTTATAAAAAATATGTTTACTTACTTTCCACTTTGCTCATGCTAGGAATGTGGTAGTACAGGACCGGTAGGTTAGGAGCGGCGTTGGCCACTAGTTCCACGTAGGAGACTAGTTCGTTCACTGACGCTGGCCTGAAGTAGAGCTCGGGCAGCGTAAGCAGTGAGTCCACGCCTGCTTTTGAACAATACGCCGACTGGAATGGACGATATTATATGTAATGGTTTATATGTTAAGTTTAAGATGTATCAGATTCTCCCTTTCTTCCCGTGAATGTCGTGGAAGGTCTTAAAGGATTCCGTCCAAGAGACAACGGTAGGCCTCTGTTACTTTGAGCGTTGTTGTCAAACTAACGCACAGCCAGGGCCTGTTAGGGTTACTGAGGCCCTTCACCTCATAAGACTTGGAGCGACGTTAAACATTGGGCAAAATTACAAAACAAAACATTAGAAAAACAGTTATTTCCTGTCTTCTCAACAGCACCGAAGACACGAGTTTTTTTGAATTAATGCACAAATCATATTTAGGGCATATTTTGCAATAAATTTTATAGAATTTTTGCATTTTAATTAGCTAATATACTTTCGGGGCCCCCGTTAGGTATGGGGCCCCAAATGGCTAATATTAGCTAATTAAAATTCAAAAAGATTGCTAAACACCGTAAATATAACATACTTTTATTTAGAGATATAAGCATATACGTAAGATAAATATAGCATCTTCACAACATCAACATAATTTGTACCATTGCGTAACACCCACGCCATTTATCACCAATTTGCAAGAGCATGTAAACAAGATAGGAAAAAGTAAACACATTGTACTGATAACCTGCCTATTTTGTGTTATTTATAATATTATTATGCTTTTTATCAGAAGATATTACATATTAACATTTATGTACGTATACGAACTACTTAAAAAGAATTGTTCTTCAAACTTATTTCTTTTGAACTATATAAGATGGTATGTAGATTTCTTGTTGATTGAAGAAATTTCTTGAAGGCTCGCTCTTTCGTTCATTGTTTTTTTTTATGACTGAAGTAGCAAACAAGCATGCAGTCCACCTGATGGTAAGTGGTCACTGCCGCCCGTGGACATCTGTAATCAACTTCATAAAGAACATCGGTATTATAAGTCAATCTAGATGCGTTGCTACTTCCGAGGACTTTGATGGTCGCCTCATGTGAGTGTGCCGGAAAACACACCCTTCTATCGAAACGCAAGAAATGATGTACCTACTTTCCCGGTATTAAACTGGTTCTACCATCTTAATAAACCATTAACCATTATAATATTGGAGAACCGGTTCTTGTTTCCGCAGAACAGTGTGGTTGCCGTCTCACTTTCATATGGCGACGTTATTCCTCAGGAAGGCAACGCATTTGTGATCAACTTCAGATCAATGTTCCGCAGTTCGATTCCCTGTTCGATCTAGAGTTGCTTATAGATGTCCATGCACTGATCACTTACCATCAGGTGTATACATGCTCAAATACTCCTTGCATCTAACAACAGTTACTTACCAAGGCAACGACGTCAGCAAGCGGCGCCCCACCGACTTGCACCATGATATGGAGACCCGCGGTCTTGCCAACCTTCACCCATTCGTCTACCACCCTCTTCCTATCTGCCACTGACAGAGACATGTTCTCGCCGGTTGTACCACCAACTGGAATATGTAATCGACGCAATAATAAAAATAGTAGGGGAGCCCAAGAGGGGATTTTGAGACATACTCGAGCGCGGCAGATTAATATGAAGTAAGATACTTCATATATTGATAAGTACCTCCAGCCAGTATGCGGCCTTAGCATAGGTGGGTACGCCCAGGGGAACTTAGTAGCCCTCCCACTCCCTTAGGTGACAAATTGGACACATCTCAGTGTTCTTATTATGCAACTTTGTTAACCTCTTACCCCCCAAAGATACTCTTAAATCGTCAGATTAGCAAATTTGACACATTTTAGAGTTTAATTAACCTCTCTTTGCCCTAATATGATGCATTCGAGTAATTCCATATCATAGATTCTTTTTTAAAAACTTGAAACTCTGTAGACACTTATCCCACCACTCAACGAGAAAACATTATAGGACCATTTATTCTTCTTATCATTTAATCTACCAAACCTAATAAGTTTCCGCGACGCTCGAGTAACTCCACATTTAGCATCCTAGGCTCCCCTACTAAAATGAAAATTGTTCGTATATATGTATAATACTAGTTAACCCGGCGAACTTCGGTCCGCCTAAAAGACAAAAATCTAAAATTATCAGTGTTCCTCCACTATATTATGCACGTATCATGTATCACATAGTATAAAACATATACATATACATAAACATAAACATATACATATGTTTTATACTATGTAGTGATACATGCTTAAATCTTTAAAAGTACGCTACGGATTTTAATGCAGTTTTTTTACTATCTAGTAATTGATTCAAGTGATTCAAGAGGATAGTTTTTATGTATGTAACCTACCTTAACACATAGGATTATATTATCGTGGTAGACGTGCCCAAAGCAGTCGACGCAGCGAGAATAGCTTAATAAGTAATAATTAAACTTCATTTTTATTGTTTCTGATTGCCTAAATGTTTTTAAACATTGAAGTTGGACACGTTTAATTTTCATTAATTTCCATCAACTCGTTCAATAGTTAGACCCATTTACAGTTTTGTTATATTTTATTAACACGGGTGAAACGGGTCTTACGTATAACAATACAATTCTGACCACGTAATAATGAACTCAGTAATAATTATCTATACAAAATCGAAGTTTTCGCGGTAATAGCATGAGAAGAATGTTTAAATTTTACAAAGAATGCAATACTTGGGCTAGATTAGACAATTAGAATTATCGCGGCAAAAATGCGTCAGACACATTTTGAAGGCTTCCACTTCGATAACCAAAAAAGGGGAGCCATTGCCCGAGGCGTTCCAAGTTAATTCTCACGGGTAGCAACGCATCTGTGGCTAACCCTTTTAAGTAAGACTGACCTTACGTGAGATTTGTTAGGTACATGTCTATGGGCGCCAATTGACACCTTTTTTTTTTTTTCGAGGGGGAAACCTTCCAAATGTACCCGACGCCGTGGGAGCGACGTAGAGTTATGTGGGACTTTTACCGCACTAAAACCCCCCCGGTGGTCGTCCTCGGCGCTGAAAAGGAGGACTCCGGGATATCGAAACGACTTCAACCGGAATCCTCCGAGCGCGCTGCCCCATCGGGCTCCTCCCAGATGGGTGGCTGGGCCCACCGCTCCGTCTAGTCTTTACGACGGTATGCGACCACACATACCGCCGTCCTTCCCGGGATTGCCTAACTAAACGGTTCGAGCTCCCACTCTAGCCGTCTGCAACCCCGGAAGCCCCTTCTAGTCGCCTCTTACGACAGGCAGGGGATACCGTAGCCCTATTCTGACCCCGAGGCTACAGGGACGGCCAATTGACACCTGCCATTGGGCCATGCTAGCCATCACCAGGCGTACTGAACGCTCATTTGTTAGTTCCATTATATGATAAAAAAATCTATAACCATAATTTCTACTAAGATACAAATACAGCTACAACGCGATAAAAACTGACGCGGAAAGAAGAACTTTCCGCGTCATTTTGTGGAAAGACTCATAGGTGAATGAAAAAATCGTGAGAAAAACTACACACTTGAGAATTCAAAAGAGGTTCTCAAAAGTGTGTGAAGTCTAATTCGTAGGGCGCTGGTCTATGGCCTCAAACTCTCTCATTCTAAAGAACCCGAGTCGAGCAGTATAAAAATCACATGTTAACGACAAAAAGGGGTACTCTGAGAAAATGTATTCAAAAAATATCTCACCAAGAACAGATTTGATGCCAGCCTTCGCCAGGAATGTTGCATAACTAGGAATTGCCCCGTAGTTGATGGTGAGATCATCATTGAGAGGCGTGAAGACCGGTGGCACCAATCCACGTGCTGTGAACACCACCTGTAAAGGAAATATGATTATACAATGAAACGAAATGTCTTCATTTTTTACTAGCTTAGACCCACAACGGACTTCCCTGTAGTCTCGGGGTCAGAATAGGGCTACGGTACCCCCTGCCTGTCGTAAGAGGCGACTAAAAGGGGCTTCCGGGGTTGCAGACGGCTAGAGTGGGAGCTCGAACCGTTCGGTCAAGCAATCCCGGAAAGGACGGCGGTGGGCCCAGCCGCCCATCTGAGAGGAGCCCGATGGGGCAGCGCGCTCGGAGGATTCCGGTTGAAGTCGTTTCGAGATCCCGGAGTCCTCCTTTTCAGCGCTGAGGACGGCCACCGGGGGGGTTTTAGTGCGGTAAAAATCCCACATAACCCTGCGTCGCTCCCACGGCGTCGGGTACCTTTGGAAGGTTTCCCCCTCGAAAACAAAAAAAAAAGACCCACAACGGAAACGTAGACAACGTGAGGTGCGAACATGGGGCGATCGAATGGTACAAGCTGAGTCGTCGGTCCCTGGTGTCCCCGCAGCCCATATTCGTAAACCTTTTTTCACATATAAAAAATGCCCTCTGATACTAAGAAGTAAAATCATTACGTGATTCAGAATGGAGTTCAGATGGCGTTGTACTCCATTCTATCGATGCGCCAAGTGTTTTTTTCAGTTGGTAGAACCAATGTAGTTCGACCGGCGACCCGGCGAGGTATCACCGCCACACCTGTTTCTATAGTGAAGTATTCTTGCGTTTCGATGGAAGGCTGTGGTTGCCGTCTTAGTCCTCGGAAGTAGCAACGCATTTGTGAATGATTTCAGATAGAATGTATGTTCTATAAGAAGTTGTTTAAGATGTCCATGAGCAGCAGTGAGAAGCCACTAAGTAAGAAACCACTAAGAGAAAAAAAACTAATCTCGTAAAGCATTTTCGTTCATGGAGTTTCAAATAGGTTTGCCAGATGATAATACCGGTATTTTAGATAATAATTATAAAAATATTTACATATCATGTATTTACAGTTGTACTGAGTAAGAATCAAAGATTTAATAGCCTACACACAGTACTGTAGTTAGGTTAGCAAGAGCCTAAGAAGAAAAAATAAGCCAGAGCTCTAACTGTACTTAAAATCGTTTGTCCCATATTTATCGTGTTTCAAATTCAATGTACCTACTCCATATTCGATATTATACATAATTTATAGTATATAGCCAGAGTCCGAGGGGCCCCCTGTGCTTGGAGGCCTCGGGGCACTGCCCCTACTAGCGTCCTCTAGTCGCTCCATTAAGGATTATTTTCTATGGCGTTTAGCAACAAGGAACACTTAAAGTGAATTATGGAGGTTGGGAGGACAAAACACTGAAAAGGAGGACACGTCCCCATTTCGATAGCAACTGGCAACCCTTGTTTCAAATCACAACGATTCTTATGAAATTTCACCTCAAAACGAAGGACAGAGATTTCTAAATCGACATTACGTTCAACAATTGTTTTGTTATAGGTATGTCGATCGTGAAGAAAACACTTTCTTAAACAAAGAATATGTTTTTTTTTCTCATAATGTATTATAATTATAATATGATCTCATAATGTATTATTTTACATTACAATATATACCTGTTTCGCAACGAAAGTACCGTTAGAACGATACAAAATATATTACTTTAACAACCTCTGGTCATGTCCAATAGAAAGTAAGTGACAGATTTCAGGAATGCATTCTCTATTTCTCTAATCAGCTACGCCACCACATAAAAAAAAACATTTGTGTGCTCATGCTTAACAACTTTGCCAAATATCAGTTAATCAAATGCATAGTTTACGATTCTTTAGAGGACATACAGACGAAAGTTCCGGTTTATATATATAGAAAAACTATAGAAATAATCATGTACTGAATAATGATTTTTACTTGAATTTTTATAATCAAGTGAATTATCAAGTAATTAAATAAAAGTTCCTTACCATTTTTATTCTATTAGAAATAACTAGTGTCAACTTTATATGTAAAATCTTTCAGATCTAGAAGCGCACGATCGATACACTCGCTATCATAATAATGATTGTTAAATTGGTTAAAATCATTCGGTCGTCAGCCGTTATCTAAAACTTAAAATAAATTTGATATGAAACAACTGGCGTTATCTTCTTTTCACAATCGAGTCTCATGCATCCCAAGAGTAAAATAACATGCATACATCTCAGCTTCAAAGGGCACATGCACCTACCTTCATACATTAAGTTATTAATTAACATTTAGTGGTAGTTTATAACCTTTTAAAATTGCCATAGTTTTCAAGGAAGCATTGCCATTTGGGTCTATTGCCGTGCTTATAAAAATACTCCTGTATAAATAAATATAATAGTTACATTTATATGAATTGAATAGGGCGCGAAAATAATGCTGAATATTTTAAATAACCTGATGACCTTGAACATGATTCGAACCATAGACAAATCAAGTTTGAATGAGTCGGCTTCTTGATCGTGTTACTACCGATCTCACTACCAGCAGTAACACGGATAATTTCATTACTCTTGTTATTTTATTACTACTGCAGTTGTTAGTAGTAACACATAGTAGAAATAAAAAATTACCCTTCTTACTAGGTTCCTCAGAGTTTTATTCTGGTAAAAAGGATAGGACGCGCCAGTAATGACGAAACACGATAGTAAAGGACAAAACTTATTTTTAAAAATATAATTCAAGTTATTTAAATTTCATAAACGTAGTTTTATAATTTTGTTATTTTTAACAGAAGTAGCAATGCCCGTCTGCCCACAATTCCTACAAAAATCTTGGCGGAATTATGAGTTACATATTTTTCGCGTAAAATAGACGTACTTGGATATTATTCTAAAATTTCAATTATTTACGCTGCGAAGTACGTTTATGCAGATAATAAAGTACTTTTGCAACAGACTGACATGTTCCATACAAATTTTAGTCTATGGTCTCACAGATGCTACAGAACTCGGAGGAATAGAATAGCCTTGTTTTGTTATTTGTTAAAATTCTCCAAGCTACAGAGCCACAGATTCAGACAGTTTATTAGCTACTCATTGTTCAATTTGGAATCTAGATTATAGTTTGAGACTATTGATCCTTTTCCTACGGTATCCGAAGTAGTGATTTGCATGAACGGCTTTCACATAAAACGCAAAATGAGTCAAATAGTGAGCGAGTTGAGTATGCATGATTTGAATCACAGATTCTTTGAATTAATGAAGAGTGAGAGCAACGCAGAGGAAGCGGCCAACTTTATTTTCGAGCACATCTGTGAGGATGTCGCTTTGGGTTGTATTTTCGAGTTCCACCACGGCTTAAAGACTGGATTGACGAGCCTAATTGAAGGTGAAAAGGAAGATGAAGAGCCGTACAAGATAGTGAACTCGCCGGAATGCGATGTTTTTGGGTTTTCCGTGCTGAAAAAACCGCCGGACACTAATTGTTTCTGTCCGAACTGCGACCGGCCGGTGTCTGCGACCAGATTTGCGCCTCATCTCGAAAAATGCATGGGTAAGTTTCGAAACAAATCGTAATGGACGGCTCTTTGACATTTAACTCAGCTGATTTTGCGAGATGTAACTGTGTGCTCAAAAATAGATCATAACGCGAGGTAACTAAGTTGAAGTCTGCGTAAATGCCACAACCTGGATCAATACAAGTATGCTAAATATAGAGTCGAACCACTTGTTTATTTGATTTGTATTAAGTTTAAAGGTAGTTCATAATGCAATAATCAAAAATAAATAAATGAAGTAGACCAGACTAAAACTATATGACAATTATTAGGCACACCCCTGAAGTCTGATATTGTATAAAAATGTTCTACTTTTTATTCGAAATTACTGCTAAGGGTATCTTCAGTTGGAGTGAAACTCAGTATAATAATCCTAACATAAATTACCATATTTATTACCAATTACCAAAACACATTTATCATTAATATATATGCAATTAACAGCTCCAATAAAAATAAGAAAAAACACCTTTTTTTTTTTGTTGTCGAGGGGAAAACCTTCAAAAGGTACCCGACACCGTGGGAGCGACGCAGGGTTATGTGGGATTTTTACCGCACTAAAACCCCCCCGGTGGCCGTTCTCGGCGCTAAGAAGGAGGACTCCGGAATCTCGAAACAACTTCAACCGGAATAAGAAAAAAAAAACACCTACAACACTTGGTTCAGTGACAACTGTCAAACTTCTGAAATGGATGAAAGTTCATCAAGGTGGTAGAACCAGTGTAGTTCGACCGGGGAAGTACCACCGCCACACCTATTTCTATCGTGAAGCATTTCTTGCGTTTCAATAGAAGGGTGTGGTTGCCGGCACACTTTCACATGAGGCGACCATCATAGTCCTCGGGAGTAGCAACGCATCTGTGTTTGACTTCAGATAGAACCCATGTTCTGTATGAAGTTGGTTACAGATGTCCATGGGCGGCAGTAACCACTTACCATCAGGTGGACTGCATGCTCGTTTGCTACTTCAGCCAAATAAAAAAAAAAAAAAAAAAAAAGTTTACCAAATCTTTCAGTAGGTAGTACTTCTGAACAATTTGGCATAGGTATGATGATAGTACTTACTAGGTAGTTAGGTACTATCATCACAATTTTTATTTCTATGCAATGCTTAATAACCATGCTATTATTGTAATTACAAGATATTCTAGGGGGAAGAAATTATTTTGATTCACGGGACCTTCCATGTCATTGCTGGTTCACTTTTATATGAGGTGACTCCAAAAACCCTTGTTGGTTGGTTGGCTACATGCTCATTTGCTACTTCAATAATAAAAAAACGAAATTCAGCACCAATGTATGAGAGTACTAAGTACTACTGTACGCATGAAGGTCAATATTTGCCTCTGCTAAGGGTTCAAAAACCATTAGAAAAGTCCTAAAGCTTAAAGCTTAAAAATTACTTTGCAACTTTTTAAATTTGTAACATTTTGTTTGAAAATAATGTGAACTGCTAACGCAACTTGCAAAGCAAGCATATTACCAGAGTGTGCCTTATCACAGCGCCTTGCCAATTCCAGTTGTCCATGGTCCATGTCATACATTTGTTACAGTTTCAAGTTTAATTTTCATGCTTGTTCAAAACCTTCGACATCGGCTTATACTTCAGTCCGTATTGACTGAAGCCGAAGGTGATCTCTATAGCCGAAGGTGGCTGAAGCCAGAGCTTTAATCGGACACTACTAATGACCAATATCTTTCCAAGGTATGGGCAGAAACAGCTCTCGCATCGCGTCCCGTCGGATCGCGTCGAACAGCCGCGAGCCCACCTCGTACGCTGGACTGCTGAGCGACGACGACGATGACCTCGACTGGTCTGGGGGCTCCGTGCAGAGCGAGAGACGAAAGCGACGAATCAAGAACAATAATAACAAGAAACCGAGCAAGATTCACAAGTATGTACCATTTTAGGGGCCTATAGTGCTTGTAGATGGTAGAACCAGTGTAGTCCGACCGGGGAAGTACCACTACCACACTTATATCTAGCGTGAAGCATTTTGCCAGCACACTTTTATATGAGGCAACCATCATAGTACGGGAGTAGCAACGCATCTGTAATTGACTTCAGATAGAACCTATGTTCTGTATGAAGTTGATTACAGATGTCCATGACCACTTTCCATCAGGTGGACTGCACCTGCGCTCGTTTGCTACTTCAGTCAGATAAAACAAATAGATCTTTTTTATTTATGGACACAGAATATAGACATTTCATGGATATACAGTGCCATGGATTTCACATAAATTACATAGAAATTCAAAACTGATTATTAAATGCCTTTATTTTTGCATAGGGCACTTACAAATTATTGTCAGTTACATATTATTTTTTCTTACACTAACACCAGATCTAAACACTACCTCAACTTAGAAAATGCAGCAAGAAACTGGGTTTGTCTTTTTGCCTTGCATAACTTTTTTTAATGGCACAACCAATTTAAGTAGTGGCAAAGCAAAATTCAACATACCGATGATTGTCCAATTGGTACAGTGAGGTCACAGTGGCTGTGACCACTTGTGATTACATGCACTGCATGGTCATTTGCTACTTTAGTAAAAATGCCTAGAAAGGGACATAAATAATCATTATCACACCATATGTGTATTAAGCATACAAGAGCAGTGATAACCTAATGGTTGAAACATGCCCTCTGAATCGGGAGGTCCGAGGTTAAAACCCAGGCACGCACCACTGATTTATGTGCATATTAGAAATTAATTATCGCTGCTTTTCAGTGAAAGCAAACATTGTGAAGAAACCTACACACCCGACAGTTCTTTAAAAAAAGTTCTCGGTTGTGTGTGAAGTTCACCAATTCGCAGTTGGCCAGCTCGGTGGAAGAAGCCCTAAAACTCTCATTCTGGATTCTGCTCTTCTCATAATGGCTTGACAATACACATATGTATTAATGACGACCTGCGTGGCGCAGCGGTAACATACCGGTCTGACACGCAGTGGATCCCGGGTTCGATTCCCGGCCAGACAGGTATCTGACTGATGAGTTTAGATTCTTGTTCTGGGTCTGGGTGTTTGTGTATTCGTCTTTGTATGTGTCCATGGCACCCACGACACAGGAGAAAATCCTACTGTGGGGCTATGAGTGTAGAAAGTGTGTATAAAAAAAAAAATAATAATAATATTTTTGTAATTACAGTGGCAACAACAAGAACAACAATGGGCTGAACAGTTCAGATTCAAACGAAGCCAGCTATGACACAATGACTCCTAGTGAGAGGAAGAACTTACTGCAACAAATGTGTGGAGTGGTCTCCGAACACACAAAGAAACTGTGCACACGGTGAGTTACTCGTTATGTACTGGAATTTATATACCTAATTAGCTTTTTCAGTAGCAACAGTAGTGATAAAAATAGGGATTGCAATCCGGAAAACCGCATCCAGTAATCGCGCGGATCCGGCACAAATTTACATAAACCGGATCCGGTACCAATTCACCACCGGATCCGGTGATTGTATGTATATTTTGACAAAGATTTTACATTACAAAAATAATTACGGTTAGAAATCGATCCTTTTTTACACTGTTTTAACCGTTCGATTAATACGGCCCGATCCGGCGGATTGAAAATGAACCTGGATTGCAATCCCTAGATAGAAATGATTAAAATTCGGCCGCTCTAAAGGGCCCAAGTTTCGAATACCAGACAGGCTTATCTGATTTTTCTTAAATGATGTAAATGTTAGAAATTGATGATTATCAATAAATTTTACGATGTGAGTAAACCTACACACCTGAGAGTTTAAAAAAAAAGGAGCTCATGAAGGTGTGTGAAGTTTGCACATCACCAATTTGCATTTGGCGCTTTTGGACTATGACCTAGACACAAATACTGAGAGGAAACCTGTGCTCATCAGTGGGACTATTGGATTATGCCAACTAGCTTTTTCACGCTACTGCCGCCTCCCAGTTACCACTCTCGTCAACTCCTGATTGTCCTACTGCTCGGTATGGGTCTTCTTTAAGATTAAGATCAAGTTTAGTCGTAAAGCATATTACAAAATTTCTGATTATATAGATGATAAAACAGCTTGGGACTGAACAATACGTAATTAATAAAATGTCAAAGTGTAGCGTATCCTGCCAAACGTGCTCCTTGTTAGGCCAAATGTAGGGCAGGATACTGGAGCTAACTATTGTTACCCATGTAAAAACAAGATGGCAAATAAAAAAAAAGAAAAAAAGATATACAAAGAAAAAAGACAAACCCACTGAGTTTCTTGCCGGATCTTCTCAGTTGAGGTCATGTTCTGATCCGGTGGTAGTGTAAAAAAATATATATAAATGTAACTGACAATTTTTAAGCGCCCCCGAAGGCCTATGCAAAATAAAGACGTTTCATTTCATTTCATTTCATTTCAGAATGAGAGAGTTTTAAGGCATAGTCCACCGCGTATCGGCGTTTCCTCACGATGTTTTCCTTCAACGAAAACCAGTGATAATTAATTTTTAATATGCACATTATAATAGTAATAATAAATTGAAAAGATACCATATTGCTTTTACTTATTTTTATATGTTCTTCCCAGCTCAACTCGTTGCCCCCAACACACTGAAGAGCAACGCCGTACTCTCCGTCTGGCCCTACTCGAGCCGTCCACACCGGAGTCTCAAACCATGGGCCTTGCAGCCGACGAAGCTGGCTCGCCTCCTGACTCTAGCCCATCTTCCTCATGTTCCTCCTCCAGCCGCAAGAGGGAGAGGCACCGAGCTCCACCCAAATCGAAGAGTAAGCGTGAGAGAAACACCTCGCCCAATCGGGAGTAAATGTCTATGAAGAATGCTGTATGAATTGGTTTCGATGACTTAAATAATACTTAAATCTCATTACAATTTTACAAAAGTGTAAAGGTGGGCATTTACGTTACAACGGTCGCACGGACTGTCGCAACGACAATTCAAGTTGAATACTTCAACGGACCTGCGACATGACCTTGGTCGTACAGTCCGCCTTAGGACCGAGCCATTCACGATCGAACTTGTCGCATACGACCGTAGTTCGTGCGACAGTCCGTGCGACCGTCGTAACGTGAATGCCCACCTTTAAAGATATAATATGTGTTTCAAAGATATTTTTATTTACAAAACTTATGATCCTGTTTTTTTAATGGTTTACTGACCACATTATAAAAATATTCTAACGTATATAATCATAAAACGCGTTTCCATGATAGGTATGGAATTGATAGAAATATTGTGTTTATGACTGAAAATTTCTTTATTACAAACGTTAAGTTGTATCCTAACACTTAATGTTAGTTATGAAAATATTTACTCATGTCGAATTGAAAACATGAAACATCGAAACATGTACAGTCATGAGCAATAAGATGTGACTATGGAAGATTGGCAAAAGTATCTGACCCAAGAAGGAGTTCGTGTAGATGAACGTCAAATCACATAATTTTGACGCTACTACATTATGCTGCCTATCAATGTCAGATATTTTTGCTGCGTTCGTGTAGTCAGATATTATTGAACTCCTTCTTGGGTCAGATACTTTTGCTAATCTGTTCGTAGTCACATCTTATTGCTCGTGACTGTACGTATGGCCATTCTAATTTGATCGCTCGTGTGTATGACTGTGAATATGTGTTTGTGCCCATAAAGTTTCTTTTGACAAGACTTATTGAATTATTTTTTACATATTAGTTACTACGATTTTAAGGTATGAAAACTGATTATTTTTAACATTTAATATTTTAATTTATAAGAATAATAGTCACTAATGTTTTTGCTTTATTGTATGTATAGATAAATTTGAATAATGTTTTATTATGAACTTATCTTATTTTTTATGCAATTACAGCGTATAATGTAATTTGTTCATACTATGTACGGATTAATTATGAAAACAGGACATAACATTTATAGAAAAGTTGTTTCAAAGTTGTTTCTCATTATTAAACAACTATGATATTGGGTGCGTTCCAGATGACGCTCACAACGCCGTAAACGCCCAAAACGTTCCACAAGACGACCGCGGTTGTTGTGGTCGTGGCCAAAACGTCACCCATGACGTCATGACTACGCCCACGCGACGCTCACGACCCATCTATCAAGGTGGGTCGAACTGATCGTTCCAGAAGAGAATACGTCAGTAAAGCTCACAAGCTAGTGGAAAAACTGCGGTCGTGAGCGGGGACTTTGTGAACGTCTAATGGAACGCACCCATTATGTCGCACTAGCTTAAAAATGTCTATCTACACGACCGTGCAGATATGTAATTCAATATATCGCTGTATATAATAATATACTTTTAAATATTATACTAAATACCATAATTATTAAATACCAAGCTAAATTAACGTTAGATCATAGTCACATATGAAAACGTTATAGTTCAATGAAATTTTACGGGTCTATTTTAATAAGTTAATTTGCTCAATGTAAAAGACAACGTTTTCATTTATTATTTCCTATTAGAGCTGAATTTATCACAATATTGTCAATGAAAGTATCCCTAGAACTATTTTGATCTTTTACTAATTGTAAAATAAATGTTAATTCAATATTGTAGTATTTAAGGCCAAATTGCAGTCATTGGTGTAAATTTAATTGATGTTTCTGTTTATAATTAGTAATATAGATATGTATAAGAATCTAGCCACCGAATTGTACGTGAATAAGTTATTTTAATTTTCAAGTCTGTGCATTCATGTTATTGAACGGCTTCATAAAATATTGTGCCTATTAGTACGACATCTAAAGTCATCTAGTAGATTGATTTCTGACATTAGTAACTGTATATTCTGATAGTTATAATGAATACATAAATAAATGCAGTTGAATTATGTAATGTTTGATATTACTCCATACTAATTAAGAATTAAGCAGTCCCTACACTGTAGTTTAACTTAGCGCTCCTGCACGCGTCGCCGCCGCTACGTAACGGCCTATTCACGACCTCGGGGTCAGCGGCGCGCGGCAGCGGGGTTGGGAAGCGTTGTGCACGCCACGTACCAGTGTTCAGTGTTGCCAACTTAGGGGTTTTCCCCCCAAATTTAGGGGATTTTCAAGTAGGATGGGGATTTTTTAGAGGTGTAAAATTTTTAGGGGTTTTTATAACTTCAACATATAGGTGTTTTTAATGGGAAATCTCCCCGCCAGTCTATATAATCAATGCCTCACGACGAAAAAAAACGTCATGCACTTTTTAAAAAACTTTTTAAAACACCCGAAGACCTTTTTTTTTCGTCGTCAAGTCAGGTTGCCAGGAAGAATTCCAATTAATAATTCATTATTATGGGAGATTTTAGCGGTTTTTAATGAAGACTTTAGGGGAATACATTTTTGAGAGTTGGCAACACTGCCACGTACCTACAGTAGCGATTAGCGGCAGCGGCTAAGGAGGACGTATTCAAACTTGCCCAATATTATGGCGTTATCTAAAATATCCCGTCTTTGATTTGAAAGCAACACATTTATTAAAGAAGATATTCTTAATATCTTGGAAGGAGTGCATGAACTGAATAAGAAACGATATTCAAATGGTGATGAGTCCCTTACAATTAATACGAAGATTACAGAAAATATCCAGACCAGAAAGTACACAAGAATGAGCGTGACGACATTCGATTACATTCATATTCGCTACAAACGCCTCCGCGTTTAAAATCGCTACAAAAATCGTCTAAAATATTTTATTCTGTACGTCGCCGTTATATACGTCACTCACACGCCGCTGTCCGTGCCGCTCCGTCTCGTGGCGTCGCGCTCATTTGCTTGTACGTTTGTTCCCGCCGCTCGTCACACCTCGCGCCGCTGTAGCGGTTCGCTCGGAGAAAACCGCGCGCAATTTCGCTATGCCGTGCCTCATAGATTTGTATGATTTTGATTTTACCGCCCGCCGCTCCGCCCTAAGCCGCCCCGCCCAGCGGCAAGGTCGTGAATAGGCCCGTAGGAGCCACACACGGCGCGTTGCGTTGCGTCGTCGTAGCTCCCTGGCTTGGCGACCTCCGACCATCGGGAGGACGACCGTCGGCTCGTAAGCGACGCTTCGTACACCGAACCACCCACTAAACAGTGGGGATGGTAAATATCTTTTACACTTGTATATAATATTACAATTTTTTTATTAACACCATATTATTATATATAAATGTTAAGGATCCGGGAGGTATTCGATCTTCTAGAGAATTGCCCGGGTAAAGAGCCCCCCCCTCCCTCGCTACCCTCGAGGCCTGAAGTTCCTTACCCACCGCCCTTATGTTGACATTGCCTTAGCATATGAGACTTCCGGAGGGTAAGACGTCTCCTATACGTACGTACGTACGTCATCGCAATGCAAAGGTTTTGACGCATAGCCGGCCACACGGGCGTTGTAGATATTCAAGATGGGGGTTCCACATTTGATGACATACCCATTTTTTGTATATAAAAAAAATATAGCTTGTTTATTAGATTTGCAAGCACCCCCTACTCTGGAAAGTCCACCGGAAACACCTCGTGGTTAGTGTAATATAGGCGGTTGCTGTTTTGACGTCAAGTTTAAAATTTAGTATCTCTACGGGCGCGTTCCATAAGACGCTTACAAAGCCCCAAAACGTCGTTCCACAAGACGACCGCGGTCGTTGTGGCCGCGGCGAATATGTCACCTATGACTTACGCCCACGCGAAGCTCACGACGACCCATCTAATAAAGTGGGTCAGAGTAATCGTTCCACTAGAGATTATGTCAGTAACGCTCACAAGCTAGTAGAACGGAATAAACGTGTCGTGAGCGTGAACTTTGTGAACATCTAATGAAACGCACCCTACATAGTTTTATACTAAACTATAAAACAAAGTCGCTTCCCGCTGTCCGTCCCTCTGTATGCTTAGATTTTTAAAACTACGCTACGGATTATACTGCAGTCATTTTTAATAGTGACTCAAGAGGAAGGTTTATTAAAGTGAAGTAACACTGATAACTAGATTTTTTACTTTTAGGCCGAACGAAGTTCGCCGGGTCAACTAGTCAATATATCATTACATGTAAAATTTATGGGGAAAATAAAACCGCCACATAAAAGAATAAACCATTATTTTATTCGCACATAACCATTCAGAAATATTTACAATAAAATAGTATAGATATCACATAAACACCTCAAAGAATGCTGTAAAGCGAAACAATGATCCATTCACTAAAAAAAGTAGTACCTACATGATTTTTCGAAGTTCTTTGGAATGGGACATTCGTCTAAAAGTTCAATAATAATAAAATCGTAATCTTCTTTCAAGAATAATATAAATAAATCACAAGACATTGCTAACAAGAAAACAATTAATAAACTGTTTATTATATTACAATAATAAAATATTTTGATTGTTTTAAGACTAGCTTTAGCAGAATACCGAAGATTTAAAAGTCAGTGTTGTCATCTAAATAATTTATAACAGCTAATAATTGTTCACTTGCGAGTTATGTAGTATATTTATTGAATTACTTTTAGCTGGAAACAATGTAGCGGTATGTTCACATCCCGCCAAATCAGTAACATTTTAGCTTTAACATTCGCGCATGAATTTTCTTCATCTATGATTATTTTCATTAGTTAATATGCCAGCATTTTTTTTGTTTGCTTTTTAGGAGTGAAAATGAAATTAACGATATTTAAAGATAGAAATTTCTTTGCACAGTAACTGTGCATCTTTAAATTGTATTTTTAATTTATTTAACATAACAGAAAGTGTTGGGACGCCTTATATTGTTCGGCCGTATTGGATTGCAAAGGATTTTGGTATTCGATCAATTTAAACAGCAATTAAATAGGCATATTCGAATACCGATTGCTTACGGTGATTAACCTTATTTAAAAAAATTATTACGCTTGGCCTCTTTCTTCTTTGAGGAAACACGAAGAAGGAAACACGGAGGCTGGCTGAAACGTATATGAACCATGCGAACTATGACCTCATGCAAAGAAGTAAATTCGGTTACCGAATTCGCATATTCAGATATAATCGGTCAGCGACCTAATATATACGCTCCCATTGTTATAAAAGTAAACATTATTATCTATAGAAATAAATTAAAATACAAGTATTTTGGTAGCCTTATTTGCACCACACCGTATAACAAAACACCGTTTTAATTTTTTTCATCTTAAAATCTTCTGGATAGATAGATATTAGGAGAATTTTACGCAAGGTTGAGCACTTTAATAGTGAAAAAAATGGCTTGGAAATTTTAGAGCTTGCATAAGAATTTAATAAAGCGAATCCGAAGGCATACATACTGTTTAAATCAATTTGTGCATCAAAAAACGCTAACTTTAAACTGTCAAAATCCTACTCGAATATCATATTATATATATTTATTTATTGAATTAGATTACAATTTATCCGTTGTTTAGGAACTGTATGTGCCAAAGATATATAAGTAAGTTTAGCTTTATTAACTTGACAAGAGGCAGCGCCACAAGAATCCCACGTTATCAATTTTATAAAATTTAATTATATACATATTTGAATAAAATCGATCGTATAATCAAAATGTATATGTTTGAAGCTGGTCTACAAAATTAACTTAGCATATAAGAAACAAGAAATTAGATTAAAAATCATGTCTTATGTAAATTGACTTCTGTGTCGTAAAGAATGAACGTAAAGCCACGTCCATACTAGGATTAGTTTGTAAGACTTCAAAATAAAAATTCAGATTACATAAGTTCCGGATTCTGTCTTCAATTGGGCAGGCATCTAAAAGACGATTACAGATGTTATTTTTGGCCCAACGTGAGTCGGATCTTAGTGTGGACGAGGCTTAACAATACGCATTTAAATCGTCTAAGATTATAAAATTTCACTAGTTTATTTAATTATTGCTCAAAAATTCACCACGTACACGTCATTTGTACTAAGCACCAGATGTTATTAACAAAAATCATGGGCGTATATGAGTTTAAGTCACTCTTTAGCAACAACGACCTCTTAAGGCGGGTACAGATTTGCGAAGTGTAACATGCAATGAAATATGAAAGGAGCATTTCATAAGTGTGGACGCAGGGCGCGCACGAACCGAGCATGTACATTGTTTCCGGCATGGGCGCGGCGAACGTTCCACAGTAAAGATACAAACAACCCGTCTACACTGACGCTCCGTGCACACTGCGCGCGCCTTTGTGTTCGGCGAAAAAACCGAGCAATGGCGGATCGCGGCGCGCACGAGTTGTAATGCTATTTTCGCTCACGTATTGAGCACGATTCTTGCGCGCAAGCCGTCCACACTATGGGAATTCTGTCACATTGCGACAATGTGTATGGTATAGTGTATGGTGTATAGTTGTATGTATGTATATATTTATGTAAGTATTTAAAGCAATTTTATTTTGTTTATTATTATTTTTTTCTTCTTAAATTTCCACCTACCGCAAATTTTCCAGCCACCCAGGGTTGACTGGCAGAGAATGCCATCAGGCATTAAGTTTGCCCTATTGTGACTTTATTTTATAGAGGTGCAATAAATAAATAAATAAAAATAAATGTGGAATGCAAATTCTTTCATTATGTGTTACATTGCAGGTTACATTTCGCAAATCTGTACCCACCCTTATGCCGATCAATTTGGAAGTCTATGATTGGACTTCACCCCCCTTATCGTAAGGTGAGAAAAAGAATTCAGGGATTAGAACTCTTTTCCTCGTCAACCGCCGCTGTTGCACCCCTTAACAGAGCCGAAGCTACGCCCATGATAGAAATAGTAAAAAAAACTATTACAATTATATTTAAACCAGAAGCCAAGCAAACTAGTTCTGAATGAAATGTCATAAGAAATTCCATGAATATAGATTAATATTCTATATATAAAGCCTCGATTGAAAAATATTTGAACTACAAGAGACAAATACATAGCTGCTTTGAATGTGTAACAACACAACACAAAAACGCTAATTTTACAGATGTGTGAAGGAAATTTCAAACAACGCTTCTTTTAAAAAAAATAGTTAATTTTATATTAAATAAACAACTTCATTGATTTAAAAAGATAGGCGTATGACTTTTGAATACATCTTTCTTTCAAATACTACTATTTTGAATAAAAGTGTATCTTTAACATAGAATTAATAAATTTTAAATTGTGCTATTATTCATACAAAACAACTATATAATGGTTTTATTACTTTCGTAAGATAAAATAAAAAAGTCCTAAACCGTAAAAAAATATTTTTGTCGCACCGAATCGAGCTTGTAATAATTAATTCCATTCCATTCCATTTCCATACCATAATTCCATTCCTGATAAATATGTTTTAATGTTTTTGACATCTAATCAAAGAAGCCTAACAGTTGGTCAGCAAGCAACATTTTTGATTTAATTATATTTTCTCGGTATTATTTTATAATTTCCGTAAAAGACCCACAATACTGGATGTCGGATCTAATACTGAATTAATAAAAAAATACCGAGAATTGAACGGCTACTGGTTTAAATGAAGTTAATACGTAAATAGAAAACAATACTGTATCTAAGCTATGGTTAAAAATCGGCACCCAAGTTATCTGCAGTAACCATGTTTGTATTATTATCATAACAATCTCGCATATTCTCGCAAGCATAAGTATAGACCATTCCAGCGACCCCAAGGTTCGTTTTGAGAGACGAGATTATAAACAAAATAATAAATTTTAGTAAAAACTAAAAAAACACGCTTTTGTGTTTTGGGTTTTTTTCTTCATATTATTGCATTGTCATCGGTCCTTGTTACGTGTGCAAAGTTTTAAATTAATCAGAATTATGGAAACCGGTGAAAATTGAGCTCAATGATTCCGTTACACATATACAACCCAAGCTATTATAAAACGTAAAATATAACAAACAAAAAAGAATATTGCGAAACAATCGATACATATATCTTTTATTGTTAGATATTAATTAAATATTATTATGGTAACGTTTCATATGGGGGCGTTACCCCATATGAAACGTTTTCGTAACATACCCGCGTACTATACTTACTAATCTATACATTTGTGATAAGTGTATAGATTTCTTTAGTTGGATATTCGTAGCGAAATTAGGAAATTTTAAATATCTGAGTGCTCTTCCGTGGATGATTGCAGAACATATAAATCATATGTCTTAGAGCACCAATACTCAACCCTTTTGATAGGCCCAGCTTAATTTAATATTAGATATGGCTAGCTTTATTTTTTGTCGATAATTTACAGTAAGTAGGATTCGCGATCTTTCTTATTGAAGTGAAACTTCTTTATCGGGGTTGGAAAAAAAATTAGTGTAACATTTTTTCGTTACGCGCCATCTTTTTCCGTTACGCGCCATCTTTTTTATTCCGTTACGCGCCATCTTTTTCTTATCCCTACCACGCGTGATATTAGATAGATTATTATAGATTAGATTATTAGATAAAGTTTAATAAAAGCCTTTTATTAAACTTTATCTAATTTAACTTTATTTGACCAATTTCTGTAAAGTTGCATATAGTAAATTATTTTTTGAAAAATAACGTCATAAAGAAGTTTCACTTCTTACGAGTGTACGCTAGTACACGCACACATTTTTTATTTTTTTTTGTTCTGGCTCGGTACATCATTACTTATGGCCCGGGATCACCGCGATCACTCCGCTGAAATATGTTTGTGGACCCTATAATAAAAAGGTTGAGTACCGCTGCCTTAGAGGAACTAAATATAAAAGAAAATCTTGTTTTTGATGTCTAGTCTCTCAAAACAAGCTTCAGGGCAACATTACTAATTTACTGTCTCCACCATAATCTTCAGCAAGGCTCGACAGTTTATTCGACATCCAAGTAACACCAATACTATAATAAAGATCCGTTCAAATCAACGTGGATTTCGCTTAAAATCGTAAATCTGTATAGAGGTCTTTGAGAACTAGTCAGGTGTTGTGGTATGTTGGGATATTCTCTATTGTGTTTGAAGATTTTTCTTTTAAAATATCGCGATGTTCCTATGTCAATGAATCCAAAGACGAATACACAAACTCTGAGTGTTTAGTACTTCACCGGGACCAGGACCTACGAACTTGCCTACAAATCGTTACTGCAAGTACTGCGTGCGCGGTTCGTCAGTTGATTTGACCGGACCTTTACACCGTGATTTGCAAACACTATTCTATATCTACCATCTGTTAGACAACCAAAGATATAATATGTCTAGATACCACATTCCAGCTCGAAAGGACGCTCATTTAATATTCCGATACTGCGAATTGGAACTGCACATACATATTTATGTACAATTCTTTCGACGATGCGGTATCTACACATACATAGATCTTAGTACCACAATATACAAGCCTCACTTCCCACATATGCACAAACACACATGCGTACATTTACTAAACGAGCCTAAAGCGTAGCTTAGACCGCACTAATATTAAGTAACATTAAATTTTAATACGTACTGCAGTGCGTGCGTACTCAAACGCTTCAAGTCTTAATATAAGATAATATATCGTCGCTTAACTTCTAACACCACGAATCTCATATTTAGCAACTTTTCAGCAAATAAACTGTCTCAAATAGTTATTTTTAATTCTACAACTACCAAATAATATGCGTTTAAAATATTAATATGCTCATATTAAAATATTATTTTTATGAAAATGTAACATGTTCTATTATTTTGAGATACCATTATTTCATTAACTCAAAATGGGCATTTTTTGAGTTACGCGGTGTTAGAACTTAAGTGACGATATGTGGTTGAACCTTTGAACAGCGCCATATAGAGCAAGTTATTGCAAATATTTAATTATTAAAAGTTAAAATTTATCTAAGTATGACCAAACCCTTTAAATCAGTTGCAAGGCGAAATATGGGACCTTTTGAACCTTATAGTACACACATAAGCCTTTACTATGTATGTAAGTAACCTTTTGAAGGACCTATAATATATAAGCCAATCGCTATAGAATAGCTTAGTTTTTTGACGACCCGCGTGGCGGACCGGTTACCATACCGATCTGACGCAATGAGCCCCGGGTTCGATTCCCGGCCAGACAAGTATCTGAATGAAGAGTTTAGATTCATGTTCTGTCTGGGTGTTTGTATATTCGTCTTGTGTGTGTTCATGGTACCCACGATACAGGGGAAAATCCTAGTGTATAGGGGGGTATGAGTGTAGAAAGCGTATATATTGAAAGCGTATTTAAGTATATAGCTTTTCAGACTAAAAGGACTTGGTCATCAGAGAAAATTTATACTGTCAGCATTCCTACTTAGGGCGCGTTCCAGAAGACGCTCACAACGCCCCAAACGCCCAAAACGTCGTTCCACAAGACGATAGCGGTCGTTGTGGTCGCGGCGAAAACGTCACTCATGACGTCATGACTTACGCCCACGCGAAGCTCACGGCGACCCATATAACAAGGTGGGTCGAAGTGATCGTTCCAGTAGAGAATAAGTCAGTAAAGCTCACAAGCTAATGGAACGAAAAAAACTGCGGTCGTGAACGTCTAATGGAACGCCCCTTAGTCTTCTTTCAACTATGTAACCACAAAGAAAGTACGATACATCTATTCGATTAAAAGTAGCTTGTACAAAAGTATGAAATACATATAGTTTCTATTATCGTTATGAGAGTTATATTAATTATTTTTATATTCGATATTAATACTATATAGCTAAGCGTTTGAGTACGTCGAAGCAGCGATGTTTCCCCAACGACGTTAATTAGCGTTGATTATAGACTCCCGGCCTTGTCCTACGCCGATGTATTTAACTGTGAAAAAACAAAACATATAAATAAAAAAGCGGTTATAAGTGATTTTTAGAACAAATAAAATATATAAGAAGAATATGAAATCAATTTAACGACTAATTTTACCAGGTAGAACCAGTGTATGGTTTAGTTCGACCGAAGTACCAATGCCAAACCTATTTCCAACGTAAAGCATTTCTTGCGTTTCGATGGAAGAGTGTGGTTGCCGGCACACGTTTATAGAAAGCGGCCATGTCCCCGGGAGTACCAACGCATCTGTGATTGACTTCAAATAGAACGCATGTTCTGTTTGAAGTTGCTCACAGATGTCTATGGGCGGCAGTGACCACTTACCATCAGGTGGACTGCATGATCGTTTGCTACTTCAATCAGATAAAAAAAGTTCAATATACTAAGGTAAGGCTTTTTCTTCTTTCCTGTAGTTCCGAGATTAGAATAGGGTTACGGTATCCCCTGGCTGTCGTAGGAGACGACTAAAAGGGGGCTTCCGAGGTTGCAGGCGGTTTGGGTAGGAGCTCGAACCATCCATTCAGGTGACCCCAGGACAGACGGCGGTATTTGGCGGTATTATTCCATCGTAAAGACCAGTATTGTAAAGACAACCCGCTCAGAGGAGCATTCCATTGGAAATCCCGGCGTCCTCTTTGTAGCGCCGAGGATAGCCACCGGAGGGGGGGGAGGAGGAGATCCCCCTGCGTCGCTCCCAGTGTCGGGCAACTTTTCAAGGTATCTCCCCCCAACACAAAAATGAAAACCCGATAATATTCCTTACCGGGTATTTGCAGGAAGTCCTCAATGGCCTTGACGTATCTCCTGGCCTCCTCGGGGAGTTTGGACATCTCTCTCACGTCCTCCGTACTGCAGGTCCAACCTGGCAGCGTCATGTATTCCACCTGAAAATAAAAGAATTATCTAAAATTAAAAAAAAAGTTGCTAATTATCAACATTATGAACCTCAGCTAAGTTCTTAAATTGTCTCTTAATTTTAAAAGGTGGTTGTGATTAAAGCGAACGTGAGGTACCATCGCCACGTCAATGCGTTTCGGCAGATAGTACGTGCCGGCTCACTTTCATATAAGGCAACCATATTACTCCTAGAGTCTTTGTTCTGTATGAAGTTCCTTACAGATATCTACCACTTGACCTTTTTTGAAGGTGGTAGGACCAGTGTAGTTCGACCGGGGAAGTACCACCGCCACACCTAGTTCTAGCGTGAAGCAGTTCTTGGGTTTTGTTGGAAGCGTGGCTTTTATATAAGGCGACCATCATAGTCCTCGGGAGTAGCAACGCATCTGTGATTGACTTCAGATAGAACTTATGTTCTATATGAAGTTGATTACAGATGTCCATGGGCGGCAGTGACCACTTACCATCGGGTGGATTGCATTCTCGTTTGCTGCTACAATCAGACGAAAAAAAAATAAAATGTCACATTAAAATTAACAATGATACATACAGAATATAGACCGTAGAAATTAATAAACGTAACTTCAATACTGAATTGAACCCTTACCTCAACGCTACTCAATTCCGTCATCGACGACGGGAAGTAGTCGATCTTCTTGCCGTTCAACTTGTACGCCACGCCCACTTTGATCTCCTTCAACGTGTCCAAAATGTCCAACTTCGTCAAACACAACCTTGAAAATAATGATTTTTGATAAGTTTTTCTTTCCTGTATTGAAAAAATAAAGAGAGAACGAGAAAATTAGTTTGTTTTCCATTAAAAATATAGATTAAAAATATTGATGATGCTTAAAAATAGATATATCAATGCAATAGTGTAGTATTTTGAATATACATGCATAAGGAAAGAACAATTTAACTTTTAAAGCGAAAGTGAGTGAGTGAGACCAACTGTTGGCGTGGCGACGAGTCGCTACGGCTAGCGTCGCCACGCTATGTGATGTCATTGATTAAAGAAATTAACCGTCGCAATGTACAATATTGTTTTATGAATTGAAAGAAAACTTTTATGTAAAATTTTCTTTTACTATAGGTAGATGATGTTTTTATGTATCGTAAGATGAAATTTTGGCCAAGGGAAATCACGCGGCGATCTAGCAAGCAGGTCATAACTGAAGAGCTGTGCGCTGATCGTTTATGTACAGAATACGCAGGTTGTTAAGCAAATTTCGATAACGATTTCGATAGCGATAGATGATTCACAACCCAGTAACGCCATCTCTTGAACACTTGCGGGAGGTGATCATTCACAACACAGCAGCGCCATCTCTCGAACAGTCGCAGGTGATCACAAGGTAAGGCGGCAACTTACGAGGTGTATCCGTTGACCATGGCGGTGTAGCGCACCACGACGAGGTCGAGCCAGCCGCAGCGCCGCACGCGCTTCGTCGTCACGCCCACCTCGTGCCCTCTCTCCTGGAGCAACCGGCCCGTCTCCTGGAATACGGGATACATGTTATCATTGAAACTAGCTGTACCCTGCTGTTGAAGGTGGTAGAACCAGTGTAGTTCGACCGGGGAAGTACCACCGCCACACCTATTTCTAGCGTGAAGCATTTCTTGCGTTTCCATAGAAGGGTGTGGTTGCCGGCACACTTTTACACGAGGCGACCATCATAGTCCTCGGGAGTAGCAACGCATCTGTGTTTGACTTCAGATAGAACCCATGTGCTGTAGGAAGTTGATTACAGGTGTCCATGAGCGGCAGTGACTACTTACCATCAGGTGGACTGCATGCTCGTTTGCTACTTCAGTCAAATAAAAAAAAAAAAAAAACCCGCCCGCGTTCAAATCAATGCATCACAAAGTTTTTCTCATTTCACCCCCTGAGTTGAATTTTATAAAATCCCTTCTTAGTGAGCACTTACGTCCTTAAAAGAGCCCCCATGCAAAATTTGAAACTCCTAGCACTTGTAGTTTCTGAGATTTCGTGATGAGTGAGTGAGTAAGTGACCTATCGCTTTTATATATATATATATAGATCAAATCAAATCAAATCATGTTTATTTTGCAATATAAGGTACAAAATGGTGTTGAATTTTACATTTTTACCTATAAGGCATGCACTTCAATTTACAATTTATATTCTAAAGACAATTATTTAATATATTAAGTACATTGAGTCATGATAAAATAAATGTGTATTATAATTGATAAGAGAATGTCTAATTTAAAATATGAACAGTATTAGTATCATAGATAGATGTATAGTATAGACTAGTTATATACATTCTTGCAGAGGTACAACCACAACGATGACGATTTTTTTTTATCTGACTTAAGTAGCAAACTAACATGCAGTCCACCTGATGGTAAGTTGCCACTGCCGCCCATGGACATCTGTAATCAACTACGTACAGAACATGGGTTCCATCTGAAGTCAATCACAGATGCGTTGCTACTCCCGAGGGCTAAGAAGATCGCCTTATGTGAAAGTCTGCCGTGCCAACCACACCTTTCTATCGAAATGCAAGAAATGCTTCACGCTAGAAATAGGTGTGGCGGTGGTACTTCGCCGGTCGAACTACACTGGTTCTACCACCTTGATAAGATATAATAAGATGGAGAAAAAAATATATATACGCGCGGTCGCAAGTGTTAAGGTCACATTTTTTTACCACTAATATACAGCACCAAGCCTCGCATTCATGGTAAACATTTTCTTAGCAACATGGTTGCATAAACATGTTGCCAAGTTGCTGTCAACATATTGCGGACAACACTTGTGTTGCGGAGTTGATCACGCCATGTTGCAAAGTTGACGCCCGACGAGCAAAAACATGAGTTTATCAACAAATGTTGCCGCGTGTGGACGTATTTGCAACTGTTTATAAACATGGCCGTTGTAGTGGTATAATTTTTTGACATTTTCCTCAAGCAAGTAGACTGGCGTGTGGACAATCTATATTGATTCAAACAACGTTGATCAACTGTTGCTAAACAAATGTTTACCATGAATACGAGGCCAGGGTTCGATTCCCGGCCAGACAGGTATCTCATCAATGATGAGTTTAGATTCATGATCTGGATCTGGGTGTTTATGTATTCGCACTTGTGTGTGTCCATGGTACCCACGACACAGGTGAAAATCCTACTGTGGGGCTATGAATGTAGAAAGAGTTTCTATTCTATTCATATTCTTGTTAATAATTTTTCATAGCCTTTCTTCATGTAATATAACCCAACTGTAATCCCTATCTTTTGTTTTTGTTATTGTTGTTATCTTTGTTTCTACCGATTCTCTCATATTATAATATTTTATGTATAGGACTTTGTGATTAGCTTTTCTAGCTGTAAGTTTACCAAAATAAAATAAAGCGTGTTTTGTGTTTATCAATATTAGATGTAAGTCGGTACTAAGAGATAAGCACTAACGTCGTGCAACTCGGTAGGGAAGGGTCCGTCGCCGACGCGCGTCGTGTACGCCTTCACCACGCCCAGCACGTCGCCGATGAGGTTCGGTGGCAACCCTAGCCCCGTGCACACGCCGCCGATACTGCAGTTCGATGACGTCACGTACGGGTATGTGCCTGGGGATAACGGAAATTAGAAACGGTTAAAATAGGGTATATAAATACCTTACTTGTCACAACACTTACAGCACAAGTTACATAAACCCTAAATTGTATGTTTTACTTATTTTTATGTTCAGTTTAAGTTTATCTTGTATCACATACATCGTGACTAAATATGATTTCTCTCTTCTTTCTTTACGTATAATATAGCTCGTTTGGTACAAAATCGACTTACTTACAAAAACTTACCATCCACTTACTGACCACTTACCATCAGGTGGACTGCATGCTCGTTTGCTACTTCGGTCAGATAAAAAAAATACTTAGTATCAATAATAAAAAAAAAAAAAACAAAAATATATGAAATAAATTATGTATGTAAAATAAACATTGTAGTGTATTATTTTGATATTGAGTCAACTAGCCTATTGACAGTTATTAAGTTAGATAAATTACCTATCTTAATTAGGTCTGTATCATAGCTTGAAACAAACGTTCAGAATAAAGAACTTAACTTCAAGTAGACATGCATAAGTGGTATATCGTTTATCGAATCTATAGTGGATTAATATGTAGGAAGTAATTATCGGGCTGAAGTGGCAGTGGGCCGGCCATATCGCTTGAAGGACCGATAACCGATGGGGAAGAAAGGTCCTCGAGTGGCGACCACGTTTAGGCAAAAGGAGTACAGGTCGCCCCCCTACCAGGTGGACCGATGACCTGAAGAAGACAGCGGGAAACCGTTGGATTCAAAGGGCACAGGACCGGTTGGAGTGGCGCCATTTAGGGGAGGCCTATGTCCAGCAGTGGACATCAAAGGGCTGATGCCAAGTAATGTGATCCCTACTCTGTATGACGTTTCTTACAAAAGTCTATGGGCGACAGCGGCCACTTACCATCAGCTGGACAGCATGGTCGTTTCTACTTCAATCTTACATAAAAAATGTTTCTAATTTTTTTCTATTTCCGTTTTTGTAAGTAGTTTTAGCAACTTTTTAATTGCTGCGCAAGTTCACACGCGATGCGAAACTCAAAAAAAGCTATCTTTATTCCTTAAATAGAGAAGTTATTAAAATTTCTTCAAAATCGGTCCAGTAGTTTAGACATAAAAATGTTACAAACAAACTCTGGTTATCTGGTTAAAATTGCACCATTTAAAGACGTATTCATTTATGCAGATTTCTAATTAGACAGGTTTAAAATTATAATTGTCTTATTTACAGAGTCCACACCCGTTAAAATATTTGACATATGCAGGTAATAAAGGTACTGGTGTCCACCAATTCGCACTTGGCCAGCGCACTATGGCCTATAACTCTCTCATTCCTGAGACCAGACCCTTGCCCAACAGTGGGACAATAGTGAGTTGACGCCAAAGGTACTTAGTCCCAATCGTACAGGTACACATAGAAAATATCCTAGAAATCAGATCCCGTTTAACCAAGTACGAAAGTTCCATTAACGGTAAATTAGAGTTTATTCGATGAGAAAGTGCCGGAACCCGATTGAAATTTTCAATAATAGAGATCTCACATATTCACTGAAATACTTACCAAAGTCGATATCCAACATGGCCGCATTGGCGCCCTCTACCAGCACTTTCCTGCCGTTCCCGATCTCCCTGTGCAGGTACGAGACCGTATCTTTCACCAGCGGCCGCACTCGGCCCGCGTATTCCTTGTATTTGGCGAGCTCTCCCTCAATGTCCACCTCTAGCGACGGGAACATACGCTTGTATGTGGCCGCTAGCGCGCGGTATCTGTAAGTTAATTCGGTTTTTACATTAATATTAAATCATTTGTAACAATTAACAATTGTAATTATTTTTAAGGTGGTAGATTCAGTGTAGTTCGACCGGAGAAGTACCACGGGAAGGGTGTGGTTGCCGGCACACTTTTATATGAGGCGACCATCATAGTCCTCGGGAGCAGCAATGCATCTGTGATTGACTTCACATAGAACCCATGTTCTGTGTAAAGTTGATTACAGATGTCCATGAGCGGTGGTGGCCACTTACCACCAGGTGGACTGCATGCTCGTTTGCTACTTCAGTCAGATAAAAAAAATCCCGAACGTTATCTAATTCTAACGTCTGCTTCATTGTAGAGCAACTTAAACCAATTATCGCCGATAGCGACATTGACGACACGAGAGCCACGCTCACTGCATAATCTCTTATCATATGACTTATCACGTATACTCATCGCTGCGTAAGTGTAAACACGCTTCTCGCTGGAGGCTCGACAAACATGCAATGTCAGTTAACTTAATACTCGACGTTTTCTTACTGTGATGATATGAGGATACTAACGCATATAGACAAGACATGAATCTAAAGCAAGATGCTCTTCATTTATTATTTTGTAACGCTTTAGACTTTTTCTATCTTGAGTTTTTTCTTTGTTATCGAGGAGGAAACCTTCAAAAGGTACCCGACGCCGTGGGAGCAACGCCGTTTTATGTGGGATTTTTAACTCACTAACCCCCCCCCCCCCCCCGTGGGGCTGCGTGGAGGACTCCGGGATCTCCAATGGAACACAACCGGGGTCCTTCGAGCGCGATGCCCCCTTTGGGCTCTTCCCGGTGAGCATTGTACAAACTGCGCGTCCTGGTGTTTACGACAGCATGTGGCCACACATGCCGTTGTCCTACACGGGGTCGCTTGGTTGGACGGTTCGAGCTCCCACTCTTATCCGCAACCCCTGAAGCCCTTTTTAGTCGCTTCTTACGACAGGCAGGGAACGACGTACAACCCATTATTGTCCCACTGCTGAGAGTTTAGGCCATAGTCAACCGCGCTGAGCAAGTGCGAATTGGTGGAAGTGGAAGTGGCAGGGAATACCGTAGCCGTATTCTGATCCCGGAACTACAGTAATCTGCCCGTCAACCCTGGGTGATGGGATGGGATATTTTTTTACATAGTAGCCGTATGAATTGTAAACACACAACTATTGTATTTAGTACATATTTAAATGACTTGAGTTAAATAGATCTTATCGCCGGTAAAACTAGAGGCTCAGAGATCAACGCAAGCAATATTGTCGGTTTAGAAATAAGAAAGCCTTTTTTGCCTGAAAAAAGAAGCCTGTGGCCTAAACTCTCTCATTCTGAGAGAAGACCCGTGCCCAGCAGTGGGACAATAATGGGTTGACGACGAAGCCTTTTTTACCAACATTTTAATCCTATCTGAATACTTCCTTGAGTGTTTTATTCTCTTTTTTATCTGATTTAAGTAGCAAACCAGCATTCAGCGCACGAGATGTAAGTGCTTACTGCCGCCCATGAACATTTGTGAAAACTTCATATAGAACTTGGGTTCTATCTGAAGTCAAACACAGATGCGTTGCTACTCCCGAGGACTATGATGGTCGCCTCATATAAAAGTGTGCCGGCAACCACACCCTTCCATCGAAACGCTAAAACTGCTTCACGCTAGAAATAGGTGTGGCGGTTATACTTCCCCGATCGAATACTAGTTCTTCCAACTGTAAATTAATTTAATTTCCTTATGTTTGATTACTTTTTTGTCTACGCCATTGTTTCAATGTTCTTTGCACTTACTTTTCCTCAAAAATACTGAAATCGCCCAGAAGATCGCCAATTCTGATGCCGTTGCGCGTTGCCTTTGACGAGTACGTCGGCCCTATTCCCTTCTTCGTGGTCCCTAACGAATTCTTCCCTTTTTCTGCTTCTTGGAGGCCATCAACCTGGAACAAAAGAGGGATTATTGTTTATAACACTGGACACATGGATAATAATTTTAGGTTTCATGGAAAATGGAACAACACTTTCATCTATCATAATTTCAAAATTCCTATATCAATATGTTTAACATCAAAAAAGCATCTACGATCCGTCTGTGGAGCTGTACTTTAATTTATAAAAATTTAATTAATAAAAAAAACTGAAACACGCGACACGCGATAGAGCTCATCTCGATACGTGCAAGCTTTGTCTGTCGTACAATATACATACACGTTAAGGGATTGCTCGGCCGCGCTACAGCTTAGCTTTTTTTCGTTACGGAATTTTTTGATTCTTGATAATAACATCCATCTTTCTCCACCTACCCCATGATAGATCCCTTCGCTCCACTCAAAACCTCAGTCTTTACACTCCTTCCCACTCAACTTCGTTTTACAAAAAGTCGTTCACTGTTTCAGCTATTCATTTGTGGAACTCCCTTCCTGTATCAATTCGTTATGCCCAATCCCTATATTCGTTTAAAAATCTTGTCAAGTCCTATTACTTAAACATCTAATTTCCCAATCTTTTCCTTACGCTGTTGCTATCTTTAAACTTATTCTTTCTACAATTGTTGTTATGTTAAATTTTTAAAAACTAGTTTCTCTGTAACTAACTTTCTTAATTAATATGTTGCACTATTTTCCTTAACCTGATTATTGCACCCTACCTTTTCTTTATTTTCCCTTAAATCTAAACTCCGAACCGTGAGGTTGGAAGAAATCGCTGTTGAGCGATAAGGCCGCCTTTTGTATTTTTATATTGTGATATCACTGTATTATTTTTCTCTTTTCTGGGTACAATAAAGTATATTATTATTATTATTATTATTATTATTATTATTATTATTATTATTATTATCCTCTGAAGAATTATCTTCAGAGGAATATCATTGTAACTAAACAATAAAGATATGAACAAGAGCCGAAAAGAAACTATGAATTTTGGCTTTAATCTTGGTATACCTATAGTCAGATATTAAGATCAGATGTTTCATTGTATATGTCATCATTACGAGGCACGTGTCATTATAATTATGAGGCTGACGTTATAATTAACACTTTAATAGCTATACAGCACACGATTAGAGAAGATGTATGCAAACTATTATAATTAGTAATGTCTGGTATGAACGATTTGGCAACACAACAAAATCGCAAGAATAGGAGGAAAAGTAATTTAATAGACTTTGCGTCATTTTTATTTCGGACAATTAAATACAATTTATTTTAGCTGATTTCATCCATCCATATATCAGCCCTTTGAGGTCCACTGCTGGACATAGGCCTCCCCTAAATGACGCCACTCCAACCGATCCTGTGCCTTCTGAATCCAACGGTTTCCCGCTGTCCTCTTCAGGGCATCGGTCCACCTGGTAGGGGGCGACCCGTGCTCCTTTTGCCCAAACGTGGTCGCCACTCGGGGACCTTCCTTGCCCATGGGTTATCGGTCCTACGAGCGATGTGGCCGGCCCATTGCCAATTCAGCTTGCTAATTTTGAGAGCTATGTCGGTAAGCTTTGTTCGTCTACGGATTTCATCGAATCATGTCTCGTAGCGAAATTCCGAACATAACCCTCTCCACAGCTCGCTAAGCGACCTAAGCGACCTGAGCCCCCGAATGAGGTCTACAGTGAAGGACCTGATGACCTGATTAGCTGATTATAAGTACTCGTAGTAGTGAGAGAACGGTGGTGGTAATAACAGGTATGATCAACAGTAATAACAGCAAAAAACTATCACCTGTTTTTATTTTATCCGTACTGACTATCATCCAGTTGTAGATTTACCACTTTAAGATAGTACACTAATATTTTACTAATATACTTGTTATAATCTATTATCAGCGCCTATTTAGACCTCACCTTCTCTCCTCGTAATTGGCAGAAGCCTTGAATATATCATACCAAGTCCGATCCAATTTACAGAGCAATATACAGGTAGGTAGCAACACAGTTCGTAAAAACTTATTAGGCGCTAGTACCAATGTCAGCACAGAAGTACGAAACAATTCAACCAACAGCGGTCACCCATCCAAATCGTGACCACGCAATACATGGCTTAACTTAATAAATCGGTTAAGATTCATTCAACTTGCAAGTTATGAGGTTTCATATAAATAAAAATATATATTTTTTATCGAACCTCACTATCGATGATTAATATATATTATCTAAAGTGTAAATACAAAAGTTGTAGATCTTTTTAAAACCTACAATTTTGCCATGCAACATTTTTTCATAAGACTTGTAGTTTTGCCGGAAATCGAGATATACCCTTATTTACCCTTAAAATCTCCCCCCTCACACTTCCCGACTTCGGATCGCCTGTATTTTATTTTTCCTTTAATTTTTGTCACATTATCTTCCTTTTCCAATGGGTTTCATCCTACTATAATTTTCTTCCACTTTTCAATTTGTTTATGGATATCGGCACTGGTCTAATAGGTGTAATGTTGAGCTAAAAGTCGCCCTAACAACAGTGACGCGTCCAGTGGGCTGACAACAGCCATCGTTAACGTCCTCATATATAACACTCCATCAATCAACCCGCCTACATTAGCGGGATTACTTTCAGCCATACTTTAATGACGAAGTCGCTTCCGTATATGGGTTTGCCAGCTATTAAATTTGCAAATCTTGTTAACTAAGCGGATTCTGATGAAGGTATTTAAGAAGTGGGAGCATCAAATCCTATTATCGTTTGTAATGAAATTGAAATCGTAATTGCAATCCAACTTATTTTACTTTTTTAATTGATTGCAGTAGCAAATGGGCATGAAGTCCATTTGATAGTTTTTTTATCTGATTGAAGTAGCAAACGAGCATGCAGTCCACCTGATAAGTGGTCACAGCCGCCCACGGACATCTGTAATCAACTTTAGAACAAGGGTCCTATATGAAGTCAATCTCAGATGCGTTGCTACTCCCGAGGACTAAGATGGTCGCCTCATATAAAAGTTAGTGGCCACTACCTCCTATGGAAATATGCAGGCAATTTCAGGACATAATTTCTATCTTTTTTCACAGATTACTTCCTACTCTCTAACCTCTCGCTCACTTCACCGGGCGAAAAATTCGTTCTCCCGTTCGTTAAATAGTGAGACATCATTCATCACATAAATCTGTACCAACCACAATACTGTGCCCCTTTATAGGAGGTAAATCTGTTTTCTAAGAGGTAGGAGTGTTTTATAAGAAGTAAATCGATAGATCACTATGTTAGGAATATCGATAAATGTTGTTTTAGAAGAACGTTTAGAAAAATGTCGTTTAGACAGATCTCGGATATTGTAACATTTTGATTTGAAAATATATTTTTGCGGAAGTCGGACAAATACTCCTTTTTTACACTCATAGCCCCACACTAGGTTTTTTTCCTGTGTCGTGGGTACTATGGGCACACACAAGACGAATACACAAACACCCAGACCCAGAACATGAATCTAAACTCATCATTCAGATACCTGTCTGGCCGGAAATCGAACCCGGGACTCATTGCGCGTCACGACCCGGGTGGCGGAGCGGTTACCATACCGATCTGACGCGCAATGGTCCCGGGTTCGATTCCCGGTAGGCAAGTATCTGAATGACGAATTACCCACGACACAGGAGAAAATCCTAATGTAGAAAGCCTGTACTAGTATAACACGTAGGTATCGTGGTATACTATTTTTTATTAAGGTCAGTAGAATATCGTACATGTACTATGCTTTCTTCCATAATTTGTAATCAGATGCTCTTAAATACAATCAAAACGTTTCCCATTTAATTATTTGTTAATCTATCGCAGTTGCGTAATCAAATCATAATATTACCTATTCATTTATCAATTGAACCAATCAATTGTAATGCCGATTTAATTAAACAAACAAGACCTTTATACATCGTATTAGGTACGCTGCGATCAATTCCTAGAACATGTTAGTTTCATACAACAATTGAACGCCTATTATAAAACAGCGCTCACTTTATGCTACATTGTCCGCTATCCGCTTGTTACTTGGAACTCGTTTATCATTAAACTAATTACCAAGGACTGTTAATGCGATAAACAATTTTTCTACAATCACATTTTAGGTAGTTTTTAACCCCCGACACAAAAAAGGGGTGTTATGAGTTTGACTGGTAAGTCTTTTTTTTTTGTTTTCGAGGGGGAAACCTTCAAAAGGTAACCCGACGCCGTGAGAGCGACGCAGGGTTATGTGGGATTTTTACCGCACTAAAAACCCCCTGGTGGCCGTCCTCGGCGCTGAAAAGGAGGACTCCGGGATCTCGAAACGACTTCAACCGGAATCCTCCGAGCGCGTTGCCCCATCGGGCTCCTCCCAGATGGGCGGCTGGGCCCACCGCTCCGTCTAGTCTTTACGACGGTATGCGACCACACATACCGCCGTCCTTCCTGGGATTGCCTGACCGAACGGTTCGAGCTCCCACTCTAGCCGTCTGCAACCCCGGAAGCCCCTTTTAGTCGCCTCTTACGACAGGCAGGGGATGCCGTAGCCCTATTCTGATCCCGGAACTACAGGGCGTTGACTGGTAAGTCTGTCTGTGTGTGTCTATGGACACGTAGCTCCGAAACGGGTGAACCGATATGGATGCGGTTCTTTTATTAGACTGCTGGTTCCCGGGTGCTGGTTCTTAAATGTTTTATTTTGACGACCCGCGTGGCGGAGCGGTTACCATATCGGTCTGACGCGCAATGGGTCCCGGGTTCGATTCCCGACCAGACAGGTATCTGAATGATGAGTTTAGATTCATGTTCTGGGTCTGGGTGTTTGTGTATTCGTCTTGTGTGTGTCCAAAGTACCCAGGACACATGAAAAAATCCTAGTGTGGGGCTATGAGTGTAAAAAGCGTAAAAGCGTATTTATGTGTAAATGTTATATCTATTGATAAAATTGTATAAGATTGAAGTATGAAATAAGCATGAAATCTAATGAATAGTAATTACTGCCACCCATGGACAACTGTAAAAATCGATCACAGATGAATTGTCACTTCTGAGGACTAAGAAGGGCATCCACACCCTTTCCAATTATTTGAAGCAAAGTGTGGAACCTCCCATTTTTTAAAATTTTTGTGTGGTGTGGTAACAAAAATGTAAGCATATGTTTGACTAACGAAATAGACTGTTAGTGGTACAGATACTCTGGCATCTGAAGAGATTTATATGAAAGCAGTACTAGGAAATCCATTGTTTTCATTGTGATTACATTAAAAAATTGGTCGTTAACAAAATTCTGTAATTACCACTTAAATGCAAAACTCATTTTTTTTAGCTAAATGATCCGCGCTTTTAGGGGTGTCAAGATGGTCCTAGAAGCGCGGACCATGTTAAATAAAGGGTTTTGGGTTAATGCTATTTCAAACACACAAACACCGATAACAGCCAATGGGTACCCCTAATACCTATGCCTATATAAATTTAACCGTACCTGTTGGTGTATATCGAAGACTAAGTGCGCTCTGTCCGACACGATGAGCCGCTCCTGCATACCCTGCATGCCTTTCAGCTCGTTTTTCTTCAGCTCCTCGAAGAGGCCCGGCAAGTGGATCACCACGCCGTTGCCTAAAAGGAAATCATACAACGTTAAAATCATTTTTTTAGTTTAGTGTAACTGTCATGAATTATTTATCAATGAGAACTATCTATTTATTAGGACAAATAAATGGATTGTTATTTTAATTGATCGAAATTTTTGATTAGTCGTTTTATATCTGATAGTAAGTAAAACCTCTTGATCCAATGTCGGTTGCCCCACGGTCAAAACTGTGTTTGTAGTTGCCCCACGGTCAAAACTATGTTTGTATGAAAGCACCAAAGCATTGCAATGTTCTTGTTTATGTGGTGTGGTAAGGTTGTCTAAACCTATCAGTTCCAACTTAGTCCTCAGAAGTAGCAACGCATCTGTGGCCACCAACAGATAAGAATGGAATGTGTGCCAACCCATTATTGTCCCACTGCAAGGCACGTGTTTTCTCACAGAAAGAGTTTTAGGCCATAGTCCACCGCGCCAGCCAAGTGCGAATTGGTGGACAGATAAGAATCGCATAGGTAATATCACGGTACAAATATCTATTACCGTGGTAATATTATTATCTGGGTTTTTATTACAGATGTCCATGGACAACGGTGGCCACTATCCATCAGACTGCAAGTTCATTTCCTACTTTGATGATACTTAAAAAAAACGCTTAAAACGCTTTCTACACTCATAGCCCCACAGTAGGATTTTCTCCTGTGTCGTGGGTGCCATGGACACACACAAAGACGAATACACAAACACCCAGACCCAGAACAAGAATCTAAACTCTTCATTCAGATACCTGTCTGGTCGGGAATCGAACCCGGGACCCACTGCGTGTCAGACTGGTACGGTAACCGCTGCGCCACGCGGGTCGTCGAATACTGGTTTTAATATACGAAATTTGTTATAAAAAACTTGCAATTTCAATAGCAATTAAGTTTATTTCAAGTAACATTCCTAAACACATGATGCAAAGAAATTGGACATTTCGGAGCCACACTCTGGTCGTTAATTTTTGGTTATTCTAGAAGAATATTAACTTATGTCGACTTTAAGTCACTGTACATAATAAGACATGAAAGGTGATGTGCACACACGAAAAGGTATAGAAGGATCATAAATCATATGGAAACCTCATCTGGATATATCGCTACTTTAAAACAAAAGGGCCACAAATCAAAAATATTCAAAATCCTTTTTATTGTAAAAATCCAAATTTTAGTCGGTTATATTTTCATAATTTAAAAAGATTCCCATGAATTTTACACTTTAAGCTATAAAACACTACTGACGTCTTTTTTGTATTGACGAATTTACGCTACAACATTTGTACCTATTTATATACAAAAGAGACTTATCTGCTCATAACTTTTTTTTAGAAAAAAATAACCATATCCAAATTAACCATTAAAAGAAGAATAAAAACACCTTTCTAACACATATTTATCTCTTTTAAAATTACAAAGCAATTATACAAGAACTGTTTTTCAAAACTTTAAATGGCTCTCCTGTAAAATTAGGTCTATTCGAGTTGCGGCCCTTTTGTTTTGAAGTAGCGATATATGTAGATGAGAAATACCTATTGTTATATCGTTACTCGTGGGATACATAAACAACAAATCATTTGTTTTGTCACAAACATGCTAACGACTTCGAATAGCTGCCATCGTAAACAAATTATCGTAAAGTTTGCAAAAAACCGCGACCAATTAACGTCAATTTATTCGTTCAGCATAAAACGGTACATCGTAAATCAGGCGACATTGTATCGTGACACGGATCAATCATACGGAAACGTGATCGTAGCCTTAGTATGAGTTTATTTTCTCAAAACAAGTATTGTTTTTGTTTTAGTTTATCATTTCAAAGATATTTTTATTCACTGAACCGGTTATTAGGTCGAATTATTCGGTTTCGGCTCCAAATATATTCGATTCGAGTATTTCTACTATCTTAGCTACACGTCACGGTATAGAACAAAAAGACAATACTTTTCACGTAAGATTTATGTTATAAGTTAAAGAAATACTTTCAAGAGTGTGTTTAATAAAGTCAATAATATAATACAAACTGCAAATCAACATTTTTGAAACCTCAATCAAATTGTCATTTTTCCAAACATATTACATTCTTAAATCAACGTTTATTTATAGACGTCTAATCAACAATTATTTTTCTATGATCATACTTTCGCAGTTGTTTTTAATAAGAAGTGATAAACCGAAAGTGATAAACCGAATAAGTCGACCGAATAACCGGTTCGGTAAAAGTTAAACCGAATAATATTCGGTATTCGGTTATTCGGTGATACCACTATTCGGCGCATCTCTAATTTCTGTGTATGAGCGAAAACAAGAACAACGCTTGTTATGAGGAAACAATATACTTCTACTAAGGGAGATGCGGCATGCGGCTGCGTCGTGCGGCTGCGTCGTGCTGCTGTGTCGTGACATTGTTGCAAAGATTGCAACAATTGCAATTACAATGTTAGGCGCATGACTTAAAAAAAAATTTTAAACAAAAAATACAACCGACTTCCATGCCACATAAAAGTAAAAAATAATTTAAATACATGTTGGTTTAGAGCAAACACAGTTCTTAGTACATAGTCCCGAAGTCGGCGCTCACCATATTTTGCTGGATCATGACGAAACTACATGTATCTTATATGAGCGCCGACTTCGGGACTATGTACTAAGAACTGTGTTTGCTCTAAACCAACATGTATTTAAATTATTTTTTACTTTTATGTGGCATGGAAGTCGGTTGTATTTTTTGTTTAAAATTTTTTTTTTCACGCTTTTCAGTCACGATAAAATCAGTTATGGCTGTTGCTAGTCGTCCGCTAACCGGATGAATAAAATTAATTATTCGTCCGATTTTCGGATGAATAAAATTATGTGCTGACGTCATCATATAAAAATAGACTTCTTTGACACAACCGGTCGGGGGCGCTACCGCGCCCCCTCCCTTAGATTCTGAATTGGAAAAATCTGTTCGAACCTAACCTAACCGAATAAAACAACTTTTTCTGAGTAAACAGTTATATATAGAATAGACCTATAATTATCAATATTTAAAGTAGAAAAAGTAATATAAACCTTATAACTAAGAGTATAATTCAACTGATACTGATAAAAATAACCCATCCAATTTAAAAAGGTTGGTGGTACTCTTGCATCTTTCAGGTAATTGTATTCAAAGTGGAATTTTTGATCATAATTATATCCTCTCCGAAACTCATTGTTGGTATTGTGAACAACAATATTATGTATACGTAAGCACAATATGGCCGATGCCTACGGTTTAAACTTGAAGGACCCCAGCATTATCAGGGTTGAGGAGTTGAAGGTCAAAATTATCATGTCATATCTTTGCTTAGTAATCTCATTACATATACGTAAGCACCATATGGCCGATGCTTATGGTTTAAACTTGCAGTACCCTGCATCATCAGGGTTGAGGAGTTGAAGGTCAACTTTTTTATCATACGTCTTCGCTTTGTAAGTATATTACATACCCATAAGCATCAAATGGCCAACGCCTATAGTTTAAGCCTGAAGCACCCCTGCATCATCAGAGTTGAGGAGTTGAAGGTCAAATTTTTCATCTTATATCTTTGCTTAGTAATCTTATCAGATATACGTAGCGATCATGTAGCTAACGCCTATAGTTTAAGCTTGAAGCACCCCAGCATCATCAGTATTGAGGAGTTGAAGGTCCAATTTTCCACCGTATACAACCATTTTTCTAATGTTTTACCTTACATTTTTTTAAATATCATTTTGAATGCGTAAGATTGAAATAGCTAAGTTTTATGGCTTAGGCATTCAATACCCCTGCATCATCAGGATTGAGGAGTTGAAGGTCCAATTTTTCGTCGTATACCTTTGCTTAGCAATGTTATTACAAATCCGTGAGCAACAAATGTCTAACGTTTATGGTTTAAGCCTGCAGTACCCCTGCATCATCAGGGTTGAGGAGTTGAAGGTCAAATTTGTCATCGTACATCTTTGCCTTGCTATCTTATTATATATCCGTAAGCACTAAATGGCCATCACCTACGGCTTGGGCTTACAGCACCCTGCATCATCAGGGTTGAGGAGTTGAAGGTCATTTTTTTTATAATATGTCTTTGCTTAGTATTGTTATAACATACCCATAAGCACCAAATGGTCAACCCCAATGGTTTAGGCTTGAGGCACCCCTGCATCATCAGGATTGAGGAGTTGAAGGTCAAATTTTTCATCACATGTCTCTGCTTAGTAGTCTTGTTACATATATGTAAGCACCAAATAGCTAATGTTATAGTTTAGGATAGCTGTAATCCTGCATCATCAGGATCGAAGAGTTGAAGGTCAAATTTTTCGTCAACCTATATAAGCATAGATATATAATACATATTCCAAGTTTCATAAGAATCGATTCGGCAGAAGCCGAGTTATCTCAAATTATCTAAAAAACTTGAGGAGTGGTGGTGGTTTCCACCCCATAACTCAAAGAGTTAAGCATCACAGCATACCCATGTCCAAAAGAAAAAGTTGCGTGACGAAATTTCCTATCAAATAAAAGAAAGAAAATGGAAATCGGTTTATAAACACCCAAGTTATTCAAGATTTTAAGAAACCGACATTTTCCAATTTTCCGGGAAAACCGCCGGAAGGTTTTCATTTTCCTCAATATGGGACTGCCTGTGAAACTAGTCGCATACAATGTCGTATGAATCGTGTCGGTAGGTCGACGATTTCTAGCCATTTCGCCCGAACATACATAAAAAAAAAAAAAAAAAAAAAAAAAATATACGTGACGAATAGATAACCTCTTTCCTTTGGGAAGTCGGTTAAAAATTAGAGCCAAGATTCAAATTTAGACAGGATGTGAGATAAAAACACACGCTTTCTACACTCATAGCCCTACAGTAGGATTTTATCCTGTGTTGTGAGTACCATGGACACACACAAGACGAATACACGAACACCCAGACCCAGAACATGAATCTAAACTTATCATTCAGATACCTTTCTGGCCGGGAATCGCACCCGGGACCCATTGAGCGTCAGACTGGTATGGTAACCGCTCGGCCACGCTGGTCGTGAGATAAGAAAGAGAATCAATAAAGAATTCTGTATACTCTATACTCTTCTGTATACTCGGATACTATTTTTGTCTTCTAAAGCGATTTCGAAAAGTGAATGGATTACAAAATAAGGGGGCGTCCATAAATTACGTGAGATATTTAAGGGGGAGAGGGGGTCGGGAGTCAAATCTCATTTAAACTCACGTTGGAGAGGGGGGGGGGGGGGAGGGGCAAATATCATGTAATTTTATTAAACAATTTATTTTTTTCTTTTTACAATAATCCAACTCGTTTACATAAGAAACCCACATTTCGAAAAATCTTACGTGAGGTTGGGGACGGGGGGAGGGGGTTGAAGAAAATCTCACGAATCCTCACCAGGGGGGGAGGGAATGACAAAATGACAAAAAAATCCAAAAAACACCTCACGTAATTTATGGACGCCCCCTAATAATAGGCTCAGTCTATAGTGAGCCTATTTTTTGTTGATAATTTAGGCAAACTTAATTAAGGGAGAATGCCAAGAAACCGACGGTTGGCGTAAGAAAAAGTCCCTGTAGCCTTTGAAAAAGTTCAGTGCTGAGTAGAGTCAAAATAAATTCATTCCGAAATTTATTAATAATTTTTTTTTTCAAATGGACTGCGATTGAAGATTTTTGCCTTTCTCGCCTAAGCTAAGGGGGCTTCCCTATGCCACTTATACTCCAATGGTTGCTGATATGAAATAGCTTGCTCAAAGAAGATAAGGTTGTTCTAAGAGCGTTTTCCTGCCTATTTCGATTGATGTCAAGACCATTTTTTTACTCTGTTAGTAAAAGATCATTTTTTTTCCGCAAATTTGTTTTGCTGGTCTCAATTGTGAAATATTCACGAAAGGTCGCAATCTCAGCATAATTAATGTTGCAATAGCGATCCATTAGTTCCGTGCCTGCCGTGCCTCGGTACCGGATTACCGTTCCCCGTTACGTTTCAAATTGCTTTTTAAAATTTGCCTTATGGATCGTTAGATCATACTAATTGGATGCAAATTTCTGGGTCCCCAATGAAAAGGGGTATAAATCTGATTTTAGACAAATTGACTTTTGAAGTTAAACTTTTTTTACAATTATTGCGATTTTAAACTAGATGGTACGAAAATGCGTCCCCTTTACCCTAGTACCCTTTTCTGAATCACGCTAACGATTTATGTCGTAGCTTGTATAAGAGTTGAAGTTTTGGTATAGGCGAAATAATCATTATTAGTTTTACTTGTGAAGTGTTAGAAGCACACCTTTATGCTAAATATTGTTTTATGCCAAAATGGTTCGAAATTCAGAATATTCGTTTTTAAAAACTAGATCCATCGAAAGACCTATCAGAAGATACGTGGTTCTAACAACTTTGTAAAATAAATCAATTTGGTCCAAATCAGACTTACACAATTTTTCACTAGGGACAAAGATTTATCGTCGTTTGACGACATGGCATCGTTTGTGATTATGATTTATTTTTCTATGGAACTTTGCGTTGTACAGCTATTTATTACGGCCTGATGTTTGTTCCTTCAAAAAACATTATAAGATAGATATTCTCAAGGCAATCAAAAAAATTGATATTTTTCTCTATAAGCATTCTACACTCATAACCCCACACTAGGATTTTTTCCGGTGTCGTGGGTGCCAGGTATCTAAATTCATCCTCCAGAAGTCTGACCGGGGATCGAAACAAGAACCACTCGTCACTACATAAGCATGTCTTGTTTAGATAGCATTATCTTTGTCCGCAAGAGTGAGGTAAAACAAATATTTTTACCAAGAAAATTATATATATACCTAGTTTAACAATAAAAATAATAAATAAATAAATAAATATTTTCAACAAGAAATAAAATTCAAATATGTAATGTAAAAAATATACAAAAATGTGAGCATAAAAATAATGTACAAATATAAAAGCAAATTGATATAAATTGAAGACTTAATAAGTTGTTCATGATAAACCACGTTGTATACGAATTCACGTATAATAATACGCCTTGGAGAGAAGTATGCTGAACGTCAAGAGATCGAACATTAAGAGACTTAAATGGAGGTGAGCAAGGCACATGACAAGAGGCCATGACAAATGGAGTAAGAAAGTTACGAGCTGGTATCCTATAGAAAGTAAAAGGAAAATAGGTAGACCACATAAAAAATGGGATGATGACATCAAGGAAGTGGCAGGAGTGACGTGGAACAGAGTGGCTAATAAATGATCAGAATGGAAAAGGTTGGAGGAGGCCTTTGCTGATTGGCAGACAGATCTTCAGAAAATTAGCAAGAAACAAATACTAGATAAAATTCATCTTGTTATATTTATTAAAAAAATAAATATTAAATGTATTCGGTTAAGTTGATCTGAATAAAAGGCTATTATTATTATTAATAATAAACATTTACATCAAGAAATTATGCCAGAGTCAAATCTAGGCAAATAACATGACCGTTACTATGATAGAAATGGGTAATAAACTATCAACTTCCTAGTTCGATAGGGCGATACTGATGTAGGCGACAATGATACTAACATTATAACTTGGTACGACAATGTACATAGGTACCATCACTACATAGTATAAAACAAAGTCGCTTCTCGCTGTCTGTCCCTATGTATGCTCAGATTTTTTAAACTACGCTACGGATTTAATGCAGTTTTTTTAGTAGATAGTGATTCAAGAGGAAGTTTTTTAAGGTATAATACATGTATAATATAGTAGAGAAACACTGGTAATTTTGGATTTTTGACTTTTAGGCGGAACGAAGTCCGCCGGGTCAACTAGGTATACTTATGTAAATCAAAATCAATATATATTTTTAAATGTCTTTATTTTGCCTGGGTTTGTCCTTTTTCTTTATATATCTTTTTTCTTTGCCATCTTGTTTTTACACGGGTAATGAAAGTTAGCTCCATTTCATACAATAAGTGCTATTTTTAAACACGAAACTTTGGATAGATGTTTGAAACTTTATCAAGCCAGAATCGTTTTTTTGTAAGATTGAAGTAGCAAACGAGCCTGTAGTCCACCAGATGGTAAATGATGGTAAGTCACTGTTGGTCATGTGCATTCGTAAGCAACCTCATACAGAACAAGTTCACAGTTCTTCCACCGCTAACCTAATCTGAATGAAATTTAGTACAGACATAGGTTATAGTTCAGAATACAATAACATATTATAGGCTATATACAATTCTCGTGGCGCGCACAATTAGCTTAATTATAATCCACTTATGTGCCATATTCATTAGATACAATTGATTGTTTTTGAGTATTTTTTTACAGTTTACTGCATTATTATATTTTCTAAATGGTAACACCTTATCTGAACTATACTTACTTGATGGATTCAAACGTAGTCTTTACGGATAGCAAGAAATCTATGGCTAGCTACTAAGGTTTTTATCTGGGATTGATTACAGATGACCATGGGCAGCAGTGGCCACTCCAGTAAGGGGACTACCACTTGGACAACGAAAAAATATATGGGTATATTTTAAAAATTTCATGTCCCAATCTACCCCTGCTTCCCTTCGCTAGTCTTTACCATTAATAATGGATTCGTTACTCATGCAACGGTTGAGAATTACTTTGACCTTACTGTCATTAACATTGCATTATGGAAAAATCAAGCATCGGTTGCGTGCAAGTTCAAATGTATCGGATCATTTGGAATGAAATCGTTTTGATATTAATATTTCAGTTTTTCAGCGCTCTATGGTATTTTGTGGCAGGCACGCCATCATAAAATAAATAGGCAATCTTCGTCTTTTTTGTCTATGGATTTTCTTTTTATTTTTTTTATCTGACTTAAATAGCAAACGAGCATGCAGTCCACTTGATAGTAAGTAAACGACTTCACCCAGAACATAGAAAGTGCCGTGCCGTGACTGCCGCCCATGGACATATGTAATCAACTTCATACAGAACATGGGTTCCATCTGAAGTCAATCACAGATGTGTTGCTACTCTCGAGGACTATGATGGTCTTCACAACACCCTTCTATCGAAACGCAAGAATATTCTTCTTCTATTTTATTTTGTGCTTATTGATAAGCTTTAGTGTTATCATTTTCTTGTACACTTGATGATTATAGTCGAATTTTTCAATCCGAGCTAACATTAGCATTTACAAATACTGGTAGTTTCACATTTTTTTTATATTTTGTTCAGAAAACGCAAACATGTTTATTGTTTATTGCCTTTGTTTTATCATACTATAATATTAAACGGCGAAAGTTTGTGAGTGTGTATGTTTGTTAGTTCTTCACGTCTAAACGGCCAAAGCGATTTTCATAAAATTTGGTAGGGAGTTAGCTGACACAGTGGATACTTTTTATCGTGAGAAAATATCTTATTCCCACGGGACAATCATTACATCGATGTTTTTTAACGCGGGCAAAGCTGCGGGGTTCAACTAATTCATTATATAAATGGGTACATATGATAAGTTAATTCATTTACTTACGGGTGTTGATATCTAAAAGGTGCTATTATGTTACATGATTGTTCCATTTGCTACAACAGTCACAGTAATTGTACCACTCTAATAGTTATAATGAACGTTTCGAAACATTGCACAACGAAGAGAATAAATATGAACAGAAAAACAAACGTCGTCGTCAATCCAATATTGTCCCACTGCTGGGCAGGGGTTTCTCTCGAAATGAGAGTCATAATAGTCCCCCGAGCTGGCCAAGTGCGAATTGATGGACTTCACACACCTCCGAGAACTTTTTTTTTATGAACTCTCGGGTCTGTTACAAGTTTACGCTATGGGAATTCCCGACTAAGATCTTGAACACATGTGTTTGTTTACAAATGGCATCCTTTATCAATTAAGATAGCGAACGTATGCAGATAAATCTTATGACGCATATGCCTGTGAAACTAAATCTTATACTTCTAGATGGAATCGTGAAACTAACATGTAGAATTTATTAGCTTTTAGCTTATTAGATAAATCATTTCAAGGTAGAACCAGTGTAGTTCGACCGGGGAAGTACCACCGCCACACCTATTTCTAGCGTGAAGCAGTGCTTGCGTTTAGATGGAAGGGTGTGGTTGCCGGCACACTTTCACATGAGGACATGAGGCAACCATCTTAGTCCTCGGGAGTAGCAACGCATCTGTGATTGACTTCAGATGGAACCCATGTTCTGTATGAAGTTGATTACAGATGTCCATGGGCGGCAGTGACCACTTACCATCAGGTGGACTGCATGTTCGTTTGCTACTTCAGTCAAATAAAAAAAAAACATGCACCTGTTTCTAGGTGCATGTTTTTTTTTGATCTGTGGTACCTCCCCGGTCGAAGTGTGACGACCTCCCGCAACTCATCAAGAGATGACGCTACTAGCATTCTGAAACACGCTATCGAAGTATTCTCAATACCCCGCATATATACAAGTTCCAAACAACGACTGTCGGAGCACGGTCGCTTCCCAGGCATGATCACCTAGCCTGGCGGGAGACCTCCCTTTGCCAAAGAAGCATATACCTTCTACCACTTTGAGATTTCTGATGATTTTCAAACACATACAGAAAGAAACAGTGATAAAAGATGCATGATTTTGCCGTGGAGGTGCGACAGTCCCATCTATTTCTAGTTTAAAGCAGTGTGAGGTGTGAAATTGTGGATGCCTGCTGACTTACATATGAGGCGGAGCGCGCTCAGGTAGAACGACTGTTCTAATAGAGTATGATGAGGAGATGTTACTGACGGCCACGGGCGGCAGTGACTACTTACACACGGTGAATAGCGTCCTCGCTTAAGTCTTCAATGATAGGAAATAAATATGGCGCTTTATTTCCATTTTATAGGACTAACTTATAGTGATTTCGTCTACAGTACCATTGGGGGTACAACGGGGGCACGGGTCTTCTCTCAGAATGAGAGAGATTTAGGCCATAGCGCTGACAAAGTGCGAATTGGTGGACTTAACACACCTCCGAGAACTTTTTTTTTAAAGAACTCTCGGGTGTGTAGGTTTCCTCTCGATGTTTCCCTTCACCGAAAGCAATGATAATTAATTTCTAATACGCACATAAATCAGTGGTGCGTGCCTGGGTTTGAACCTCGGTCCTCCCGATTGAAAGGGCAAGTTTTAACCATTAGGCTATTAGTGCTCTGCACAGTACCATTATAACCAGTAAGAATTTATTCCGCTTCCTCAAAACAGTCACTGTTTACATTTTCGCCCATGATTGCAAATGATCGAACTGAAAATTAAAGCCGAATATGAAACGTAATACATTGCAATGTACAAACCAAAAGTGTAAACAATCATTATTTTGAAGGAACGCAATAAACTCATATGTACTTACAGAAGATAAAATTGTAATAAATATTCAAACAAACAGCGTCTTCGTAAGCCGACTATTTAATTAGTCTTCTATGTCGTCAAACGCAAAATTCCCACGTGACAGCCACACCTCAAAAGAAGTTTATTTATAGGGCACTAGTAAATTTCATTGAAGTCAGTTTTACGATTTTTTAACCTCCCAACTTACGTAACGCGAGTGATGCAATTTCTGGCGTCCATTCAACAGTGTCAGTGTTATCGGTCAATACTCATAAAAAACTATTCGAGATCTTTGAAAATACTTCCTGTTTTTTCGCTTTTGTTCCGAAGGCGTCAAGTTTAAACGGATGACCGTCAAAAAAGCCGCAGATCAACATAAGTTTGGGGTTTGTCGTCCAAGTAACTCGGTCAGAATTATAAGTAAGAATAATATTATTTACCGATTGGTAACCTAACTTTAAATTGTAGTAGTTTTTTATAGAGTACACAGATTTATTGAACTAAAAATAAATGTGGCCTCAAGATGGGGAGCATAAATATTTTCAATGCTTTATGTGTAAGTTACTTTCCGTTTCAAAATTCTAATATGTGATAACATTTTAATCTTTCAAACATTTTTTTCTTTCAAATACATAGGAGATACTGACACGCGGAAAGCTCCTTATTTATCAATTAATTAATTTCGTGCATAAACAAATAAAAAACATGCGTGCGTACAAAGTACCTACACATGTCAGAAGTGAAACTTCTTTGGCGAACTAATTTATAAATCTTGTTTATATTTATACAAATCTAAAACTTTAAATTTCCAAGATTAAGAGGAAGGGAAAAAGGCGTGATACGACGTTCGCTCTGTCTCACTTTTTTCTCTCAATCTTTCTCATTCGCTTGCTCCCTACTCTCACTCCACGGCTAGTTGCTCATGCTACGTTCGCCCTGTCTTACTCTCTCTCCATCGGTCTCGATCACTCTCTCTCTTTTCCGACACTTCCGTTGCATACCGGCGTGACGTTTCATCTGTAAAAATTTTACCCTCATGCACCTAAAGAAGTTTCACTTCAATAATGCAAAATAACTTACCGATAATTGAGGTGCATTTCTGATTAATGATGCCACTGGGTAGTAAGTGGAAATCGAACTCTTTGCCGTCGACGACCACTGTGTGACCGGCGTTGTTTCCACCCTGTACCAAGAAAATTCAACGTTAGGCTACATTAAGGTATCAAAGGGACATTTAAAAAAAATAGTACAAATCTACTTAAAAAATAAACGCTTTCCACACTCATAGCCCCACAGTAGGATTTTCTCCTGCGTCGTGAGTGCCATGGACATACACAAAGACGAATACACAAACACCAGACCCAGAACAAGAATCTAAACTCATTATTCAGATACCTGTTTGGCCGGGAATCGAACCCGGAACCCACTGGGTGTCAGACCGGTATGGTAACCGCACCGCCACGCGGGTCGTCTATCTACTGGAATCGCCACACCTTATTTGTCACAAAATTTTGGGATTTCTTTAACGTTATATACAGCCGGCGCTACACTTTACGCAAACCTTAACCGCAAAATTTTGCTGCTATTTGCGTGTCCATAATTATACACCATACTATGAAAATTTGCGTCACGACTGAGCTCAACCACGAAAAAGATAAAACCTAAATTGACCGCAATTATTGATTAAAAAAAGAAGTAAGCCAAATTTCAATAATCTCAATCTGTGTACATTGATTGTTGAGCCAAGCCAACAAAGCAGATATTCTTTGTGGACCCCCGCAAGTAAATTGTGAACCTCCACTTCTTTGTAACATCAACATAGACACCCGGTAAGCCTCCCGTTGACCCCAACGGGTCCATCTGGATAACTTCGGGAACTGAGGCTTTACTCACTCACAACCTTCACGGTATTGTTCACTGCTACTTTTGCGCGAGTGTAGAGCCAGCATAGTTATCATATGTAATCCTTAGTTTAGCATTACAATATTTGTATTCTTATCAATGATCCACTAATTCCAGTATGACATGAGTATATATTTTTGATTTATTAGACTACTTATCAGAGTGGCCTTTTCAAATCATGATCGATGTGTTTCATGCGTAATCTCAGAAAAGTAAATAAATAAAAAAAAAGTTTCTGTTATAAAAGTGGACAAATAGTAAGAGCGCATAGCAAGGCTTGAGTTGATTAGATCTACTGTAGAGTTATTCATGCCTGACGCGGTCTGGGGGTTTGATTGCTAACCAATACTGGCTACACAAAACCATCTATACTTCTGAAGGCACATTATGGGTCTACCGTCCATGAATAGCTGTGAATAATTTCATCTGTGGTCAATTCGATCACAGCTGCTGAGGACTAAGATGGCCGTTGGTATGGGGGTCGAACCCTGTTCTACAACTTTATTTATAGTACGATTACGGTTTTTGGACTTTTGAGCGGATTTAAAACCATCTACAGAGATCAGCCACTAAGTGTTACTTATCTTCACTATGCCTTACTGGAGCAACGCAGTGAAGCTTATAATAATGAGAATAGGGAACATAAAAAGGATTGCGTTCATACAAATGTACTTTAAAATACATATTTATACAAAATTGATACGCAATGACTAACAGATGCATTGCTTAACCTGCTGACTAAGTTAGTGATCTCATGTTAATAAATGAGCGCATTGCCACACCCTCCAATACAAACCACTAAATACACATAGCTGCTATAAGAAATAATCTCACAGGAAAACAGTCACGTGTTGCCCCGCAGTGGAAATAAAAAAAAATCTTGACTCTTTCTTATTTCTATAATGAATGATGAGTATCAGTTGGCCTAGCCAAACCCTGTTTAATATCAATTTACCTACTTTCCACTTATTTCAGATTTAAAATTACGCATTTATATAAAAACATAGTCTTAGAGAAATATAAGATTGTTAAAAAATTATCTCTCGTCTCCCCATTATTGTCCCACAGCTGGGCACGGGTCTTCCCTCAAAATGAAAGAGTTTCCGGTTGAAGTCGTTTCGAGATCCCGGAGTCCTCCTTTTCAGCGCCGAGGACGGCCACCGGGGGGGTTTTAGTGCGGTAAAAATCCCACATAACCCTGCGTCGCTCCCACGGCGTCGGGTACCTTTTGAAGCTTTCCCCCTCGAAAACAAAAAAAGGCCATAGTCCATTTCACACAACTCCGAGAACTTTTTTCTTTTTTTAAAGAAATCTCGGGTAGGTTTCCTTAAGAAAAGGAGTGATAATTAATTTCTAATACGCACATAAATCAATGGTGGGAGCCTGGGCTTCAACCTTGGACCTCCCGATTGAGAGAGCAAGTTTCAACCATTAGGCTATCACTACTCAAAAAATAATCATAACAAACAATCGGCTACTTTTCGAGTTTTGCATTCACCAACAAAGATTATTTTACGCCACGCGTGATGAAGCTGTGGGCACTTCACCCACATTACATATTTTACGTGTATGTAATTTATTTCTTATTATTACACTATTCACATACACGAACACATTATAAATATTATGTTATGTAATTATATTTATATACATACACACATACATATACATACACATACATAACATACACAAAGCAGCGACACATTCATACAGGCACATACTCCTCAACAGCACACCCCGGACTCAAACCCGGGACACTAGGTGTGTGTTGGAGTCCTGCCGAGCGGCCGGCCGCGGCCGCCATTGTCTGCGCGCGCGCATCGCGCCAGCGGTCGCCCCCCGCCGTCTCACACCTCACCGGCTCGCGGCTTCCCCGCTCCGGCCGCGCCCGCTCGGCAGTCGGCTAACCCTCGTCCCGCGCTGTACCTGTGTCGCTCGTTACGCCCGGCTAACCACTACGATCTCCGCGTAGTGTTTGCTTAAGTGCCTAGAACTGCTATTTTGTGCTTCCGAACTATATAGACTATCGCTTGTGTGCCTAGTGTTTAAAGACTATTTTTAGTGTTTAAGTTTAGTGCCTAGGACGCTTTCTATCGTTTCTCTCTCTCTCCTTCTTTGTTAATTATGGTAGATTTAAGTGTGGACAATTGTTTAGTTTTAATTAGTGTTAGTGCATGCTATGGACCCTAAGGTATTATTGTGACCGCGCAATAAACTCTTATTTTAAGTGGACTTGTGCGTCATTGACTTTCTACCTTTACCTGCACACACCTCAGACTTTCTCACCACACACACCCATCTCCATAACTGGTGACCCCTATCGAACACAGTGACAATGAGTGACGATAGTGCAAGTGATAGCGATAGTGACTTTTTGCGTTTCGCCGACGCGCGATCGGGCATGGCCCGCATAACCTCGCGGCGCATGACCACGTTGCGCGCGACCATGCGGCGCGCTAACATGGCGACTGCGCCCCCTGGCGCGACTTCGGAGACCAGCACCACGGCCTTGCGAGTGCAACCATTCTGCCCCGACGAAACGGAGCTATGGTTCGCGCTCCTCGAGGGCCACTTCCTGCATTATGGTATTAATGACGACACAAAAAGGTACACCCATGTCATTACTAATCTCGACATGAAGAACGCGAAGGTCGTGAGGGACGTTATCATCAGCCCTCCGGCCCGGGACCGTTACAATTATTTAAAATCTCAGCTGATTAGCCGACTGACTAGAAACAATACGAAGCGGATCGAGGAACGGCTCGTCAACGAGACGCTCGGCGACCGGACGCCGTCACAGTTCCTGCGGCACCTGCGGGACCTAGCGGATTCACCCGCCCATGACCACCTCATCCGCACTACGTGGCACAACAGCTTGCCACACCAAGTGCAGGCAGTGCTCACCACCCTGCACTCCGACACTCTGGAGCAACTGGCAGACCTCGCCGACCGGTTGCAGGAGATCGCTGCACCCAGCGTGGTCGCACCTTCCCCCGCTGCCCCTGCGACAATGGACACCGAGCAGGAACAAATAGCGGGCTTGAATAAAATTGTACAACAATTGGCACGGCAAATAGAAGTGCACACGAATGCCCCCCGCCTGCCTAATGTAAGCCCTGCACCGCGGGCCCGCCGCTCCGCTTCCCACGCGAGGAAGCATAAGCCCGCTGCCCCATCTACGGCCAGCGAGGGCCAGTCTTTAATGTCTGCCGACAATACCCAAGGCACTACCGGTCGTCTATTTATTAAAGATCTTAAATTAAATATAGAATTTCTTATAGACACCGGTAGTGACCTTAGCGTATATCCACATACCGCTCTTCGTGAGCGCAGACAGGTTAGCAATTTTAAATTAAGTGCCGCCAACGGCACTACTATTAATACCTACGGTTATGTGGAGCTAAACTTAAATTTAGGTTTAAGGCGAAATTTTCAATGGCGTTTTACGGTTGCGGATGTCACTAAGCCGATTATTGGCGTTGACTTTTTAAATCATTTTAACTTAATGGTTGACACCCGCAACCGGCGCTTACTAGACAACACAACGACTTTATCATCAAATGCCATTATTGCGAATACTAATGTATTTTCTGTTAAGGTTGCAACGGGTGACACACGGTACCACGCGTTACTAAGTAAGTTCCCCGAAATTACAAGACCTTCAGGTAAGCCGCTCACTCCAAGACACTCCACAGTACACCACATACGCACCACACCCGGCCCACCGGTATCATGCACCCCACGTCGACTCGCCCCAGACAAGTTGAAGATAGCAAGGACGGAATTCGAACTCATGCTTTCCAACGGCACAGCGCGTCCTTCCGAGAGTCCGTGGGCTTCACCGCTCCATCTTGCTCCTAAGAAGGATAACGGTTGGAGGCCATGTGGTGACTATAGGTTGCTCAACGCACGGACGGTCCCCGACCGTTATCCTATTAGGCACATCCACGACTTTGCCCATAGTATAGCTGGATGTAAAGTCTTCACTACCATCGACCTTGTTAAGGCATACAACCAGATCCCGGTCTACGAGGAGGACATTGCTAAAACAGCAATAACAACACCATTTGGCCTGTTTGAGTTTCCGTACATGACCTTTGGCCTTCGGAACGCAGGTCAGACCTTCCAGAGGTTTGTCGACGAGATGACGCGGGGCCTGGACTTCACCTACTGCTACCTGGACGACTTCTTGGTGTTCTCACGCAGCGAGGATGAACACGAAGCACACCTGCGTGAGCTGTTTACCCGCATGCAGGAATACGGCATCCTCGTGAACACCTCGAAGTGCGTCTTCGGTGCCAGTCAGGTAGACTTCCTGGGCTACCGCATCTCCGAGTCCGGCACGAAACCTCTGGAATCCAAGGTCCAGGCCATTACGGAGTTTCCCGCGCCGAAAACTGTCAAGCAGCTTAGGCGGTTTCTGGGGATGGTAAATTTCTATAGGCGATTTTTACCGCACGCCGCGACCATCCAGGCCCCATTAAACGCCCTGCTTGGCGGTTCGGCAAAGGGATCACAGCCGGTCGATCTTACAGGTGACACACTTCTTGCCTTTAATCGATGTAAAGAAAGTCTTGCTAGCGCTGCATTACTTGCTCACCCAGACTGCGATGCTCAACTAGGACTAGTCACAGATGCGTCTGACTTAGCCATAGGCGCAGTATTGCAGCAGCTTATCAATGGCGAATGGCAACCTTTAGCATTCTTTTCTCGTAACCTGAGCCCTTCGCAGCAAAAATATTCGCCGTACGACCGCGAATTGCTGGCCATATACGAGTCCATCAAGTATTTCCGACACATGTTGGAGGCCAGACACTTCGTGGTCTACACGGATCACAAGCCGCTCAGTTACGCTTTCCATGAGCGGAAAGCCAACTGTTCGCCTAGACAATTTCGCCATCTTGACTTCATCTCGCAGTTCACGACAGACATCCGGTACATCAAGGGTACCGACAATGTGGTGGCTGACACATTGTCACGGGTCGATGAACTGCAGATGCCAGTCGACATCGAAACGCTTGCACAATCGCAAGCGTCGGATCCAGAGCTTCTTCAGTACCTTGAGGGAGAAACATCACTTCGCCTGAAGAAGCTCAAGGTTCCCGGTAGCAGCCGGGAGTTATATTGTGACGTCAGTACTACGTCACCAAGGCCTTTTGTACCGCAATCACTGCGGAAACAACTGTTCGACAGCCTCCACAGTCTGAGCCACCCAGGTCCCAAAGCGACCGTCAAGTTAGTGGCCGAACGGTTTGTCTGGCCTGGGATGCGCAAGGACTGCCGAGAGTGGTCACAAAAGTGCCTTGCGTGTCAACGCGCAAAGGTAGGTCGCCACGTGTCATCATCATTGGGCACGTTCGACTTACCACGCGCAAGATTCGCGTTCATTCACGTGGACATTATCGGTCCCCTACCACCATCGCAGGGCTACCGCTACTGCATGACGGCGGTGGACCGCTTCACTCGGTGGCCCGAGGTCACTCCGATGGTGGACATCACCGCGGAGACGGTCGGTAAGGCACTCGTTTCTTGGATTTCCAGATTCGGGTGTCCAACCGACATCGTTACCGACCGTGGCCGCCAGTTCGAGTCCGCCCTTTTCCAGTACCTTGGAAAAGTGGTGGGCTTCAAACATCGCCGAACTACCGCCTACCATCCGGCGTGCAACGGCATGGTGGAACGGTTCCACCGTCAGCTCAAGGCAGCGATAATGTGCCACGCTGACGGCAATTGGGTCGAGTCCCTGCCCTTTGTACTCTTGGGCATCAGGTCTTCTTTTAAAGAGGACCTACAGTCGTCGTCGGCCGAACTGGTGTACGGTGAGCCACTACGTCTGCCGGGAGAATTCTTCCAGGCAACAGCTCCCGAAACCACAGATATCTCGGAGTTCACGACGCGCCTAAGACACATAGCGGCTAAGATCCGACCCGCTCCCGCTGCTCGCCACACCACGAACAAGATCTTCGTGCACAAGGAGTTGCAGGTGTCGAGCCACGTCTTCTTAAGAGACGATGCAACGAGAGGGTCCCTACAACCACCCTATACAGGGCCCTACCAAGTGCTCGAACGTAGGGACAAGACTTTCCGAATATTGGTTAAGGGCAGAAGTGTCACAGTAAGCGTAGACCGCCTCAAACCGGCCTACCTACTCGTGGACCCATCCACCCCTATCAATCCCGTCCCTACTCCCAGCCACCCTCCCACACCTACACCTGCTCCTACACCCGCTCCTGCTCCGCTGCCGGATCCTCCTCCCATCCTACGGTCGAATGTCCACGCTCCGGAAGGCGGCCGAACAACTCGCTCTGGCCGCCGAGTTCGTTTTCCGGACTTCTATCGACCGTAGACACGGTCTCTGGGGGGGAGTGATGTGGGCACTTCACCCACATTACATATTTTACGTGTATGTAATTTATTTCTTATTATTACACTATTCACATACACGAACACATTATAAATATTATGTTATGTAATTATATTTATATACATACACACATACATATACATACACATACATAACATACACAAAGCAGCGACACATTCATACAGGCACATACTCCTCAACAGCACACCCCGGACTCAAACCCGGGACACTAGGTGTGTGTTGGAGTCCTGCCGAGCGGCCGGCCGCGGCCGCCATTGTCTGCGCGCGCGCATCGCGCCAGCGGTCGCCCCCCGCCGTCTCACACCTCACCGGCTCGCGGCTTCCCCGCTCCGGCCGCGCCCGCTCGGCAGTCGGCTAACCCTCGTCCCGCGCTGTACCTGTGTCGCTCGTTACGCCCGGCTAACCACTACGATCTCCGCGTAGTGTTTGCTTAAGTGCCTAGAACTGCTATTTTGTGCTTCCGAACTATATAGACTATCGCTTGTGTGCCTAGTGTTTAAAGACTATTTTTAGTGTTTAAGTTTAGTGCCTAGGACGCTTTCTATCGTTTCTCTCTCTCTCCTTCTTTGTTAATTATGGTAGATTTAAGTGTGGACAATTGTTTAGTTTTAATTAGTGTTAGTGCATGCTATGGACCCTAAGGTATTATTGTGACCGCGCAATAAACTCTTATTTTAAGTGGACTTGTGCGTCATTGACTTTCTACCTTTACCTGCACACACCTCAGACTTTCTCACCACACACACCCATCTCCATAAAGCGATTACCATAGCAGTTTGAGACGTAGTTGGTTCCAGATTCGAACCCGGTCAAAGCAATATCTAAGTGATGTATCTATTTAGAATTCTGTTCTGGGTCTCAGTGTTTGTGTATTCATGTTTATGTTTGTCCATAGCATCCACGACACAAGAAAAATCTTGCTGTCGGGACTGAGTGTAAAGAGCATTATTTATCTATGAATAATAAACATTTAGCTGAGAACATTTATTTGAGAGCAGTGATAGCCTAATGTTTGAAACTTGGCCTCTCAATCGGGAGGTCCGAGGTTCAAACCCAGGCACGCACCACTGATTTATGTGCGTATTATACATTAATTATCACTGCTTTTCGGTGAAGGAAAACATCGCGAGGAAACCTACACACCCGGGAGTTCTTAAAAAAAAAGTTCTCGGAGGTGTGTGAAGTTCACCGATTCGCACTTGGCCAGCGCGGTGGACTATGGCATAAAACTCTCTCATTCTGAGAAAAGACCCGTGCCCAGCAGTGGGACAATAATGGGTTGACGACAATAAACATTTAAATAAGCTTTAAAGTAACACAATAGCAGTCAAATTGCACTGATCATGCACGTGGCGAGATGCATCAGTATAGTACAATTTATATGACACTGTACAATTTATGTCTATTAATTTGCACGAGTACCGGACAAGACAAATTGTCTGAAGCCGGTAAATATTGGAAATATCTCGATATTTGCGGCACAGCACCAACCAATGCCAACATTCCTGACAATTGTAGCCACTGAATCGAACTGCTATGATCTACATGAATTTCATATAGCTCTACGATAGAAATAAATCGTATAGCTTCATTCTCGTTATAAAGTCACATGATGAAATTTTATAGTTTTCCATCGTCGTCTAATATAACACGAGCACGGATCTTCTCTTAGCAAGAAACAGTATTAAGCCATTGAGCACCGTGCTCGGCCCTGTTGTTTCTGGATTAAAATATGGTTACTGTCCCTATCTTATCTATCCCCTGTCTCTATAAAGAGCCGACTAAAAGGGGGACGTCTGGGGTTGACGGCGGCTAGAGTGGGAGCTCGAACCGTCATGCATGTATCGTGTGTTACGTTTGAGATCTCGGAGTTCTCCACGGAGCGCTGAGGACGGCCACCGGGGGGTTTCTAGTGGTAGCATCATATGTAAGTGATCTAGCAACCATACACCTCCATCGAATCGCAAAAACTGCTTTGCGGCAGAAATATACATTGTACCCTCTCGATCGAACAATTTATTAGCAAGGACACTAATGTATGGGTTATGGTCATCCAGACAATATATCACTAAAAGAAAGTCGCTTCCCGCTATCTGTCCTTATGTAAGCTTAGATCTTTAAAACTGCGCTACGGATTTTAATGCAGTTTCTTACATAATACATGCATAATATAGTGGAAGAACACTGATAATTTTAGATTTTTGACTTTTAGGCGGAACACAGTTCGCCGAGTCAACTAGTACAATATATAAATAGAATATTACATAGAATAGTATACTTAGCTAAAGAGTGAATGTTAATAATGTTATTTAAGAAAGAACAATTACTGAAGTGTTAAAACAAAAACACATTTATCACCGACTGCAACATTGTGCACTGTATCGTGATTTCAGAGAAACCTGAACGATACTTCGCAAACGTGACATGAAAACAAAACGTTTTCCTTGTATAAAGATAAACGTAAGTTATTTAAGATTGATCACGATTTCAACAAGATCGATAAGGATACATAAATCGATTTGTTCAAATACATTCTTCATTCTTCGTTCATTATCACTATTTTGAGTGTCTAACAGTGAACACTATTAGACATAGGCGTCGCCTAATGAAGGTTCTTGTCAATAGTCACCGCGCGTAGTATGGCTGTTGGTGACCGAAGTGGGTATTGGGTGTTGCAGGTGGGACCGCGGTGGGCACACATACGCTACTGTCCATCTGCTGGATTTGGTCCCTTTGTCGCCTCCTATCCATCTATGAAAAGCGAGAGTTGTGCTATTCAAAACTGACACAAGCACCAACGATTCATATACATCAATGATCGTTTAATAATCAATTACAATGGAACTTACAATTGATGCCGACATTGGTTTGCAAATTTTTGATGATTTTCAGACAAGGTGGACATTTTTTCAAGATGGTAGAACCAGTGTAGTTCGATCGGGGAAGTACCACCGCCCCACCTATGTCTAGGGTGAAGCATCTCTTGCGTTACAATAGAAGGGTGTAGTTGCCGGCAAATTTTGACATGAGGCGACCATCATAGTCCTCGGAAGTAGCAACTGCATCTGATGATGGAACCCATGTTGTGTATGTAGTTTATTACAGATGTCCATGGGCGACAGTAACCACTTACCATCAGGTGGACTGCATACTCGTTTGCTACTTCAGTCAGTTAAAAAAAAGACAAGATTCGTAACGTTTTCCTCAACAGTAAGGATAGACCGACTTCTAGCGTAATGCCTACTTGACTGATTAGACGTCAGATGGATACCTAAATCTTAATTCATATCTCAATTATTACTCCAATATCACTGTTCCAATGACCCGCGTCTCGCGTATCATAATGATTGATATGTCGGGTTCCGGGTTTGATTTTCGCTCAGTCAATACTTATCTGATAAGGATATTAAAGATTTTTTTTCATTTAAGAGAAAGCAGTTGCTTGAAAACTTTTATAAAACTGAAGCAGCAAACGAGCACGCAGTCCACCTGACGGTAAGTGTCAATGCCGTCCATGGTTGATTACAGATGTCCAGATGAGCGGCAGTGACCACTTACCATCAGGTGTATACTCGTTTGCTACTTGAGTCAGATAAAAAAAAAAGATCCCATCCAAGGCCGTAAATACTTTGCAACGTCTGAGGATTCTAGGGCACCTGGGTTAAGTGTCTCCCCGTAATAAGTCTAAATATTATGTCTAAATTATTTTATAAACCTATCAGTAAATTAAACGAAACAAAATGAAAATCTTTTCTCAACGACGAAAATATCCTACGAACAATTAGTATTTCGTAAGTTCTCAGCTTACGAAACATGCAAATAATAGAGCACTATTTACGATAAGGTCACGTCCCCGTAATATTGCTTATATATTTTCTTATTATGTATTGTTATTATTTAACGAGAACCTTGGCGGATAAATTTCTCTTTTTTGTACTGTTGAGCTACTGGCATTATTGCGTTACTTGTAGTGTTGCAAGGGATATCTAATTAGCTTTACTAGTCACCCGTCGCAGCGGTCGAAATTGGACCGTAATTTAAGTTAAAAAACTAAACTTCATATTGTCCAAAGTAGCACGAACATTTCTCAAATTCAAATAAATTATAATATTTTTCAAGTTATTTTGAACGCACCCGTTAAAGGTAAAAAGAGGTTTAATTAACAAAGCTGCATGTAAAATCGATAGCGGGTATTTTGACAAAGAGATCTGACATTTTTGACGTTATGTGTTGTTATGTGTATATGTGTATGTATGTGTTTATATATGTTATTTCGTTTATTAAGACAATGCATACTTTATTTAGTTTAATAAGTATGTGTTTGTGTCAAATGCAAGGTAGTGTGTGTAATATGTTTTTAGTTGATTTTATGTATGTTTTATGCATTATTGAAAAAAATACATATTAGGTAGCATAGCGTAATCCTAATAAAAACGGATCACAAGTTTTGCTTCACGTATTAATATATAGATTTCGAGCTACGATCAATTTAATTAATAATATCGGTATTAAACTAGTCTGTGTGACGGTAAACTGCATTTTTAAAGATATATGTTTCATGTCTATTAATATGGTGTCAGCCTCTTGTTGCCTGATTGTTGACATAATGGCAATACTTGTGCAATGAGCCGGCAATATTTTTCAAAGGAATGACAAGCGAGCCAGGACGACTCGATCCGTTCAAATACCGTCCTGAAGAGTTAGTAGCTGGACCTTCTTTAAGTGATTAGAATAACTGAGTCCTATAACTTGCACAACTGCAAGATCCACACCTTCAAAGGTCCTCGAATGGTATACATAAACATTTTTGTCTCCTTGTCATTTTTTTTCGAGGGGGAAACCTTCAAAACGTACCCAACGCCGTGAGAGCGGACGCACGGTTATGTGGGATTTTTACCGCACTGAAACCCCCCCGGTGGCTGTCCTCCCCGCTGCAAAGAGGACTCCGGGATCTCCAAAGGAACGCAACCGGAGTCCTATGAGCGCCCGGTCCCAGTTTATATATATTTTTACATAGTTTAAAGCGGTCACTGCTGTCTGTTAGGAACGTCATATAGAAAAAAGGTACTGCCCTAAAACATAAATTCTATCTAAAGTCAATCACAGCTCTATTGCTATCTCCAAGACTAACTCTAAGATAGTCACCTCACATGAACGTGAGCCATGAGTGATATATTTTAATGTACCTAAATAGTATCATCATACACAATTATAGCGGTAAAATTAATGGAGCTTACAATAAATTAATACTAAGTGGTCAATGTTGTCCACGGACTTCATGGGTGTTCGACCTAAAGTGCACCAAGGAATCTTGGCTACCTTAGCACTTAACACTTGTATGCTCCGTGAATTTCTCTCCCTTGCAACACAACCCTTGCCATTACAACGCGGGTCTACCACCATACTCAGTAAAGTAACTTTGTCGATGCAGTGTTAGTGTCCTCACAAGGGCTACATTTCGATAGAAGGCTTAGAACTGCACGCCCAGTACAAGCGAACTGCGTTTCAACGCAGCTTGTTGTAACGCAGCAGCTAAACTTAAGCTGCATTAATTGGAAGATAATTCTCAGGGGAGCGGTTTGATAATAATAGCAGAGTTGTCGTCACACTCATGTACCTCGGAAAAACAAGCCTAAACGAAAACTCTAGTGCAACTATAGTTAAAAATTGTGGTAGTATGGCAGCGGTCGAAAACCGCAGGTTCTTAACGCAGGACATAAAAAAGAAGAAATTTGATTACAAACAAAATGGTCGTCGTAATCATCAAGAGAAACGGTGACCTCAAAATTCAAATGCTCACTGGAAGAGCCTGAAAGGAGCATCGCGCTCGGAGGACTCCGGTTGTGTTCCATTGGAAATCTCGGAGTCCTCCACGCAGCGCTGAGGTCGGCCACTGGAGAAGTTTTAGTGATATAAGAATCCCACATAACTTAGCATTGCTCTCGGGTCGGGTACCTTTTGAAGGTTTCCCACTCGATAGCAAAAAGAAAAGGTTTACGGGCCGCAAGAGTTCCTAAGAAGATCCGTAAGGCGTAAGAAAATGTAAGCGACCGCTGGCTCAGACATAACAGCGAATAATAATTTATTAATCAGCAGCTACTCAAGTAAAAAAAACCTAATGAGAATTGATAGAACAAAAGGTTAACGTACGCATTAATTCAAATTTCATATGCTTCATTTTTTGCTGATAAAAAACACCAGCCAGCTGGCATCAATTTCCCAATTACTATATTATTGTACAAGTATTTTGCATACTAATGAATCATTCCATATCAGAGGTTACATCCAATGAGTATGGTGCAAAGTTTCAAGTGATGACTAATATCATTTTATTATCATATACCAAAAGCAGTTCGGAACAGTTTCAGCCAGTTGTCAGTTATTATCATATTTTATACAGTATAACTAATACTTGTTTTATACGTACAATAAATTGTATAACTAGTTTATGTATATATACTTAATCGTAATTGAAACGTATTGAAATTTTTGAGATAATTATATTGGCCTTTTTACCCGACTGCATTAGAAGGAAGGAAATGTTTTTCGAGCGAATGTATCCATGTATGTATGTTTGACGGCTTGACGGATTATAACATACGACATATCAATGGAATCGACTCAGTTTGTAGAGTGACATAGGGTTTCCGATCGGGATCTACAAAGGAACGCTGAGGAAGAAGTCTGGTTTTCTTTGGGCGCGTTGCCGCGTCGGGCTCCGTTCGGATGGGCGTTAAAGTCCACCACGCCCAGTGGCGTAGCAGGGGGTGGAGAGGGGCAAGGGTTAGCCGCACCGAATCTCACCTACTTTGGGGTAACAAACAACCCTGTCACTTAACTTTAAGAACAATATATAAACATAAGGTCCATATACAAATAAACGTCCACCAATTCGCACTTGGCCAGCGCGGTAGACTATAGCCTAAAAAAAACTCTCTTATTTTGAGAGAAGACCCGTGCCCAGCAGTGGGACAATAATGAGTTGTACCCGTAGAAAAATTGTAAACGTAGAAAAAGCGCTAGCACAGATGTTTTCTTCGGTACTTCACAGACACTACCTCAGCTCTAAGTGAAATTCGGGAACTCCCCCAAAAGCGCACGACGCTGTCGTTAATACAAATATTAAATGATTCATGACGTATAGAAGTCATATAAGTACTTTTGACTTTCGATGAGGTGACTCCACCTACTTCCGCACAGGGTGCCACTCAAGTTGGCTACGCCACTGACCACTCCGTCTGTGTTTACGATGGTATGTGATGATGCATACTGCCGCCCTATCCAAGGTACCCGGTGGGGCGGTTTGAGCTCTCACTCTTGCTGCCTGGAACCCCGGAAGCCCTATTCCGGTCCCCGCACTACAAGGATAGTCTCTGCTGCCCTATGAAGCTCAACTGTGTACTTTTAACTTTCACAGCTTGTAATTGTTTATACAAGACTTTTAAAGAAGTGTTAAACTCTCTCTATTAAAGAATTGTTATACTTTGTTAAACTGTGACATTCTGTAGTTCTGGTTTGATGTGATTTCCAACACAGAGTCAAACAGACAAATGTATAGAAATTGTTACTACTACTTGTTCTCAACCCTTTAAACTTTTTTTAGCAAGTACATGCATTGTACAGAGATGTTATAATATGTATTATTGAGAACCATATAATAACAAGTTACTGATAATGCTCTCAAACTTATCATGAGGAGGTGATCACATGAGTTGACGAATGACAGTCAATAGGGTAACGAGGTCCTTCAATTGCAAGCACTCTTAGATAAAAGGTAATCAGGCACTCCTCCAACTGTATGGACTGACAACCTAACAAAGATAACATAATGTAAGGAAGCTCTGAATGTGGAGAAAACTGGTCCAGTCTTACTGGCTCTATTAAGAGAATCAATGTCCAGCAGTAGGACTCCAAAGGCTGTATGCAATTTCTAGATTAAAGACAGGGTTTTTTTGTAAGTCACTGCATAGGGTTGAAATCAATCACAGATGTGATGCCACTTGCAATGACTAAAATATATATAAAAGTGAGCTGGCAACAACACCCTTCCACAGAAATGCAAGAAGCTTAATGCTAGAAATAGGTATGGTATTGTTTGACATCCTACGACGTGGCAGTGTAAGTCATCTGAATATGTACCTACTTCTATAATATTTTTTGTTTTAGCACAATTTTAAATACACACACAACAATTTTCTGATTTTTATCTACTTAGTCCAAGTGAGTCAAATGACTATGTACATAAAAATAATTATGAGAATAACTGGCCTTGAATATAATTGCAGGTATTCATAATATACTGTATACTGGTGTAGTTTATGCTATGGCTTTGTTACTTTATATAAATAAATAAGACATAGTGTAAATGTAAATTATAATTTATTTGAGAACCACATGACTGAGCCGTTAACGAAAGCAGTCCAACACATAATGGGTTATGGGTTTAATTCCAGGCCAGACAGGTATCTGAATGATAAATTAAAATTCTTGTCCTGGGTCGGAGTGTTTTTGTATGTATCACTATAAATGTTTCCATGACACCCATTCCATCCATCCATCCATCCATCCATCAGCCTTTGAAGATCCACTGCTGGACATAGGCCTCCCCTAATCTGCGCCACTTCAACCAGTCCTGAGCCATCTGAATCCTGTGGTTACCCATTACATAGGAGAAAATCCCATTGTGGGGCTATGAGTTTAGAAACAGTTTAAAGCATTTAGGTAAATAAAATGCTAGTTATTTTAAACGCTTTTAAAGAGAAATAGCAATTGATAACAGCCACATATTGCATACTAACAGAGATACTACACATTTTTCTATAATATTAAAAAAGCAAACAAGTAAGCACCTGATGGTAAGTAGCCAATACCATCAATAGAAAACACTCCTAATAAGATTAGGGTTTTTCCTGAGTTTGAGCACAGGTATCTTGCTACAAATAAGGAATTACTTGGAATGCCTCAGATAAATGAATCAAGGTTAGCTCCCTAGCATATGTGTAATTTTTATCTAAGTATCTAGGGAGTAGGGAGCCATAGTCATGTGTAGGAGTGAGAAGACTATACAACCTTCACTGTGTTATGTGGTAAAAATAGGTGTGGTTGATGTGCCTATGTTGATAACCATAATTCTATTACCTTCAATAGGTATATATTAAGTGCCTTTAGTACAGTGTATGCAAATAAAACAGGAAATATTGAATGGAATATACATGCAGTTCTGTTAAGTTAGGCAGGATAACTCAGCAAGCAAAATGAGTTTACATATGATTAACAGGTTAATAACATGTTAATCATATGCATTTATAGTTGTAGTACCGGGATTAATCATAGAAAAATCTCTTGATTACCACATTCCATAGTGAAATCAGTAATAAGCAACATACATTTATTTAGGCTACCAAATCAAATAATTGCATGAAAGTTCTGGTCATGATAAAACCAACATATTGAAGTTCCAACAAATGTGTCACACAGATAATATGAATGAATGCAAACTTTATTTTATTGAAATACTGATATCATTTTATGGTGGAATTATGTAAATGGGTGTGGTGAGTTAGTGATAATCTTACATTTAATTATTATCTGTAAAATTAACTGTAAAGTAGTTTATCTCTATATATCCTTAAAACTATAAATGCAACAGCATCTCCCGGATTATTCCATAACTATTCAGCCAGTAACTTAATCAGTATTAAAAATAAAATTTTAAAATTAGAATCAGCAAGATAGCGCGAATTATGCGAACGGCTCCGCTTCAGTAACCATGACAATAAATGCCCCAGACCTTGGCAAATCTCCACAATTGGACGTAGTTAAATGAAAAGGATCCAATCCACATCAAGTTACTTTTGAGATATTGACATTGGAAGTTTATAACGTATTTCTTCATAGGTATTCATTTTAAAATGGTTTGTCAGTATGTTGTTAACGTGTATTATTATTAATATTTTTATTGTTTAGAGTACAATCATATACATTATTGTATTTTACGAGATATTTGTAAATATATGCAGTTGGATCCTTTTCGTTAAATAACAGTTTATATTGTGCATGCTCAGAACTTATTTCATTAAAAAGACCCATGTATTATAATGAATTTTTAAATACATAATTTGTTTAATAAAACGTCAATATATTATTTCCTATAACTTTATTTTAACTTTAACAACACAACAGAAACGATACATTCTAAAATTGAAATAAAGAATTAAAAAATAAAGACAACCATTCTTTAATAAAACGGTGTTCATGAAAATACCTGTTAACTCATACCATTCGTACGAAGATTTTCATAGCAAATTTATGAGTTAATAAGTCTTTCAGTTATCAGCCTCCTCTAGGATAAAATCAAGTTCTCCATCATAGCCATCTATATCCTCTACTACGTTAGGTGCACCCTTTAGAGACTTATAAAAATCTTGACAATCTTTTGGGATCAAATCTAACATGGACATAAGATCATCCAACTTGGGTTGTGGGATTACCTTGCCGTTGGGCCACAATAAAACAATATCTTTCTCACTAATATCTAAGGATTTACTTTTTATCTTTTTTTCAATGTTATGCTGATTGAAATTATTAGAATCAGCTTTCATATAAACATTAAACTTAACATTAAAGTTAACAGTATAAATCCTTTCGTGATATTTTAGCATTGTTTCGATCTTTAAAAAATCTGTATGAAATGAAATGAAATGAAATGAAATGTCTTTATTTTGTATAGGCCTGCGGGGGCACTTACAAATTGTCAGTTACATTTTTTTTCTTAAACTACCACCGGATCGGAATACGACCTCAACTGAGAAGATCCGGCAAGAAACTCAGCGGGTTTGTCTTTTTTTCTTATTTATATTCATTTTTTTAATATTATTACAATCATGTTTTATCATTCATGTATCATTTGGTAAGAACGTGTGTCCAGATTCCAAATACTTAAAAGTTATTGTCTTTAATGTAGGATGGGAATTCAAAACCGATTTTAACATTAGTAATAATTTAATGTTGCGATTTTGGCCCCCACAACAATCACTCCAGAGTACAAGATGTTCTACTTTTGGGTCTAGTTTATGTTTTATATATTTGGAAATACATGATCCTACTTCATGGGCACCTCGACCCGCTTCACCTTCAACCCAAACATAACAATGCCCAATATTATCAGAGCCAGTATGTACTGAGCAATTGTAAAGCTGTCGTTTGTAAAAAACGACGCTTGTTGGGATTCGAGGTAGAGGTAAGGTTTTTTCCATATCAAACGTTATGCATTCAAAATTTTCATCAGTCTTAGCTTTCATCATATCCTCTTTCATATCTCTTCTTAAATCTTCAGCTCTCTTACAATGCTCTCTATGAATGTTTTTATTATAATTATTAATTCTTCTTTACGTAATACGTAATATACGTTAATACGTGTTATTATATAATAATAATGTAGACAACACAGCTTTCGTTGTTTTTGTGAAATGACATTCTATAGCAATTTGAATCATTGAGTAAACACCAAGAATTAAGGATCGTTTTTGTTGACAGATTTATTTGATTAAAATATAAAAATGCATTTATTGAAAACGACCCAAGCTTGTTGGGTCGTTTTACTGATTTAGTTTTTAATACTGCGTAAGAACCACGACTGTTGGGTTGTTTAAGGTGAAAAAAAAAATTAAGCGGCTATAGATGTGGATTGGTTCCGACGTTAATAATCAGTGAAAAACAGCTATTTTGACGTGGGTCTTTTTTACTGATCGATAATATCGATATGTAGCATCAGTTTGGTACACCTAACTCATTTTTGACAATATTGTGGATTGGATCCTTTTCGTGTAACTACGTCCAATTAGCGTCAACAATATAGTTAAGTACGTCTATTTACGATGCAAAACTACAATTTATACATCATTTTCGGTCACATGACAAATAAAGTTCGCGGGAAATATGTGCATATTGTTACGTAACACGGTCAATTATTAGCTGCTTTACGCAATTTCCCGCCTGAACTCTTGGCACATAATGCCAGTTTATAACAAAAACACAGTGCGATGTGTTTTCAAAGTTTTCAAACAACCTGGCAATCTGCCAAAGCCATGCTTTGCGAACAAAAAATGATCTTGAATTCTAAAATATGATAACAATGCTGCACTTTGTATAATGTACCCATCATAAAATCAGGAGAATTTAATTAGGAAAAACATTGGTACACAACTCGTGGTATAACCTAAACTCCTTAACTTCCGTAAACAACAGAAACACCGATAGCTTATTGTAATATTTAATATAGCAAGAAGAACACAAATAAAAAAGAAAAATTTCAGTTTAGAATATATTTTGTTACTGAAAAATTGTATTTACCTGACAGCGGCACACGATGTCGGAGTTCAAAGCCAGTAAATCAACTACTTTTCCTTTACCCTCGTCACCCCACTGCGCACCCAAAACAACAGTCACTTTGTTATTATTTTCCATTTTATATTTTTTACACGGACCAGCGCATAAGTCGCCGTTTACTTCCGAGTGCTTCGAATTTGTAATCGAAGCCATTATATACACAAACTACGAACTTCGAAAATTTATACAACGTACGAAAGAACGAGACATGCGCGCGCAGAAGCCGAGACAAACGACGAAAAAAGGTTTTCCGCGGATACAAGACCGAATAATAATTCGGATTCGTTCGGAAACTTGCAAGTATGAAGATTAGCTAAAAACACCTTTATTTTTTAATAATTTGTTTTAAATTAAAGTTCATTTTTAATTATATTAGATATTCACAGATTTGTATTAATTAGTGAAGTTTAGCAGCAAGATTAACAATGAATCAACTCGAGTTAACGAGTTACGCTTAACTCGAGTTTATCGAGTTGGATTCTATTTATATTTGGTTTTAGTTAATTTTCATGAGTGAATCAAGATAGCAAGTTTTCACTGTGTTGCATTCATAATTCATTCATGTAAGCGGGCATAATTTATTCATTCCCACCATCTAGTAAATTATACCAACATTATGTAGGAACACTGAATTTTTTAATACACTTTCTTCTGTACGTTTCTTCTGTACCTTCTCCTGTCTGTACGTTACGTACAGAAAGGAGAAAAAAATAACGCTTATAACCCTATACGTACTAGAATATTCTTCTGTTTCGTGCGTGCAATGGATACACACCGAAATAATACATGAACACCCCAAACAAAAATCTTTATCAATGATTAAGAAGACCGTCTAGTCTGAGATCGAAATCGGAATCCACTAGTTCTCATTACAAAAATTTTGTTAGACCCAGTTTTAAACCTAAACTTTGTAGTTGGGGCCTAATTTATGTACCATATTTTAAACTGACGCTATTACAGAAGTAAAAAAAAACCATTGACTACTTATTAGTACTTAGTACCGTTGGTTCAAATGTCATGTTTAAGTCCTAAATTCAATGACCCATTAATTCAGACACTTTCCCATCTATTGAGTGCGACGTTCCATTTTGTGAATATGGTCAAAAAACTAATGATTTCATAAAAAACACATTATACATGAAACTTATGAATATGTCTTTAGATGACGGGAAAAATAACATCTACATTTCATGATTAACGCCGTTTAGTTCAATTCTGAATTGAATGAATATGTATATGTCAGAGACATATTTAGAAATCATATTTTGCACATTTTATACTGATAAAAATAATTCTATTTGAATGATTAATTTATCTTGTTGTTCACCTCTTTATTTCGTACCTAGTTAATGGATTTAATGATTTCCGTTCAGAAACTTAGTGTCGTGTCCACAGATTATATATGTTGTCAACGTCATAGTTGTCCGTCAAATCTGTCTACAAAAGTCAATGTCATTTAACACTTCTAACAGCGACATTCGACATGTTTATTTATTTGAATGACGGACGTCGATCTATCGATTGGTGCCGTCCGTTTGCGTATAAAACCGCTTAAAAATAAAATAAACTTCTATGATAAAGGACTGTTAATGTAAATACAGTGCGTCGCAATAAGGTAGGGGTAGTGTAGACAATATGAAAGTCGTACACTTTCTGTTGTTATGTGGCTGTGTTTTGGGCAATGATAAAGAAGCAGAGGATGACGGTAAGAGGAAGAGGGTCATCGAGCAATTGACGAAAACGCGTACAGTGCTCCTGGAGGGTTACACTCTAGTGAGCAGGCAGGTGGCTACAGATGTATATATGTTCAGAAATTACCGCACTGTTTCCGTTTTGTTTTTCTCTATATCACCCGACGTTAGTGATGCCCGGTTCACCTTTCTATCGGAGGAGCTCCACCTAAATAATATTGGTACGTAACTAATTTCTTTACTATATAAATACATAGGATGTTATATGTAATATGTAAATAACTCTTTAAAAATGCTGATATAGAGAATGTAAATAAATAGCAACTTATATGAAAAACCCCAACTAAATTTAAAATATTTAGAATATACCGATCTGGATGTCGTAATTTTGTTTAAGCTTCTAAAGAAAGTTACCACATCAACATTAATTTAGGGGCATATGTGTTTATGTATATGAAGAAAAAACTAATTAGGTACTAGGTTATTGCTGCTGATTCACTGGATTTTGCCAAGTCCACCATGAAAATGAGTATAATATGTGTTAACCTAGGTCATAAACTATGAGTGTTCAAAATTACAGCAAAATCCACTTAATACTTTTTGTGTGAAAGAGTATTGAACAGATACATCTTCACAGACTTTCATGTTTATATACAAGGCTATTCACAATGATTTACCTTTTTTGGCTACTTTTATCATGGTAATGATTGAATTGTGTTAATATACTTTGTGAACTATGTGTGGGCAAAATTTCAGCAAAATTTTACCAGTAGTTTTTGTGTGCAAGAGTTAGAAATGCACAAACATTCTCACATTTTTTTTTATTTATTTTTTATTAGACTGATGTAGCAAACGAGCATGCAGTCCACCTGATGGTAAGTGGTCACTGCCGCCCATGGACATTCGTAATCAACTTCATACAGAACATGGGTTCTATCTGAAGTCAATGACAGAAGCGTTGTTACTTCCGAAGGCTGTGATGGTCTGCTCATATAAAAGTTTGCCGGCAACCACACCCTTCTATCGAAACCCAAGAAATGCTTCACCCTAGTAATAGTTGTGGAGGTGGTACTTCCCCGGTCGAACTACACTGGTTCTACCACCTTGAAAACTTTAGCATTTATACACATCCTTAACACATACTTTAGCATTTATAGCAATAGCAAGATGACTTAGAATTGTGTGAGAGATTAATAATGCAGATTTCATAGTAGAACTAAATATAATATATAAATATTAAATAATAATTTATATATTGATATAAAGATTCAAGTAGCAAATAAGCTGTCTGATAGTATGTGGTCAGTACTACATCTACATCAGTAAACAATAAAAAATCAATTATATAGATCAGGGGTCTATCTAAAGTTAAATACAGCAAGTATTTGTCACTCATGAGAATAAGAGGGTATGAGGACTGAGGATCAAATACTTATGATAAACTTTATCCTTTATCCGTCTATAAAAATGCAGGAACTGCATCATGCTAGAGGTAAGAGAGATGGCAGTATATCTCCAGCATCTGTAAAAGTATAATGATTCATTCCAATTTTTTATTTTTTATCTTTCATTCTTTCTTGTTCCTTATTGTCAGGCCAAGAAAGAAAATTTAAAAAATATTGAGAAAATGCCATAAAATATATGTAAATATAAGTTAATGTTTCATTTCCAAACATATTATGTTTATATCATAGTATGTTTTTAAACTGTAAACAAATTATGTACTTCAAATTTTCCTCTAAATTGATTTTCGGGATTTTATGTGCCCTTATAAAAGAAAGTGGCTTCTGAAGTATTAATTCAAAATAGGTATAATAATATCATTATAAAAGACACTAATTTATTTTTGTACAATGTCCACAAATTACATCTTCGTACAAACAATTGTAAAAACCCAGACAAATAAAATTGGAGGCAAAATATCGTAACATTATCAATAATTCCGTTACTTATAGGTTCAAGTTTTAATTGGGTAATTAAATGTTTACTGATAGTGTATTAGCTGATAATAGTCACACAGTTTTGGGGCTAATAATATTTTAATTAATTATAAAACCTATTTTCGATACAAAACAACATGTTTTTGTATTAAATATGTTAATGCTGTTAATATATCTCGGAATATACTTTTTCTTCGTACATTGAGAACAAAAACTTTTTAACAAAAAATATCTACCGACTTCCATGTCACAAAAAAGTAAAAAATAATTTAAATATATTTTGGTCTAGAACATACTCAGTACTTAGTACATAGTCCTGAAGTCGGTGCTCGACATATTTCGCTGGACGACGGTAACTACGTCCTATATGAGCACCGACTTCAGAACTATGTACTAAGTACTGAGTATGTTCTAGACCAAAATATATTTAAATTATTTTTTACTTTTTTGTGACATGGAAGTCGGTAGATATTTTTTGTTAAAAAGTTTTTATTTTACACTTTTTAGTGACTATATTTTTATGTTTGTATTTAAATAAAGCCTCTAAGTTTGCTTTGTGCATCTACATATTCACAAAAATTAAACATAAAACACTTTTACAATTCATACAAACAGGGCGCCCCCTCTGGAAGTACCCCTCCATCATCAGGGTTGAGGAGTTGAAGGTCAAATTTTTCATCTTATATTGTTGCTTAGTAATCTTATAACATATACGTTAGTACCAGGTGGCTAACTTCTATGGCTCAGGCTTGCAGTACCCTGCATCATCAGGGTTTAGGAGTTGAAGGTCAAAATTTTAATTTTGTGCCTCTGTTTGGTATTATTTTTACATACCCGTAAGCACCAAATTGCCAACTCCTATGGTTTAGAATTGAAGTACCCCTTCATCATCAGGGTCGAGGAGTTGAAGGTCAAAATTTTAATTTTGTGCCTCTGCTTAGTATTATTTTTACATAACCGTAAGCACCAAATTGCCAACTCCTATGGTTTAGGATTGAAGTACCCCTTCATCATCAGGGTTGAGGAGTTGAAGGTCAAATTTTTGATTTTATATTTTTGCTTAGTATTTTCTTTACATAACCGTAAGCACCAAATTGCCAACTTCTATGGTTTAGGATTGAAGTACCCCTCCATCATCAGGGTTGAGGAGTTGAAGGTCAAATTTTTCATCTTATGTTTTTGCTCAGTAATCTTATAACATATACGTAAGCACCAAATGGCTTATTCCTATGGTTTTGGCTTTAAGTACCCCTGCATCATCAGGGTTGAGGAGTTGAAGGTCAAATTTTTGTCCCATGAATTTGCTTAACAATTTCATCATATATTCGCAAACATCAAACGACCAACTTTTATAGTTCAGGCTAGCAGTACCCCTGCATCATCAGGATTGAAGAGTTGAAGGTCAAATTTTTCATAGTAAATACCTACATAGTAATTTTATTCTATATTTTACTCAATTGGACTTCTCCAGCTAAGGTTCGGCCGACTATCACTAATTTTATTATTTTGCTCCAAAAAGTTGAAGATCCTATGATTAGAACCTTATCAAACTCTTATCAGACTACCCCTGGAGTACATCCTTTCTAATAAAAAAAGAATCATCAAAATCGGTTGGCGGGATATTGAGTTATTCATACATTTATCGCGTACATTGAAAATGCAAATTTAAGACTTATGCGTTTTTCTTATGGATGCCCTAGTCAAAAAAATACTAAAAAAAAAATGGGACCCTATGACACGCACTACCTTTCAAATAAAAAAAAAATCATCTAAATCGGTTCACCCAGTCCGGAGAAATGAGGTAACAAATATAAAAAAAAAAAAAAAAAAAATACAGACGAATTGATAACCTCCTCCTTTTTGGAAGTCGGTTAAAAAGGGACTGAAATCGAAATTTACGAAAGTTGAAGTTAAAAATACGTAATTAAAAATTAATTATTACGTGCCCTAAAATAATAAACATAAATTTCTAGTCCTTTTAATAACCGCGTGTATTAAACTCTTTAAAATGCGAACACAAATTAGTAGTGTTCGACCGAAGCTTCGGTTCCGGCCACCTTTGGCCTGTGGCGATCTCCCCCAACTCGTCACGAGATGGCGCTACTATTATTCTGAAACACGCTATCGAAGTATTCTCAAAACCCCGCTTATATACAAGTTCGGAACAACGACTGTCGGAGCACGGCCGCTCCTCAGGCATCACCTAGCCTGGCGGGAGATCACCCTTTGCCAAAGGCCAAAAACACCCTCTCGGCTAAACTTTCGGCTTTGGTCAAATCGAGCCGAAGTTTGGCCGAACCCGAAGTTTCTCAGTAAGTGTCAAAATTGAACAAGCTGGAATGAATACACGACACCGCGAGGGAAATCATGAAGCGTTAGGGATAAGCGCATTAGTGATGTAAGGAATATTCGCATGTTTTGAAATATTTGCATTCGCATTCGCATGAATTGGTGCGAATGTTTTGCGAATATTAAATACTAGATTAACCACGCAGCTTCGCCCTCGTTAAAAAATCGATGTCTCAACTATCCCGTGGGAATAAGGTATTTTCCCGCAGTAAAAAGTAGCCTATATGTTAATCCAGAGTGTCAGCTAACTCCCTATCAAATTTTATGAAAATCGCTTATTATATATCGGATTTTTTATGTTTTTTCAACCTTCGGCCTCGGCTTCGATAGAAGGTGGCAGATGCCAAATCGGCTTCGGCTTCGGAAAAAAATTGACCTTCGTTTGGACACTACAATTTGCATTTCCTCAAAATCCAAATTTCGAATGAGGTCCATGTTATTCTCACGGAGTGATATGTTAAATCATTAGTGTGGCAAGCATATGCAGGTAAAATAAAACACATCGACGGGCCCCTAGAACAAAATCGTATATAAAAAATTACCAATTTATAGTATTAAGCTTAGAAGTTTTGTAGACATATAAACATTGATAACTTACGCCAAGAAAGACCATCTATGGAAAATCATTAGGACTAATATAATAAGTGTCTAAATAGCTATTCAATAAACAAAGCTTCATATTGTAAATTGGTAATTGTTAATATACGATTTTGTTCTAAGGGCCCGTCGACATGTTATTTGCCTCATGTCTGCTCCTCGGACAAACACATTGTGAAAGTGATTCAGTTAATCTTATCTACCCCTTTATCACAATAAAGCAGCTAATGTCAAATACCTAGGTTTTATCATACCCATTCGGAATGAAGATAATAGTAGACCTGATGTTGTTTTTTTTAAATAATGTAGATTTTGTCTGTTTTACTGTAAAAATAATCTATCGGGGCAAAAAATACTGTTTCTGTAGTCTCCATTCATCCTTCAGCCCTTTGATGTCCACTGCTGGACATAGGCTGGACATATACAACCGGTCCTGTGCTCTCTGAATCCAACGGTTTCCCGCTGTCTTCTTCAGGGCATCGGTCCACCTGGTAGGGGGGCGACCTGTACTCCTTTTGCCTAAACGTGGTCGCCACTCGAGGACCTTTCTTCCCCATCGGTTATCGGTCCTTCGAGCGATATGGCCGGCCCACTGCCACTTCAGCTTGCTGATTTTGAGAGCTATGTCGGTAACCTTCGTTCGTCTACGGATTTCATCGTTGCGAATCATGTCTCGTAGCGAAATTCCAAGCATAGCCCTCTCCATAGCACAAGCACATTCTGTAGTCTATTTTTGCAATTCTCTCAATTATTTTTTACTGCGGAAAAGGGCTTAAAATAACTTCGAATTTGTCGAGTATATTGTTGCTAAGCTTATTATTATAGGTGCGAAAGGTCGGATTTACCGCTAAAATTTGGTCCGCACATAGGTAGTTTATGATTATGACCTAGATTAAAACAGAATTACCTTGGTAAAAGTGACCTAGGCGGGTGAAGCCGCGAGAATAACTTAGTTTTATGTTATGTACTCAATGCCGATATTACCCCAGCCTACATTCATCATATGCTCACCTATGTAATAATTTAAGATTTAAATTAATTTTAGAAGAGACGTCTGTATGTTTGAAGTGATTTTTTTTAAATCCCATCGTACTAAAATTATTAAATTTAAAGGATTCTGGACTTATTTTGTGTTTTTTTAGGAACATAGGTTTATTCAGCAAAAAGTTATTACAACTTTAATATATACCTACTACATTTTAACCGACTTTCCAAAGGAAAGAGGTAATCTCTTCGTCACGTATATAGGTACATATTTATATGTTAATGAGAGTAACAACCTCGGGATACTTGTACAAAATAAACGTATTTTTTTCCACGCTTTACACGCTTAAGCGTGTGAATGCTTTACTTTCAATATGCTTGTTCTTATATCTTAGGCATTAAATAAAAAAAAAATGTTTTGGTAACAAGACATTATTATCTTTTAATAAAATTATGTTGTATAACAAATTATGTATTTGTTCATATAACAAGGAATAGTTTGTATGTACATAAAAGCAGTACAACGAACAAGCAATAAAATGAACAAGTCTGACACACTTTCCAGGTTCGTGCAGTCCACAGGATGTCGTAATCAACATCAAGCATGGCTCGTACCCGGCCGTCAATCCCGACGGGTACAGCTTCCCAAAGAACTTCATAGATCAAGCGAAGAGAAACGAGATTCATAATATAGAATTGTTGTCTGATGGAAGGAACAAGACGTTCTCCTTGAAGAATCCGAAGCCGGGGAAATGGTACGCGCTGGTCTATATAGAATGGGAGGATCCCAGGGAGCAGAAAGTTGAGCAAGAAGGTGAGTCATTAAGCATACAGTACATTCACTGTTCCCGCTTACGCGTTTTCGGTATTTATTTATTTTTGGTAAACATACAATTACCTCCTTTATGTATGAGAGTCGAAGAATCGCTACTATAAAGAGGTATATGTCGAGATAACTTTGGTCGGTTATATTTCTCTTTTCATTTAACCGATTTAAAAAATATATATAGCCATCCTCGATAAATATCCTATTACATGCAAAAATATGTATATATTGAGATTTTACCAGTACCTTCAGAGATTAGCGCGTTCAAACAAACAAACAAAGAAACAAGCAAACAATCAAACTCTTCCGCTTTATAATATTAAGTATGGATAAGTTATGATTGTATCATCTTTGACCTATCTTCCTGTATAATATTTCCTGTTATTCTGTACAGTAATGAGTCATTAGCATTCAGCTGAAGCCATCATTGGTGATTCAGTAGAAGTATCCAACATATCCTAAAGTATTTCGACGATCTTTTATTATTGAGTCGTCATTCTTGAGGAAATCTGCTCGTTCTATCTACAAGAAAATATCTACAGAACGGTTCTATCTACAGAACGGGGACGAATTTAACGAAGGTGATGAAAATCATAATGTTTGAAAATAGGTACTCCATTTTTTTGTCTGCTTGTAGCAGCAAACGAGCATGCAGTCCACCTGATGGTAAGTGATCACTGCTGCCCATGGACATCCGTAAACAACAACATACAGCCCATGGGTCCATCTGAAGTAAATCACAGATGCCGCCGCTCCCGAGGACTATGATGGCCGCCTCATGTAAAAGTGTGCCGGCAACCACACCCTTCTATCGAAACTCAAGGAATGCTTCACGCTAGAAATAGGTGTGGCGGTCGAACTACACTGATTCTACCACCTTGAAAATGATTATTTAAAAATCTCAAAAGCAATCCAGTTATTTCCAGAAAATTCAAATTTTAAACTACCTTTTCCTCTCACCAAATCATTAACTATGCTTATAGGGCTTATAATTTACTAGCTTTTGCCCGCGGCTTCGCTCGCGTGGAATTTAGTCTGCCACATAAAGATTGCAAGGTGGTAGAGCAATGGTTCAACCAGGGAGTTATCACCGCCGCACCTATTTCTACCGTGAAGCCGTTCTTGTGTTTCATTAGAAGGGTGTGGCTGCCGGCTCGCTTTTATATGAGGCGATCATCAAAGTCCTCGAGAGTAGCAACGCATCTGTGATTGACTTAAGATTGCACCCTTGCCCTAAATCTTCCTAAATCTGTGTGTTCAAATTTCAAATCACAGACACGTATATTAATTTGAATTAGTTTTGTTGGCAACGGATATTAATACTTATGCTGAAATTAAAAGTTTTATGAAAGGGTCTCAAAACGCGTGACGGTTACCAACGCGCAGTTGGCTAGCGTGGTCAACTACGACCTAAACTACTGCTAATCTGACATATGTGCCGAGTTGTGTAACATTAAAAGGTCGATGACGATTGAATGACATATCTAACCTTTTCCACTGTTTCATTCTTATTGACCTTTTTTTTTTGTCGAGGGGGAAACCTTTAAAAGGTACCATACGCCGTGGGAGCGACGCAGGGTTATTTGGGATTCTTATTGCACCAGGACTCCGGGATCTTCAAAGGAACGCAACTGGAGGCCTCTGAGTGCATTGCCCCATCGGGCTCCTCCCAAGTGAGCGGCTGGGCCCACCACTCCATCTAGTCTTTACCACGATATGCGACCACACGTATACCACCATCCTTCTCGGGATCGCCTGGCTGGACTGTTCAAGCTCCTTGCATCCTGGCTCTCACGACAGCATGCGACCACACATGCTGACATCTTTCCCGAAGTAGCTGACTGGGTGTTTCGAGCTCCCAGTCTAGCCGCTCGCAACCACGAAAGCCCCCTTTTAGTCGCCTCTTACCACAGACAGGGGATACCGTAGCCTTATTCTGATCCCGGAACTACAGGGACATCATTCACATCGACCTTTCCCACTTTGCTCCGTGATTTATAACCATTTAAATATTAATTTCATAGAACTTCGTTGTATACGGCGGCGGCGCACGGCGCGTACTGCCGGTCAATCAATTGACTACGCAATATGTTATACTCGTAATATCTTCTAAACTACTTATCTAATTTATATGGTGTAAAAAGTAGATTTAATCTGTATTAGATGCTTGATTTTTTGAAATCATTTATTTTGATAAGGATTAATATTTAGTTTGTATAAAACCCATGGAAACATCAACTTCATATTTTTTTAATTTTCAAAGTATAAAAAGAGTTATTGTGGGTTATACATAAAATATAGATATATGCTGTCGCGGACTTTTATTTAGATCTATGTGAGCCAAACAATCCCACCGTACATTATATTTGGATATCTCCAACGGTTTAGGCAGCGTACGCGAAGATAGCTCTCAGAGGACAACTTTTTTTGCGACTAATGTGATATTTCTCGTTATAGTATAACCTTATTACAAAAAAATCGGTATAAATTATAGTCCATGTGTTATTCTGATGTATAACCTATACTACTGTAAAGTTTCAACCAAATCCTTTCAGTAGTTTTTGCGTGAAAGAATAACAAACACACATACATCCTCACAAACTTTCGCATTTATAATATTAGTAGGATAGGATAGTAGGATTTTGTACAAGATATTAAATTGTACGTATGTAGGCGTTTGCGGTGCATCTTGTAACTCTATTCTTAGCGATGACATTTGATTAATCTCACAGACGATTCCTTTACCCGCAGTAATTCTACACTTATTCCTACATTCTAGCGAGTATGAGATTGACCTAACTACATATAATGTCCACTTCCGTCTGTTACGAGTGACCTGAGTTGCATTGCCTCATATGACATCAGACAAAATACCTACAGGGTATTGCACTGTCGAATACTTGTCGAATGATTGTATTTTTCTTTAGGTTTCTCCTCACTCCAGGTAAATTTGACGACCCGCGTGGCGGAGCGGTTACCATACCGGTCTGACGCGCAATGGGTTCCGGGTTCGATTCCCGGCGAGACAGGTATCTGAATGATGAGTTTAGATTCATGTTCTGGGTCTGGGTGTTTGTGTATTCGTCTTGTATGTCCATGGTACCCACGACACAGGAGTAAATCCTAGTGTAGAAAGCGTGTGTTTTTACTCCAGGTAAATAAAACGTAAAAAGTTACTTTTAATACAAAGAGATAAAAAAAAAACTTTGTTAAATATTAGAGTTTTGCGATATATTTGGGTTTGCGTAGTAAATCTGGGGAGCCACTGATACAATTTATGTTTTACTTGTTAGGCAGTATAAAGTGAATACCGTGCAGTGATAGCCTAACGGTTGAAACATGTCCTCTCGATCTGGAGGTCCAAGGTTCAAATCCCAAGCACGCACCACTGATTTTCTTAAATTACGTGCTTACGGTGCTACGCACAGTGCTTTACAGCGAAGGAAAACATCGTGAGGGAACACCCGAAAGTTCTTTAAAAAAACAAGAAGTCCTGAGACGTGTATAAAGTCTACTAATTCCAACTTGGCCGGCACTGTGGAGTATGGCTTATAACTCTCATCCTGAGAGAAGACGCGTGCCCGTCAGTGGGACAATAAACTGAAGACGGCAATAAAGTACTATACTAGGACCTATAACATAATTACTTAGTCGGCCTTAATAGATATTGCTCTGTCAATACCGGATTTTATTCCCTGTTCATTAGACCCAACTATTGGGTCTAAAATAATATAATAAAGATAACTAAGGGGAGAGGGACTTTTTTTTTTCTTGAGGGGGAAACCTTCAAAAGGTACCCGACGCCGTGGGAGGGATGCAGGTTTATATGGGATTTTTACCACACTAACCCCCCCCCCCCCTGGTGGCCGTCCGCGGCGCTATAAAGAGGACTCCAGGATCTCGAAACGGCCTCAACCAGAATCCTCTGAGCGCGTTGCCCCATCGGGCTCCTTCCAGATGGGCGGCTGGGCCCACCGCTCCGTCTAGTCTTTACGACGGTATGCGACCACACATACCGTCGTCCTTCCCGGGATCGCCTGACAGAACGGTTCGGGCTCCCACTATAGCCGCCTGCAACAAGGGGAAAGGGACCTTAAACTTTTCTCAAATTCAGTTAATTTTAATATCGAACAATCAACGAACGAACAACAAATGTATGTGATTTTTAAATTTTGAGTGAAATTCTTGAAACTGGTCCTAATAACGTAGCCTTAAACGTATCTTTAAACGAATTAAAATGGCGATTTCATGCTAGAAAAATAGCAAATATAAATATTAAGTTGCTTTAATAACCCCAAGAAATTCTTTACGAGAACACAATTTTATTTCCACAATGCAATTTTTGTAATTACATTAGGTGCCTTTTATCCTAACCGTGCGATATTAAAGATTTTTTATAATATAGCCCAGTTACGTATGAAGTTATTGTATGACGCGAGTACCGGCGCATCCCATTCGGCCAGGAAGCGGTGACAATCAGCCAATGTGCCCGAGGCCAGCGCATTGTGCGTGCGGACGATGTGAGCCTTTGATTGATTTATACATGTAACCATTATTTTTGACTCAAAATAGTACATTGGTCTATGGAAATTATGGTGTAGCGTGGGCTCGTGCAACCCGAAGCCAAAGTAGAATTCAACGCCCACTCAGTTAGAAATTATAGTCAACGAAACAAAAGGTCTACAAACCTAAGTAAACCGTCATCAATGTCTTTGCAATTTGATGACAAAAAATCCAAGGTACAAAGGTTCTCAATTCTGCCGATATGAAAATTTCGCTAGGCGTATTAAGCTAGATTAATTTAAGTTAGATTATAAGCGATTTCTGAGGGGGGGGGGGGGATAGAAAAAAATACCATGGTTTAGAGCGATTCCACCGCAGAATAGAATCCCTTGGGAACACCTAACTCACGCCATATCTAGAAAATTACATTTAGTAACCAATCCAATTATGAAATTAATTTACGCTCTATAGCTTAATTATAATTTGCAAAAGTTAAAACTGTATCCTAAGTACGTATTAATTATGTTTCCTTTCAACAGGTGTTGTTTACTCTTGTCCATCATTTTAAAGTAGGTATGCAAGTTACCGCCGAAAACATAAACGTACATTGTATATTAAAATGTATATATATAATGTATGAGTGAAAACTTATATTTAAAAAGTATTCTCAATAAATAATACTAATACTATATACTATAATACTACTACTATATATAATACTAATACTATAATACTAATGCTTCTCTCTCGTCAATCCATTATTGTCCGTCCCGCTGCTGGGCACGGGTCTTTTCTCAGAATGAGAGAGAGAGACCTCTCGGGTGCGTAGGTTTCTTCACGATGTTTTCCTTCCCCGAAAAGCAGTGATAATTAATTTCTAATACGTAGATTTATAATTTTAGAAAAATCAGTGGTGCGTGTCTGGGTTTGAACCTAGGACCTCTCAATCGAGACGGCAAGATTCAACCTCTATTACACATTAGGCTATCACTGCTCTGGTAAAAAGTAATACTATAATAATAATAAGTAGCATCGCATTTGTGATTGACTTCAGATTGAACCTTTGTTCTATATGAGATGTCCATGAGCTGCAGTGACAGATGGACTGCATGCTCGATTGTTATTATCAATCTTATAAAAATATAACCCATAGTAAGGGTACGTACTGCTTTGCTTTAAATATAAATATCGCTGCCAAAAATCATAGATAACGTATAACCAAAAAGCTTAAATGAGAAATTGGATTTTATATACGTCATGGGTTATTTAATATTTCAATCACGTCCAAAGGGGGCGTAAACGGCTGCGACACAGTCTTTATAACTATTGCAGTTGTTTAAGAATGTGCAAATTGTGAAAACGTTGTGCAACTTTGGGGGAATCCCCGAATTCCATATAGAGCTAAGCTAGTGCTTGTAAAGGAATCATCGAAGGAGACAACTGTGCTTACGATTTGTTTATATTTGTACATTGTTCTTAAAGGTGAGTTACGGGCGTGGTGTCACCCCAAAAAGGGTGACACCCGGTGCGGACCGCCCCCCCCCGCCCCCCCCTCCCTCCTTAGCTATGCCACTGCCTCTAAAAGGTAACAAGCTAGAACTGCATTTAAAAAACGTTTTGCAATTCATCGTATTGGGCCGGTTGCCAAGGGTCATGTAGCAAAAGCAAAAGAACTTTATTACCGACGACACGATTTTGATTATAGGATTTGAACGAGAAGTTATGATGAAAATAAAAATCCCGATTACTAAAATTGAAATCAGCAGGTGCGACTTTGAGGAGCGATGATTTTTATTTATTTATTAAAAGGTCGCCACCATTACATTTTAAAGTAAAAATAACAAAAAGCCCAAACCTAAGTGCTAGAATAATTATAGGCAACGACAGCATAAACAGAAGACATCAAATTACATGAAAATTAAATTAAATTAACACAAAATTTAATTCAAATAAATGACAGAATAATTATTATTTATGACAGAAAAAAAATATTATTTATGACATTCAACAAAATCGAACAAAAATTTAAATATTCTAAAAATATTCTTTTTGTTTATTATCATGACAAAAAAGGCGTCGAATGACTGCTAGTTGACTATTCCAAAAATATATAAAATTCACCAGCCCTTGAAGGTCTACTGCTGACTATAAACATTCTATCTTAGTTACTTCGACCGGTCCTGACCCATCTGAATCCAGAGGATAACTGCCTTCTTTAGGTCATCAGTCGTGGTCGGGAAACCGCCTATAATTCTTTTGGTCAGACCTTCAATTGAAGACTTCTACACCATCGGTTGTCTCTCATACGAATGTGTGACCTGGCCATCGCCACTTTACTAATTGCGTTATATGTATTGGTAAGGAAACATAAAGCTAGAAAGGTGTGTCTGACGCAAACGGACCAAAGTACCAATCTTCTTTACGTACCTATCAAATTAAATTAGCTAATTCTGTTTTTATGTCTCAGTACTAATGCGTTTAGTACTGTAATCAATTATATGTTGTTTATCGTCGTTAACGGAGCAAAAAGATAACACCTAGCGAAATGTTTTTATGAATCACATTTCGATTTGTGGCAGTGACATTTGGTACTATGATAATTTCGTTTTGGTGTATATGAACTTCGATTCGAGGTCGGGTTTTATTTGCATAAGTACTTTTTTTTAACCGACTTCCAAAAAGGAGGAGGTTATCAATTCGTCTGTATTTTTTTTTTTTTTTTTTTTTTTATATTTGTTACCTCATTTCTCCGGACTGGGTGAACCGATTTAGATGATTTTTTTTTTATTTGAAAGGTAGTGCGTGTCATAGGGTCCCATTTTTTTTTAGTATTTTTTTGACTAGGGCATCCATAAGAAAAACGCATAAGTCTTAAATTTGCATTTTCAATGTACGCGATAAATGTATGAATAACTCAATATCCCGCCAACCGATTTTGATGATTCTTTTTTTATTAGAAAGGATGTACTCCAGGGGTAGTCTGATAAGAGTTTGATAAGGTTCTAATCATAGGATCTTCAACTTTTTGGAGCAAAATAATAAAATTAGTGATAGTCGGCCGAACCTTAGCTGGAGAAGTCCAATTGAGTAAAATATAGAATAAAATTACTATGTAGGTATTTACTATGAAAAATTTGACCTTCAACTCTTCAATCCTGATGATGCAGGGGTACTGCTAGCCTGAACTATAAAAGTTGGTCGTTTGATGTTTGCGAATATATAATGAAATTGTTAAGCAAATTCATGGGACAAAAATTTGACCTTCAACTCCTCAACCCTGATGATGCAGGGGTACTTAAAGCCAAAACCATAGGAATAAGCCATTTGGTGCTTACGTATATGTTATAAGATTACTGAGCAAAAACATAAGATGAAAAATTTGACCTTCAACTCCTCAACCCTGATGATGGAGGGGTACTTCAATCCTAAACCATAGAAGTTGGCAATTTGGTGCTTACGGTTATGTAAAGAAAATACTAAGCAAAAATATAAAATCAAAAATTTGACCTTCAACTCCTCAACCCTGATGATGAAGGGGTACTTCAATCCTAAACCATAGGAGTTGGCAATTTGGTGCTTACGGTTATGTAAAAATAATACTAAGCAGAGGCACAAAATTAAAATTTTGACCTTCAACTCCTCGACCCTGATGATGAAGGGGTACTTCAATTCTAAACCATAGGAGTTGGCAATTTGGTGCTTACGGGTATGTAAAAATAATACCAAACAGAGGCACAAAATTAAAATTTTGACCTTCAACTCCTAAACCCTGATGATGCAGGGTACTGCAAGCCTGAGCCATAGAAGTTAGCCACCTGGTACTAACGTATATGTTATAAGATTACTAAGCAACAATATAAGATGAAAAATTTGACCTTCAACTCCTCAACCCTGATGATGGAGGGGTACTTCCAGAGGGGGCGCCCTGTTTGTATGAATTGTAAAAGTGTTTTATGTTTAATTTTTGTGAATATGTAGATGCACAAAGCAAACTTAGAGGCTTTATTTAAATACAAACATAAAAATATAGTCACTAAAAAGTGTAAAATAAAAACTTTTTAACAAAAAATATCTACCGACTTCCATGTCACAAAAAAGTAAAAAATAATTTAAATATATTTTGGTCTAGAACATACTCAGTACTTAGTACATAGTTCTGAAGTCGGTGCTCATATAGGACGTAGTTACCGTCGTCCAGCGAAATATGTCTAGCACCGACTTCAGGACTGTGTACTAAGTACTGAGTATGTTCTAGACCAAAATATATTTAAATTATTTTTTACTTTTTTGTGACATGGAAGTCGGTAGATATTTTTTGTTAAAAAGTTTTTATTTGCACGACGCCGTGGGAGCGACTCAGGGTTATGTGTGATTTTCACCGCACTAAAGTCCCCCCGGTGGCCGTCCTCGGCGCTAAAAAGAGAACTCTGGGATCTCCAAAGGAACGCAACTGGAATCCTCTGAACGCGTTGCCCCATCGGGATCTTACCAGATGGGCAGCTGGGCCCACCGCTCCGTCTAGTCTTTACGACGATATGCGACCACATATACCGCTGTCCTTCCCGGGATCGCCTGACCGAACGGTTCAAGCTCCCACTCTAGCCGCCTGCAACTCCGGAATCTCCTTTTAGTCGCCTCTCACGACAGGCAGGGGATGCCGTAAGCCCTATTCTGATCCCGGAACTACAGGGACGGCTATATTTACTAATTAGCTGACCCAGCGAACCTCGTTCCGACTAAAAGTAAAAAATCTAGAATTATTAGTGTTCCTCCACTATATTACGCATTTTTATACATAACCTTCCTCTTGAATCACTCTAGCTATTGAAAAAACTGCATTAAAATCCGTAGCGTAGTTTTAAAAATTTAAGCATACATAGGGATTGACAGCGGACTTTGTTTTATACTATGTAGTGATACCGTACTTCTCCTGTATACTACTTAAATTAAAGGTAGTAGTAGTAGGTAGTAAACTCTGTACCATTCGATTGCAAAGGCAACACTGCCACACCTAAATCTGCATAACAAAAGCAATGTTATCTGCTGTGTTCTGATTTGAAGGGCGTAAATTTGCAACATGGTGAGACATACTCATTCGAGTTTTAACTTAGTCCTCAAGCGTAGCATGCATCACCTAACTTCAGGTTAAACTCCTGTATTATCTGTGATTAAATTCAGATGTCTTTGAGCGGCAATGACTCTTTAACATGAGTAAAGTGTACCTATGTATGCTCTTTTGTGAATTCATATCAATTGTCGACCCGCGTGGCGGAGCTTTTAGCACACCGGTCTGACGCGCAATGGGTCCCGGGTTCGATTCCCGGCCAGGTATCTGAATGAGTTTAGATTCATGTTCTGGGTCTGGTTGTTTGTGTATTCGTCTTGTATGTGTCCATGGTACCTATGACACAGGAGAAAATCCTAGTGTGGGGCTATGAGTATAGAAGGCGTGCGCGCGCGTTTGTGTGTGTGTGTGTTAATTTATAAAAAACCTAACACTGTACGGGAGCGTAACCTGTCGAATATTTTTTTGACCCAAAGTCGTTATGTATAAATCATAAATAACGTTGCATACATGCATTGCGATCAATGTAATCTAGTATCGCGATATATTCGAGAGAGATAATTTGTTTCGTGGAAAAGCTAGAACCAGTTTGTGTTTTGAATATTTTTTCCTCGTGCAGGATACGTGAGTGTTTCGTTTCAAGTAAATTGCTGTAGGGTGAAGTGGGGCAAATGCGAGTACCTTAACTAGAATGACGCATTTGACCAAATGCAACTTATTAGTTATTACTGAAATTAGAAATTATGTTAAAACCGAATATACGTTATCCTATCACCAACAAACCCGTACTCTTCGCCTTCTCTCAAAATAAGAATTGTTCGTCGTCAACCCATTATTGTCCCACTGCAGGGCACGGGTCTTCTCTCGGAATGAGAGAGTTATAGGGTATAGTTCACCGCGCTGGCCAAGTGCGAATTGGTGGACTTCACACACCTCCGAGAATTTAAAGAACTCTGGTGTGTAGGTTTCCTCACGACGTTTTCCTTCACCGAAAAGCAGTGATAATTAATTTATAATACGCACATAAATCAGTGGTGCGTGCCTGGGTTTGAACCTCGGACCTCCCGATCGAGAGGGCAAGTTTCAACCAGTAGGCTATCACTGCTATTTCTTTAACTTTGAAGCAAATGCCTAAGTTGTCTTGTCAGTTTCTTGTATCTTCGAAAATATTTCAAAATCTCCGCTAGTAGACGCAAATTTTTGACAATTAGATTATACTACCTTTTGTATTTTTCTTTCCTTTTCCTTTTCAATTCTCTTGTATGAAACCACTTCGTCATTTTATTTAACATTTATTTTTTGACTACGAAATATTTTTTTGATGTTTACTCTTTCTTAATATGTAGTATGTTCTTTTGTATTCCAGGTCTTGTTGCAGACTGCCAGACAATATTATATTCGGACCTGCAAGTCGCAAGAAAAATCAGTCCATTAGAACAGAATTGTTACAAGGGGATAACTGTAGACTATGCGCAATTGCCCGTATTCTTGAAATGCATGACCCTGGACAGTGTCGAACCAATTGATATTAACGTAACTATTGTAAACACGCCACCAGTGAACAATACAAGCATATCATTCAAAGTGCAATCATTGTCATTGCCAAGTGATGATAACTTTCTGATTTCTTGTGCATTCGATCCTAGCGTCAGTGACTTGCAAACTATTACATTCTACGCCAATCCATCCGCGTGGCTTTACATCGACTTGGATTATGTCAGGGGTAACGTGTCTCTGATAGCCGACTGCGAATCCTATTACACCCACTCATACACAGACGACTTCGTGAATCACACCGTTTCGGACCTTATGAGAGACAACAAAGGCCGCTTCTTCACGTTCGACTACGGTCTACCGACGACCGACTTGCAGGACGCGACGAGCTTAGTCAATTTGACGTCAAACGAAGTCCAAACAGTTCGTTTCGATGTAAACGAGTTCCTAGACATTGGCGGGAATTTGGCGATCGAGGCCAGTATTTTGATGAGCTTAAAATATTACATGGGATACAAGAGGGCGGTTCAAAAAGGTTTGTTGACGTTCACGGACGATGACCAGTACTTTAGGGTCGTGGTTTGCATGAGCATCGGCCACGCGAGCGTACCAATCGAGACTGGGCACTGCAAGTTCAATGATCACGTGAGACCTGCGCTCTTCGTCCTGAACAGTACTGACAGCGACTCCATTTACGACAAAGTGCTCATTCCGTACCCAGATAGTGGCACGTGGTATTTGTCCTTTCGACTGTTTTGTGACGAAGTCGTGTGCCCTTGCCGTACGTCTGACAACGGGACGAAGTATTACGTGGATTCGAACGGGGAAACTGGTACTGGGGCGGAACCGACGTTCACAAACGTAACCAGAGAGGGTGGAAGTAGCTGCAATGCGACGGTAGTGTTGTCGATATCGTCGACGTCTTGCTTGGGTGGCAAGTGCAGCAACCATGGGACCTGCGGCCTGAATACCTTCGGCGGGCTGGTTATGTCTTTCTGCTTTTGCTCTGCGGGATACGGAGGTATGTACATTTTTTATTTTGCGTCACAATAGGTAAATAGGATATTTATTGCACAATTTTGAGAATGATATAGAATTAGTTGCAAGTATATAGATCAATCGTGTTTGTTTTTTTAGTCATATAGTAAAAAATATTACGAATGCTCAGACATATTATTGTATGAAAAAATATTACAGTATTATTTGTTCTTATCCTTATCAATTTGCTCATTTGTTGAATCTCACCGCACTGCAGACATGACTAAGTTAATTATTGTCCAATGTTGTAGGCAAGTCAGTTATCCACCACATAACGGTTGTTAGAGTTAAAGAAACGTATATTTTATGTATTGTAATTTGGCTATTTCAGGTTGGGACTGTTCAGACGATTCGAGAATGGACAGCAGAGTCTACATGCTGGTTTCAATCCTTCTCCTAACGCTGAGCAATCTCCTATTCTTCTTCTCCATCTACGTGGCCATCATCAGGATGTACTACGCGGAAGCCATGATGTACGCCTTCACTATGATCTTCTCGACTTTCTACCACGCGTGCGACGCGCCCGCCCAAGTGGCCTACTGCATCACGAGAGGTAACATCCTCCAGTTTGGCGACTTCTACTGCGGCCTCATGTCCTTCTGGGTGACTCTTCTGGCTATGAGCATCATTAGTGAGAAGCTACGGTCGTTCTTCCAGCTGAGTGGTGCGATCGTGGTCGCTCTTTTGACGACGTGGAATATGCATTCGTTTGTAGCGTTCTTGCTGCCGGTTGCGGTTGGCGTTTGCATACTCATCGCGTCTTGGTGTCGGGATTACAGACAACACCGTCGCATGAGGTATCCAAAGTCGTATTACACGAAGCACTGTCCGTTCGGCTTGACCCTCGTCTCCATAGGGTTGATATGTTACGCGTTTCTCCAAACCGAACAGAATTATAAGATCGTGCACTCCTTTTGGCATATGATAATTGCGATGAGTGTCGTGTTTTTATTGCCTGATGTTAAGAGGAATGACGTAAATCCCTTCCTTCCGAGCCCCGAGTCCTGTAGGATTCCGTTTTGCAAAGTCTTTCACAGATCTCAAACACCGATAGCCACTGATTGATTTAAAACCAAAATAGATGATTGAAGTTCTATGACACCTATTTGGCTATTTCTATCGTGAAGCAGTTCTTAGGCTTCGGTGAAAGGATATGGTTGTCGGTTCACTTTACTATGGGGCAGTCATGTTAATACTCGGGAGTAGCGCCGCATCTGTAACTGACTTTACATACCTTGTTTTATATGAAATTGATTACAGATGTCCATGGGTGTAGGGACCTTACCATCAGATGAACTGCATGTTTGTTACTCAATAGTTGAAAAAACGTGGTGTACGTTTTAATTTTAGCTTTAAGTGTTAATTGTCGTGTATATTTAGTGTGAGATGATTGTATCGATTATATTTATATTAAAATTGACTTTGCCGGCCCTTGGATATATAGATGGTGCAATATAGGATAGGTTAGTTTGATTGAAACCATTGGATATAAAAATAATAAACGTTTTGTTAACAATAATACATTTTTGAAGGTGGAAGAACCAATGTAGTTCGACCGGAGAAGTACCACCGCCACACCTATTACTAGCGTGAAGCATTTCTTGCGTTGATGATTCACTGTGATTGACTTCAGATAGAACCCATGTTCTGCATGTAGTTGTTTACAGATGTCCATAAGCAGCAGTGACACTTACCATCAGGTGGACTGCATGCTCGTTTGCTTCTTCAGTCAGATAAAAAAAACATGAAGCCTAGTTGATGGCCACCGCTGCACCTGACGAAATTTATGTAAAGTTGGATACCATATCAGAAATAAATACATTGCTACACTTAAGGGTAAGAATTGAAAAATCAGTGGTGTGTCGGGATTTGGTCGTCGCAATCTCGATTCTCACGTCAACACATTATTGTCCCACTGCTGGGCACGGGTCTTCTCTCAGAATAAGAGTTTTTTGAACTATATCTATCAATGCTCACTTTTTTCCTCTGTTCATTTTACCTTTTTTTTGTTACGGGGAGGAAATCTTCAAAACGTACACAGAAGTCTTAGGAGAAACTCCGGGTTATGTGGGATTTTTACCTACCAAAACCTCCTCGGTGGTCTTCCTCAGCGCTTGGGGACTCGGAAACTCCGACGCAAGCTTCTATTCATTTTACCTACGGTTTATTTGATAATTCACTAGCATCATTAATTATTTTTTATCACAAACACATATACATAATAAGACTAGTAGGTACCTAAAACAGACTTAGGTACATCTTCCTAAATAGAATGTAAGTACAAGTATATTTTCAATTTTATTGCATCCTGCAACTAGTCATTTTGAAACAAAAGCATTTTATTAGACTTGCAACGAGTATTCGGCAGCTATTCAATGTTCAAACGAGTATTCGGCAGCTATTCAATGTTCGAACGAGTATTCGGCAGCTATTCAATGTTCGAACGAGTATTCGGCAGCTATTCAATGTTCGGCCTATTCGGTCGTTATCGTCGTATTCGGCAATATACCTATTTTTTTTTGTTTTTCACACAAACAGTCCTGAGTTAAGGCTTATTAATTAAACTCAGGCTCAATATTATTTTAAAACGGATTAATATCGTAATAAACGTGTGTTTATTACGATGTTTTAAAATAATCTTATTCACACGACGAATAAAATCTTAAATATTTTAATCTTAAACGAATTATCATGACAATAGGTTAAAAAATAACAACAGTAAATAAATAATGTTTTAAGTAACCGCAAATTTGAATCTATTAATAAAACGTGCGATTGAAATATTGATAAAAGCCCAAAAGTATGTGAATGTCTAATTACTTAGTGTTCTCGTGTGAACATTTTGAAGCACCATCACAAAGCGGAATACTTGTATATATAATACGTGTATATGTAAAAATAGAGTTGGAGAAATATACACGTTACTGTAAAAGCCCGAATTACAACGATGTGCCACAAAATTATAATTAAATAAAGCAAGGGTTAGACTAAGGGATGATAATATAAAATTATTTTTTATGAAAATCAAAACCTAATGAAAAACGTTTTAAGCTATTGCGTAGCTTTTATCGTGGGCTTTGAGCATGGCGAATAAAGAAATTCAGTAACGAAAAAACCTAACACCCCCCACTTCGCCTACCATGTAGCGCGGACCAGCGTTAACGTGTACGTATATGGTACGACGGTACGAAGCACGCACGGATCGAGACGAGCTGCTCGGAAATCGGACGAACATGTAAAGAGCTGTTTGTGAGAAAGTAAATAGTATCAAAGAAAAAAACTTGAATTAATATAAAAGAAAAAAATACTGCATAAATAAATAATTATAATTGCTTAAGTTGATAAAAAATGCTATGCAATAGCTTTACTGCGGCAGTTCCCGAGTGCCGGACGTTTTTTTATACAGAGACAAATAGATGCTAGAAAAATCGTCTCTTTTCAAATACCTTTAGTAGCTCTTGTTGGTAAATCTTATGATTTATTGCAGTTCGAACTTTTACGGTATCATTATCGGATTTTTGGTTACGTATTAAAAAAGTTAACTAAAAACTATTAAATATGGCGACAATGCAAGAACGCACTTAGTATTAAAAAAAAGAAAGTCCGTTTAAAAAATTAAGTAACAAAAATAATATAATATGTAAACGTATTTATATATTTTAATCAAAATTATCGACAATAACGTAGATACCAGATTATATTTATTAAAATATAACGGATACACTTATGGAAGATAAGATATGAGTAGGCTTATCATTTTTCCAAAGAACTGTACATTTTCATGTGAACATTCCATTTCTAGCTTGTTTCAAGATATAATATCTTTGATTTTAATAATACTGTCCTTTCTATTAGCATGAAGATTCTTAAACCAATCAAATACTCAATCTTCACGTAGACATGTAAAACAGTCTTATCTGTTCTGTATGAGGTTGATTACAGATATCCATGGGCGGCAGTGACCACTTATCATCAGGTGTACTGCATGCTCGTTTGCTACTTCAGTCAGATAAAAAATCGTTCAAACAATTTTGTGCTTGAAAGATTTCATGTTGGTTAAACAGTTTTGTCGATGTATATAAACTGTGTCTATAGGTCACATTTTCAGTTAAAATTTTGTTCGAGCGCATAAAAATATAATTTATTCATGTCGCCTAAGAAATACCCTAGGTACGAATATGTATACTAGTGTCCGACCGAAACCGAAACTGAATTTCAGCAACGGTCTGAGTTTCGGTCGAAACCGAAACTGCCTTACAAGGATCAAGTTTTGAGAGAAAAACAAAAAAACTTTTATAAATTCATCAGACTTTTATTTTTCATCTTTAAGTCACAGCTATTCAGTCTTCGACATTTTCACTTTAGGATAATCAATAATAATCAACGTAGCAACACTTAATTTGAGAAATAAACGTACGGTATTCAACGTGCCGAACATACCGATCACAGCGCGAGAACTGCACTCGGGCAGTTTCGGTTTCGGTCGTAGCTTCGGCGGGTTTTCCTCCGAAATCGAAACTAAACCGAAACCCGTATTTTTGCCGAAACTCAACCGCAACCGAATATTCGGTCGCACACTAATGTATACACATAGTGATTCTATGATTTGACACATTTTAACTATGAATATATTTAAATAAACGACATAACACATCCTTCGGACTTTTGTGTTAAAAATGTCTTTTTCGGTGCTTTTGCTATAGATATTTATTTCACTGCCATTGTTTAAAAGTATACTAGTTAAGTTACACATGTTAGAAATTCGATATATTTATTGTAAAGGCATTTGGCAGCTTGTGCACGTACCTTTTGTTATTATTGTTATGCTCCTGTCTCGTTTCATGACGATCAATTTGCATTGCATATTATCTGTAATATATTTTAGTGATAGTTGCATTGTAGTTTTTATACCTAATATTTTGATATAATTTCTTTCTTAGATAGGTCTCTGTAATGGATCACCGATTTTTTTAACAAAAATAAAAGTCAATTTGGTAAAAATCAGACCTATTTTCACTAAAGGCACAGAAATTATAGGTACGTGAATTGTAGGTATGTGTACTTCTCTCGTCAACCCATTATTGTCCCACTGCTGGGCACGGGTCTTCTCAGAATGAGAGAGTTTAGGCCATAGCCCACCGCGCTGGCCAAGTGCGAATTGATGGACAGGTATGTGTACTATTTATGTATAATTTCTGTACATTTATGCTCTGTTATAAAATATACCTAATATTTTGATATAATTTCTTTCTTTAATATTATATCGTCATCAAAATTTTGCAAATTTTACTAAAGCGAGGCTGTATTGTCTGTGGCATAATGGCCTTTTTCAAAATTTCTTATTTTAGTAATTTAATAATTATAATTTGAGCGATTTTAAAACCAATTTTTATTTTATTTATACTCAGATATAGTAAAACAGGTTTAAAATATAATATTTTCATCGCATTCACTAATTTAATGACAATATATATGTAGGTTAATGCAGAATATGGCAGCAAAATTTAGGTATTATATTTCCGTTAATATTTTTGGGTTCAATCCTAAATATGTCTAGATAATATAAATGTACACCTTATTAAATAGAACTATAAAATTTATGTTTGTATTAATTTTAGAGTCATTTTTCCTATTAGCCATAATGACAACAGATCAATGTATAATGTTATTATGTGTATGTATTTTGCGGCTTTCAAATCTTGTCGATCTCTTGATTATCTATTACATATTGATTTACTTCCTCATACTATTACTCTGATAATGTACATGTTCTAAATTGAGATACGAAAACAGAGCATAGTTGCAATTTATTTTATGTAATATATTTCTTGTACCCCACTTTACGCAAATTCTACTTACGCGGCTGTCACTCATAACCTCGCGTAAATTCGGGCTACTACTGCATTTTTTGAAATACTCAGATCCTAGCAATCGTCCTCATTAGTCATTTATTCTGGAGTGTAAATACTATTGGTGCCTTAATTGACTAATATATAACAATAGTATGTGCCATTATACATATAGCGTTTAAGGTAGAACATTGATTTTTATAAAGGTAATAAATATTTTACATTAAAATAGAAATAATAAACGTATACTTCATAATCATTTGAAATATGATTGTACAATTCGTCTATATTAGACTCCATTAGACACGTGTGTTGCCATGAAATAGATCAAATGAAGCCCTCACTATTTTAAGTATTTATAATTGTGTCAAAAATGTTCTAATTAAATTACTCTATAAATCTGTACCCCTTGTCTGATTTTTGTCAAATTGATTTCTATACCAACATTGTAAAAAAAAACAAGGATATCGATAGATCTGTTTTACCACCCTTTTTTTCTAAAATGAGATCTGCAGATAGGTCTCCGTAATGGATCACCGATTTTTTTTTAACAAAAATAAAAGTCAATTTGGTAAAAATCATAACTATTTTCACTAAAGGCACAAAAATTATACGAAAAATTGTAGGTACTATTTATGTATAATTTCTGTACATTTGTGCTTTGTTATTTATAAGTTCAATTTTCAAGATTAATTCAGTTTTTATTGTAACTCATTGTATTTTAAGAACAAGCATCATTACATAACAGTGTCGTACTCGTACCGTGTCGTTAGTCTTAAACTATAAATTAAACATATTAAAAGTACAAGTCGTCATCAATAAAATGAGACCTACGGGGAATAAGACAGCTAGCCTTAGGTAATAGCATTTTATAGTTATTTCGATTTTTGTTGTAAAAAATCAAGCTATTTTAAAGTCTTAAGTTTTTGTTCTGATATCAGGTTTTTAATAAGATTTAATATTATACTGAGATTATGAACTGAGTGTAAAGTTGGATTTTGAGATACGCGAACATCACAATATGTGTAATAGATCTCATGGATTATACATGCATTATATGGGGGATGGTATATGGGGATCTCATGGGGAGGGGTAGGGTAGAGGTCTAATTTTTTACTTAGCACTCAAAAATGCAAAATTTTAAAACAAGAAGACGATCTATAGTTCTTTCGACATGTTCCCGTGTCTTCCAGCCTCCACCCATCTCCTCTGAGAAAAAAATAGACTTACTTCGCAGACTACCTGTCAGACCTGCGGTTTATTGTTTCACACCGATAGCTCTCTAAAAAATAGAATTTAAATTTGTACTTTGATGTGATGTCAAGGTCCACGAAGCGTCGCACTTCGCGTTTCTGAAAAAAACCCTTAGGGTCGCCTTAAGGGGATATATACGGGATTATGTATACTTTTATCTTTAATACTGTAACTCTGTTTTGTCGAGTTAATGGTTTATAAGTTTTGTTCCGCACTAATGTTGGTTGCAGTTTAACTAAGAACTTATAACAAGTTAAACAAACTACTAAAACAGCATTGTAATAATATTGTGTAAGATCTCAACTATTTGTTCGACTAATCATACTAATATTTAATGTAAAATAGTAAGACATTCCTGGCGTCTATATTTTCATGCTCAATCTTGGAATTTATTATTATAATGTCATAGAACATTTCATCATATTTTGTGGATATTTATAGACTCTAAAATCTCTGAGGACCAAAGAGTTTCATGACATGTTGAGTTATAAAGGCAGCTTTTAGTATCAACGCTTAAATATCATCACAAGTCTACAGTTAGCGTCAAATAGTTAGGGACACACAGAGTATTCAAATAAATAGACGCAACCAAAAAGTCAATAATGTCGGTTTTCCACATTTTTGAACGCCTACAATACTTAGATACTATTGGCGCGATGACTGTAACCATATTTATGGCGGTTTGACTGAACCGATGTATATGACATTTTAAATGTATTGGCTTTTTGAGCAACTATATTGTTGACAACAATAAGGAAACTTTGTACCGATATTATTGAATTTTTGGTTGCATCTATTTATTTAATAATTTAATACTCTGAGTGTCCCTATTTGACGATGACTGTACAATAAACAAAAGTGAAGACACACAAAATTTTATTTGTAATTAATTACACTAATTGTGTTTTCTTAAACATAGATAATTTATTTATTGAAACAAATTAAACAATAAGCAAAAACTGTTCTATTATATTGCAATTAAAGCGAAAGCCATGACATACCTATCGCTGCTTGGATCGAATGATAACACAAATCCAAAACGCAAATTTTACGGGATACCTAAGTAAAAAATAAAAATGCCTTTGGTGTTTATTTTTTCAATTAATAAAGAAATAATAATATACACTATTAGTAGTTACAGCTTCAAGTTTTAATTTTAGGTCTTTTTTAAAACTGTATTCTTGGAAAGAACCAGGACACATCGCTCATCCTCTGAAAAACTGTCAAAACACCAAAACTAGTTTTGAGATAATCGCGTTTTTATTTTGTTCCTCAATGAACGCTAATGCTCACTTACAGACATTTACGCCATCCTTTGTGAACTACTCACACTAAAATTGTGGCGGTTTTATCGATGATGGAAGAGAAAAAATGGAATCAAACTGCATTTTTAACTCAAAACAATGATTTCTTGTGTTAAGACAATTTTTTAGAGGATGAGCGATGTGTCATTAATGTGTTAGGTAACTGCAGCTATTATATTTATTTAGATGATGATTTGATAAGTAAAAATAATTTTGTATGATTGGAATTATAACTACTTTTTACATTGGTTTATATTACTTTTACTGTAAATAGGTTTTATATATTTAAGTAATACTGGAAGGTAAGAAACACGCAGGAATTCATTACTATTAGGGTGTGACTTTGTGAAGTCTTTAAATCTTACTACTTGGCATAAGTATTGGAAGGGTGTGGTTGCCGGCATACTTTCGCATGAGGCGACCATCATAGTCCTCGGGAGTAGCAACGCATCTGTGTTTGACTTCAGATGGAACCCACGTTCTGTATGAAGTTGATTACAGATGTCCATGAGCGACAGTGACCACTTACCATCAGGTGGACTGCATGCTCGTTTACTACTTCAGTCAGATAAAAAAAAAGTATGCCTACAATTGATATCATAATGCCTTCCTGCCTTCTTGGAGAATACTCTGCTCTAATGTGGGTGAGTAGGCATATTTACGGTGTTTTCTTCGCTGTTAATAATAGTAATTATTTCTTATACACACAGTTAAAAATAAAATAATTGCCTGGGATTGAAAGTTTCGACAAAGTAGGAGGCAAATTTTAATTCAATTTATATATCATGAGAGATTATATTTACATATAAGCGGATGCTGTTATTGTTACAATAAAAATAAATATATTTGTTTCAGCTAAACTATTTGTCTATATTTCAGTATATTTGCATGTTTATTAATTATAAGACTCCTTCATTTGTTGCTATATTAATGTAAAAGCGTAAAGAAAGGCAACTCTTATTTACTATGATAATATTTCGAAGGGCCCCTAGAACAAAATCGTATATGAAATATTACCAATTTTCAGTATGAAGCTTTGTTGATTATAATAGGTATATAGGAACTTATTAAAATAAGTCCATAAATAGTTATTACAATGATTTTCCATAGATTTCTTGGCGCAAGTAATCAATGTTTGTATTACTTTGTATGTCCACAAAACTTCTAAGCTTCATACTGTAAATTGGCAATTTTTCATATACGATTAGTTCTAGGGGCTCGTCGATTTTTAAATAATATTGTGTGGACAATTGTTATGTAGTTTGGACTACTGGTTTTGATTCTTAGACTTAAAATCTGTACCACGAGTGCAAATTGTATCAGCAAGACATTTATCAGCAAGTCTTTGTTAAATTTTATTGATTTCTACAAAAAATATTAAAAAACGGAGATGTATCTCTTTTTAGAATTACATTTACGAGGTACGGATAGATTTCCGTATTTCTAATAATCTTGATATTTCCAAAAACCAAACAGACTTGTCACGTTATCATTATGAATGAAAAAAATATGTTTTCATATAATTAAAAAAAGATTTTGAATTTCTATATTTGCTTGGAGAATTACTTTAGAATTTTACTAAGAATTGTATTCTCTCGTTTTGAAAAAGGTATTTCTCTGTTGCTTGTATATTAAGAATTAAAATTGTGTTAGTTGCTATTAAGTATTTATAATGTGTTGTCTGTTTGTATAGTGATTATTAAATCAAATTTTATGAATGGAAACTGCCTTTTATTACTATTATTCGCTAAAGTAATCATTTTAATATCCCTGTGAATGAATAAATTAAACTAAGAAATATTAATTAAAATGAGTTTCAATAAATAAAAACATTTATTTAATATAAGTACTATTTACATCAAATACATATATTTCTACACTGAAGACAATAAAAAACAATAAAGCATTTTTTTTAAATATAAATACCAATATGCAAAATAATATAACAGTAGATTTTTGTAACTTCTATTACTTATAAAGTGTATTCCTCATAGAACTCTCAGAGTTAAGAGTGGTAAGAAATTTGGCACTTATCACAAATAGAAAGCTATACAAAACAGAATAAGCCAGCGCGGGGCCTGTAGCAAATTCTGACAGGACGCCCATAGTTTGTCTTAAGTAAGGGTATTAAATTAAACAAAACTGTTACTAGTAAACTTTTCTGGAATTAATCTGGGAAAATTTAGAGATTACAATGTCTATATCTTATTTCTGTTTAAATTTTTTAGGATAGCAAAGATAGTAAAATATAAATAGCAGGTAGGCGTTGGGCCGCGGGGCCCCTCTAGTCGCGGGGCCCGTAGCATTTGCTACTCTTGATAAATGGCTGACAAAACCTAGTGTTTACTCGCACTGGACTGTAAAATAACATCTATTTAAATGAATTTCTTACTTTCGCAGTTTCATCTGAGAAGCTAATGCATATGATCTGACAATCACATAACATTTGTGCGCCCTTAGTATTCTCTTACTAAGGATTCGTTTTAATTGAACTTAAACAACATTTAGTTCAGAAAAAAAAACATATCAAAAGTTTAAAAATAAATAGAGCAGACTAGCTAATAGAAAAATAGAGCTTACAACTATCATAATTAAAATCTAATGGTAAAAATGTCTTTTTAGAAGTGTCATGTATTCTTGAAGAATATGAAAATAATCACAGCGTTAGTAAAAGTGACTTAAGATAACTAGAATTAACATGTATAAGGTATAAAAAATAATTGTTACTGATAGATTTTGCTATTCAATCTTTAGGGTGTAGTAGCCTTACTTGTATTAAAATGAGAAATAGGTAAATAAAAGAAAAACAATTCTATTAAATATAGAATTGTTTTTCTTTTATTTACCTATTTGTATACATGAATGGGAGAAAACTTTTCAAAAAATTCTATTATTGTATTTGTGGTTCATAAAATTCATTTACATGCATATAGGAAATTTGATAGTTAGCAAATAGGAATTTGATAGATCTAAAATACTTTTAAGAAGTCAAAAGTGAACTCTCTAAATGAAGTAATAAAGAAATCACCCCATTATTTAAATTTTAGTGTAGGCCATATAAGTAGGCGTATAAAGGGTATGGTTTTTTATTTCTTGTGTAACTGACTTGTAACAGTAACTAACCAATCTATGCGACATACTATAACAGTAATTTCTAACATACTAACATCAAGAATTGAAATGTTTGTCTAAAGATGTTATTATAAATTTGTGAAGTGTGAGGATGGAAATTGAAAATGAGTTTACATTAAGACATTATCAATATTTTTTCGACTAAATCGACAGGCCCCTAGAACAAAATTGTATATGAAAAATGAATAATAATTGATATTTAATCAATTTACAGTATGAAGTTTGTTGGTTGTAATATTGTAATAGCTACTCAGGAACTTATTAAATAGGTTTCTAAATAGCTTTTACAATGATTTCTTACATATTTTCCATAGATTCTTGGCATAATCAATGTATGTATGGCCACAAAACTTTAAAGATTCATACTGTAAATTGGTAATTTTTCACATACGATTTTGTTCTACGGGCCCATCGAGATGTTTATCGTTTTAGTGTATTGAGCATATGATCCTAGAACAACCGAAAACTGCCAAAGAACATTTCTCGTTGCAATTTCTCAGGAGTAAGGGTACCGTCTATGCTCTCACAGTTCTCATTAAACACACTGTAAGCTGATACCTCGCCCTTTTTCTTAGGACGAGTTCTGGTGTTGAGGTAAATTCCTACCAAAAGTGACATAGCAAAGAATACAGCTCCAAATTGTAGCGATATAAAATATAAATACAGTGTCCCCCAAATGACAGTATAAAGAGACCATTTAACAATGAAATGTTTCCATGTCTCTTGTATTTCCTCGTCTGGTTCAACGTCATTGGTCTCAGAGTTCATTTCGATCAGCCTTTGCTCTTCCTTGTCTCTAACATCTCTGTCGTCTTCCTCATCAAGGATGTGCTTTTTCTTAGGTAGTGCTGGTGCGGGTTTCTGTGAAATTATATATAAACACATGTATTTGTTATAAGTAGCACAAAGACATTTTTTTTATCTGACTGAAGTAGCAAACGAGCATGCAGTCCACCTGATGGTATGTGGCCACTGCTGCCCATGGACATCTGTAATCAACTTCATACAGAACATGGGTTCCAACTGAAGCTAATCACAGATGCATTGCTACTCCCGAGGACTATGCTGGTCGCCTTAACCACACCCTTCTATCGAAATGCAAGAAATGCTTCATGCTGGAAATAGGTGTAGTGGTGGGACTTCCCTGGTCGAACTACATTGGTTCTACCACCTTGTAAATGTATGTTTATGTACATACCTAGATATTGAAAGGAAATAGAAATCAATTTTAGCAGCAGACATAGCCTGTTCTTTGTACAAGAAATCATTAGGGTGACAAATTTCTTATTCTCTATCTTGTTTTATAACAATAAATAGCATAAAAGCATGTATATGTTATCCATTCTTATATTATTTTATCTGATTTATATCTACAGATTTTTATAAGATTTTAATCAGAAGCTTATCTTGGAAAGGCCATTGTGGATCTTCATATAAGTAGTATACTAATGCCAAATATGCTGTCATATGCTAATGACTTAACACTTTAAAGGTGGTAGAACCAGTGTAGTTCAACCAGGGTAGTACCACCGCCACACCTATTTTAACATGAAGCTTTCCTTGTGTTTCAATGGTAGTGTGCGGCACACTTTTATATGAGGGGACCATCCTAGTCTTCAGGAGTAGCAACACATCTATGATTGACTTCAGTTAGAACCTATGATATATATGAAGTTACAGTGAAGTTACTTACAGATGTCTATGGGCGGCAGTGACTAAATGCTTGTTTGCCACTTCATTATTATAAAAAAAATGCCAAACAACACTTGCAAGATGGTAGAATGCGTGTGATTCAACGGAGGAAGTACTACCGCCGCACTTATCTCTGGTGTAGAGCAATTCTTGTGTTTTAGTACAAGGGTAGTGTTGCCCAAAGAGATGATCGGGATGCCGAAAGGGGGTGGTGATGATACAGTGAGCCTTACCTCAATAAAAACTGGTGCAACACCAACTTCATCAACGTCTATTTTTATCATCTTTTTGTAAAAATTGATGAAACGACGCTTAGTGTTTTCCAATTTTTCAGTAGTTTTCTCTACAAATTCTTCGCGGCGGCGACGAGCTCGATATTCCTTCAGTTTCGCCTCCATTCGGAATACAAGAAATAAGCTAAAAGCTTGCTTAATACAGCTAGCTTATTGTCTTAGATATCTTCCATTCGATTTTCCACAGTAGATTCTTGAATAAATTATCTTTATTTATCTGACGAAAATAGTAGTTTTAAAAAATAAAAAGTTTTCAGCACTTTTCAAACATCGTGTACACGTTCAGGTTTATCAACAAACTGTTTTTTCTTGGTCTGGTTTCTTTCAGGTCGTGTTAAATATAGTATCTAACTTTGTAGAAAACACACGGAATACAATATTTCTTAAAATAAACTACGACAAAAGAATACTGTTTGATTAACATAAAATATAGTAGAAATTTTTGTCCAATTTTAAAGAAAATTGTTTTGTTGTCAATTGTCATATGTTAACGTCTAGATTACGTCATTGTCATTCCCTTTTTTAAGCTTTTCTGACCTTAGCTTCTTGCCTTTCAGCCTAATGTCATTTCATTTACTGGTACAGAGTTTAAACATGTAATTACATATTGCTTAGGTAAAAATATTACAGCCTATGGTGTTATTATTTGGGTTACAGGCACTGTTACAACACAGCCTTTGTAAAGTCTAAGTTATTATGCACACTAAATAAAGAAAATAAAATAATTCCATTTAATGAATAAGTAATGTAAGGAATAAATGATGGCAACAATGATTACAAACAATCATGACTACCTTCACTGCGGCGCGAAGTCCGATCGATACCTAGCGCTGTCCAGCAGAACTCTTCTGTTTACGCTATATTATCCAGTTTTCTGAATTGTACCAGTCGCTATTTTAATTTTGATCAATGGAACATCAATCGGATATGGGAGCATATGGAGAAAATCCAAATGTGCAAAACACCGGAAATTATATCACAATAATTCCTGTTGATTATTCCAGGCGTGGATATCCAATACAAGCGGAATATCAATACAAGTATATAATATAAATAAAAAAATATATCTATTTTTTTTACTAATAGCAAATTCGTAAAGGTGAATTGTCTTAAACAGCCAATTTATTTTCAGTGAATTCAGGTCTCGTGAAGAGTATTATAGCGTTCAAAGCCAGAAATTGCAAGCGGAAGTGAACGCACACCTGTATTCAGTTTCGCAGCGCTTACCGCACTTATCCTATAGCCCCTTAGGACGGCACAATGAATGGGACAAGCATGACCCACACAAACCTTTACCTGATTCTAAAGAGAGCAATAGCTCCGATTCGCTTGAAAAGAGTGTTATGGGTAAGTCTTAATTACTAATTTCACTATACTGTATATTTTGTTTTTTAAGTTTGAAGTAACAAACGAGCATGTAGTTCGCCTGGTAGTAGGTGACCACTGCTGCCCACGGAAATCTGTAGGCAACTTTATATGGGAACAGGGATTCCCTCTGAAAACAATTACATATGCGTTGCTACTTCCAAGAAATAAGATTTTCGCTTCATATAAAAGTAAGTCGGCACCACCGAAACGCAAGAACTGCTTCACGCTAGAAATAAAGTGGTCGCCACACTTTCCTTACCTTACCGTTTCCGTACCTTGCTGTAACTACTCTGGTTCTACCACCTGGTTGCATTGAATTGAATTTTTCGTTTATTAAATCTACGTTGAAAATCATGATCTGTTGAACCGTATGACGTCACGTTATTAGGATCGAACCTCAGCAGTTGCTCCAATCAGACCGGCACGAGTAGCATAGCAGCTGGGTCATTCAGCACCACAGAACCGATCACTAGTGGAGGCAGTTCTTCCAGCGCTATCTCACCGCCGCTGCCAGGTATGTCGTCAAACATTACTGTCCCACTGCTGGACACAGGTCCTCTCTCTGCCTACGGCTCTTGTGTTAGCCGGATGCGTGTTGGTAGGCTTCACTTACCTTTTTTTTCTTGTTATCGAGGGGGAAACCTTCAAAAGGTACCCAACGCTGTGGGAGCAACGCCGGGTTATATGGGATTTTTACGCCCCCGGTGGCCGTCCTCAGGGCTATAAAGAGGACGGGATCTCAAAACGACCTCAACCAGAGTCCTTCGAGCCGAATGCCCCTTTAGGACCTTTCCCCGGTGATCGATTCATGCTCACCGTGCCTCTCGGTGTTTACGACGGCACGCAATCACACATGCCATCGTCCTTCGCGGGGTTACTTCGCTGGACGGTCCGAGCTGGTCCTGGAACTACAGGGACAAGGCTTCACTTACCTATGAGAACTTTTTTTAGAGAACTCAAGTGTGTGTGTTTTCTCACGATGTTTTCCTTCACCGTATACTAGTAATAAGTAATTTCTAATACGCACATTACTTTAATACTAGAAAAATCTGCGGTGTGTGCTTGGGATTCGATCCACTGTCCCTCGATTGAGAGACTGTGTTTCAACCATTAGGCTATCACTGCTCCGCCCTGTAGTTCCGGGATCAGAATAGAGCTACGGCATCCCCTGCCTGTCGTAAGAGGCGACTAATTGCGGCTTTCAGGGTTGCGGGCGGCTAGAGTGGGAGCTCGAACCGTTCGTTCAGGCGATCCCGGGAAGGACGGCGGTATGTGTGGTCGCATACCACCGTAAAGACTAGACGGGGAGGTCGGCCCAACCGCTCATCCGGGAGGAGCCCGATGGGGCAGCGCGCTCGGAGGATTCCGGTTGAAGTCGTTTCGAGATCCCGGAGTCCTCCTTTTCAGCGCCGAGGACGGCCACCGGGGGGGTTAGTGCGGTAAAAATCCCACATAACCCTGCGTCGCTCCCACGGCGTCGGGTACCTTTGGAAGGTTTCACCCTCGAAAACCAAAAAAAAGGGCCAAATTACCTTAAAAATCCAATTAGCACAAAATGCTTACCAATGTTAATACTTTGCGGCTGTCCAATTGTCGACCCCATTCTATTGACAGCTTTGGTAATCGATAATCTAGGTGTATAATAATAGTAAGTTGTTTTCCGAAGTTGAATCTACCCTCCTTTTTATACGATTATCAAACAGATCTTTATCATTCTAACACACATTATCAGGTTCATCAGGCAGCACAGCTTCCTCATCAACGGTATCATCGAACCCAGTGACCTGCGTGTACCTGATGTCTCGGACAGCCATCATGGTGGAAATGAGCTCGGAGGAAGTTCCCACGGCCGTGACGTCAGCAAGGTTCCTCAACGCAGTGCTGGCGACAGACGAGCTGGGCTTGGTACAACCCACGACCAGGAGTTTGGCTGCGAATGTATTCGCTTTGTGGATGTGCAGTCCGTTATTAGGTAGGTACATAAAAAGTATCCTTTATTCTTACAATGTGGTTCGATACTATTAATATTTTTTTATAGTAAATTTCATAAGTTAAAATTATGTTTAAACATGTACACAAATATAAAAGTCTTATCAGTTATAAATAAACTGATAAAACTTTATAAGTGATAAAACTTTATAAGTCTTATCACATAAAAAGTTTTATCAGAACGTATTTAAAGACGGGGTAGAATAATTTTATGGTTCGACCCCAAAGGTACCATCTTCGTAACGCTTTCAATATATAAGTTTTAAAATGCACCTAACCTTTAGTTTCAAGATTTGGTAAAGGAGAGATAGACATTCAACTTATTTCCCCGTGGCAGCCTGTCGTCTGTGGCTGACTTCAGGGAGTAATGAAATTTTATTTCAGTTTGACTGTAGATGGGCTGCATCGTTGTTTTTTTTCTTTTTAACACTCTTTCTACACTCATAGCCTCACAGTAGGATGTTCTCCTGTGTCGTGGGTGCAATAGACACACACAAAAGCGAATACACAAACAACCAGACTCAGATCAAGAATCTAAACTCATCATTCCGATATTCGGCTCGATATCTGTTCGGCGGGGAATCGAACCCGGAATTCACTGCGCATCAGACCGGTATCGTAACCGCACCGCCACGCAGGTTGTCAACTTACTATGTCTATTTCATTGTAAATATGCATATTACGTCTATGTACTTAGGGAATGATTCTATTTATATCATAAGTTGTATTAAAATTATTTGAAAATAATTTCTTTTGTAAACAACCAGAAATCCAGCTAAAACCTCACCATTGCCCATGGAAGATTTGGGCAAACTGGCAGAAGATGCTGCAAAGATACGGCCATGGCTCGGAGTCCAGGCGGGCACGCGACCAGCCGGTCCTCAGGTTACAGAGGAACGTGTTCTTTCCGAAGCATTTGGAGGAAGGCATCAAGTAAAATAATCCTAATAGAAGTGTATAATTTGCCGTAGGTTTTTTTTATCTAACTGACTGAAGTAGCAAACGAGCATGCATTCCACCTGTTGGTAAGTGGTCACTGAAGCTCATGGACATCTGTAATCAACTTCATACAGAACATGGGTTCTACCTGAAGTCAATCACAGATGCGTTGCTACTCCCGAGGAGTATGATGGTCGCCTCATATAAAAGTGGACCGGGGTAGTACCACCACTACACCTATTCCTAGCGTGAAGCATTTCTTGCGTTTCGATAGTAGGGTGTGGTTGCCGGCACACTTTCACATGAGGCGACCATCATAGTCCTCGGGAGTAGCAACGCATCTGTGATTGACTTCAGATGGAACTCATGTTCTGTATGAAGTTGATTACAGATGTCCATGGGCGGCAGTGACCACTTACCATCAGGTGGACTGCATGCTCGTTTGCTACTTCAGCCAAATAAAAAAAGAAAAAATTAGCGACTGATAAATTTATCTTAAAATAACCAACCACGGGCTTAGTGTCCAAATCACTTGCTCCTTTCAGTACGAAAGGAGCAATGTCACGTAACCTCTATCATTAACAAGGATTCACACATTAAAATTAAATTACATTTAAGATGTATAGAAAATCCATTGATGATAAGAATATTATACTAATTTTTTCCTTCGAAGTTTTTAGCCATTTCTACATGACAAAATCCATAAACAAGCATATTTAAGTAATTTCCATGTATGTATGTAGGTTATCAATTCTACAGATTTTGCTAGTACCCCTCATTATTTCAGGGACCCGCGAATCCAGGAGTTGCTTTACGAAGAGGCCCGTCACAACGTCGTGACCGGCCGCTACCCCCTGGAGAGCGCACAGGCGCTCATGCTGGGAGGCTTACAAGCTCGAATCCAGCTCGGACCTTACGACCCTCACCGGCACACTGCTAAGTTCTTCAGGTAAATAATAAATTACACACACATTTGCTACATTGTGACATGTGCGACATGATCATATAACAGTATAACCTTTTTTTTTGATATCGAGGGGGAAACCTTCGTAAGGAACCCGACGCCGTGGGAGGCAACGCCGAGTTATGTGGGATTTTTACCTCAATAACACCCCCTCAGTGGCCATCCTCGGCTCTGTGTGGAGGACACCGGGATCTCCAACGGACCGCAGTCGGTGTCCTCCGAGCGCGATGCCCCATTCGGGCTCTTCCCAGTGAGCATTGCACTCAGTGCGCCTCCCTGGTGTTTACAACAGCATGTGGCCACACATGCCGTCGTCCTTCACGGGGTCACTTGGCAGGATGGTTCGAGCTTTCACTCTTACCACCCACAACCCCGGAAGTCCCTTTTAGTCGCCTCTTACGACAGGCAGGGGATTCCGTAGCCCTATTCTGATTACTACTGGATTGACTATAGGGATAGAATTGATCAGATAACCTATGTGTATTAATAATACAGGTCATTATTGTAAGGTATGCCCGAAAAAATAATGTGCAAGGCAAACTGGCAAACAATGATTGGATAGAGAAAATGTAATAGACTCGTACTAAGAGCATCGGTTTAACACACACACATACCCAAAGTTAAACAACAATAAAAATAATAATCATAATAAACAAAAAAAGCTAAGTAGCAGCAACGAGTTAGTTTTCCATAGCCATTTTCCATTCCATAGTTTTCCATTCCATAGTACATTTCATGACATTTGTTTTTTTGTTGCTCGTCAAATATTTGGAGACTAAGTACATCGTTTCAGCTTTGTAGTTTAATTGCTGGCAAAAAAGGTGGCAGCTCGAATCCTGATCGGTACGATAATTTTCATTCAAATATTAAAATTTTTATCCACCAATTCGCACTTGGCCAGCGCGGTGGACTATGGCCTAAACTCTCTCATCCTGAGAGAAGACCCGTGCTCAGCAGTGGGACAATAATGGGTTGGCACTACTATATCAAAATTTTTGGTCCTGTTGTACGACTGTTTCTAGTCAGGTTGTGAACACAGACATAAATGAATGTTCGGTTCGATAATCACAGAGAGCAGCAAGACAAGTACCTGCCTCAGCACGCGCGCTCCGGCCGCTGGGCGCGGCTGCTGCCGGCGGGCCGCAAGGGCAGCGCCGAGGCGCGGCTGCTGGAGCAGGCGCAGCGCCCGCCCGCCGCGCCGCCGCGCAAGCTGAGGCACAAGTACCTCGCGCACACACGCACGCTGCCGACGTATGGGTAAGGATCGGATCTAAGAAACTCTGTCGACTCCCCCCTTTTTTCTCGCTTGAATACAAGAAAAACGGACGGATATAAAAGACTTTAAGCCCCCCACTCTCTTTTCTCTTCCTTGAACTCTAGAAAAGTGTCTAATTCACATAAGAAAGAGGTAAAGAGGGCCGACCATTTAAATGGTTCGGACCCCCTCTCCTTCTCCCGTGAATACGCAAGTAATGATCAAACCAACTATTTATATCTAAGAATCTCCCTCCTTTTCTCTCTATCTCCCTCCTTTTCTCTCGCTTGAATACGAGAAAAATGCCCAATCCACATACAGGTGACGGACGGATTTAAAAGACTCTGAGCCTTCCCCCCAACCCCTTTTCTCTCCCGTAAACTCTATAAAAGTGTCTAATTTACATAAGAAAGAGGGCGGACCATTTATAGTGGTCGGACCCCCTCTCCTTCTCCCGTGAATACGCAAGTAATGCTCAAACCAACTATGGGTGAGTACCGACTAAGTAGCTAATGGAACTCCACGCTCCACGCTCCTGGGGAGTGCAAGACAAGTACCTCCCTCAGCATGCGCGCTCCGGTCGCTGGGTGCGGCTGCTGCGGCGGGCCTCAAGGGCAGCGCTGAGGAGGACCCCCCCCCTCCCCTCTTTCCTCGAATACATGAGAAACGGGCAATTTACTTACTTGTAGGGACCGACCACGGGCGGGGAAGTAGTTAAGGTAACTAGAGAAGCTGGCAAACTTCACGCTCCTAGGAAGCAGCAAGACAAGTACCTTGCGCACACGCGCACGCTGCCCACTTACGGGTGAGGATCGGGCTTAAGAGAGAAAATGCTCAGTTACGGGAAAGAAGCGACCGCTTAAGAGGCATTGACATCCGACTCTCCCCCTTGATACGCGAGAAAAGCCCAATCCACTTACGGATGACAATCGAATTTAAGGGGCTCGGTTCCCCCTCCCTCTCTCCCTTAAATTTGCTACTTGCTAGAAATGCCCACTCTTCTTACGGACGAGGATCGACCGTATAACATTATTTTTTTATTTCATTAATATCCATATATTTTGTTAAGGATTATTACAATTGCAACAAAATTTATTTACAGCGCTGCATTCTTCCAAGGGCAGATCGAGCAACCGGTGCTCAGTCTCACCAGTCTGCTTATACACGAAGACATACCCGTGCTGGTCGCTATCAACTCCAACGGCGTTTACGTCATCGATGATGTTGAGAGCGTAAGGATATACCATACTAATCAATTTATTTAAAGACACCACTTGACACCAGCACATATTTCTGCCAATTAACAGCAGTATTATTTTTTGCTATGTATAATCCCTAATGTAATCACATTAATAAATGTTTTTCTAGAAAAATGTAGGTTCTAGATTTTGAACAAATTTTAATATTTGGTAAAGCTTATTATCACGAATCATCGTAAGTGCTCAAGCTTCTCTCCACTGCATCCCGGCCCCATTATCTACAGTATCTAAACGAAAGAATTCGAATCAGCACGTAATGCGGAAAGATTCCAGATAATATGGGTTCCCCAATCCTGCCAGAAAATCAAAAACATAGCACTTTTTTCGTATCGGAAATCTTTCATTTCAGGCGCCAAATTCCTTGAACGCTCTATTCGTTTGAGCACCCGCGAACAATCCTAATTATTCGCGTGTCATCTACTGTATTATCTCAAATCTTATTCGGAGTTAGTATAAGATTACAGTCATTGATCACAGTTTTGTTTGCTATTTAAATATAAAAACTTAGTATTATTTTATCTTTTATATTTTCTTTTACAGTCAGTCCTAATTGGCTTGCTTTACGAGGAACTATCATGGGACATCGGTATTCCGTCGGACGACAACGAAGACTGCCTCCCTTGCCTCTTCCTTCAATTCATGGTCGTAGAGAACGGGCTAAGAGTATCCAAATTACTACAAGTAAGTAGAACATAGGACAGTGATAGTATATTCTCGTCAACCCATTATTGTCCCAATGCTGGGCACGGGTAACCTCTCAAAATGAGAGAGTTTAGGCCATAGTCCACCGCGATGGCAAATAAAAGGGTGAATTGGTGGACTTCACAAACCTCCGAGAAAGTTTTTAAAAAACTTTCGGGTGTGTTGGTTTCCTCACGATGTTTTCCTTCACCGAAAAGCAGTGATAATTAATTTTTAATACGCACATAATTTTAGAAAAATCTGTGGTGCGTGCCTGGGTTTGAACCTCGGACCTCCCGATCGAGATGGCAAGTTTCAACCATTAGGCTATCACTGCTATGATAGTATAATAAAAGGAACTAAACTCCTGCAATGTTTTAATTATCGCATTTTTTTTACAAATAGAAGTATAAATCGAGTATGCATTCCATTTTTAACCGACTTCCTAAAGGAAAGAGGTTATCTATTCGTCACGTATTTATATTTTTTTATTGTAAGTGGTCACTGCCGCACAAGGGCATCTATAGCAACTCTAGCAACTTCATACGGAACATGGATTCCATGAACAAGTGTAGTTCCACCATGGAGACACCATCGCCACACTCATTCCTAACGTGAAGAAGTTTTTGCATTTCAATGCAAGGGTGTGGTTGCCCTCCCACTTTCATAAGAAACGACATTCTTATTCTTCGGGAGAAGAAATGTATCACTGATTGATTGCACATCGAACTCATATCCTGCTTACAGATCCAGGGAATGACTAAAGCACAGCGCTCTATGAGATAGAAATCTTATGGCAGCATAAGCTGAGCCATTTCTTTTTGCCTTATATCTCTAATATACAACATATAAAATTTAAAATTTTTGGTATGTAATTATTTTGTAATTCCTTTATGTGTTTTGTTTTAACTATTGCGATCATTAATGTTTTAACCCAATAAACGATTTATTATTATTGTTATTATCCAGGGGCTGCAGTGACAATTCAGTGGCTTTTTTTTTTGTTTTCGAGGGGAAAACCTTCAAAAGGTAGGTAAGGTTATGTGGGATTTTTACCGCACTAAAACCCCCCCGGTGGCGGTCCTCGGCGCTGGAAAGGAGGACTCCGGGATCTCGAAACGACTTCAACCGGAATCCTCCGAGCGCGCTGCCCCATCGGGCTCCTCCCAGATGGGCGGCTGGGCCCACCGCTCCGTCTAGTCTTTACGACGGTATGCGACCACACATACCGCCGTCCTTCCCGGGATTGCCTGACCGAACGGTTCGAGCTCCCACTCTAGCCGTCTGGAACCCCGGAAGCCGCTTTTAGTCGCCTCTTACCATAGGCAGGGGATACCGTAGCCCTATTCTGACCCCGAGGCTACAGGGACGGACAATTCAGTGGCTGCATGCTCTTTGAGTACTTTAATCTGATAAAAAGTTAGCTATTTGTATTGCTTTAGGTGTTCTCTCGTCAAGCAGTCATGATGGACACGTTGATCGAATACTTCGCCGGGGAGTTCCGAAAGAGGCTCGGTCAGGAGACGCCAAGTGACCATGCCAATTATGACTATCATTCAGGTTAGTTTAGAGATAGTGTTTTGTGCACATGTATACTTAGTAGCTTAAGTACTATATAGTTAAATCCACTTCAAAAATCACTACATAGTACAAAACAAAGTCGCTTCGCGCTGTCTGTCCCTATGTATGCTTAGATCTTTAAAACGGATTTGAAATATTTTTGAAGTGAAACTTCTTTATCGGGGCTGTTGAAGTGAAACTTAAGTGAAACTTCTTTATCGGGGTTGGAAAAAAATTTAGTGTAACATTTTTTCGTTACGCGCCATCTTTTTCTGTTACGCGCCATCTTTTTCTTATCCCTACCACGCGTGATATTAGATAGATCATTATAGATTAGATTATTAGATAAAGTTTAATAAAAGCCTTTTATTAAACTTTATCTAATTTAACTTTATTTAACCAATTTCTGTAAAGTTGCATAATTATAGTAAATTATTTTTTGAAAAATAACGTCATAAAGAAGTTTCACTTCTTACGAGTGTACGCTAGCACACGCACACATTTTTTTTTAATAGATAGTGATTTAAGGGGAAGGTTTTTATGTATAATACGTGCATAATATAGTGGAGGAACACTGATCGAAACTAAGTTCGCCGGGTCAAGTAGTATAATACAAAGAAAAGGAATACATATTGTCACATTAAAAACAATGAGATACGCCTGTAAGATACCTGTAATAAAGAGTGTTGTGAGAACTCTTACATTAACTAAAAATAAAACATCAAATATCACATTTCGTGAGTGACAACTATCGAATTGGAATCTAGTTATAATAATACACTGTCTTTCCGTAATTCACCAATAGATGGCGTCACTGCATTCTGAATCACGCTATCGAAGTTTTTTCAACATTCTACATATATACTTCCTGCATATAAGTTCTGAAGAGAGCGGCGGGAGATCTTCTGTTGCCAAAACACTTAACTACTTTCCTTTCTACTAGTGATGTAACGAATATTCGCATTCGCGTTCGCGAATATTTGCATCTTTTTAGATATTCGCATTCGCAAGAATTGTACGAATGTTTTGGGAATATTGAATTGCAGTGCGTTATAAAAGAAGGTTGCCAAATCTATAGAAAGTAAAGTGAACTGCAGTTTGTCGAACCAAATCAAAGGAAGGTAGCAAAACCCCTTGCACCAAAAAAAAAAGAGAAAAAAAAAATATTCGCATTCGCATTTCCGTTTGCATTCACATTCGCGAATATTCCAATAATATCATTCGTTACAACACTACTTACTGTATTTATTTATTACTTTCAAAACCTAATTTTTAGATTATAAATTAGGTAGTTATTATTGAAATACAAAGACTTATTATGTTGCAGACTCTGGCAGCTTTTGCCTACCCCCGCTGACCAGACCCGACTCCCCTCAACGACGGCTAGCCAACAAGTTCTCCCGGCTAGCGCTCGCCACCCACGACGGACGCGGCAACATCCTGGGCGGCGTTGGCGAGTGGAACAGCGACCCTGACCATCCGTTGCCCACTTGGATACTGCCGAAGCATTAGTACTAAAATATACTATAGGTATAGTATAGTCGTCGTCAACCCATTATTATCCCACTGTTGGGCACGGGTCTTCTCTCGAAATGAGAGAGTTTGAGGCCATAGCCCACCGCGCTGGCCAAGTGCGAATTGGTGGACTTCACACACCTCCGAGAACTTTTTTTTTAAAGAACTCTCGGGTGTGTAGGTTTCCTCACGATGTTTTCCTTCACCAAAAAGCAGTGTGAGGAAACCTACACACCCGACAGTTTTTTAAAAAAAAGGTTCTCGGAGATGTGTGAAGTCCACCAATTCACACTTGGCCAGGCGGTGGACTGTGGCCTAACTCTCTCGAAAATGATCAGTTGTTATTTCATGTTTGTATGTAATTAAAATACTTACGTTTTACCTGAAATTAAAACGTTTATTAAACATACTTGCCTTATTCGACCTAATAATTATGAGAGAGGCTTCCGTTTCAATCAGTTGCTAGTCACTTACATCCGGTCCGCAGCGCCCTCTATATCTAGTTTTCTGCAACAATCACTTGTTCATTTCCGGCGGATAGCAGTTTTGCTACACTAGCGCCACCTAAGGCAGGTTTAGCATTGGGAAACATTTTTACTTCATTGCGTCTCTTATAACACCAGGCAGCTTTTAAAAATTTAGGTCGAATAAGGCAAGTATGTTTAATAAACGTTTTAATTTCAGGTAAAACGTAAGTATTAAACAGTACTGTACCGTTATTCGACCTAATAATTATGAGAGACGTGTCTATTATCGCCTGGTGGTGCTAGAACAAGCCAATGTGATATATTCCTGTGATAAAAGGTTGAAACTATAAAAAGTGAATCAGTAAATATTCGTTATAGAAAAAACACAGATCTGGAATATGCTTGGTTTTTATATCATTATATCAACAAACTCTTGCGAGTGTTAAACCTTTTACGAAATGCTGATAAGTCCGATCTGTAATAAGTACATTCAAAGACGAAGATGAATAATTGAAATTGAAAGAAATGATGTATAAGTTTTTTTTTTTTTTCCTCAAGTCGTAAGCAGTAAGGGCTTACAATCTACATAATGTGTATAAACGGAAATTAGAACTTTCGCGATACAGACAAATCCGTTTGGTCAACTGAAATATCACGACAGTAATATTTCTAAAAAGTGGTAACAGACCCCTGGTACTTTTGCCATATTTTCGTCTAAAAGGAAAAACTGTTCAACCCTGTTTTTGGATGCTAGCGCTAACCCAACACAACTGCTGTAGGCTTTATGCAGTGTTCCTGAAGGAACTACTTTATCTAACTTACTATGATTGTACGGTTAACAGCTCTAGGTTCACCGGTTAAGGCTAGCAAAAGACAGATTTAGCTAGAACTCTTTGTCTGCAGGCATCAGACGTTTAACCTACTAACCTGGACATAATGATTTGTTACTGGCGTTCTCTATTCTCAGTTCCTAAGCTAATTAGTGATAAGTGTCAGTTTTGAACCAAAAATATGCAACAAATGTAAGCACCCTTTAAGATATACCGTTTAGGGAAAATGCTTAACAACGTAAAATCGCCAGCACATAGTCTCGAGCACAATAGTAAATAAATATTTATTTTACTGTTTTTAGTATTTGTTATTTTAGTTGCAACGAAAACGTTGAGATACAGCCTGGTGACAGACAGATGGACTGCGGAGTTAATTTGTAATAAGGTTCCGTTTTTACGCTTTGGGTACGGAAATCTAAAAAATCGTAGTAAACAGTGGTATCGTGTTAGTAGGCTTCAACAGGGTGCTAGACGCATTGTCTGTAATTCAGGTTTAATACTTTTGGATTCGGTTAACGCAATAGCCTTTAATATTTTTATTTACCAAGATGCGACAACTCAGTGTCAAAGATTGTTGGGTTTGGTAAAGGTAGCAACGACCGATTTGTGAACCAACATAGTAATAAGTAACAAACCTCTCTTCTGATGCAAGTCAGCAAGATATTGACCCAGATCAGAACCCTTTGAACTCTTTACTAAAGTCACCCACTTTATCAAAGCTGTACGACAACTATTTAAAGTGGATTTTTGCTACCCTGGTACAGGACAGTAACGACCCTAGTTGTGATGACCAACTAGTTAAGCTTTGGTTCCAGCTCCACATTTCAAAAAATTCCAGTGCCATTTCCGAAGTCCCGGAGAGGCGCAGCCCCTTTGTTGCAACAGCTAGAACCTGAGAAAGTTTCTGTATTGTAAATCAAGCAGCTAGGACATTGTTCTTTTAGTCCAGTTTCCAGAACACATTGTTCCATCTGGGAGGTACTACCAGGAGAGACCCCGTAGCGATGTTCCTGTGTGCTAACTCTTAGTACAAGGTATGGCGGCGGAAAACTCATGTTAATGGGAAAAGCCATTGTATTTGTTTGTTCAATAGAGTGCAATATTTTGGCACAGCATGTTCGATATAAATCTATGGCTGGCGTGCGACATTTCCTAAATATGATCTTTGTTATTCGTTGCGCAAGTGCCACTCTGGCGGAGCTTTTTTCCTTGACAAATGATCGGAGTCACAATTGTATTATCCCGAAATATGGTAAATCGACAGTTAATCCATAGTGAGGACCATGACAGCCGCAGATTTCGTACCTCCTTCTTTCCGGAGGTGAACACCCTACGCGGTTATTGCTCTGTGTAAGCAGGGTTTTTAATTTCAGTAGCCGGCTATAGCCATGTAATACATTTAATGAGGTAGTCAATACCTATAGATTGTATTGAGGAGGTTGCTGCGCGGGTTGACGTCCAGGTGCCCTACAAGCTCGAATATTCTAGCATGGCACCTCAACCGATATTGCTGGCGACCCTTGCGAGATAGTATTCTGTGGGTTCGATTAGAGAACTTAAAGGTGTTGATGTATTAGAAAACTTGTTCTGCGGTTTGTTAGCCACCGACCAATTCTATTGGTCTGATCAGTTTTCTACCGGCAAATACCTGACAATCATTCGCGGACGAATGTCGCCTCCATCGCTCGGACGGTAACGCACATATATATAACGACTCGTACGCAGAGGCGTCCACGTCGTGTGACAAGTTTTGGTTTGTCTGCGCTTGTAGTGATTGATATCAAGATCGAAAACCTTATGAAACTAGCGAAAACCATCATTCCCATGATCCTCCGCTGTAGGTCTCTCAATTTGGAACCATCTCTCAATAGAGTATCTACTTGACGCCTCCGATACTATCCTTATGATTGATCTGCCTGGTAAGAATGTAAAATTGTTCCAGGGATCCAAAATTACGCCTAAAATCTCTAGGGCCTTTTGTTTTAAGATAAGGATAGACTTCTCGATGTTTATATTCCAGCCTAGGAATGTTAGCGAGTGTAATGCAAGTTAGACGTGCTCGCGTAGCAAGGCTGGGTCCTGGTTTACCAAAAGGAAGTCGTCCAAATATATAAAAAATCGAACACCTTGCCTTCTTAAAAATTGATTGATCAAGTTTGATAGTAAGGCAAAGGCTTTCGGGGCCTAGGAGAATCCGAAAAACAGTCCTTTTTATATGCGTGGCATAAATCAATGTTAGCAAACGTCCGAGTGTTCCTTTTTATTTGCAAATAAAAGCAAGCTCGATGAAGGCTAATTTGAACAACCCGTCGTGGGGTTGCAGAAAAACTGGTACACGTTGCACGCAGTTTTCATTTGCCTGAATGTACACATTCGCTGAGCCTTTTTCGGTTGAAAATTGCACTTGATGTACCGTCGCTCTTTGTCCGCGAGAACATTGACGACACTAAAAACTGGGAGAAGACCTCGCCAGTATGAGTACACCTTGCTTTAGCATCTTGTCAATTGTAGTGTTTGGTGATTAAAATAAGGCAAACCGCCTTGAATAGGATCCCGCAACCGTTTAGAGGATGGAGGGCGGTGCCCGCATCAACTCTCGTTGGTGGCAATACAGGTGCAGTTGACGCACACGAAAGAGGTTTACTCGGTGAGTCAATACCTCGTTTTAGCATGATCTCTCTTATCCCGGCGGGAAATGGGAGAGTACGCACACGGCTCCTCGGAAAACCTTCGGTGAGGTATTCGGTATTCGGTAGGTTGCCTGAGTGACTTTTCCTCGAAAGGAAGATATGTCAAGTATTCTCCTGTGTCCTTAGAGTCCATATCTGTAAATGTTACCCGAAAGATTTTTGATTCTTTGCGGAGGTACCCGGATCGTTCTGCGGCGCAGATATGCGATCCTTACTCACCGTGAATTCATGCTGCCAGCTTTGTCTAGTTACGCTAAATAAGTAGTTTTAAAGGAGCGTTGACCACGGAGGTGGTATTATCCACAGTGTGCTTTTTAAAGTTGGGATTCATGACAGCAGCTTGACAAACTCACGTCTGTATTGGACAAGCTCAGCTCAATAACCCAAACTAGGGGTATTCATAATATCACTAGCGTATTCCTTCTATTCATCATACTAGAATGTTCATTCTGTGGAAAAAGCTTAACCTAATTTTTGCATGCATATTATTATAATTTAATTAGCAGCTTCAATTAAGCCGAAAAAAAAAGAAAAGAAAATTATTTCTTTCATTTTGAAGCATTCGGCGTTATATTTAGCAAGTTTTCCTGCAGCGCGTGAAGTAGTAGGATCCTTGACATTAGTAAGCATGACTAGATTCAGGACAGGTGTCTTATCACAGCATTACCTATCGGTTGGTTAGCCGTTGAACGACCTTAAATCCTTAATAAAAAAGTAGCTACTAAAATAAGGATCCGTAGAATCACTGTTAATGGTACTATTGGGTTATTAGAATAGTGTTTAGAAGACATTTAATGGAAGGGTACACCGACTATTTATAAAGTTGATCTAACTTACAGTTGCGATGCGAGCACCCTGATTCATTGCATTTTCGTCTTCGCTTGAAAATTTGCTTGATTCGGAAGAAGAGCTTTGTATGGAGTATGTATTCGTAGGACTATAGCGCTCGTATTATTAGCCGCCCGGTGCTTCACTTTAATTAAGCCGTTTCTCCGGTGACGTTTACCATAGATGATACACTTATATACTGGACGTTTACTCTCGATGCAAGCGGACCGGTTCCACCTATCCCTGGGATTTAGAGAAACGCCCAAACGGAGATAAAGACCCGTTAAGACGTTCAACACAAAAAAAAAAAACGTTTAAAATAACCATAATTTACATTGGGGAGTTCCCCAATGTGGGAATCTAGAGTTATAGATTCCCATAGTGAAAAAAAAACTTCTTTAAATCGTGTACTTTTACACATATACAATTCAGCGAATAAGTAAAAACCAATAATTTAAACAGTCCGACATGGCGGTCAGAAAAAATAAAATAAAAGGGTACTCACCGCTTTTTATTATTTTATACTTTACCGAACGAAAAAATCGTTAAATCCTTATTTCAATTCAATTTCACTTTCGATTTTTAGTTTTTTTCATTTTTTCAATAATATATTATTTCAATATTTATTTTAGATTAATACCACAAAAATAGGTATAACTGCAAGCAAGACTAGCACAATATGGAGTCGGCCCAGTGCTCGTTGCGGAGCGAGCTGGCGACCGCCTCGGCCGAAAACAGAACAGCCAATGAAGTAAAAATGTTTCCCAATGCTAAACCTGCCTTAGGTGGCGCTAGTGTAGCAAAACTGCTATCCGCCGGAAATGAACAAGTGATTGTTGCAGAAAACTAGATATAGAGGGCGCTGCGGACCGGATGTAAGTGACTAGCAACTGATTGAAACGGAAGCCTCTCTCATAATTATTAGGTCGAATAACGGTACAGTACTGTTTAATAATAATAATACATTTGGTAGACATAAAGTTGCCTCCAGCAAAGTTACAAGCTATGGTTTTTATATTTTAGCTAAAATATATTGTTTGTATTGAATATGCCAATGCCTGTTGGTTTTATCTTTGTGGAAATGTATGTCATAATACATTCTGATGAAATAGGTGGAACCGCGGGCATAGCTAGTATATAGGAAAGTGATATGAAGGTATAAGCAAATTTATATATTACAAAAGTTGAAATGATTTGTTATGAATTAAATTAAATATCATGTGAAATTAATAGCATTTATTCATTGTAACAATTTAGTAAATTTATTTATTGTAAAAACAATTACATAAATTTATAGTATAATTAAGTGATATTTTTCTATTAAAGTAGAAATAACTTTAGTTTCCACTAAGTTTTATTAGTGAATTAATTAAAAATTGTTAAATAAAATTTTACTGTTGTAAAAACAATTATAATAAATATCTACATTAAAATATAACAAAATTAAGCTGCTTCTAAATATATGAAGTTATGTTATAAATTTAAATAGCAAAAGGTAAAATATAATTTATCTCGAAACATTGTTCTTTGTCTCAATCTTATTCATTAATGTATAAAAATATATGTAAATACAAACAAGAAATGTGATTCAAATTGTTTTGACATGTATTATAATTTATTTTAATTTATTCATACTTTAGTTATAAGGGAGCGTTCAAGTTTACCTAACATAACGCAATTTGGGGGGAGGGGGATGTTATACGTTACGATGCGTTACAGGAGAGGAAGAAGGAGGTTGTGAAGTGTTTGTTTTTATTTAAATATAAAACCTTACTAAGCTATTGCATAGCATTTTTATTGCGGGCTTTGAGCGCGGCGACCGAATCCCGAAATTCCGTAACGAAAAAAACCTAACACCCTCCCACTCCGCTTACCAAGTAGCGAGCGTTCGCTTAACGTGTACGTATATGGTACGAAAATAAAAATGAAAAAGATGAAAATGCTATGCAATAGCTTTACCGCGGCAGTCCGCGAGTGCTGCTCGTTTTTTATTTATATTTGGTTGGTGCTGTTTGTGTTGTGAGCGTCATATTAAGTAAAATACGGCCACAGTGACTTGCTGCCAAAGTTCAGGGAAGGAGATAGGGCAGCAAAACGTTACCTTGCGTTACATGGGGGGAGGGGGGGGGGAGGTTCAAAAACCTCCAAAATTTACGTTACGTTTTACTTGAACGCTCCCTAATGATAAAACAGGTTTCAATTACATGCGTCTTTTTTGTTAGACAACTAGCATAAAGATATTCTTCAATTAATAAAAGTTTTAAAAACATCTATTAAACATGTATTTTAATAAAACAAATAAACGGTTATAGAAATTTTGCAAACGCATCAAATGTTGGCTATCCACGGTCTACGGTTTACGTACGGATAGCGAATGATTACGGACAGTCGTGAACGCATCAAGTCTTAAAACGGAGCGTGACAGTATGCCGATTTTAAGAATCGAAACCATTTTACCATTCTAAAATGCAAAGTGAAAAGTCTGCTATGCTGATTTTATGAAGTTTTTTTTAGTTAGACCTAACGATAAGTCAGACGGGCCACCTGGTAAAAATCAGGCACCTATGGACATTTGCAAAACTAGAAGAGTCGTCGGCTTTGAAGGAGAGCTCGTTTTTTATCTTTCTTGAAGAGCCTCATGTCTTAACGCTCCGGGAATACCTCAGGAGGAAGCATTCCACATCTTGCACGTCCGCGGTAGGAAGTTATCGGTCTAGATCCAAGATCTACGTTACCACGTATGATCTTCCTACAGTGCATTGGTGTAGGCTCTTCTGTATCCATCTGCAATATCGCAAACCGTGGGAAGCCAGCATAAGTCTTAAATATTTTATCTGTAATAGTTTCCCTACCTTATTTAGTCCGATAGTAATGTCGCATACGAACATACTCCCTGAGCAAGGGGTGTTTGTCAAGGTACTCCTCTAGCGCCTTGAACCTTGGCCCGGAGAGGTCCCGATGCCTGGTCAGTCGCACTTCTAATGTGTGGACTTTGAACGCCAATTCAGCACTGAATAAATTAAATCATTTAAGTACACAAATAGTACCTATACCTAAAATGAAGGCTCAGTCATTTGAGTCCTTTTGGTCTTAGAAATCGCGTCCAAAACCGATCGTGAATCGATAAATATGAGTCGAGTCCCTTAATAACAAATAAAAGAATGAGTCTACAACATATTAAGAAAGATTTTAGTCTGCAATAAAAAAAAAATCTAAGAACCGTATTGGCCTCTCTATAGTATGCTCCGTCATAGACGCGGGAGGTCAGTGAAAATGGTTATTGCGATTCTTGGGGAGTGAGCTATTCCAACATTATTGGATATTTATTTTCTAGATACATACCTCAAGGCAAAGTAAGCGCTCTCCTTTTCCGGCGTAAGAATGAACTGATTGGCCAGGTACCACAGCCTCTTGGCCTTGTACTCGCTGTTCAACTGTAAGCAATCGATTTATGATATCGTTTATTTACATGTAAGTACAACACATTGTTACCAATGTGGAAGAACGTATATGATTTGTACGTATAAAATGTACGTGTAAAAGCGTTCAACTGAAAGAAAATCCAAATCTACACCCACTTGCCCAGCACGGAGTCCACCTTTGGGACGAAAGGTTTGATGATGATAAAGACCTATATTGTGCATTAGGAGAAGATGGCATATAACGCTTTTTACACATTACACTAGGACTTTTCTCCTGTATTTTGGGTGCCATGGATACAAACATAGAGAAATACACAAACACCCAGACCCAGAGTAGGAATCTAAATTTATCAATCAGAAATCTGTTATTGCGTGTCACACCGGTGATGGTAAAACTCCACCACGGGGTCGTCAAAGAACAGAACAGTGACCCGATACCTTATCAAACCTCTCTTGCACTAGCATCTGCCTAGCCAGCTGTTTGGCCTTGAAGTCGTTGATGCACTGTTCCCGGACCAGCGTGGCCTCCTTGAGGGTGAGGGGGGATCCGCTGCCGTGTCCTGATCCGAACATCCGCGCGAGGTACGGCGCCAACGGATCTATCTCCGCCTCCTTTTCTCTTTCTGTCACTTCGGCTTTGTGTGCTTCCTGGAGATCCGTAAAAATGATGGTTAATTTCGTGATGATTGGTTACCAAAAGTAGATAACGAAATCAGTTTTTTTGTACATGGAAGCAGTTTTAATATAGACAGCAAATGGACTGCATCAACCTGATACTAACTGTCTCCTATGGATATGTCTAATCAACCCTAGATAAAATTCTTACCTGAGGTTGATCACAGTTACAACTCCTAAGGACTAAGTTGAACAGCTTTAGATAAATATGTCTCCCATACTCTTCGAACCAGAACACATCAGCGTTTAACCAGCTGTTGTTGTACCAAAAAAATAATGTAAAACCTTGAGGCCGATTACAATATTTTCGTCGTAGACAATCCATAGCTGCACTCTACTGTGCACTAGCGAATTGGTAAGCTTTATTGCATTATTAAATATAAGGATACTGGAGTTAACTTTTAGTACCTATGTAAAAACGGCAAAAAGATATACAAAGAAAAAAGATAAACCCACTGCGTTTCTTGCCGGATCTTCTCAATTGAGGTGGTGTTCCGATCCGGTGACAGTGTAAAAAAAATATGTAACTGACAAATAAAGACTATTCCATTTCTTATCATTTATATACTTTATAACACGGTTTATTGTTAAGTCTCAGGCGTTTAAATTTCCTCACGTTTACAATAAGCATTTAATTACAGAAAAATAACTACACATTACAGTATTGTGTCTACAAATACCTGTTCTTTCCACCCTTTCTTCGCAGCCTCATTCCTCTCAGTATCGTACAGCCCCACAAACAGCTCCGGCTCAGTGAGCTCCTTGTGCCGTTGTCGTAGATACGTGTTGATGTCCGTCTCCCGATCCCGTATGTGTTTCTTGGTATGGTGTTCCCACTCCATGTTGTCGCAGAGGCCATAGTACACGTTCAGAGGACGTGGGGGCTTTGAGCAGGGATCGGCCTGGATCAATCGGAAAAATATTAGATACTAGCTGTACCTTGCGCGAAAACAAAACAGGAAAAATGTTTTAGGGCTTAGGCACAACTAAAGATAATCACATGATCATGATCAAGATGTAAAGGGAAAATGTAACTACAGAGATACAATTATTTTTATTTTTCAAATAGGTGTTACTTTTGTCGAGTATTTAAATACACAGTGTGATCCGACCGAATAACTTGGTTTAGTGGCAATAATCGAATGAGAAAGTGGGCTGGCAAAGTGTAAGTGTACATGGACATACTTTCAGAAGTGTGTAATATCTATGAAGACAAAATTAAGAAGCTATTAAAACTGCCAGACCCGATCAGAAATTTTCTTTATAACATTGAAGTAGCAAACAAGTGAATAGTGCCCAACATGGTCAACTATAACAAACTTTATATAGAAGGGGGGTTCTATCTGAAAACAGTCATAGAGGCGTTTCTATTCCCGAGGACTAAGATTGGTTATGGTTGCCTCATATGAACTTGAGTCGGCAACCACATTTTTCATGCGTTCTGACAGCCCGTGATTTCTGAGTTTGATACCACGTATGTCTAAACAATAGCTTTAAAATTTTGTACTGCATCTGGAAGTTTGTATATCCATAGTACCCACAACGCAAGAGTACTCCTATCGTAGTAATAATAATTCTTACAGAAAACGTTGTGAAACTTATACTTACGATATATCCCGAAGTTTTATCCGGATAGAACAGAATTTTCCCACCGGTCTCCGCTAAGTTGGGTTTGATGTAACTCCTAGTATCATTCGTGACAAAGTTATACGCGTAATGGTACAGCAGTTCTATCGTGTTCTCTTGAGTTCGGAATATCTTCTTCCAGATGTCATCCTTGGCAGGAATGTTTGGGTTGCGACTGTATGTCTCGATGATGACGTTGACTTGCCGCTTGGGTTCCGCTTTAGTGCCTTCGGTGTATGTTATTACGCGAGATTCTAGTCTGGAAGTGGATTTGTCGAACATATGAAGTGATCAAATTTTAATATATATTTTTTTATTAATTTCAAGACCAATTTCCACCGCCTTTAATTTTTCTATCTTAAGGTTCCCTGCTGACCAACTTTAAGTGCAAGTATGGAAGGAGCAAAGGAGCATGCAGTCCATCTGATAGTAAGTGACCAGTTCCACCCATGGATAGCTGAAATCAACTCAGATAAGATCAGTCTTACCTGTGGTTGACCAACGCATTGTTTCACCTAAAGACTAAGTTGGAGCGCCTCAGATAAATGTATTTCCTTTACTACACCTTTCAGTCACACAGCAGCGCTTAACACTGCTATTAGTCAGAAATATCTGTAAGGGTGGTCTGAGATTTCCACAGTTCCAATACAGTTCTAGCTTCAAAGAATCAATTCTCACCTGTCATCCCGATCAGTATAATACTCGTCGAAGGTGAGAGGAGTGCAGACCAGCTTGGTGAGGTGGTCCAGCCGCGCGTAGTAGTTGAACTCCAATGAGCGTACGCCCTCCACCGTTGTTGGTGGCGCGTCGATGGAGTACACGTGTTCTGGAGACACGATACTGGTACTGAGATTGGATCAATGTGCTAACAACTAAGTCTATTTCTTTTTATTCCACTGCGTCAGGAGTCCTAGTGTTTTTTGAACGTGTGTATTACGTGACCACAACAATTAGGCGCATGAAATAAAAGCAGTTACGTACCCCGCACCTCACTTCTGTCCCCGCACGTCCCCTAGTGACGCGCAGTCGTGTATCGTCTGTGTTTACGTTAGCCAGCATGTGTTTAAGTTGCGCTTTGAAATTATATAATTTCGATTCATTGTTATGTTATTTGTTATTGTGTTACTGTTAATAAGGGATTGTTAAATTATTAAAGTTATGATTAAATTAGTTCAAAGTTCTGCAGTCCAAGTGGCTTGCCGAATTGTAACGTAAAACATGAGATATCATTGAAATCTACTTATTTGTGAAATTAAGATCAGTTATATCCATTTTAAATATGGCTTTCAGAGAAAATTGGAAGGAAGCAAATTTTTATATAATAGGATTATCAAATGAAAGCTAAGAAACAGACCATGTCATATAAATAATAATATGGTTATTTTACCCTGCCATGTTAAACCCTCTCCCCCACTGAAACTGAATTACTCACTCAAAAGATGGTCTCTTCGTCCGATTCCAAATATTTCTCTAACCTCACGCTTCATGTGGTCGATTCTAACAGTCTCCATTTTGTCTACCCTATTTTTATACCATTCATAGCTGAAAGGAAATAATTTGAAACATTAGTTTTCATAACAAACAAATGATATCATTCGGAATTAGGAACTCTGAATGTAGGGAAGTAACTCCATAAGATAAAATAAAATAGTGCTTCCTGTATTTCTAGCCCCGCACTAATCTTACTTTTTCTTTTACTTTAACGTATTATGGGTGTTATAGACACACTTAAAGGCTTTACAATCACCCACCTCTTTTTTTTTGTTTACGTGGGGGAAACCTTCAAAAGGTACACTACGCCGTGGGAGCGACGCGGGTTATGTGGGATTCTTACCGCACTAAAACCTCCCCAGTAGCCGTCCTCAGCGCTGCGTGGAGGACTGCGGGATCTCCAACGGAATACAACCGGAGTCTTCCGAGCGCGATGCCCCTTTCAGGCTCTTCCCTGGTGGGTAAACGCTCACCGCACCGTCTGGTCTTTACGGCGGCATGCAACTCCACTTGCAAGTGTCCACAGGCGACGGTGACTACTTTACATTAGGTAGCCCGTCTGCCTTATCGTTAGGTTAAATTATAAAAAAAAATGCGACCATACATGCCGCCGTCCTTCCCGGGGTCGCTTTGCCGGGCGGTTCGAGTTCCCAGTTTAGCCGCTCGCAACCCTGGAAGCCCCTTTTAGTTGCTTCTTTCGACAGGCAGGATACCGTAGCCCTATTCTAGTCCCGGAACTACAACTCCGTTGTTATCTGATCTAGGTCTGGGTGATCCAGACCTAGAAACAGAAATCTAAATTCATCATTCAGAAATCTGGCCGGGTATCGAATCTAGAACCCACTGCGTGTACCTTCATAGAACCATAGCTCTGGTCGTCTTGGATTGAAAGTGTAGATCAACTTACGTGAACAATGATATAGTCAGAGCGTAGTCTTCAAATATTTTTATCCTTTTGATAATCCCATCTGGTTCGGAGTATGGCGAGAATTTTTCTAATAGAACCTTTTTGTAATGAATCACTTTGTGACAGCCTGGATATCTCTGCTCGAAATCTGAAAATTAATATCCGCTAGACAAATTACCTAATCTATTTTCACTTATACCAGATTTCAGATTCACTGCTGGGCGCAGCTCTTTCAGAGCGAGGAAGTTTTAGGCCATAGTTCATCGCGTTGGACTAATGCGATTTTTTTTATAAGTTTGAAGTAGCAAACGAGCATGCAGCCCACCTGATGGTATGTGGTCACTGCCGCCCATGGACATCTGTAGGCAACTTCATACAGAACATGGGTTCCATCTGAAGTCAATCACAGATGCGTCGCTACTCCCGAGGACTAAGATGGTCGCCTGATATAAAAGTGTGCCGGCAACCACACCCTTCCATCGAAACGCAAAAACTGCTTCACGCTAGAAATAAGTGGCGGTGGTACTTCCCCGGCCGAACTAAACTTGTTCTACCACCTATTGGTGATTGGTGATCTTGACACACAATTTGGGAACTCTCAAATTTGAATTTTTTCTTGAATAGTTTCTCTTTACCGTAAATCAGCAATAATTAATTTCTAATATCTACGCTATCATATTAGAACAATCACTGATGCGTCTTAGACTCAAATATTGGACCCTCGATTGAAATGCTGAATTTCAACCAATAGGGTATCTCTGCAATTTACAGTTACACCTACATCTACAGACATCGAACGTGCCGCGAAAGACACGATCAAAATTAAATAAGAAGCACAAATTTTATCGATTACCACATTCGTTTCTTTACGAGATCTATCAAATTTCTTGCAGGACTTTCGTATCGTGCGTGGATAAATCCTGTTATTTCACTCATTGTTGGGGGCTCTAACTTGTAAAGTTTTTACCGATAAACAAGACAAATGTACATATTTGTTTTCTACTTAAGGATGAGTTCAAAGACACAATAAAAAAATAGGGATGGATTAGATCCCTAACGCAGAGTACTATAATTTCAATACACTTGAAATTGTTGTGAAAGTGATTGTTTTTTTGGAAGATATCAATTGTTTTCTAAATTTTAAGAGGCTGATTAGGTCTCTAACGCACCTAGGGATCAATTAGTTTTGAGATCTTTTAGGTCTTTAAATCACCAGCTGAAAGTTTTTTTGAAAATGATGTCGCAGGCAATGTGTTAGGGTAATGTTATTTTTATCAAAATGTCGTATTTCTGCACCCTGCGCGCGTTGTTACGCCATCACAAAAAAATACACCAGAAACCTTCGCGAACTCATGAATAACTTGCTAAAGATCATCACATGATCAAATGAATAGTTTACGATACTATAGACATACAGATAAACATTCATTTTTATATATTAGAAGGAGAAAATGATTACCATCAGCACTGATATCCAGCTTCTCGACCCAACTCGCGGGAACATCTAGATGTTTTTCGCTGTCCACGGCACTCCTCTTATCAGCCAGGTCGATGCCGACCAACTGTCTCCTGTAGAAGGGCTCACCAGCCAAGAGATGCTCCCAGCAGGACAGGTCGGATAAGTCGTAGTTTAGAGAGCCCAGACCTCCCTCGCAGGGTTGTAGGTTTACCTAGGAATTATGACTTTTCGAAAACAACATCGTTATATCTATTTCTGGCTAATAATGGCAATGTTAAGCGTTGCAGTGTTCTGCTTTGAAATTTATAGTAAAAGGGACACTTATCAACGTGTTCCAACCTAATGCCAACCTCATGTAAGCCGCTGATCTAATCTGGGGTTGATTACAGATTGCTATTTCTATATTATAAAAAAATTAAATGAGGGAACCGTTTGTGCTTTGATTTCGGAAGCACTCTCGATGTATCTATTTTTTAAAATGATTGCAGTGTTAAAGGCTCTTATGTTTTGGTTTGAAGGGTGAAGGTGAAAGGAAGAGTCATTCCTACTTCCAAAATCCATTAAGAGTAGTAACGCAAAAGTTTTCGACTTATTATAAGATATAATTGTGTAGTGATGATGCTTCAACAATAAATTTTGGAGGTCTACCACCTCCAGTGTAGTTCGACCGGGAAAGTCCCACCGCCACACCAATTTCAAGCGTGAAGCGTTTCTTGCGTTTCGATGGAAGGGTGTAGTTGCCGGCACACTTTTAAATGAGGCGACCATCATAGTCCTTGGGAGTTGCAACGCATCTGTGATTGACTTCAGATGGAATCCATTTTCTGTATGAAGTTAATTACAGATTACCATGAGCGGCAGAGACCACTTACCATCAGGTGGACTGCATGCTCGATTGCTACTTCAGTCAGATAAAAAAAATCAAATAATAGACCCTAGCGGTTGAACGGTGAACGTTAAAATGTAGTTTATGATATTTATATTGAATATATATGATATTTAAATGAAGTAGAGGGTGTTACAGACCCGGATGTCCCTTTATGTCCTGAAGGTAGGATAGGCGAAAAAAGAAAAAAATCTGCAAATGGAAGATACTTTTGTTTTCGTTGACAAACTTCAGTTTATTTATTCGGGACCCCCCTTAGCCTATTTTTGCCGGTCACCAATGTAGGATTGCCCCCTAAACAAAGTATTAGCTACTGCCAATTTCAATGGATCTCTAACTAATTATAGCTTCTTTTTTTTTTGTTTTCGAGGGGGAAACCTTCAAAAGATACCCGACGCCGTGGGAGCGACGCAGGGTTATGTGGGATTTTTACCGCACTAAAACCCCCTGGGTGGCCTCGGCGCTAAAAAGATTACTCCGGGAACTCGGTCCGACCGCAATCTGAGCGCGTTGCCCCATCGGGCTCCTCTCAGATGGGCGGCTGGGCCCACCGCTCCGTCTAGTCTTTACGACGGTATGCGACCACATATACCGCCGGGATCGCCTGACCGGACGGTTCGAACTCCCACTCTAGCCGCCTGCAACCCCGGAAGCCCCTTTTAGTCGCCTCTTACGACAGGCAGGGGATGCCGTAGCCCTATTCTGATCCCGAAACTAACAGGGACGAACTAATTATAGCTCCTAGATCTCCATACATTACTTACATAATAATTCTCATGATTATACACGCTCTCGAGACACTGGTATTGCTCAGCCCTGACTGAGTATCCGTTCCCCTCGCTGGGCTCTATGAACATGGGTTCCTCGATGCCTTTGAACCCTGGCAGCAGAAGAATCCAAGCGTGCGTTCGCCAACCGTCTATTGGGTCGTCGGGAGGTTTCTCTAGATTCTGAAATTAGATACCTTTTGCGAAATGTAATTTGTAAATGCCAAGAAGAGTTTGTACTATTCAAGGAAATTCAAAGTTATTCAATACTAACTGGACCCCGCAGCTTCACCCGTGTTAAAAAAATCGTTACATTGATTGTCCCGTGGGAATAAGATATTTTTTCACAGTAAAAGTGTGTAAATCCAGAGTGTCAGCTAACTTCCTACCAAATATGAAAATCGCTCCAGCCGTTTAGACAGGAAGAAGCAACAAACATACATACTCACGAACTTTCATTTTTTTAATATTAGTATGATGAAAGTATGATGATTTGTTAAAAAAAATAGGTAACAGGCGTTTTGCTTATATAATTTTGCATAGTAAGACTAGTTTATAACATAATGATTTGGCTTGGTGGTGGAATGTGGCTGGGGATATACCACAGCTATATAACTTAGAGTGCAGCAGTTCTTGCGTTTTGGCGGTAGTGTGGTTGCCGGTCCACTATCTTCGTCCTCAGGAGTTTGTTACTCCTAAGGACGAAGATAGTCAGCTGTGATTGACTTCACAAACGGCAACCACACCCTTCCATCGAAACGCAATAAAAGCTTCACGGTAGAAATAGGCGCGGCGGTGGTACTTCCCCGGTCGAATAACACTGGTTCCTTCCAAATTCGAACCTGGACCTTCAAGCAGAAACATAATTGCCCCTAAACCCTATAGGTTATCACAGCCAACGAAGCCGTTTAACTCGACTAATGACCAAGCCTCACCGCAATCATCTTGAGCCGCTGATTTTCAATCTTGTCCAGTTCCCCTTGAATCCTCTCAGCTTCCTTCCTATCCATCTCCTGGCAGTATTTAGACGTGAGATCGGGCAGCGGCACCAAGCGGTACCGAGGTTCCTCCTCTGGTGGCGGTGGCTCTTCGATGACCTGCAATGAAATAGACATTCGGGAAAAGCTGGGGATAGTTAATGCAATTTCATGGCATGTAAATATATGCAATACAACTTTTTTTTTGAAGGGAAACCTTCAAAAGGTGCCCGACGCCGTGGGAGCAACACAGGGTTATATGGGACTTTTACCGCACTAAAACCTAAAAAGAGGACTCCGGGATCTCCAAAGGAACGCAACCGGAATCCTCTGAGCGTGTTGCCCCATCGGGCTCCTCCCAGATGAGCGGCTGAGTCCATCGCTCCGTCTAGTCTTAACGACGCAAAGCACACAATACCGCCGTCCTTCACGGGATCGTCTAGCTGGACGGTTCAAGCTCCCACTCTAGCCGCCCACAATTCCGGAAGCCGCTTTAAGTCGCCTCTTATGACAGGCAGGTGGTACCGTAGCCCTATTCAGATCCTGGAACTATAGGGACACCATAGAGGGACACAACTAACTTTTGCAAGATTAAAGTAGCAGGCAGCACAAGTAAGGGTAACAGATTTTTGCTCCTAAGTTTACCTACCTGTAAAATCAGTGGCAGAAGGGCAGAGGTTTGTACTTTTAAATAGGACTACTAACACGAAAATAACATTTCTAAGTTTATATTAATGTAATGTAACTTATTCTTTTTAAGTTATTTACTGAACATAATTTAGTAGAACCTGTGAAGTTTCTTACTTTATGCTACTCAATACTAGATGGCGCTACATGTAGCTGTTCGGTATAAAAACTTTTTTTTCATCCTAATAAAAACGAATACGGGTAGCAAAAAACGAATACGGGTAGCAAATAATAATAGTTATAAATAATAATTTGAAACGAGAATTGTTCTGACGTCAGTCCGAAACACAATGAAAGGGCCAAAAAAGTGGAATGTGGTTCTCTAACCATCAATCATCAACAATGTACCTAACCATCGCAAAAGACGGTTAATATTAATAGGTATCTCTAGTACCTCAAGTCGATAGAGATATATAAATTTAACAGCATATTATAGTATACATACCTCAGTTTCATCCGGTATATCCGGACAAATGGTCCGGTACCGGATCGCCATACATATATCTCGTTTCGCGCATCCGACGACTACGTACGCGTCGTAGCCGGCTCCGATCAGCCAGGACACCAGCACGTGGGCCAGCTCGAAGGGGTTCCCGCTGCGACGTACGATCGCCGTGTACGGGGACATTATGCGTTCCGGCTGGATCGAGAATTTAACTTAAGACTCAATTGATATATTCATTTACAATAGTTTTTTTTTCAATATTTTAGCGCCTTAAGAGGTGGAATGACAAAGACAGACAGACAAACAGTCCCGGTTAGAGGTCTTCGATAAGACTTTAAAAGATTTATATTCAGTTAGATGGCCACGGCTTTATTAGACATCTATACCTAAATTATGCCTAACAGATTTCAAATCTTGCCTGAGGTTGACAGTGTCTAAAAGTTCTACAATAATAGATGTTCTTGTCCTTACAGATGTTTTTGTTGTTGGACTGTATGCTTTCAAAAAACATACATTAAAAATAATTAGTAATACCTAGTAGTAAACGAGCGCGCAGTGGATCTGATGTTAGATGGTCACTGCCATCCATTAAAGTCTATAACGAATTCTACATAAAACGTAGGTTTTATCTTAAGTCAACTGCAAACACGTTGCCACTCTGAGGACTAAGATAGTCGCCGAGTATTACGAAACGCAGTAACTCAGTCGTCCTAGTGATTGTGTGACAGTAATACCTCCTTAATCAAACTGAACGAGTTCAGATCGAGATCTACTACTTTTAAAATATAGAGATTTTAGTATTATTTTATTTAATTCCGTAAATTCGTAATGTTTTTGATACTTTATTTCAGTAGTTTAGCTACTACCTAATAGATGGCGTTAATAGTATCATATTACTGTACCCTAAAAATATGTGCCAAGTACAGCTGAATAGCCTTCCTGTGTATAATGAGAATTATCGATGCATACAATATTTTTTAATGTAAATTATGTAATAATGTAAGAACCCACATATAAAATAATTTGGCTTATTTTTATTTGGTTGATTATTACCTTTCTTTTAACGTCAGTTATAAATTTTATCCAACAAAGTGATTGCAAGTAAACAAGTACTAGTAACTCACTGTTGTTATGAATATTATTTATTATCGTATTTAAATAAGTGTATTCATAATAAGAATGAGGAGCTTATAGCTTTTATAAAATTAATCTGAGTAATAGGTATTATTTATTTCATACTAGTTGCCCGGTGAACTTCGTTCCGTCTAAAAGTCAAAAATTTAAAATTATCAGTGTTTTCCCACATTATTATCCATCTTTTATACATAAAATTTCTCTTGAATCTCTCTGTCTATTAAAAAAAACTGAGTTAAAATCGGTAGCGTAGTTTTAAAGATCGTCCCTGTAGCTCCGAGAATAAAATAGGGCTACGGCATCCCCTGCCTGTCGTAAGAGGCGACTAAAAGGGGCTTCCGGGGTTGCAGACGGCTAGAGTGGGAGCTAGAACCGTTCGGTCAGGCAATCCCGGGAAGGACGGCGGTATGTGTGGTCGCATACCGTTGTAAAGACTAGACGGAGCGGTGGGCTCAGCCGCCCATCCGGGACGAGCCCGATGGAGCAACGCGCTCGGAGGATTCCGGTTGAAGTCGTTTCGAGATCCCGGAGTCCTCCTTTTCAGCGCCCAGGACGGCCACCGGGGGAGTTTTAGTGCGGTAAAAATCCCACATAACCCTGCGTCGCTCCCACGGCGTCGGGTACCTTTTGAAGGTTTCCCCCTCGAGAACAAAAAAAAGTTTTAAAGATATTGGCATACATAGGGACAGACAGCGAGAAGCGACTTTGTTTTATGCTATGTACTTAGTGATAGTATTTTTTACTATTATCAGAGATAAAAACTTAAGTTAGGTCAAAATAAATTTCGTTCCTGTGTAAAATTTATCTTATTCTTCATTATTTTGAGATAAGACAGCAATACACATAAAAATAGATACTTACATAAAAACATGTAAAATAATCAAATTCTTTCAAATAGTTGTTTACACCTTATGGAACTAAAATTGAATTGATAATAATAATTATAACCTAAAAAATAACGAATCAAAACACATCGTGATGAGACAGTAAAATACAAAATGTCTATATCTAAACGATTTTTAATGTTAAATTCCATCAACCCTCTAACTAAAACAATCGTGCAAAATACACTAAACGAGGATCATAAACAATAAACAAGTCTACGATTGTTTTACAACAAAATTATGAACGGGCCATTGTAGCGGGGTAGGGTGGCGTCCCCCCGCCCGCCACCCAGCAAATTGAATTCAAAGTTGTACGAAAACAAAGTAACTTTTGCGACTTCAAACTTTCACTTTTCAGTGAAAACTTTTCACCACTTTCGCTGGACGTTCTCTTTTTGTGCAGTTGTGGCGCGAACTACGATTCACAGTTCTGTTGTTGCAAGTTTTAAACGGTTGTTTGTTTTTGTTTTATTCACTTTGTTTGAAATGGCGCGAATTTTATTGGCGCCAACTGATATTTTTAATTTTGTTTTAATACTTGGTCACGGCCGTGAAAACTTGGATTCTGATATTTCAGCCTGACTTTATTAATATATTTTTTTCAAGTACAGTGTAAACAATAGTATCAGTTTAAACGAAATAAATCAACTAATTTTATTTTAATGTATATTTTGCTTGATACTAATAGATGTTTAGAATTTAATACGTATCTATATTAAATATAAAACTGACGATAATAAATAGGTATCAGAATGTAGTTTTAACTGCCTTCTGGTACCTGTACATAAATATAATCCATCTAAGTAATTAAGTATAAATAATAAAAATATTTTTTTAATAATTTAAGTATGTAAACGATGTCGACTAACTAGACGCATAGTTGAACGAATGCTCGTAGATAGAAAAATCTTTGTTATCCGCGAAAATACGTTATGTTTTTGCCAGTTTCATTTTAAAAATTCTTTCTACTAGGTATTGTGTGAACTAATTATGCAATAATGGCACATAATTGAATGATATGAATTTGCAAAAAAACGTAACTTACTGGTGAATTACTCGTTATTTACTCTAAGAGACAGCTGTTGCTCATTACTGGCCGGTTCAAATTAAAAACTTTTTGTAAATAAACTATCTTTACTTCACACCTGCAAATTTACTTTACCATTTAATTATGGTCCTTCTGTACGGGTTTTCATTAACACATTATTGACTCGTTATATATAGATTAGTCAAAGTTTGCTTAAATATTAATTGTTTTCTATTTATATGCCGAGGCGGATGAATATAAAATACTTTAGCAACTTACTTAGCTTAATTGAATCGATTAGAAGTTTACGTCAGACAAAAGGTGTTTTTATGTAACGGTTTGATGGGGTTTATACCCTATCAAAGATAATGTCTTTTAAAGACAAGCACACTTTTGTTAAAAGGTTAAAAATATGTAGCATAAATTCATTGAGCTCTCGTGTCAAAAATTCAAATTCTTATCCTAAATATTAAAACTATTTTGAACGCACACGTAAATCTACATATCCGATACCAGGAACTGAAATCTGGGACGTCGAGTCTTGCGGGCTCGATATCGGCATAAAGACATAGCTGGCAATACATCCCTGTCAGCCGGGCGTCTTGTTCGAAATTCGAATAACGCTCGGTCAAGCGCGACTCAAAGCGAGGCGCGCGGCTCTAATTTGTGCTCGTATTGCGAATGCGAAGCGCGCTCCGCAACGGATTGTATACCTACGTGAAGATCCCGGCGTCTCCGCTTTGAGATGACTGCTATTCATCGATGTTGATTGCGACAGGATTCGAGAGGATCGGTAGGTAGGTATGAACGGAATAGCGGCAAAATAGAGCTGTATTAACGTAATGTGATTATACTATGAATTATATGGAAATGAGCTTTTCTAACCGTTGTTAAATAAAATCTCTTAAGTACGAATTACAGTTTGTTCTAATACAAACTGTAATTCGTACGATATGTATTGGAGGATATTTTAAAGAGATATAAAAATATATTATTTATCCTAGAGAGATAACTAATTTTAGAATAGAAGAAAGTCGGGAAAAGAACGTCCTTTCGATGTGCGTATAGGTCGATATCAACTATTAAAGGTCAGTTCCATGTTTTAAGAAATATGAAGTTTATAGGGATTTGTTTTCCATAGTATAAATGACAAAAAAATATGGATATAGTCGATTTTATATTTGTAATAGAAAAAATACAAAAACGAACGATTATAAGTTGAGACATTCATTAAAAAAAAAATATGTAAGTTTTTTTTTTATTTACGTGTGAGAAATAGAAAAGAAAATCAACTAGATTTTGTTTCCACTATCAGATTGATCCAGCCTCTGTGATACTGAATAATTGGTTAATTTATCCTTGAATCTATATTGTAACGGCACTATGTTGTCTTAGCATGTTAGACACAAATATAATTTAAAAAATAAATCCATTCATATAAAGGATACAAATACGTCAGCAGCAAACGCTGTGTGTTTAGGTAATGCTTCAGTTTCTGAACTGATAGGAACCTCTAATTCAAACATGGCCAATGTATCGCGAAAACTAAGAGAGAAAATGAATTCTACGAAATCGAGCTCGTAGATTCAACGTAGATTATTATTGAGGGTAGTACTAGGGCAATTTTTTTAGTAGATACTTAAACATAAATAAGACTAGCTTTAGCACATTATACCCAGGTATTATTTAAGGAAGTATACGATTGCACTAGAGTTCCGTAGTCTGAGCGTCTTCAGAATTCGAATAACGCTCGGTCAAGCGCGACTCAAAGCGAGGCGCGCGGCTCTAATTTGTGCTCGTATTGCGATTAGTGATGCGACTCGAGTCGTGTTTTTTGCTCGAGTCACTTGAGTGAATTTGTTAACCTTGTATTCGATTGAAATAATATATCACTGGAGTGCCTATGGACTCGAGTTACCAAACTAAGTAGGCACACTGAGTTGATTTTGTTTGTTGCACTTGTCCCTTGATTACTGTAATTTTTGTGCCGGACGCTTTTAGAAACCACGACTGACTGGTTTAAACTTACATGTCATAGTTCTCGTACTTTAGTAACATTGCACATAAGTCTGAAAAAGTATGGAATACGTGTAAATTTAAGTTATATTATTACTGAAAAGTCTCATTCGAATTGCAAACTTGTAATGCCTTGCAGAGACGTCCGCTTTGAGACGACCACCTGTTCAGTGCCGCGATGTTGATTAAGACCGAAGCGTAGGTATTAGAAGATTTTGTATTCTATTCGGTAAATGGCGATGTTATTAAATGGCAGATATTTGTTACAAAAAAAATCTCACTCGAATTGCAAACATGTAACTTGAGTGGAACTCGAGTGATTCATAAACTCGAGTATAACTCAAGCGACGTAATAAAATCGTTCGAGTGACTCGAGTCACTCGAACGATAATATACGAGTCGCATCACTTACTGCGATGCGAAACGCGATCCGCAACGGAACACTATACCTACGGATCTTCGTATCTCGTGTGCCTTGCAGAGACGTCCGCTTTGAGACGACCGGCTATTCAGTGCACCGACTTTGATTAGTACCGAAGTGTAGATAGTACAAGGTTTTTGAGCATAACCCGATAAATCGCGAGGTTATTTTACGGTAGATAAGTGTTATTAACAAATCTCACTCGATTTGCAAACTTGTGAACGAGTAGTACTTCATTTCCGTGGTTCGAAAACTCGAGTGACATAGTAAAATTGCTCGAGTGACTCGAGTCACAATATTCGAGTCGCATTACTAACTGCGATGCGAAACGCGATCCGCAACGGAACACTATACCTACGGATCTTCGTATCTCGTGTGCCTTGCAGAGACGTCCGCTTTGAGACGACCGGCTATTCAGTGCACCGATGTTGATTAGGACCGAAGTGTAGATAGTACAAGGTTTTTGAGCATAACCCGATAAATCGCGAGGTTATTTAACGGCAGATAAGTGTTATTAAAAATCGCACTCGATTTGCAAACTTGTGAACGAGTAGTACTTCATTCCAGTGGTTCGAAAACTCGAGTGACATAGTAAAATTGCTCGAGTGACTCGAGTCACAATATTCGAGTCGCATCACTAAGTGCGATGCGAAACGCGATCCGCAACGGAACACTATACCTACGGATCTTCGTATCTCGTGTGCCTTGCAGAGACGTCCGCTTTGAGACGACCGGCTATTCAGTGCACCGATGTTGATTAGGACCGAAGTGTAGGTATTAGAACGAAGGTTTTTGAGTCTATTCTGATAAATTGGGATTTTATTTAACGACAGATATTATCTATTTACTAAAATCAATTTACTTAAACTATGATTTGGGTTTTCTGGCTTTATGTACGTGGAGTTACAGAGTAAATACGATATTAAGTAATAACCACACCGATTTGCTTTGCTGAGCTCCGAGTTCGATTTATGACCAGATAAAAAGAATTTAATTTGCTAAATGTTATTAATCAATGCAAAGAAATCAGTTACTACGTACCTTTTCTATAGTATTACACTAACGGATTTCTCTTACAAACAGTAAACATTATCAAATCGCGACCTATTTATTTATCCGAAACTTAGTTTACATTTATTTTTTCCATTATCTTAGAAAGGCCGACCATGGACACCCCATGACGAATTATCGAATATTCTTTAACGGTTTTCATTACGTCCCTACTAATATTATATGTGTCCCTACTATTATTAATACGTTTCTTTATTACGCTTTCACGTCAGAACTCTTCAACGGATTAACATACTTTGTATACTTATTTTAGAGGTATTAAAAAATACATAGGAAGCATTTTTTTAAAATTATTTTCTATGTACTATTTTTTAAATACTGGATCACATTGAATCGTGTCTATTGGAATATCTTTGATATCTATTTAAAGCATTCAACGTGAGCGAAGCCGCGGATAAAATCTAGTATTGTAATAATTTAGACGAGTTTTTATGAAAATATTTTCGTACATAGGTATACCTATATTAAATTAATTTCCGTATTTTGATGGCTAACAATTAGGTGGCAGATTTCCTAAATCCGCCACCGGCCGTCATTAATCCCGATGGTCGTTGTCCAGAATATTCCAGAACATTCTAAGATCTAGGTCATCGCAAGTATCGATTGTGGGGTCCAGCAGGGGGGTTCAACAACGCGAGACATTCATGCGAGAAGCGCTGCGTCTCTAATTGAACACGCTGCGACGTTTCGTGTCGATATCGATGCTATGATCGGGAATATTCTGGAATATTCTAGAACGTTCTAGAATGTTCCAACGCGTAAGTATCGAGGTGGTTCGAGTGGGCTAAGGGTGGATAAAAAGAGCGATACGAGACTTCGTTGCGCCTCTAATTATTAGCGGTGCGACGTAAAATTTATCGATTGTCGATATATTATTTACAAAAAAAAAACAGTTTTCCTGTTGAACTTTATATATTCTATTTTACGTTGTTAACAATTAAAATGCACTACACAATGGAAAGGAGACCCATCTTTTTTTTTTAAGGAAATAAATGGTCACAAATTGCTTCTAACGCTCACTTTGTAAATTGACTTCTCTAATGTGGGTTCAATTTTTTTTATTCAGTTCATATTTTACCAGGATGACAAAAGCATTCTAATATAATCAATTTAAATGATTTAAGTAGAGATACTTTTAGACAAGCAAATTGAATTGTTAGTGTAGTTGTAGTTGTAAAATGACAATAATTAAGCATATTTTGTAGTACAATATAATTTCGATGCAATGAATGTGATATATTTTTTATGAAATATGAGCTGTTTTAATGAAACTAGTCACCCGTAGCATCGGCCGAAATTCGACCGTAATTTAAATTAAAAATCAAATGTCATCTGACATTCTTGACGTTGTGTCTTTTCATTTTCATTTACTAAGTACATATGTGTTAAGTGACAAATGCAAGGCAGTGTGTGTAATGGGTTTTTAGTTGATTTTATGTATGAAAAATGCATTATTTGAAAAAAATATTAACATTCTGCACTCCTTCTCTACGTCCACTATAACCGTGCAAAATTTCATACTAATCCGTCCGCGGCATATTACTTAAAAATCCGTCACAAATTTTTGCTTCACGTATTAATATAATAATGTCTATGATCGAAAATGAGAATATTTTAGTACGAAGACGTGATGATAAGTGGCTGTTACATAAAGTAATTATTTGATTTCGACACCTAAATCATAATACACACACGGTGAGTTGTATACATAAAATAATGAACAAAAAAAGTAAAAATCCTTTGTGTACCGTCAGCAATCGACAAATAAAGCAAAAGTCGGTCAAGCAGTAGCAGCCCTACAGCGCTTTAAGAACGGCAGTCCGCGCGAGTGATTTGCGCCGCGTCGCGTGCTCGCGACAAGGATTAGTGAAGTGGTGCACTGCGGATCGCATATTTATCGATATCGATTGTTTTTTTACTTTTAATGTTTACCAACTGAAGTAGTGTTAACTGGCCAGTATGTCTCCTTTTTGTAAACAAGTAGTTTTTAGTTGCTGGTTCGGTTTCGATTCGCGTTGTAATAATAGTATAATTTGCGTCGTAGTAAAAAGGGGTGACCCGCAGCGTCGGAAAGCGTAGCAGGGTCTCGCCGGCCGCGGGGGACCGTCGTCGCGTCATCAAACAAAGGCGTGTTTTTGTCACGGCGGGAGGGTGGCGCCGCGAGCCGTGTCCGTGGCGACGGCCGGCCGCGGGCGAAGGCCGGCCGCGGATCGATATCGCTCGAGATCTCGGCCTACGCGCCCGTCGCCGGCCATTTGCCTACCTCGACGCCTCGGGCTCGTGTGTACATAACCCGCCACCCACCACCCTCGCCGATACACCCCCGCAGATTACCGCCTACAAAGCAAACTTCATTGGTACGTGCATGCAATATGCGCAAGGAGCAGACCCAAATTGCGCCTCGGACCGCCACCCACTCAGATTGCTTTGATACCCCAGCCTCGCTTTAGCTACGAGCCTATTCCACGTCGAATCTTAGCTGGGACAGGGACATTGTACCGGTACATTCGAGTCGAGCAATCACGTTAATTACTAGAGCGATGCGGCCGGCATTATCTCTGACATCGGGCCCTTTAGCGACCAAATTACAGATGCAATCTTCACGTCTTACAGAGCGACTACGCTAACGAGTTCACATGTTGCTGTACGGGGACAAGTCTGTTGTATTACCTACATTCTTAGTACGTTATGTTTTGAGGCGCATAAGTATATGGTCGGACAGTTATGGTCGAGGATTTCGGTAGAATACACTGACAGAGTCAAATGGAATGATCTTCATGAATTCGCGAATTGTATCTTCGCGATGAAATATATACTGATTACTTCTTAATTTATTTATAACTACTTATTTCTGATTTAAAATAAATGTTGTTAATAATGAATAGCTTATGTGGACACAATTGCGTGTAACTGATTAAGAAATCACTATACAAACATCGAAAAAACAATTGAATTTTTATTTGACTCGCCTCTACATTCGTTTAAATACAATTCCAATAGAAACTTCTTGTTTAAATATTCCGTTTCATAATAGATAAGTAGCTTGCGAATTTACCTCCATCGGTACTTACTCTCCCTCTGCAGGGCAAAGGTTGCCTCACAGATTAAGGAGTATTTAAAATTCTGACGTCCTCTACCTTTGACGACTTTAAAGGTAAATCATACTAATATTAAGCCGAAAGTTTGTGAGTGTGTATGTTGTTACTTCTTCACGTCTAAATGGCTGGAGCAATTTTCGTAAAATTTGGTAGGGAGTTAGCTGACACTCTGGATTAACATATATAGACTACTTTTAACTGTGGGAAAATATCTTATTCCCACGGTTCCATTAATATTATTATTTTATTTTAACGCGGGCGAAGCTGCGGGGTTCAGCTAGTATGAAATAAAAAGAACGTTTCGTAAAAAATGTCGGAAATGTGCTAAATTTAAGAAAGAGTGGTGCAAAACGAAAAAGTGCACTAATCGCTTGTGTTGTCAATGTAGGCAATATACGCGCTCTATAATATATGAGCCTATAAGCAATAACATGAGAAAACACTGCTGTTATTAACCAGAAATGTACGTGTGGCTGATGTTTCCAGGAGTCAAACCACAACGGAATGTACTTTCTACAATCTTTATAATTAAAAATACAAAACCATTATTTGACCAACATAGCTGGCTATCCATTCAGCTAATCGAATTACATATTTACACACTTTATAAGGTCAGATAAAAAAATATATACGAAAAACTGCATCAAAATCAGCGAACTCGTTAAAAAATAAAAATGTCGCACGTATAGTAAAATGTATAATTACCTATTATGTTTATAAAACTTTCTTTTTGTCAAACAGGAACCTGTTTGATTGCCTATTTCAACTAAGTACTACAATTATTTTTGTATCCAAAATGAATATTTTAAAAATAATAATTGCAAGAATACAAATCGCAAACCAAATGTATAACTAAATATGCTGTGTAATAACTAAACATGTATTTCTGTTGTTGTCTTACATTAACTAATAAATAATAGCAGTAGGTACAAAGGACTGCTATACTGTACTGATATGTCTGTATTTATGTATTATCTGTGTAGAAAAAGTTATAAATAAATACCTACCTACTAGTTACAGACTAATTTCGTTAGTAAGCACATTTAAATATAAGCAAAAGCCGCGTACCAACTGAAAATACCGTGCATTTCAATTGAAAGCTCCGGAGGGTCGTAAATCGGCCAAGTGCAGTTCCTCCTCTGTCCACGGCACGAGAGAGGGAAAGTTCACATTTGCATATTGGCCTCCGCAAACTTTGCAGTTACTAAAGCTCGAGGGGGGAACTTTTGACGCTGCGAACTCCCGACGACTGTATTAAGTAACTTTATGTAATCGAAGCAAATGGACTACAACAGTGGTGTTAAGTGGTGAACGTCGCTCATTGATATTGGTTTCAACTTTGAATATTACCTATTTAATATTTATATTTAACTAGCTAAATCCGCGGGTCACACCCGCGGATTTAGCCGCATGTAAAAACTTTATACATTTTTCATACCATATTCATCATATCTGGCGGTATTTATAGGTCTGGAGGCTTCGGGGGAAATACGAATAAAATAAACATTATTTTTAGTCGATTTTTACAATAAATAATTACTGTTAAATCAAGCAGAATTATTTACGCCCGACCGTGTAGACTTTTTACCGGCGAATAAATAGGTTACGTAAAATAAAGTTGTTTACTAGTGTTTACCTACTGGCTTTTTTCGATTTCGATTAAGAATGTTTCCGAAGTCTATAATGTGGGTGTCCTTTTGTGAAGGAATCCGGCCCTACACATATAACATAAAGCATAGTACATTTAATAAAGTCGATGGATTTTAATGAAATAATACTATATGTTACTCTAACAAATAAATTATCAATTTCCTACTCTTTAGGAGTGAAATATTGGAATAATCTTTTGTAAGCGCGTGTATATATACATCGCAAACCTATTGTCGAAATATTATTCTAACTTTAGTAGTTTAGGCTCTGAGAAGTATAATTAGAAGTTATAATTTTTCGCTCTTTCTTTCTTTCATTTTATAGATAGATGAAACAGAGACAAAGAAGAGAGCATAAAAGCGAATACCAACAAAGACCCAACTTCAGTAAACTGAGAATCAAACCCGGAACCATCTACGTAGACTGTTATGAAATTACATTAATTTCTAGGCATGGTTCTTCTCTCAGAGTAAAAAGTTCACGTTCTACAATCCCAAGAGCGAATTGCAGCTTCACACATTTTTCTTAAAAACGTTTACTATAAGTTTCCTCGAGAAGCTACATTCGAACCCCGTCACTTTGACGAAATACGACGAACCGTCAATTTGACGAACACAAGATGTGTTTGTATATATCGTAGCGTAATTAAGGCAGTGTTTCCGTCGTGCGACCTCATAAAACGGGTCGCAAAAACAAACAATGAAGATCTGAATGGACGCGGCCGATGAATGTGAATGAATGTCGTTGTTAGCGTGGACGTAGCTACCGAATAGACGCCTAATAATTGTAATTTATAGAAATACAAGATGTGTTTGTAAATATCGTAGCGTATTTAAGGCAGTGTTTCCGTCGCGCGACCTCATAAAGCGGGTCGCAAAAACAAAGATCTGAATGGACGCGAGCGATTAATGTAAATAAATGTCGCTGTTGGCGTCGACGTAGCTACCGAATGGACGCCTAATTACAATTTAATATAACAATGTATAAAAATCTTATTATTATTATAAATGTTAAAGTTTGTGAGGATTTATGTGTGTTTTTTGCTCGTTCTCACAAAACTACCTGTTGAAGCTTAGTTGAATTATGACACATACATAGTTTGCGACTTAGTTATCATAGATAACAACAATAACATAGAATAATGGTAATATAATTATATAGATATAATGGTAGACGTGACGCGGGCAAACCCGTAGAAATAATCTAGTATTTTTTACGTGTGTTTGGGTACCGTGAGTTGGAATTCATAATACGCTGATTCAATTCTTTGAACAGCAAACAGAGGTCAGATGTAAAGTACAATGGAATTGCCTATGCTGGCGAAGACCTTTTATTTTTACTTTTTATTTTAAACTAAGTATTTGACCCGGCGAAATATCTAATATCATCAGTATTCCTCTACATTATACATGTATTAATTGATGACCCACGTGGCGGAGCGGTTACCATACCGGTCTGTTGCGCAATGGATTCCGGGTTCGATTTCCGGCCAGACAGGTATCTGAATGATGAGTTTAGATTCATGTTCTGGGTCTGGGTGTTTGTGTATTCGTCTTGTGTGTATAGTGCCCACGACACAGGAAAAAAATCTAGTGTGGGGCTATGAGTGTTGAAAGCGTGTTTTTTTATTATACATAAAAACCTTTCTCTTGAATCACTCTATCTATTTAAAAAAAAACTGCATTAAAATCCGTAGCATAGTTTATGTGCTATTATTTTTTAAAATAATTTCGACAAATGTGTTAACACGTGTGTGACATTTGATGGGCCACATGCAAGTTGTGTAGGAGTCTTTATGGTAGCTACGTCTGTGTAAGCGCGTGGTACGGAGATACCCTCCCTTGGCGTCCAAAACTTCCATGTGACGCACAGGGGGAGATTGAAGACTATCATTTTGAATTATATAACCGTCATAGCGGTTAAGATCAATCACTTTCCCATTTCGCTTTAGGATTCGTTTGGTATTGTCCAAATTTCAAAATACCCTGTAAGGTTTTTAATATATTACTAATTTTCAGGAACCCTAAACATTTTACAGTTAAAAGTATTATATTAATCGGATTTTGTACACTCTTTTGTCTTTGTGTCACGAGAACAATGATGTTGTAGCTTAGACGTTGCGAATTAAAAATAATTATTGAGTTATTAAGAGTTTTTTGTGATTTAGTAACCGAAATATTTTATAAACCTTTTTTAATTTTATAAATTGACACTAATATTCTATTTATATATAAATAATAATATTTTCCTTGTAATTAAATCGTTATTGGTTAATACAAGCAACTAAGAAATCTTCTATCTAGGCTTAAATATGTAAAAAGAAATAAGATTACATATACAACATTACAACATTAGAGAGCCGATACGTACGAGATAGCCAGCTGTGAGTAGAGTCAACATGAACTATGGATAATTATCGGATATTTGATACAAAAAGTTTTGGATATCCGAAATAAACATCTATCCGAAATCGTAAACGACTCCGTAATGGATTTGGTTACGGAAAAAAATCGGATATTTTCCGAAAGGATTGAAATGTAAATGAGAAAGAACATTTTAAATAGATTCGTTAAGGCGTTAATTCGTAAATAAATCGTTAATTCGTTAATTGCAGCTAGTACTAAATGATAATCTACAAATTGTGTCAAATAATTGCCTACTCGTATTTTATTAACTTTACAATACCTTAAATGCAATATCTGTAATTAAAACTATCCAAAACTATATGATAATGACGTAGATAACGAGATATAAAACCGATTATACTTTATTGTATTATTATATTCATATTATGATCCGAAATTACATATCAACAATATCCCTAGTCTATAAATAGTTTGTGCAACACACACATTTTAGAATTTTATTAAATTGTAATATCGAGATCAATGCTGATTGATCAAAACAAGGCAATAAAAAAGATTTCATTGACTTCAATCGAACAATTGTGGTCTTGTAAATATTTGGACACATAACAACTTCAGTTCCCAAAGTAAACTCTTCCCCAGAATTTCGAACTATGACAATTCCGCGAAACTCTGTATGAATGGCGACCCCACATCAGTCTGATATTAGTCATAACACCCACTTCTAATGAATGAGCTACCACTACATAGTATAAAACAAAGTCGCTCGTTGTCTGTCCCTATGTATGCTTAGATCTTTAAAAGTACGACACGGATTGGAATGCAGTTTTTTAATAGATTCAAAAGGAAGATTTTTATAGGAAGAAACACTGATAATTTTAGATTTTTTACTTTTAGGCGGAACTAAGTTCGCCGGGTCAGCTAGTGGGATATGAATTGAAAAATGCATCAATGTGCTAATTTTAAATAATACTATGTACAAGATTTTATTGTTGTATTTAACTAGATTGTTTGAATTTCATAGAGTTAGTTTCAGTTAAAACTTAGTATTAAGTTACAGCCCACTATTATTTGCTTCATTAATGAAACAAGTATTTTTGCCGTATGAAAAATTCCATTAATCGGAATCGGAATGTTTCCAAAGTCAAATGTTAGTCACGTATTTGTCACATAAAATGTAATTATTGACACTACTCTTTTCTATAAATTCTATAGTCAACCCGTCCAAGATCGAACCAAAGTGACAAAAGTAGTAGCAGACAAAAGAAACCTTACATTTCCAGGTACACGTGTATACGCCCAAACCTATCGAACCCAAGCACAGCGGGTTTTCTTTTGGTCTCGGCGGCATCTGAGCGTATTTCAATACGCGACATCTTTAATCTAGCCGGGATCGGGTAGGGGCATAAATCTTGCAGGTCCGGGCGAGGTTTGAATCATTTAGCGCGGTGCGGCGCGAGGCCCGCGCGACTTCCGTCCGGCACGTGCGGTACTCCCCCCCGCGTCTGTCTTGCCGAGACAAAGGGGCGTTAGGGACGCTACCGATGCAGCTGGGTTGTCGATAAAAGTATTGTATTGAATACGCGACGTCTTTAATCCAGCCGGGATCGGGTAGGGGCATGAATCTTGCAGGTCCGGGCGAGGTTTGAGACATTTAGCGCGGTACGGCTCGATGCCCACGCGACTTCGGTTCGGCACGTGCGGTTACCCCTCCCTCCCATCCCCGCCCCAGCATCTGCCTTGCCGAGACAAAGGGGACGGACGCGGTTGAAAAGCTTGAATGTCGATAAAAGTATTCTTATCCTACGGTCAATCGAGATTGTTCGTACAATGTTGCTGGTGAAAGTGAATACTAAGTGCGTAAAATAGGTTTTTTTCATATTCTGAGGTTATTCAGTATAATAGTATTTCAATATTCTGAAATAAATTTAAAGTTAGGGTAATTTAAATTAATATATATACTTATGTAAATTTATAGGACGTAAAAGTAATCTATTTTTTGAAATATGTATTAAAATGAAAATATTGATTATTTTATGTCTCTAATAATTAAATATACTTAGTTATATTAGTGACAGTTACATATTTATAAAAGCTTTATGGGCTTTTCAGATATTAATTTGATATACTTAAATAAACTGAAAAATATGAGGGATTCATGATCTTATAAGATTGTTCGTATATCGATATTCTTATATCAAAACAGACCCCAACAAAATAAATTCCATCGACAAGTCCAATCACGCGCAACCCCTAGCGCACGACGTCCGAGCCGCCTCTAATTTGAATTCACGGAGACTCCGCGACGCGTCCGCCGCGTCGGCCGCGCCCGACTTAATGAATCGCGAGGGGGTGTGGGGGCGCTGGGGGGTCGCCGGGGGGCGATCGGACGGCCACCGCATCCTCCGCGCGGATAAGTGACGCCCGTGTTGCTCCGTACCTATGTACTCCTTATGTACAGCGGCACATAGCGGCCGGCCTGTACCTACGTAACGCTCGCCAAATTTATGTCCCGCACATGTCTAGAGACCGCGTACCTTCAGAGGGATTTCGCATGTTTACGTACAAACGGGGGCCGCCGAAGATATTCGAGATGGAATTTTGCGTGGACCTTTATTGATGAGCGAAACGCTTACCTAGCGAGCCGGGTCGCGTCGGACGGATTCGGCCGCGCGAAACTCGAAACTTCAAACTTTGTTTTGTTACAAAATTGAAGGACATTTTCAGCGTACTAGAACAATAGGCAGTTGTTTACACACACGAAAAGTTATAAGTAATGACCTACTTTTTCTAAAATACAAAGACAAAGTAATAAAGACGAACTTCTACCAATCTTGTGTACTCATAATTATTATCAGAATCTACCTTTTTGGTTTTCAAAATTCAATATAACACGAATTATAATTTAGAACCTTCAATTTTTTTATATCAACTTCAATTTACTTTTAAGTTTGTTTGCATAATAAAACTATTATTGCAGTAGGCCTGGTCTCCTGTGGCACAGGTTTTTAACCTTTTATAGGGACCAGTCTCCACATATACTCTAGTCTTGTTATAAATACACCTAAGTTTTGTAAACCTTTATGTATTTGTGGTGGAAATAAACGATTATAATTATTTTATTGATTTATGTCATAAACAACTTTTTACATCTTTCTCCATTTTTTTTAATTAAACGCCCAAAGCTATTTTCTTTTAAGTCGTACATAACTTAAACAAACAATGACCAACAAAATGTCTACTAAACTGTAAAAAGATCACTTGGAATAAATATTTATACATATCATCGGATAGAATTACACGAATCCAAGTTGACAGCAAACAAAAACTTGCTAATGGGCAATTATGTAAATGCTACGATCGGCCAATCAAAACGCAGTAAATTATTCAGAGGATACGAATACGCTTCGTTTTATGTTCGACGTGTAAAACGTCAGTAATCGATTTTATCGATAATTCTAATGCGATAAGCAACTTCACTATGTATAAAATTATTAATAGCATAATCTCCACTATGCATATACAATTAAACGCATAAACTTGGACAACACTTTTTAATCTTATACTAAATAAGTAAAATTATAATTTTGATTTAAAATAATTCATATACATAATATTGTTATCAAATATAGGTGCATACAAATATTTATAGAAAACTGTATATTGTCTCTTTTTATTTGAAGAAAAAAGGTAAAAGTGGGACCCTATTCCTAATCCTCCGCTGTCTCTTCGTCTGTCAAACGATTCTATCTTTTGGACCGTAATACATAGACAATGACATGAAATCCGCGTTTTTTTGGTTTCTCTATTGAATAATATATAAAAAGTACATGCTTGTTTTTAAGAAAGTGTGCCTTGATGAGTTCTGTTATAAAAAAAAATACATGCTAAACCCTGCTTATGCGGGATCATTACGAACTTTTGACAATAAGCCATTTTAGATAAGACTTGTACAGTATCGGATAAATCTATGATCTTTACGGATAAAGTTGTGGTTAAATTATTTATAGCAATTAATCATAACACTTTAGTATATTTATAAGTTTCTACGTATTCCATATTTCATTAGTTAAATTGGTTGAAAATAATACACAGGTATTTATTTTACTCAAAGGCGACCATCCGATCAATAACCTATTTTACACATCCAAAACTTTGATTCCATTACACAACAGGGAACGGTCATTAAAATCGAAATAACAACAATTCTCCGATCGTAAAATAAAAACAACAATAAAATCCCCCGTGTCTTACTCGACGTTTCCCTAATCGTAACCGTACAGCGCATTTTTGACCAAAACGTTCCGTGTCCCCCGACGCGAAACGTTCGAATTACGAACGCCGTCGGGGGCTCGGTAAGGGCCCCGCGGGCATCCGTGGGAGCTCATCGCGGGATCCGTCCCATTATTATCGATAATCACGCGATATCGATCGACGTGTGCGTGCAGCCCTAATTCTGTGCCGCGCACGGAACACTTATTTCTAGCGTGAAGAAGTTTTTGCGTTACGTACTTTTATATGAGGCGACAATCTTAGTCCTCGGGAGGAGCATCTATGCTTGATTTGAGATAGAATTCCTGTTCTATATGTTTGTTCTATGCACGTGCTTCCCCGGTTAAACTACACTGATTCTACATCAGTGTAGTTCAACCGGTGAAGTACCACCGCCAGATCTATTTCTAGCGTGAGGCATTTCTTACGTTTCGATGGAAGGGTGTGGTTGCCGGCACACTTTTCTATGAGGCGACCATCATAGTCCTCGGGAGTGGCAACGCATCTGTGATTGACTTCAGATAGAATCCATGTTCTATATTAAGTTACTTATAGATGTCCATGGGCGGCAGTGATCACTGCCATTTGGTGGACTGCATGCTCGTTTGCAACTCCAATCAGATTTAATAAAAGGTGCTTACAGGTGACCATGGGCAGCAGTTACTATCAGGTGGAAAACATGCTCATTTTCTACTTCTATCTTATAAAAAACGGGCATTCTATCGCACGTAAGCGAACTGAATATCCAAGATTTCTTATAAACTCGATTTACAATGGGATCTTCTCGTTTTGCTCGAGTTACGTCTCTGTACAGAGGTTGGAATTCGTTTGAACTTGTCTGTAAATGGCTCGTAGGTACCTACTGTGCTTTTGATTCCAGTTTATTACATTTCCTAAAAATGATCGTTGCCTTATATGACATCGGCCATACCTTACAATGCATTTAGCACTAACTAGCCACCCGTCGCAACGGTCAAAATTCGACCGTAATTCAACTCAAAAATTAAATTTGATATTGTACAAAGTAGCACGAATATTTCTCATCATCGAATCATTTTAAATATACACTCATTTAATATAAAAAGAAGATTAATTAACTTAGCTACAATTAAAAGTAATAGCGATTATTTTGACAAAGACAGCTGACATTTTTTGACGTTATGTGTATTTAACAAGATATTAAAATATGTTTTATTTCATTTATATTAGACAATCCGGCGAACTTCATTCCGCCTAAAAGTAAAATCTATAATTATCAGTGTTTCTTTACTATGTTGTACATGTATACATAAAAACCTTCGTTTTGACACGTTTTCACTATATATATTAAAAACTGCATTAAAATCCGTAACGTAATTTTATCGATCTAAGCATACATAGAGACAGACAGCGAGAAGCGACTTTGTTTTATACTATGTAGTGATGTGTTATATGTCTTAACGGATAGGTACCAAAGATGAATTTTGAAATTAAGGAAACATGTTTCCATTTATAACTTTACGATAATCTAAGCTACGAATCATTACGATTTTAAATCATATCATTCCATGTACAAACGACATAAAAACCAGGTCGTAGCCGGTTATAACCGGTTGCAACTGTCCCGTTCCGGATATTACATAAGCTGCCGTCAAAAGATGTAGCAACAGGTGCTATCATTACCGGATATTTATAGCGCCAACAGGGCGAGACTTACAAGTTGCCGAGAAAGTTCGTTAATAGTTTAAGAAATTCGCCATTAACACATTGTTATCGTTAAATTTGTGAAACTGTACAATCAGTGAGTACCTACAATCATCATACTTCATACTTCATCATACTTAATACTAATATTAATATCATATAAGCGAAAGTCTGTGAGTGTATATGTTTGTTACTTTTCACGTCTAAACGACTGGAGCGATTTTCTTAAAATTTAGTAGGGAGTTTGCTGACACTCTGGATTAACATATAGGCTATTTTTTACTGTGGGAAAATAGCTTATTCCCATGTTACAATCAATACATCGATTTTTGTAACGCGGGCGAAGCTATGGAGTTCAGCTAGTATTCTATAAAGCACCGTTAATTACAGTGGTCGTATGGTAAGTAGCAGGGATGTTACGGAGCTCCGTATCAGTAACCGAAGCTATCGGATATAAGCAAAAAAGAAAGTGTGTGTACTTATGTACACGCGTTGGAAGTTATACTTCATTGGCGTAACAAGATAAAAATATTTTTAAAAATTTCATCTTTCGCCTTATTCTACGTGTATAGAAAAAATGGGAAAAAATACCTTCATACTGTAACTTTTGTGTGACGAAAAAAACAAAACAAAAAATAATCATACTGTGACTTTTGTGTAACGAATCTTAAAATTTCACTCTCATAATTTTTTGATAACGCGCCTAATGAAGTATAACTTCAATAAAAACCTATCCGTAACCGTAACCGAATCCGTAATAAAAGTTTCGGATAGAAGAGAAACCTGAGTGAAACATGTTTTAGAAAATAACATCTAATATTGATTAGGTAGCTTTAGTAATAATTGACTTATTGTAATAGTAAATAGACATATAAAAAATAACAACTAACTGTATTTTATTTTAATTTCGTAAAAATATCATATCCGTAACCAAAACTATCCGAAAGTATCGGATAATCCGAAATCATTTCATATCCGTAACCGTATCCGAAACCGGTATAATATTGTAATTTCACTTAATCTTAAAACAACAATAATTTTAATCTATTATGTAATTTTTTTTAATGTAATTTTTATTTGTAATGACATTTATATAACAAATCTGTCCTCCTTGACATTGCAATGACCATACGGGGTTATTCATGCACATACCAATAAATTTGTACCACCTAGTTCGTAAGCATGATGAGCAATAAATGATTATGATTATGATTATTATTGCTGTATCCGTATCCAGATCCGATCCATATCCATAACAACTCTAGTAAGTAGTAGCCAACCAACAGAAACTGTGTTTAAAAGTGATAGAAACCTTTATAATCCGACTCAGAAAACACCACCACACATATTTCTGCCTAATAACATCAGTGTTACACTACTGTGTTCTGCTCTGAAGGGTTGAAGGTAAGGCAAGCATAGGTACATACTTATGACAAAGCGTTCCAACTTAGTTGCCAGGGGTAGTCGGAGTCGAAAGTAACACCCAAAGCCAATCGGACGTTCAGACTTTTCGAAATCAGAGTTGAAGTTTCGTGACAACTTAACTTTACATATATGTAAACAATTAAAATTGATCCGTTTCGAATTGATTGAAGAAAGACTCTTCTTAACAAAAGACCTTTTTCAATTCGTGAGTCTGTCTAGCTGTATATTTTACTCTATTTTTAGATAGATAAATAAGAACAATGCGATATGTTGTACCCATTTATACACAAATCATGACTGTATAGGGTTTGCAAAAAAATAACTACAGGCACATTGCAAAATTTGTCAATATACGCGCGAAAACTCTTAAATAAACAATTTGTCTCAATCGATAACTTCTTTTCCGGAACGATTTAAAAACATTCCGAGACACTTAATAGCATCGACTCGCGTAACTTAGTCTAACTTTTGATCGTTAAACCATTTGGAATTCTTGAGAAAGTTCCCTTATAGAGTTTTCCACAACAAATTCTTTAACAAAGCGATGAATGATAATTAACATTATCGGCCTTCAACTTCCACTAGCGGCTCGTTGCAGATTAAATATTTAAGCAGGAAAAGTTTTGCTCTGTGAGACTTTTCCTTTGACAAATTGATTCATGGAATACATTGGCTAAGGTAAAGTTTTGATATCTATTGGTTTAGAAAAAGTCTTATTGATACAGCAATTACGTGTAGGTTAATTGAAATAGGAGAGTTGTTTATTATTTATCTGTCTTTAAAATCGCTACTTGAAACCAAAACTACTAAAAAGTTATAATGTCAAAATTAAATATTTTAACATTAATTGTGGTGCTAGCTAACTAGAGTAGATATATTTTTTTAAATTCATATAGGTATACTATTCGTGACCAAAGCGAAAGTTTTCTCCTTTAGGAGAAAAAAGAACAAAATGTTTGTAATAAGTATTGACAACCCATTTTTACGTCGAACAATCTCTATGTTTTGTAAAACTAACAATGACAAATAACCTAGATTTTTCCTCCGAAAAACATATTTTGTTACCTCACAAAAATGACTAACGTGAGCTTAGTCCACTCTGCCTTCAGCGTAGGCACAAAGCAACAAATTGTAAGCACCTCTAAAAATTGAGTCGCTGAGAGGACTCGATCGATTTACGAGCTATTAACGGGACGAGAGCGTCGGTGGACGTTAGCGAAATTCGCAGGTGCGTCGTTCCCAACCATGGACGAACTAAACAAAATAGACTGATAGAGAAAAAATGTGTGTAAAATTCACACACAGCAAAAGTGAAGCTTAAATATCGATTAAGCAATCACTGCAGCTAATATTCAGACATCTAATTTCACCTTTTTTGTACACCGAAGTCTTGGGAGAGGGAGAGGACTCCGGGTTATGTTGGATTTTTACCCACTAAAACCTCTTCGGTGGCCTTCCTCTACTCTTGCGGGGGACCTCAGGATCTCCAACGGAACGCGATGATGCCCCCTAGCGCGGCGCTCTTTACTCAAAATCTTTAGCGTGATTCAGAAAAGGGTATAGAACCAGGTCGCAACGCCGACAGCTGATATTGTAACGCATTTAGATTTATCGAGTAGCAAATTTCAAAGATTTTAAAGAATTTACACTAGAAAAAAAACATTAAATTCAAAACCGTAAATTCTCGAAAATTTTAAGACATTGCTTGACGAGCCCAGTTATCTCATAAACAAAAGGTTCTGGATTTGATTTCCAGCCAGACAGAAATTTCAATTTTTTTTCTGGTTTTGGGTTTTTATAAACACAATATAGTGTGGGACTATATTTAAAGGGTTATTTTGCAGTTTTATGTTAAATTAAGATGAGATTTGTCTAATTTAATTACAATGATGTAAGAACCAAATAATATCAATGTCAGTGTTAGAAATCTTTATTGACTGTACTAGACCTTCTCATTGGTTGGTTAAATTATACTCTGTAATTATATTCGTATTCTTGCATACGAAGAAAAAAAGATAACAAAATACAAGAAGGCTAGGAGTCTATATTTCAACTTCGTCTTTGCTCACCCAATTGATTATTTTTAATCCCAAGGAGTGAAGAGAGGTCTGTGTACTTGAGTTTAGAACGGAGACTTTATTAAACTTTTGTGTTTCCTCGTAGACTCGTTGGCAGGTATCTGATACAAAAAGCAACAGAAAACCTAAACTTTCTGAAAATATTCGTGTTAGCTTTAAACAACATTACGCAAAATACCTGCTCATATTGAAAATGTACAAAATCATACCCATTTTATGTTAATAATAATAAGAATAAGGACACACTTTCACAAGAGGCGACCATCATAGTCCTCGGGAGTAGCAACGCATCTGTGATTGACTTCAGATAGAACCCATGTTCTATATGAAGTTGCTTACATGGGCGGCACTGACCACTTACCATCAGGTGCAGTGCATGCAGTCGCATGTGTTGGCTATTTCAGTCAGATAAAAAAAGAAAAGTTCCGATGGTGTTTCATTGTATATTTATAAAGAAGATGATTGGAGGACTGAGAATCAGTATTAATACAAATTTCTAAATATCTTAGAATTTTTGTTTGTTTGGCTGTTTAAAAGTGGATCAAACATTTATTCAAAGTCCATATTTTGACGACCCGCGTGGCCTAGCGGTTACCATACCGGGCTGACGCGCAGTGGGTCCCGGGTTCGATTCCCGGCCAGTCAGGTATCTGAATGATGAGTTTAGATTCGTGGTCTGGGTCTGGGTGTTTGTGTATTGGTGTTTGCGTGTGTCCATGGCACCCACGACACAGGAGAAAATCATACTACGGGGCTATGAGTGTAGAAAGGTTTTTTTAAAGTTGAAGTAAAACGTAGTTTTTATTTTATTGAAATACATCTACTGAAAACTTACAAAGTTTAAAGTTATGTTATATTTTAAGGCAGGTTTAGAATATGACTGAGTCATATTGAAAAGAATATATTCGCTTGTCTTTATCTGTAAGATAAGCTGCGGAGGGTAAGCCTGTAATCTGTAAAGTGCTCAACAACAGACACAGTTGCGAGACAGGTGCGAGGCAACCGAGGCACACGCACTCACGGGAGGGCTCACGTGTAACCACCCAACATCAAGTATCGATCATACTCTGGTCTTTTATAAAAGTAGTTGAAGTACCCGTGCTTTATTACAGAACATTCCAAAAATAGTCGCCATTCTTAAATACTCGTATTTCTCTGTTCAAAATTCTATTAAATAAAAACCAATAATTTAAAGGACTGAAAATTTACTTATAATACAGTTGTCTTATAAATCTCATAATGAAATTTATCTTACGACATTTTATTTATCTATTTATTTTATTAGTAGGTATACATGAAATCAAAACTTATTAAAATGTAAAGTTATGTTACATTTTTAACCGGGGGCTTGGACTCTATTACGTAAAAATGCTCATTTATATTTATTCTTAAGATAAGCTGCAGTGGGTAAACCGTAATCTGTATAGTGCTCAACCAAAGCCGCCACAGTTGCGCGACAGTTGCGAGGCAACTGAGGCACACGCACTCACGGTAGGGCTTACGTGTAACCACCAAAGATCAAGTATCGATCATATTCTACTCTTTTTTGAAGTGAAAACTTTTTTATTCTTTTGTAAGGTGGTAGAAAGTAGTTCGACCGGGGAGGTACCACCACCACACCTATTTCTAGTATAAAGCGGTTCTGGGTTTCGCTGGAAATGTGTAATTGCCGGGTCACTTTATATGAGGCGACCATCTTGGTACTCGTATGTAGCAACACCTTTGTGATTGTGACTTTAGATAGAATCCCGACACTTCAGATAGATGTGTATAGAAGCCACATGCTTGTTTCCTACTTCAATTGTATAAAAAAAAACTATAATATAACAGCTGTTGAAGCTTATTTGTGAGACATCTTACTACTTCAATTCCGTAGACAAAAGCTTTAAGTCTAAGATCGTCTCTACATTCACGCTACCTTAGACGGTTCTATATAAGATGGTCTCCACAATCACGCTATAGACGGTTCTCATCACGGACGCGGGCGCATTGTGGTGGCTGTCGATACGATGAATATTTATACCGGTCTTCACTATCTACGCACGTCGCGGTTTCTCCCGCGACCGCTAGCGTGATGGCTTTGCCGCTAGGATAGCCATGCTGGCGGTAAATAGCGGGAAATGCGCTATCAATATCGCACTTGTTTCTAGCGTGAAACAGTGCTTGCGTTTCGCTGGATGTGGTAGCCGGCTGACTTTTATATTGAGACAACTATTTTAGCCTTCGGGAGCAGTCCCGCATCTGTAATGGACTTCAGATAACACCACTGTTTTATTAGGTTGATGATACGAGTAGATGTTCAAGGGCGGCAGTGACCACTTACTGTGAGGTGAACTGCATTTCCTACCTCAATCTTATAAAAAATATGTCGACAACGCAATGATGACAGTAAAATAGCAATACAAACTTGTACGGTAAGGACAATGCTAATCTATCCTTGCTCGTTGCAATTTCTATTAATTTTTTGAATGAAATTCGTCCTTCTGCTAATTGCATTTCTTATTTAGTAAGACTTTAACACTGACCAACTCACAAATAGTGCACGTGCAATCTATACGCATATATTTTTTACAGAAATTTCTAAGTAGAGGTAATAGGACAAGAAATTCATTTTATAATGGACAAAAATGAGACGTAATAGAAATAGGCTCAAACTCCTATTTACCTTAAATTATACACGTTATGCATAATATTGACTTTGGTATAGTGAAAAATATAAGTAAGCATCTTTACAATAACCGCACTATAAAGTAGTGAAATCTGTGATACAGTATCAGCACTGCAAGCTTGTGCAAACCTTTAGCGGAACCCGTTTTAAAACTTCTAAATGGGACATCCCGACTCCCGCAGTTTGATGGCAACCACAGCCGCGGTCCCTGGCGGCATCGATAAAATCTCTCGCGAACGTGCGTGACCACATCCTGTCCCTCTGGTGGCCCCCCGTCCCCCGCGACGCGGTCACATGCGCAGGCGCAAGCAACGCACCGTCGCGCTTCCGGCCCGCGGTGTGCGCGATCACCGCAAGTGGGGTTACCACACGGCATAAATGAAGCAAGATTTTTATAAAGTGCGATTTTTATAAAATCCTGTTTTTCCTTTGTCTGCGTATTGAGCTACGAGAATATTCTATTTCTTAGCTCAATAAGCAGACAAATTTAAAAACAGGATTGGATGATCATTTACGTTTTTATAGGACTAGCTTATTCGTGCGGCTCTGTCTGCTTTGATTACGTTTAACGTAGTCATGATTATCATTTGGTAATCCAATAAAATTTTTTTTTGTTAAATTTTAACGGATTGCGCTCTTAAGTTTTCGCGTGAGAAAGTAACAAACAAATATGTACATTTTCACGATCTTTCCCATTTATAATATTAGTCGGATTCAACACATAGTATATAACAAAGTCGCTTCCCGCTGTCTGTAGGTATGCTTAGATCTTTAAAACTACGCTACGGATTTTAATACAGTTTTTTTAATAGATAGAGTGATCCAAAATGAAGGTTTTTATGTATTATACATGCAAAATATAATGTTGAAAAAATGATAGTTTTAGATTTTTGACTTTGGAACGAAGTTCACTGGGTCACCTAGTAATTAATAAGACTTTAAATCTTCGTAATTGATGGGTGGATTTAAGATGTGCATTGAGACTGCTCAATTTGAGACACTTTATTCATAGTTTAGTTATTAATAACGGTTAAGGTAAATTATGTTCCACTGCTTTGAAAGTTTTGAAAATGTGATTACACACATCACACATTTTATAAATTTAATGGCGAATATTTTCCTATTCACCATTAAACAAATATTGCAACCATTAAACAAATAATGTCAATATTGCAAGCGTCAATTCTGATAATATTGGACATAATCATACTTCATACTAATTAATATTATAAACCCGAAAGTTTGTGAGTGTGTATGTTTGTTACTTCTTCACGTGTAAACGGCTGGAGCGATTTTCATAAAATTTGGTAGGGAGTTAGCCGATACTCTGGATTAACTTATAAGCTACTTTTAACTATGGGAAAATATATTATTCCCACGGGAATATCGATTTTTATTAACGCAGGCGAAACTGCGGGATTCAACTTGTTAAAGTTAAATTGGAGTTCAACAAGCTTGACACAATTGCAGAGACCAAACTTATCCTAGAAAACTCGAATGCCTGGCTACCTTACCCACAAGGCCATTTTCCCCTCACCGTCCGATGGTGTCACGTTTCGCTGCCCAAAGGTTTTTAACGGAATCGACCAATTAGGATAGAATTTCAAGGTTTTGCACCGGCCCAGATTAAAATTGCAACGCTAGTGTGAATGTTTTGCAATTTTGTAATCGATACAAGTAGGTACAGTGATGTGTGTTTAAGTGAATTGTAGTTTGTACCATTCGCCTAACTGTTAGGCAATCCATTCACAGATGTTAAGAAAGTGATAATTGTTAGGAGTGCTATAAATCCATAAGCATGCATCTCGTTGTAAGGAGTTTTGATATCAAAGCATTCTTTTAATCTGATTGAAGTAGCAAACGAGCATGCAGTCCATCTGATGGTAAGTGGTCATTACCGCTCATGGACATCTGTAATCAACTACAGAAATTGGGTTCCATCTGAAGTCAATCACAGACGCGTTGCTACTCTCGAGGACTATGATGGTCGCCTCAAGTGAAAGTGTACCGGCAACCACACCCTTCCATCGAAACGCAAGAAATGCTTCACGTTAGAAATAGGTGTTAGAATAGAATTAGACAACGCTCTTCTGGATTCATATCATGAGTGCGATTAATTTACGGATGAATGGCCGGAAATATTGTCCGTATGCTTGAAGTTTTGTGCGGGCATAATTGAGGTCTCTACAATTAAGTAATTTATTTACTCAAAAAAAAAAAATTAAACAAAAAATACAACCGACTTACATGCCACATAAAAGTAAAAAGCACAAAATAGCCACTTGTATTTTAGGCAAAAGTAACCCTGCATCATCAGGGCTGAAGAGTTGAAGGTCAATTTTCTTATCATACGTCGTTGCTTTGTAAATATATTACATACCCATAAGCATCAAAATACATAAACAAAATATATATATATATATATACGTGACGAATAGATAACCTCTTTCCTTTGGGAAGTCGGTTAAAAAGGGCAGCCAACTAGACAATACATTACACTTACAACTAAAAACTAGATTAGGCTTAAATTAAATGCTGTCTTAATTACAGGCCACCACGGCATGCATCGTGGTCGAGTTTAAATACTTAAGATATATTATAAGTAAATTATAACACTTAATTATATTAATGTAACAGTTTTTATACAGTTTTAATTATAGTAAATAAATAATAAAAAAATGTGTGCGTGTACTAGCGTACACTCATAAGAAGTGAAACTTCTTTATGACGTTATTTTTCAAAAAATAAATTATTTTTTGAAAAATAACGTCATAAAGAAGTTACTATATGCAACTTTACAGAAATTGGTTAAATAAAGTTAAATTAGATAAAGTTTAATAAAAGGCTTTTATTAAACTTTATCTAATAATCTAATCTATAATAATCTATCTAATATCACGCGTGGTAGGGATAACGTAACGTAACGGATAATGGCGCGTAACAGAAAAAGGTGGCGCGTAACGAAAAAATGTTACACTAAATTTTTTTCCAACCCCGATAAATTGTTCATTTATGGGAGATGTTTGTATTATTTCTACCGTGCGGTGTAAGTCTTGTGTAGTATTTTTTGTAAGATTAAAGTAGCAAACGAGTGTGCAGTCCGCCTGATGGTAGGTGGTCAATACCTCCCATGGAGATCAGTAAGCGACTTCGTATAAAACATTGATTAAATCTGAAGTCAATCACAAATGCGTTGCTACTCCCGGGGACTAAGATGGTCGATGGTCATGAAAAAGTGAACCGACAACCAAACATATACCACGTCCGTCCGTCCACACATATACCTACTCCCTCCTCCCAATGGATGATTTCGAATAAAGTTAATGTACCTGAGTTGATAAGTTCCACTATCATTATGCATATTTTTTTCTATTCACAGTCAAAACTCTCGGCGTAAGTAATTGTGTAAAGGAGTTCCTCATTTCAACAGAAAAAAAAAACAATAAAATATATTTTTTGCTATAAGAGGGATTGGAGATTTAAAAAAAAAACACGCTTTCTACACTCATAGCCCCACACTAGGATTTTCTCCTGTGTCGTGGGTACCATTGACACACAAGACGAATACACAAACACCCAGGCCCAGAACATGAATACAAACTCATCATTCAGATACCTGTCTGGCCGGGAATCGAACCCGGGACCCATTGCGCGTCAGACCGGTATGGTAACCGCTCCGCCACGCGGGTCGTCATAATAATGTATCTTAGATATTATTAACGATTAAGTAGTGGTAATGTGATGTGAAACAAATATTTAATGATAAGGTAAGGTGAAATAAATGTGTAGTGATGAGAAGATATGTTTTATCACATACTCGTGTTGATTTACTGTATCTATATATTACTACGTGAAGCAAAAGATTGGGATCCGTTTTCAAGAAACTTGCCGCGGACGGAAGAGTATGAAATTAAGCACAGTTATAGTTTATGTAAGGAAGTAGAACGAAATGCTAATATTTTTTTCAATAAGAACACATTACGCACACTACCATGCATTTAGCATAAACACATATAATAAACGAAATAAAACTATTAACAACTATTACAACACATAACATTGAAAATGTCAGATGTCTTTGTTAAAATACCAGTTTTTTCTTTTAAATGTAGCTTAGTCAATTATACCCCTTTTTGCCTTTTTGGTCTTTTAAATTAACTCAAAAATAAATATAATTAAATTAAATTTAGAGAAATATTCGGAAAACTTTGCTTTATATCAAGTTCAGTTTTTAAGTTCAATTACGGTCGAATTTGACCGTTGCCATGGTGACTAGTTCTGGTAATTTGGTCGTCCTCTTACCACACTTACCAAGTGATAATGTATGTTTCTTTGAATTCTAATACTAAACATTTAAACTTACTCCCTAGGTGTAGCATATCTACAGCTATTGAAGGTAAAACTACGACTTGTTTTCTGTGGGTGACAGTGACCACTTACTTAAACATGGACAGAATACTCTTTAAGTACTTCGATTTTACAAAAACGAAAACAAGATCCGTGTCCAGCACTGGGGTAATGTATTAACGTTGAAACGAGCTTTACTCATACCTACACGGACAAAGAGTCATAAACGTAGCGCAGAGACACATCGAAAGCCGGGAACAAAGGGAACTATTAGAAAAAACCCGCTCAATAAGCGTGCACTCGGTGCTCGGAATTCTTAAAAGCCGTCGCATCGCGTCTCGCGGGAATCGCATATTTTTTACGCGGGGTCAACCCCCCCACGCCGGAGGGGGCCGATGCCACCCCAACGGGGAGGGTTAATTAGTCGCGAACGCGGTCCGGCTCCACTCCATCTAACTTGTTTCCTTCTTTATTTGCCCACTTGATACAAATGTGGGGATTCCAGGGCCGCGGCGCACGATAGTAAAATAAGGACTCAGCGCTGGGGCCTTTAAGCCCGCTCCTATTAATGATGGCTGTTAAACTTTGGGACGTTTATTTATCAAATGCTATTCCCTAGATAAAGTGTAGACGCTCTGTCGTTTAATAAATGACGAATTTATAACCGAAGTTGCAAGTAACGACCAAAAATTTATTTCGTTTGCATATCAAGGCCTTTAATCAGTAGGTAAGTACTATAAAATAATAATACATAATATTTAAAACTTACATATTATATGCTTATAAAATTAAGAACTTTAATTTCACAGCATGTCTTTTAAAATATATCATGAAAGGCTACTTCAGTATAATATTATTATGAGACAAATAGATATTATTAAGAGTATTAACATTGTATGTATATAAAGTGATCTGCTACACTATTTAGGCTTTTAGTAACACCCTTAGAATGAGAACGGATAAGGACATTGACCAGAGTTTATCGGCGCCAAGTAAAATTATGATCTGTGTAGCAGAGCGGTAACCATACCAATGTGACACGCAGTGGGTTCCGGGTTCAATATCCGACCAGATAGATGTCTGAGCGATGAACTATTTTTCTTCGAGTTTCTGTGTTTGTGTGTCCATAGCTTCGACCAAATCATACTGGGGGCTGATGAGTGTAGAAAGCGTTAATTTTGGCTTGGTCAGCATGACTTACATTCGACAACATTTGGAAAAATATTTATTAAGCGTACTAGTTTACGTTGTACTTCTTTACATTAAAAAAAAGTAATTACCACTTTCCTAATCGCATAAAATACAAATAAATCCAACAAAGTAAATATTTAGCGCATGTAGCCCAATATCGTAATTAAATCTGAGAAAGCTACTGGCTATTGCTGGCGAAACTTTGATTATACAGTAACTAGCGTTCAACGCACGATCCCAATTACTTGGTGGCCGCACGTCCCTACGGGTCACTCGAGCCCGGTGCTCGTGCCTGTGCTAATGAAGGCGAATATCTTCAAAGGGGTCCATGAGACCCGCCCGCGGTCGTGTTGAATGTTTAAACGGGTCGCGCGCTCGGGGGTTGCCTTCCAGTTCTCGTGTCCGTTCGTCGCTTGTAACAGGTAATTAAATAACGTTCGCTGTGCTTTATCACTGCTAAATTGGAGCGCTGTTATTTATTCATTGGTGTTGATAGGTTATGACTTCTAGCGATTCGAATATGGAAGTTGGCGTATATAGTTTTTGTCGCATTAATTTGACTTCGCATCTTTTACGCTGGAAACCTTTACTCGGGTAATATTTGAATTGTGAAGTTTTTGATTCGGGTAATATGTTCCCGTCTGTACCTGACATATTTATCCTTAGTTGTGAATTACTTTTTTAACTGTATCGTATCGTCAACCCATTATTGTCCCACACGGGTCTTTTTTAGGAATGAGAGAGTTTTAGGCCATAGTCCACAGCGCTGGCTATGTCCGAATTGGTGGACTTAACACACCTCCGAGAACTTTTTTTTTAAAGATCTCTCGGATGTGTAGGTTTCCTCACGATGTTTTCCTTCAGCGAAAAGCAGTGATAATTAATTTCTAATACGCACATAAATCAGTGGTAGGATTTGAAGCTCGGACCTCCCGATTGAGAGGGCAAGTTTCAACCGTTAGGCTATCACTGCTTTTAGGCTATCATTGCTTTTTTAACTGTGCCTACTGATAATGTTGATTAATGAGTCTACGCCTACCAGACCTACCGACCTACCCAGCCTACCAAACTTTCAACCTTGAAAATATAGACCGGGGTGAGTTTACAAAACTGGGAGCAAAAATAAACACATAAACGTATTACATAGAAAACATTAAGAGATAGCGCGTACTGGTGATTTTCGTCACCGTGACTGTTGCTTCACTGTCACCGTGTACGTTAGTTTGCCGTACTCCGCGGACAAAGTCTAACCTAACCTAACCTAATTGTCACGCATCCCAATGCGCGCAACTTCATTCGCATTAACCCATTATTGGGCCACTGCTGGGCACGGGTCTTCTCCCAGAATGAGAGAGTTTAGGCCATAGTCCACCACGCTGGCCAAGTGCGAATTGGTGGACTTCACATACCTCCGAGAACTTTTTTTTTTTAAGAACTCTGGGGTGTGTAGGTTTCCTCATGATGTTTTCCGTCACCGAAAAGTAGTGATAATTAATTTCTAATACGCACATAAATCATTGGTGCGTGCCTGGGTTTGAACCTCGGACCTCCCGATCGAGAGGGCAAGTTTCAACCATTAGGCTATCACTGCTCTACCTGCACCTTCATTAAGGGTAATGTACACGGTGACAGTGACGCAACAGTCACGGTGACAAAAAACACCAGTGCGTGCTATCTCTAAAACTTATGGTCATCTCCTCCAAATGTGTTAAAGTTAAAATAACATTTATAATTTGATTGTTTTAATCGTGTTTTTATACTTAAACCGAAATTGATTCTTGTTTAAACAACGTCAAAGATATCCGGGACCTATAGTTCACAGTTCACACTAATTGAAATGCGGACAAACAGATCAAAGTAAATATTTGTCCCCCACTGGCAGTGGAACGCCGCAGTTGTGGAAACTACCGACTTCGCCAATTAACTCGCTATCCAAAGACTCCTTTCTAGGTCGTCAACCCATTACTGATGCCCACTGCTGGGCATATTTTTTAAGCTATTGCATAGCTTTTATCACGGGCTTTGAGCGCGGCGACCGAATCAAGAAATTTCGTAACGAAAGAACCTAACACCCGCACTCCGCCTGCCATATAGCGCGACCGAGCGTTCGCTTAACGTATGTACTCGTCATTACAAAGCTCGCACGGATCGAGACGAGCTTTTAGCAAGGACTTTCAACAAGCGTGGAGGTTTCCACACTATATAACTTCGAAAATCAAAGGATAGATACGAATCTCCGGATCGCAAAGGTGGTTTTACAATGTCAAGTAGATAATTTATCACTTTTTTGCATAGTTTTTAAAAACGTCGAAGTTTAAAAAAACTTTTATTAAAACGTCTAAGAGGTCATAAAATTTTCACATTCAGCTACTAATAAATTATGACTTATTTGCCTGAGACTTTCTTTATGATGTTTATAAATAGTAACTCTCCACAACTCATTATTGTCCCACTGCTGGGCACGAGTCGGGAACGTTTTAGGCTATAGTCCACCACGCTGGCCAAGTGCGAATTGGTGGACTTCACACACCTCCGAATACTTTTTTTTACAGAACTCTCAGGTGTGTAGGTTTCTTCATGATGTTTTCCTTCACCGAAAAGCAATGATAATTAATTTCTAATACGCACATAAATCAGTAGTTCGTGCCTGGGTTTGAATCTCAGACCTCCCGATTGAGAGAGCAAGTTTCATCAATTAGGCTATCACTGCTCTCAATAGTAATCAATATAATCAAATTATCAACCCACATTTTGCCAACCAGTAAGATCATGTGTGGAATAACTAGCAAATCATGGGAAAAAGGGGGGTGGGGCTAATGCTCAATCCTCCCTTCAAAATATGCAAGTACTTCAGTTCACCCAATACCTTAAAAAAATGGCAAAATTTAAGAAATAGTCTTAAGTCCCCTTTAAATCTCAATCCTCACTAGAGGAAGATCTTTTTTTTCGCCATTAAATCTATTTATCGAGTTTTTTCTAGGCATATCGGATAAAAGCCTAAACTCATTCGCTTTAGATTAATTGTATTCGAGACTACAGTTCCCTTTACTGTTTACCTTGGAATGTACAAAAAGATAGAACAGCCATTGTGCTAACAAGACGCTATCTATATGTCGGCATTTGCTTTATATGCGACATCAATATCTTCATAATTATATGGTGTGGGCGACTATGGGTCTCGTGCAAAATAACAAATCTTGAGGACAATTCACTTGATATAATTATTACAAAGACTTTTATCACAAATACAACACCGAATACATTCCTTAGTAGTTAATTTTATAAAAGACCGAAACGGAGAGACAGTTCCGTGTTGTCGCTTTTGAGTGACGTTCACAATAATGTTTCTGCCACCCTCGGCTGACTTCACGACTCTGCCAAGACGCGACGATGTGAAGTTAGCACCGCTCGACGCGCCTTTCCGCTTCGATTCAAAATAACCGAATCCGACATATATATTATTGTATGACATTACAATTCGAAAAAGAGAAGAAGTATTTGTATTTTCAATAATCTAGATCTTTTTACTTACAATAATTTTACAATTTATAAGTTTTTTCTTACGTCATGGACTCATCGAAACAAAATATTTGTCCTTACTTATCTTTTAATGGAACACTTTAAAAGTTATTTTTAGATTTACATATTTGTTGCCCGTATACATATGTATTTTAAATTGTGTTATAGGGTTTTGGTATTCTGTTTACATATGCATAAAAGGTCATAGAAAGAGTTGCGTGTTTAAATATAATTAGATACAATACTTAGACGTTTATTATTGTCTTTTTGTAACATAAAGATAAAATATTTTGACGTGTTATCATTGTCTGCATAAGCATGATAAGATCAGTGCATGATAACAGTCATTATTGTTGGTTTTTTTTTTCTATCTTAATCATTGTTCTTTTTTTATTTCTTACTAGATGTACGCTGCGCGCGTTGCTACGCCACCACAAAAAATACACCAGACACCTTCGCGAGCTCATGACAACTTGCTAAAGATCATCACATGATCAAATGAATAGTTTAAGATTCTATAGAGGACATACAGACAAACATTCATTTTTATATATAAGATTAATTTAGTAGGCGCTATCCACATTATTTCTACGTCTATGCCTGTTAGTGACGATCTGAGGAGTTCGAGGAATGGCCGGGAGGGGGCGGGCGTTGCACAGCTGACGTCGGTACCCAGCCGTGATGTACATAAGCCGTGGCCGTACATACAGTGCAGTACATAGTACATAAGCGAGCGAGCTCCGAAATCTGGGATATTCAAGACGATAGTACATAATTATATTTTGCATGTATTCTGTTATATATAACTTGAGTTTATAAGGATTTTAGAACACTCATATCTGGGTATTATCTATACAAAGGAAATTAAAGTAAATGATTTTAAAACAAGCGTCATTTTCTTACGTTTCTCGCACGGTACAAAGATAAAAGACCGGTTTCCTTCAAATATTTTCGTTTTCCAAATGGATATGCCCTCGGGCGAGACTCCAGAAGGCGGTGGAAAAAACGGTGTAGCTAGAAATATTCCGTTCTTTTTAGAAATAACATAAACAGAGTTTCCAATTAGAAAGTTCGTAACAGTGCTCGGACATTACTACTGGGTTGAATTTCACTTTCGCTTTGTCGTGGAAATAAAGAATTTATTTTCATTAGCCTCAAAATTCCAATAATTCATATTAGACCAGCGTGGTAGAGAGCACACTCTTTACCTTTCGAAATCTGGGGGCAGCAAACGAAAATTCAGTCCACTGATTGGCCACTGCTGCCAATGGACATAAATTTAAACTTAATTTAAAACGCTTTCTTCACTCATAGCCCCACAGTAGGATTTTCTCCTGTGTCGTGGGTGCCATGGACACACACAAAGACGGATACACAAACACCCAGACCCAGAACAAGAATAAAAACTCATCATTCAGATACTTGTCTGCCCGGGAATCGAACCCGGGACCCACTGCGGGTCAGACTCTGAGCCGACTCTGAGCCACTGTAGGTCTCAGAATCGAGCTTTATAAACAAATTTGTTTGTCCGATCTAAGGGTCAAGAAATTTTGCTGCAAATTGTAACGTATTTTGTTGGAATTCCCTAATCTCGCGAAACTAATGTTTCGTGGCCTTCAGAAAAGGCGTGTACTAACTGTTGGCTATGCACTTTTATGCAACAAAGATACTTTATATATAACTTAACACAGTCAAAGTGAAGTAGACACATGAATGTGTGTGCCATGACATTAACATAAAATCTAGGCATATCGCCGTTTTGATTTTCTTAAGACTCGATATTGATCTTTCAATTTTACAGTCATGTATCGTGCTATAAATTCGTCGTATTAAAAACGTTTGCCGTGCCATTACAGCAGTGGACGTAGACCTTAACTCTCAAGCTAACAGTGAAACTTTTATCGATAGATATGCTGAACATGATTGGCAATGATCGAAGAATACATCCCTTAGAAACACATTAGAAACAAGAGGCTGGTCTGTTTCTAATTAAACCCCTACTCAACCTGAATGCTCGATTGCGTTGAAACCAAGCATGTGATGATAAGGAGGAAGATTAGTAATATGAACGATATGAGTATCGATGAGGTGCAGCCAAGTGGTAAACGCTGCCAAGAGTACAATGCTATCCCTCACAAAAGTCATGATCATATTTGTTTACTTTTTGCGTGATGCGGTCATTTTGATTGTGCTAAAGGACCAGTACAATTTTTATTTGGGGATGACCTAACTAATCCGAATGTAGATGGCAAAAAAAGTTTTTTTTACTTCTGAAAATATGCTGTCTCTAAAGGAAACCACACATCTCAACTAAAAGGCTTGTCGGTTCAATAAGATTATTTTGGGAGAAGGAGGTTTTGAGTTTTTATTACTACATAGTATAAAAAAAACAAAGTCGCTTCCTGCTGTCTGTTCCTATGGATGCTTAGATTTTTAAAAGTACGCTACAGATTTTATTGCAGTTTTTATAGATAGAGTGATTCAAGAGGAAGGTTTTTGTGTATAATACATGCATAATATAGTGGAGGAACACTGCTAATTTTAGAGTTCGGACTTTTAGGCGGAATGAAGTTCGCCGGGTCAACTAGTACGTAACTAGTACATTATAATAAACCTTATATTATTCCCATTTCTTCAGTATCGGTATATATGTGTACTCGTGGTTCCGCTTATTTTTGTCCGTACTTTCTTTATTTTCCCTCCTAGCCCTCGGGATAAAAGTACCCTACGTTGTGTTCTGCAAAGCCCTACTACTTTCTCTACTTTCCTGTTCAATTGCAAAAAAATACCTTCGGAAAACTAACCGACAAAAATACAGATAAATATAAAAAAGGAAATAATGATTACCAAGGTATTGCCAAGGTACCTTCTTTAATCAATCTAAAAATAGAGATCAACGAAAAATCAAAATGTTTGTAGTAAGGTTACTAGTCCTGGATAGAAAGGAGTTTGAGATAGAAGTAAAGATAGTCATAGTCGAAAACGTCACAATCTTTTCCCGTCCCTTAAATTAATCAGCGCGTATTTGCGCGCGTGTACGATAAAACGTTCACCCGCACGCGTGCTGCTTCGTCGTTATACCATTATTGTCCCACTGCTGGGCGCGGGTCTTCTCTCGGAATGAGACAGTTATAGGCCATAGTCCACCGTGCTGGCATAGAGCGGATTGGTGAGCTGCATACACCTCCGAATACTTTTCTTTAACGAACTTTCCGATTTCTAGGTTTCCTCACGATGTTTTCCTTCACCGAAAAGCAGTGATAATAAATTTCTAATACGCACATAATTTTAAAATAATCAGTGGTTAGCCAGAGATTTCAACCTCGGACCTCCCGATCAAGAGGGCAAGTTCTACTATCACTGCTCTACCTGTATACATAAATATTATAATATTATTTGCGTGCTACGTGTATAAATACATACATAAAGATAGCGGGTAAAATACCCATCGTCTTGAGACAAACGACGAATGTACCCGTAGTCTCACGATCCGGGTGAATACCCGAATAAATACCCGAGTAAATAACTAAGTCACTGTCTATGTATATAGCTGATTATATCCGCCGTTGCCTTGTCTATGGCAACTTCGATATTGATGAAATAGTATGGGATTAGGAAAGGTAAAATCGTGATTTTTTTATCTGACTGAAGTAGCAAACGAGCATGCAGTCCACCTGATGGTAAGTGGTCATACAGGACATGGATTCCATCTGAAGTCAATCACAGATGCGTAGCTACTCCCGAGGACAATGATGATCGCCTCATGTGAAAGTGTGCTAGCAACCACACCCTTCCATCGAAACGCAAGAACTGCTTCACGCTAGAAATAAGTGTGGCGGTGGTACTTCCCCGGTCGAACAACACTGGTTCTACCACCTTCAAGATAATAAGTGATTATATGGTGGCTATCGTTAATTTGTATAATTCAGCGTCCGTTCCGCAAATATGGTATGGGATACATACCTAAATACAAGAACGAGAATCAATCGGCTAACAAAGAGGCGCAAGACAAAGGTGTAGGCAGCGGTGCCATTTCGGGCGACGCGAGGGTCCGCGGTCCGCGCTCTAATTAAACACCCCCACCCACCCACATCACCCGATTGGTCATAGAGTATGCTGTGTGAAAGAACTACACGTTTACTGCACATCCGCGAGGCCTCGGTTACCAAACCGGTCTGACACGCAGTGGATTCCGCGTTCGATATCCGGCTAGGCAGGCATCTCAATGATGAGTCTTGTTCTGAGGACCCGCGTGGCAGAGCGGTTAACATATCGGTCTGACGCGCAATGAGTCCCAGATTCGATTTCCGGCCAGACAGGTGTCGGAATGATTCATGTTCTGTGTCTAGGTGTTTGTGTATTCGTCTTGTGTGTGTCCATGGCACCCACAACACAGAAGAAAATCCTAGTGTGGGGCTATGAGTGTAGAAAAAAATTGCTGGGGGTAGACTCCTTCGTCCAACATAACCACCTTTTTGTAATAAACTATATAATTTCTGATTACATAGAAGAAATTGTAGCTTGGGACTAACCAATAATATTTTCACATGGTTCATTAATTGTCAATATGTAGCGTACCTTGGCAAATCGCCTTCTGTTTAGTCAAATTTAAGTCAAGGCACTGGCGTTAGCTTCACGTCAGAAACAAAATTAAAAAAAAATCAAAACTAAGTCTACGTTGATTATTCCCCGCCATCGCAGTTTGGCCGTGACCACGATCCATGCAACTGGGTCGAAATATCGGCAAAAGAATTCTATAAGAATTCATAAACCGCCCTGAGTACCCGTTAAGTATTAAAAAAAATCTACGTTCTATCAAGTTGTCCTGCTATCAAACAGACCTTCTGTGTCAAAATCTTTGCCGCCAGCGGCCGCTCCGCTCGGGGCAACGTAAAAAAGGACCGCCACGCATAGCGCGGGTAAGATTGCCTCGTAAAACACCCACGCCATCATGCATACAGCTGAAACATACCTAAAATGTAGTACTCTTTGCTTATGCTACAAACGAAGTTCCCGTTAATACCAGCACAGTATCAGTTCGTAGAGTTTCGTAGCAAATATTTTTTTCGTTGCAACAATGCACGCGTTTTTCTCGAAATTATTCATATAACATGCTGTTGTATAAGGATTGAAACCCCTTTGAGAACATTATTGGATGATTCAAAATTGTATTATTTTTTGACATGAAACAATTGTCACATTTCTTTTCTGGATATAAATAAATCTATGCTGTAAGAATGAAATTTAAAAATGTATAAAATTATTTGCGGAGATAAATAAAATAAGTATTTCTGTCGTACTTTCTTTGTTCACTTTTTGAAATATGCACATTAAGAAAATGTATGTCACCTTCACGATGATCACTCACATCGATATCTTTTCACATTATCCGCTTATCCCTTTTCTAATTTCTGCGAATGGTATATATTTTTTAAATTATCGATTTCGAAGACTCACGTATGTTAGGGTAATCGCCCATCGTCGACTACCGCTTGAATAACCACAGATAACGCGACTGTCAAAACTGCTGAAAATCTGATTGGCGGTTAACTATTAAATATGCTATTTAATACGCTATATAATAGGCTATTTGATAGCCTATTAAATACCATATTTACGCAGACGTAACGTAAACAATCCATTTTCAAATAAACTCAAACAAGTGACGTTTGGTGGTCCCTCGAGCAACATAGTGAACGCAACCACTTAAAGCAACTGTTTCGAAGCTCATGCAACAGGGTATGCATGCATGCAACATTAGCATGGCGATGACCACGGTGTCCACCGGGTGGTAAGTGACCGCTGCCACCCATGGACACCGGTCAATGACCCAATATAAGATCAGAGTTTTACCAGAGGTTAGCCTTGAACACTAGGAACGCTCCAAATAAGTATGTCTCTCTTGCAACACAATACAATACAATACAAAATATCTTTATAGTACACCATAAACCACAATTTAACAAAAATAAAAGACGCATATTTAGAGGTACCTACAAGAGGCGGTCTTATCACTTAAATAGCGATCTCTTCCAGACAACGTGCTTCCGGAGTCCAACCATAAAAAATGGGCTTGGAATTTAACCATATCGAATGAACAATAACTTTAGCAATTATTGCTCATGCAACATGAATCTCTGCGCCTGAAACTACTGAAGAAGCGGCAAAAAAAAGCCTATTTTACTTTATGGAGGTGGTACAACCAGTGTAGTTCGACCGGGGAAGTACCATCTCCACACCTATTTCTAGCGTGAAGTATTTCTTGCGTTACGATGGAAGGGTGTGGTTGCCGGCACACTTTTATATGAGGCGACGATCATAGTCCTCGGAAGTAGCAACGCATCTGTGAATAACTACTGATAGAAGCCATGTTCTGTATGAAGTTAATTACAGATGTCCGTGAGCGTCAGTGACTACTTACCATCAGGTGGACTGATGCATGCTCGTTTGCTACTTCAGTCAGATAAAAAAAAAGTCAAAAATATCTAAGCATAACTAAGTTAAGATCGAAAATATGTCTCCTTGCGATCAGCCCTAAAGTACTAAAAGGGTAATACACCTTATGTTACTCTAAAACTATCTAAGGATCTTGCATAAAGATATATGAACCCACCAAACTAAAATGCTAACTGTAAGGAGTTGTCAACACCAGTTTATATCACATTTTAACATTATAAGGAAGAGCGATAAAATTGTGCGTTGATGTAACATCATCTTAAGGCCATTATAATTTGTAATTGCTATCCGTTAGCCACTCGGGACCGACGGCAAATTGGTTAAGCGAACGTACAGGGAACCTTTTTGATACTTTTGGCCAATTAGAAGGAGCCAGTAACATGTAACAGTAGTGTTATCTTCATAGTATGAAACAAAGTCGCTTCTCGCTGTCTGTCCCTATGTACGCTTAGATCTTTAAAACTACGTTACGGATTTAAATGCAACTTTTTTTAATAGATAGAGTGATTCAAAAAGAAAGTTTTTATGTTTAATATATGCATAATACAGTGGAAGAACACGAATAATTTTAGATTTTTGACTTTTAGGCGAAACGAAGTTTGCCGGGACAAGTAGTTTAATATAAAATGCCATATATTTGAATCAAGCGATTACAGAGACAATGGGACGTTAACAAAAATTTGCACGTCCTTCAAACAAAGAAATAGCAGTAGTGATTAAAGACATTCTGAAGGGTCATAGTAAAATTATTAAAACAATAAACCCGATAGCTTAAATATTGAAAACAAATAATTGTTCGTTTCAATTTGTTTTCAAGCAGTCGGGTTTTTTTTGTATTTTTACTATAATTTGTGGAACTTAACGATTTTAGTTTTTTAAAATAATAAAAATAATAGATAAAATAAAAACTTGTGATTCGTTTATAAGATACTTGTCGCAGGCGGAGGAGTATAAAATTACGCACAGTTACAGTTCATGTAGAGAAGGGTTGCGCAATTCTAATATCTTTTTCAAATAATGCATAAAACATACATAAAAGCAACTAATAACTCACTACCTTGCATTTGACACAAAAACATACTTAATAAACGAAATAGAACATTCAATGTCTTACTATGAAAACTCATAACGTCAAAAATGTCAGATGTCTTTGTCTAAATACCCGCTATTCCATGAGTACCGCAAGTTTTTTTTAAAGAACTCTCGGGTGTGTAGGTTTCCTAACGATGTTTTCCTTCAACAAAAAGTAGTAATAATTAATTTCTTATAAACACATAATTCTTAGAAAAACCAATTGTACGTGCCTGGGATTTGAACTTGGGACCTCCAAATCGAGAGAGCAAGTTTCAACCATTAGACTATCACTGCTTTGCTGATGAATCAACATCAATTGTCTAGTATTATCTTTCCCAGCATCAGTAACAGAAAAGCTAAATTCTTTATCTGATTGAATTAGCAAAAAAACTAACAGTCCATCTGGTGATAAGTAGTCACTGCCGCCCATGTCATCTGTAAACCACTTCATATAAAACCGAGGTTTATCTGAAGTCAATGACAGACGCGTTGCTACTTTCGAGGCCTAAGATGGTCGCATTAATTTTAAAGTAAGCCGTGAACTATACCCTTCCACTGAAACGCAAGAACTGTAACACGCTAGAAAGTGTAGCACCAGCTGCCCAGTCAAATTACATGTGGCCTATCATCTGGCAACTACACTACTTCTACCACCTGGCTACATAACAATATTCACCTATACACCAGGGATAGCCAAGAAATCGACTGCGATCGACCTGTTCATCACGGTTATCGGTGTCCGTTCGGAGACATTTTATTTCGTCGATAATCGCCGAAGACAGCAATTTTATAAATTATTTGACCATGATGATATATTTTATATTTTTTTCGCAAACCGAAATTCGTCTAGTAGCAGCGAAAAAGATTTACAATTGTTGAATCAAATGGAGTCTAATTAGTAAAAAAAAAATGATCTCCAGAACAATAAAGGTACTACTACCCCTGCTATACGTAGCTATGGCCGGGTTCCCGATAATTCCCGCCGCGTCAGCCGACCCGGCTCTCGTCGGATGGCACTCCACGCCCGCGGCTCACTCCAGAGCCAAGAGTATGCATGCACAGAGATTCAAACTGACTATAGTGCCTATATTTGGATAGGTGTGTGAGGCAAGTTCAATGGAGCTAAACTATTCTCATCTCTTCATCATAGTGATAAGAATGAAGAGACAATGATAAATTTAAAACAGTAGTTTATCTATCCTTCCATTACACTTTTTTTTTGTTGTTGAGGGAGAAACCTTCAAAAGGTACCCGACGCCGTGGGAGCGACGCAAGGTTATGTGGGATTTTTACCGCACTAAAAGCCCCCCGGTGGCCGTCCTCGGCGCCATAAACAGGATTCCGGGACCTCGAAACGAACGCAATCGGAATCCTCTGAGCGCGTTGCCCCATCGGGCTCCTCCCAGATGGGCGGCTGGGCCCACCGCTCCGTCTAGTCTTTACGACGGTATACGACCACACATACTGCCGTCCCTCCCGTGATCGCCTGACCGAACGGTTCGAGCTCCCACTCTAGCCGCCTGCAAGCCCGGAATCCCCCTTTAGTCGCCTCTTACGACAGGCAGGGGATGCCGTAGCCCCATTCTGATCTCGGAACTACAAGGACGCCCTCCATTACACTTAGTTGTCTATTATCATAGTCAATATCAAATTAATAACCAGTAGTTAAAAAGAGAGAGCCCTACTTAGCAGTGACTCACTAGTACAATAAAACTCTACCCCTACTACCCCTGTTATACGTAGCTATGGCCGGGTCCCCGATAATTCCCGCCGCGTCAGTCGACCCGGCTCTCGTCGGATGGCACTCCACGCCCGCGGCTCACTCCAGAGCCAAGAGTATGCATGCACAGAGATTCAAACTGTCTGTAGTGCGTAGATGAATAAGTTTGCTGAGAGACAAGTTCAATGAAAACAAAAGACTCGTCCAACTTTCATCGTTTTAAAGTCAATCAGAGAAAAATACATAAAAAAATCTCAAAAGCTTCCTTGAATGCGATAATAACAGTATCTAGGTAAAACCTGCTAATTCCTCATAAGCTAACTAAACTCTCGTCCCTGTTTTGAAGTAATATTGTTATAACTTATTTATCACTTGATTTAACAGTGAAAACATCGTGAGAGAACATCGCAGTCTATTAAGAAAGATATCTATCTCAACGGTAAGCTATGTCGCCAATTCGTATATAGCCAATACGTTGTAATAGTCTAAGTCCCACGTCCACCAATTCGCACTTGGCCAGCGCGGTGGACTATGGCCTAAAACCCCCTTATTCTGAGAGAAGACCCGTGCCTAGCAGTGGGATAATAATGGGTTTACGAGAGTGTAAGGCCCTGCCATACCGACCATTCCCAGCAGTGGGAGGAGGTGGCCGACAACTTTCGCTAACTACCCCCTCTGTACATACTTTATCCTCTACCGAGGCTTACTCCAGACGCTCAGACGCACCTATACGAGCGAGCGTGTTGACCTTTCAGCCTACGCCGTAACAGCTCTTTAACCTAACTCATCCATATTGATAAAGCACAGTTTTCAAATTGTGAACAACACTTTTTGGACCGTACAGACGGCTTAAGCCAGAACCGTTCATGGTAAAAATAAAGCATTACTTTGTTTTGTAGGTAGAACCAGTGTAGTTCGACAGGGGAAGTACCACCGCCACAACTATTTCTAGTGTGAAACATTTCTCGCGTTTCGATGGAAGAGTGGTTGCCAGCGCACTTTTATATGAGGCGACCATCATAGTCCTCTGGAGTAGCGACGCATCTGTGATTGACTTCAGATTGAACCTATGTTCTATATGAAGTTGCTTACAGATGTCCATGTCACCACTTACCATTAGGTGGTCTGCATGCTCGTTTGTCACTTCAGTCATATAAAAAAAACTTCTACTTAAACGTTTTTAATAGCAGTGTTAAGTGCTATTAAAAACGCCGTATTAATTAGATGTCCTAACCTACTCCTTCAGATTTAGTAAAACTTTGACAGACTTATAGTAATGGAAAATTAAACGAGTTAAACACGTATAGAACTCTCCCATAGTTCACGGAACTGGTGTCAATAGTATTTTTTTCTAAGTGTCATTTCAACATCAATAAAAAAATGTTTAGAAGGCTAATAGCCACTAGGAATCCCTGTAATTTAGTTATCCTGAATACAAACATGCAGTTTCCGAAATTCTTAATTCATTTTTCAATTGTGATAATGTGATAATTGTGAAATATTACTTGGATTTAATTTCTTTTTGAAGTTTCCATAAAAAAAATGCAATAATGTTGCGGACCAAATCAGTATGGCGAAAATTGATATACGCTACTCTTTTTGAGAGTTGAGATGTGGGACAGTAAGATAATAATGCTTACTACGGTCATAATACACTAAGATTTTTCCTATGTCGTAAGTGTTATGACACAAACAAACGTAAAATCTAAATTCATAATATAGATATCTGTCTGTCTTTTTTGTGTTCTCGAGTGGAAAACCTTCATTAGGTACGCGGCGCCGTGGAGAAGACGCAGGGTTATGTTGGATTTTTACAGCACTAAAACCGCCCCGGTAGCCGTCTCTATACTTTGGGATCTCCAAAAGAACGCAACCGGATCCTCTGAGCGCGTTGCTCCATCGGGCTCCTCCCAGATGGTCGACTGGGCACACCGCTCCGTCTAGTCGGTCTTGCCAGAGATAGAACCCAGTATAGACTTCCTGTCAGATCGGTATGGTTATACTAAACATCATCACTTTTTATCGGCGTTTACTATCAAAAGTTAGCGTTCTTTTTGCTACGTTTTACTGTTCTTAATTCAACATTTTTATCGGGTTACCCCCTAGGGCTTAGGGTGTGTGACGTCACAGACCGAAGGACGAAAGGGCTCGTCACCCGTTGACGAGGGCGCGACAGCATCCGAGGACCTATCTCCACTTCACGGACCACTTAGCATCATTGCGAGATTATATTTTTGTTTCTCCATTGAGAGTATTGGACGACAAATAATTCCCGATTTGGACGACTTCATACCTTGAAAACAATAATAGTTGGAAATTTATTCTTTAAGGGTGTAAAATAGGGGATGACAGTGAACCGAAAATACTTTCTAGACGCTAAATAAATTAATTTATTATTGTAATTATATTAAAAAAATGGATATAAAGAAGAAAAAAGACAAACCCGCTGAGTTTCTTGCCCGATCTTCTCAGTTGAGGTCGTATTCCGATCCGGTGGTAGTATAAGAAAAAAAAAATGTGTGCGTGTACTAGCGTACACTCGTAAGAAGTGAAACTTCTTTATGACGTTATTTTTCAAAAAATAATTTACTATATGCAACTTTACAGAAATTGGTTAAATAAAGTTAAATTAGATAAAGTTTAATAACGCGCCATCTTTTTCTTATCCTTATAAAAGCCTTTTATTAAACTTTATCTAATAATCTAATCTATAATAATCTATCTAATATCACGCGTGGTAGGGATAAGAAAAAGATGGCGCGTAACGAAAAAATGTTACACTAAATTTTTTTCCAACCCCGATAAAGAAGTTTCACTTCAAAAATGTAACTGACAATTTGTAAGTGCCCCCGCAGGCCTATACAAAATAAAGACATTTCATTTCATTTCAATTATTACGTAGGTCTATGACACACCATGTTAGTTTTTACCAGATTAATTTACTTAACGGAGGTTTCATAGAGATTATTTGCCATTTCGGCCTCAGTACATAATCATAATAGCTGGTTAACGACAAACAGGTTCACCGCTAATGTATAATAGGCCTCGATTTGAACTTCTTCTATAAAAATACAAAATAATCACATCACGAAATAAAATAAGAACACAACTTTATTCATAGCAGTCTTTTCATGCAGAATGAGTCCTTGTAAAATTACTACCGACGTCAAAATAGTTTCTTTGTGGCGAAATATCCAAAATGAGAATAAAGCCTGGAAGTACCTACTGTACGTGTACGAGGGTGGGTGGAACTCTTGAATATTCTCGCTGGCAACTCCAGCCGAGCGGCGCTGCCCAAAAATACATCCACGTCACTGCAGACGCGTGGGGCGTATTCACATAGGCGGGTTTTCTTTTAACGTATTTCGTTTTTGTGCGTTTTTCTTTAATTTTAAGAAATACTCTAATTTAACGTAGACGTTTGCTTAGAATATATTAATTTACATCTGGATGACTTATATTGCATATATAATATTTATTTTATTGTATTTATGTTTTTAAAGCTTGCAGTCTTCAAATGAAAGATACGTTAGTGATTTATGATGTAGAAACTTGCTTAAAATATCATAATTTATATTTAATTATTTTTTATTTTTGCATTGTCTAGTTGTAAATTTGAAAGTCTGTTGCATCTTAGGATTCAGTATGAGTGTAGAAAGCGTGATTAAAGCGTGTTTAAGATTCAGTAAACATTGTACTCTCTCATTTTGTTCATTTTGATCATTATAAAAATGTGCTTAGTTGGTAAAAACTTAATGCAACACTAACACTAATGACCACCACTATTCATTCTAAACTTCTGGTGTAAAAAATTAACATCCATGTTGCTATTCATAATAGAAAAACTGCTGTAGCAATTGTTCTATCTACCCTCTTAAAAATGATAAGTTTATCTGCTTTGAAGTTTTGAAACACTCCAACTATGTGCGTCAGCTTACCGTTAATCCGATTAAACGCTCAAGTTTTTGTGAGACTGAGTGTTCGAAATATCAAACCAGACGAACAAACAATCCTATGTAAACATCGCCTTACGCACCGTGCGTCGGTCGCGAGCCCCGCGGAGCTCCATTTAAAGATGTCGGGATAATTTAGCGCTGACGAGGCGGAGGCCGAATTGACGCGCCCCTAGGGCCGTGTCGCACTGTATCGATCACACCTCGGGGGCAGCGTAAACAACCCTCGTGCGAGAGTATCTTAGCACGCGAAGCAAGACGCAATTACACCTGGTCCCGCGTTGGGCGCCAAGCTTTTGTGATACGCGTTGCAGATAGATATTCTTTTGTTAAAAGCCATCCAATACTTATGAATTTTTATTTAGTCACGAGCATTAGTTTTGAATTAATTACTTTAAAGCACCCTACATTTTTGTTTTTTTTTTTCATTTTCTTTTTCCTCGATTGGCGACCACGTTTGGGCAAAAGAAGCACAGATCGCCCCGCCACCAGGTGTACCGATGACCTGAAGAGGACAGCGGGAAATCGTTGGATTCAGAAGGGACAGGACCGATTGGACTGGCGTTAGGGAAGGCTTATGACCACCTCAAAGGGCTGATGGATGGATGGATGACTTTAAGCACAATTGCAGGTAAACGTTAAAATATCAATCCTTTTAGTGATTCCTATTGTTTGCTTCCAACGGCTTATTTATTCTATGTTTTAATCCTAATTTATATTTATTCAAATAGCTGTTATGAATCATAATAATAGTCTGAACTGCGATTTGTCAAAACATATTTATTCATAGATCTTGCATAGCGTGTAAGAATGAAATTTTTAGTCTAATATTCTCAAGAACTTAAAGAGTTTAAATTAATGTCAAAACAGATATATAAATCGAGACATTGAACTAGCTTCCAGAGCTTTTCTTTTCTGGCGGTAATTCTAAAAACCTTTTTGTAAAAACTTATATTGTGTAGTGAAAAGTAAATATTTTATTTGGCCGTTGTCGTCAACTACGAGACGGTAGGTCGGACAAAGTTTAATAAATTCCTATATGTTAGCGCCCGTTGTGATTAAAACTTTGTCGTTAAGGACTAAGCTATCCAGCTGTTTAGTTTTTATTCCAGGTACCTACATGTAAAATTACAATACAATCAAGTCCCCTGGAACTGAGTTGATCTAGATATGATTTTATGTAAGCAACGCATTTGAGGTTTAAAAGTAATGTCTTTAATTAAGATCTATTTTATTTATATTTTGCGAGTATTTTTAGCAATATAAGTAAATATTTTACATCTAAGAATGTAGTATGTAAGAATGAAGTATGTGTATGTATATAGTTTAGAGCCGGTAGAAAAGTTGGAAGAAAACCTGTGACAGAAATAAAACGAGAAAACTTACCTTATAATAGCAAAAAATATAGGTATTATTTTTTTTTGTCTTTACTAGTTTAATATTTAAAATATGTATTTTGTTTGTAAAATATGTATATTGTAAAAGAAATTGTCCATTATTTACTTTTCATTTGATAATCCAAAAATTGGTGCTTGTCACGCGATGCCATTTAAATTAAAGGGAAATTTAGTTAATAGTCGAGTTATTCTTACAAAGATATTCAATTGACGAGAACGTTGATAAAAATATGTACCTAGATTTCTGTTCTTTTTGATCAACTGTTAGTTGTCACCGCAATCATTTATAGAGTAGAAGCTGTGAAATCAATTCCTTTGAACACTTTTTTCCATACAAATCTTATGTAGTGATTGTGTAACTCTCTAGGGGGCATATTCATATTTCAGGCAGTTTATTGTTGATGTTACTACCAACACATTTTAAAAACTGAAAATCGGCCGTCTTGGATGCCGGACGGGAGCCGCGGCTTATGTCGAGTGCGACTCCATTTTCGTCTAGTTCTCGCTGCAACCTCAAACTTGTAGAAATAAAATTTAGTACCTTATAAACAGACCTGTTGTAGTGAAAACTGACGAAATAAATATTTTTTCTTTCTTTCTTTCTTTCTTTCTTTTATCGTCCAAGTACCTAGTCGTTTTTTATGGGTACTTTTACAAAATCTTAGTTACTTTCTTTATTCTTAGGAGATTTGTGATACTGTAATTACGACTCGCGGGTTCGGAATTTTGTTTAAAGTTTTTCGACTAGCCGAAAGTAGACTTTCAAGAAATTCCAATAAAAAAGGATTCTGTTTGCTATGTGACGTGTCGCTAGATTATTATAAGGGAAGGAAAGCTTATAGGGGTCGTCCTATTTCTGAATTATTACCGTTTGAAAATGTACGGAATTCAGTACTTGCTTTTACACTGGGGAAGAAAGCCCCGTCCTTCCCCGGATTCGCCATCAATATTTACCAAAAATTACTGCATCTTAATAATAATACATACTAATATTATTAATGTTAATTCCCTTTGACCGTGCGAAGCCGCGGGTAAGAGCTATTATATTCTTTGTTCAGTCACGTTGACTCCTTGTGCAAAGTTCGAGTACCTATATGCAGAGCATATACCAGAATTTTCGTTCGAACAACACGTGTCGTGCTGCGATCTCGGTCCCAATATGTAATCAAGTGAGCTGACACGTCTCGGACCGCCTCCCTCGGGCGACGAGCGCACGCCATCTTAATGGCCCGCTGTTTCACCGGGGATAAGGCGGGCTGTTCATTTCGCGACTATTCAACACGATTGCTTGGTTCGTTGTTATGTGGGTTCTACGCGAACCCAATGATTCCGTAATCCTAATAATTATATCAGTAATACAATGCCTTACGTCTTATTTTGTTATTTACAACCTTACACCGTTACCTTACGTCGAATGTTTTTTTCATCCCTGGGCACTCACGTCAAATTACAACCCCTTTTACAATCTTATACCACCACCATAGGTACAACCCATTATTGTCGCACTGCTGGGCACGGGGCTTCTATCAAAATTAGAGTTTTAGGTCATAGTCCACCGGGCTGGCCAAGTGCAAATTGGTGGACACTACACCACATACCACCACTTTAAACCCTATCAATAATTTTAGTAATTCGCACGCAGAAAGTTTAGACAGTTTTGCGTTATAAAATCCTTCGTTTGCAATGTTATTCTATTCTAATACGTAAACAAGCAATGAATTTATTGTCTCAGTGGTTAAAGTTTAGTTCAGGCGTATAATTTGCGCTGCAAAAGATTATAAACTAAAAGGATACCTTATCATTAAAAAAAATGGACGTACCAATGTAAAAAATGATGTTTTTCTTATCAACTGTGCAATATACATATGAAACGATATATAGATTTTCGTATACGTATGACCAGATGCCGGTAAATTACATTCTCACTTACCTATACTATAAATTTATTAAACTTATATTTCTTAGACAGTGTCCTTCAAAATGAGTCACTGAACAACTTTGATCAATCAGTGAATAGCATCCTTATATCACATACCGATTTGAAGCGTTCGGATTAGCAAGTTCGGTCGACGGCGAGCGGTAATCACCAGCAGCGGTGACCGCTCACGCGTAAATTACAAGCCCCGCCAAATCTAACCTGACACGCCACCCTCCCCGCACGTCCTCGTCTCATGTCACGAAAGGAGGTCGTAGAGTTTAATGCCTGGGGTCTACGAACGCTGGTCACTTGCGTCCTTCGCTAATGCCCGCTTGGAAACCAATGCGCGCCATACAACGCACTCCTGGCGACCCTCCGCCTAGATTGATTGATCGGATTAAAATGGACTAAGATTGGTGCAAAATCTCAATATCCGGTTAAGATCCGGATGATTTTGGGATCCCATTGTTACAGATAAAAAGTTTTAAAAGAGTTACTCGATCATCTGAAACAGTTGACTCCAATCTTCAATGATAATGATAATAATCACTGTCGTGATTTATGCGCCCTTTTTTACGTTCGCTTTGTAACTTAATTTTTTTAGTAAATCGAAGTAGCAAACGAGCATGCAGTCCTCCAGATGGTAAGTGATCATTGCAGCCCATGGACATCTGTTTACAACTTCATACAGAGCAGCGTTTCTATCTGAAGTCCATCACACTAACGAGGACTAAGATGATCCCCTCATAAAAAAACGAGCCGGCAACCACACTCTCCTGCGGCGACCTCCCGCAACTTATCGAGAGATGGCGCTAATAGTATTGTGAAACACGCTATCGAAGTATTCTCAATACACTGCAATACAAGTTCCGAACAACAACTGTCGGAGCACGGCCGCTCCCCAGTCATGATCGGTGGCCGACCGGGGATCCCCTTTGCCAAACTCCCATCGAAAGGCAAAAAATGGTTCACACTAGAAATAGGCGTGTGCGTGTGTGTGTTAAAATTATGCATGCTTCATAACATTTATCAAAATAGCTTAATTCAAATGCACAGTTAAACCACTTACACTTCGTAAGATAAATTTTGATCTAAGGACTTAAAGAGCAGTGATAGCCTAATGGTTGAAACTTGCACTCTCGATCGGGAGGTCCGAGGTTCAAACCCAGGCACGCACCACTGATTTTTCTAAATTATATTAGAAATTAATTATCACTGCTTTTCGGTGAAGGAAATCCATCCATCAGCCCTTTGATGTCCACTGCTGGACATAGGCCTCCCTTAAATGGCGCCACTCCAACCGGTCCTGTGCCCTCTGAATCCAACGGTTTCCCGCTGTCTTCTTCAGGTCATCGGTCCACCTGGTAGGGGGGCGACCTGTACTCCTTTTGCCTAAACGTGGTCGCCACTCGAGGACCTTTCTTCCCCATCGGTTATCGGTCCTTCGAGCGATATGGCCGGCCCACTGCCACTTCAGCTTGCTGATTTTGAGAGCTATGTCGGTAACCTTCGTTCGTCTACGGATTTCATCGTTGCGAATCATGTCTCGTAGCGAAATTCCGAGCATAGCCCTCTCCATAGCACGCTGAGCGACTCTGAGCCTTCGAATGAGGCCTTTAGTGAAGGACCACGTTTCGGCGCCATAGGTCATCACTGGCAACACACATTGCTCGAACAATTTCGACTTCAGGCACTGAGGAATTGTGGACGAAAAGATACTACGAAATTTCCCGAACGCAGCCCAGCCGAGTTGGATTCTTCGAGTGACCTCCCTCTCAAAGTTGGACTTACCCATCCGGATCGTTTGTCCCAGGTAAATGTACTCGTCAACAACTTCGAGAGGAGTGCCGTCAACAACTACCGGTACGGGTGTGACATGGACATTAGACATGATTTTCGTCTTGTCCATGTTCATCTTAAGACCCACCCGTTGTGAGGCACTGTTGAGGTCGCCTAGCATTGTGCTGAGGTCCGTCAGCGAACCTGCCAAGATGACTATATCGTCGGCAAATCGAAGGTGTGTGACGTGTTCGCCATTGATGTTGATGCCAAGACCTTTCCACTCCATCAGCTTGAACACATCTTCCAACGCAGCGGTGAACAGTTTCGGCGATATGACATCGCCTTGCCTGACTCCCCGCTGCAGTGAAGGAAATATCGTGAGGAAACTTACACACCCGAGAGTTCTTTAAAAAAAAGTTCTCGGAGGTGTCTGAAGTCCACCAATTCGCACTTGGCAAGCGCGGTGGACTATGGCCTAAAACTCTCTCATTCTGAGAGAAGACCCGTGCCCAGCAGTGGGACAATAAAAGGTTGGCAACACCACTGAAGGTAAACGATGTGTGTCTTTAGTTGGGATGTTATAGGTATGAAATTCATCTAGATATAGATACATGTATAAAAAAACATGCGTGCGTACAAAGTACACATGTCAGAAGTGAAACTTCTTTGGCGAACTAATTTATAAATCTTGTTTATATTTATACAAATCTAAAACTTTAAATTTCCAAGATTAAGAGGAAGGGAACAAGGCGTGATACGACGTTCGCTCTGTCTCACTTTTTCTCTCAATCTTTCTCACTCGCTTGCTCCCTACTCTCACTCCACGGCTAGTTGCTCATGCTACGTTCGCCCTGTCTTACTCTCTCTCAATCGGTCTCGATCACTCTCTCTCTCTTTTCCGACACTTCCGTTGCATACCGGCGTGACGTTTCATCTGTAAAAATTTTACCCTCATGCGCCTAAAGAAGTTTCACTTCAAAATTTAAACCGCTTTCAGTTTTGAAATATTTCAAGACGCTACTGCAGTGTGCGTGTAACACCCGACCCTTACTTACAATAAAGTGGGTAAATTATGGACTCTTCACGCTGTTCCTTGTGCTTTCATTGTCTGTCCTTATTTAATGGTTTGTCATTGGCTTAACTTGGAATTTGTAAATATGAAATATCAGCGCTAGATTGATAAGGATATATTTAAATTATTTTACCGGTTTCAAATACTTCTGTAGTATTTTAACGTGTGTAATTTATACTAGTGACCCGTCGCAACGGTCAAAATTCGACCGTAATTTAAATTAAAAAACTAAACTTCATATTGTCCAAAGTAGCACCAATGTTTCTATAACTTAAATAAATTGTTATAATTTTCAAGTTATTTTGAACGTACCCGTTAAAGGTAAAAAGAGGTTTATTAAACTTTTTTTATTAATTGATTTTACGGCCTTGGCTTCATGCCTTCTTCTTTATTAAATTTCGTATCAGAATTATTCATTGTTTTTTTTGCATTTTTTATTATGGCTTCAATGGTTTATTAACTTAGCTGCATTTAAAAGCAATAGCGGGTATTTTGACAAAGACATCTGACATTTTTGACGTTATGTGTTTTCATAGTAAGACATTGAATGTCGTCCCTGTAGCCTCGGGGTCAGAATAGGGCTACGGTATCCCCTGCCTGTCGTAAGAGGCGACTAAAAGGGGCTTCCGGGGTTGCAGACGGCTAGAGTGGGAGCTCGAACCGTTCGGTCAGGCAATCCCGGGAAGGACGGCGGTATGTGTGGTCGCATGCCGTTGTAAAGATTAGACGGAGCGGTGGGCCCAGCCGCCCATCTGGGAGGAGCCCGATGGGGCAGCGTGCTCGAGGATTCCGGTTGAAGTCGTTTCGAGATCCCGGAGTCCTCCTTTTCAGCGCCGAGGACGGCCACCGGGGGGGTTTTAGTGCGGTAAAAATCCCACATAACCCTGCGTCGCTCCCACGGCGTCGGGTACCTTTGGAAGGTTTCCCCCTCGAAAACAAAAAAAAAAAAAAAAGACATTGAATGTTCTATTTCGTTTATTTATGTATGTGTGATGCAAGGTAGATGTCAAGATGCATGTCAAATGCAAGGTAGTGAGTGTAATGTGTTTTAGTTGATTTTATGTATGTTTTATGCATTATTTGAAAAAACTATTAGCATTACGCAATCCTTCTCCACATCAACTATAACCGTGCGAAATTTCATTCTCCTCCGCCTGCAGCAAGTATCTTAGAAACGAATCACAAATTTTTGCTTCACGTATTAATATATAGTAACGTGTGTAATTTATGTATGTTATGTCTGATTTTGAGTTAAAACGCGTTTTCTCTAGTTAAAACTAGTTCTCACTGAACGCCTATGTTAAAACTAAAATTAACTGTTCTAACTAGACAAAACGCGTTTTGCCAAAATGTCTGTTAAAACTGCTTCGACGAGTGGGAAAGTAAACACCTCACCATGTTGATGCAGGAGTATGGTCAGCCTTTTTATATAAGATAGGTTAGGTTAGGTTGGAACTTAAAAGAAAACACAAAAACTAAGCAGGGCGCGGCAGTGTGCCGTATTCACCTATCCGAAATTATTCTAAACTTCAGATTCGGTTACAGTTCCGGACAGATTTTTACTTCGGATATCCGATAGTTACGTTAATGTAGTTAATGTAACTATCGAATAACGTTAACGGCTTCAGAGCTTTACAATATAGACCCTAGACTTAACAATGCACGAGTTTAGAGGAAAAACTGTGTTCAAAAACGCCGGAACCAATTTTGTCATGACTCTGAAAAGAAGGGTGTTCCTTCAACCATTTTGTCGAGTACTCGCATGTTGTATAACAGAATATTCGAAACAATACTTTTTTATATAAGATTAAAGTATCAAAAGAGCATACATTCCACCTGATGGTCACTGGTGCCTATTCATCTGTGAAATCTGTACGCAACTTCATATAGAACACAGATTTTATCTGTTGTCAATCACTTATGCGTTGGTTCTCTCAAGGAAAAGATGAGAGTCCCATATAACCTGATCTTACCACAAGCGCAAAAACGGTTTTACACTAGAAATAGGTATGGTGACGGTATCTTCCCAGTCGAACCACACTCGTTGAAGCACAATCTTTGCTTATTTACTTTTTTATCACTACATAGTATAAAACAAAGTGGCTTCTCGCTGTCTGTCCCTATGTACGCTTAGATCTTAAAAACTACGCTACGGATTTTAATGCAGTCAACTAATTTTACATAATTTAAGAACGAACGAACGAACATGCAAGGAACCTTATGTGTGCTTTTGTATTACATACCACACCATTCAAATTAAAACACAGATTTTTTCAAAACTATTGTTACGAGTATATTAGGCAAAAATTACGGTTTTCCAAGAAGTCGAATCACAAGGGGTATTTTTTAAAACATACTATGATTATGGTTTACTACCTAGAACATAGCATAGATATACATTATCTACATAGAAAACGAAACTCTCCCCTATTGAGAATCAGCCGACATTATCTTAAAGGCAGCGAACGCCAAACCCAATATCCTCGTAATAACAATCGCGACCGTCTATCGGACGCGCGTAAATTATGCACGCTTCCTGCCGTCCTCTTTACCTCCCTGCTTCAGGAAATACACCCTTATGAGAAGGGAATAAGGGTCGTTGTTGCTTGCGGTGTGTGGAACTCGCGAATGGTCGTCGACGACACCGCCGTGCTAATGGCGAAGAGGCCCTCCCTGACTCCCCCTGGTAAGGCTGGAGTATAGTGCGAGTTGAGCGATGTTTTGCTATTCGTAAGATATTAGTAGGCGAACTATTAGATACAAGTTTTTAGTGTTAACTGTCAACGCGTATCTGTGACTAATTGGTAGCAACAAATCTAGACTGATTTTATGCTATCAACGCTAAGTATTACTGGATATAAAGACATCCGTGATGCTTAAACAAAGTTTTACAATAGGCACCTTTATATTAGCGGCTTTGTCCAAGTTTGTTTGTCTTCTTTCTATCACACCTTCTAAACCAAAATAGCATCCTTTAAAGAGTTTATCAAAATTGTGTCTCTATATTTATCAAATTAGGTTGCGGTAACCTTTTTTATAAGATTGAAGTTGCAAATGAACATGAAGTCAACTTGATAGTAAACGGTTACTTCTGCAGCGCTATGCGCTTTAAAGGCGGTATAGGATATGGTTCGAATGGGGAGACACTACAGCAATCCCTATTTCCAGTTTAAAGTAGTTTCTACACTCATTGCTTTCTACACTCATAGCCCCACAGTAGGATTTTCTTCTGTGTCGTGGGCATCCATGGACACACACAAGACGAATACACAAACACCCAGACCCAGAACAGGAATCTAAACTCATCATCATTCACATACCTGTCTGGGCGGGAATCGATCCCGGAACCCATTGCAGGTCGTCATATGTTCATGAGGATGTAGGTATGTCTGTTTTTTACTCTTTCACGCAAATACAACTCGGATTTCGCAAAAAAAAAATGCTTATACAATGTATAACGACGACTTGGCGACGATTTGACGTTCTTACGTTGATGCATGCATGCTCGTTTATTACTTCAATATTATATAATTATAATAATTTAGAAGTAATAAACGCTATGTATAGCTCTGTAAGCACACTGGAAGCCGACCCTCACCCACGTCGCTGGCTAAGCACACGCGGCCAGAAATAAAGGAGTGGCGCTGTCTTAATTGAGCATCGAAATTGTCGAACATGTTCGACGCTGCTCGACGCTGTCCGTGCGATTCCCGTCCCTATTTTACATTTAAGCGAATAAATCTAAAATGGTTTGCGACAAATTGCGATGCTACTGAATAATATAGTTCCTCACTCGGACCCTTATCGACATCGGTATCTATTTTCGCTGATGCGCGGTCGACGTCGTGACGATGGAAATGTTAAGCAACGCGTTGAGCTAGTGTTAAATTACTTGTAATAAATGGACTAGCATTTATAAAATCAGTATGAGTATAAGTTATTCAGAAATTGAAGGAGTTTTTGCGCTACCAGCGGTACAGATGTAAAGCTGTTGTTTTTTCGTTTGGAACGTGTTGTTTTCCATTAAGTTTCATTAACGTGCGATTTTTTATTAAGTAGTCAGAGGTTCTAAAACATCTGTAACTGACTCTAAATTTGGCTCATGAGCTATTTGTCATCAGTGACTATGACAAGTGAAGTTGAGCGAATTTAGCAAATTTTGATACAATATTGTAGGCGAAAGCGAAATCTAAATTATAATGATGATTAAAATGTTGATTTGTTCGCTATGATAACAGGGATTTTTCTTCGATTTATAGAGATATCTATTTTCATCTTATAAAGCTTTGATAAAAATACTGCCAGTTATTTAGTATCAACAACACTAAGAAAATCTGTACGTCAGTGAAACTAGGAAGGCCGCGCAACAAAAAGAAGATATTTTCATGCAAGTGAGAGCGACTGCGGAACCGGGATTATGAGCAGTGGCGGGATTAGCGCGGGATTGCCTGTCAGCGCGCCTCCGGACTTTTGCAAAGAGAGAAGTAACGGCCATCGCGAGCGGAGTGCTGTTCGTACTCGAAATTACTTTCGTTACTTGAGGGGTCATGGGCATTTCCAGTCATGAATAACAAAATAATAATAGGTAATGAAGTGAACTTTTTGTAAATCTACATGATTATAATGTGACCTGTATAAGTTTACCTCCACCCTTTACACTCAGAATGCGATAAAAATTATCTGAAGTACCGTAAAACGTTTACATTAGACAATTAGGCTAGAAAGGCTGTACAGCAAAAAAGGTATTTTCATGCAAGTGAGAGCGACTGCGGAACCGGGATTATGAGCGGTGGCGGGATTAGCGCGGGATTGCCTGTCAGCGCGCTTCCGGACTTTTGCAAAGAGAGAAGTAACGGCCATCGCGAGCGGAGCTCATACTCGAAATTGCGTTCGTTATTAAATGGGTAATGGGCCTTTCTCATCATAGAAAATAAAATAATTATAATTGATACAAGACGAACTTTTCGTACATCAATGACAAAAAATGTAACATTAATAAGTTTACGTACTTCCCGTCCAGTAAGATTTCGTTAAAAAAATCTCAGGTAAAATTATACAAAATAGCTTAAAACTTGTTCCCTAGAACGATTAGGCTAGGAAGGCCGCGCAACAAAAAGAAGATATTTTCATGCAAGTGAGAGCGACTGCGGAACCGGGATTATGAGCGGTGGCGGGATTAGCGCGGGATTGCCTGTCAGCGCGCCTCCGGACTTTTGCAAAGAGAGAAGTAACGGCCATCGCGAGCGGAGTGCTGTTCGTACTCGAAATTACTTTCGTTACTTGAGGGGTCATGGGCATTTCCAGTCACGAATAACAAAATAATAATAGGTAAGGAAGTGAACTTTTTGTAAATCTACATGATTATAATGTGACCTGTATAAGTTTACCTCCACCCTTTACACTCATAATGCGATAAAAATTATCTGAAGTACCGTAAAACGTTTACATTAGACAATTAGGCTAGAAAGGCTGTATAGCAAAAAAGGTATTTTCATGCAACTTAGAGCGACTGCGGAACCCGGATTGTGAGCGGTGGCGGGTATAGCGCGGGATTGCCTGTCAGCGCGCCTCCGGACTTTTGCAAAGAGAGAAGTAACGGCCATCGCGAGCGGAGTATATATAGCTCATACTCGAAATTGCATAACTAAATGGGTAGTAGGCCTTTCTCGTCATAGAAAATAAATTAATTATAGTTTATAGAAGACGAACTTTTCGTATATCAAAGACAAAAAATGTAACATTAATAAGTTTACGTACTTCCCGTCCAGTAAGATTTCGTTAAAAAAATAAAGGCCCGGAACTGGAGTGCACTCGTGGCGGAACTTGACCGGGACCCATGGGGACGCCCGTACAAGACTGTTCTTGGCAAGCTCCGGCCATGGGTGCCACCGCTTACGGAGACCCTAGACCCGACATTCGTGGATACAGTGGTGAACAGCCTGTTCCCAGGAACCACTGACGAGTCGGGTCCTTCCGCGGCGTCGCCGGATCCCTCCCCGTGGACGGAGGATCTAGTGGTGACAGAGGGCGAACTCAACGTTGCTTTAAAGCGCATGGCGAAGCGTACCACGGCGCCGGGGCCGGACGGAATCCCAGGACGTGCATGGGTCTTAGCGCTGACGGTGCTGGGGGTGAGGCTGTGCAGGCTCTTCACTGCCTGTTTCCGCCACGGACGATTTCCGTCGGTGTGGAGACAGGCAATGTTAGTGCTCCTGCACAAACAGGGTAAACCCAAAGAGTCTCCGTCGGCGTACAGACCCATCTGCCTGTTGGACGAGGCGGGCAAGCTGTTCGAGAGGATCACCGCCTCTCGAATTAGCAGGCACCTTGCATGCCCCGGCCCGGACCTGTCCGATAACCAGTTCGGCTTCCGGCAGCAGAGATCGACCGTGGACGCCATCCTCCGTGTCCGAGCGCTCTCAGAGCAGGCCATCTCTCAGGGCAGAGTAGTCTTGGCAGTCAGCATTGACATCGTCAATGCTTTTAACTCTCTGCCCTGGAGTGCGATTATGGATGGCTTGTCTGTCCATCAGGTGCCTTCCTATTTGCAGGAGGTGCTGAAGGCGTACCTGTCGGACAGACAAATCCGCTTCCCTGGCCGCTATGGGAGCGTTCGCGGGAGGAACGTCGTGCGTGGAGTGCCGCAAGGTTCGGTGCTTGGCCCACTGCTGTGGAATATCGCTTACGACGCGGTGCTGAGAACGGTGCTCCCAGAAGGAGTGAGCATCATCTGCTACGCCGACGACACCCTCGTCCTTACGGAAGGGGAGTGTTTCGAGGGGACGGTACGGCTAGCAGAACTCGGAGTGGCACGCGTCGTGGCGGAGATCCGCAGGTTGGGCCTCGAGATAGCGTCCCAGAAGACCGAGGCGATGTGGTTCCACGGCCGAAGGCCGAGAGTCGAGCCAGATGAGACCTCATTGCGCGTCGGTGGAGCGGTCGTCCGGATAGGCAGGTACATGAAGTACCTCGGCCTAACACTGGACGGCCGCTGGTGCTTTGACGAGCACCTCGATCGTCTCGTCCCCCGGATTCTCAAGGTAGCGGGTGCAATGCACAGACTGCTGCCGAATCTTGGGGGACCAAGGGAAGAAGTCCGCCGCCTCTATGCGGGGGTGGTGCGCTCGATTGCGCTCTACGGGGCGCCGGTGTGGTCGGACAAGTTGTCTGGCAGCCGGCGCCGCGCGCGGAAGTTAAACTCCGTGCACCGTATGATCGCAATTCGGGTCGCCCGCGGTTATCGCACAATTTCGTACGAGGCGGCGTTTGTCCTGGGGCGGCTTCCGCCTCTGGACATCCTGGCGGATATGGACGCACGGGTCTTGACGCAGGGGACTGAACCCTTCGACGCAGGGACGATTGAAGCTCTTCGGAGGAGAGCCAAATGGCGCGCTATGAGGTGCTGGCGTGAGCGACTCAAGGAGCCGCATAGTATACGCCAACGGGTGGTCGACGCTATCCTGCCGAACTTCCACGCATGGATGAAAAGCAACGGTCGAGTGACCTACCGCCTGACTCAGATGCTAACCGGACACGGCTGTTTCGGTCAGTATCTGAACAAGATAGGGAGACAGGAGACAGCCCTCTGTCACCATTGCGGGCACGACGAGGATTCCGCACAGCACACGCTCGAGTACTGCCCAGCTTGGGAGTCTCAGCGGCGGATCCTCATCCAAAAGGTTGGAGCGAACCTTTCACCGGCGGCCGTCGTTGCGGCGATGGTTCAGCGGCGAGAGGCCTGGAACGGCATGATCACCTTCTGCGAGGACGTGATGTCAGCGAAGGAAGACGCCGAAAGGGCCAGAGAGCGCGCTGAACCCTCTCGGAGAAGGATCCGCCGCGGCCGCCAGTAACGGCACCCTGTAGTTCCGGGACCAGAATAGGGCTACGGCATCCCCTGCCTGTCGTAAGAGGCGACTAAAAGGGGCTTCCGGGGTTACGAGCGGCTAGAGTGGGAGCTCGAACCGTTCAGTCAGGTGATCCCGGGAAGGACGGCGGTACGTGTGGTCGCATACCGTCGTAAAGACTAGACGGAGCGGTGGGCCCAGCCGCCCATCTGGGAGGAGCCCGATGGGGCAACGCGCTCAGAGGATTCTGGTTGAAGTCGTTTCGAGATCCCGGAGTCCTCCTTTTTAGCGCCGAGAACGGTCACCGGGGGGGTTTTAGTGCGGTAAAAATCCCACATAACCCTGCGTCGCTCCCACGGCGTCGGGTACCTTTTGAAGGTTTCCCCCTCGACAACAAAAAAAAAAAAAAAAAGGCCTTTCTCGTCATAGAAAATAAATTAATTATAGTTTATAGAAGACGAACTTTTCGTATATCAAAGACAAAAAATGTAACATTAATAAGTTTACGTACTTCCCGTCCAGTAAGATTTCGTTAAAAAAATATTTCTCAGGAAAAATGATACAAAACAGCCTAGAACTTGTTACCTAGCACGACTAGGCTAGGAAGGCCGCAACACAAAAAGAAGGTAGTTTTATGCAACTGAGAGCGACTGCGGAACCGGAATTATGAGCGGTGGCGGGATTAGCGCGGGATTGCCTGTCAGCGCGCCTCCGGACTTTTGCAAAGAGAGAAGTAACGGCCATCGCGAGCGGAGTGCTTATCGTACTCGAAATTACTTTCGTTACTTGAGGGGTCATGGGCATTTCCAGTCACGAATAACAAAATAATAATAGGTAAGGAAGTGAACTTTTTGTAAATCTACATGAGTATAATGTGACCTGTATAAGTTTACCTCCACCCTTTACACTCAGAATGCGATAAAAATTATCTGAAGTACCGTAAAACGTTTACATTAGACAATTAAGCTAGAAAGACTGTACAGCAAAAAAGATATTTTCATGCAACTTACGACCATCTACATCAGTAAGTACTGGAGTACCTACTGTCCATACCAGAAATTACTTTTTGTTACTAAGTTATAAGCTTTTTTATCATACTAGTTGAACCGGCGAACTTCGTTCCACCTAAAAGTAAAAAAAATCTAAAATTATCAGTGTTTCTTTACAATATTATACCTACATGTATTAAACATAAAAATCTTCCTCTTGAAACTCTCTATCTATTAAAAAATTGCATTAAGATCCGTACCGTAGTTTTAAAGATCTAAGCATACATAGGGACAGACAGCGGTAAGCGACTTTTTTTATACTATGTAGTGATGAAAATAAAACATTATCAACTTTGCTTATTTCAGTCTCAATGAGATAAATTAAGATTCCTTTCAAGGCTACTTAAAAAGATATATATTAGTAAAGCTAAGAATTGTGCATAAAATGGAGAAGGTAGTTTACTTTCTACAACAATTAATTATTACTATATACTTATAACAGTAACTTTTAATACAACCACGTCAATTAAATTCATCAAACAATATTCAATACATTTTCTAGAGATTTACATACATATAGGCAGTAATAAAATAAGACGTATGTGTTATTCGAATAAGAAATATTCATGCCGCTGAGTAACGGTGAGTCGAAAATCATGAGCTGTTACGGGATTATCACGGGATTGCTTGTAAGCTCTCTGTCCCTCCTTAATTTTGTCCTAAAACAGAAGTTACGACTGTTGCTAGCGAACTGTGACACATTCCTACGACAGCTTCGTATTTAATAATGCAGTTAATGAATAGGTCCTTTGAAAATAAAAAAAAACTTATCTTAAAAAATATTATCCCTATTCCTACTAATATCATAAATTTGAGTTTAAGTTTGTTTGTTACGATTTCAAGCAAATACTGCCGTTCGGATTTCGCTAAAATTTGTCACAAACATAGTTTATGACCTGTTTTTTGTTATTGAGGGGAAACCTTCAAAAGGTACCCGCCGCTGTGTGAGCAACGCCGGGTTATGTGGGATTTTTACCCCACTAACCCCCCCAAAATGGGCCTTAATCAGCGCTACCTAGAGGACTCCGGGATCTCCAACGGAACACAACCGGAGTCCTCCGCGCGCAATGCCCCTTTCGGGTCCTTCCCCGGTGACCAATTGATGCTCACCGTGCCTCTCGGTGTTAACGACAGCATGCGGCTACACATGCCATCGTCCTTCCCGGGGTCACTTCAACCCTGGAAGCCCCTTTTAGTCGTCAGAGGATACCGTAGCCCTATTCTCGTCCTGGAATTATCGGGACAAACATAGTTAAAGACCTAAACTAAGATATAGGATACTCCATAAGGTGGTAGACAAGACCAAAGCAGGCGAAGCAGCAAGCAATGTATTATTCGTCACTCTTCTTCTTTATAAAAATGAATGTTTGTCTGTATGTCCTCTATAGAATCGTAAACTATTCATTTGATCATGTGATGATTTAGCAAAGTTATTCATGAGCTAGTGAAGGCTTTTGGTGTATTTTTTTTGTGATGGCGTAGCAACGCGCGCAGGGTACAGCTAGTATTATATAAATTGGTCAATACCACGTAACACTAATTGATTTATACTTGAGTAAAATTATGTACTTTAACGTTTAACATCACAGCCTACCAATATTATTGGTCTTATTAAGTCGACGTTCAGAACTAATCACCTTGCAGTATAAGCCAATTAGCGTGCAGTCCTGAAACACCATATACTATGCCGTTTTCGAACATTTGAAATATGTTCCTGTCGTTACTATTTTATGTATAGTATTATGCAAATTGGGTAATTCATTCTTCATACAATCAATCATTTCTCCAGATTACTTTTGTTTTAAAATATTTTTCGACCAATTTCTTCCAATTTACGTAAAAAATTGTGAGCAGTGATAGCCTAATGGTTGAAACTTGCCCTCTCAATCGAGAGGTCCGAGGTTCAAACCCAGGCACGCACCACTGATTTATGTGCGTATTATATATTAATTATCACTGCTTTTTGGTGAAGGAAAACATCGTGAGGAAACTTACACACCCGAGAGTTCTTTATAAAAAAAAAAAAGTTCTCGGAGGTGTGTGAAGTCCACCAATTCGCACTTGGCCAGCGCGGTGGACTATGGCCTAAACTCTCTCATTCTGAGAGAAGACCCGTGCCCAGCAGTGGGACAATAATGGGTTGACGACGACGACGTAAAAAATAATGACTAAAACTGTAATTTTGGACATGAAGGACAGAAAGGACATACCGATTTCGAAAGATCGATTTCAAAAATTGCTATATCTTTGACTGATTTATTTATCGATGGATTTTAACATACAAACAACCTATTACATTAATAAACAAATAAAGTCATTACCAACCCTATAGGAAAAAAACCTGAAAAATAACTGAAAGATAAACAGATAAACAATATATTTATAAATCGTGTAAAATTAAGATAACAAATGAAAACGTGCAAAATATCATAAATCAGGAAGATGGCTCGGTAACAGCCAGAAGATATTGTCAGCCACAGATTCTGCGGCCGGAATGGCGGGATTAGACCGGGATTAGCGCGGGATTGCCTGTCAGCGGGATCCATAGTTTTGCAAAAAAAACTATGGTTAGTCGATCGTTGAGTAATCGCAACACTGATAATGTGAGGACTGATTTTACTTTAATTGTATTTCTGTTTATTTATTAGCGTCCTTCGATTTCGTCCGTCCTTCTTCTTCTTCACTTTGTTGTTGCTTAATCAATGGCAAATGATGGCTTAGTGAAAACGCGTATAAGTCTGATTTCTGGAAAATTGACTACTATCTCGTTCTAACAAAACCTTCAGAGAACGAATATCTAACGATAATTTCCGTTTTTTAACAAGTTTGGTATAAGCCAATTTGAGTATATTAAAAACTATTATTTCCCGGGATTTATCTTTCTTTAAAATTATTTTTCAATCTATTTTCGATACTGTAAAGAAGAGCTGAACTCAATAAGTACAAATGTGATTTCCGCTCAGTAAAAATGACTTTCTAAGGGATAACCATCATCCAGGGAATTTTGCTACATATTAGTCTGAATTTACGGATGAGTATTACCATTAAACACAACCTTTTATAGCCAATAACACAAAATACAGGCCCCCTTTAAAGTTAAAAAGTTCTAAAAGTAACTAAAAAATAAACAGATAAACAACACATTTATAACAAACACGTGATAAATATTAAAAACAGCAAGATAGCTCGGTAACAGCTAAAAGATATTGTCTGCAGCAGGTTCTGCGGCCGGGATGGAGGGATTAGACCGGGATTAGCGCGGGATTGCCTGTCAGCGGGATTTCATAGTTTTGCAAAAAAAACTATCGTTAGTCGATCGTTGAGTAATCGCAACACTGATAATGTGAGGACTGATTTTACATTAATTGTATTTCTGTTTATTTATTAGCGTCCTTCAATTTCATCCGTCCTTCTTCTTCTTCACTCTGTTGTTGCTTAATCAATGGCAAATGATGGCTTAGTGAAAACGCGTATAAGTCTGATTTCTGGAAAATTTACTACTATCAATAGATCTCGTTCTAACAAAACCTTCAGAAAACGAATATCTAACGATACTTTTCCGTTTTTTAACAATTTTGGTATAAGTCAATTTGACAAAACTAGGACAACGTAAACATTAATGCCCGTTTTGCCTAGGGGCAAAGTAAGTACGGAAACGTTTTGAACACAATAAACCATAACAAACCCAGTTACTCCGGACAGTGTCCAGCTGAGTATCGACGTGGCCGGCGCCGGCGTCGCGACGATAATCTTTAACCCACTTTTTGGTTCCGCACAATCTACTCTAGGACTATTTACTGGGAACGATAATGTTATTTCATATGCGATTGACTTTGGCTGGGACGTAACGCTTTTAAAGTTTATATCGCATAATGGTTAGTAACAAATTATAAATAAATAAATAAATAAACAACAAAAATTACCAAGCTCAAATTTCTTTTAATCGCCTCTTTGAACAGGCAGGTTACACCGTAGCCCTGTATGAGCTTCAGAACTACAAGGACGACTTGAAATTGCTCCTAACGTAGTCTGTAGTAAATTGAAACGTGACGATTTCGTATTAAAAAGGACAAACATGACATAAGGGCTCTTGTATCCAATAACCGCAACTTAACGAGGCACCCCAAAAAGGTGGTAGAACGAGTGTAGTTCGACCAGGGAAGTACCACCGCCACACCGATTTCTAAAATAAGCATTCCTTGTGTTTCGATGGAAGGGTGTGGTTGCCGGCACACTTTATATGAGGCGACCATCCTAGTCCTCTGCAGTAGCAACGCATCCGTGAATGACTTCAGATAGAACCTATGTTGCTTACAGATGTCTATGGGCGGCGGTGATCACTTACCATCAGGTGGACGGCATGCTCGTTTCCTACCTCATTATTATAAAAAAAGTAAATTGAAAAGTGACGATTTCGTACTAAAAATGACAAAACATGACATAAGGACTGTTGTATTCAATTACGCAACTAAACGACGCACCCCAAAATTACAATGTTAGATATTATGATTTTCACGTAATTATGAGTCGACTTGACGACCCACGTGGCGGAGCGGTTACCATACCAGTCTGACGCGCAATGGGTCCCGGGTTCGATTCTCGGCCAGACAGGTATCTGAATGAGTTTAGATTCCTGTTCTGGGTCTGGATGTTTGTATATTCGTCTTGTGTCCATGGTACCCACGACACCGGAGAAAATCCTACTGTGGGACTATGAGTGTAGTAAGCGTGAGTGTAGAAAGCGACTTATTTACAGAGAAAAAAAATCTATTTAAATCTGATGCATTTGTGTAGTTAAATCTAACATGTTTAAACATTATGAAAGTACATTGTTAACTTATGTTTTTACCTTCTTAGTTTAAATTCTGCTTAAGATTTTGCCACAATAACCGTCTTTCTTGAATCAGAACGAATTTCTATAGCACTGCATAGGAAAACAGATCATTTTTTATTTTTATTTGACTGAAGTAGCAAACGAGCATGCAGTCCACCTGATGGTAAGTGGTCACTGCCGCTCATGGACATCTGTAATCAACTTCATACAGAACATGGGTTCTATCTGAAGTCAAACACAGATGCGTTGCTACTCCCGAGGACTATGATGGTCGCTTCATGTAAAAGTGTGCCGGCAACGACACCCTTTTATCGAAACGCAAGAAATGCTTCACGCTAGAAATATGTGTAAATCTTCTTTGAGAGTAGCATAGTAGTCTGTGATGATTACAGGTGTGATGGATCTAAAAATATTTGTAAGTTAAAAATAACGCGCATGTGTTGAACGCATTATCCGAGAAGGCAGCGGTCAGATGTGCATCAAAGTGAATGGTCCACGTGTGCAATGCGGAAGCTGGGCAGACGAAATGAAATATCTTTATTGTGCATAGGCTAACGGAGGCACTTACAAATTGTCAGTTACATAATTATCAGTTACATTTATGAAGGTGGTAGAACCAGTGTAGTTCGACCGGGAAAGTACCACCGCCACACCTATTTCTAGCGTGAAGCATTTCTTACGTTTCGATAGAAGGGTGTGGTTGCCGGCACACATTCACATGAGGCGACCAGTCCTCGGGAATAGCAACGCATCTGTGATTGACTTCAGATGGAACCCATGTTCTGTATGAAGTTGATTAGGTACAGATATCCATGGGCGGCAGTGGCTACTTACCATCAGGTGGACTGCATGTTCGTTTGCTACTTCAGTCTGATAAAAAATATATATATATTTCTTACACTACCACCGGATCGGAACCTCACGGAACGACCTCAACTGAGAAGATCTGGCAAGAAACTCAGTGGGTTTTTCTTTTTTTGTATATTTTTCGTTCTTGTTTTGTGGTTGTACCTCAGCTTTAAGACATTGAATTATCCACTTAATATAGATATAAATTGAGCCAGCAGTGACTAGCTAGGTACTAGATTTCTCTATTTCGAGCGTTGCGCCCACGCCCATCTAATATGTAAATTAGGTCCAAAGGTCAGTTTGAGCTTAGAAGTAAGTTATGTTGGTTAGACAAGTTATGTGCTATTTAGATATATTGGATCTAGCCAACTTATTATCATCTTATACCACATCTACGGACTTACTATTAATCAGCTTTTTAATGTTCCGTATAAATTGTAAATATAAATTGTAAATATAAAAAAATATAAATATAAATTGATTGTAGCTAAATATTTCTGTGACCGTTTTATTCCGATATTAAATACTACCTCTTACCCGCAGCTTAGCCCGCACGGTCATAGGGAATTGACATTAGCATTTGATAGCGCGTTCAGAACTTCCAAATGAATTTTACTAACGCCATCTATTAACAACGTCTGGAACTACTAAATACGTATCAACTAACAAAACATCGGTAGGTATTCTAATGGGAATGAGAGAGCGCGGTATAAACGTTGACGTTATTATAAGTAATAACGTCAACCTCAACGACTAATGAAGTTAATTTAGTGCTAAAAAAGTTACAAAGATAAATGTTATATATGTCGGCGCGACACCGCGTATTTATGAAGAACACGTCGCCGATAATAATTATTTTAGTTAGTTTAAAGATCGAAAATTGTTTGTTAATTGAATTAGCAACATTTAATGATTTTTAGAATTGTAATTTAGTTTACCCTCCATAAATTTGTTATTGTCACAGCACCAAACATTGTTATAAAAAGGCGAGCGAACGCCGGTAGAAAAAAGATTCTTGTTTAACTGTCGAAGCGATCGGACCTTCTAAACTGTGAATAAATCGAAGAAGTTTACTCCGGTGTTTTACTTGAAATCTTCAAGAATGAATAATAATCAAAACCTCGACCATCCTGACTTCACTCATTCTGTGCGCTGTAAAATCTGAATTATATAAATAAGAATAAAATTAATACGTGAAGCCAATACTTGTAACGGATTTTAAGTAATATGCCGCGGACGGATTTTAGGACGGATTTTGAACAATATGAAGTTTAGTTTTTTAATTTAAATTACGGTCGAATTTCGACCGATGTGACGGGTGACTAGTAAGTAGAATAAAATTTTGATATTTCGCTATAGGTATCTTTTACTCTCACCTCACGATATGTGAGTAACACATTTATAATCCAAATCCATCAAATCCATTAAACCCAAAATTTTAAACGCATTGTTTCAATACTTAGGCTCTGTCTTTTACCTATTGAAAATCAAGAGAAATCAGCGCTTCAGCACTACAGGGCAAAAATATGACTAGCATTCTACTAGTGTTTGCCAGAACTAAGCTTTGTGAGCGTCTGACAAGCTAGCTTGCAAGCTATTTTTATTGTCGAAATAAGATTAAATTAGTAATTGTCATCTTAAATATACTTATTTCCACATAATGCAAATATCACTTTAGGTAATTTGAATTCTCTCTTTGCAATTTGCCACCTAGAGATCTATAAAATCAATAACAAAGATAAAGCGAATGACCACTAAATGCCATGTTTTAAATACAAAGTTATAATCGCGTCTGTCTCAATTTTATCAAAAAACAACAGCGCCTACTAGGCAAAAATATGACTAGCATTCTACTAGTGTTAGCCAGAACTGAGCTTAGTCAGCATCTAACGGCACGTGTAGAACCGCCCCGCGCTACTAATATTGATAATGGCGGAGGCAGGCGCCGTCGGCGTCGCCGCGTGCGTCGTATAATCCGTAATTCACGAAGCTGGAGGCAGGAGCACGCGTAGTTTCTAGGGTTGTACGCTAGTTATTGTCGAAACAAGAATTTATTTGTCTATTTAATTGTAACAAAGAACGGTTATACACCGATTACACTTTATAATAAATCAAGTCACACATAAATAAAAAATAGTACAGCAAATAATAAAAGAATAAAGTAGTAATTTCTTATCACAATAAGATTAAAGGGAAAATTGATATCTTGTTTTGATAATAACTAGACGTAAAATTTGTAGCGATATAAAATCACAGTAACCACATCGGTGGCAGAAGGAGGGTAATATTTTTCGAGGCTATATATATATTTGTGCATGTATGTACATGTGTATTGTTTGTATATTTTTTTGGCACGCGCTACAGTCCAAGCGACTTAACGTATGACATACCATTAGAATCGACTCAGTCTGCAAAGTGACATACCTATCTACATTCGACCACCCTGTCAATATAAAGAAAAAGAAAAAGTGAAAATGCGATGTGCAGCCCTAAGCGGCACTAGAAGGGGGTCGGTCGGCGGGCGCCTTGACAGCGCTACGCCGTTAATTCCCGCGCACTCCTCGCGGCCGATTGACAACGCGCTCGGAATTTATCGACGCGAACACTCGCCGCGCTGGCCCTCGCTAGTGCGAGGCTTAACATTACCGATACTATTTAAAATTATTTGCTACCCGACTGCATCAGAAGAATGGTTACTATTTTCAAGCGCATATATGTATTTTTTTTGGCACGCGCTACAGTCCAAGCGACTTGACGAATTGTTACATATGGCATACTATTAGAATCGACTCAGTCTGCAAAGTGACGAATATTCGACCACTCTGTCAATATAAACAAAAAGAAAAAGTGCGAATGCAATGTACAGCCCTAAGCGGCACTAGAAGGGGGTCGGTCGGCGGGCGCCTTGACAGCGCTACGCCGTTAATTCCCGCGCACTCCTCGCGGCCGATTGACAACGCGCTCGGAATTTATCGACGCGAACACTCGCCGCGCTGGCCCTCGCTAGTGCGAGGTTTAACATTGTCGATACTCTATAATATTATTTGCCAACCGACTGTATCAGAAGAAAGGTTACGATTTTCGAGCGCATGTATGTATGTATATTTTTTATGGCACGCGATACAGTCCAAGCGACTTGACGAATTGTAACATATGGCATACTATTAGAATCGACTCAGTCTGCAAAGTGAGGTAGGTACATTCTACCACCTCGACAATATAAAAAGAAAGAAAAAGTGCAAATTCGTTATGCGCACCCCTAAGCGGCACTAGAAGGGGGTCGGTCGGCGGGCGCCTTGATAGCGCTACGCCGTTAATTCCCGCGCACTCCTCGCGGCCGATTGACAACGCGCTCGGAATTTATCGACGCGAACACTCGCCGCGCTGGCCCTCGCTAGTGCGAGGTTTAACATTGTCGATATTATATTATTTAACATTATTTGTAACAACTATTGTCTTATCTATATATTCATACGTGAAGCAAAAATTTGAGTCGTGTTTTTAAGATACTTGCCGCAGGCTGAGGGGTATAAAGGATTGCGCAATACTAATATTTTTTCAAATAATGCATAAAACATACATAAAATCAACTAAAAACACATTACACTCACTACCTTGCCTTTGACAAAAACACATACATAATAATAAACGAAATGGAACATTCAATGTTTACAAGAATTTTTAGATGATAATTAATATATACGAGTATATACATGTTTTTGTTCATATAATGAAATTAAAATTTGGATATTTGACATTTAATTTTAATTGAATATGATGGAATTATAATTTGAGTATGTGACATTTCAACGTTACTAATTAAAAAACGTTAAAATCTGAATATGACTTATATGACTTTTCTTTGACTAATTTAAAATATCTGTTATTTCAAATGTTATTTTATTATATTGTATTGTGTTTTAATTTTGTATGATATATTGTATGCCCGTCTGTGGCGGGAATATGGAGGACTGCGAAAACTCTGATATATCCATTACATTGTACCCATATTCTACAATAATAAATGATTTGATTTGATTTGATTTGAATGTCTTGCTATGAAATACATAATGTCAAAAATGTCAGATGTCTTTGTCAAAATACCCGCTATTGCTTTACAATTTACTTAAATTAGAGATTTATTAGTGCTACTTTGTACAATATAAGGTTTAGTTTTTTTGCATTTAAATTAAGGTCGAATTTCGACCATTGTGACGGGTGACTAGTATTGATAGTTCCATCAAGAAAAACAAACTAAAATAAATGATATGCTTGTATTAAAAAACGAACTAATTTCTTCCATTTTAATGACGACGAGCGACCAGGAACAAAATGATTCCTCATGGCATAAGTCTTAGGACAACCAGATTTTTCGCAATGAGACCGTGTACCACCCGTTTCTTTTTTACCTTTTTTTATCGTTATCACTTTTCATTATAAATGCCTCCATATTTTTGTATGTTAAGAATAAAAAATATGTATAACTTTTTTATGAATAATATTTTTTTCTTCCTTTCTCATTCAAGGCTACCTTCAAAAAAAGCTCATGGGGTTTCCCCTGTATTATATTTAAGCAAGAATATTTATTAAACTGACTTTTATTGTTTTATATATTTTTATTTTCCACCTAACGTCCAATATTTAAAATTGAAATTATTCGCACCCTCCTGAAAATACTTCCATTATGTAAATATTGCATTAGTAAAACTACGATAATCTTTCTGCCACACAGTCCTAATCTCGACATCGACACGTTGCCACCGTCCAATCCCTACGCATGAGCACAGACGGGTATATAATGACTATGTACGGTAAATAGCTTGCCTTTTAGCGACCCGGGCTTGCATGGCCACTGCTGCGCCAAACGCTGGCACAGATTAAATAATAATGACGCTTCACTCTACCTTAATACCGTGGGCTATTCGAAGCGTGCTTCATATTAAAACGCCTTTACCTATGTGCTGACCGATGTCGCGAAACTAATATTGCGTTATTACTTTGCCGTAGACGGCCAGTGGGGAAAATAATCCCAATGCTGGGCGTGTATCGCGTATGAGTTTCAAATGAAGTGGGCAAGACATTTTTTTTATCATTTTATCATACCTACTAATATTATAAAGGCGAAAGTTTGTGAGTGTGTATGTTTGTTACTTCTTCACGTCAAAACGGCTGGAGCGATTTTTATAAAATTTGGTAGGGAATTAGCTGATATTCTGGATTAACATATAAGCTACTTTTCACTGTCGGTATATATCTTATTCCCACGGGACAATCTATACATTGATTTTATTAACACGGGCGAAGCTGTGGGAAACAACTAGTAGAGTATTAGTAACAAATGAACATGTAGCCCGCGTAATAATAAATATCTTCTATAGACACACTTTTATATGCGACCATCATAGTCCTCGGGAGTAGCAACGCATCTGGTTGACTTCAGATAGAACCAATGTTCTATTTGAAGTTGCTTACAGATGTCCACGGGCGGCAGTGACCCTTTACCGTCAGGTGGGCTGCATGCTCGTTTGCTACTTAAATCAGATAAAAAATAAATAAGAGATCTGTAATCATCATCAAATAGGATCAGTTTTACCTAAATAAAATAATATTAAAAAATACTTTTTTAAACAAGCTTTTATTTCAATGCACTGAAAAGGAAAAAATATTCTTTGTAGTAGGCAAACCCATCATTTTGTTGCATCGTACAGTTTTCTATCATATAGAATCTTGTTGCTAGATTAGTCCAAGAAACCACAGACATGGATCTGAGCAAAATTTAATGTGAGCAACCTGCCCTTGTATCAAAGGATTCTTAACAAAGATTTAAAATAATTTTAACTTAAAGGATTATATGGACCCTTTACATTTTTAGAATGCACGTAGGACTGTAGGTACACCTAAGTTGCAGTCATAAATAAAAAAAATTAAAAGGCTTACATTCTCTGGCACGGAACCATTTGAGCGCGTGCTCGTCATACATTTGTAAAAAAGAGTGTGTGTGTCTGCTCCGACGCACGACTGGAGTTTATTCTCATTTAAAATAGATGGCGCCATACTCCCATACATACACTAAAGATGTAAATAATACCAATACATGGTTCATTTTGAAAAATTATATCTAATATATAAGTACGTATTAAAATATTAATAATGTACGTATTTACAGAGTATTTACATTACTTATTTTAACGATTTACTTTTTTAAAGTCCATTCGATTTCGGTAAAACGTAATCACGGAACCTATGCATACCATCCTCGCGTACCTACTGATAAAATAGTTCTAGAGTTTTACCTAGATGGCGTTATACTCAATAAAAAACGTAACAAGGTCATTCATCAGTAGATTTTACTCTTCACATTTTTCTCATACCGGGCCCTTATATATGCAAATCAATTCTTAAGGAGTAAAGTCAAAAAATTTGCTTCCTAAATTTAATGTTTACTTTATATCGAAAAATCAATTATAGTCTTACTAAGTAGACAAATAATAAGAACCTAGTTACGTACCTCCTTATACTTAACTGCTCTTCCACACCAGTGCACGGTTACCTCAAATGCTCGAGATTATAATAATAACGTGCAAAGAAATTCTGTACGCGATTCTCTTTATACGGCGCAGCTATTGAGGTCTTCATATTACGAAAATCCTACCGATCATTTTGCTTATTTCCATTTGCTTCTATATGTAAGTTTATAAGTGAGACAACCTTTGTCTTTCGACTTTGAAGGCACCACTGTCACACCTATTTCTGTCTAATAATAGCAGCGTTAAGCACTGCTGAGTTCACGTGTGATGGGTACGGTAAGGGAGCTATGCCAGATTTTTTCCATCGACTTGATGACTTGGTTCAGAAATGTCTTGATTGAAAAAAGCGGGATTTCATAGTCGAAAGCGGGACACAGCGGACGGGGGCCGGAGGATCTACATTTGGCAACCTTTTTAGTTGACAAACTGACAATTCTCGCCCAGTTTAGGCAACTGAAGATAAACGTTATGTCCAATGTTACTATAATGTTACCCTAAACCTAATAATGTGTAATGTTACTGTGTTATTTTAGGAAATAAAGATATTATTGTTAAAAAAAAAGGAATAAAAAATACTCATTTTTTTATATATTTGGCGACCTTTTTTTGTCAAAATCCAGTCCTATCCAAAAAGCGGGACTGAGCCTGTCCCACGCGGGACACTTAATTTTAATAAAAAATTGGGAAAAAACTTATATACCATGGACCTAAGTAATGATATTTTCCGTATGCAACGTATTACATTTAATTACGCAAACTTACTAAATATTATTTAAAGCAAAAGTAACGTAAGCACATACGAAGAGAATATTTCACATATATGATCGTTACAGACACACATCATACCTACAATACAGTACATAACTGTATCTACCTAGACAAAAGCCCCGGGCAACGTTGCCACACAAAATCCATAGACGTCCACTTCATCTGCAACTGATTCTTGCGAATGCTGCACTGAAGGTATTATATACTAGAATATACTGAGAATACGGCATTGCATTGAATTTACAATTGTACAAAACATATTGTCCGATATTGAAGCACGATCGAAAGGAAATATGCAACAGTTTTGTAGTTGATATTTCTAAGAACCAAGTCACCAGGTACGTTGCTGACGTCACAAATAGAAAATTCCTATACATATATAGACAGAGAGACTGGGACAGTCCCGGGAATTTAGAACTAACCAGAAATAGGAGTGCTATGTAAAATTATCTTAGCCTTTTAAAAATAGTACACTTATATTTTTAAGAATATTTCTTTTTAAATATGATAAATATTAGCAAAATAATAAATACAATTTTTTTACATTTTTATCCCCGGATACCTCAAATTTAATCACGAAACCTTTGAGATTGGTATACGACAGATCAAATTTTCTAGTCACAAATATCAAAAACCTTTATCATTTTTTTATCTGAACGAAGTAGCAAACGAGCATGCAGTAAGTGGTCACTGCCGCTCATGGACATCTGTAATCAACTTCATACAGAACATGTGTTCTATCTGAAACCAATCACAGATGCGTTGCCACTCCCGAGGACTATGATGGTCGCCTCACAAAAAAGTGTGCCGGCAACCACACCCTTCTATCGAAACGCAAGAAATGCTTCACGCTAGAAATAGTTGTGGCGGTGATAATTCCCCGGTCGAACTACACTGGTTCTACCACCTTCAAAACCGAACAAAATAAGTCAAAATAAGTACCTACTTACATACGACATTCTAGTAAGTAACATTCATTGCTTTTTTCCTCCGTATGATACCCACGGAACCGTAATTGTACCGTATACACCTAAAAATAGACTGAATGAAGCGAAAACAATAACTGTAGTATCTCATTATCATCTTTGCAACTCTTTTGTTGATGTAATAAGCTCTTCATTTGCTTCCGATTCAAAATACATAATGTCAAGATTATAAGATTGTCGAGAGCAATGATAATCTAATCGTTGAAAGGCTCTCGAGATTCCGAGGTTCAATCTCAGGCACGCATCTGTGATTATCGTAAAATGTTGTACGTATTAAAAATTAAATATCACTATTTATGTTTTACATAAGTTAATTACTGGATTTGTAGTTCATATAAATCACATACAGTGAAAAGTTTAGTGCATAACGATACAGTTAGTGTTTTGTTTCATGATAGATAAAAGAGAAATAGAAACAAGACGTAGCTAGACGAATAATTTGTCCCTGTAGCCTCGGGGTCAGAATAGGGCTACAGTATCCCCTGCGTGTCGTAAGAGGCGACTAAAAGGGGCTTCCAGGGTTGCAGACGGCTAGAATGGGAGCTCGAACCGTTCGGTCAGGCAATCCCGGGAAGGACGGCGGTATGTGTGGTCGCATACCGTCGTAAAGACTAGACGGAGCGGTGGGCCCAGCCGTCCATCTGGGAGGAGCCCGATGGGGCAGCGCGCTCGGAGGATTCCGGTTGAAGTCGTTTCGAGATCCCGGAGTCCTCCTTTTCAGCGCCGAGGACCGCCACCGGGGGGTTTTAGTGCGGTAAAAATCCCACATAACCCTGCGTCGCTCCCACGGTGTCGGGTACCTTTGGAAGGTTTCCCCCACGAAAACAAAAAAAAACAACACGAATAATTTAATAACTAAATAATAATATTAATCTACCTCCAGTGCTTGTCATCTTGTCAGTGCATTCATCTCCTCCGCCACCGAAGGTTCGCCATAACTGACACGAAATATCGGCAAAAAGAAGTCAAAAATCGCATATTATGACTACCTGATATAGGTGTATATATTTCAACATACCGCTTCCGATTACGAGTACTCGATATATCGATGTACGTACATATCTGAATGTAGCACTTTTACCATAGTATCAGTTCAAAATTTTACTTAAGTGTTTAAAATAGTTGTTTTTTTATTCCACCTACTAGTAGTTCTTTAGTATAGCACTAGCATGGCTTTAAAGTTAGGCACATATTTCAGCAAATAATTATCTGATGCAAACGCTGCTAGTTGGTAAATACGCGCAAGACAATGTACTTTTAGAAAATGGTATAAAACTATTTTTTTGAAAATTCTAACTACATCTACCCGCTTAACTGCAGAAGTTAAAAATGATTAATACCAATATATAGCCAAGCCGTATCCAGTTAGCAATAAGCTAGAAGCGCGGTCCGGCCCTAATGTCTCCATTTGTATTCAGATGCGCGCAGATACTGCGCCGGCGAGTGCCTCTGATGGTAAATGGTGGCTGACCGCTGAGGTACAGTATTAATGAGTTGAGATAACGGGAACTGGAAGGTGTTGGGAATATGGGTGTTACTTCGACCTGACTATAAACGGACGAGGCCTTTTAGAGACGGCAACAAGTTATAGGTTCACGCTAAATTCGATTGCATTAATAACAGACAGACGGACAAATGAAAGAAGTCTTAGTAACAACGTCTCGTTTTTACTCTTTACGCACGGAATCCTAAAAACGAATTACACGTAAGGTAGACAGGTTAAACTACTACTAGCGCTTATCAACTTCCTGCTACAGCAATTTCGCTGTGCCCACGATCCATGTAACTGGGTCGAACGATCGTCAAAAATAAGTCAATAACCGCATATTATGAGTACCTGAGATAAACATTTGAACACCAAGATATAGGCAAGCCTTATCCAGTTAGCAATAAGCTAGAAGCGCGGTTAATGATTTGAGATAACGGGAACTGGAAGTGTGTTGGTCATATGGGTGTTACATACATAAGGCTATCGAATTTAATACTGACCACGTCTGGGCAAAAGGAGTGCAGGCCGCCCCCGACCAGGTGGACTGATGACCTGAAAAAATGCCTTTTGACGTAAACAAAGACGTAGCGAGGAAATTTTGCTAACACTATAATGTAGATGTCCTTGAAAATCGACCAAATGAAACTTCATTGGAACCAAATGAAACTTCATTCTCCGAAATGAATGAACACTAATATCTCAAGCTCAACGATCAATAACGATAATTATTATGAATTCGCATCACGTTCAGACTCAGACAGACGCCTACCAGTGTCATAACAGACCTACATTGTCTACATACCTAATATCCTCAACTTTGGCCCAGTTTTGCCCTTGGCTCGCGAAATGTAGAAAAAATAGAAGTAATTTGGGTCAAGAAAAGTCATGTGAAGGTGGTACCTTCTGTTTTGAATGCTGTGTTCTGATTTTATGCTGTTTTATAACTAGCCTTTCATATGAGGCGACCATGTTAGTCTTCGGGAGTAGCAACGCATCTGTAGACTTCAGATAGCATGAAGTTGCTTACAGACATCCATACGTGAACTGCAAGCTGTTTTGCTATTTTTTAAAAGAGTTGCTAATATTACACATCGCCCCATAAAAACAATTATTAATATCGACGACTACAAGACAATAGTTCATATAGAGGACTTTTGCCTATATCAGTCGTCGACGACGGTTGGTGGCAACGACAACATAAATTAACCATCATTTACAACCATATGAGCATTTACAAGATGATAGAATAAGTAGAGTTTCACGGAGATGGTACAGTCAGCAGCAAATAGTTAGTGACATTCAAACTGTCCACATTGTTAGATACAACCAAAGTGCTCAATCATATTGGCACAACCTACGTGTTTAAATGACAGAGCGTTCATAAACTCATAATGATAATACCAGTCAAAATATTCGCAACATAAGGCTATTATAAAATTTACCTTTATTTACGAACACTCTCGGTGCTAGGTTACCACTGGTGCCGTAATAGATATTATATTTGTGACAATTTGACTGGTATTATCATTGTGAGTTTATGAACGTTCTGTCATTTGGAAGTTTAAGATATTGTCAACAATTAGAACAAGTAGGTTGTTCCGATATTATTGAGCACTTTGGTTGTATTTAACAATGTGGACAGTTTGAATGTCACCAACTATTTGCTGCTGACTGTACCACCGTCACACGTATTTCTAGCGTGAAGCAGTCCTTGCGTTTGAGAGAAAGGTGTGGTTGCCGCCTCTCTTATCAGGCGACCATCTTACATTTCGGAACCAACGCCACAGGTAATACCCCTGTACTGCATGAATATGCTTAAAGTTTACCACCAACCAATTTTGACCATTTATAATAATATCATACATGTTTATGTGCCATATGAATCTTATATCTCGAATCGATTTTAGATTGCCACGGAGGACATTAACGGGAGATAGGCTGCTTCCTTATTTGCTGATACATTTTTTTTTAAATGTCCCGTCCTGTACCCCCTTTTACCACTTTATCTTTTTTCTTTGAAATTACCCAAGATCAACCATTACCAAGAGATCTTGAACAAAGAAACTCCAAAAAATCTATATCAAAGTTTGGAATAACAGTCAAACTTTTATGTTTTTATAGTCATACATAGATTATGAATTCGCGTCGCGTACCGGCACAGACGGGCGGGCAGACAGGTATAGTGATGCGACTCGAGCAGTGTTTTCTCCCGACAGAAGTTTTCAAACTCGTATTCGTTTGAAAAAATGTATTAATCGAGTCTCTATGCACTCCATTTATGCAGTCAACTTGGTGCACCGAATTTACTACTCTACTTTTTTACCTGTCGGTCGTCCCAGGTAGAGATGGAAGATCAAGACGTTGGGCAAAAGATTGCGTTAGGGCTGCCTGCCTATAGTATTTTAATTACATCTTTCAGTATGAATACTTTCTTTCTAGTTTTTGATAGTAAATATTATATATTTTTATTTAAACAAATACAATTCATGGTGAATTGTGTAGGAAGTGTTGAATACATGTAGTGTTTTTTAATTAGTCGATTTAGGTTATAAAAAAAAACTATTATTTTAATATGTGAGACTTTTAATAATAAATCATTATTTTACTATTATTAATTACAAATTTGACACTGAAAATATTTGCGCCTCGACTGAGTTTTATTATTAAATTTAATAGTATAAAAAATTCGCATTCGGATAAAAAGTTTAATTAAAAATAATTTTGGGAAACATTGACATGGTGGAGAAAAAGGAATATCTTTCATTTGGTTATAAATACCTGCAGCTACTTTACAATTTATATGTGTTGTTTTAAATGAGGTTCGAAATATTTCCTCCATTTTTTTACATATTGCACAAAATCATCCCTGGGTATTATTAAAAAACTTTTTAAATTATTTTTGCAGTAGTACCTTAAATACCGACTCTCTTCGCTGAAATTAAGGCTTCTTTGATCGAGCTTTATATATACGACTTCAAGGCTTGTCAATCATCTTTCTCCAAACAACGTTTTAGGAGATATCCTATCCTACTCCTACTAATATTATAAATGCGAAAGTTTGTGAGGATGTATGTGTATTTGTTATTCTTTCACGCAAAAACTACTCAACGGATTAGGTTGAAACTTTACTGTAGTATAGGTATATCAGAATAACACATGGGCTATAATTTGTAATGATTTTTTTTTATAAGGTTGTAATATAACGAGAAATACCAGGTTAGTCGGAAAAAAAGTTGTGCTCTGAGAGCTATCTTCGCGTACGCTGCCTAAACCGTTGGAGATATCCAAATATAATGTATGGTGGGATTGTTTGGCTCACATAGATCTAAATAAAAGTCCGCGACAGCATATATCTATATTTTATGTATAACCCACAATAACTCTTTTTATACTTTGAAAATTTTAAAAAATTCAAGTTGATGTTTCCATGGGTTTTATACAAACTAAATATTAATCCTTATCAAAATAAATGATTTCAAAAAATCAAGCATCTAATAAAGATCGAATCTGCCTTTTACACCATGTAAATTGGATAAGTAGTTTAGAAGATATTACGAGTATAACATATTGCGTCAATTGATTGACCGGCAGTACGCGCCGTGCGCCGCCGCCGTATACAACGAAGTTGTATGATATTAATATTTGAATGGTTATAAAACACGGAGCAAAATGTGAAAGGTCAATGACGTCTCTGTAGTTCCAGGAATAAGGAATCCCCTGTCTGTGGTAAGAGGCAACTAAAAAGGAGCTTTCGGGGTTGCGGGCGGCTAGACGGAGAGCTCCAAACACCCAGTCAGCAACTTCGGGAAAGATGTCAGCATGTGTGGTCGCATGATATCGTGAGAGCCAGGATGGACGGAGCTTGAACCGTCCAGCCAGGCGATCCCGGGAAGGACGGTGGCATACGTGTGGTCGCATATCGTGGTAAAGACCAGATGGAGTGGTGGGCCCAGCCGCTCACTTGGGAGGAGCCTGATGGGGCAATGCACTCAGAGGACTCCAGTTGCGTCCCTTTGAAGATCCCGGAGTCCTGGTGCTATAAGAATCCCAGATAACCCTGCGTCGCTCCCACGGCGTACCTTTTGAAGGTTTCTCCCTCGACAAAAAAGAAAAAAAGTCAATGAGAATGAAACAGCGGAAAGGTTAAATATGTTATTCAATCGTCATCGACCTTTTAATGTAACACAACTCGACAAATATGTCAGATTAGCAGTAGTTTAGGTCGTAGTTGACCACGCTAGCCAACTGCGCGTTGGTAACCGTCACGCGTTTTGAGACCCTTTCTTAAAACTTTTAATTTCAGAGTAAGCATTAATATCTGTTGCCGACAAAACTAATTCAAATTAATATACGTGCCTGTGATTTGAAATTTGAACACACTGATTTAGGCGATTAACACACGGCACGGCACCGCGCACCGCCGCGAATAGCGGTGCCCCGCGCGGTAAGGCGGTTTACGTACCTGTACGCGCGGATGGACCGATCATCAAAATAAACTTTTCGACATCGAAATGCATTTTTGCTTCAACGATGATCCGCGGTGTTAGGCGCCAGCCCGTGTGTGAGGCGCACTGTAGTTCGCGCGGAGACAAGGTGGTGATGAGAACACCGCTGGACCGCGCGGCCAGTCGGTGTACGTTTGTAAGGCATCAACGGATTTATTAGACCCCAATACAACATGAGATCCGCTTCACCGCCTACCGTGGCATTGAGCGGTACCGTATGTTAATCGCCTTAGGAAGTAGGGCAAGGGTTCAATCTGAAGTAGATCACAGATGCGTTGCTACTCCCGAGGACTATGATGATCGTCTCATATAAAAGTGAGCCGGCAGGCACACCCTTCAAATGAAACACAAGAACTGCTTCACGGTAGAAATAGGTGCGGCGGTGATGCCTCCCTGGTTGAACAATTGCTCTGCCACCTTGCAAACTTTATGTGGCAGACTAAATTCCACGCGAGCGAAGCCGCGGGCAAAAGCTAGTCTACAAATATAAAAAAGAGCATTTTTTTCAAGCAAGACCAATTGATTATATTCGGTACTAGTAATTGGAATATTGTAAAATTCTTCATTAACTGTATTTGATACTTCATTAGTTGGTACAGGTATTGCACAGCTACTATAAAAAAAAGTATAGGTACGACAGATTGAGTGTAATTTGTTTTTAGCTGACAGTGTATAGCTTAGTAAATAAGTTATAAAATATCATACGTAGGTTTAAAAATGTAATTATAAATTTAAAATAATTTATTTATTTTATGTAGTTATTTATTTATCGAACAATATTCTATTTTTTGCTAAAATATCACTTGCCTATAACTATGTAATTTATTTTTTGCTCTGACAGAAAAGAGATACACTTCGCCAATGGCAGGTAGGACACTCATACTTACCTATGTCACTTCTCTTTATCATAATATCCTTTATTTATTTATGGATCCAGGTATTATATTCCATAGAAAAGCTAAATACCAATTTATTAAAAAAGAAACAAAGAAAGAAGGTAGTTCTAGTACATTAAAAAAAAAACATTATATAAGACAATTATTATGTTTTATTTTTCCTTTCGTAGTTTCCAGGAAATTTAAAAAATGTTATCTTTGGATGTGTTAATGTCAAATTCAAACAACCAAAAACAGCACAATATAGTCTACAATTCTTCTTCGCCGAATTTTTAGTAAAATAAAAAAATTACTGGTCAAAAAACCGTTACACCGTCCGCTCGTCTCTACGGCACATTCGCATCTGTTTGTATACCGAATGAATAACGAAATCGAGGCGCGTAGGTATAACTTGCGTTTCGTGCGCTTCTAAGAAGTTAGACTACTGTAGATATTTGTACCGTGGTCCTAGCGTCATTCCAACAACAACAACTTTCTTACCTATACTGTGCTGGGCACTTTTAGAAACTGAACGATAAGTTTAAACCGTTCACGTACTTGAGAAAGAAAATAGATTAGAACATAAGTCTATTAAAGTGACAATTAGGCGTAATTTTGAACTCGTTAATATTCCGAGTATTGGTGTTATATTAATAAAAGTTTTATTAAAAAATCTCACTCGAATTACAGACTTGCAACTTGAATGACTCAGAAATGTCAAGTATAACTCGATTGAGGTATTAAAATAACTCAAGTGACTCGATTGATCAAATTGTATCTATGGGCGGCGAGCCTTTTGTTTATATTTTGCTAAAAGATGTTTAACTATATAGGAGTTCAGGTGCAATTCAGTAATATTGTTATTAGTAGGCATTGAGACTCACGTCACTAAATAGTGTTGCAATGTAGGTAGTAATGACATTTGTCTACACTATTGTGCTGTAATGTGGGTAGTAACGATATTTTGTATTAGTATTTAAGTCTGCGCGCAATCGGAGTAGGGGACATTTGTAATTTAAGTGTCGCAGTAAGCAGTTACTCTGTCCGAATTATAAATTTAAAGATTTAAGATTTAAAGATTTTTATTGAACTAAAAACAAATTACAAAGTATTGACATTCGTAAACGTCTGCAATAATTAAAGTGTAAAAGAGTGAATATAAGTTACTTCCATACCTAAGTGGTTTCATTTATAGATTTATTATTATTATTATTAATTATTATTATTAATACACTTTATTGTACCCAAAAAAACAGGAAATTTACAATATTGATTACAGTTTAAGATACAATAGGCGGTCTTATCGCTAAACAGCGATTTCTTCCAGACAACCTTAAGGTTCGGAGTTAAAAAGAATATGAACAGAAAGAAAAAGGTTTAATATGGAAATATGGAATAAAATTACTGTGATGATGGAGCCACGCCGACATATCCCATTCGCATCACTAGACGGGACCCAGACGCCGCAACAGACCTCGCGTCACCCACATACCTAGTGTCCCCAACTTTGGCCCAGTTCGCGCGGCAAAACTTTTATTGCTCAACTTTTGCTTTCACGACTTCAACGCTGGAATGTTTAATTCATAATTCGGATTTACGCTTTTGTACTGTCTTTTCGGGTAACGGATTTGTAAGTATATAAATTGACGAATTATACTGTTACTTTAATGTTTTGTGAATCAAAAACTCACAGAATGTGACAAGATCTGAAATATTAAAGAAAATTTAAGATGATACATAAAATAAAATTAAATAAAATACAATAAAATGTTGTTCGTGTAGGTACAAAACATTTCAAAAAAAAATACTAATATTGTAGTTTTTACGGAAATTATATCAAAAACTGTTACCTAATGCCAATGTGATTGAAAATATGTAAGAAGAAGAACATATAATTCATTTTTAGCCAAATATATTTCAAAATTTCCAAGTATAAAACCATACAAAATATTATAATTATAAGTTTTTATATATAAACTTAATGCATAAAATACAATTGTAACAAATAATCTACAGTAAAATTTACATCATTTAAGTTCCCCTGAAGCTCAAAAAAATGAAGTCGCCATTTTCCTTCCCCTCGAATGGAAGTGAAAGAGCCAAATCACCCCAAGAATCCACTGCTCGATAAGGCGAGGCTATAAATAAAAATATTACGTGACGCGACTCGAGCCGCACGCACCCCCGACTCCGCGTTGCCAAAGACCCGATAACAATTAGAGATGACATATGAGAAACATGTAATTTTTACTTGAATTTATGAAAAACTAGATGAACCCCGCAGCTTCGCCCGCCTTAAAAAAATCAATGTATCGATTGTCTTGTGAGAATAAAATATTTTCATACAGTAAAAAGTAGCCTGTATGTTTATCCAGAGTGTGAGCTAATTCCCTGCTAAATTTTATGAAAATCTCTCCAGCCGTTTATACGTGAAGAAGTAACAAACATACACACTCACAAACTTTCTCCTTTATAATATTAGTATGATACGCGTTAGAAAACTTTATAATAACTAGCCGTAACCTGCGCGCGTTGTTACGCCATGACAAATAAAAATACACCAAAAACCTTCCCGAGCTCATTAATAACAACTTTGCTAAAGAACATCACATGATCAAATAAATAGTTTACGATTCTATAGAGGACATACAGACAAACATTTTTATAAAGAATAAGAAAAGAAGATACGCGTTAGGAAACTATATTATAATAGAGCAATTCTCACTGTCTACTGTCACACAGGTGTTATATTACTTTATGTTAATCATGCCATGTGTATATGTATAAACTAAGACCTAAATCTCTGTCGGAATATTCAAAAGACTGTGGCCACATTCAAGTCCACTAATTCGCACTTGGCCAGCGCGGTGGACTTTGGCCTAGAACTCTCTCATTCCGAGAGAAGAACCGTGCCCAACAGTAGAACAATAATGGAATGACTATGAATGTGGCCACTATAAATCAGCATACACGTCACTATGCATTCTCATTTCAACTTCAATATTATAAAAAAGAAGCATTAAAAATGCAATTCAATTGCATATCTCTCGTACACAATGTAAGTTGGTAGTATAGGTAAGTAAGGTAGGTCTAATTATTAACAGCTCTACAACCACGGCTAACTCAATAATCGTAATGAGCAAAATGTCCGCCAATTTACATTCACGTTTCGGCAAACATTTCGCATTAAAAAAAGACAAACGAATCACGTAGAGCCGTCTGGGTGATGCTGGTTCCTTTCATCTGTAGATACGATCCGTTGATCATGCGATTGCTTGACCACAGGCGACTAACGATGTACTGGGTACATACTATTTAAAAAAACGGCAAAGTGTGAGTCGGACTCACGCACGAAGGGTTCTGTGCATCATCACTAAATAGTATAAAACAAAGTCGCTTTGCGCTGTCTGTATGTATGCTTAGATCTTTAAAACTACGCTACGGATTTAAATGCAGTGTTTCTTAATAGATAAAGTGATTCAAGAGGAAGGTTGTTATGTATAATATATGCATAATATAGTGGAATAACACTGATAATTTTAGATTTTTGACTTTTAGGCGGAACGAAGATCGCCAGGTCAACTAGTTATCTTTAAATCGGCAAAGAGATCACGTTAATTGTATGGGGTCATCATTAACTTGAAGTTTAGTGTTCATGATACAGCCTGGACAGACGGACAGACGGACAGCGAAATCTTAGTAATAGGGTTCCGTTTTTACTATTTGGGTACGGAACGCTAGTTAAATTCGACGAAAATTGGCAATTGATTCGCGCATTATGAGTTTTGTAGTAAACAACAGATTTACCAAGTAGAGTTTTTTGGTTGCCAGGTGGTACAACCAGTGTAGTTTGACCGGGGAAGAACCACACTTAATTGTTCTATATCACAATTCTTCCCGACGTCCATGAGTAGTGACTACTTAACATTAGTTGGACTGCATCCTTGTTTGCTACTTCCATGTATAATAAAAAAAAATGTGTGTTGCATAATATGGGTCAAAAAATACTGCCCTATAAAGGAAGGTCAGAAGGCCAGACGGACGCCATAGGCTTAGTAATAGCGTACCTCTTTACGCAAGTTTGTAAACAATATGATGTAGATAAAAACCTTCCACTTATTAGGGTCTTGGTCGACTGCAAGTGAACAGCGAGGTAGTTGCTTAAACAGTGCATACTACATAGTAATTTGTGGTTAGGTCTGGTTTTCAGATCAGATATTACTGATAATAAATACATACTCATACATTATTTATGTAAAAGCCATATCTTTTTAATATAATGGTGTTAAAATTCATTCGCTTTTAAACGTCCACCTACCTTTAGGTATGCCCATTTTTTTTACAAAATTAAATGAAAAACTCTGCATGAAGACTGCTGCCCATTTAGTGGATTTAATTCCTTCTCGTATTTAGTTTAATGTAAAAGCAATGTCCTTAAACATACACAAAAAGACTTTATAATAATATCAACTTATACTTTCGAAACGCTATCAACTTCAATTCTATCAGTGCAGCTTTATCGTATATCGTCAGCAGTACGACGAATCAACACCGAGAAAAAACCCTCTGAATAATAATTAGGGTTGAAGATTAGGCGGGCGGCTGGCGACGGCTGATCGGTCCGTTCGCTATTAATTACACTGCCCAAGGCGCACCCTACACGCTGTATATAGGCTCGAATTTCCTGGCATATACCTAACGTACGTGGGTCGCGTCCCCACTCTCCCCTTCTAATTGACGCCGCACCGGACGCGAAGCGCCCGCGGGGACTCCCGCCTTCCGGACTCAGCTCCGGTCCGACTTACGACGCCCGATAATCTTTTCTTGATGACGCAGCCACGTTTCTCCGGTACGGTTTGTGGAACGTTGCGGCTACGTGATTGTCATCGACTATAGAGAACGATGGCGAGGTGGATGATAAATGAAAAATTATCGGTCGATCTAAAATTAATAATTTTCTTCATGCAAAATTATTGAACACTAAATTTAAGATTACATATTATAAATCGCGTCAAAAATCCATTCAGTTATTATATACTCATATGAAGTAGAAGTCTTACTTGGCTCAAAGTAGACATAAGATCTAATTTCTAAAAAATAAGGTACACGTCTGAAAAGTTGACTTAAGAAAATGACTTAACCTCAGACACCAATACTCATCTTTTTGATGTCATTAATGCTGCTTATCATTCAATTCAACACTGAAAAAAATCATAACTACCCAAAATTCTTAAAGGTAAAATCCACCAATCAGTCGGTTACCTGGTAAACAAAAGTCGAGCTCAAAAGTGGGAAAGGACGATCGATGATGAAAAGTGTCCGCGATGCTATACATTCATCCCCTTCTTCCCCAGCTCACCTTATTAGAATAAGGTGTCAACATCGCGGGGCACTAGCTTTGGGATACTAATTAAAAACGCTGTGACTCGTCGCGGTCAAAGTAAATGTAATCCGTGTAGAACGTCGAATAAAATATTACTGAGAATCTTGCTTGTTAAATAAACTACAGTTATTCATTTAGTTTCTTATCTTACTAATTTTAAAAAGGCGAAAGGTTGTGAGGATGTATGTATGATTGTCTCTTTTATGCGGAATAAATGGTCAAATTCGTCTGAAATTAGGCCGCAGCAATAAGCTGAAACTGGTTATGTAAAAAGAAGGAATGGACTAATTTAAAAACTACACTGGGTAATATCATAACCCATCATCTTAGTGAAGATTATAACTCTATATATAAATCTAGAAAAAATAACAAAATGTTGCTTCGGTAGAGCGAACAGGTGCTCAACATTAATCCCGGAGTCCCCACATAAAATATCGCAATCAGAATAAATAAACTAAGAGTTAAAATCTGGTTTTAATTTCAAAGCAAACTATGCGACTTGTCGCTGTTTCTCAAACTTTAGTCCGAACGTTTTCAAGCTATGAATCATCTGCGATATTTTTCTATGGCGGGTACGTCGGGGAGCGAGGCCGCGTGGGTCCGCGTAACGAACGCACTAATTAATAAGGGTCCGTCGATATTGATTTACGGTGCCGCGCTGAGCTCGAGGCGGTGCGACCGAGAAACTAATGGGGAGGCAAACGTGTAGCGGATACGATATTCAACTGAGATTTAAACCGAGAATAACGGATAAAAATATTTGAAACGGAATAATATTCGACTTCAGTTTTCAGAGATTAGCTTTAGTTAGTATAATTATCACTATTTAATACGGACCTGTCGATATTGATTTTTGGCAGCATTTGGCGGAACAGAGAAAGAAGTACGTGCGACCCCCTAAGTTCTCAGGTACACGGTTATATCAAGAAATATTCGAATTCCGTGTTCGTTTTACTAGAGACATTTTTTTATTTATTACTAATTAATATCCATTATTCGACAGAGATTTCAATTGAGAAATAACCAAATTAGGTGTTAGTTTTATTAGAGACTCTCTTTTTAAAATTATAACCAATTAATAAGATCTCGTCGATATTGATTTAAGGTACCGCGCTGAAACCGAGGCGGTTTAAGAATCTTCATGCTTAGAGAAAGGAAAGGGTGTTTGCTCAGAAGATCATAAAGGCGTACCGCACCGTCTCCCTAAATTCGGCCTTGGTGCTAGCGGGCCTGCTCCCCCTCGACCTCAGAATACGTGAGGCCGCAGATCTTTACGAGACCAAAAGGGGGATACCGCTGCCGGCGCTAAAGGACCGGGAGGTTGAGCACATGGTAAGGTACGCCGACACTCCACATCCGAGAGACCATATGCCCCTAGAATTTATAAGCCTGGTGGACCGGGAAGGGGTAGATATACACAACACTCAAGCAGTCCGCATCTTTACCGACGGCAGCAAGATCGACGACGGAGTCGGGGCCGCCCTATCCTGGTGGAATAGGGAGTCCGAGACGAAATCGATCGGTCTAAAGCTGTCGTCATACTGCACGGTCTACCAGGCGGAACTCCTGGCAGTATGGAGGGCGACGGAAGAGATGGTCAATAGCAAACACTCCAGCTTTGGACTATACAGCGACTCGCGATCGGCCCTGGAAACCATCGCCAACCCTCTTTCTCTCCATCCCCTTGCGCACAAAGCGCGCCACAACATCAGGCGTTGCATGGAGCAAAACAAGGAAATAGCACTGTTTTGGATAAAGGCCCATGCAGGGCTGGAGGGAAACGAGTGCGCCGACCAACGCGCAAAGGCCGCGGCGAAGGGGAAGATGCGGAGGACGGACTACGACCTAGTTCCGGTCTCATTCGTCAAGCGACTAATCCGGATGGAGTCGCTCGCCGAGTGGGACCGAAGATACCGGGAGGGTGAGACGGCTTCCGTGACGAAAGTCTTCTTCCCCGAAGCCGTAAAAGCGTACGGGATCGTAAGGAAGCTTGAGTTGGGAGGAGTGCTTACTCAAACCATGACGGGGCACGGCGGGTTCTCCCAATACCTGAACCGCTTCAAGCTTCGGCAGAGTCCGTCTTGCATCTGCGACCCCGGGGTGGAGGAAACAGTAATACACATTTTGACGGAATTTCCAGCACATGCGGCCAAACGTTACAATTTGGAACAGAAAATAAACAAAGAACTCACAACACAAAACATACCAGAGATAGTTACACAAACACAAATAAGAGAAACATTCTTAGAATACTGTAAGGAAATAACAAACATAGTTATAAAAAGAAATAAAACAGAATAGAAAATGATGCTGGAGCTTATATAATGTAGTATAAAAGCGACCAGCACAAATTAAATTTAGTGTCGAAATAAATATGCATATGTATATATAAGAATAAAATAAGATAGTGTAAGACAAATAAAAAAGCTGTGGAAACGTGTTTTATTATAAAGAAATTAATACATAGATATAGAACCCCCCAAAATATATAAATAAATTTAGAAAATATAGAATAGTACCGGTTTTCCAAACCGTTATGTGTGAAAGGAGAGGCAAGAAAGAAAGATCTAGCATGATGAATAAAAGTACGAGAGGAAAAAAAGCGAGAACTGGTATGGATGAGTAGAATATATAAGAACTGTGGCATTCTACGCTACAGGTAACATGTATAAAAAAAAAAAAAAAAAAAAAAAAAAAAAAAAAAAAAAAAAAAAAAAAAAAAAAAAACCGAGGCGGTGCAAGAAACTAGTGGGGAAGCATCTTGCAGATCCTTTACAGAGACTTCAACCGAGAAATATTCGAATCTAATGCTTTACTATATTACCACTAGCTTTGTCCGTTGTTAGTTTAATTATCACTAGGTAACAATAGTCCGTCGATATTGATTTACGGAACCGAGCGCTGAGCCCAAGGCGGTGAGATCGAGTGGAGAGGCAAACACGTTGCGGGTTGATTGTTAAATAGACGATTGAATCGAGAAATATACACGCCTGATTTTAATACTAGATGACATTAACATCAGGTTGGCTGCATGCTCTTTCTAGTTTAAACAAAAGTGCCCCATAACAACAACCAAGCAAGTGCATCAGCCGAAGGCATAGACATCTTCAATCATACGTATTTCATTCAATCAATCATGTATACGAATAATTATATAAAATTGAATATGACGACATGATTTTAATGACATGTATCTATCGAATTTATTATTATATTTGTAATTGACATTCTCTTTCTAACACAATTAATTATAATAATATTTGTATGTCATAATATGACTAGATACGATGGAAGTGTCTATTTTTATGTGAACCACCTTGATTGTACCCGTATCTAATGACAAATAAACGATTTGAATTTGAATTTGAAAAAATTACGAGCTTTGGCTTGAAACAAAAACTATCCTCTTTACTTCTCTTCAGTCTTTCCTTTCTTGGCAGAGTGGTCGTGGTTTTACGATGACGTATCCTTAGATGATGCAGCTCTTGCGATGCGCCTCCATGTTCTACAGTCTTCAGCGTCCCGTGCACATTGAACAATGGAAATTTGTGTGGCTGCTTTTATGATGTCTGCCCAACGTCCTCTTTACTTACAAACTTATAATTCTTTGTCAATCAACTTTAATTAAAATATAAACGTTCACTAACGCGTTATATAAAGTAGCAATGTTGTACACGCCTGTTAGTGGCTTACTTGCATGGTAATATTCATATTTTGTACAATTTTTAGATGTAACGTATTGTTTGTCAGCTGTTGGTGTGACTAAATAAATAAATAAACAAAATCCATGTGTGCGAAAATTGATTTTTGATAGTAACATCCATACCATCCGTACTATTTATACTCTTATTGTAAATGTGAAAGTGTGTTTGTTTGCTCCTCTTTCACGTCGTCACATAGCTATTAAATGATATGGATAAACCATTTAATAGATATGTGGTATGCTGAAAGATAGGAGGGCGGAGAGTGACCCAGGCTACTTTTTACCACGCTCTCTCTTTCCCATGAGAATATCGATGTTTTGTTAGTTGATACATATTTAGTAGTTCCAGATGTTGTTAATAGATAGCGTTAGTAAAATTCATTTGCAAGCTCTGAATCACGCTATCGAATGCTAATGTTAATTCCCTTTGACCGTGCGGGCCAAGCCGCAGAAAAAATCTAGTATTTGATATTCTTCTAGACCCTTCGTGTTTCACTTTTTAAATATTCTAATAAATTAATTAAATATCATCATAGTCCATACGAAGTCAGGTAACTTTACTAGTGTAGAGTAATAAACTGTTAGAAAGGGTAACGGCATCCTTTGAACAGCATACTTGAACAGGATCGCCGAAGCGTCGGGAACAATGAAGGTTTTAATTAAACCTCCACATTAGATTATGCAAGATTTTTTTGTCTTTTACGCGAGCTTCAGATTAAACGTAGTTTTACGGTAGCGCCTTTCCTTTAACGTTAACTACGATGTTCGTTGAACAAATATATCAAATTAATGTGTTTACTTGTCATTAAAGGAAAATAGAGCAGTGATAGCCTAATGGTTGAAACTTGCCCTCTCAATCGGAACGTCCGAGGTTCTAACCCAGGCACGCACACGCATTTATGTCGTCGTCAATCCATTATTGTCCCACTGCTGGGCACGGGTCTTCTCTCAGAATGAGAGAGTTTAGGCCATAGTCCACCGCGCTGGCCAAGTGCGAATTGGTGGACTTGATGTGATGTGAGGTGGACTGATTTATGTACGTATTAGAAATTAATTATTACTACTTTTCGGTGAAGGAAAACATCATGAGGAAACCTACACACCCTAGAGTTCTTTAAAAAAAACAATTTCTCGGAAATGTGTGAAGTTCACCAACTCGCACTTGGTAGATTTTATATGACTATTACTTTCACAGCAATAGTCATATGAAATGTACCGAGGCTCAATAAAGCCTACTAGACTGCACCCTAAATAATCTCAGTTAATCACCAACCCCACTTATGGGCACTAGTGTGGGTCAGTATAATAATCACCAAGCCCACTTATGGGCACCAGTGCGGATCAGTATAAAACAGTAGATGACATAACATAACCTATATACACAAGGCGTCCAGAATTCAAGAGAGCCGCACGACTGATTCTCTGCGTACATAAAAACGGCCAGTAACGAGGTCCGAAAAATAAGAACATTACTGAAAATTCTCAATTCGTATTTCCATGCCGGCGCTGGCGTTGGCGTTGCTAGTGACGGAGAATTTGCATCGGAAAGAAAGGCAAAAGGTAAAAAAGATAAAAAGAGCAAGATCGCCAACTCCCCAACCTCCCCTCGGGAACGGCGAGATGTAGAACTTTAACAGAGCGTCCGTTCTATTCATGTTTCGTGTATTGCCGTACACATCTTTGGCTGACATATCTTATTGACCCTTTGTAAAGCTTACCTTTTTTTTTTTTTGTTTTCGAGGGGGAAACTTTCAAAAAGTACCCGACGTCGTGGGAGCGACGCAGGTTTTTTCTCAAAAATATCTATAATATTTTTTTATTTTTACTTCCACTTGCAACACATTTTCGAGACTGGACCCTCTGTCTTTCCTCTAATCAATGCCTCTCCCGTCCCCCGAGCACAGCTCCGCACACATGCATCTCTTTATGCGCGAACCGAATTTCGGAACAAGAAAGTGAAAATAGCCGCGGCAGAACATGAAAGGAATTAACGTTTAAATACACTTTGCTTATCCAAAAACCCTAATTATTATGTTGGTGTTGATTCTTGTTTGCAGATTACGTAAAGGCACTCTCTTTGCAATCTTTGAATGGGTTTTAAGCTGTTCTTACTTATTATATTGTTGTCTTTGCATAACGCGATTCAATTCAACCTAAACACTTTTGAATACTTAAATTGATAACGAAATATAGGTGTCATTTGTCATGACACCTAAGGTTAAGTGATTTGTAAATGAATTAAGTTTCAAGCGTTTAGAAACGAATACATTATAATGTTCATTCGAAGCACTCATATTTTATAATCAACGGTCAACAGCATTCTTTTTCGACGTTAGATTGATACTACTACGCGCTCCTTTGTTCTGGTCGCAAGACTTACAAAAAACCTGAAGCATTTTATAGTTATCAATAATCGATTTAAGAATATCCTGTCATTTAATTAAGCATAGTGTTAAGTACTGTTATATTCTGTATATTTCTAGGAAATAATCAAGAAGATGTAAGATACTTATCCGAGGCATATCAGCTGTCCTCAGGACTATCAACTAGCAACAGTGGTCAGGTAAGACTCAACTTATCTTGGAAGTATTACAGATATATAAGGGCGGTGGTCACTTACCATTAAGTGAAATGAATGCTCGTATACATCACTTTTATCATAAATAAATCAAAATATTTAATACTTTGATTTATTTTTTAATTTTTACATAAGACGTGAGTGGCTGGGATTTTAAACGTGAAAAGACCTAAGCCGAAATCCAGCTATCAATAACTAATATTAATATGGGGCACCGTATCTATTAACTGTTTGCTTTGTCTTCAAGATAGTCGAGACGTGAGTACTCATACAATAACAACGCAAACACTACATAGAGACATATACAATTTCGTAGAATAAAGCTCAAACGTAGTGCAATGTCGTTAGTTTTTTTTTTATTTGATTGAAGTAGCAAACGAGCATGCAGTCCACCTGATGGTAAGTGGTCACTGCCGCTCTGCGACATCTGTAGTCAACTTCATACAGAACATGGGTTCTATCTGAAATCAATAGCAGATGCGTTGCTACTCCCGAGGACTATGATGGTCGGTCATATAAAAGTGTGCCAGCAACCACACCCTTCCATCAAAACGCAAGAAATGCTTCACGCTAGAAATAGGTGTGGCGGTGATGGTGATACTTCCCTGTTCGAACTACACTGGTTCTACCACTTTCAAAAACCAGTTACTAAATTCCTAGTAATAGATTCATAGATTATATATTTGCCAGGTATAGGGAGTAGGGTCGACCGGGAGGTACCACCGCCAAGCAAATTTCTAATATGAGACGGTCTTTGCAGGTCTTAAAAGGTGTGACTATCGGATCACTTACAATGAGGCGTCTAACTTTGACTTCACGAGGAGCAAAGCGTCCGTAATTTGTTTCCAAAATTCTCAGGTGTTACAATGCATGTTTTATTTACGGCAGATAAAACTCTTGTTCAACATAAAGTTATATATGTGCGGTAGTTACACAACTTACCCATCCAACCATCAGATGAAATGTCACAAAATTATCAGTGTTCCTCATCCATATAGAAATACACTAGATACACAGTCTCGAACAAATATGACACCTAAAACTGTCGTCAAATGTACGTAGTTATTTATAGATAGCCATAACGACCATATTTATGCACAACCTTACGTCCATGATCTAAAGTTGTATTAACAACGCTTTAAGCAAAAAGAAATATATGATTTTAGACTAGTATTATCGCGGAATTGATTAAAATACTTAACGGATACTCACGATATGCGGTTTATGAATTCTTAAAGAATTCTTTTTTTAGACATATTCCACTATATTCGCTTTGTCTCTTTCTAACCTAAGCGAGCGTGCAAAGTGGAACAGAGATGTAGCGAATAAGCAAAAGATTGTAATAGTTTTTGTTTTTTACCTTTTGCAATATACATTTCCCCCATTCGTTGGTTTTGTTATAATGCATGATATATTACATTTTTTTATTTTTTGTTAATCTTAATAAAAATGTTAAGACACAAGTGAGAGAGATAATATTGATATGCCTCGTTGAAATTAGAATATCGCATTAGATAAGTACACGTGCAGTTATTTAATGTATACGTTACATATATTTGTCATTATAGAACGAATTGTCGCTTTTTAATTTGCTAAACGACTGACTAACATATTACGAAAATTTTCAAGCATAAAACGCTTAGAAACGCTTTCTACACTCATAGCCCCACAGTAGGATTTTCTCCTGTGTCGTGGGTACTATGGACAAGACGAATACACAAACACCTAGACCATGAATCTAAACTCATTATTCAGATACCTGTCTGGCCGGGAATCGAACCCGGGACCCATTGCGCGTCAGACCGGTATGGTAACCGCTCCGCCACGCAAGTCGTCACCGTAGACCTAATTTGTTAAAATTTCCTGTCTCATTGAGATATGAATGATAACGGTTTCCAGTAACGTATGGTATCGAAACTATGTCCTTGTAGTCAGATTTGATCTCACTGCGAGCGTACAGGGCACACGGAATGTAGCAAAATGTGCTGCTTGGTTTTTGGTCGAAAAATACGGGTTTCAAACGACACTGAAATGAACGAGGTTCATTTTTATAGAATCATATTCTGTAACACACGATTTTGGTAGTTTATATGGGTCACACATGATAAAGGTGGGGGTTCAAAGTTCAAGCAAGCTGCAATTTTCGAAAACACTCGCATACTTAAAATTTTATTAGCTATGTAACTTATACACTTCCCTTACTGCTGAAACATAAGATATTTGCCAGAAAGATACATGTCCACAACAACCCATTATTGTCCCACTGCTGGACACGGGTCTTCTCTCGGAATGAGAGAGTTTTAGTCCAATTCAAACAAACCAATTCGCACTTGGACAGCGCGGTGGACTATGGTCTAAAACTCTCTCATTCCGAAAGGTACATGTACCGGCATCAAAATATTTTATACATACATTGCCACATAACATTTATAAATAACTTGCTGTGCCGTGCGTACGTTGCTAGGTCATTACAAAAAAAATACACCAAAAACCTTCGCGAGCTCATGTATAACAACTTTGCTAAGATCATCCCATGATCAAATGAATAGTTTACGATTTTAAAGAGGACATACAGGCAAACATTCATATTTATAAAGAAGAAGACTATTTTAGTATTTTTTACTTGTTCGTTATATACGGCATTCATAAGCACTAAGTTATACCTACCACTCACAATCGGATTTGTCATTATCAACCTTACAAGGATTGCCATTCTGAAATTAACAAAAAGACGAACTGAAGCCTGTAAAATGTAAACGTTAAATCACTTTTCTTAATATATCTGTATAAAATATAAGATTATACGTCAGTCGATCGCGAGCCTTTTAATAAATAAGTCATGAGCACTTGTTGAAAATATTATTAAAAAGTCATGCACTTGTATATTTTTTAAAAAGCCATGGATTTGTCGTTAAATTTTTGAAACAGTCTGCACTTGTCCTTAAATGTTTTAAAAAAAGTTATCAACGCTTCCTGAAAATCAATCGAGTTATTAATTATTGAAGTGAAACTTCTTTATCGAGGTTGGAAAAAAATTTAGTGTAACATTTTTTCGTTACGCGCCATCTTTTTTTTTTCGTTACGCGCCATCTTTTTCTGTTACGCGCCATCTTTTTTTTTCCGTTACGCGCCATCTTTTTCTTATCCCTACCACGCGTGATTTCTATCTAATTTAACTTTATTTAACCAATTTCTGTAAAGTTGCATATTGTAAATTATTTTTTGAAAAATAACGTCATAAAGAAGTTTCACTTCTTACGAGTGTACGCTAGTACACGCACACATTTTTTTTTAAATATAGATACACAATTGTTTTCCAAAAATTACACGCACACCCATACAAAAACATACCGTGCGTGTCCTAACTGTGAAATTTACGTCGTAACCATCACGCAACGGGGAAATAAGTTTTGATGGCATATTTTGGATCGGATCCCGAGTCCATGCGCCCATAAAATGTGCAACTGAAACGATACTACCTACGCCCACATGGATAAAACTAAATAAAACTGGCCAAGGGCCAGTTGGAGTCGCGGACTGACGGTTCCGTAGTACCAGATGCTAATACTGTTTTAACCCCAGAAGCACAACCGCCTCGCTAATTTTTGGCTGGCAGTGTTAAGCACAGCTATGTTTTTGTCTGAAGGGTGTGGTAAAGGAGACACACCTATTTCTAGCGTAAAGCATTTCTTGCGTTTCGATCGAAGGGTGTAGTTGCCGGCACACTTTTATATGAGGCGACCATCTTAGCCCTCGGGAATTGCAACGCATCTGTGATTGACATCAGGTAGAACCCATGTTCTGTATGAAGTTGAATACAGATGTCCACGGGCGGCAGTGACCACCTATCATCAGGTGGACTGCATGCTCGTTTGCTACTTCAGTCAGATAAAAAACAATACTGAAGTCTAATCTGTGTCAAGTCTCAGGTAAGACTCTGATTATACCTGGAGTTGACTACAGATGGAAACAGTGGCCACTTTCCATCACATGAACTCCATGTTTTTTTGTTATTTTTTGGTCACCTACTTGGAACCCGGCTCAGCTTGACAATTTTTTCTATTTACTTTAAATTTTGCACAAAAACCGTACTATGTTTAACGCTTGTATTACTTAAGCCACGAAAAAAATTGTGGTCAGCAAGTGTCAGTTGAACAAATTTCGGAAAATTCGCTAAAACTCATCACTTCGAATGTTCACAAGCCGTTACTTGCAATTACAGCCGTTTATTTACAATTTTGGCGATAATGCAAAGACAAAAACATTAAACGCTTCTTATTGGAAACCCGCCCTATTTTCATCTTTTTGACATTTCAGAGGTTATCCTTAATAGACAATATTTTATGACAATTTTAAACTAATATTACTAATTCAAAATACAGCTCTTTATAATTCTATAAAGTCCGTCGACTTTACTTAGAAGTGAAGGAGAGATATCGTAGAGTTTAGTAGATCCTTTCTGTACGGAACCCTAAACAGACGGTTTTCCGCATTGTTGGACACTATGGCTATCAATAGAATGGGTCGCGAGGATTTGTAAACATTTTGGAAAAACTGGATAGGTATACTAATATTGGATAACAATAATAACACCATATGATTCTCTTCGTCGTGGATGCCATGGATATAATTATGGGCGGCGAGCCTTTTATTTATATTTTGCTAGAAGATGTTTAACTAATATATAGGAGTTCAGTTGCAATTCAGTAATACTGTTATTAGTAAGCATTGAGACTCACGTCACTAAATAGTGTTGCAATGTGGGTAGTAATGACATTTGTCTGCACTATTGTGTTGTAATGTGGGTTGTAACGATATTTTGTATTAGTATTTAAGTCTGCGTGCAATTGGAGTAGAGACATTCGTATTTCAGTGTCACTGTAAGCTGTTACTCTGCCCGAATCTTCTATACTATAATAAATCTGTAAGAGGTCGCTGTCTGTACATGGAATAAATTTAGTTGAAAACCATTTCTAGAGGTCTTTATTACGATACAGAACCCAAAATAATGGTTTTTAGAAATCTTTCTTATTCGTATTTTCCAATTCGGAAAAGTTCAAATCAATCTTTATAATCGATACGTTTTGGTTCAAATGTGGAGGAGTTGATTGAAAAGATGTATATGTATCCGATATTGTGAATTAGACCACTAAGAATGTAAATTGGTTCAAAAAAGCGGTTTACAAAATTCGATATCGTCTAATTTTTTTTTACATAACAATACGTGCCTACCCACAAATACACACTTTAAATTCGTTTTTTTACTCTGTGTTTGACCAGGTAATCCTTGAGCGGCCAAACCGATTTTAATGCTACTACTTTTTATCATAGAATTCCCACGGTGTCGAGATTTGCGCGGGAAAAACTTTGTGATACATTGATTTGCACGCGGGCAAAGCCGCGGGTACAGCTAGTTTGAAAATAAAAGTACACCCGGGCGAAGCCGGGGCGCACTGCTAGTTATAAATAAAAAGTGTAAAAGTGAATATAAGTTACTTCCATACCAAAGTGGTTTCATTTATAGATTTAATATGGAACAAAATTAGTGTGGTGGTGGAGCCACGCTGACAGATACGATGTCATACAATATGAAAACCCAAAAATAAATATTTAAATTATTTAAGTGTATTTTTATCGTTTTTTTTTTTTGCTTTAAGGACATACGAAAACAATTCTAAAATTAACAGTCCGAAACAAAAGTGAACAGTGATATCTTAGTGGTTGAAACACGGCTCTTCAGTCGAGGTCCACAGTTCGAATCTCAGGCACGCACCACAGATTCTAAAATGATGTGCGTATTAGATATTAACTGACACCTGAGGTTTAAAAATAAACAAGGTTCTTAATGATTTAATAAGTAATTTAAATTTCCGATTAACTAACCTGTATTTCACTGGTGCTAGACCTGTCATCTGTTTTGTTATTAAAAAAACGTGCGGCACTCGGAGACTGCCGCGGTAATATTATTTATTAACTTATGCGATTATAATTATTTATTTATTTATGCAGTTTTTTTTCTTTGATATTAAGTCAAGTTTATTTATTTGATACTATATACATTCTCACAAACAGCTGCTTACATATTCGTCCGATTTCCGAACAGCTCGTCTCGATCCGTGCGAGCTTCGTACTGTCGTACCGTATACATACAAGTTAAGAGAACGCTCGGCCGTGCTACATGGTAGGCGGAGTGGGAGGCGTTAGGTTATTTTCGTTACGGAATTTCTTGATTCGGTCGCCACGCTCAAAGCCCGCGATAAAAGCTATGCTATGGCTTAAAAACTCTATAAAACTTTGCCTAAAAATCTGGCAAAGATTGAACTAGTTGATTAATGTTGGATATGCAATAACAGATTTTTTTATTCTATTACCCTTGTCCTTATTTAGTTTTAAGGGTTGAAGGACACATACTTATCCAACTGTGGCCAACCTCATATTAGACTCAGATCTTACATAGAGCTGATCACAGATGATTTAGCAAGGTGGTACAACCAGTGTAATTCGACTGAGGAAGTACCATCGCCACACCTATTTCTAGCGTATACCATTTCTAGCAAGGTGGTAGAACCAGTGTAATTCGACCGAGGAAGTACCACCGCCACACCTATTTCTAGCGTGAAGCATTTCTTGCGTTTCGGGTGTGGTTGCCAGCACACTTTCACATGTGGCGACCATCATAGTGCTTAGTAGTAACGCATCTGTGATTGAGTTCAGATGGAACCCATGTTCTGTGTGTGATTACAGATGGATTACAGATGATTACAGATTTTCAAGGTGGTAGAACCAGTGTAGTTCGACCGAGGAAGTACCACCGCCACACCTATTTCTAGCGTGAAGCATTTGTTGCGTTTCGATAGAAGGGTGTGGTTGCCGGCACACTTTCACATGAGGCGACCATCATAGTCCTCGGGAGTAGCAACGCATCTGTGATTGACTTCAGATGGAACCCAAGTTCTGTATGAAGTTGATTACAGATGTCCATGGGCGGCGGTGACCACTTACCATCAGGTGGACTGCATGCTCGTTTGCTACTTCAGTAAAATAAAAAAAAAAAAAAAAGTCTACGGGCGGCAGTGAGCACTTACCATCAGGTGAACTGCATGCTCGTTTGCTACTTCAGTCAGATAAAAACTACGCCATACTATATAACTTAGAGGTAAGATTTGATTACTTTTATATAAATATTCATTCACGCACCACTAGCTAAGTCTATTGTTGATACTACTGCGAACGCATTGCGTCTTTCCCTCAACGGTAAAAGAACACAATATTACTTTAGTTTTAGAATTCAGCGAGATCTTGAGAGATTGCGGTATTGTGCACCGTGAATACGGATAATGGTTTTGAAATGTTTAGTTTTAGAAAAACGGGAGTGTCAGGCACAAAATTTATTAGTATTAGTGTGAGTGAAGCGAGGGTGTATACCGAAGGGATCACCATTGGTGCTTTAGCACTAAACGTCCTTTTTAATCATGCTTTCTACACCCATAGCCCCACAGTAGGATTTTCGCCTGTGTCGTGTGTATCATCGACACACACAAGACGAATACACAAACACCCAGACCCAGAACAGGAATCTAAACTCATCTTTCAGATACCTGTCTGGCCGGGAATCGAATCCGGGACCCATTGCGCGTCAGACCGGTATGGTAACCGCTCCACAACTTGGGTCGTCAAAAGATAAAACTGAGATATCACTGTTCACTTTTGTTTGAGACTGTCAATTTTAGAATTGCTTTCGAATGTACAGTCACGAGCAATAAGATGTGACTACGAACAGATTAGCAAAAGTATCTGACCCAAGAAGGAGTTCAATAATATCTGACTACACGAACGCAGCAAAAATATCTGACATTGGAAGGCAGCATAATGCAGTAGCGTCAAAATTAAGTAGATGAACGTCAAATCACATAATTTTGACGCTACTGCATTATGCTGCCTTCCAATGTCAGATATTTTTGCTGCGTTCGTGTAGTCAGATATTATTGAACTCCTTCTTGGGTCAGATACTTTTGCTAATCTGTTCGTAGTCACATCTTATTGCATGTGACTAAACTTAAAGCAAAAAAAACTATAAAAATCCACTTCAGTGTCGCTACAACGTATATCAAATAAAGTATTACAGAAATAAAAACAAAAAACCCGCCAACTTGAAAACTATGCTTTTATTGAATATTGAACTGGATATGCTTTTGTTGAATGGCATTCGGATATATTTTTCGAATAAACTAGAGTTTCTGGAAATTTATACAACGCTGTGACGGTTTCTGCTGTAAAATAAAGTTGACTCTACTATTACTACAAATCAAATTAAAATCCTATTAATAAAGAAAACAGCGGTAGCCTAATGGTTGATTCTATATCACTATATCACTTACAAATCACTCACAAATCACTCACAATAATCACTATATCACTCACAATTCAACTTAAAATCCTATTAATAAAGAAAACGGTGATCAGTGGTAGCTTTAATGGTTGGAATTTCCCGTTTCGATCGGGAGGTCCAAGGTTCAAATCACAGGCACGCTTTTTTAATTTACAAATGTGCGTATTAGAAAATATCGTAAGGAAATCTAAATTCTTGAGAGTTTTTCAAAAAACAATATAAGTGTTTGAAGTCTATCAATTCACACCTAGCCAGCGCGGTGGCCTATGTCCTAATAACTCTCTCATTCAGAGATAAGACTCGTACCCAGAAGCAGTCCGAGATTAGCCACAAAGCAAGCGTAGCAAATGCTACGGGCCCCGCGACTAGAGGGGCCCCACGGCACAACACCTACCTGCTATTTATATTTTACTATCATTGCTATCCTAAAAATCCTAAACTGAAAGAAGATATAGAAAATGTCATCTCTAAATTTTCCCAGAATAAATCCAGAAAAGTATGCTAGTAACAGTGTTGTTTTATTTAATACCCTAACTTAAGGCAAACTATGGGTCTCCTGTCACAATTTGCTACAGGCCCCGTGCTGGCTTAATCCAGCACTGCCCAGAAGTGGGACTATAACGCGTTGACGACGTATTACAGGATCTGATGATTCATGCTAGTGATGGCGGAGTAGAGTGGTCCAAAACCCTCTCATTCTCATTTTAGACCCGTGCTGAGCATAAATAATTGTGGGTTGACCAGAAAAGAAATCTTAAGACAAAAAATTAACAGGAACCATCACACATAAAGCCCCTAGAAAGTTTAGTTTATTCCAACTTATACTTTTGTTTTTTTTTTTATCGTACTGAAGTAGCAAACGAGCATGCAGTCCACCTGATGGTAAGTGGTCACTGCCGCCCATGGACATCTGTAATCAACTACATACAGAACATGGGTTTCATCTGAAGTTAATCACAGATGCGTTGATACTCCTGAGGCCTATGATGGTGGCCTCATGTGAAAGTATGCCGGAAACCACACCCGTCTATCGAAACGCAAGAAATGCTTCACGCTAGAAATAGGTGTGGTTCTTCCCCGATCGAACTACACTGGTTCTACCACCTTTATTATTATTCAATAAACGCATATCACATTTCCAACTTTGATACTAGCGATTATAATGCGTTGTTTAAGACATAAACACTATCAAAACGACACAGACTGCACTTTGCTCCAGTTACCGTAAGAAATGTTAATACAAGTGAAGCGTTCCTAACTTTATTCGCTCTACTCGTATCCGCTCTTTCATACTAGTTATATATAAACGCGCTGCATTACTAAAAATAATAAATGAAGTTAAATTTAATAATATTATATAAAACAAAACGTTTTATTTTGAGTACAATTGCGAGATTTATTACAAAATACACGCTTGTTCTTGTAAAAAAGTAACAGGTAATCATTTTATACCTGAGGTTAAATTGGATCCGACCATGCAGTCCACCTAATGGTAAGCAGTCACTGCCACCTATGACATCTGTTAGCAAGTTCAAACAGAATAAGGGTCCTACCTAAAGTCAATCGTAGATACGTTGCTACTTTCAAGAACCCATAATCACATCATATAAAAGAGAGCCAGCAACCACACCCGTCCATCGAAATGCAAAAACGGATTCACGCTAGAAATACATAGGTGTGGCAACTACTCCGGTCCTACCATATACCTACGTATTATCGCCATGAACTATAACGCTTTGATGACAAATCAAATAATCCGACTGCTGTGATGACGATGATGTACGGTGAACTATTAGTTGAACCCCTCCAATTCTGAGCTGAGACCAGTACTCAGCAAGAGACAACTATAGGGGAAAAAAAACTCAACTCAGCAATGAGATAACTAGAGGTTAACTAGGAAAGAAAACTCAAATAAGATATAAGCAATAAAATAAATCTAATCTTTAAGGATATTATTTTGCATTTCAAGTGCAAATTTGCCTTGCAAGTGTCGACCTAAGTTAGTTTCTAATTAGGGATATTTTAGATGAACTTCCAATAAAACATTCGTTTCTTCATACTCATCTTGCTAACAGCGGATTTAGATTTAACTATTTCCTTGAACTGACGATATTAATACACTAGTACGAAAGAGCTTGTGACCACATAGAAATATGCTTACTTTTCACGCATGCATTACCAAGCCTCTTAAACAAGAGTGGATATTGAATAATTTTCACTTAGATTTAAGTTAACGTACTAGAAAACGGTGGAGTGTTATGAAAGATTTCCACCAGAGATACCAAAGATATAATAAGTAGCTAAGCGGCTGTCCATTATTTGTGGTAGGTGATTGTAGGGATTTTTTATTTCCTCCACTTTTGTGAGTGGTGATATGTCTCGACCCGCCATCCTTTCACCGGAGACCAGCTAAAGGGGCATGCTGGACTCCTAACGGCTAAAACCCCACGGTGCCAAGTGAGCCGGTAACCACACACTTCCACCAAAACGCAAGGACTGCTTCATGCTAGACATATGTGTGGCGATGGTAACTCCCCGGTCGAAATATACTGTTTGAAGTAGCAAGCGAGCATGCAGTCTACCTGATGGTAAGTGGTCACTGCTCCCCATGGACATCTATAAGAAAATTTAAATAGAACATAGGTTCTATCTGAATCCAATCACAGATGCGTTCCTACTCTCCAAGAGTTGGTCGCCTCATATAAAAGTGTGCCGGCAACCACACCCTTCCATCGAAACGCAAGAAATGTTTCACGGTAAAAATAGGTATGGTTCTACCACCACGTCAAGGTGGACCGCATGCTCGACTGCCACTTCAATCTTATAAAAAAGACAAAGATGTAGTAATCTTACTAAATTTTGACAAATACCTACATATAAATCGACTCCATGAAATTAGGGTGCTCGACCGTTCACGCGGCGCGTCACGGCACATCAACATGTCATACTCTTAAGGGCTGTTTACACTACGTTACTGTAAAGGTATGAAACTACCTTACACCCAGCGTCTTAATAGTTAGTGGCGACCTAAAATTGCTAATATAATCTTATAAAATAGAAAAAGATAAAGTAATCCTACAAAATATGCCAAATACCTACTCATATTATAAATTCGACTCCATGAAATGAGGGAGCTCGACCGTTCACGCGGCGCGTCACGGTACATCAACATGTCATACTCTTAAGGGCTGTTTCCACTGCGCTACTGTGGAGGTAAGAAAGTACCTTAAACGGACTACTAAGACGTTGGGTGTAAGTTACGACCAACGTCTTAGAAGTTAGAAGCTCGCCTGAAAGGCAGCTGTTACTGACGCAACGAATGGGCGCATTTTGCGGACCATGTAAGAAGAATACAAGTACTATGCGGTATATATTTTTTCTTTGTTTAATACTTAAGCCTATCGGTAAGGCAGACGAGCTACCTGAGGATAAGTACTCATAGTTACCGTCGCCTATGAAGACTTGCAACTCCAGAGAAATCACCAATGCACCGCCGGCTTTGAAGGAGAGCTCTTTTCGCACTTTATTTGATTTGAGGCGGCGATAGAAAGGTGATGATTGTCCGACCCAAAGAGGGGGTGGGGGGCACTTGTGTGTGGCAACTATCAATGTGGCTGCACCCGTACTCTACAAGGTATACGCGTAGCTATATACAGGGTGTATAAATATGTAGGTGGTGCACAATCAGGCGGCGCTGGTAAGACGAGAGACCGCAGCGAGCAGGCTTTGTGCGGCGGCGGAAAATTACTTAAGTACATATGTACCATTAATGGTTGAAGAACACAACAAAAAATATGTAAATTTCACATATATTATATATATTTTTTTGTTCTCGAGAGTTCTTGTTGAACCTTCAAAAGGTACCCGACGCCGTGGGAGCGACGCAGGGTTATGTGGGATTTTTACCGCACTAAAACCCACCCAGTGGCCGCCCTTAGCGCTAAAAAGAAGGACTCCGGGATCTCGAAATGACTTCAACCGGAATCCTCCGAGCGCGTTGCCCCATCGGGCTCCTCCCAGATAGGCGGCTGGGCCCACCGCTCCGTCTAGTCTTTACGACGGTATGCGACCACACATACCGCCGTCCTTCAAGGGATTGCCTGACCGAACGGTTCGAGCTCCCACTCTAGTCGTCTGCAACCCCGGAAGCTCCTTTTAGTCGCCTCTTACGACAGGCAGGGGATGCCGTAGCCTTATTCTGATCCCGAAACCACAGGGACGATTTTAATATTTGTGCATCCTATTACGTGTGACTCTACACCGAAGGCCATTTCCTCCAACACTATAGTGTGCCCCAAACCCAAATATATGACGTAACACAAATAACATACTATAACTACCAATGTGGCCGCACCCGTACTCTACAAGGTATACGCGTAGCTATATACAGGGTGTATAAATATGTAGGTGGCGCACAATCGGGCGGCGCTGGTAAGACGAGAGACCGCAGCGGGCAGGCTTTGTGCGGCTCGTTGGAAAATTACGTGGCCGACATGGTGATGAGCGGAGCGGGTGAAGAAATAGAGCGGAGGTAAGAAATATTTTCCTTGAAGAGAGTGCACGGGTCTCGGAAACGGAATGTTTTTAGGTCTTTAACTGAAATGTTGTATAATTTCAGTATTTAATGTATATGGACGACTCTACATTTTCAACGTATGTATTATACTAATTACCTTATTGGTTTTGTTTACGATTTACTGGTTACATAACGATTGATAGTACACAATGTTAAATTAAACTAAAACGAATATCTGTCCGTTTCAGCAGTAATTTTAATTAATAATGTACCACTTCAAGAGTTTTAAGGATTTTCATCGGGAACAACTTACGTTTCTATTGTTAGGTAAATATTAGAACCTATATTGTGTTACGCCACGCGCCTGTGTTCTATACATGCCTATCGAATGAGCTTTATTTTAGTACATATCACGTATCTATTAATATGTTATTATTCAACAAAATACATTATACGACATCTTCAAATGCCTTAGAATGTGGATATGCATATGATATAAAATAAGTCTTAATATTCCTTTAAATAAATGCATTCCGCTTCCCTCTCCGCCCACCACCGTGTCCACCGCCACTCGAGAGCCCGGCGTCAGGTGCCCGTATTTTGGTCGCTAGCTCGCCAGCTCCGCTTGGTTTATGTAACACACGTACCTATACACATGCACATATATACATACAGCCTTATATAACCTCGCTTTTAATCACCGCATATCTAGCGCTAACTCTCACAACTAAGCTTCTTGCTGTAATTGGCTGCGTGCCTTTGTGTTACACTGCTGGACACGAGTCTGGTGGGATGGAAAAGGTATGGACTATGCTCATCATCATGCAGATTGGTAGATAAGGTACGGATTTGGGGCTGATCTGTGAGGTATTTTTCACACGTAAGGTCATTCGGCACGGTTTAAGACTACTGACAATAAAAACTGAGACCGATATTTCATGCTGCTGTGTGACACACATATGACACTTGCAAGGTAATAGAATGGATATAGTTTGACCAGAGAAATACCACCGCCACACCTATATCTAAGGTCAAGGTATTTTTTTATCTGGTTGAAGTAGCAAACGAGCATGCAGTCCACCTGAGAGTAAGTGGTCACTGCCGCTCATGGACATCTGTAATCAACTTCATACAGAACATGGTTTTTATCTGAAGTCAAACGCAGATTCGTTGCTACACCCGAGGACTATGATGATCGCCTCAAATAAAGGTTGCACGGTTATAGTGGACGTAGAGTAGGAGTGCAGAATGTTAATATTTTTTTCAAATAATGCATATATCATACATAAAATCAAATAAAAACACATTACACACTCTACCGTGATTTGTCACAAACACATACATAATAAACGAAATAGAACATTCAATGTCCTACTATGAACACACGTAACGTTAAAAATGTCAGGTGTCTTTTTCAAAATAGCGCCATTGCTTTTAAATGCGGCTTAGCTAATTAAACCTCTGTTTATATTGGCGCGTGCAAAATTACTTGAAAATTATTACATTTTATTTGAATTTGAGAAATATTCGTACTACTTTGCACCATATGAAGATTAGTTTTTTAATTTAAATTACGGTCGAATTTCGACCGATGCGACGGGTGACTATACTCGGGGCAAATTCGATCTGGAATAAATGTAAACAAACCATAAAAATTCCTATGTAGGGTTATCACCAACTTGCACGAATTTGTACACAAATGCATTTTGTATTCAACCAAAGTATGCATTAAATTTTCGCGGAGTAATTTAATTAAGAAGCGTTGATTATCTAATAACGACCAACTGCAAAATAATATGCTAAAACCAGTCAAACTAAATTTATTTACCATTATCGTCATTGTATAACTAATGATATTACAACCCTAAACCCATGACGGGATTTGCAACCTATTATAAGTTACAGGTAAAAGTTAATAATAGGTAAAACACGGCTGATAAAACAACAAAATGTTGCATTCCCCTGCCTGTCAATGGTTGCTAGGCAACGCTTTGTTATTAAACATTCCATATCGAATTTGCCCCGAGTATAGTTTAATGTCTTTACTACTATAATTTCTTTCATTTTATTTCATTACATACTTCCATAAGCAACGACTACTTCATATTAGGCGGATTACATTTATTGTTATAAATTCACAAGTATTAAATAGCGATATTTAATCAATTGTTTCAGTTTGTATTTTACATTTGCCGGATCATTGAATACTCTAGCAAATTTTATCTCCGGTATTATAGAACCGCGAACGATTTATGGAATAAAACCACTCCAACATTTTGTGGAACACCAATTGCGGTCATATGCGTTTTGAATCGGTAATATTGTATATATTTCTATGTAAATATGTATATAACTTTTTTTATCTGACTGAAGTAGCAAACGAGCATGCAGTTCATCTGATGGTAAGTAGTCACTGCCAACCATGGACATCAGTAAGCAACCTCATACAGAACATGGGTTCTATCTGAAGTCAATCGCAGATGCGTTGCCACTCTCGAGGACTATGATGGCCGCCTCATGTGAAAGTGTGCCGGCAACCAAACCCTTCTATCGAAACGCAAAAAATGCTTCACGCTAGAAATAGGTGTGGCGGTGGTACTTTCCCCGTCGAACTACGCTGGTTCTACCACCTTCGAATATATTATACGCGAACGACCCGACCATTTAGCGTGAGTTATGATCGGTGGTGTGGTGGTCGCGACCGCAGCCGCGCGGGGATCATCGGTCCATATTAATACGTTTTATAGACCCATATCCGATATGGACGTGGCCGGACATAACGCGCGGTGTTAGGGTATATTACGGCATAGTTCACGCGCATAAATAACACACAAACACATCCGTTTTTGAAAGGTTTTATTTTACTAGACACCTGTCACATCGGTTGAAATTAGACCGTAATTTAAATTAAAAAAATAAACTTCATATTGTCCAAAGTAGTACGAATATTTCTCAAATTCAAATAAAATGTAATACTTTTCAAGTAATTTTGAACGCACCCGTTAAATATAAAAAGAGGTTTAATTAGCTAAACCAAATTTAAATGCAATAGCGGGTATTTTGAAAAAGACACTGACATTTTTGACGTTATGTGTTCTCATAGTAAGATTTTGAATGTTCTTTTTCGTTTATTATTTATGTGTATGTGACAAATCCACGGTAGTGTGTGTAATGTGTTTTAGTTGATTTTATGTATGTTTTAAGCATTATTTGAAAAATAACATTCTGTTATATATATACTATATTAACATTCTGCATTCCTTCTCTACGTCCACTATAACCGTAACCTAACTAAACCTAATTGATTTCAGATAGAGCCTTTGCACTTTAAGTAGTTACAGACGTTCATGAGCGGCACATTCTTATAGAAATCCGAAATCTCTTATGTATACTGAGATTGGTGTCTCAGTGTAGGAATACTGAAATGTCTTTATTTTGTATAGGCCTACGGGGGCACTTATAAATTGTCTGTTACACATTTTTTTTACACTACCACCGGATCAAAACACGACCTCAACTGAAAAGATCCGGCAAGAAACTCAGATGCTTTGTCTTTTTTGTTATGTTGTATTTTTTTTCAACTATTTAGTCTTACCTTACAGCAGACTGGAATATAGCACAAAGTATCACAACCTAAGACTTATGCCCAGCTGTGGGACAACCACCGGTGTATTACACGCAAACGATCCGACCATTTAGCGTGAATTGTGATTGGTGGTGTGGTAGTCGCGACCGCAGCCGCGCGGGGATCATGGGTCCATTAATACGTTTTATAGACCCATATCCGATATGGACGTGGTTAGACATAACGCATGGTGTTATAGTAACGTATTTCATGCACGTAAATCACACAAACACATCAGGTTTTACTTTACATAAATATAACTTTTAAATATGGCGCCTCCGGTCAGAAAAGGAGGGGGGGGGGCATTTTTTGTTCTCATAACAATATTGGGTATCAAATAAAAGCGAATAAAAAATCAATACAAATATATATGAATAATAATACTTCTATGTTACTATTTTGACACAAAATCCAAAAAAATCGCGATAGATTCGTTTTTAAGCAATGTGGCCTTTTGAGGAATAAAACGATACTACTTGTTTTTAAAAAAATAAACACTGAATACCAAGTAGACTGCAGACTCATTTCAAACTAATACTTATAGAGATATCTACCCATATATAGATACCTAGTGTATCTACCCACGTTACGTAAGATCCTTGTGTCACAGCTTCACAGCCTGGCGATTTCCATATCACGCCGCGGGATAGCCAGTGACGCAGTGCGGGGAACAGCGGATAGAACATTCTAGATCTAAGAGGGCTAAGTTTATTTACCAACGCTGCGTACTGCGGTTTTATCCCTCTTGTCACTAAAATCTATTGTAAGGAACCATTGATGGATCTGCTTTTAAAATATGTATTTAAAATTGCCTCAAATTAAATTACCTTCTGACAGAACCACACAGTATAAAACATAGTCGCGTCCCGCTGTCTGTCTCTATGTATACTTAAATCTTAAATGTACACTAAGGATTTAAGTGCAGTTTTTTAATACCTAGATAGAGTGATTCAAGAGAAGGTTTTTATGAACAATACGTGCATAATATAGTGGAAGAACACTGATAATTTTAGATTTTTAACCGACTTCCAAAAAGGAGGAGGTTATCAATTCGTCTGTATTTTTTTTTTTTTTTTTTTTTTTTATATTTGTTACCTCATTTCTCCGGACTGGGTGAACCGATTTAGATGATTTTTTTTTTATTTGAAAGGTAGTGCGTGTCATAGGGTCCCATTTTTTTTTAGTATTTTTTTGACTAGGGCATCCATAAGAAAAACGCATAAGTCTTAAATTTGCATTTTCAATGTACGCGATAAATGTATGAATAACACAATATCCCGCCAACCGATTTTGATGATTCTTTTTTTATTAGAAAGGATGTACTCCAGGGGTAGTCTGATAAGAGTTTGATAAGGTTCTAATCATAGGATCTTCAACTTTTTGGAGCAAAATAATAAAATTAGTGATAGTCGGCCGAACCTTAGCTAGAGAAGTCCAATTGAGTAAAATATAGAATAAAATTACTATGTAGGTATTTACTATGAAAAATTTGACCTTCAACTCTTCAATCCTGATGATGCAGGGGTACTGCTAGCCTGAACTATAAAAGTTGGTCGTTTGATGTTTGCGAATATATAATGAAATTGTTAAGCAAATTCATGGGACAAAAATTTGACCTTCAACTCCTCAACCCTGATGATGCAGGGGTACTTAAAGCCAAAACCATAGGAATAAGCCATTTGGTGCTTACGTATATGTTATAAGATTACTGAGCAAAAACATAAGATGAAAAATTTGACCTTCAACTCCTCAACCCTGATGATGGAGGGGTATTTCAATCCTAAACCATAGAAGTTGGCAATTTGGTGCTTACGGTTATGTAAAGAAAATACTAAGCAAAAATATAAAATCAAAAATTTGACCTTCAACTCCTCAACCCTGATGATGAAGGGGTACTTCAATCCTAAACCATAGGAGTTGGCAATTTGGTGCTTACGGTTATGTAAAAATAATACTAAGCAGAGGCACAAAATTAAAATTTTGACCTTCAACTCCTCGACCCTGATGATGAAGGGGTACTTCAATTCTAAACCATAGGAGTTGGCAATTTGGTGCTTACGGGTATGTAAAAATAATACCAAACAGAGGCACAAAATTAAAATTTTGACCTTCAACTCCTAAACCCTGATGATGCAGGGTACTGCAAGCCTGAGCCATAGAAGTTAGCCACCTGGTACTAACGTATATGTTATAAGATTACTAAGCAACAATATAAGATGAAAAATTTGACCTTCAACTCCTCAACCCTGATGATGGAGGGGTACTTCCAGAGGGGGCGCCCTGTTTGTATGAATTGTAAAAGTGTTTTATGTTTAATTTTTGTGAATATGTAGATGCACAAAGCAAACTTAGAGGCTTTATTTAAATACAAACATAAAAATATAGTCACTAAAAAGTGTAAAATAACAACTTTTTAACAAAAAATATCTACCGACTTCCATGTCACAAAAAAGTAAAAAATAATTTAAATATATTTTGGTCTAGAACATACTCAGTACTTAGTACATAGTTCTGAAGTCGGTGCTCATATAGGACGTAGTTACCGTCGTCCAGCGAAATATGTCGAGCACCGACTTCAGGACTATGTACTAAGTACTGAGTATGTTCTAGACCAAAATATATTTAAATTATTTTTTACTTTTTTGTGACATGGAAGTCGGTAGATATTTTTTGTTTAAAAGTTTTTATTGACTTTTAGACGGAACAAAGTTCGCCGGGCCAGCTAGTGTTTAATAATTTAACAATGCCACTTGTTTAAAAAAGTATTTTTATAAGTAAAATAAATACAGAATACCAGGTAGATTGCATGTTGCATATTCATTTCCTATGTCACTAGTTAAACAGAAATAGGTATCTACCCATACAGTTACGTAAGATCTTTGTGTCACGGCTTCACAGCCTGGCGATTTCCATATCACGCCGCGGGATAGCCAGTGACGCAGTGCGGGGAACAGCGGATAGAATATTCTAGATCTAAGAGGGCTAAGTTTGTTTACCACTAGCTGCGTACCGCGGTTTTATCCCTCTTGCCACTAAAATCCATTGTAAGGATCCATTGATGGACTTGCTTTGTTATATACCATTGCCTTGTGTTTAATTGCCTTTTGACAGAATAATGAAATTGAAAGGAATAAAGGTAAATGTTACCTCAACATTTATACTACTTACTAGCAGTACCCGCGTAACTTCTATACATTTGATATCTGTAATTGACGAAATCTACGACCACATCTGGGCAAAAGCAGTGCATCCGCCCTCCGACCAGATGGACTGATGACCTGAAGAAGACGGCGGGTAACCGCTGGATTTAGATGGCTCAGGATCGGTCAAAGTGGCGCAGATTAGAGGAGGCCTATCTAGAGCAGTGTACTTTTAAAGGCTGATGGTTGGAATTGACTTGTAATTCCATACTTCTCCGTCTGCGGCAAGAATCTTTAAATCGGATTCCTAATTTTTCCTTCACATATTAATACATAGATTCTTTTTCAAGTACCTTTTTTCAAGAAATTGCTTCATTGCTTTTTTAAATATTTTTTTTATCTACTCTATTTTTATCTTTTATCTGTAATAGTATTAAATAAAGAAATAATTAAATTTAAATAAAGAAATTAAAAACGCACAAAATATCCTATTCCTATACAAAAACTCATCCGACTCCTCCAAGACTGTTCTTAAAAAAGCATCGTACAACACATTTTATAGAAGAAAAAAAAACAAAACGTCAAAGCGACAGCACGAAAGAAAAGCGCGCGAACGTTCACGGAGCAAGTTAGGCACAACGATATCATAAATTATGTTCAAACGTAATAAAACTAAATGCATGAAACAAATCGTCGACTACGGCGAGTGGGGGTGGGGGAGCGGGGGGAGGCTACAACTCTACTACGACCACTCTCGGTTTCATTCATAACTTTTTACAAGTTTATCTGTGACGATACCTCCTACATATTTATGTGTTTGCGACTGCTACGGGGCAAAGATTAAAAATATTAAATGTAATACCTATTGTTATGATATTTTTTTAATATTTTATATTTACTTAACGACGACGTATATGAATGAAGTAAAAATTATGAAAGTAGGGATTAATAAAAATACAATTAACACGATTACGTCCTGAAGATATTTTTTAATTATAATTTATAATAATATCAATGTTAAAACAAAAAATGTTCTTAGCACCACCTATTAGAGATTTAAAAAGCATTTCAAATTCGAGGTTAGTTTAAAACTAAACGTAAACATGTACGAAATAACATTAAAACTGGTTTGGAAACTTAGAATATACTCGTACAAACATATCTGTCAAAATTCGACCATAATCATTAATTAACCAATTTTTTAATGATAATACCGACTCGTACGTAGTTACGTCACGAATAAATATTAAAATCAGGTTACAAACTAAACAGGACATAGTACATGTCTATTTTATTTTACTCTACTAAATATATAAATTATGATTTACGTTAATTCAGCGCTAACTGATCTCAAATAAATCATATTAAATTTGACAAACGTTACTTGAGATAACGCAATCAGTCAGTCTATTATCACCCTATTAGCTATTAGGGCATGCGGCTGTCCTAATTAGCTAATCACGATCACAAGCCCCGTAAACGATCACACCAGTAACCACTAATTGGAGATGAACTGCAAGTGTAATAAACAATTTGTGCACTTTCGATTATGTTAATAAATGTTATATAAGATGTATTGAAATCTAATTAAAGCATAAAACTTCGAGATATAAGGAATAAGGATATAACGAACGACTTTCTCAATAAAGTTTTTCAAATTCGCACTTAGTCTTTCTCGTTAGGAAGTGCCGTATAGTGGGACATCTATTTCTATATGTAAGTACATATAATAAAAATTGTAATTCCGCTTTTCGTTACAAGATATAGTAATAAATTTGGGTAAAATACTATAATAAGTAATACGTGTTTATATAATTTTATATAGTTTGTGACTTTTCGTCCGTGTTTGAAATTGCATCAAACAAAAACTAACTATTGAATACATTTATCTTACTTAACTGGAGGTAATATGTAATCTATATTTTTAAAAATAAACAGCTGTATCAAGTTATTACATTTAAATATTTAAAATATATTCCTTAAACACGGGTGAAACCGCGGGATTTCAGGTATTTCTTGTGAAAAATTCGAATAATTTCCCAAAAAAAAACGTCCCAATTCTTATTTTTTACATTAAAAAGCACTTCATGTTTTCATTAAGATACACTCATATCAAAATTAGACTTCGAAACTACTCACTGATTAGGCATAAACCGAAACACCTGTCGTTTCTGCATTCCTCCAATCTATGTCCACCGAGACGCACACATGCGCACTGCGAACTGGCACGGCCAACACACATATACAAATTGAAATAAAGTTTGTTTTAGTTGGGCATTGGGCATGAATGAAAGCGAAAGGGCGGGCGTTGGGAACGATTGTTATCAAAACATTCGCCCGGCGCCCGTGAAAATGTTTTATTGTCAAGACTTCGGTGTTGCGTTTAATGTTTTAGGGATGAAGTACAGGTGCAATGTAGGTTGCGTTTCATTTAACAGCGATTTAGATTTGATAGATGTAAGTGTAGTTACTATGTTATGTTCGGAAAGTAGAAGTTTATAAGGTTAGTGTTTGTTTCCAGGCTGGTAGAACCAGTGTAGTTCGACCGAGGAAGTACCACCGCCACACCTATTTCTAGTGTGAAGCATTTCTTGCGTTTCGATAGAAGGGTGTGGTTGCCGGCACACATTCACATGAGGCGACCATCATAGTCCTCGGGAGTAGCAACGCATCTGTGATTGACTTCAGATGGAACCCATGTTCTGTATGTAGTTGATTACAGATGTCCATGGTTAACAGTGACCACTTACTATCAGGTGGACTGGATGCTCGTTTGCTACTTCAGTCAGATAAAAAATTAGAATCAGTATAGTTTGATCGAGAAGGAGACAGGAACAGGATGATTAATTCTGTCTAATGACAGAAGTATTACGCACTGTTGTTTTCTGGTCAGAAGGGTGTAGTAATGGAGACAAGCTCGTCCGTTCGACAAAGCGTTCCAACTTGCTTCTCAGGGTTAGCAACGCTACTGTGGCCAACTTCAGCTAATGATCTTGCCGTCGAGACCGCGGACAAACGTAAGTAGTACCTACAGTCCCGACAAAGGGCGTACAGAGCACCGTGGAGTTTTCGGCGGTAGGAGCCCGGCATATCCTCTCAGCTGCCTCCGCGCCGATAGGAACTCTTGAAGGATATCATCCCATAAAGTGAGTAAAGTTTTGTAAGCTATACTTGGCTACCGTGAGTATATCTAAACAATTCCAGAATTTTTCGAGTGTGGAAGACACCGGGATCTCCAACGAACCGCTGCCGGTGTCCTCCTATGCGACACGCTCTTCGGGCTCTTCCCAGTGAGCATTGTACTCAGTGCGCCTCCCTGGTGTTTACGATAGCATGTGGCCACACATGCCGTCGTCCTACACGGGGTCGCTTGGCAGGACGGTTCGAGCTCCCACTCCTACCGCCCGCAACCCCGGAAGCCCCTTTTAGTCGCCTCTTACGACAGGCAGGGGATACCGTAGCCCTATTCTGATCCTGGAACTACAGGGATAACCTTAGTATCTACCTACCATTTGAAGGCCTATGACGAGTAGAGACAATTCATGCATCATATGAGTTGCCTAATTATTTCCTGCTGTGTCTCGCGATTTCACCCGTGAATTAACAATTTAATATATCTTTAAATTCTATATGATTTTTAGTAGAGATAATGGATTTACTTAAAAACCAACTAAATGTTACTTTATAAATATACTATAACCCTTAAAATAAAGTTAACAGTTTTGTTTGATACAATTTACAATACACACAACAAAATTATAAAAGTTACTATTAGGTATAGTTAAGCCGTCTATATACGTATATATGCGATAGACACTCAGATTTCTACTTCATGGATTAGGTACTTGTTAAGAGCTTTTAATTAAATCTTCATTCCGTTTAACTTTTTCAGTTGCAGGAAAATAAACCGGACCAGGCAAAAGCGTTGAACACTAACCACAAACAATTCGAGATCACATCAACATAATCCAAACAACTGAATAACCCTAGACCCAATATAAGCGGATCTAAACGCTAAAACCTAATATAAACCCTTTATTATGTTTCCTCAAAACATGCATTCTCATTTTTCCATACATTGCAACGTATCATGCATGCTTACATTCGCTTTCAAACATAACTTTCAATGCACACGAAACTGTGTCTAAACGCTAAAACCTAATATAAGCCGATATAAACGTAAACCGCAACACGCACGATACGTTTCATTGTTTGTCGTCTGAATATTAAACGGTGTAAACGGCGCAGCGCTCAGCAAACGAACGTTGATCCGGCGTCGTTTAAAATTCACTTTGTCGCTGCCAGCGTGATTAACCCGAGCCGGAGTTGGACACACCTCGCGCGCCGCTACTACCGCAGAGTTGTTTTTGGTATAGAGCGAGAGAGTTTTGAGTCAGATTTCTAACATGTGAGAGAGAAAAGCTGGTGATTTAGAAAGATATTTGGTCTGAAGGAAAGTAACGAGCTGACTTAAGTATTTAGGTTAACTCGGAACCTCCTGTGATTTTCTCTTTTGTTGTGAGATCGATGAACACACACAACAGTCGATTAAACAAACACCCAGACCCAGAACAGAAGTTTAAATACATTAGTTAAATACATTTGTCTCGCCGGGGATTCAACCCGGAACCCACTACGTGTCGGGTTAGGGGACTGTTCCGCCACTAAACGCTAAAACCCGATAAGCCGATGTAAACGTTAAACCAGCAACACGCGCGATACGTTTCATTGTTTGTCGGCTGAATATTAAACGGTGTAAACGGCGCAGCGCTCAGCAAACAAACGTTGATCCGGCGTCGTTTAAAATTCACTTTGTCGCTGCCGGCGTGATTAACCCGAGCCGGAGTTGGACACACCTCGCACGCCGCTACTACCGCAGAGTTGTTTTTGGTATAGAGCGAGATGATTTTGACTTAGATTTCTAATATGTGAGAGAGAAAAGCTTTTGATTTAGAAAGATGTTTGGTTTGAAGGAAAGTTAGGAGCTGACTTAAGTATTAAGTTAACTCAGAACCTCCTGTGATTTTCTTTTTTGTTGTGAGATCAATGGACACACACAAAAGTCGAATAAACAAACACCCAGACCCAGAACAGAAGTTTAAATACATCTGTCAGATATTTGTCTCGCCGGGGATTTAACCCGGAACCCACTACGTGTCCGGTTAGGCGATAGTTCGGCCACTAAACGCTAAAACCCGATAAGCCGATGTTAATGACAAACCAGCAACACGCACGATACGTTTCATTGTTTGTCGTCTGAATATTAAACGGTGTAAACGGCGCAGCGCTCAGCAAACGAACGTTGATCCGGCGTCGTTTAAAATTCACTTTGTCGCTGCCAGCGTGATTAACCTAAGCCGGAGTTGGACACACCTCGCGTGCCGCTTCTACCATAGATTATTACTTTCTTTAATCTTTATTTATTTAATTTATAATAATATAATTTACTTATAATTGATATAGAGCGAGAGCATTTTGATTCAGAAAGACGTGTGGCCTGAGTGAAACTAACGATCTTACTACAATTGCCCCCATACCGACGTAAAGTCAGGTTTCACCATCCCTTTTCTTAGAAGATAACATTAACCCGCTCTGAAGATCACGGTTACGTTTCTATGGTGTTCATAGAGTCGTTACGTAACGCTAAACATGACCATAATTCAAGAGACAGTTAGAATATCTCCCCTCCCATTATTAAAACCTAAACCACCTAAACCACAGTGCATAACGACGGTGTTCTTACTTGTGCCTATTGTTCATACCCAGATTGTCTCGGTCTATACTCTACAGTCACAGGAGGCCGCTGACCATTCGAATATTTACGCTGTAATTAATTGAAACTTTGAAACCCTCGTTGCTACGAAGCGCTTCCGTCAGTTTTACGATATAGAAGTAATTAACGATCATGCAGTCACCTGATGGTAAGTAGAAACCGCTTATGGATATCTTAATGAACTCTTAATAAGACTGAAGTACTAAGTTAAATCGAAGCAGTTCTGCGTAACGATGGAAAGGTGCGAATGCCAACACGCTGACAAATGATTTGGCCAATTTAATTCACAGGAATGATTAAGTACGATGTGGTTAGCTTCAGATGATTTTTGAGGGGGATAATTTCAAACTGCTGTGATAGCGATGCCGGGCTAGGTGGTATTCGTACTCAATAAAACCCCGGTGGCTCTCCTCGGTGCTGCAAAGAACATTCCTGCATCTCCAATGAAATGCAACCGGAGTTCTCTCACGTTACCCAATTAGGCTACATGTGATGTGGTTGCCGGCACACTTTCACATGAGGCGACTATCATAGTCCTCGGAAGTAGCAACGCATCTAAGATTGACTTCAAAATAACCCATGTTATATGAAGTTGATTACAGATGTCCATGGGTGGCAGTGACCACTTACCATCAGGTCGACTGCATGCTTGTTTGCTACTTCAGTCATATCAAAAAAAATATGTAGGTGGGCGGTCGGACACCACCTAGTTTCGACGATGGTATGTGACCATCCGTGTCGCCATCCTTCTCTCGATCGCTGGTCGTACAGTTCACATAATTACCGCACGCAACCCTTGAAAGCAACCTTTAAGTCGCATCTTATGACAAGAAGGAGATACCGTAGCTCTATTCTATTTCCGTCAACAGGGACGTCAGATAAAACCGGCTCTACATTATCTAATGATTTTTATGGGCGGTTAACTACTGAAGTACATGGGCGGCAGCGTGCACATACCAGTCCATCAGAGACTGCGTGACTCATATTAATAGTTTTATAAAAAAACTAGTTGACGCGGCGCACTTCGTTCGGCCTAAAAGTCAAAAATCTAAAATTATCAGTGTTCCTCCACTATATTATGCATGTGTTATACATAAAAACCTTCCTTTTGAACCACTCTATCTATTAAAAAAACAGCTTATGATCCGTAGCGTAGTTTTAAAGATCTAAGCCTACATAGGGACAGATAGCGGAAAGCTTTGTTTTATATAATGTACTGATAAAAAACGCTTTCTACACTCATAGCCCCACTGTAGGATTTTCTCCTGTGTCGTGGGTGTCATGGATACACACAAAGACGAATACACAAACACCCAGACCCAGAACAAGAATCTAAACTCATCATTCAGATACTTGTCTGGCCGGGAATCGAACCCGGGACCCACTACGTGTCAGACCGATACGGTAACCGCTGTGCCATGCGGGTCGTCAATAACAACGAAACATTGACCAACGATGACTACTCTCTTTTCATATTTTCGCATCACGTTACCCCAGCATTTACAGTTCGGATTTAGCTTAATTGATTGACCTCGTTCGAGCACGCGTCGCTTGCACACGTGTCGCGGTTCACTCGTATGTAGGTGCCCATATGCGCAACGTGGTATGGCGGATAGACGATGCTACTTTTCTGTATACATAACGTAGGTAGTTAATTTGGTTTGGGTAGTATAGTAAAGACTATTTAATAATTTTGGCATAGGTATTTATGTATAAAATAACCGGCCAAGTGCTACTCGGATTAACGCACCAAGGGATCCCTACAATTTCCAATAAAATTACGTTTCTTGTATGGGAAGTCAACTTAAATATTTTAATTTATTTTGTTTGTAATATTTTTTATTACCTAATGTGCGAATTGTCTAGCTATCACGGTACGTGAGATACAGCTTGGTAATAAACAGACACGCAGACGGATAGCGAAGTTTTTTTTAATAGGGTCCAATTTTAGCCCTTGAAACCTTAAAAAAATTACGGTAATTTTGATATGAACTTACTTTCTAATGTGATAGAACTCTTTGTGGTTCGACTCTGGAAGTACTAACGCTACATCTATTTTTGCCTATTTATATCAGTGTTACCTATATTTTATGTTTTGATCTAAAGGGACGGGTTTTAGGATGAAAATAATGCAAAAATACGGCATTAGCTAGTTTCATAAACCCTTGCAAACTTTCTTTAACGATTACCATACGTGTTCTTTCATTATTTGATATAAATTATTTCAATCAAAATGGTAAATTATTTTACGTATCAGAGATTATACGTACCTACTTCGTATGAGTAGGTAAAGCACGAACGTCATCGCTTGGCGCGGGCGTCGCGTCCGGTCGATTATCGCGGGCCGATCGCATCGTTGAAGTCGCGCCAGCGGCGAATGACCGCGCGCTAATTGTCGCCTCACCTTCGCGCAAGGGCGGCCTCGCGACCATAGGTCCTTCGACGAACCATTTATATCGCCGGTTTAGTCGGGATGTTTTTTTGGAGTGTATTGTTCGTTAGTAAATGCGTACGTACGTGCCTACTTGTATTGTGATTAGATCACTTGACAAAGTAATGCAAGCTTGCTTTTGATAATTTTTAGGATTTACTTAACATGAAAAACGTAATTTTTAAATAAGTCTCTTAAACATATACGATTAGGGTCCAAATAATTTATAAGTGACTAGCTGTCCCGAAAAACGTTGTTTTGCCACATAAAAAATAAAAAAATAATGTTAAGGGTGGACAACCCTTAAGGGGTATGAAAAATAGATGTTGGCCGATTCTCAGACCTACTGAATAAGTATATAAAATTTGATAAAAATCGGTCAAGCCGTTTCGGAGGAGTATGGCAACAAAAACTGTGACACGAGAATTTTATATATTAGATTTCTCCCAAACTTATTAGTATTTACTCCCAATATCTTGGGAAGAATGAACAAAGTGCCTAAGTCTTACGAAGTCTTGAAATACTTAGTAAGACAAATGGCGAATTGTCCCGTCAATTTTACACAAAAGTCGCGACATTCAAAGTCAACAAAATAAGAAACCGATATTTAATCGACGGAAATGACACTAAATGACTGGCATTTCAGTTCAAATTTAAAAATGTCCTAAGGGGAAATCATTGAACAATTGGCAACACCATAGCGTGCGTCACGCCACAGAAACCGCACCGGTCAAGCACCGCAATATGGGTGCAGATTGACATGCACGTGCCCGATGCTCGCCGCCATTACCTTGACGCTGTGTCTTCTCCGACGCGGGTTACAACAACAACAGATACTGATATCATCTATATTCACTTATACCTACATAAACATCTTAAATGCAGTAACAGTACCTACAAAACAGTAAATAAATATTTTATGTGTTGTTTAAACCATATTTATTTCAGATCTTTCGATGGATTTGGTCCATAAACGACATGGGAATGTAACGAAACGTAGATATGTGTGTAGATACGTACGAGTATGTGTTTGCAAAATAAATCTCCTTATACAAATATAACTACTTATGTCAAAATTCCAGTGTAATTGTTTGCAGAATTTAATTAAAAGCAAATCTCCAGGGCTTTTAAAAAAAATATAACAAAAAAACATAAGCCAAAAAATAAATGTTAAGCTGAAGTAGTTTAACTCTTTTAAATCAGATATAACAATAAAAGGTATTAAGAGAGATCGTCAAATAACACGTTCAGTTTTGTAGAAAATCGTTATTTTTTTTTAAATCTTATCAAATTTAAAAATTATCTTAAGGGAATTCACAGAACAGTGTTAGTAACACTGGCGTAGCGAGCGTCACGCCAGCGCCGGTCAAGCACCGCGCCGTGGGCGCAGATTGACGTGCACGTGCCCGACGCTCGCCGCTATTACCTTGACGCTGTGACATTGCGACGCGGGTAACAACAACAACAGTTATTGATATCTGAGTCACACTTGATGATTGACAGATAGCCCAAATTTATAGTGTAACTATTGTTAATGTAATTGGGAACGTAAAAAAATCCAGAGGCTCGGTAGGAATCGCGAAAAAAAACCATTTATTTGCTCGCAAGTCCTGCAAAGCCAATGACAAGCCGATTTAATTTAAAACCTTTAAGTTAAACCAGAGTATAAAGTTAATGAAGAGACATCATCAAATTATACATATAAACATTAACCGTTAAAAATTTACGAAACATTTCAATCCTTAAATTATCTTAAGGGAAATTCACAGAACAGTGTTAGCAACACCGGCGTAGCGTGCGTCACGCCAGCGCCGGTCAAGCACCGCACCGTGGGCGCAGATTGACGTGCACGTGCCCGACGCTCGCCGCTGTTACCTTGACGCTGTGACATTGCGACGCGGGTAACAACAACGGAGATTGATATTAATATGCATACTTGTATGGGTTTCTATATAGCTAGTTGTAGGAAATTGGTTATGCCAGTCGCGGAATAATTCGTTTTTTTTTTAATTTGGTTGTTACATTATCTATTATCACGCCGGTCACACCCTTACATCTTCTTTTGTAATTTTGTGCTCATTTGCTGGTAATAGTTTGCTCCGCCATTTCAACCTCCCCCCCCCCTCCCTTTATAAAGCGGAAATAAACGCTTCATTAAACCCGGTAGAAAAGTTTTTACTTGATAATTAATCAAATTTTACACGTTATCACATTATATTAATTAAGATGAGAAAAACGCTTGTAGCGCAACAGTCAAATGTCCATATTAGGTAAACGTTCCGCTTGTCAGGTAGATCATTTAAATGCAAAATACCTTGTAAATAATCTGTCAACAAATATATATAAAAAAGGAATATATTTTTCACTATAATATCTACTACGCAGTTCATAATGCATCTTGCGTAGTCGTTTTGATAAATCTTAAGTTTGTTTCCTGGTCAAGTAAATGTGAAATATAAATCTTAGGTCATTGTCCCAAAACTCATTGCCGCATAGACCGAATATCTTATCATACAAAAACAATACTTTGTAAGTATCTATCAGTTCTATTAGTCTCACACCTATATAATCCAGGTATAGTATAATAGATGTACACATAATAGATGTTTCGAGACGTGAAAGCACAGGTGGCGTTCCCCGCGACCCATCGATCTCGACAAAAATACGATAATGCCGTATATTGCCTGTGCTGTGTTCTGACGTATGGTGATGAGAGGCAGCGGGAGCGGGAAGTCACAAGCGACTCACTAGACTAACCAAGCTAATCTTACGAAGAACAGTTGTTTGCTTTGAGATTACAAAGGTTAGTTACTGGTTAGTAAAATATACGTATTTATTTGCTCGTTGAATAAATATATACTTTCATTACATTATACACCAGCTTCGAAAAAAGAAGTCTCATCGCTATTATCAGTATTCATTCTACATTTGTTAGCGAGATCTCTTTAAATTAAAAATTAGATGGTTAAATTATACTTATGATATGAAGATTATAAATGATACTTATATTTATGTTTTCAATCGGATAAGTCTTATTATTATTAACGATGCGACGCAATCTTAATTTTTTTATGAGTTCCACAAGATATGATGAATAATGTATCAATTATATAATAGTTTGCAATTGTATAATATTTTGTAAAGTTATGATTAGGTTGTTAGTACTGATATTAAGTTCAGTTTTTAATTAACTTTCTTTGTGTCTGTCTTGTGTTGTATGTACTATGTCATGGAATAAATATTTTATCTATCTATCTTTATCTAATAACTACTAACTATCACACTAATATAACAAATTCAATCGCTCTCTAATCCGCTATTCAGTACTACACACCTTATATTGCCTACGCGGCGGTAAAAATACACGCGATCCGTGGCCGGTCGCGATAACGCGCGTAGCCGGCGCCCACGCCCGTACATCACACACACCCAATACCCACAGTATATACCCACTTAGACTTACACTCGCCATATATTCATTAGCAA